>BSBM01000841.1:5223125-6468750 GCA_027924585.1 Larix kaempferi
CCCGTTTTGGGTCAACCTTTGATTAGTGGTCAGCAAGTTGTTGCTGGGGGGAAACTCCCATCTCTTAACCATGATACTGGAGGCAGAGTTCCCATCGGTCCTTCCGTTGGAGCTTCCCTACCCGCCGGACCTTCCACCACGGGATTATCCCATGTTGGGGACCATCCAATGTAAACCAACCACCATGGAGTCAAGCGTATCCAGGTTATCTTAACCCTGTTTCGGGACATTTCAATCCCGAAAACGCACTCTACGGGATACCTTATCCCGAAAATCCATACATTCTATGGGGACATCAAAATGTTTTACAACATGGACCCCCACCTACAGTCCCTCAAGTACCCCCACCCCCATTTGGTCCAGCCCCACCTCCCGTCGGAGGCGGCGGGCTCACACGCAATCCTGTAGGAGGAGGACCTCTACCTTCTGGCGGAGGACCACCTCATTCTGGCAACCATGGCCCACCCCCTCCTGGCAGCGGAGGTGGAGGCCCTCCCTCTTTAGGCAGAGGCGGAGGGCCACCCCCTGGTGGTGGTGGACCCCCACCTTATGGCGGAGGACCATCCCATCCTGGTGGTGGTGGTGGAGGACCATCCCATCCAGGTGGTGGTGGTGGAGGACCATCCCATCTAGGTGGTGGTGGTGGAGGACCATCCTTTCCTGGTGGAGGTGGTGGGGGAGGCCCTTACCCTTCCGGCGGCGGTGGTGGAGCACCACCTCCTCCCATCGAAGGCGGTGGAGGTCCATCCTATCCTGGTGGTAGCGGTGGACCCCCACCATTTGCAGGCGGCCAACCCCCTCCCAACGGTGGTGGTGGAGGACCCCCACCTTATGGCAACGGACCACCTTATTATGGTAACGGACCACCTTATTATGGTGGTGGACCTACATACGGTCCGGGCGGCATTCCCCCTTACGGTCAGTTTCCCCAGGGAACACCTTACAACCAGTCGATTCAAGGTCCTTGTCCATATATGCCCTATCAGTACTATCAGTACCCCCAGTTGAACTAACAGTTGCCATTTTTGGCCACTTTGGACCTACCTGACCTGTCTCGTCTGACGAATGATCCCATGTTCCATGGGCATAACTGACCACCCATTTCGGTTAAGTTACCGTCAGATATCCCCAAGTTTGATGGCAAGCCCGGTGAGGATCCAAAAAACCATGTGATGACATACCATTTATGGTGTTCATCCAACTCCTTGATGGACGACTCGATCCGTCTTAGGTTATTTCAATGGACTCTCACTGGCCCAGCTGCCAAGTGGTATATTGAACTACCACCCAACTCTTTTCCAGATTTCCACTCTCTTGCTATGTCATTTTTGACCCACTTCCAGTTTCCCATTCGCCATGAGACTGGTACGGACTTATTGACCTCCCTTCGCCAGAACACTGCCACTCATATTTCAGATCATATTCATGAATGGCGGTGAAGGTGACGTCTTATTAAGGCTCATATTCTGGACCAACTCTTAGCTGAATGGTTCACAAAGTCACTTTTACCTGTCGTAGCTCGAGACGTAGCTATGGGAGGGGCCGTCACTAAGGAACAATCTATTGCCCGTGCCCATTACTTAGACTTGGTCTATGCTCAATCCGACACATTGTATGAAATTGTTCCTGACGCACCTCGCCTTATGTATGACCCTACGAAACCACCCAAGGGACCACAGGCTGATGGCATCATTGGTTCCCTTACCTCCTAGCCTTCTACTCAAATCGGTGGCTCGTCGAACCCCCAAGGTTCCTCCCCATCACCACCAAAAGCTTGCCACAACACTACCAAGTCCACTACTCCTACCTCCACCGAAGAGGTGAATTCTGTTCAATCAGCTTCATCTCAGAAATCCAGTGGTAAGAAGAAAAACAAAGGGAAGCCTAAGAAACCTTCTAACCATCAACAGCCCAAGCCCACCCCCGAAGACACCAAACAGAAAAGGAAGTTGAAGTATCCTTGTTTACTGTGCGATGGAGACTATTTCTCGAAGGAATGTCCCCACCGAGACAAAGTGCAGAAGTTTCTCAAAGGAACCTCTACTACCGCAGTTCTCAATGATCCCTTACCCACTCAAAACCAACAACTAATCACATACACCTCTCCTTCCCAAGGAGAGGCATCCTCTACCGCGCATGTTCTCATGATGCGTAGTGAGAGCGTCAACTTGAACACTTGTTCTCGTTCATATGACTCAATCCCTCAGAAGGAACCAGTTGGAAGTAATATTGACAAAGCTTCCACTTCTATTCCCGACGTCACCATACCACATGCTTCTCTCACCATTGAGAAGCCTTCTTTAGAGTGAGTGTTGCGTTCGCCCAAGAGCACGATTCGAACTACAATATTGTAGAGGATCTGGCGCAAGCTCCTTGCGTTATGTCGACGCTAGAAGTCTTGCAGAACTGCCCTAATCAGCGTAAGACTCTCGTTGCTTCCATTGGCGTGGTTGATTTGAATTCTTCTAATACCATCATGTTCTGACTTGAGTACTTTAAGCTGAGGCTTTCCCATCAGTTGGCATTTCAAGTTGCCACAAACATTGCTCAGAAGACAATCCATCGTACCGTCTTGGATGAAGGTCCCTCTACCTCGGTCATGTCGATTTCGTGTTGGAGAGCCATAAGCTCTCCCGAGTTGAACCGTTATCCCACCACCTTGAAAGCATTCGACGGACGTGGCTTTCAACCTCATGGGTTGTTACAAGCCTTAGCAATCGATTTGGGGGGTAAGACCACAACCATTAACGTGGAAGTGGTCACAGCCCCTTTAGATTATAATATTTTACTTGGTCGTAACTGGTTTTATGGCATGACTGCAGTCGCATCATCTGTCTTCCGCATAGTACAATTCCCCCATCAAGGTCGAATTGTTACTTTCGACCAACTGGATTTCTGTAGACCTGACACCGCTACTCACCCGGGAGATAATGTTCCATTACTGGGACAATATTTGCAGTTATATGAGAGCGTGGGGGTTGGCCTCATAAAGGACTCATCCCTTATGGGCATTTTTCCAAGCTCGGATACCCCTAATCATGTTTCCACGATGAACATGATCTCCTCTGGGATTTCATATGTCCCCAACTCCACCGATCAATGGCTTGTACCTGATGAAGCCACTATGCAACTGATTGGAGACACCATGCCTCTTTCACCCGCTGAACTCACTTATGAGGCTATCCAATCAGCACGAGAGGACCACTTAACCGTGGCCTCCACATCCTATTCTCTTCAGCGGATGTCATCCCTACCCGATCCTTTGCTCGGGACTTTTCATTCTGACGAGTCCATTATGGAAATCATGAGTGCGAATGACCCTCTGTGGGAAGACCTTCACCATTGATCGTCTTTCCTACCTCCATCGGATACTGTGGAGAATAGCATCACCACCATATTTACACCGAATGTCTACCCTTGACCTCAGTCCCCGATACTCAGATTTCAAATAGACTCTGAAGGCAACTAGGCAAACATTGAACCTACCATTTCGATAAACATATCTATTACTCCCGGTGTAGTGGAACACATTCGTTTAGGCCAGAAGTGTTCCCCTGAAGAGATTACAGCATTCACGACCTTGTTCAAGCAATTTCGAGATGCATTTGCTTGGACCTACGAGGAAATGCTTGGGATAAACCCAGCTATTGTTTCACACGAGATTCAAACCTATCCTGATGCTAAAACAGTCCAAAAAAAGCTCCGAGCGGTACACCCTAGGAAAACTGCGACAATTAAGGCATAAATTGAAAATCTCTTGAAGGCCGGTTTTATCTACCCTGTTCCATTAACAGAATGGGTCTCAAATGTCGTCCTTGTAGCTAAGAAACAGGGCACCATTCGTGTCTGTGTTGATTATCAGGATCTGAACAAAGCTTTTCCCAAGGACAACTACCCCACTCCCTTTATCGACCAGATCATAGACAACTGTGCCGGAAGTATCATCTTCTCATTCATGGATGGCTTTTTCGGTTACAACCAAGTTGAGATCCACCCAGCTGATCAACATAAGACAACTTTCATCTGTCCTTGGGGCACGTTTGCTTATCGCAAGCTCCCTTTTGGCCTGAAAAATGATGGTGCCACATTCCAGCGGGCCATGTTGTATGCTTTCCATGATGTGAAGGACTTTGCGGAACATTATCTCGACGATCTCCCCGCTCATTCGCGGCAACGCGAGTACCACATTGATCATCTGATGGTCGTTTTCCTCAGATATGTCACCTACCCAAATTTCAGAAATTATTATTTTATTAGCAAAATACTTTATGTTAAATTTAATTACAAAGTTTTGTAATTATGATCAGTTTTGATCAAGGATTAATGTAATTAGTGATTATTAATATTTAAATAAATTAATTAGGAGACAAACACCCAAGGGGACTGTTAAATGAGTGTTCACTGACCCACTGGGAGGAATGGAGGCTGCTGGAAGGTATGGGACAGATGGCAGCAATTGCATCACACCACTAGCTGTTGGTTATGGGACAACTACCCCTAAAAATGTGGCATTATCCCCCAGGTGGTGGGAGTGGGCAGGCAGATCATTTAATGACCCAGTAACAACTGAAAAGGCCTAGGCAGCCTACATAAGGGAAATTCGAATTGAGCAGGCAGCTCTAACACAATATTTTCTACATAAATATTTCCTCATGTGCATCAGGTGATCACTGAGAGATTCTAATAGGGAGGCTAGTTGTGAGTGCAATCATAAGTCTGTTTATTGCTAAGAAGAACCAGAGATGCTGGTGCAGGTCTTTTGGACTGCTAGTTCTTGAAGATTCAACAGTTAGTGCTACTGCAAGTGGAGATCTTGAATTCCTAAGTTTCTTCCTCCTGGTGGTTCAGTGAACATGCTCGGGGGTCCTAAGGCAAGTACTTGACTGTCTTCAGGAATTGGTTGGGTGGAACAATCTTCTTGGGCTGTTTGTCCCCTACAGATTTTATCCAGGTTTTACAGTTTCTACTTTATTTCAATTATTAGTTCTGTTTAAGTAAAATTATTAATCTCTGTTTTGAAGAAGAAATGTGTTCTGATTCTGTTTGAAAGTCTGCATGTTAAAGTTTTAATGATGATTTGAATTGATAAACCAATATCTACATTTTTCCACATGCTGTTTTATGCATCGTACTCTAGTGTAGATAAGCAAATTAAGTATAGATGAATAGATAGGCAAACTGCCATTTGATTCGATAGATAAAGTATAGTGATTGAATTATGTTTAAATTTTCTGCCCTATAGCTAATAACAGTAGTAATTACTATACAGTGTCTATTACAGTAAATAATATTCCTTTGTTTTCATGAAAAACAAATGTTGTATATTCCCTGTATAATTACACTGTGTTTTCCTATCTCTATTATTTACATAAGAAACCATTGCAATATGTAGTTCTGTATATCATATTTAGAAATAACTATTTTTGCTGCAAATAAATAAGAAGTGCTAGCTATGATCATAAGCTAGAAATTACAGTCAACATACTTCTCACTCACACACTGTATTTTCCTTCAAATTCACTATAGAATACTTTATTCATAATCGTTTCAGTATTATTAGAAACTGTAAACAAAAGACTTGCAAACCCTATTTTTATCTTACTCTTATCATTCTACAATTACAATCATATGTATTATTCTTGCTGAGTGTCGCTTTATCTATTGTTTTACAAACTGAAGATAGTACTAAAACATAGAATCATATTAACTGTAAAAGCCTTAGATCACATTTTCTAGGTTTCCATTATCATTATCAACAGTAACATGAACACGATTTTTATATCCACATTTAAATTGTAGTACAAACCCTAGTTCAACACAAGGGTTATTTTAGAGTTACATAAATAATATCTTTTATGTTTCAAGAACGAAACTAGAATTCGGGCGTGGCCCTATTCTTTCTCTTTTCAAAACAAGTCCAAAAATCCTCAATATTGACGAAGTAACATAACTCCCAGTTCGACGAGATAGACATCAAAGCTTAAGACCGAGTATCATACAAACAAACGAAGGGCACAACCCTGTACAAATATCATTTGAATAAACAGAAAGGTCTTCAACGTTTTTCATCTGACAGACATTGCCGAGACATGGTGAAAGACTAGTTATTCATCCTCATGAAACCACATCAACCAAAGTCGAAAGGCACCTACAAGGGTTTGAGACCCGGAGCTTACCAAGAATGGAAGCATGCCGTTCCTTTCCAAACCCTTGCTCAAGTCGGTCTTCGAACCCTGCAACTGACAACAACAACAGTTTAGAATTTGATAACTGTAATATTTATATTTTAAACTGAAAATCGAAAACTTCAACGAAAGAATCATTATTCTTTTCGAGGACGCTTACCTTCTCAACCAATGGCCAAGTTCTTTGTATTCACTAGAAAAACGACAAGAGCTCTGATGTAGATGAGACTGGGATACTGTTATCATTTGCAGGATGGTGTGTTTCACTCAAACTTTAAAACTAAAAGCTTAAAACCATCGACTCAATAACACTCCGAACCAATGACCCAATCTTTTAAGCACAATGCCATCACAGTGAGAAAGGACCTGCAACTTCAACCCAATCTGCAGGTCTCGAGGTCGAAACCTCTTACAAGCTTACTAACCCTAGAATTCGGCAGCTTGTCGACCACACAGACCGAAACAATAGAACAATGAACCACATTCAAAACTCATTAACCAAAATGACGACAAAGGTTAGGGTTGCATCTAACGATCCACATTCATCACTATCAACGATCATAAGAGTGCCAGCGAGATGGCATTGGGACGAACAACTTCTGCAATTAATGCCCCATCCATTAGTACAAGCATGGCATTTCCACCATGGCACACGGAGGACTGATCAACAGCCAGCTCAGAGGAGATCACTATAGAAACCATTACACAGTGGTTGACGTAGTTGCTAATGCATCGATTTTATATTACGTGGATTGGTAACAATCCCTGTCATGCTAAGTTGTGAACCAAACTTTTAATGCAGGATCAAGTTACGATCTCCGCAACAGCTCGAGGATCATGTCATTATGACCGTCAACTCGCCACCCTGTTGACATAAATGTATGTCAGTACCATTTATTACAAACACCAATCTTCACATAAGATCTTTTATAAACCCAAAACTTTCGATTGCATTGCTAATAGTTAAAGTTCTAAACTTTATGATCACGATTAGGGTATTAAGACTAAAGTTTAGCCACACATTAAGTTCCGATTTCATATCATTTCAATATTGTAAACTCTCATATATTTTATAATAGTTTGCAAATATAAAACTATTATATAGGATAGCAAACTATAAGATTGACATGGTTAATATATTAACCATAGTTTCTATTTTCTCCATATATAAAAATATAATAATATAGGAGTTTACACTTTGAACTTTCAACAAGACCAGTGTTTGGTAACTAGTATAAAAACCATGCCATGGTCATGAACCTCATACCCTCACTCTTAATACAATGCATTTGATGGTTAACAATACAATTGCGATTTTAATAGTATACAAATATATATTATCTTAAGACTACGACGTAGCCAACTACTACAACGACGATGATTTCAGCGACTAATCTACTAGCCTGATGATGTTAAAAGACGACGTATTGAAATCATAGTAGAGTTGTAAGTCAGCCTTTGAAAACAGTAATTATAACCATGGAAATCATACTTGTATGTTTTTATGAGTCGAAACAGATTTCTAACATTCTATTTATTTACGACGTTGATTTTTAACTATACACGTACTTTGAAATTTACGCAGTCATGGAACTTCTTACCTGTCGTCTGCACATAGAAATATTTTCAATGCTTTAGCGTTGCAGCTAAGTAAACTGCAGGGTACCTCGTAGGACACCCTTGGACATCAAAAAGTAAACTGTCAGTATCATATCAAATTAAAAGTATTGCATCATATTTCTGACCTGTCAATACTTTTATTACAATAATCATGATCGTAATTTATGTGTTAAGGTTTGTCATTATCACCATGTTACTAAAACATAAATTAAATTACATTTAGTACTAACGACTTTTTAATTAAAGTTGTCGTAATGAAACAATTATTATTTCCGCATCTATAAATTTTGTATTTAATGCCGTTTTTAAAAGTTTTAAATTTTTATGAAAATTCGGGATGTTACAATGCAGGCAGTATAACATCCACCTGAACCCTCACAAGTGTATCTTCTGCGTCGAGTCTGGACACCTCCTCGGTTTTATCGTCTCAAAAGATGGGATCCGCATTGATCCCTTAAAGGTGGAAGCCATTGTCGCTCTCCCACCTCCCACGGACATTACGGAACTTCAAAGTTTGTAAGGGAAGGCAACTTACCTATGGTGTTTTGTCTATAATTTCACACAAACGACACAGGGTTATATGAGACTACTCAAGAAGGACGTCCCGTTCATTTGGTTATATCATACTACTCAAGAAGGACGTCCCGTAGTAGTTAGGGTTACAAAGTATAGTTCATTTCATTTCCAAGTTTTAATCATCGAATGCATGGTTTATATACATTGTATATTGTTCCTCAAATGACTAGGGTCGCATCTCATATAAGGGTTTTGATACTTAGTATATAGTTTAGAATGCATCATTTTGTACATCGTAGTATTTGTTTATATTACCATATCTTTTCACAAAGTTGAACATAATATCACAATGCACAAATATTAAATGAGAAGGGTGCAATCCTATAGGGTAGCAAATTCACAAATATATAATCATCATAAATATGATGGTAGTATTATAATAAGCATTGCTATTTTAGTACGATGTTCCATGCAATTATAAATTGAGAAATGTATAAAAATACTTTAGTTATAATTAGAATTTCCAATTTATCCATGTATTCAAAATAAACTATTTGTTTTCATGTTTCCATAATATAGAGCATTATACAAGTTGACCAACCGTTGCAAAATGGTGAACTGGACAGGATCAAAATAACACTGACACATGGTAATCTAGCACACATCTGATAATTCATAGTGTAATTATAGTCAAGGCAACACTTACAGAAATAGGACAGAGATGCATACCATTAACAACTCTCTTGTTTGGAAGTACTTAGAGTTACTATAAGCATTGACGGCTAACTGAAAAATATAATTAGAATTGCTTGTAACATTTGAAATTGTCGTAATATTCTTACCTGCGTATCTGCGCAAAGAAACAAGTTCAAATGCTTTAGCTAAACATAGCTAAGTACCTCAGGGTACCCCGTAGGACCCCTTCATCATCATTCAAAAGCAAACTGTCAGTACTTTATCAAGAAAATATATCACAAGATAAACTTAATTACAACATGTAGATTTCAAATAAACACTAGCATAACTAATGATGTGTTTTTTGCTTTGAAGTACAAATTGTTGTTATCATAATTTGTCATTAGTTAAAAGATTAGTATTTATTTTATTTTCCGCATTAGCAATTTCAGTGTTTATTGCTATTTTTAAATTTTTTAATTTTTGTGAATTTTCAGGATGTTACATGTGGTATCAGAGCTCATGTTCGAACTTTCGGCCTGAAAAGGTCCAAAGAACACGCAACAAAAATTTTTATGACAACATAAATCTTTACTAATTCAAGTTTAATTATTTTGTTATACAGAAATTTGTTTTCTAAGTTACAGGTATGGAAGGATCAGCTGAACACATGGAGGACAGATTTCGATCGAACAGTCATACCAACAATTGCACGAGACAACATTATGAAGAAGAGGTCCATGATGAATTGAATGACAATTCATCAGAATTGTTACCTGCATTTCAGGAGTTGAAAGTAGAGATAAGATCTGTTAAACAGGATAATGAGAGAATTCTGAAAGCACAAGAAGAAATGAACCAAGTACTGTTCGACCAGTGCTCAACTGACGAACAAGATAGAAGGGTTGAAAATATCCCCAAGACTGAAGACTTGCCTCAGTAGAACAAAGGTAAGAAAGTGAGAACTGATGATGAGAATAACAGTTCAACATCATCAAGAGCTGCAAATGAGATACGTAAAAAGAAACGTAATTATTCAAGTGATAGCAGCGAAGGGGATTACAAACCAAGAAGAAAAATCCATAAACAGTATGAAAGATTTATGGGGAGTTCAAGAAAATCAAACCCCCAACTTTCAATGGTGAAACTGAGAAATGAGAGACAGCTGAATCATGGTTGTCCGGCATGAAGAAATACTTTCAAATATATGATTATTCAGAATCATTGAAAGCAAAGATGGCCATATACAACCTGATAGGGAAAGCTGACATTTGGTGGCAGGACATCAAAAGAGTGAAGGGCATCAAGGACAAGGATGTGAATTGGAGCACTTTTAAACGGTACTTCAAGAAGAAATTCCTATCTGAACAATACTACAAAGAAAAATCCAAGGAATTTTATGATTTAAAACTGGGAACCACGAACATGAAAGAGCTGAACAACAAATTTCTGAATTTGCTAAGGTATGTGCCATACCTCGTGGAGGAGAAACCAAAGATTCAGAGGTATCTGAGTTGTCTACCTTTCAACATCAAGGACATAATAGAGTATGACAATCCAAAGACCTTGGAAGAGGCCATGAGGAAAGCAACTTTCTGCTATGATACTAATCGAAAAAGAGAAGGGATATCTAACTGGAAAAATCATAAACCCAACAACTTTGAGTTGAAGAAGAAGAATTTTAGGTTTAGTGAAAATTATGGTTTTCAAAAGAAAAACTTTCCAAATTGAAATTTGCAGGGAAACAGTCCCAGAAATAATCAGCAGCAAAATTTTACAGCTCCTAGAAATGCACCCAATGCTACCAGAACTAATGACCAAGGGACATCTATAAAATGTTTTGAGTGTCAAGGTCCTCATTATGCATCAAACTATCAGAATAAGAAGCAGATAGCCAATAGTATTCATTCCATACAAGCTAAACCTACTGTGGGAGACTTAGCAAGAGATATGCCTAGAATTAATGCAGCTCTAGACAACAGGCAAGCGGAGCATCAAGTCTCTATGGTAGAGATTGAAGGTATGCTACAAAACCACCCAGTTTCTATTTTGATAGATCCAGGCGCTAGCCTGAGTTATATATATCCAGATATTGTAGAAAATTTTAATCTGAAAACAGAAAAATTTAATAAATACTGGTTAGTTAGACTAGCAACAAGAACAAAAAGAAAAATGTCTGATTTTGTTGAAAGTTGTGTTTTATCTATGAATCAGTTAAAGACACGAACCAAGTTAAATGTTTTACCTTTAGGATCCTATAACATCTTAATTGGAATGGACTGGTTAGAATCACATCATGTTATTTTGAATTGTTATGAGAAAAGTTTTACCTGTCTAAATGATGAAGGAGAAACAGTAGAAGTAAAGGGTATTCCTAGAAAGACATCACTTCAACAGATTTCAGCTATGCAAGTAAAAAGAGTAGTTAGAAAATGATGTAAGATGTTCGCAGTGAATGTAGTACATGAGGAGTCAATTACAAAAGAGGACAAACTGAAACTAGAAGATATACCTGTCCTAAAAGAATTTCTTGATGTTTTTCCAGAAGAGATTCCAGGATTACCCCCGAAGAGAGATCTAGATTTTACCATTGAACTGATACCGGGTGCGGTACCGAACTCCAAAGCTCCATATAGGATGAATATATTGGAATTAAATGAGTTAAAATCACAGATGAAGGAACTGATTGATAAAAACTATATAAGACCCAGCGTGTCTCCCTGGGGAGCACCTGTTATTTTTGTTAGGAAGAAGGATGGCACTTTAAGGCTTTGTATAGATTATCACCAACTGAATAAGATGACAATAAAAAATCGATATCCGTTGCCCCGGATCGACGATCTATTTGATCAGCTGCGTGGAGCAACGATATTTTCAAAGATTGATTTAAGGTTAGGATACCATCAAGTTCGTGTGAAGGATGAGGATATTTTTAAAATAGCCTTTAGAACTCGCTATGGACATTATGAGTTCATAGTCATGCCATTTGGGTTGACTAATGCCCCCGCAGTTTTTATGTGCTTAATGAACAATATTCTGCACAAATATTTGGATAAGTTCGTCATTATGTTCATAGATGACATTCTGGTATATTCTAAAAGTAAGGAAGAACATGACGAACATTTGCGTATTATTTTACAAGTTCTGAGAGATCATCAGTTATATGCTAAGTTTAGTAAGTGTGACTTTCACAAGGATAATATTCAATATTTAGGTCACATAATCTCTAAGGAAGGAATTTCGGTTAATCCCGATAAGATAAAAGCTATTAATGAATGGCCGGTTCCTAAGGATGTGTCTGATGTAAGATCGTTTATGGGGACTACAGGATATTATAGAAAATTCATAGAAGGTTTTTCGAAGATTGCAAACCCCATAACCTCCTTACAGAAGAAGGGGAAGAAGTTTGTATGGGATCAAAAGTGTGCAAATAGTTTTAAGAAGTTGAAGGAATTACTAACTATAGCACCTATTCTGAGAATTGCAGATCCTAATAAGGATTTTATAGTATGCATCGACGCATGTAATGACAGACTCGGTGGAGTCCTAACACAAGAGGGACATGCTGTTGCATATGAGTCTCGAAAGCTGAAAATACATGAGAAGAATTATTCTACATATGATCTGGAATTATTAGCAGTAATACACACCTTAAAAATGTGGCGTCACCATCTTATTGGCAGAAAATTTACTTTGATGACAGATAACATGGGGCTAAAGTATTTACTAGATCAAACGAATTTGAATGAAGGATGAAGTACCAGAATATATAGCTAAATGCTTTGACTGTCAAAGAGTAAAAGTGGAACATCAGCATCTGGCTGGACTGTTACAGACATTACCTATACCTAGTTGGAAATGGGAGATCATAAGCATAGATTTTATTACCGGACTACTCAAGAATCATAAACAAAATGATTCCATCATGGTGGTAGTGGATAAACTCAGCAAGGCAGCACATTTTATACCATTAAAAACTACTTATAAGGCTCCAGATATTGCAGAAATTTTTATGAAACAGATTTTTCGATTACATGGAATACCAAAAATGATAGTTTCAGACAGTGATTCTAAGTTTACTGGAAACTTCTGGAGATATTTATTTAAAGGGTTGAATACAACCTTAAACTTCAGCACAACATTTCATCTACAAATGGATGGACAGACAGAAAGAGTGAATCAGATATTGGAAGACATGCTAAGGAGGTATGTTAAGGACCATCCTGGTAAGTGGGAGGACTACTTGCATTTAGCAGAATTTGCATATAACAACCATTACCATGCATCAACCAGGCTTAGCCCTTTTGAAATTCTTTATGGTAGGAAATGTAATACACCAATTTCTTGGAATGATCCAGTTAATAGAGTTGTATTAGGACCTGAATTGTTGAAGGAAATAGAACTAACTGTGCAACAGGTACAAAGAAATCTTAAAGCTGCCCAAGATAGGCAAAAGAGTCAAGCAGATCTAAAAAGGACTCATAAAGAGTTCCAGGTTGATGAGCATGTTTTCATTAAGTTAAGACCGAAGAAGAGCTCATTAAAATTGGGAAGCTGTGCCAAAATGGCACCCAGGTATTGTGGTCCTTTCAAAAAAATTTCAAGGGTAGGACCCGTGACATATCAACTAGCTTTGCCACCAAATCTAAAAATACATAATGTTTTTCATATTTAAATTTTAAAGAAATATGTACACGATGATACTCATGTTATAAATTGGAATGATGTACAAGTGGAACAAGACAATGATTTTCAGGTAGAACCGGACTGTATCCTTGAAAGGAGGGAAACTCTACTCCGGAATCCCACCATTGGGTAGGTAAAGGTGCAGTGGAAACACCTTAGCCCATAAGAGGAAACCTGGGAGTTGGAGAGTAGTATGCGGGTAGCATACCCAGCTCTGTTTTAGGAATACTCAGAAAATGAATGAACAACATCGAGGACGATGTTGAGACTTAAGGGGGGGTGTATGTCACCTACCCAAATTTTGAGACTATTTATTTTAATTGCAAAAACATTATGTTAAATTATAATTACAAAGTTTTGTAATTATGACCAAATCTAGTCAAGGATGATTGTAATAAACATATTTTAATTATTTAATAAATTAAAATAGGAGACAAACACCCAAAGGAACTGTTAAATGAGTGTTCACTGACCCACTAGGAGGAATGGAAGCTGTTAGAACGCATGGGACAGATGTCAGCATTTGCACTCCACCACTAGCTGTTGGTTATGGGACAACAACCCCTAAAATTGTTGCATTATCCCACAGGTGGGTGGAGTAGAGATGTTAGCTCATTAATGACCAGGTTAACCACTAAAAAGGCCTAGGCAGCCTAGATAAGGAAATTCGAATTGGGCAGGGAGGTCTACATTATTTTCTGCAGAAATAATTTCTCAAGTGTATCAGGTGATCACTGAGAGATTCGAATAGGGAGGCTAAGTGGAAGTGCATTGCGAGGCTGCTGAAATATTTTTGAGAAGGGAACCAAAGCTGCTGGTGCAGGTCTCTTTGACTGCTAAGTCTATAGGACTGAATGATCCAAATTGCTGCTGCAAGTTGATGACCTAAAGCTTCTACAGATTCTTCTTCCTAGTGGTTCAGTGAACAAGCTCGGGGGTCCTAAGGCAAGTAATTTGGCTGTCTTCAGGAGTAGGTTGGGTGGAACAGGATCCTTGGGTTGTTTGTTTCTCCTACATTCAATCAAGTTCTACTGTTATGTCTTATTGTTTACAGTTAAATGATTTTCTACATTTGTAGATTTAGTATTTACAGTTATACACAAGAAATTGTTTCAATTTCTAACCTAGAGATGTTTTTGTATAAGGATGGTTAAGTAAATGAGATGATTGATTAAAAAATCCTTTCTGCATTTTTCCCATACCGTTTTCTGTATAGTACTCTAGTACGTAGAAGTAGAATTAATATAGATGAATGATGGGCAGAATGCCAATTGAATGATTAGATTAATACTATAATGTTTCTTTTAAATTCTGAAATATCAATTTTATATGTTTAAACTCAGAATATAGAACAGCCTATCATAAAACAGAAACTGAAGCAATTTTACTTAGTAACAAAAGTAAAACATTTCATTCCTGCACAAAAACTAGGCTTTCATTTATTAATATCTATTTGAAAATTTAGGTTGTAAATTCTATTCTTTCCAACAATAGGGTATTATAATTCCACTTATTCCAGGTAGCATATTTCCTATGAATTCAACAACTGCAAATTTAAATATTCTTTTATACAGAATTGTCACATGCTTATTATTCTCATTTCATTTCTTTCATTCAACATTTATGAATTAAACTTATCATTTTTCCATTATTTAAAACTATCTACTATGTTCCAAAATTTGCAGAAAAGGACTACTTAGGTTTTAAAAGTTTTCCATTTAGTTATGTAAACCAAAACATTTATCATTCTGCATCAAGAGTTGTAAGGCTAAAATTCCAACTGTTTAAAGTTTGCAAATATCTACAGTATTCATTCTAAACCCTAAGACTATTCTATAGTCAGGTTTAGGACCAAACAATTAAAACGTAAACATTAAATCCTTTGTATCAAGTTTCCAAAACCAAACACTTTACTTTTGTCCAACTACTATATTTACGATAGTTATTTATACAAGATAATTGCAAAACGAGAGTTTTATTATTATTATAAACCATATTATTTATTTAAGTGGTGTCTCAAACACCAAAAACCAAGTATCATCACCATTCTAACTCTAACTTAAACAATGCAAACTCAGGGTTTCGTTTTCGAGAAACCAGTTAACCTACGACTCTCGGCCTTTAACAAAACGACAGTACAGTTGCTAGCTAAAAACAATCTACCATCAAAACCTACAGAGTAGGGTTTTAATTGCAAAAAGTAAGGTAGAAACCTTTGGCACGTAGCCATTTTTAAACACACAGTTTTCAATACAACAAACAACAATTTATATGAATATGGGGACTGCATAGAAACCATTATAAGTTATGGTCGATGCAAACCAAATCTCATTTTACCATTCAAGTCAAAAGTATAAGTATCGTAACACAGAACCATCTTTTTCACAGAAACGAGTCAGCCCATGGCTCTCTACTTTCATCTAAACACTGTATAATTTATATATATCATACAAACACGATGTAAAGTTTTCTGAATACTGTGTTTCCATTAAAATCGACCGAGGGTTCGACCCTTTGACATTACATCATAAACAAGTCTACATTTCATCAAAAGTTACAGCAAAACACTGATTTGACAGGGCAGTAAAGTGAGCCGAGGGTTTCATCCTCTATACACACGACGTGAGGCTCTCGATTATCATCTCAATAGTTTAAACCTCTGCTAGGAACTATTCTCAGTCTCGTCAAACATCAAGATTCGGCCAACATGCCAGGAGAACCTACAGGGATAAGAACCACTGAGGCTTACCGGATGGCATGACAGCGTGTTTCCCATAAGCTTCAGTCCAGGTTTAAACGCAGGCAAATGAAGTTACCTGCCAAGCAAATTCAGGAAGTGTTTAGAAACTATTACATCATATTATTAACTAAAGTAGCAGAAAACGTAATTACTTTGAAACGAAGACATTACCTTGTAATATTTTGCAAAGGATTGAAGTTTGAACCATTGCAATCTTCCGGCGCCACTCCAACAGCCAAGCATTACAATATTATTTCCTCACCTCTCAACATTCGGCCCTCAAACCTTCTTAAAAAACTGAGAAACCATCAAGTTACAGTCGCAGATCACACCATCGAACCCGGGGAAGGAGTCCTCAGTCGAGCAAACTCCAAACCCTAAACTCATGCAAACTGTCGACCTCTCCATCGAGCTAGTATCACCAAATGAATGCACAAGAACAACCTTGACGAAGACGTAGTGGTAAGATTAGGGTTAAAGTCCCAAAACCGAGACAGATCTAGATCAATGGGCGAGATCAAGCCAACATAGCACCACGTTCTACGAAGCATTCCAGCATTTAAACTCCATTAATGACCTTACCATCATAAAGTCCAGCTCAGACGCGATTCACCATGTCAACTATGCACAACTCGGAATACTAGCCGTATTATCCACCAGGTTTCCACGTGAAGTTGGTTATGTGGACAGCCAACAGTACATTCCACCATGGAGGTTAGCTAGGAGCATTAATACCTGGACGGGACACATTTAACCTGCCAGCACATGACTGCAGCAAATTTAATACCTGTCGTTACCCTTTGTCATTACGTTGATCTAGTTTGCAAAGTGTAATATCATATAATATCAATGTTTATAGTCGCTAATACATAGGGTAGTAGTTAGGGTTACAAAGTATAGTTCATTTCATTTCCAAGTTTTAATCATCGAATGCATGGTTTATATACATTGTATATTGTTCCTCAAATGACTAGGGTCGCATCTCATATAAGGGTTTTGATACTTAGTATATAGTTTAGAATGCATCATTTTGTACATCGTAGTATTTGTTTATATTACCATATATTTTCACGAAGTTGCATATAATATCACAATGCACAAATATTAAATGAGAAGGGTGCAATCCTATAGGGTAGCAAATTCACAAATATATAATCATCATAAATATGATGGTAGTATTATAAAAAGCATTGCTATTTTAGTACGATGTTCCATGCAATTATAAATTGAGAAATGTATAAAAATACTTTAGTTATAATTAGAATTTCCAATTTATCCACGTATTCAAAATAAACTATTTGTTTTCATGTTTCCATAATATAGAGCATTATACAAGTTGACCAACCGTTGCAAAATGGTGAACTGACAACAGGATCAAAATAGCACACATCTAGCACACATCTGATAATTCATAGTGTAATTATAGTCAAGGCAACACTTACAGAAATAGGACAGAGATGCATACCATTAACAACTCTCTTGTTTGGAAGTACTTAGAGTTACTATAAGCATTGACGGCTAACTGAAAAATATAATTAGAATTGCTTGTAACATTTGAAATTGTCGTAATATTCGTACCTGCATATTTGCGCAAAGAAACAGGTTCAAATGCTTTAGCTAAACATAGCTAAGTAAACCTCAGGGTACCCCGTAGGACCCCTTCATCATCATTCAAAAGCAAACTTGCAGTACTTTATCAAGAAAATATATCACAAAATAAACTTAATTACAACATGTAGATTTCAAATAAACACAAGCAGAACTAATGATGTGTTTTGTGCTTTGAAGTACAAATTGTTGTTATCATAATTTGTCATTAGTTAAAAGATTAGTATTTATTTTATTTTCCACATTAGCAATTTCAGTATTTATTGTTATTTTTAAAATTTTAAATTTTTGTGAATTTTCGGGATGTTACATGTGGTATCAAAGCTCATGTTCGAACTCTCGGCCTGAAAAGGTCCAAAGAACACACAACCGAAAATTTAATGATAGCACAAATCTTTACTAATTCAAGTTAAATTATTTTGTTATACAGAAATTTGTTTTCTAAGTTACAGGTATGGAAGGATCAGCTGAACACATGGAGGACAGATTTCGACCGAACAGTCATACCAACAATAGCACGGGACAACATTATGAAAAAGAGGTCCATGATGAATTGAATGACAATTCCTCAGAATTGTTACGTGCATTTCAGGAGTTGAAAGCAGAAATAAGATCTTTTAAACAAGATAATGAGAGAATTCTGAAAGCACAAGAAGAATTGAACCAAGTGCTGTTCGACCAGTGCCCAACTGACGAACAAGATAGAAGGGTTGAGAATACCTCCAAGACTGAAGACTTACCACATCAGAACAAGGGTAAGAAAGTGAGAACTGATGATGAGAATAATAGTTCAACATCATTAGGAGCTGCAAATGAGATACGTAAAAAGAAACGTAATTATTCAAGTGATAACAGCGAGGGGGATTACAAACCAAGAAGAAAAAGCCATAAACAGTATGAACAGATTTCTAGGGAGTTCAAGAAAATCAAACCCCCAACTTTCAATGGTGAAACTGAGAAAGGAGAGACAGCTGAATGCTAGATAGGCTAGATGGCTAACCTTTCTAAGTGAATGTGATTTTGAAATTCAGCATATAAAGGGTAAAGAGAACAAAGTTGTTGATGCTTTAAGTTGTAATGCAAAGTTAAATTTTATTTCAGCCATCAGTACATACACAACAGATTTGGAAAATCAGATTTTCGAAGGGCTCAAAACTGATAAAGAGTACAGAAATTTACATGAAAAGACAACAAAATGCAATTCTGAAAATTCTATGGCAGATTTCAAGTTAACAGAAAATGGATTGCTGCTGTACAAGAACAGATTATATGTGCCCAATGTACCAAAGATAAATATTCTGATTTTAGATGAGATGCATAAAAGTCATTATGCTGGTCATCCAGGTTATTAGAAAACCATAACTATGTTACGGAAAGATTATTATTGGCCCAGGATGAAGGATGAAGTAGCATAATATATAGCTAAATGCTTTGACTGTCAAAGAGTAAAAGTGGAACATCAGCATCCGACTGGACTATTACAGCCATTACCTATACCTAGTTGGAAATGGGAGATCATAAGCATAGATTTTATTACCGGACTACTCAAGAATATAAAACAAAATGATTCCATCATGGTGGTAGTGGATAAACTCAGCAAGGAAACACATTTTATACCAGTAAAAACTACTTATAAGGCTCCAGATATTGCATAAATTTTTATGAAACAGATTTTTTGATTACATGGAATACCAAAAATGATAGTTTAAGACCGTGATTCTAAGTTTACTGGAAACTTCTGGAGATCTTTATTTAAAGGGTTGAATACAAACTTAAACTTCAGCACAACATTTCATCCACAAACGGATGGACAGACAGAAAGAGTGAATCAGATATTGGAAGACATGCTAATGATGTATGTTAAGGACCAGCCCGGTAAGTGGGAGGACTACTTGCATTTAGCAGAATTTGCATATAACAACCATTACCATGCATCAACTAGGCTTATCCCTTTTGAAATTATTTATGGTAGGAAATGTAATACACCAGTTTCTTGGACTGACCCGGTTAATAGAGTTGTATTAGGACCTAAATTGTTGAAGGAAATAGAACTAACTGTGCAACAGGTACAAAGAAATATTAAAGATGCCCAAGATAGGCAAAAGAGTCAAGCAGATCTAAAAAGGACTCATAAAGAGTTCCAGGTTGATGAGCATGTTTTCATTAAGTTAAGACCGAAGAAGAGCGCATTAAAATTGGGAAGCTGTGCCAAACTGGCACCTAGGTATTGTGGTCCTTTCGAAATTTTGTCAAGGGTAGGACCCGTGGCATATCAACTAGCTTTGCCACCAAATCTAAAAATACATAATGTTTTTCATATTTCAGTTTTAAAGAAATATGTACACGATGCTACTCATGTTATAAATTGGAATGATGTACAGGTGGAACAAGAGATCGATTTTCAGGTGGAACCAGACTGTATCCTCGAAAGGAGGGAAACTCTACTTCGGAATCGCACCATTGGGTAGGTAAAGGTGCAGTGGAAGCACCTTAGCCCAGAAGAGGCAACCTGGGAGTTGGAGAGTAGTATGCAGGTAGCATACCCAACTCTGTTTCAGGAATACTCAGAAAATGAATGAACAACATCGAGGACGATGTTGAGACTTAAGGGGGGGTGTTCAAGTGGTTTCTACCATGTTCGACATCAAGACATTTGTAATCACATGGATAGATTCATATCATTGCAGGTTCAACTTGAAGACCCTGGGGAGTCATGTTTTACCCAGGTTGCGATGGAGATTGTTTTGAGTCATATTAAATGAATCCACTTTTGTATTGGTCGTGGCTGTGTTATCATCTCACCATGGATCTACACTTGTGTCTAGTAGCCATGATTGTGTTCAGTCGGTCATTACTACCATGGATTTTCGATGTATTGGTCGACAACCATGTTGTGAGTCATACGAGATTGTGTTCTCAAAGTCAGTTGTACTATAGCGGCATCCTCCGTCCGACAAGTCCTTGTCATTCCTTCTGTCAAAGCATTTCACCTGTCAAGTTCCAATAGATTCATGCTTTGGGGGGAATTCTGTTACACCTAAATCTTGCTACCATGAGACTCAATGTAAACACCCCTGAAGTTCCTTTGACTAAGTTATAAACTTGGAAGAGATGCTGACCTATTTCCATAGGGTTTAGTGAGGCCGTCGCAGGTCACCTTTGTGAAACCTGCGACGTCGCAAGTCACCCTCATGCACCCTGCGACGATGTTAATTAAATGGATAAAAGGCATCTTCGAGCCCATTCTCAAAGGCATGTGATGTGGATCTCTATCCCTAACATATAGGGGAGCTGGCATTCATTTCCCTAGCCCTTTGGGAGGATCCCTTAACCCTCTGCTACCATATCTCAACCTACCCTATCCTCTTAGTCCTATATATATGAAGCTCATTCCCATTCAAAAGGGAGGAAGTCTATAGTACTTGCATGTTGGTTAAATTAACTTAGGAGATCTCTACTCATCTCTTGGGAGAGCTATACTTCCTTTGGAGGCTTTGGCATTGGTTTGTTGGAGGAGGATTGCGACGTTAAGCTTTGGTTGTAATCATCACTCTCTTGTACTTCCCTTTTTAATACAGTAATATAAACACTTTCCACCAAATGTTGTTGTGTTAATGATGTTTTGTGTAGTTTACCTGCTTAACTGTTACTTAGATCTGTTACTGTTTAGATGCATTTTAATTGCTTGTATTGTTCTGTATGGCTTGACAGGTTTTGCAGCTGAGATCTGAAGACCGTGGAGCTTGGAACAACATCAAGGAGAAAGATCTACAAGCTAGAGTTAAGACATCTAATTACTTGATCTTTAACTAGATCTACGAAAGTTGTTTCATATTCTGTCTCACTTGTTCTAGACTTACGTTGAGCTAGGGAGATCACGCCTTAAGTCTGCTTTCAGTAGATTGTCCGATAACATATGTTGGTCATATTCCCTTTCTCAAAGGCATCTTGGGTATGAATCATGTTTTTAAACCAGTTAACATGCCTTGGAGGAATGAAGTCTTTTGTCTCAATGGAGAATCATTTTGAAGACTCATGGATGTAGAAGCATCCCAAGGGAGGGGATATGCATGATGGTTCATATCATCCCAAGGGTAATTGAGGTTGGTGAGAGATTTTATAATCTCTTCATCGCTTCGAAAAGTAGAGGTTGAAAGATCATGGAGGTCTCTCATCACCTAAGGGGATGAGGATGATGATGATGATGACAAGAGTGGCTCATTTGAAGAAGAAACATACTAAATGGATACAATTCCTTCACTTGATTAGTTAGGTGGGGGTATCTATTCAATGATTGTGACCTATGGTTCTAAGGACCTGTTGGTCCCTCAATGACTCCCCAAGTCATGTAACTTGGGGCCCCGCCTTAATTTTTTATTATCAAGGATCAATGACCCAAATGAACTCTCCCTTAACCATGCTTCATCAATTTCACCTTAATTATGGAACACCATTGGTTGGTATATTTTTAGGAATTCCTCTAAGCAATTCTTATATCATTGATCACTTTGATGCATTCCTTGACTGGTTTTATCACTTTCCTTTCGATCTATCTCATCATGTAGCATGCTTGTAAGTGATTAAGAAGTCATGAGGAGTCTAGAGTCATAGGAGAAAGAACCAGGTTTAACTTCCCAAACTTGTGTTGGTTTTAAAGTTCATCATGACCCTCAATTTTATCCTTTTCCAAACCTCTGAAGTGGCCTTGAAGCAAAATGCAAAACACTTAGGAGGTTTCCCAAAATAAATCACTCCTTGGAAATATCTTTCCTTGCAAAGTTTTTGCACCCAAAAGTATTTTACTTGCAAAAGGGAGAAATCTTAATTTTGCTCTAAAATGTCGAACCAATATGTCCTAATTGGGACAAAACTTCGGAGCTTTATGCCCAAATGTGTCGACATTTCATAGCTTAGGGCCCAAATTGGCCGAAATGTCAGAGCTTAAGGTCCAAATTGGCCAAAATGTTGGAGACTAAGGCCTCAAAGAGCTGAAATTTCAGATCTTAAGGCCATAATTGGCCGACATTTCGAAGGTTTAGGTCCCTAACTGGTCGACACTGTGAAAATTGACCTCACAATTTTGGTCATAACTTTTGACTCCAACCTCCATTTTGGGATTTTTTTAGTATCATTGGAAAGGTACTAGAGAGTTATACAACTTTTATATTATTGGTTTTCTCATATAATTTACTAAAAGGTTCTTAAATTGATACTCAAGAGAGGGGCGCATTGTTGGTGGCCAAAAGGGACCAAATTGAATTGTGGAATGGCCTAGAAACTTGGTAACAAAAATAAAAGCAATAAAAATTATTAGACTCATGTAAGTAATATTTAAAACCATATTAAGTTTTCAATCAAATTCCTTAGGTGGAATGCAAATTGCTAAAGTATGATTTGAATCTTTTGTGTATTCTTAACTTATGTCTTTTGATGTGATGTTACTCAGGGATCGAAATTGAGAGGGATCGATGGACAGTGAAAGGAGAATAGTTAAATGGAAGTGGACATACAACCAAATGATAGAGGATGAAGACTTGTGAGATACATGTGAAACACACAAAAATTACACTCACCTATTCAACAAATCTCAAGTAGAGAAACTATACTCCTCATTGTTTCAAAAGAAGACAGATGAATATTTCATTATTTCAAACATGTATTATATATTCAAATGAGAAAAATTACAAAATCATTTGAATCAATCTCATAAAAGTAAAGTTTATGTACAATTCCAATAGAAAAGGACAAACAAGTAAGGAATTTTAAAAGTGAGGGAGGAAGACCAAGAGTCACCTTGAAGGCCAAAGGCCATTGGAAAACCCGAAGTCATATCTATTCTTTATCAAATGTACTCTTGGCCCCATTTTAAAGGCAAGAATTTTGGATTTGGAGAGGAGTTTTTGCTTGTAAATTGGATGTAAAACTCTTTTTAGAAAGTTCTAATAAGAAGAAGCAATTGTTAGCCAAGATATTTTGGAGGTGAAGTTCAACTCTAGGACCTCAATGAGTGGAACTTTTTATGCCTAGTAATTGTGTTACATAATTTTTGTGAGAATTTTTTTTCTATACAATAGAATATTCATTGTAGAAGTAGCATTTCTTTCTCTAATTTGTCTATAGAATGCTTATGCTATAGCCATGAATATAACACTATAATTAGCGGCTCAATTTTCAAACTATTTTGTTGTGCAACTGGTTATGTTTATGTTCTTGTTCATACAATAATTGTGTATTGAAGATCAAAACATTTACATATTTGATGATGTGTTTACATTTTTTGTTATGTTTGTTAGCTTAGGCATCATTTTGCATTCTACAACTTAAATTAGCTACATTTCATATATTGCATTTCAAAAACCCCAATTGGTGGATCGAGATGCAACCAATAAAACCTCAAAAACATAATGGCTATCAAGTAATAACATGGATGGGTTCCCTATTCCAAATGATGTCAGTTCTAATTGGAACCTTTCACTAGGGGTAACCCATGTTATTTGTACAAGGTGAATTCTATTGTAATACCCCCATTTTGACCCTTAGTATATATTGGCTTTCAATGTAAATATTGTATACATGTGGTGTATGTCTTCCTAGCATGGAGCTCAAGGCCAAGGCCCCTCTAGTGGATGCTCGGATTTTTATTTAAAAGGCAAGTATTTGATATTATGGTATCCATGTGTTATCAAGCCATGGAACATTGTGAAATGATGTAAATATTAATATTGAAATAAAATACCAAAAACTGGCTATGGAAGCAACTAATAAGAGGGGGCCATTTGTATTCCACTAAGGAGTGGTGAGGGGGTTGTGGGGTTAAACCATATGTTGCCAAATGTCATCTTGAGAACCCATTTGACTTTCCTTGCTGACATTTATTTCTGTTGTAAGAAAGTGGTTGAGGAAATCAATCCATGGCTTCAATGGATCATGGGCAGCCCAAAAATTCCTATGGCAGGTATGGGCTCTGTTTTCTTGACCCACAAGTCACTCTACCTCATGGGAATTCGTTCTTCATCATTCCCATTCCATTGTTGAACATCCAAGCATCATTTTTCATCCATTACACAGTCCCATCAGTGAGAAAACCAGAAATCACAACTCTAAATTAAGCCACGTTTTGAAGTGCCAAAAATGCCTAGAAATTCGTGTGGACACTGAAATCCAATGGGGGATCCATAGACCTAAACCTTGGGGCGAATTTGAGAGTGTTAGATACCCTGAAATCCATAGGAAAACCCGGTTTTTATAACCTGAAAATCCAATTACGGGACAGAGTTATTTGGCATCGAATTGAGAAAATCCAAGCGTGAATGACACAACAGAATAGAGAACAGAGGTTGGAACTACTTGATAAACGCAATGAATGATAGAATCTCAATGATTTAGAAGCTTGGACCTTTCTATGCCCATCCTGAATAACACTGGAGGAAGGGGCGCCTAAAGGACTGTGCAGCAGAGAAGGGGACCTTCCTTGTGTCGGGTGTGGTAGGTATTATGGGTGCCAAGGTTGTTTGAGTTTAGCTTGAGATGCCTGTAGCTCTTTGGTTGAGCTCACTAGCTTAACATCCTCCTCCTCGTCTCTTCCATGCTTGATAAACCCAACTGTGTGTTGGCTTAGCATGATTGTTTATGTGAAACCATGGCTGTGAGTGAGCCCGGTTAGTTCCTCCTTAGTGGATGCACAACCCAGCTCGGGGGTGGTCTCTCAACTGAAATAATATAGGATGGACGGAGACCTATGGTTGGGTGGAACGTTGCTCTCACATAGCCAGTTGCTTGGATAGTTTCATTTTAAAGATAAGCATTATCTATGTGTTTTGATTTTGTAATGTTTTAATTATTATTGATTGCTATGACTATATGTTGAATGCTGGATGCACTGGTGTGTGAATAATGTTTATTTTCGCTGTGTTTATTTGAGTAGGAATCTACATGCATGAGTTTTTATTTATTATGAATTTGTTAGTAATGAACGTGGCCGAGTTTCCCAAATAATCCCTAGAATGTGAGTTATGGTCCCTTATTTGCATCATATCTACGGGAGGGGATGTGATAGAGTGGTATCAAAGCCCATGTTGCAGCATTGGGGCTGCTTGGACCAAACTGTCAGTTTATAGGCAAATATTAGAATGTTTTAATGTGGTATTGATGAAGTTTGGGCGACATTTTGATTTGAAAAATGAAAGAATCATAGTTCTCAGGTGTGGCAGAGGATTGCACCGTTGCATAGATCTCTCCAATATCTTTCCAATGGTACCAGACTCACCTTATTTGGTTAAAATATGAGGGAGATATAAGCTTTGAAAGTTGCGGGAGCAGAGGAAGTGTTTCCGCAATTTCGCATTGCAGATTGCGGATTGCGGAAACGTAAAATTTTCAAATCTACGTGTTTTGGACTTCCACATTTCCGAACCCGCATTGCGGATTGCAGAAACATAAAATTTTCAAATTTATGTTTTTTGGACTTTCGCATTTCTGAACCCGCATTGCGGATTGCGGAAACGTAAAATTTTCAAATTTACGTTTTTTGGACTTCCGCATTTCCAAACCTGCATTGTGGATTGTGGATTGCAGAAACGTAAAATTTTCAAATTTGCGTTTTGGACTTCCGCATTTCCGAGTTTCGCAGTACGGATTGTGGATTGCGGAAGTGACATTTTCCGAAGTTGAAAATTTGACATTCCGCATTTCCGAGTTCCGCGGTACGGATTGCGGAAGTGACATTTTCCGAAGTTGAAAATTTGGCGTTCCGCATTTTTGAGTTCCGCAGTACAGATTGAAGATTGCGGAAGTGACATTTTCTGGAGTTGGAAAATTGGCATTTCGACTTCCGCATTGCGGATTGCGGATTGCAGAAGCGGGTAAAAATAAATAAATAAAAATATAGAGCCCGAAACTCGATTTTTGGATAGCAGGAGCATGCAGAATCAAAATTGGATGAGTCCTATGATGTTCTGAGGCCATTAACGAAGGCCATGAAAGAACCAGTGAGGGCCCCGAGCCCATTAAGCTCCAATTTGACATAAAATTGGAATTAATGGTTTTTACAAATCAGTGTCCCGAAGCTTGGTAGAAGGTTGGATTGAGATGAAATCGATATGGAGCGGCCATGAAGCAGGAAGAGTGTTAAGTTTGGAATCATGAAGCCAAAATCCAAAGGATGTGAAGTCGGGGTGAGCGAGAAGGCCAAAAAGCACTATTACGGGCCACTTTTTGAGGATTTTGAAAAGCTTGCAGTGGATAAAAGTGACTCTATATTTAGGATTCAAGAAATTTACTGAACTCAAAATTTTATCTATTCATAAAAACAGACAATTCACGTTAGACACTGATTTTTCAGAAATGCTCAGTTTGGAAGATAGCCATTTTTGGCCCAAAATTTTGAAATTTTGGAAAAAGTGGAAAGTTAAAAGTAGTCAAACCCATAATTTTATAGAAGTTGACTGGTGCATCGGAACGGGGATCTGAAAGTTTCTGAGTGTTCCTTGTTATATGGACTAACTTCGCCCGGTAGAAACGTTTTCATGATTCTTTCTAGATTTTCTTTTACAAGTGGCTGCAGTTGGCATTTCAGACTAAAATACAGTTGTGTAAAAAGTGAAGAATTTTGGTAAAAATTTTCATTTTTGGAGTAATGTGATTTCCACACCCAAGTCAGAATGAAGCATGTGGATAGGCATTGGAAAGCTTATCCAGCAGGGAACAGTGGTGCATGACCATAATTTGAATGAGGTTTTCATACGTCATAGATATGTAGAGCAAAAAAGTGCCAGTGACTGTTTTGACAAAATTGTTGTCAATATGGACAACTTCCAGAATTGCATGAATGGGGCAAAAGAAAAGAAGGCATAATAGCTCTGAGAATTGTTCCATGAGTTTAATTCTGTTAAATATTGATGTATTATGTTTCTATATGCATTCCTAAGATGTCTAATAGATATTTTTATAATGCACAGTGTCTGCAGCTGATAAGATTTGAATAGTTGTAATAGAGGACAACATACAGGGAAAGAGATCTCCAAAGGAAAATGGTGACCATAAATGATGCTCAGGATCCTTATGAGAATGATGAATATGTGCTAGGAGAAAATTTGCAAGGAGAGAATGCTGAAACTGAATCCAATGGGAGAAGGGAGCAACTAACTCCTCAGAATTTGGTTGAAACCATGGTAAGCTTTAATGAAAGATTGATGAAGGCTCAAGAGGAATAGAACCAGCTCATTGCTGCTATTTTGCAGAGCCTCACTAATATGCAGCAGAGGATAAACCTTGGGTCCAACCCAAGCAATGTAGGTGAAGAAGGAAGAGATGCAGGGAGTCGCTCTAGAGGTCGTTCTAGGAGGAGGACTCCAAGCCCAAGAAAGAGTTATGTGAGAAAAAATCATAGAACACCCTCCTCAAGATCTTCTTCCAGCAGGTCATGTGACTCCAGAGTTTCTAGAAGAAGTCCAAGACATACTTCTAGCAGAATTGAAGGAAGAAATAAATTCAAATGAATTCCACAGGGAGAATTCAGGAAGGCAAGGCCTCCCACATTTGATGGAGAAGATAAGACTGGCTAAGAGGCAGAGGCATGGCTTCTTGGGATGAAGAAATATTTCAGGATTCATGATTACTCAGGGAATGAAAAGGCCACAATTGCCATTTACAATCTAAATGGCAGAGCTTCAATTTGGTGGGATCACCTCTTGGAAGTAAAAGGGATCAGCGAAAGGAGGATCAACTGGGAGAAATTTAAGAAGTATTTCAAGGAAAAGTATCTTTCTGCTAGGTATTATGATAGTAAGAGGAATAATTCAATGAACTCGAGTTGGGACAGAAAACTATGGAATAACATGTCCATAAATTCTTGGAATTGTTGAGATATGTGGACTATATCAAAGATGAGAGGGTAAAGATCCAATGCATCCTTGGGAGTCTATCTCAAAGTTTCAAAGATAGGATTGAGTTTGTTAATCCACCAAGTCTTGATGAAGCCATTAGGATGGCAATGAATTGTTATGAGCAGAGTAAAGAAAAATCAGAGGTTCACCCAGCATGGAAAGTAAATCCAAGAGGGAGGTTTGATCAAAGGAAAAGTGGATTCAAACCACCATTCAAAAATCAACCAACGAATTTTCCACAGGGTTAGCAAGCACGAAGTGGAAACAAGGCAGCAGTAGCAACAAAAAAGACATCAAAAGGGCCACTTCAGTGTCGGGGATGTGGAGGAAACCACATGCTTAAGGATTGTCCACATCGGAGGGAGAATCCCTGGAGCTTGCACAACTTAAAGGGAGCAGCTACAGTGGAGGATATGGCAACAACAACGCCTTGAATTTATGCAACGTTGGATAATCATTAGGCAGACCATCAATCAACAATGGTGGAGGCTGAAGGTAAGATTGCTAAGAAATCTATTTATGTTTTGATTGATCGAGGATCTACTCATAGTTATGTTTCTCCAAAAGTGGTTGAAGGTTGTTCTCTTAGAAAAATGAAGCATAATAAGTCTTGGCTAGTTCAATTAGCCACAGGGACCAAGAGAAAAGTAAGTGAAGTAGTGATGGAGTTGAGTGGATTCCTTACAAAATTAAATTTGAATGTCCTACCATTAGGATCTTATGGTGCTCTAATTGGTATGGATTGGTTGGAAAGGCATAGAGCCAAAATTGATTGCTATGAAAAGGTACTTGAATGCATTGATGAAGAGGGAAGACCAAGATTGGTAAGAGGAATTCCCAAGCAAGTTTCAATAAGGCAGATTTCAGCCTTACAGTTGAAAAAGTTTTATAAGAAGGGTTTCCAATTATATGCAGTTCATATATCAAATTCATCGGAGGATAAAGGACCAAGGATATAAGACTTCCAGTTGTTGCAAGAGTTCAAAGCTGTGTTTCCGAATGAAGTGTCGGGACTGCCACTAAAGAGAGATATTGATTTTACCATTGATCTTGTCCCAGGGGCAGCGCCAAATTCTAAAGCTCCTTATAGAATGAGCACGCCAGAATTGATCGAGTTAAAGATGCAGCTACAAGAGTTAATGGACAATAAGTATATGAGGCCAAGTGTATCTCCTTGGGGAGCACCGTTGTTATTTGTCAAGAAGAAGGATGGGACTTTAAGGTTGTGTATTGATTACAGGAAGCTAAATAAAGTGACAGTCAAGAACAAGTATCCATTGCCAAGAATTGATGACTTAGTTGATCAAATGAAGGAAGATAAAGTGTTTTCCAAGATTGACTTGAGGTCTGGCTATCATCAAGTGAGGATAAAAGAAGAAGACATTCACAAGACAACTTTCTGGACAAGACATGGCCATTATGAGTTCACAATGGTGCCATTTGGTCTTACCAATGCACCTGCTACATTCATGTGTCTCATGAATAGCGTATTCAGCAAATATTTAGATAAATTTGTGATTGTGTTCTTGGATGATATCCTTGTTTACTCAAGGAATGAAGAAGAAAATAATGAGCATTTAAGAATGGTGTTGCAAGTCCTTAGAGAACACCAGTTGTATGCCAAGTTAAGCAAGTGTGAATTCTATCAAACGAAGGTGCGGTACTTGGGTCATGTCATTTCAGAAGAGGGTATTGCAGTTGATCCAGAGAATATTAATGCCATCATGGATTGGACTACTCCAAGGAATGTTACAGACGTTAGATCTTTCATGGGTCTTGCTGGTTACTACAGAAGATTCATTGAAGGATTCTCCAAGATAGCACATCCAGTCACTTCATTGTAGAGGAAGAATGTCAAGTTTGTATGGTCTGAAAAATGTGAGGATAGCTTTCAGCAGCTAAAGGAGTTACTTACCAGCGCTCCTGTTTTGAAGATAGCAGATCCAAAGAAGGATTTTGTAGTGTGCACATATGCTTGCATTGAAGGGATGGGTGGAGTGCTCATGCAAGGAGGAATTGTGATTTGCTATGAGTCGAGGAAATTAAAAGAGCATGAAAATAATTATGCCACGGATGATTTAGAATTAGTAGCCATAGTACATGCTCTTAAGATTTGGAGACATTATTTGTTGGGAAGAAGATTCGAGCTTAGGACAGACCACATGAGCTTGAAATATTTGTTTGATAAACCAAACTTGAATGCTAGGCAAGTCAGGTGGATGGAATTTCTCTGTGAATTCAAGTTTGAAATTAAGCATGTAAAAGGGAAAGAGAATAAGGTTGCAGATGCTCTTAGCAGAAAATTTCATGTTGCAGCATTAAGTATGTGCAAATCAGATTTGAAGACAAGAGTTCTTGAAGCCCAAAACAGTGATGAAACTTACCTAAAGAAAAGTTGCAATAGAGAAATATAGATGAAAAGGGTGTAGGGTATCAACTTGGTGAAGATGGTATCCTCATCTATAATGTTAGACTGTATATTCCAAATTGTGCAGATTTAAAGAAGCTAGTGATGGATGAAATACATCAAATGCCATACTCTGGACATCCAGAATATCAAAAGACAATAACAACAACAAGAAGACATTATTTTTGGCATGGTATGAAGAAAGACATAGCTGAGTACATTGCTAGGTGTCAAAAGTGCCAACAGGTCAAGGCAGAGCATCAACATCCAGCGGGATTGTTGCAGCCCTTACCCATTCCAGAGTGGAAGTGGGAAGTGATCTCTATGTATTTTATAATAGGTCTTCCCATGACAGTGAAGAAGCATGATTCAATCATGGTAGTGGTGGACAAGCTATCAAAGGTAGCTCATTTCATTCCAGTCAATTCCACTCACAAGGCTAATGACATTGCAAATATCTTCATGAGAGAGATATTTAGATTGCATGGATTTCCTAAGGCAATAATTTATGATCGTGATACAAAGTTCACTTCTAATTTATGGAAATGATTGTTTTAAGAATTAGGAACTAGATTAAATTTTAGTACAACATATCATCCTCAAACAGATGGTTAGACTGAGAGTGAATCAGGTTCTTGAAGACATGCTGAGAATGTATGTGATGGATAAACCATCCAAGTGGGAGGATTACCTACACTTGGTAGAATTTGCATACAATAATGGGCATCACGCATCATTGGGAATGAGTTCATTTGAGGCATTGTATGGCAAAGGATGCAGGACTCCAGTGAATTGGGATAGTCCGGTGAACAGGGTAGTGCTTGGGCAGAGATGATCAAGGAAATGGAACAAGAGGTTGTTAAGATCAGGTAGAATTTAAAGGCAGCTCAAGACAGGCAAAAGAGTTATGCAGATTTGAAAAGAGTGCATAACGAATTTAAGATTGGGGACCATGTTTATTTGAGGGTGAAACCAAGGAAAAGTTCCCTAAAGTTGGGGAGTTGTGCAAATATGGCACCAAGATATTGTGGGCCATTTGAAGTCCTAGATAGGATAGGACCAGTTGCATATAGAATTGCATTGGTTTTTAACATAAGAGCTCATAATGTTTTCCATGTGTTTTTGCTTAAGAAGTATGTACATGATCCTAATCATATTATTGATTGGAATGTGATACAGGTGGAACCCGAGGGAGAGTTCCAAGTGGATCTTATGCGCATCCTCGACAAGAAGGTCACATTGCTCCGGAACCAAGCCATCGGACAGGTAAAGGTGTAATGGGAGCACCTTAGTCCCGATGAGGCTACATGGGAGCTGGAGGATGCCATGAGAGAGGCATTCCCATTTTTGTTCAGTTTTGAGGACACCGAGGACGATGTTGTTCTAAGGGGGAGGGGAATGTAATACCCCCATTTTGACCCTTAGTATATATTGGCTTTTAATGTAAATATTGTATACATGCAATGCATGTCTTCCTAGTGTGGCGCTTAAGGCCAAGGCCCTACTAGTGGATGCTCAGATTTTTATTTAAAAGCAAAGTATTTGATATTATGGTATCCATGTGCTATTAAGCCATGGAACATTGTAAAATGATGTAAATATTAATATTGAAATAAAATACCAAAAACTGGCTATGGAAGCAACTAATAAGAGGGGGCCATGTGTATCCCACTAGGGAGTGGTGAGGGGGTTGTGGGGTTAAACCATATGTTTCCAAATGTCATCTTGAGAACCCATTTGACTTTCCTTGCTGACATTTATTTCTGTTGTAAGGAAGTGGTTGAGGAAATCAGTCCATGGCTTCAATGGAGCATGGGTAACCCAGTAATTCGTATGGCAGATATGAGCTCTGTTTTCTTGACCCACAAGTCACTCTACCTCATGGGAATTCGTTCTTCCTAATTCCCATTCCATTGTTGAACATCCAAGCATCAATTTTCATCCATTACACAGTCCCATCAGTGAGAAAAATTAGAAATCGCAACTCTGAATTAAGCCACGTTTTGAAGTGTCAAAAATGCCCAAAAATTCGTGTGGACAATGAAATCCAATGGGGGATCCATAGACCTGAACCTTGGGGTGAATTTGAGAGTGTTAAATACCCCGAAATCCATAGGAAAACCCAGATTTTATAGCTCGAAAATCCAATTACGGGATAGAGTTATTTGGCCATTGAATTGAGAAAATCCAAGCGTGAATGACATAGCAGAAGAGAGAACGGAGGTTGGAACTGCTTGATAAACCCAGTGAAGGATAGAATCTCAATGATTTAGCAGCTTGGACCTTTCTATGCCCATATTGAATAACACTGGAGGGAAGGGGCGCCTGAAGGACTGTGTAGCAGACAAGGGGACCTTCCTTGTGTTGGGTGTGGTAGGTATTGTGGGTGCCAAGGTTGTTTGAGTTTAGCTTGAGATGCTTGTAGCTCTGTGGATGAGCTCACTGGATTACCATCCTCCTCCTTGTCTCTTGCATACTTGATAAACCCAACTGTGTGTTGGCTTAGCATGACTATTTGTGTGAAACCATGGCTGTGAGTGAGCCCGTTTAGTTCCTCCTTAGTGGATGCATAACCCAGCTCAGGGGTGGTCTCTCAGCAGAAATAATATAGGATGGACGGAGACCTATGGTTGGGTGGAACGTTGATCTCACATAGCTAGTTGCTTGGACAGTTTCATTTTAAAGATAAGTATTATCTATGTGTTTTAATTTTGTAATGTTTTAATTATTGTTGACTGTTATGACTATATGTTGAATGCCGGATGCCCTGGTGTGTGAATAATGTTTATTTCCGCTGTGTTTATTTGAGTAGGAATCTACATGCATGAGTTTTTATTTATTATGAATTTTTTAGTAATGAATGGGGTTGAGTTTCCCAAATAATCCCTGGAATGTGAGTTATGTTCCCTTCTTTGCATCAGATCGACGGGAGGGTACGTGACATCTACTCTATCATCATTTTTGGCGCTAGAAGGAGGGTCGATGGTAAGATGCCCTATGTAGAGATGCATTCTCTTTCTTCATGAATTGTTTATGGATTTGCTCCAAATCACTATGTGGTGGTCCAACACTGCATTGGGCCTTCAAGGAGATCGACATGCTCTCCCAAGAAAGATAATTAATCTCTTACCGAAATTCGACGGTGAAGGAAACACAACAACCTTTGAACATATTAGGAAATATGAATGTACTTTATGTTTGCTTAATATCATTCATGAGGCTATTGTTTGAAATTTTTTTCCTTTCACTTTAAAAGGTAAAGCTTCAAGATAGTATGATGTCTTACCCATTTGCTTAATTCAAAACTAGTATAATTTTAAGAAATTGTTTCAAAATGCCTGTGATGAAGATTACAATATGCGTGGAATGCATCGAGAACTTTTTGAAATAAAAATGAAAGACAAAGAATCCATCTAAGACTTCCACACAAGATTTCTTCAATCCTATTATCACCTTCATGAATGCCACAAACCTTCATCTATAATAATGTGTGAATGGTACATACAAGATATCCCTAGGACAAGAGCTTTGTTAATTTTACAAAACGAGATAAGTGATTTTAATGAAGCTTGTGAGGAGTCTGAGACCCTTACTAGAGCTTTGAAACAAGATCCTTTCACTATGTCTTACTCCTTTGATGACATTGACACATAGAAGTGATGAAGTCAAATAAGTTGAATCAAAATTGACTAAATCACGAAACTAGGCTGTAAGAGATTATTATAGGTTTGTGGGTTCACAAGGAAGAATTGCTTAAAGAAAGGGTACAATTTCATGAAAAAAAGTTATATCTTTCATGTAAGTTACAAAATATTTCCAATGATAAGAGAGGGCTTAGCACGAACTCAATAAATAAAACTGATCATGATTCTTATTTGCTAAATAAATATCTAGTTGGTAAATGTTTTATGTCAAGTCTCGGTAGTCCTCATTTCGATATTGTAGTTATAGAAAAGGATGATGAACTAGATTTCCATGAATCATCGAGTGAAGAGGATGTACGATTGACATTTAATAGTCCTCCTTTTGCAAGGTCTAAATTGTTATCAAAGTCTTATACTTCAGTCTGTTCCGATTTTGAGAACAATCAACTTGTTCCTAACGACCACTTACTGACATTAGTGGAAGGAGAAGATTCCATAGACTCAATAGCTACCCTTTTCCAATAAAATAATGAGTTCGCAAATCCCATAAGTCATCACAATATAATGTCATGTCATTTTGAACATGATATGCTGAGCAAATAGTTGGAAGACCAATTACTAGTTTCCCCACCTTGTCAGATTCATGCCAAAGGCATGCATGATGAAATTGAGTCTCTAGAATTGGAACTAAAGAAGTTTGAGGCTCATGCTAATTATATTTGTCATAGATATAGGGTTGTGCAGGAACATAATAACTTTGAAAAGGTTACACAACACCAAGATAATTTGAGGCTATAAAAACACCCACTCTTAACCAATTTAAAAAAAGAAAAAAAGAGGCTAATACATGTTTTATCAAAGGTAATGACATTGATACAACTCTTTCAAACACATAATCCTCTCCTGAAATAGTAAAGATTGATGAAAATTTTCAATCCGAGACACAAAAGAAGCAAAATGAGTCAATGTTGACAATTATGAATTTTGGTTCAGTGTATGAGGATCCCAATCTGGCAAGAGAACCAAGTACCCAATTGATGGCTAAGCATGACCAAAATACAAATTAGCCCGTGAATGAACCATTCATTCATTGTGAGTGATATAGAAACAAGATGGATCAGGTTGGTCATCAATCATTGAGTTACAATCTTGACGCTCAATCATGCAATAATCAATTTCATGATTTTGTGGAATCATGGATGGAATCATCACATGTTTTGAATCCTTCATACCACCTCTTATTATTCACCAATAACAATATTCTTATTGCCACAATGCTTGCGAGAAGCCATCACTCACCTTATGGAATTTTCATACTTATGCTGAAGTCTAACATCTTGGTAGGTATGGACATCCTGTGATGGTTACACTGGATTTATGATTTTACATGAGGCTGAACATCTGGTCTAGGTTAGGATAGGAATAGGACCAATGTATTTATCAAACACTTTGATGTTTTATTTAATAAAGTTTGTTTTCTACTCATTGATGTGGTTAATTGTCCCTCTTAGTCATTATCTTGTACAAATTTGTTTTCATTTGATTCATATTTGTTTTTAGCATAAGTAGTTATTTATTTCTTTTAGTCATGTAGGTTAGTTGTATATAGTTTGAAACTTGTTGTTCTTTTCTATCTCTGAACATCTTTTGATTCATCAAGCTTATCTCATTGGTATTTTAACATGACATGTTGACAGTTTTTTTGATCTAGCACGCAAAGTGCTATGCGATACTCTTGTGGAAGCTCGTCATCAGGTCTAGTTGTTTGCATAATTCCATAGACTAGCCAAATTTGTTCCAAATCATAACCCGTGATTATACAACACCAAGTAAGTAAATGTATCAATGTTTCCTCAAAATGATTTCATGCTAGATTTATGTAAGGGTTTTTAACACAAAGTCCCGAGAAGAATTGATAAACTTCATTAAAGACTAATCCTAGTAGCTAGATAAATTGAATTGACTCTTCACTAGAAAGTGACCTTTGTTACCTTTAAGATTAGGTGGATCAACATACTAGTGTGCTAGTGATGCAAAAATGAACAAAAGGAGGTTCTCTAAAGCTATAGTCAGAGTTGTTATAAATTATTTGAAGACAATTTCTAGCATTCCTTTGATACGAAGGAGTCTCCTATACGTGCAGCGTTTCATATTTACTACTTTGAATTAGTCACCTCTGAGTTTTGTTAATGAATCTTGTGTAATACTTAATGAGTTTCACTTTTTTTATGACTTACTAGTGTACACAAGATTGATTATTCCCCTTAGAGGATGGATATATGTTATTTTCTAAATACAAGATCCATTCATTTATCATTGAGACTCTGGTTCCTTGATTATAGTTGATGGTCTCATGACTGATGTTTTCCCTCACGGAACCAACAATATACAAGGTGTAGGACTAAAGTATTACATGTGAAATTGTTTGATTATGAGCATGGTTAAATGATGATCAATTTGCAAATAAGAAGCTTGAAAAACATTGATCCTCAAAGAACACTGGTGTCTTGTAAGAGATAAATGATATGGATTTTCTTATGAGAATGCCATATCTCCAATCATCTTTCATAACCTAGGGAAAGGAGGAAATCGAATTCACAATCAATAATCATAGTGGGAAGAGGGTTGTTTTCAGTAAGCATCACTCTAGAAAAACCAATTGATCATCATGATCAGCTATGTTCATTGTTTTAGACTCTTTCTTATTGTTCCTAGTTACCGCAATAAATTTCTTGATGTGCTCAAAAGATTCCACAAATCTAAGAAAAATCAAGATAGTTGACTCTCCTTCTTTGTTATGATCTTGGCAATAAAAATTGGTAAGATGCAAGATTAGATTTGAAGCATATGAACTGGCATGGATTTCTTGTTAATTCATGCATGAAATTTATACCGAGTGTTATATGCCTATACTAGGAATAAATTAAAACTTGACTAGGGATTTGACTGATGTTTTGTCATAAGAAGTCTTCGTTAGTCATGTCCTTGCATGAATAATGTCTTAGTTTAGCTTTGTTTCAATATGTTTCTGTTATGCTGGAATTGGTTTAAGATAGGAAGGATTACCTAATTGGAGGATAGAACTTGAAGAAAATATGTAGCCCGTTTCCTGGAAAATCTGATACGTGCCCAAAACTAACATTTTGAAACTTTATAAATCTTCTTTGGGTCATGCCTAGAAATTTCCTGCAAATCTTTTCTTTTGAGTCTTTTTAGTTCTCCAAGGATAATTAAAACTTGCCTTGTGTCCTGAATGATTTTTCTTGCGGGTACAAATGGTTGGTTGACATCACATGCTTGACTTGAATGGGTCATTATATTCTCTAAAACATGTACCCAACACGAGCATGCTCATGCTTATTTGAGATATGCTAGATACCTCATTCCTATTTAATTCATAGCAGAGACCCTTCCATGGTAAGGACACATTGTCTTCAATGACATTCCACATTTCCAAGTTAAAACCATTAAATTTACATCAATGGAATGTTAGAGGATGGTTGTGCTTCAGAAGGAAAGTGTTAGATTGCATTTAGACAACTTGTTCTCTTAAAACCTTTCACACTAGCAAGCATATACTTTAATGGATCTTACTCTCAACTCATAATTCGTAAGTGTAAGGGGAATGCAAGAACAAAGAAAACTTGAAATTGAAAAAAGAAGTAATGAGCAATGTCAATATCTCAATCATCATAAGAGATGATGATTTTTAGTTCTTGAAAATCCTAGAAGGTAGGTCCACATAGATAGGCCATTAGAATCTGAGAAAAAAATAATTTGAAATTCAATTCGCAGGTAACCTAGTTCTAAACCCAACTTGGGTGAGTTGTTATGTGTCTAGTCTTTCATAGGGATCATTGTTTTCCAATGGGATATAGGAACACTTGGTGCCTTATGACCCATGATTTTTTTGAAAACATGTCCAATACTAACACTCTCACTTTATTTTTTAGAGTTTTTCTTTATTTATTATCGATCTTTCACTCATCATTTATGAAAGGTTTGGTCATTCAATTATATTGTGTTATGAGCCAAGTTGATCTTTTACTTGTAATCATGTAGATTGGATTTTTGTTCCACATTTTCATTTGAATGTTGCTGCAAGGTTTTTCTTGAAAATCTTTCATCCCTTGTTGTGAGGAAAATACACCTATAGTTCAGGGGAGAAACTACCAACTTACAGGGATGAAAAATAGACCTACAAATGTTCTGCAAGTACAACAATATTGAGGTTAGAATGATGTGTACCTTATTAAGAAGGTTGAACCAAGCCTTCCACTTCCTTGCTCTTCAATGCTATTCAGTGTCACAATACCCACACCTGCAAAACAACTTCATACCTTTCTCAAATACATTTGACTACATATATAAGATTGATATTCATGACAGAAGAAGACATCAAACTATAAGCAAACTGTAATAAAATCTAAGACACACATGAATAGGTCATATTTGGAAAGGGAAGAACGTTTGATCTTTATTAATGAATGAAGCAATTACATAAAGTTATACCTTCCTTCAAGCTTGGCACTTCACGAAACCTAGATTCAAGGTCTCCTGCTTCTGTTCTCCAAGGATCCCAACCTCTAATCAGCTGTGTTAGGGTTTATAAAAAACTAAGGCACAAGAGAGGGGGATGAGGGTCTCCATTCCTCTAGCATAACATTGTTATGGGCTTGGTCCCTACTCATGGCCCTTCTACCTTCCTTATATAGTCAATGAAGGAGAGGAAAAGCAGTTATAACCGATCAGGAGGTTCCCCAACTAACTCAAATTGACCAAAATTCAAGATTTTGAGTGTTTCAGGAAAATGCCCTACTTTTCTATTGCAAACCAGCGTATGTACTCTACTTTTATGAAGCAAAGTTGCATATTTTTGAAGGCAAACGCCCCTCTTATGCTTATAGAGTAGCGTTTTTGTGGAAAAATGGCCAAAAACAGGGTTTTCTGATGATTTTCAGGAGGTGGTTTGGTATGGAAAAGTGTTCCTAAGGGTTATAACCATCAAATGGGCCAAGAGTGAGGTAATTTCAACCATATTCAGTGTCCCTAATGACCCTTCAATCCACAAGTGTCCCGTTGTGTGACTAAACTTGATCTCAAGAAGTGTCGTCATGCGACCAAGCGATGCAAGTGTCGTCACGGACGAAGAAGTGTCATTTTAAGCTATAACATCCCCTAAAGGAGACTTGCATTTTCAATTCGTTTCTTCTTAATTCTTGGACTGCGAATGACTATGAATTTTGATCCCTCTTGATGAAATTTGGAAACACTAGTTTGATGTCTTGATCTTCCCTAGACAATAGGTAGTGATCACACATGGAGTGCGATAATATCATGTTTTTCTCTGAATTTGTAATATCCCCAATTAAGAATCAGAGATATTAACTCTAATTTTTTTTTAACTGTGATGGTTAATGATATATTAAAAGGATTGTCGCGGCCTAAGCCTAACACGACCAGCGTACAATATTGAAGATAATCATAATTCCGAGCATAGCTGCTAATTGTTTTGCATCACCGACGAATATACTAGAAAATAGAGTTCTAATGTGTCAATATTTTATGACAAAATGACATATATTTAACAGACAGAGCCAAAATGAAACTAAAACATAAATCTGGGCGACATGCATCTCTATCTCACGTTGACAACACCTTTCGAGTTGCTCTATCTCATGTTGACAACGCCATCTTACCCGTTGTGCCTCCATAGAACATTGCTTGGGGAATCTCTTCAGATGATTTCCAGAGAGATACAAATCTATCTCGATTTTATAGGGAGATTTCATAGCTATCGTTAGTCATCACCAAGGAGCAATTGCGTTCCACCATGTCATGGAATGGGATGATAGGCCATGGGCCCTTCATTTAATATTAAATACCCTTGGCCTAGCTTATAGCCCTTGTTAGCCAACTTGTCTGCCTCTTGATTAGATCCCTGCAATATGTGATAAATTTGATGCTTGGAGAAGCGATGAAATGTTCTGCGGATCCTTCCTAAGATCATGTTAATATTGGCATTTCCAAATTGATTATCTGCATGCATAATTTTGACCATGACTTGCAAATCACCAAAAACTTGGACCCTAGTGTATCCCTCTGCCAGAGCCAATTGACATCCTTTAAGAAGAGAAAGCGCTTCTGCTTGATTGTTAGTGAATTTGCCTAATCCCTAGCTAAAGATGATTTCTAGAATTCCCCGAGGAGAGAAGATCACCCCTCTTGCTCCTTCCACCCTAGATATTAACTCTACATTTAACTACAAGAAGGAACTAGTAAAAAAATTCAACTGAAAACCCTTTGATTTGAGCTCTCCCAAACACCTCCTATCCTACTCAAATTTGTCCCAAACAACCTTGAATGGACCCTAATAGGCTAACAGTCCCAGAATCACTCAAATTGTTCCCTAAAATACTTCTAGTTGTTGTTAGGGAATTTTTATAGACCAACACTTATGGTTGTATGACCCATTTTTGCAGATTTTACATAGATCAAGCAATGACTCTTCCTAATTGACCCAAACTCTTCCCCAACAGCTCCAAATTGACTTGAAAAGACCCAAATACATGTGACTGAATCTTCAAAAAACTTTAGAGAACTTATAAGGAAGCTTTAGACATTGAGACTTGTGATTACACAATCATTTTTAACTAAGGGTGCGTTAGCATAATTACGACAATTAACCGACCGGTAAAATGACCATAACTCGGGCATACAAAAACCTTTTTGAGTGAAATAAAAAGTGTTTCCCACTAGAAAAAATTCTCCAAACGCAATGGAATAGGTTTAAGAACCCAAAAAAACTCATAAATGGTCGAACCAAGAACTAACTTTCGTCCCCCAAAACCCCAGTGCAATATTGTAAACATACACAACTGTAAAAACTCCAAATGGACACTAAAAGCTTCCAAGTACACTAATTCAAGCCAAATAGATTAATAACATATATCAGAGGTTCATATGAATGTTTAATACCCGTACACCAATTTTAAACAACCATACGTTGACATATCTACTCATGGAATTATAGATCTATCCATAGTTTGACTAGTGCTTACATATTCGACAAAGTATGAGGTAAAACACTGTTATTTTAATTATGAATGGGGAATTTAAATAGATGACATAAAAAGATTCTATAGAAGCTCGAAATACAAAAGAAAATCTGCTCCAAAATGAAGGAAAATGGATACCAAATAACCACAGAAAAAGAGGGGAAAATGTTGCTCCAATGAGAAATCTGCTTCATTGTTGCGTCCTCCACAGGAAAGATTTCGAACGCAACTCTTAGATATGACTCCTAGAGTGTGCCCTACATAAAATATGGATGATATAAAGCCTTTAGAACATCCCCCAAGAGATCTAGATGACCATGGGTGCGCCCTCCTTTAGCAAAAATCAATACAAACATTGTTGCCCCAAAACTCCACAACTTCACACTTCTAGTAATTAGAACTTGAATACACCATCAAGAATTCGACCCCACTACTGTAGATGAACATAAAAAACTGAAATAAAGCTACGTACATAAATATGAAAGTGATTTCTCCTTTCAATCAATTCCCATGAAGCACAGTGAAGAGATCTGGATGATCTCCTCCTCTCTACTAGCTAGGGTGGAATCTTCCACCACCGAAACTAATTTACAATTGCAAGGGGCACATATCCAAAGCTTGAAAGGGGATCATATCCCAAGCTATGAAATCCACAAGATATTTCCTATTCAAAATCAAAATGTCCAAAAGCTCTTCCCCAAGAGCCCCGCATCCTTTTTATAGACTCCATTGAGTCCTTCCCCCCCCATTCTAGAATTCTCTCATAAAATATTTAATAAAATAATATTAAATGTTATTTTCATGAGAAAATGGGTCCTTATAACACATTTACATCCCTTCCTAATGTTATTTGACCCAATATTACTTTACCTCACTTGGAAATTTGAATTAGCTATGCATAGTCAATTTTTTGGGAAGTTACACCTTCATGTGGGCCCACCTTCACCTCTAGCGCCCTCCTTGGATAAAAATAAGACCTGCAACGTATCATATGGTGCCATAAGCTGTCATACGCGATCATAGGACCTGATTCTTGTCATAAGTTGTCATAAGATTCCTTTTGGGAGTTACACTTCCACAAGTGTACCCTCAATTCTATTTTTAGCTAGATGCCTCTTCATTAGACTTCTTGGGAGTTACAAATTCGAATTTGCTTCTATCATGAACCTTCTTGCACCTTGGAATTCAAATTTGGATGTGCGTAGCTTGATTTGGGGGAGTTACAATTCATGTGGGGCCCAATTTCCACCTCCTATGCACCCTCCTTGTCCCATTTTGACTAATATTGCATTAATAATAAATATTGGACCTCATACTTACAAATTCATGACCCATGCCACCACCTTAATAATTTATCATGAGCTTACCAAGTAATTTAGGCCATTGCATCCCCTAGTCCCATGGAGTGGTCCATAGCAAAAATTTGGGACATGACAAAATCGGTCCCAAAAAACAAAAATTTAGGTTGTGAGTCCCAAGAACAAGGAAAATGTAGCATCAATGGTTGGACTAGTAGCATTGCCAACATTTGGTCATGTTCATCCTTGCTTCCAAGTTGAAAAATAGAATGGAGGTGTTATAGGGACCCAGTCACACTCATATTAAGAAAGATGATCATGATAAGTGTGAAAAGTCAAAAGTCTAGGAGTCAAAAGCTAAAGGGACTTACAAATAACCAAGTACTGAAGATCTCAACTCAATCTCAGTAGAAAGAAAATATCCTAGTAAGTGTTGCAAAGGAACTACTTCGCCCATCCTAGGTTTAACTATAAACAACCAAATAAGTGAAATGTTGGGAAAATGAAGTTCAGTCATAAAAAGGATACACATATAACCTCTCCAGGGATATAGATGCTCACTGGAAGTGGGGCAATGTTTTTGATGTCATGATGACTCCATTGGGGCTATGGACTCTTGTCGGCAATGGAGCAACACCTGAGGGATATCAAATGGTGCCTAGTGAAATTTTTTTAATCCAAATTCTATCAAGCCCTAGGACCTATACTATAACTCAAGTTTTTGATTTACGCTACACATAAATGAACTTCATTATAATATCTCTTCAACACAATGAATGAGGTTTCTCAAAATCGATGCACATGTATGATCATTTACCATATTACAAGAATGGTTCAAAGGGACACATGACCTAGTAAATGCCCCGGTGATTGAAAAGGAAAGATGATGTCTTTATGCTTCAAAGTTTACATGCAACTATAACAACAAAGATTCTGGCTTTGCTGAGTGTGTCACCATTTGTTGAGCCCTCAATAGCTCCCCAAGTCATGTAACTTGGGGACCCACCTTAATTTTTGGATCAATAATCAATGACACAAATGTAATCTCCCTTAGCCATTCTTCATCAATTTCATGTTAACTATGGCACATCATTGGCTGGTATGTTTTAAAGCATTTCTTTGAGCAATTGTTATATCAGTAATCACTTCAATGCATTCCTTCACTGGTTTTTTAACTTCCCCTTCGATAGATGTCATCATGAATCATGCTTATAAGTGATTAAGAAGGCTTGAGGAGACTAAAGTTGTAGGTGAAAGAACTAAGTTTAACTTCCCAAACTTGTGTTGGTCTTAAAGTTTCACCATGACTCTCAGTCTTATCCTTTTCCAAACCTCAGAAGTGGCCTTGAAGCAAAATGAAAAACACTTAGGAAGTTTCCCAAAAGAAATTGCTCCTCATAAAGATTTTTCTTTACAACCTTTCATGCCCAAAATACTTTCTTTTGCAAAAGGGAGAAATCTTAATTTTTATCCAAAATGTTGGAGCAATATGTCCTAATTGGACCGAAATTTTGGAGCTTTATGTCCAAATGTGTCGACATTTCGGAGCTTAAGGCCCTAATTTATCGAAATGTTTGAGCTTAAGGCCCAAATTGGTTGAAATGTGAAAGATTAATGCCTCTAAGGGCCGACATTTCAGATATTAAGGATTCTAAGGATCGAGAATTTGGATCTTAAGGCTTGTAAGGGCTGACATTTTGGTGGTTTAGGTCCCTAATTGGCCGACACTGTGAAAAATGAACTAATGGTTTTGGTCATGATGTTTGACTCCAACATACATTTTGGGAGTTATTTAAGTCGTTGGAAAGGTATTAAAGATATCTACAACGTTTATGCTATATGTTTTATCATATGACCTAGTAGAAGCTTCTTAAATTGTGAACCAAAAGAGGGGCATGTTGTCGGTGGCAAAAAGAGACCAAATATAGTTGTGGAATGGCCCAAATACTTGGTATCAAAAATAAAAGCAACAAAGGTCATTGGACTCAGGGAAGCAAACTTTAAAACCTTATTAAGTTGTCAATCGACTTATTTAAGTGGACTATAAATTGCTAAAGTATGTTTTGAATCTTGTATATATAACTTACATCTCTTGTTGTGATGTTACCTAGGTATTGTTATCGAGAAGGATCAATGGACATTGAAAGGAGAGTAGTTAAATGGAAGTTGACATACAACCAAATGATAGACGATGAATAATTTTGATAGATATGTGAAGCACATAGAAATTACATGCCCCTATTTAACAACTCTCACGCAGAGGAACTATACTCCTCGTTGTTTCAAAAGAAGACATGCACACATTTCATTATTTCAAAAATGTATTGTATATTCAAAAGAGGAAAGTGATAAAATAATTTGAATTAATCTTATGAAATAAAATTTATGTGAAATTCCAATTATAGAAAAGGAAAAATGAGTGAGGAATTTGAAAAGTCATGGAGGAAGACCAAGACTCACGTGGAAGCCCAAAGGCCATTGGAAAACCAAGAGTCACTGAGAAGGCCAAAGGTCATTGGAGATGAATAAGGTATTAAAGGTTATCATGGACATATGTAATCTCCATTGAAGTCTAACCTGTTGTTCTCCCATGAACTACCAGAATAGCTCCCCTTATAGAGCCTAAAGCCAATTAATTGGCTAATTAGCTAATCGTTAATCCATAAACAAATCAAAAGTCACCTAGAAGGACAAAGGGCATTGGAAAACCAAGAGTCACCTAGAAGGCCAAAGGCCATTGGAAAACCAAGAGTCACCTAGAAGGCCAAAGGCCATTGGAAAACCAAGTCATTCTTATTCTCTCTAAATTGTACTCTTGGCCTCATTTGAATGGGAGAAGTTTTGGCTTTGGAGAGGAGCTTTTGCTACAAGGGAGCTTCTACTTGTAAACTTAATGTAAGAATATTTTTACAAAGTTCTAATAAGAAGAAGCCATTGCTGACCTAGCTATTTTGGAGGCAAATTTCAACTTTGGGACCTCAATGCATATAAATTTTTTTGCTAACTAGTTGCATTCCATAATTGCTGTGAGATTTTTCTTTTTCTCTTTTGTAGATTATTCTACTATAGAGTAGCATTTCTTTCTCTAAATTGTCTCTAGAATGCTTATGCTATAGCAATGAATATATCATTGTAATCAACTACTCAATGTTCAAACTTTTATAGTGTGCAATTGGTTATTTAGGTTTATGTTCTTGTTCATACAGTAATTGTTTATTGAAGATAAAAAATTTCCATATTTGATGATGTGTTCACATTTTTGGTTCTATTATTTAGGTTGGGCATCATTATGCATTCTACACCTTATATTGGTTGCATTTCATATATTGCATTTCAAAACCCTAAATAGTGGATTGGGCCACAACTGATAAAACCTAAAAGCATAATGGTTCTTGGTCCATAATCTAGATGGGTTCCCTATTCCAAACGGTGTCGGGTCTAATTGCTACCTTTCACCGAGGGTAACCCCTCTTGTTTGCATAGGGAAAATTCCTCCTTGTCAAGAAAACTACATGTGGAGTTCAATTGATGTTACGTGAGACTTTTGGAGGTTTGTGCAATGGTGTGAATAATGGCTATATATGTCACATAATACACATAGTGGTTGGTACGCAATGCCTTGTTACACTACTTGGTAGCGTCAAAGAGATTATTCTAGAATACAAGCATGTTTGAGTCGTTACTCTCCACTTGAAAGTGGTTATGACTACACAAGGGAGGCAACTCCAAACATCAATAGGTGGCATACCCAAATATATCACAAATGGCACAAGGCATTAGAGCCTTCTTTGGTGATGTAAAGGTGATGGTGATGAATGAATCCTGGGTAGGTTGAATTGTTGTGTTATTGTTTTTGGCTCCAATCTTCTTCTTTGGGGAGGCTAGGTGGAAGGCATGGATTCCTTACCAAGCATGGGAGGTGGGACATTAGAAGTATCGACTGACTATATGGGGGTTAAGACCATTTGAGGAGTGGGTTCGGGGTTTTGTGGTCTGATGTACTGAATGGGGATCCCTAAAGTAAGGAATGGAAGGTTAATAGTAGCCATCACAAGAGTTCCAATGATCCATGAAGGGGGGAAGAGGAAGAGTACTTGTTGAATAGGATCTCCCACCCATGGATGTCTTGTTGTGGGGGGATGACTCATTGAATCTCATTGTTGGGCATAATTGGTTTCATATGTGATGGCACACAATTTTGAATTGTCATGTTGAGTGATAAGAGGGGGAAGGATTGAAAAAGGATCCAATTAAAGCCGGGTCTTGGAATATTTTGTGATCGACTATAGTGAACGCGGACATAGAGAGGTATCCCTTGACAATAGGTAAATTGTTCTCTTAATTGGAAGCAAATTTTGGATCATGATAAGTGAGTTAACCAAGCATGACAATTTTCTTGTTATGAGGAAACATTAGAAGCTAAAAAACAGTGGAAGGGACTGGTTTCATAGCATTCATATAGCTATAACCAAGTAGGATATCGTAATCTAATTTGGCATCTACAACTTCAATATCTACCAAGATAGTTTTTCCTAGTAGTTCAATAAGAAAATTTAAATTTTGGAGGCCTTATGGCTATAAAGGCCAACCATCATACACACATAACGTCTCTAGGGATGGGGTCAATTTAGATATCCAAGCTTCTTCCAGATATGGATCGACATAACATGTGTGGAGGCCCTTTCGTCAATAATACATCGATGGATAATCAAATTCTTAATGGTGATAGGGACCTAAAAGTATACCATATAAGGCATGTGGAGATCCACTCTATCTAAATCGTAAGTGATCAAATGATCATCAAAATGATCAACTGCACCTAAGGTAGACAAAAGGGACTTACATTGCATAAGGCAATTGTGCAGAACTTCCAAGGTAGACATGGTCATAGGGGACTATGCCAAGTCATCCAAAACAATATAGTTGTGGGTAATTCTAGCATTCATTTAATGTGTTGTCCAACATAAGGGGATTTTAGGTAACTTCAAAATAGGCCCAATATTGAGTCATGGGAGGTGAAAAATTCCTTTTGGTAAAGGTGAATATCTATCCTTGTTGGAAATGACAAATTCAATCGTCATACCATAATAGTTATTCCAAGTTTGGAGATTGCCATCCACGAAGATCATGAAAATATTTTTGAAAGAAGGATCATCGATACTAGTTGATGCAGATGGTTGATTTGGGTGTGGAATCATCTAGTAGGTTACTACTATCCCTTGAGGGGGAAAGGGATTTTGCAATACAATCGTTTATGTAGTAGGAGAATGGGTAGGTTGAGTATTGGGTTGACCTTGAGGGGTGTTATCAGTGTCACTCTTATTGGCCTCATACCTTAGTTGATGAGCTCAATTAAGGTGTGGGAAGTGGTGGGTATAATTCCCATAAACTTCACAAAGGAACATTGTTGGTTATTCCATAGTTCCGGATTCTTACCTTGTTTGGTGGGTTTATTGGGATCCTAATTTGCGGGGTTGCAATTACCTTTAGTGTTAGTAGGAGTGTTACAGGGTTGACCTTAACCTTCCTGGCTTTGGTTATTCATTTTATTCTTCCCCTATTCTTATTCTTGCTAGTATTGGGATGTTATTGTATTAGAGATCCCAATGAAGGTCCATGCAAAAGATAATAAGGATTATGGGTCGATAGAGCCACAAATGTGGTAGATGCACCATTACACGTAATTCCACTATTCAATGGATCATCAAATGAGACAAATTAAGAGGAATTGCATATGAGGTACTTGTTCCTGCATGTGAGGATGAGCATGTGAGATCAACAGGGGAACATGACATATCTGAGTCCCTCGTCTTAAAGCGATTACTACCATAAATATTACCATATGATTTGGTGCCATTAGAAGATGTCATTTGGTTGTATGAATGAGAGGTATATGCAACCACACCAATCACATCATTCGCAAAATGGGAGGCCTTAGACTAATATCTTCATGAGGAGTGATCGAGAAGGTTCAAGAAAGGTCAAATTTTCAACGGCGTTTGTTTCACCTCAAACGGACTCCGGATGTGAAAGTTATTGATTTCTGAAGTTTTGGCGGAACAACATTTTCATGTGCAGAAAAGGGAAAAGGGGTGCCACGTGGCACCACTGAAAGGGTGACATGTGGCATCCATACATGTGTATGGCGCCTACATGGAATACTCACGTGGAAGTGATGTGGCATCCCAGTGGAAAGGTGACGTGGTAAGGAAGCTGACGTGGAAACTAATTGAGCATTCGAGTGGCAAAGACAACATGGAATCCACGTGGGCCAATCCCGAGGCAACACATGGCCCAATTCGAGTGTGACATGTGTCACCCCGATAAAGGCCGAAAATTTGTCCAAGTCTGAATGACCCGCCGTGGGAATCAACCCTATGACCTCCAACCTACCAAACCAACGCTTTACCAATCCGCCAACTATGTTGCTTGTTATACCATACAAAGAAGTTTCTATTTGAGGTGATATGGCGTGAATGGTGGGGGGAAAAGGGGGCCTACCAGCCCCGCCAAAATTGGTGGTTGGACTGGCCAGACCCTCTGATTTAGCGATGGTTGTAAATATGGCGGGTGGTTCAAACCACCACCAAACATTGCACCAAAAAACGCCAATGGGCGTGGTTCCTCGGGGGTTCAACCCTGTACCTCCCGCCAACCAACGCCTTAATCAAGAATCCAACCAACACGCTAACGGGTACCATGTTGGTGGCTCCGCCGACCACCACTATTCAACCCACCCAAGCATCGGACCAAGGATGGAGGTGACCACGCGTTGCAAGCGCCGAGAGGCCGAGTCCAAGAGAACAGAGGGCGAACACGGGAACAATTCCCAAAGTATACAGTCCTGTACAAAACTGTACGACTATACAATGTACAGATTGCCATGTGGCACAAGAGGGGGTCATTGGATTTTTCCAGAGGTCAAATTTTCAGCTTTTCAGAAGTATAGAGTGTTTTATGTTGATTCCTGTCGTCTGGGCCTTCTGAACACAACAGTGTAGTCTGTTTTTTGTTTTGAGCAACATATTTGCAGTTCATATCCAGATTTTAGGTATAATGATGTATTTTGCCATGTCTTTGTCGTTTTGCTGAGAATTATAAAAAGGCCTCCCCTTTGAAGAAGCAAGCCCGGAGACGTAGTCCTTATTGGACAAACTTCGTTATCAAATTTGTGGCTTCGTGTGTTTATGGCGTGTTCTTCTTTTCGATAATGTTCTTTATTGTGCACATTTTATGTTTAATCATGCTCTTTAAAATTAATCCATGATAATTCTAGAATGCAAAGATTCCAGATCATGTTGGTATCAGAGTGGGATTCTATGACTTTGGATTGTGAGTGCAAATGTTAACTAGGGCCAAGCTCAACAGAGGAGAAGGGGAATTAGAACCCTTCAATCCCGAGATTGGATGTGCACAATGAAAGAAAAAGATGGGGGGTGAAGAGATGCACACCGAGCTTGAGAAATATTTTCACAAGGCATTTTATCAAATGGCAGATAGGGTAGAGCAGATCTTTGGAGATTATCAAGAGAGGCTGGAAAAGAGAGAGAAGAAGAAAAAGAAGGCAAAAGAAGAAGGTGAAGCTTCAGTGAATCTAGAAGATGGAGAAGAACCTCCTGAACTTCCATCTCCATCTCCTTCTTCCAGTTCGAGCTCTTCCTCCTCTTCTTCCTCTTCTCATCATTCTAGTTCTCATAAGAAAAATGCTTCTAAAAATCCATTGTTAAAGCTTGACATAAAATTTGATTTTCCCATGTTTAATGGATAATGCAATGCATAAAAAATTAACAATTGGATAAGACAGATTGAGGTATATTTCTGTGTGCAACAGATGGAGGTGAAAGTGCAATTGGAATCTCTTCATTTATCCGGTACTGCTCTCGTATGGTGGGAGAGAAAGCTTAAAAAAGGTAGCAACCACAATGGTAAACTTCTATCCTCTTGGTCTAAATTTACTTATGCTTTGAGAAAGCAATTCTATCCATTGGGTTACATTCATAAAGCTATGATGGAACGGAAAAATTTGAGGCTAAGTAAGGGTCATAATGTTCAAAGTTTCATAGAAGAATTTAGGAAGAAGGCTCTTGAATTAAATATTCCTTTAGATACTTCAGAAAATTTGATGAAATACATTGGTGCATTTCCCAATATATGTCATACACTATTGTTTTTGAATCCTTCTAATCTGGATGAAGCAAGTGTGCAAGCAACAGACATTGAAAGAAGGGGAAAATATGTACAAGATTAAAAGCCATCCAAGCATTCATAAGACAATTTCAAAGGCAAAGGAAAGGATAAGAGGATAGCTACAACAAAAAATAAAGAGAAGAAAGCGTTCCATTGCACTCATTGTAAGGCAGATGGACATGATGAGGAGCACTGTTGGAAGCTGCATCCAGAATTGCGGCCGAATAAATTTGGTGGAAAAGGGAAGCAGAAGACTGTTGCTACATTGATGAAGAGTTGATCAGAGCGGTTGGTTTACAAGGTAAAAGTTCCTTTCATGTTAGACTTGGGATCCGATTTAGGTGATGAAGAGTTGATCACATCGGTTGGTTTACAAGGTAAAAGTTCCTTTCATGTTAGTTCAAGTTCTACACATGCATCTCATGATTATGAAAGGAGAAGCGAATTGTTTCACATAAGAGTTGTTCCAAAACATACAAAGATTGAAACACTATTTGATCCAGGCTCACAAGTCAATTTAATTTTTGAAAATATTGTGAAGAAGTTGGGACTAACCACAATACCTCATCCCAAACCTTACCCTCTAGGTTGTGTGCATGACAATGCAAAACTTCAAGTTACCAAACAATGTAGAGTGAGGTTTGCTATTGCTTCTAAACTGATATGAGGCTGATTTAGATGTTGTTCCTTTGGATGTATGTGGTATTGTACTTGGGAGTCCTTATCTTTATGATAGAAAAGATATCTTCTATCGACAGGAGAATAAGTACCATCTCACAAAGGATGGGGTGGAATATATTGTGAGAACTCATGGCATGAAGGATAGCTCATCACTTGTTACCATAGGTTTCATGAAATTAATTGTGAATGCTAACAAAAATATTGTGCTTACAGCCATAAAAGCAAAAGATCTTGATAAGTCTCGTGATGACTCTTTCCATAAGAATGAAATGTTTGAGATGAGGAAATAAACAAGACATTGGGGAAGAAAAGACCAGTCTAGCTTCAACATTAGTTTTTCCAGTTCTTCAACATCCCTCCAAAATTGATACCATTGGAACTGATATGTTTTCTAGTCTTTCTATTTTTGCATCCACATTGTTAAAGAATGCTTCTTTAGCTCATGTTGAGGAAATTGGTAATGATGAAGTGTTCAAGGATGTATGTCATGATATGCAGGTGAAGACACTTTGTTTGTAAGAAAAGACACTTTACTGATGGGGAGAACTTGATACCCCTACCATTAATAAAATGCATGCAGTTAGGGAAGATCACACTTATCTTGTAACTGGGCATTTTGGTAGAATTTTAGTGCACATGTTTGTGCTTTGGGTGTCTATGATTGTAACCATGAATGTAAAGGGGTGTGTGTTGTGAATTTTTGAGCCCACTAATAGAAAATTTGGGTTGTACTCACCACTTCCTGTCCTTCTCTTCCTTGGGAGAATTTCTCCATGGATTTTGTAAGAGGGTTGTCTATGTCAAAAAGGGGTCGTGAAGTGGATAGGTTCATGTGTAACTTGATTCCATGTAACAAGTAGGTCATTGTTGAGCAAATTGATCATCCTTTCTTTCAACATGTAAAGGTCCACTTTGGACTCCCCACAAGCTTGTGGAAAACGATGGACACCAAGCTGATGAAGAATATTGCTTTCTGTCCATAGACCAACATACAGACATAGATGGTTGACATGAAAATGATTCAAGGTCACTGAAGCAAACAAAGAGATGAAGGCAAAGCCCACCAGTTTATTCGCAGATTTCAACAGCTACACCAAGCAGTTCGAGTGAAGAGGGAAGAGACTGGCAATCATCCAAGTAAAGCATGGTGGCTTGAGAAGTGGAAAGTGAGGGAACCATCCCCTCACCTATTTGTTGATTGATAATGCTTTTGGAGTCCAAAATCCTCTCAATGGGGAGGAATGATCCAAGAGGTTACATAAAGGTCAATTTTTCAACCTCATCAAAACTCAACAAAACTGACATCGTTGCGTAGGGCTTGTTGAGACTATTCCAACGGTGTTTGTTTCACCTTAAACGGACTCCGGATGTGAAAATTATTTACTTCTAAATTTACAGCAGAACAACATTTTCATGTGCAGAAGAGAGAAAAAGGGGTGCCATGTGGAACCACTAAAAGGGTGACACATGGCATCCGTATAGGTGTTTGACCACTACATGGAAGCCCCACGTGGTGGTGATGTGACATCCCAGTGGAAAGGTGACATGGAAGGAAGCTGGCGTGGCAGCTGACTGGGCATCCAAGTGGCAAAGACAACGTGGAATCCACGTGGGCCAATCCTGAGGCGACACGTGGCCCAATCTGAGCGTGACATGTGTCACCCTGAGAAAGGCCAAAATTCGTTCGAAGTCCAAATGACCCGCCCTGGGAATCGATATCGTGACCTCAAATCTAGCAAACCAGCGCTTTACCAATCCGCCAACTGGGTTGCTTGTTATCCATTGCCTAGAAGGATCTATTTGAGGTGATATGGTGTGAATGGTGGGGGAACAAAGCGGACAAGCCCGACCGCCAAAATTGGCTGTCGGGCGGGCCTAACCCCCTTATTTAGCTATGGTTCTAAATATGGCAGGTGGTTCAACCCATCGCACAACATTGCACCAACTAACAACTCAACAAACGCCAATGGGTCGGGGTCCGCGGGTGTTGAACCATGGACCTCCCACCACCCAACACCTTACTTTAGACTTTCCAACCAACGCACCAGTGGGTGCCATGTTATTGGCTTCGCCAGCCACCACTATTTAACTTTCCCAAGCGTCGGACCAAGGAGGGAGGTTACCACATGTTGCGAGCATCGAAAGGCCGAGTCCAAGAGCGCAGAGGCCGAACGCAGGCATAGTTCCCGAGGCATACGGTCCTGTACGGAACCATACAGATGTATCGTGTACGGATTGCCCCATGGCACAAGAGGGGTCATTGGCTTTTTCCAGGGGTCGAATTTTCAACTCTTAAGAAGTATAGAGTGTTTTGTGTCGATTCTCGTCGTTTGGGACTTCTGAACGCAGTGGTGCAGTCCGTTTTCTGTTATGAGAAACCGATTTGCAGGTCATCTCCATATTTGAGGTATAATGATGTATTTTCCATTTTGCTGAGAATTATAAAAAATCCTCTCCATTGAAGAAGTAGGCCTGAAGACTTAGTTCTTATTGGACGAACTCCGTTATCAAATTTGTGGCTTCATGTGTTTATAGTGTGTTCTTCCTTTCGACAATGTTCTTTATTGTGCACATTTTATGTTTAATCATGCTCTTTTAAAATCAATCCATGATAAGTCTAGAATGCAAAGATCTCACATCAAGGAGTCACCACAAGGGTGTCTAGGATGATGGAGTACAAACACCTTCATTAAGCACATATCAAATTGTATTATTGATCCTTCATAATAGATTTATCTTCGATTTGCAGTCATTTGGGAGAAACATCCTTGTCTATGATGGGTAGGAGATATTTTAAGAACCAATCTAGAAACAAGAGGTCATTAACCTTGATCATACATGGGCTTATTCTTCTGCACCATTCATGGATGTGATACATGATGTGGGTAGGCATTTTCTAACACCACAACAAACTAATTTCCACTCCCTCGTCATATTGGGGGAACTCGAAGAATGTGAGAAAAATAAAAGTTAATGACACAAAGTTGGGATGTGTTGCAGAGGTTCATTCTATGTACCACTTTGTTGCAATGTAGATGGGTGTTCTTTGGAATAACTAAAGATGAATGGAATCATATACAATGTTGTTTGAAGAACACCATAGATGAAAATACATGATATGATTGGAGAGATCCTATCTTACTTTAACTTCAAACTTTGCAATGTCTAAGGGTAATTTTGTGGGCATCATAGTCCATGTCTAATGGGGTCGTTGGTTGGTCAAGTCAAGTAATGTAGATTTATACTAGCATGAAATGGAAGCTTGACATCCTAAGTATGTTCACATCATTATGTACGTTCGCATGTGGATTGCTATTTGCATGGTGGTGATTAGAGAGTTGGATGGAGAAACTCAAGACACGTTGACTAATATTGGGTTTACTAATGGAGAAGTGGCAATAAGTGAAGGTGGGAATATGATGATCCTGACAGGGAACTAGGTGAGGGGTGAGGTTATTGATGTTTGATTATCACACATTAAGTTGGGATAATCATAAGGTTAGGATTCCTAAGGGTAGGAAGCAAACCTCAAAGTCATCTAGAATGCCTAAGAGCTACGTCGGGTGCAATATTGACTGTAGAGTATAGCCACTAACTCAACTAAGAGCTCTATGCAATATTAATGTGAGGGGTTAAAATTAATAACAATTAATTATAGGGTATACATAGTTAAAAGTAGTTGCAATGTGGGTGCAAGAGGTGATTTAATTGATTAAGGAACCAATGTAAAAAATGAACACCCTACAAAAGGAAAAAGACTCACTAGTCACAGGAGGAGATCTATTAAAAAATAAGGTGCAAATAAATGAAAAATTTATCAAATCTTCCTCAACAAGTGGTATAGAAAGGTCCACTGGATGGGAAGAAGTAGAAAGTTGAATAAGGGCCTTCCAAACATTTTGCTTGATGGGATGTCGAGTCCATCAAGGAAGTGAGTGAAGGTGAGAATGAGACAATTATAGTGAAGGACATTCAGAGAAACTCTAGCCAGGTTGCAATTATTTGTCTCAGTATCCATCCCTCCTATGAGGTCCTCCTAGATAGGTACGTATGATATTGGCCATTAAGTTATTACTTCAGCGATACGTGCAATAGGTTACCTTGCCTCCAAGATGAAGTTAAATTTTTTGGGGATCTTTAGTGTTGAAAGAGCTGGGAGTCTCAATTAAACCTTCAGCCCCAACCTTGGCATTATCCATTTCGAAGAGTTCATATATTTCTGAATTGGTTTTTAACCACACTCAATATAAAGGATTATAAGCTCCCTAAAAGAAAACAACTAAGTTTTAGATGTGAATGATTGAGGGGAGTTATTTGGATACCTCTCCCCACAATCCTAACTTATCTAAAAAAATCTTTTGGTACCTCAAGTGAGGATTTCTAGTGAGTTATATTAGGAGTTGATTTTAGGCTTAATTTGGCATCATGAACCTAGTGTTGTTTAATTTAGGGTGTGGTATGTTTGCACATGTGATGTGTACAACAAATAAGATTTCTTTGAAAAGTAAATGTTGAAATAAAAAGTGCAATGCAAAGAATGATAATGTTCAGTACTCAAGAAACATGAGTTCCTTTTATTTAAACAAAATTAAACACTTTTATACACATGTAAAGTGTACTTTTCAAATTTTCTAACACAACAGTTCAAATGAAAACCATATAGAAACTAGTGCAATTTACAAATGGAATGAAAGAAATACCAATAGCCAACATTAAAGATGCAAATGATGTATTTTCTTAGCTAAATTCTTCCTAACAAGTAAAAGGAGGAAAACCAATTCTTTTATGTTTGTAGAGAAATAAGATACATCCATTAACTAATCAAAGAGGGATACTAAGCAATTGTAAAAATTAACTCAAAACAATTATAGAATTATAATGTTGAAAAAAAAGAAAGAGACTGAAAGATCTTTTGACTTGGGACCCTAAGGGAAACAAATACTAGAGCTTTCCAAAATTTTATTTGACTAGAATGCCCCAACCAAGGAAAAAACAACCAATACAACTAGAAATGGAGAGAAAATAGACAATCGAATCTAATCTATAAACTAGAACATAAACCAAAACTGAATTGCAAAATAAAAACTAGGAAATCGACCTAATTCACATAAAAATTGAATTTTCTTGCAAGTTCATGGGTTTTCTAGGAAATTCTGTGATGTGAGCTACACTTTTCCTATGAAAATTGTGAAGCGAACCAAAAACTGGAATTTATGAAATATGTTCAAAGTTGAAGCAAAAAGTTTTTTTTTCCTAGGTCGCCTGTCTACGAAAAAGGTATAATGAACATAAAGCAAAAAAACAATACAGAAATGAGAAAATAATCTAGAAGCAGACTATAAATTCACACACACACAACCAAGGAGCATAATGATATCCATCCCCAATATGGTTTTCAAAGCTGGTGTTGGTGTTTTTGTACCAACTCATACCAAAAGTACAAGCTTAAGGGTTGTGAAATCTTAAGTACCAAATCAAAAGGGTTTGATGGAACAATGAAAACAACTAAATAACCCTCTCAAATATGCACGTGATGAAACATACAAGAAACTAGCTAAAGAAAGAAAGAAATCATGATATAGTGAATGTCTTTATATTAACAAAGATTAGAGATGGCGATACACACATTTGTATTGGATGTAGTAGGTGTGTTCTTCCACAACCGACCCAAGGGAGGGTTTTTATTCTCCTCTAGTTATGGACTCCAAATGGGGAAATAAAGGGATGAACATGGCTCACTCTCTCTTTTTGTAGGCAATATATAAGCATAACCTTACTTTTATGAATGTGTGTGATGGATATAATGACCTTGAGGGCGTTATTTAAAAGAAGGGATGTGGACATATCTTAGAACTAGCTCCAATGTGAATAACCATTTTTCATTGATGACTCAATGGGGTGATGATAGGTATGGGAGACTAGATCAAAGGCTATTTTGGTAATAATATGTCCACATTTAGCCACTACACCTTTTTGGAAGGTGAACGATATTTATGAGCAATCAAACTCTATTTTTGGAGCCACTTTGTGGTTTTCGAGGCTTTTGGTGTGATGATCTTGCATGGTTTGTTGGGGAAATTCCATGCAATGACCTTTTTATGCTCAACTTTTAGTTTTATCTCTATATTTGGTCACAATACTAAGGTTATATGATGATGGAGGTGATGGAAATGGGGATAATTCTACTTGAAGTGGTGTATAATGGTGATGGGGCTCATGACAAAGTATATGAGCAAAATTAGGTTGTTAACATATTGTTTTTAAGTGGTGAAGGGAATAATATGAGACATCGTCGTTGAATTGTCATTTTGGAGCGAGAAACCAATAAGGAAAATCAATGATAAAATCTCTTTTGGTTGCCGACATGTCGAAGGGAAAAGGTATTTTCCTGTTGACGTATTGGCAAGAAAAAGACTTTTCAAAGGTGAGAAATAGTCAAGGGAAAAATTTAACAAGTGACAACGGAGAAAAATAATTTGATGGCCTACACATCAACGAGTGAAACACTTTTATTAACAACAATCCTTGGATTGCGGGTTTTGACTGGAGTTCTCTTTATCATGGAGAAAAGGAGATTTTTTGTCGAAATGTTGATGGGGAATAGTGATTTTTCCATTGACATTTCGACGAAGAATCATTTGATGAAGAAGATGTCAATAAATAAAAGGATTTTCTTGTTGATATATCGATGGAAAATTATCTCTTTCATCTGATACATGTACTAAAAAACATTTGTTTGGGAGAAACTTATAAATGAAAACTTGCAAAGATATTTTCTAAAAAAATCTTTGTTTGTTCTACTTCAGGGTCACTCTAGAGGCTCTTGAAATAAGCAATTGCAAGTCAAGATAAGACTTTGAGGTCAAACACAAGTGTATAAAGCTAAGTCTCTTCACCTAAGTCTCTAGGCACATAAGGCTTTGATGTTCAATCTAGCAAAATAAAAGAAAGCACTAGGTGACTGAGGGTCTCACCCAAAAAACATGGAGTATAATGAGATAAATCAAAGGGGAAGTGATAAAAACCAATTGAAGGGTGCACTAGGCTGAAAAGTAATAACATGATTAAATTAAGAACTTACTCAACAAAACATACCAACCACAGTGCCATAGTCAAGTTGAAATTGAAGGAGCATGGTCAAGGAAGAGTGCATATGGGCTATTGATCCATGATTCAAAATTTTAGGCGAGGCCCCAAGTTTCATGATTTGGTGAGTTGTTGAGGGATTAATATAAATTAAAGGAGCAAGAAAAGGATCTATAAATTTTGCACAACATAGAGGTAGACAATTGTGAAATACCCATTCATGCATTAGTAGGTTTGTCATCACCTCAAACCCTTAAGATTGCAGGATAAATTAAGAAGAAAAAGGTCATAATAATTATTGATTCGAATAGTAGCTGTAAGTTCATTGATAAAATATTATCAAAGTGCTCGATTGTTTTGTGTATCCAGTGAAAACATTTCATGGTTTGGTTGTTAATGAGGAAGTATTAATTGACAAGGAAAATTCCATAACATTAAGCTTAGTATGGGAGAATATAACTTATCAAGCCCAATGCATGTCATTCCTATTAGAGGAGTAGATGTTGTTTTGGGGATTCAATGGTTGAGAACATTGAGTACAATTTCTACAAACTATAATTAATTATTCATCAATTCGAATTGAAAAGAATTTAATAGGAAATGAAGGGTTAAAATCTACTTCCTCTTAGGTCATCACCTCTCATTGAATAGAAAATATCTGAAAAAAGGATAGCAATGGAGTTTTGGTTATACTTTATTATATGGAAGTGAAGTAGGAAGATGAAAATATTCTTCAGGAATTAAAATATACCTTGGAAAAGTACCATAAAGTATTCCAAGAGATTCCAAAGGGGATATCTCCATATACAGATGATGAACATCAAATTGAGATCATACTTGGAATTACTCCTCCTAGTAAAAGGTCTTATAGATATCCACATCAACAAAAAAAGGAGATTGAGAAAATGGTATAAGACATGTTGGATACAAGTATTATTCAACCAATACGGAGCTCCTTTTCATACTCGGTAGTGATGGTAAGAAGAAAATATAATTCTTGGAGGATGTGTCCTTATTATAGATATCTAAATAAAATCACCATCAAGGATAAATTTCTCATGCCAAGTATTTATGAGCTATAGTATGAGCTTCATGGGGCATCATATTTAACAAAGTTAGATATTAAATCATGATAACACCAAATCAGATTAAGAGAAGATGGCATTTCCAAAATATATGTTAGAACATATAAAGGGCATTATGATTTCTTCATCATGCCTTTTGGGTTGACTAATGCTCCTACTTTTCAAAGCCTCATGAACAAAACAATTTGATGTGATATTAGAAAGTTTGTCTTGGTCTTCTTTGATGATATACTTATCTATATGAAATCCAGGAAAAACACATTAAACATGTTGATATTGTCCTACAAATTTTTGAGAATAATTAGTTGTATGTAAAAAGGTCTAAATGTGTTTCTTGGAAACACAAAGTAGAGTATTTGGGTCATGTAGTTTCACATGAAGGGGTCAAGGTTGACCCTCAAAATATTCAATCCATTAGAAAATGTCCCATCCTAATAAAATCAAGGGTCTTATAATATAATTTTGGGTCTTCCATGATATTATAAAAATTGTTAAGAATTATGGATGCACTGTAGGCCCACTCACATCTCTCTTAAAGAAATAATTGTTTCTATGGAATGAAGATGATACCTTGGAAATATCACTTTTAAAGGATGATATTACATATATACTAATGTTAAAAACACCTAATTTTTGTAAAACATTCATATTTTAAAGTGATGAATCATGACAATGAATCAAAATAGTATTGTCACAAGAATGGAGACCATTGGATTTGAAAGTAAACAACTTGAGGTAAAAGACTTGGTGAAATCTATGTATGGAAAAAATGGAAACAATTTTACATGGTGATAATATCTCATTGGGAGGAATTCTAAATTTAAGACAAACCATGATAACCTAATGTAATTTTTGGAGTAAAGGTTGTCATTACAGGAGCAACAAAAAATAATATAGAAAAAAAGGGAATGAGAATGTTGTAGCAAATGCCCTTACTATAATAGAAGAAGGATCCAATTTATATTCCATTCATGTGTTGTTGGAAGAATCTCACCATAAATATTGACAAGAACACAATAGTACTAGAAAAAAAATATGATGTATAAAAGAAGTGAAGAGCTCTATGGAACATTTGGATTAGAAGAGAGATATCCTTTGGTACAAGGATATAATATTCTTATGCCCTTAATCAAAATTTAAAAAAAAAATACTAGGGGAGTCTCGTAACTCTCCCATGTTGTACATTTGGGGATCCTTAAAAGATATCAAAGGATAATTTTTATTTATTTATTTATTGGTTGTGGGGGATTAAAGAAAGAAAAAAATTGTAAGAAAATTTCAATTGTGCCAAAGAATTAAAGGTGATATGATTAATGCTCCAAGGTTACTTAAATCCTTACACACACCTAAAATATGGGAATATAGATCGATGGACTTCATTACATGTCATGGATCAAATTCCCAAAATAACATGAAACCATAAATAAAAGTAACCCAATGCGTTGAGAATAAAATAAAGAGATGAATGAGAAGCATATTCGAGGGGGAAACCTCCTTTTACAATATATAAAATGAACAATATGAAACCACCATACAATTACAATTAAGGTTGTAGCCAACCAATAAGACACTACTAATATAGTAATAGAAATGACACAATATATTGGGTTTAACATGCCCATCCCCCTCAAACAAGTGGTGTCCTCAACACTTGATTAACTATGGATATTTTTGCAAGAAGAACTCATATTCCCATGCCACCTCTTCTATTGTCAATTTCTTCCACTTGATGAGGTACTTAGTGATTGCTCAGTTTCATAGTTGCTTGATCCATGTTTCAAGGATTGTTTCAGTTTCTAGCATGATTTTCCCTTCTTAATGTCTCGTAAAATAGTCTAAAATGGGATCTTGTTTCCAATTAACCTTTATAGGAAATAAACATTAAATATTGGACGTACATGTGAGTATGGAGGCAAATTCAATTTGTAAGCCATAGTTCCAATCCTCTACAACATCTTACAAGGGCTAGAGTAATTGGGTGCTAATTTATTGTCCTTTTGATATCGAGGGACATGTGTTTATATGGTTGTAGACTCAAAAATACCAAATCCCCCACTTCAAATTTATTTTCATTATGATGTTGATATGCTTTTTAATTCATCCTATTTTGTGCTATAGCCAAGTTCTATTTAGATAGTTGGAGAACCTCTTGTTGGTGCTCTATGTGATCCTCCATCACTTGAACCTTAGTCTTCAATTTTAAGGATGATGTGATGGATGGAGGATGATAGCCATAAATTTCCATAAATGGGGACTGTTTTTATGATGTAAGGAAGGACATGTTATACCACCATTCTTCTAAGGGAAAACACTTGACCAGTCGTGTTTATTTATCAAATGAAAAGCAACAAAGATACCATTCTAGGAATTTATTCACAAGCTTAGTTTTCCTATTGGATTGAGGATGGTAAGAGGGGTTGTGAGCTAATTGAGTACCCAAATAATACATTATTTCGTCCAAAAGTTTCACTAAAAATTGGATATCCATTACTTACAATAATATTGGGGATTTTATGTAGCTTCTAAACTGTTTCCATGAATGTTGCGTCTATTGTACTTGCTTTCCAAGGATGAGAAAGATAGAAGAAATGGGAATACTTTGTGAGTTGATCCACTGCTACCGTTCTAACATCTTTCCTTCAGACTTTGGTAGACCTGTGATAAAACCTATTGAAACTTATTCCCAACATTGACTTGGTATGGCTAATAGCTATAAAAGACCTGGTATTTTAATGGTATATCCCTTATTATGTTGACAAACCCAACATTATACCGCAAACTTTTGGACATCAATTTTAAGACCTTCCTAGAAAAAAATCCTTCTTGATCCTATGGTAATTTTCCAAGAACCTTAAATGTCCTCCTATAGGAGAAGTGTGCAATTCCAAAAGGACATTATGTTTGTTTTGGGAATTCTTACATAAATTAGGAAATCCTTATACATAATGAATAATTCTTCCACACAAATTTATCTAATGAACTAGGGTACCTTTATAGTTTCTAAATTAACTTGCATGACTTCTAATCCTGCTTCCATCATATCCTTGCTTCTTTCACCCAATCAGATAACAAAATGGAAATACCATAAATTAAGACCTTTGTGTCTTCTTGATTCCTTGAAAGTGATTCTTCCACTGCATTTTGTTTTCTTTCTTTATAGACAACCTTTAAAAGTCATAACATATCATCTTGGTAACCCATTTTTGTCACTCTTTTGAAAATAACATTGTTCCGAGAAGTACTTAATACTATCATGATCTATTCTTACCTTGAAGTGTCTTCCTATTAGGCAAGGGAACTATTTCTTAACTACATGTAGCATGGCCAACATTTCCTTTTCGTAAATTGGTTTGAGTAAGTTCTTTCCTTTAAATTGGAAACTGTCAAAGACAAGGGTCTTTTATTCTTGCATTAAAATTGCACCAATGCCATGCTTTGAGGCATCATATTCCACAATAAAGGTTTTTGTGAAGTTAGGCATGGATATTACATGAGTTGTACACATAGCCTATTTAAATTTTTCAAAAGCTTTGTTTGCTTATTGAGACAAAGAAAATGCCTCCTTTTACAATAACACTATTATAAATCCTACTATTTGACCATAATTCTTGATGATCTTGGGGTAATAGCCCATCAATCCTAAGAATCCTCTAAGATTTTAGGAATTGGCCATTCCATGATGGCCTTCATTTTGTTAGGGTCCACTTTGGTGCCTTCATGAGATACAATATGACCCAAATTTTCCACTTCATGAACCCCAAAGACACACTTATAAGGCTTGGCATAGAATTGGTGCTCCTCTAATAGTTTTAAGACACTTCCAACATGTTGTACATGCTCTTCCTAATATTTTTCATAGATTAGTATATCATGAAGAAAGAACAACATACATTTTCTGAGGAAGGGTTTAAAAATAGAGTTCATCAAGCTTTGAAATGTAGAAGGTGCATTGGTAAGGCCAAATGACATCCCCAAAAGAAAATTGGTCCCTGTAATTCATCTAATAATTCATCAATGACCAAGAATCATAAACTTATATTTAATGGTCATCTTGTTCATCTCACTATAATTTGGGCACATATGCCATGAAACTTCCTTTTTGTGAACCATCACCACTAGTTAAAAGAAAGAACTTTGGCTAGGCTAAATGATGTCAACATCTAACATTTCTTAAACCATGTGCTCAATCTCAGCCTTTTGTGCATATGGGTACTTGTAAGGCTGAATGTTAGGTGGTACATCTCCCAGTTGCAAGTGAATATCATGGTTATGATCTTGAGAATGTGAAAGAATTTAAGGCATATCTCCAAATAACTTGGAATTATTTTCAATAATTCTTTGGAGATCCATAGGAATAGAGGGTATATATGTTTGAACATCTAATGAGAAAAATTGTGAAATTAAACAATGGTGTTACCTTTTTAGCAATTATGTCATGCTATTAGAGATTATCACTTTAGAGGGTCTTCCTGGGATACCTTTGAGTTCAATTCCCCTCCTTTTGAAGAGAATCTCATGAAAAGTCCCTAAAAATTGAGAACCACTATTCCCAATGGTTGTAACAATTGGAGCCCTAATACAACATCAGGACCACCCATTTGAATTCAATCATGGCACTATCTAATAAATAATCCCCCATAGTGATATTAATACTATGAAAATTCCTTGAACAATTTATTGGACCTCCATTTACACTCGTCATTACTTGAAACTCTAGTGCTAGATATATAAAGTGATCCAAAAGTTTGGCTAATTTGTAATTCATGAAGTAATGGGTACTGCTAGAATCAATCAACATTGTTAACCTTTTATTTTTGATATATCCTTCTATTCTGAGACTTTTAGGAGGACAAATGTCAACCAGTGCATGAAAAAATATGGTTGTAATAGTATCTTCTAGTTCTAGATCTTGAGACTATTCTAGTCCTTGATCTTCATCCTCTTTACAATCTATGTAGAATAATTTCTTCTCATTTCACTTATGCCCATTAGAATACTTACCATCAAAATTGAAACATAGTCATTTTGTTGTTCTTTTCTCCAATTTTTGAGGTATCAGCGTTTTAGGCCAAGTGAGGTTAGGAGTAGGAACATTTCCCTCTCTCTGTAGTTACTTGTGGTGGCCCTCTTAGTAGCCATATTTTTACTTTCAATTTTTCTTGCTAAACTAAAATAATTATCCAATTATTTAGGCTCAAAGATACATTTATCATGTTGAATGCTGTCATTTAAAGTTCCCACAAAGATATCCAACAAATTATCCTCTAGAATGTTCTTCACTCTAAGACTCATCTTTTGAAACTACTTAATTTGCTCTGCAACTGGACCTCTTTGTCTAAGATTTATCAATTGGTTAAAGAAGGTGTTTTTCTTAATATCCCCATAATGCTATAACAATTAAATCACAATATAGACCAAGAGACAATAAAGTCCCTTTAATGATCACAAAGCCATCGATACCACACATATTATCAGGTTCTAAATACAAGGATACAATAGCTACCTTTTGTAAATTTGGCACTTGGTGTAGATCAAAGAATTGCTCCATTTGGTATATCCATGTTATTGGTCAATGCGATCAAAATTTCTCATATCAGTATTGAGAATAAAGAGTTCCCTGTTCATGAGTTTAACCCATGCTAATATGGATTATAGAGTGATGAATGATCAAGTGTCGGGGACTCAAACCTCTTATTCTCCAGTTGTTTTTCAAGTTTTTAAATATGTGAGTGGGACATAATCCTCTTGTTCTTGTTATCCTCATCTTGAGGACATGAATTAGGGGTAAAGAGGAGTCTTATCTCATTCAGGATTATCCCCTTTCTATCTTCGAGATAATCTTTACTAGCCATCTTCTCCATATTTTTATCCATCTTTTCCATTTTAATTTCTATTTAATTTTTTGAATATGTCAAATCAACCTTTTTGGTTGATATATCATTTAGTTGATTACATTTTTCCTCTAAGTTGGATAATTGGTTATATATATCTATATATATATATATTCACTTTCTTCTTGATTCATAGTTGAACTCTCTAGGGGTTTAATTGGTGTAGCTTTTTTTACACTACAATTTGTTATGTGGTATCACAATAATATTTATCTATAATTATTCTATATTTTAACTTTATTACAGTTTTTTAATCACTTAAAATAGATCTTCCAATCAAAATTTATGTCAATTGTAAGTTACAGACCCTTTAAAACCCTGATTTAGAGCTTGTCTTGTTGGTTAACCTTCCACCTAAGGTAAATCTGAAATTTTGTCCTTACCGAGTCTAACATTATTTTTGGTAGTAGCCTAGAATGTATTTTATGTAATTTCATAGGTTTTACCAAATTTTAAATTTCTAATAGAAATGTATGCTAACTTTCCCACAACTTATTTGTTTTTGGCCCTTTCAAGAGAGTTAAGTTGTACAATCTGCCACATTTTCAACTTTTCAAATATGATTATGAAATTTTAAAATAAAATAATTTGTCCTATATAATATACTATAGAACTCATATAACTCAAATTGGAGCTTACAAGCTTTAGATATAACAATTTTACCCATACCATGTTTTTTAGACTAGTACAAAACCCTAGCTTCCATAGACTTAACTTATAATTTAGATTGAACCAAAACCTGAAATGTTTACCACATGAGCCTCATAATGTCTATTGAGGCTCCTCAAATTTTCACTAGATGAAATTTCCTCGACAAAAAAATTATAGCAAAAATGGCTCTAATACCAAATGTTATGGACCAAATTCCCAAAATAGCATGAACATAAAAATAAAGAGTAACCCAATGCCTCGAGAATGAAATAAAGAGTTGAATAAGAAGCCTCTTCAAGGAAGAAACCTCTTTTTACAATATACCAAATGCACAAGATGAGATTATCTCTAAAACTAGGTCTCCTTGGTATACATAGGAGATAAAGGGTACAATTACAATTAAGGTCCTAGATGACCAATAAATAGAACAATAATATCATAATAGAAATATAACATCACAATATATAGGGATTAACATTATAGGTATACCAAAATATAAAGGTAAGGATTTAATTTTTGTGGTTGTGGATATATCACAAAATATGCACATTTTTGTGGAATTCAAAGTACACATGCTATAATTCAATTAGTAGAAGTGTTCGTGAAGTAAATTCATAGGCTTCGTGGATTTTGCAAAGTAGTAGTAAGCGACAAAGATCGAAAATTCGCAGGAAATTTGTGGAAATAGTTATGGAAGATAAGGGGAACAATAAGCCATGAATTCATCATATCATCCACAAATACATGGTAAAATAGAAAGAGTTAACACATGTTGAGAGGGTTATCTTCATTACTATTCTTCAGACAATAAATCCTAATGGGTTAAGTGTCTTCCTATAGAAAAATGGTGGTATAATACTACCTATCACATACCTAGTATGATGTCTCCATTTGAAGTCGTTTATGGATATCTAATATCACATCCTTTATGTCGGACCATTCCAAATTATGAGCAATAGAATCACATTTGGAAAAGGCTAAAGAAACTTTGAAAAATATTAAAGAAAACCTACATATGGCCAAAAATAGGATGAAGTAGAAAGCATATCAACATTGAAGTGAAAGACATTTGATGAGGGTGAAGGGGCATTTTTGAGACTTGTTGGCACGGGATAAGTCCGCAGGAAGTGCAGAGGCCGATAGGTGCGAAAGGGTCATCCCGCGAAAGAAGGACCATTCACGGTGTTCGCGGAAGTGCAATAATTGTTTAATTAGTTAATTTGGTCATGTGGACCATTTTGTAACCAAATAAAAGTATATAAATAGAGTAGGATTGTAAGCCTAAGGTCAACCAGTTTTTTTATGATTGATCCTATCTTTCAGGTCTGTTTTCTATTCGCAACATGGTGTATTGACCGTTTCTGCGAGGTTCATTCCACAGGGTTAGTGAATGAATGAAGATGTTCGATTATGGTGCAATTTCTATCTCTAGTTTTATGTGATGATGAATGTGAATGTTTTAGAGTATCTTTGATGCAAATATGCTATGGGATTAAGAAGTATTGTTAATCTGAATAAGTAGGTTGAATATGTTGTTCCGAATGTTTGTTATCTGTTGAACTCTGTGAATGACTTAATATGCGAATGATGAATTGATAACATGCTACGAATGTTATAATATCTGGTCATTACAAGGGTAATGTGTGTTGAAAGCATATCCTCAACTCCACTGTGGAAACTTGGTTCCAACAGCCCCCTTATCCATCTCGGGTGAGACTGCACTTGCTCCGCAAGTGTTGCTAGAAAGGGTTACACCTTTTCGGGCTGGTGTGTAAGGGAGTTTGGGTTGGTAGTTTGTTGATGACAGTGCGAGGTGAACCCCTGTCGATAGTGACTGTGTCAACAAATGGTTCCGTTGCCGGGACCTTGAGGAAGAAAAGAAGAGGATATGCTGTGGCATCTGACGAAACCATAGATCCAAGAGTGGTTGGACAAGAAGGCAGAGGAATTCACAGAAAGTGATAAGCGGGATCCTAAACAGACAACAACCAGTTGGCTACAAAAATACATCTACTCAGATATCCATGAAATATTCTTCTGTGAATTCCCAGTGTTGCTGCATGAGTGGCTGGCACAGTTGACGTTCCAAAAGAATCACTGCCAGAAGACTGAACCTGATTATTGGACCCGAGAGTTGGTTCGATAGTTGAAGCAAGTCAATAACAAGGTATCACGAGCTATTGATTTCTGGGTGGATAGTATCCTCGAGGGATACGTGACTGAGTTCACGGTAGACACTATCAAGTCGTACAGTGACGCTGAAAGGAAATTATTCAGGAGGCCAAGAGGAAGGTTCTTATCATTGTTAAAACTGCGGATTAAGATGCTTGTCTGCGAAAAAGAAATATTAAGGATGTCTGCCGACGAGTAGAAAAATTGGTGTGTGGAGGTTGAAGGTATCGCGTGAATATATATATGACGGAAAGATGTGGGGTAGATGGGCATGAGCGATGACGAATTTCTAAGGGGAGTTGACGAAGAGTGTGGTACCTTGAGGAGTGGAGCAATATTCTGCCGTACTGAGAAGAAGAGGAGGATTGAGAGAGAGTCTCTTGAGAGGACCGGGATGGAGAACTGTGAAACAAAACCATAAGGGAGGAAGTGACCTTATTGCGAAGGAGACATCGACCAGGCTACCCCAGAAGCAGAAAGAGGACATATTGTAAGTTACAACATACCTTCAACCCCGTGCACTACTCCGAATTTTATAGGAAGAAATCCAAACTACTCGTAGAGTTTCCCTACGTGCAGCGGTAAGAGTAGCTATTCAGTAAACAACAATAGTAGCAACATTAGGATGGAAGACGAGGCAAAGATGCCTACCTTTCAGGGGAACGAGACCGAGGATCCCGAACAGTATTGGTTCATATGCGAAGCAGTCTGGACTGTAAAGCAGGTCTAGGACGACACTATAAAGATGGGATAGGTAGCGACGACCCTTAGGGGCCAGGCGTTAGACTGGTACATGAAGTTTGTAAAGGTTCCAATGGGAACACCAGCCAAGACGTTGGCGCAGGTCAGAACGACGATGATTGATGAATTTAAAAAGCCAAAATCTGAGTCGTAGTATGTCATTGATCTTAAGGAAATTAAGCAATTCCCGAATGAGTCGGTGTGGGAATTCGATCAGCGGTATAAGATGCTGATAGCAAAAGTGAGTTTTTCGATAAATGAGCTGCAACACAAAGAATGGTTCATCGCAGGACTGGTACCGCATATCTAAGGACCACTGATGCAACAAAAAGTCGCGACACAGGCAGAAGCATTAGAGATTGTGATGAAGCTGGAGGCTTAACCAATCGGCAAAGCAGGGATAGGAATGGATAGAGTCCAGGCACAGTTGGCCAATTTAACACTTCAATTGGAGGATATCAAGAAGGGAAAGGAAACCCGCAGAGACATATGGTGCACCAGATGCAGAGCTGAGGGGCACCATAAGGACAATTGCCTAGAATTTCATGAGTATTTGCAGTTGGGGGTACCAAACCCCCTTCGTCAAGGAGGCATGCCATGGTGTCCTATCTGTCAGACCAGAGGGAATCGACCGAAGGAATGTGTATATCTGCAAAAGATGGTGTCAAAGCCGACAAACTTATACTACAAGTTCTGCCGATCGATTGGCCATGATGAGAAGGACTGCAGGGCCTATGAACTGTTGCAAGATCAGACAAATGACACATATTTTATGAAGGGAGAAGAGCCGCCGATGGTGCAGTAGCAACCGCAGTACGGTCAGCCACAGCCACAGTTTAACCAACCGCAGCAATACGACCAGGGGCAATATGGGCAGCCGCAGTACGGACACCCGTAGTATCCACCCCCACTGTATGGCCAGCCAGAGTATGGGAAACAACAGTATCAACAACTGCAGTACGGGAAACCGCAGTATCAACCATATGGACCACCACGTGGAGGTTTCAGGGGAGGATTCCGCGGAGGTCGAGACGTTGGTATGGGACATGGAGGAGGTGCTGGGCGGGGAAGAGGACTGATCATCTGTTACAATTGTGGACAGCAGGGGCACTACCAGAGAGATTGTCCAAACCTAGCACCGTAGTGTACATACTGCAGCGCTGTATATAATAGTGTAGAGGAATGCCCTCAGCTCATTGGGAAATGGAAAACTAGGAATCCACCCCAGAACCAGAACCAAAATAATCAGAACGCGCCATCAGCTGTGCAGATGATATTGACAGAAGCCAGAAGTAGCCATGCGACGGTTGGAATAGTGACATGAGGAGGGGCAGTGATAGGTGGCGACAGGTCACACAAAAATGTTAGACCAACACAAACACAACAGAAGAAGGTCACCTTTGACGTAGAAGCAGAAAGGGATGTCTTCTTGAAGGCACATGAGGCAATGAGGAATAGGAGTCAACTACCTCTTCAGGAATAAATCTATGACACGACACCGATGTTCGACTCGACGAAGTCGCGAAGGAAGGAAAACACTCTAAAGGCCTTCTTGGAAAGTTGCTTGGACTTGGAAAAGGACCCAGATGCATTGGAAGAAATAGATGGTCTACTGCATCGAAGGGAAGGTGCACGATTGGAACAAAAATTTAATCGCATACATAAAAGGAAGACAGGCAGGGAGATGCGGATGTTGGCACAAATCAGAGCATTTGATGTCGACTCCATCATTCTAGATTTGGATTCGGATGTGAATATTCTGACCAAATAGATGTGGGAGACAATGGGAAAGTCGCGAATGACCCGGTCACCAGTACAGCTGCGACTGGCAAATCAAAGCAAGGTCATTCCGCTCGGTCGGGTATGTCAACTTCCAGTTGAAATTGAAGGGCTCAGAACATATGCTGATTTCGATGTCATTGAAATTGTGGATAACACCAGTCCCTATTCGGTACTACTGGGGATAGACTGGGCCATGGAGAATCAAGCGATTATCAACTTTAAGAAAAGGATAATGTCATTTGAGAATCAAGAGATGAGAGTCATCGCACCACTGGATCCCGCGGAAGGGCTGCGCTATACGGAACCAACCATAGACGATTTTGCAGAAGGGTGGGATAGTTTGTATAACATTTCTGAGGATTATGTTAATCCCACTGCGGATGGAGAATTAGGATGGCACAGCACCAGCTCGACATCCTCAGATTCAGATGAGTCCCTCTAGAATTGCCAGAACCGGTTACATGAAGTGTCCTTTAGAAGATGTGCACGAGTAATGCAGTCCCTGCGAAGGGTATCCAAAGAGGAGTACGTGTTACCTACATATGAGGGATTTCCCAACTTGGGCAAGTTTCTCACAGAATTTGAGGAAAAAGTGGTAGAACCGCAGTGTATACTATCCCTGGAGGAAGCCTTGAAGGCTACTCTTGCGCGATGGTGGGCGGCGCACAAATCAAACATCACAAGTTGGCCACTATGTCGACGCCTCATGGAGGTTTCGGTTCGGCAAAGCTGCGGCGTACGGACAAATGAGATATGATGGGCGAGGTGAACCGAAGGAGCATCCAAATGCTTGTCAACATAAATGGGGATCGAGGGAAAAATAGGAGTGGGTACATGCATTCGTACACACGTTGGATGAAGTACCGCAGAGCTGGTATGTCATAGCAGAACTGTGACATGAGACGAATTCTTGGGTATAGCTTACCATTGGCTTCAGAAAATCATTTTCATTCTCAGACGAAAATCCCTTGATCCACACCGCGCTACAGGTGATCCGTAAAAATATATTTGAGGCGGTACCGACAAGACAACCGATGGCACTTCAATGGACTACGACACCAGAAATGTTGATGGAGTGTTACAATGTCACCGGAGATCCTGATGATGAGGAGGATCCCAGGGCTATATACGTGCTAGAATCAGAGGATAGTCGCAGTGTTGTGGCACCTAACATACCATCGGACAAATTTCAGCAACCATTGAAGATCAAGAAGGTGAACATTGGGTCGGAGGAGAACCCAAAGTTCACAAGCATTGGCGACTACTGGGATGAGTCGACCATTGTGAAGATGACTGACTTGCTACATGAGTTTTAGGACTTGTTTCCAACGAAATTCTTAGAGATGAAAGGAATCTCCAGAGACTTAGGGGAGATGAAGATCCCCCTGAAACCCGATGCGAAGCCCACCAAGCAGCGACCGCAACGACCGAATCTAAGATACTAGCAACAAATGCGAGTTACAATTGGCAGAGTGATCAAGGCAGAACCGTCGACGGATGAAGTTGAGAAGCACACAACAGTGACCCAGAGGAATCAACAGAGATCAGGAAATAGTAGAGAAGCCGATGAGATAGCGAGGTCTTGACATAGCGGAGCTCATTGTGTCGATTAGGTAAAAAAAAGAAATTGTTGACACATTGAACACAAGTCGGAAGCTACCACGAGGCGCGGAGGTCCAATCCGACAATAAATGAAACACTTATACCACACTAGACAACAACAAAACCAAGACCAACGACAATTAATAACCAACGTATGCGATAGATTCGGTAGATCCCGGCTAGATTTGGTAATTATGGCCCACGATTGGTTGGATACTAGCGACCAACGCTATAAATATAGGAGGAGGAGAAGTAGAAACACATGAACTAATTCAGTATCCACAAAGCCGAATGGAAGTGTATGTTTCCAGCACCAGCACTGAAAGACCGCATCCCACACCAGTTGTGCACAAACAACCAGAATTTATGTCTACCATTCCACACAAGAAGAAGAGGAGCGTGACTCGACCCCTAGACACCGGTCGGGAGAAAAAGAAAGGCACTCGGGCATCAACAAGGTTTACAAACGACGCTGCAGGCCCTTCAACTTCTAACATTGCGCAAGATGGATATGATGGTCCAATGCTCTCATCGTACGTTCCACCATGTCGGGAAGGGGCACCCACGCTGCGGATGCAGGTTGTCCTAATGCATCCTACGACGATGTCAGTTAATTGGATAAAAGAGCATCTTCGTGCCCATTCTTGAAGTTGAGTGAGGTGGATCCCTATCCCTAGCCTATAGGGGAGCTGGCATTCGGTTCCCTAACCCTTTGGTGAGATACCCTAACTCTCTCCTACAATATCTCAACTTATCCTATCCTCTTAGTCCTATATAAGTGAAGCTCATTCCCATTCCACAGGGAGGAAGTCTATAGTATCGACATGCTAGTGAAATTAGCTTAGGAGATCCCTACTCATCTATTGGGAGACTCATACTTCCTTGGGAGGCTTTGGCATTGGATTGTTTGGAGAAGGATTGCTACGTTAAGTCTTGGTTGTAATCACTTCCTTCTATGTACTTTCCCTTATTATACAGTAATATAAATGCTTTCCACCAAATGTTGTTGCATTGATGATGTTTGTGTAGTTTGCCTGCTTAATTGCTTACTTAGATCTGTTATTGTGTAGATGCATTTTACTACTTGTGTTGTTTTGTATGTCTTATAGGTTTTGCAGTTGAGATCTGAAGACCATCAATCTTGGAACAAACATTAGGGAGAAAGGATCCACAATCTGAAAGGTAAAGCATCTAGTTACTCGATCTCTAATTAGATCTAGGAAAGTTATTTATATTATGTCTCATTTGTTCTAGACTTGCATTAAGCTAGGGAGATCAGGCCTTGAGTCCGCTCTCGGTAGATTGTCCGTCAAACAAATATGGCGACCATACTGGGGATTTTACTATTGTTTTAGTTTTCATTTTGAATGCCATTTTCATTTGATTTCTTTTGCAAGCCATCTTATTTGCCTCCTAAGCCTTTTTTCACCATCAGATCTTCAATTTGAAGAGTCTGTTGTCCTCCTATGAGTCTGTACTCACTATCTTTAAACCCTTTCATTGCTCATTTTTTGGAGATTTGTTGATCCTTGAGTTTGGATCTTGCCCGTCGCACCTGGGCAGTAGAACCAGAGCGCCGATCTGTCATTTTTACAGTTTGCTTCTTTCTATCGTCACAGTTGTCCCACTAGTGTCATGCAACATCGTCGCGAACCCCGCATTGGTGGCCTACGACGGTCGCTCTGTGTATGAACACAGACTGCGCCGATCTGTCAAATTTGACAAATGGGCATCCCCCCTCCATTTTTCATTTGAGCTTTGATTTGGTGTGTAGACCCCTTTATGTTGCAAGATCCAGTCAAAGACCTTTTTTATTTATGTGTTGAAAGTGTTTGGACTTTGTGTGGATTTGTATTGGGCCCCATTTTATAACGAGCTTAAGTTTAGTAGTGGTGGACACTTTGGGTTCCCTCACCTTCATCCACTTAACCTTGTTTTTTCCCTCCCTTCCCCACCTGATCTGATCTTTGCATTGGATCTAACCCCAAACTTCTTTTTGCACTTGTCATTTAGCTTTGTTTGCTTTCGGTTGTTTGTTGAGTGTCTTGAGTGTTTTCAGTTCATATGAGTGTTTGTCATTTTCTTGAGATTTCCTGAGTGTTTAGAGTGCTACAAATCAACTTTCTTTTCAGTTTTTCGTGCTTAAAAATATCATTGTTATCAAGTTATAATCTTGGCATATCATTGGAAAATTAAGAGTGCATCATTTTTACTGTTTTTCAAGCGCATTTGAAAATCGTTGTAGAAATTGGTTCATGCTTTGGAATTTGTCATTCATTAGTCTTTTGTAAAAGTTTGAAAAAATTAGTCATTTGTGCTTTTTAGGAATTGTGAATCATTCATTTTCTTGAAGAATTCAAATTAGATCAAGTTTTTTACAAAATTGATTCCATGCTTGAGGAAATTGTATGCATTCTTGGTTTTTTATGCTTTTAAGCCATTATAGTGAAATTGAAAAGTTAGAGTGCTCTAGATAGGAAACTTCTCTCTTTTCATCTCTTAGTTTTTTATTTGAAAAGACAAAAGAAAATGTTTGGATTTGGTTGTGATGCTTGTTGATTTTTTGTGTTTTGCTTGGAAAAACGGAAAAAACGAAAAGAGTATTCTTGTTGTCAAATTTGATAGATTTGGGATTGTGTTGCATTTTGTTGTTTTGGTAAACTCACTTGGAAAGAAGTTTCTCCCTCCCATATATAGAGTTCATCAAAAGAAAAGTACATTTTTTGCATGTAGTTAGGGTTTGCATTATGTTTACATTTATGTACTCACCTCATGCATTCACCTAACCGTCCAGATAAAACTAACTGTAGAACTAGGGTAAAATTTTTAGTAACTTGTGTGTAAGTTAGAGACGTGTTCCGGCATCGTAAAACGTGGCAGCTGTCGTTATTTTCCAGCATTGTATTCCAGGGGTATTGTATTCTTCCACGTACTTATCGATATATCGAAGCTCTTTCACGTACCCACCAAGTACTTCGCGTATATCGAAAGGTGTTTCACGTACTTGGCGTATATAGAAAGGTGTTTCACGTACTCGGTAGTATATAGGAAGGTCTCGTGCCGTACGATTGTGCATCAGACAGCACCACTACTGATTTGAGCTCCCATGTACCTTGCGTATATCAGGAGACACCATTAGGATTCCTAAAACCAACTGAGTTAACCATTTGGCCGTCTTGGCAGAGCAATACACCAAGAACAACACTCGGGGAGATTACTACACACATACTGTCCAGGTAGTCGGGTATTCAGGCAAGGGTACGGTCCCAATCCTCCTTGTCGCATTTTACTATTGGACCCTGCAGTATATAGCGATTTGCGAAGCCTTGACAATCCTGTGAGGTTCCAGACTTTTGAATCCACTCCTATCACATAAGTTTGCTTGCGGCTTAGTTTGTGTAGGTTTTTTCTGGACTACTTTCTTTTGTTTAGACTACCCTAAGAGAAACTTTTGTTTCAGTTACTCTGGCTGAATTTCCTTGGAGAAGGTCCCGTAGGATTCAAAACTTACTGCCCGAATATCCCCTTAACCATGAGGTAATTTTGAAGGTAAGAATGGACCCACGAGCCAAGGTCGTGTCACCCGAAGTAGAAAACCCTACTTTGAATATTGGAGCACATATTCTCCCTCCAGATTCACCAGCCTCCCACCCCCCGCAGGGTGAAGAGGCACAAACCTCTACTCCACAAGAGTTACCTCCCGTGTTACCAGGAGAGCTTGGATCAATGGAATGGATAAATCCACCCTAGGATGACCCTACAGTAGCTGTTGGTCCTACAACAACTTATTGGACATCATCTCTGGGCCACCCAGTGGCTCATTTTTCCATTGCATCCACACTCAGTTGGCCTACTCCTGACGAGGTTTTCAGTCCCATTCATGATCGCTTGGATCGATTACGTGCCATGGATGATGAATTTCGAAGACAAAGTCTTTCACGAAGGGTTGAAGACTCGACATTACCTCCTTATTAACCACTCCCAGGTCGTTATTTATCTTATGACTCACCGGAATCATCCACACAACACGTGACCACTTCTGAATCTGGTCAACCATCATTTCCTTCACATACACCCCCTAGAAAGGAGACCAGTTCTATACCTCCAACAACCCAACCTGTTGAAGGACAACAATCCAACACACCTGTTACTACCACGGTTACATTACCTGTTCCTCCCCCACCCCAACACTCGCGGGGAGGATACTCTTTACCCCCTACCTTCTTTACAGGTAATGTTAATCCTACAGTAGATAATCAACAACCCATGTTGGGTCACCCTTTGATTAGTGGTCAGCAAGTTGTTGCTGGGGGGAAACCCCCGTCTCTTAACCATAATACTGGAGGAGGGGTTCCCATCGGTCCTTCTGTTGGAAATTCCTTACCTCCCGGACCTTCCACTACAGGATTATCCCATGTTGGGGGACCATCCAATGTAATTTAGCCACCATGGAGTCAAGCGTATCCAGGTTATCTTCACCCTATGTCGGGACAACTCAATCCCGGAAATGCACTCTACGTAATACCTTATGCTGAAAATCCATACACTCTATGGGGGCAGAAAAATGTTTTACAACATGGACCCCCACCTACAGTCCCTCAAGTCCCACCACCCCCGTTTGGTCCACCCCCACCTCCCACTGGAGGCGGCGGGCCCACACACAATTCTGGAGGAGGCGGACCTCTACCTTCTAGCGGAGGACAACCTCATTCTAGCTATCATGGCCCACCCACCCTAGCGGTGGAGGTGGAGGCCCTCCCCCTTCAAGCGAAGGTGGAGGGCCACCCCCTGGTGGTGGTGGACCTCCACCTTATGCTGGAGGCCCATCCAATCCTGGTGGTGGTGGTGGAGGACCATCCCACCCCGGTGGCGGTGGTGGAGGAACATCCCATCCTGGTGGTGGTGGTGGAGGACCATCCCACATTGGTGGCGGTGGTGGAGGACCATCCCACATTGGTGGTGGTGGTGGAGGACCATCCTATCCTAGTGGAGGTGGAGGGGGTGGCCCTTATCCTTCCGGCAGCGGCGGTGGACCACCACCTCCTCCCGACGGAGGTGGTGGAGGCCCACCCTATCCCGGTGGCAGTGGCAGACCACCACCTCCTCCCGGCGGAGGCGGTGGAGGTCCATCCTATCCCGACGGTAGTGGCGGACCCCAACTTATGGTAATGGACCACCTTATTATGGTAATGGACTACCTTTTTATGGTGGTGGACCTACTTATGGTCCAGGCGGCACACCCCCTTAAGGTCAGTTTCCTCCGGGAACACCCTATAATCAGTCAATTCAAGGTCCTACCGATCCATACATGCCTTATCAGTACTATCAGTACCCCCAGCTGAACCCACAGCTACCATTTTTGGCTACTTTGGACCTTCCCTACTTGTCTCATTTGACGAATGATCCCATCTTCCATAGGCATAACTGGCCGCCCATTCCGGTTAAGTTACCATCAAATATCCCCAAATTTGATGGAAACTCTAGTGAGGATCCCTAAAACCATGTGATCACAGACCATCTATGGTGTTCATCCAACTCCTTGATGGACGACTCGATCCATCTTAGTTTATTTCAACGGAATCTCACCGACCCAGCTGCCAAGTGGTATATTGAACTACCACCCAAATCTTTTCCAGATTTTCGGTCTCTTGCTATGTCGTTTTTGACCCACTTCCAGTTGCCCATTCGCTATGAGACTGGTACAGACTTATTGACCTCCCTTCGCCAGAACACTGCCACTCACATTTCAGATCATATTCATGAATGGCGGCGAAGATGACATCTCATTAAGGCTCATATTCCCGACCAACTCTTAGCTGACTGGTTCACAAAGTCACTTTACCCGTCGTAGCTCGAGACGTAGCTATGTGAGGATCCGTCACTAAGGAACAGGCTATTGCCCATGCCCATTACTTAGACTTGGTCTATGCTCAATCTGGCACATTGTATGAAATTGTTCCTGACGTACCTCGCCCTACGTATGATCCCGCGAAACCACCCAAGGGACCACAGGCCAATGGCATCATTGGTTCCCTTACCTCCCAGCCTTATATTCAGACTGGTGGCTCGTCGAACCCCCAAGGTTCCTCCCCATCACTTCCATAGGCTGGCAACAACACTACCAAGTCCACTACTCCTGCCTCCACCGAAGAGGTGAATTCTGTGCAATTAGCTTCATCTCAGAAATCCAGTGGTAAGAAGAAGAACAAAGGGAAACCTAAGAAATATTCTAGCCAACAGGAGCCCAAACCCACTCACGAAGACACCAAACAGAAGAGGAAGTTGAAGTATCCTTGTTTGTTGTGCAGTGGAGACCATTTCTCAAAAGAATGTCCCCATTGAGATAAAGTTCAGAAGTTTCTCAAAGGAAACTCTACTACCGCAGTTCTCAATGATCCCTTCCCGACTTAGAACCAACAACTAATCGCACACATCTCTCCTTCCCAAGGAGAAGCATCCTCCACCGCGCATGTTCTCATGATGCGTAGTGAGACCGTCAACTTGAACACGCGTTCTCGTTCGTATGACTCCGTCCCGCCGAAGGATCCCGTTGAAAATAATATTGAAAAATCTTCCACTTCGATTCTCGACGTCATCGTACCGCATGCTTCTCTCACCATTGAGAATCCCTCTTTAGAGTCAGTGTTGCATCCACCCAAGAGCACGATTCGAAAAGTTGTTTTCAATCCCAATGCTTGGGCTGCTCAGAACTACAGTATTGTCAAGGACCTGGCATAATCTCCTTGTGCTATGTCAACGCTTGAGGTCTTGCAAAACTGTCCCAACCAGCGCAAGACTCTCCTCGTTTCCATCGGCGCGGTTGATCTAGATTCTTTGAATACCATCATGTTTCGGCTGGAATACTTTAAATCGAGGATTTCCCATCAGTTGGCATTTGAAGTTGCCACAAACATTGCTAGGAATAAAATCCATCATACAATTTCGGACGAAGGTGCCTCTACTTCAGTCATGCCGATTTCGTGTTGGAGAGCCATTGGCTCTCCCGAGTTGAACCGTTCTCCCACCACCTTGAAAGCATTCGACAAATGTGGCTTTCAAACTCATGGGTTGTTACAAGCCCTAGTAGTCGAGTTGGGGGGAAAGACCGCAACCATTAACGTGGAAGTGGTCACTGCTCCGTTAGATTATAACATTCCGCTTGGTCGTAATTGGTTTTACACCATGACTGCGGTCGCATCGTCTGTCTTCTGCATAGTACAATTCCCCCATCAAGGCCGAATTGTTACTGTCGACCAACTGGATTTCTGTACACCTGACACCGCTACTCATCCGGGCGATAATGTTCCATTACTTGGACAATCTTCGTGTTAGAAAAACAGGATCGCAGAGCAATAACAATAAACATAAATGCAAATATAATCACACATATACAATATAAGACAGACACAGATATATCGTGGTTCACCCAAGATGGACTACGTCCACGCTGAAATTGTCAGTCCTTATTATTATACCATCCAACAAAGTGAAGGGATACAACCTGTAGCATAGCCGTTGCACTTCCTCTTCACTGTCTCACAGTCTCTCTTCATGATCTCAGAGATCTTTACAATGCATAAAACCTAATACATCAACCCTAGCCGTATTACAATGTCTTTCTTTTATAGGGGAAATACAATGGGAAAATACCACGGGATACCCAAAACCATGGGCCCGAAATCTGTTGGCAAAACAACCCAAAAATTTCCTTCGGGGGCTACGCCCCCGAACCCCTATTTCTAGGGGGCATTGCACTCCCCCAAACCCCCTGGGGATCGTGTCGGGATCATAACCAAACCTAGGGTACAAACATGGCTGAATAATCATGTATGAGACTGGAAGATCTAGCTCCACAACCAACAATCTTCCACTTGGAGACTGATCACAATAACTCCACCGCTACTGTACTTGTTGGACCTTGGACTTGGAAAATTTCTCATCTTCACCTTCATGCTGAAGGCCAACTGAAACTGAGCAAGAACTCAGTTTCTCTCTGGTCACTACCTTCGTGAACATGTCTGCAGGATTTTGGCTAGTATGTATCTTTTCCAGCTTCAACAATTCATCTTCCATAACAGAGCATATGAAATGGTACTTGAGTTGTATATGTTTAGTCCTGGAATGGAATGTTGAGTTCTTTGCAAGATGAATGGCACTCTGGCTGTCACTATACAACCTGCTATCCTTCCACTTCTTACCCAATTCCTCCATAAACCTATGCAACCAAATCATCTCTTTACTAGCCTCTGTAACAACAAGATACTCTACTTCCGTTGTTGAAAGTGCAATAACATTTTGCAGTTTCGAAATCCAGCTTACTGTTGTTCCACCTACAGTAAACACATACCCTGTGGTGCTACTCCTCCTATCCTTGTCACCTGCCATAGCTGCATCAACATATCCCTGTAGAACAGTGTTTGAACCTCCAAAACATGCATGAGTGATAGTACCTCTCATATACCTGAGAATCCATTGTACTGCCTTCCAATGTTCTTTACTTGGATTGTTCATATATCTGCTCACAACTCCCACTGCATCTGCAATATCTGGTCTTGTGCACACCATGGCATACATCAAGCTGCCAACTGTTGATTGATAGGGAATCTTGGACATGTAATAGTATCTCTACCCGTGTCTTGGGACACATTTCCTTACTTAGTTTGAAATGACTGGCCAAAGGTGTACTAACTGGTCTTGCATTCTTCATTCTGAACCTCTCCAACACCTTTTGTATGTACTCACCTTGAGACAATGTCAATTTGCGATTTTTCCTGTCTCTTGTTATTCGCATACCAAGGATTTGCTTTGCAACTCCCAAATCCTTCATAGCAAATGAATTTTCTAACTTCCTTTTGAGTACATTTATATCCTTCATGTCAGACCCTACAACAAGCATGTCATCCACATACAATAACAAGATAATATATCTTTCATTGTATAGCCTCTTGAAATAAACACAATGGTCAGAATGACATCTACTATAACCTTGTTCTGTCATAAACCTGTCAAATTTTAAATACCACTTCCTTGGAGCTTGCTTCAAGCCATACAAGCTCTTTTTCAACTTGCATACCAAGTTCTCATTACCTTTGACCTCATACTATTGTGGCTGCTGCATATATATCTCTTCCTCCAAATCCCCATGGAGAAAATCTATTTTTACATCTAACTATTCAAGATGCAAATCTTCTACCGCCACTAGAATTAAAATACTCCTAATTGAAGTCATCTTAACAACAGGAGAAAATATTTCATCAAAATATATACCTTTCTTCTGTGCAAACCCATTTACAACAAGTCTGGCCTTGTACCGCTTCTTACCTCCTTCTTCTTCATTCAACCTGTAAATCCATTTGTTCTGCAATGCTCTTTTACCAACAGGCAATTGAACCGGATCCCAAGTCTGGTTTTCTACCAATGAGTCCATCTCCTCATTCATGCCTTGCTCCCACTTCTTTCTAGTTTCTACCTGCATTGCTTCTTCATAACATTCTAGTTCACCAGCATCAATCATCAATAAATAATACATTGAAGGAGAGTATCGTTCAGGGAGTCTACTTAACCTGGTAGATCTTCTTACACTTGCAGGAGTTTCAGGTACTTGCTGCTGTTCTTGATTTTCTGGCACCTTTGGAACTTCATTTTCTTCAATTTCATCAAGTACTGTGTACTCTGTGTTTTCCTTCTCCTGTTTCTTTCCCTGCAACTGATCTTTATACATGACTTTTTCATTGAATATGACATCTCTACTTCTAATGATTTTGTGATTTTCATAATCCCATAAGAGATAACCAAAATCATCAACCCCATATCCAATAAAGATACATTTCTTGGATTTAGCTTCAAGCTTTGTTCTATTTTCTTTATCAATATGGACAAATGCTTCACAACCAAACTTTCTCAAAAATGAGTAGTTTACCTTTTTACCTATCCATGCCTCCTTTGGAATACCACCATCCAAAGCACTTGAAGGCCCTCTGTTTATTAAATAAACAATAGTATTTACAACATCTACCCAAAACTGTAAGGGCAACCCTGCATGCAATATCATACACCTTGCACGCTCCATGATCATTCTATTCATCCTTTCTGACACACCATTTTCTTATGGTGTTCCTGGGACTGTCTTCTCTCTATGAATCCCATGGTATGAACAATAACTATCAAACGTCTTGCCGCAGTACTCACCTCCATTATGAGATCTAAGACACTTCAACCTTTTTCTTGTCTCATTCTCAACCAAAGATTTCCACTTCTTAAAAGTAGCAAACACATCATATTTCTGTCTAATGCAATAAACCCAAGTTTTCCTAGTTGCATCATTAATAAATGTAACATAATAATGAGAGCCACCAGGAGATTGTACCTTAGTCGGTCCCCATACATCTATATGCACAAGCTCTAACTTTTCATTCTTCTTTTGTTTCCCAACCCTGAGAAATATGACTCTCTTCTGTTTTCCATAAACACAGTTCTCACAGAATTCCAAACTTACCTGCTTCAAATCTGGCAGCAACTTCCTTGAGTGGAGAATCTGCATCCCCTTCTCACTCATGTGGCCAAGCCTATGATGCCACAATGCTGTATCTGTTCCTGTGGAAGCTAAAGAGATAGAATGGTCAGTATTATGAGGACATAAATACAACGTACCTACCCTGTCTCCTTTTGCTATCACCATTGATCCTTTAGTGATCTTCCACCACTTTTCTCCGAATGTAGATAGACAGCCGCCATCTCCCAACTGCCATGTTGAGATCATATTTCTTTTCATAGCAGGAATATGCCTAACATCTTTCAACAACCAATCAGTTCCATTCTTAAATTTTATCAATACCTTACCCATTCCAACAATTTTACATGGCTCATCATCACCCAATAAAACATGTCCAAAATCACTTGGAACATAATCCTGAAAATATTTCCTATGGGGTGTAGCATGACATGAAGCCCCTGAATCTACTACCCAATAATCACTAGTATTATCTAATGCAAGAATCAAAGCATCTTGTAACACATCACCTACTACATTTGCTTCCTGGGTAGTTTCCTGGTGTCCATCTCCTTTCTTCTTTAGAGTTCTGCAGTCTTTCTTCATATGCCCTTTCTTTCCACAGTTCCAACACTCTATTTTTCCCAGTCTGGACTTGGATCTTCCCATTTTAGACTTGACATGATTACCTTGGCTCTTTTCTCTCTCCTTTTTTCTTCCCCTGCTCTCCATGGTCAATGCATTACCTGATGTCTCACCTGTGCTTTTTCTTCACATTTCCTCGCTAAGAATAACACCAATGACATCATCAAATTTCAAGGTGTTTGAACCAGAGACAGAGTTACTTACAGCCATGACCAAGCTATTCCAGCTTTCTGGTAATGAACACAAGATTAGAATAGCTCTAACCTCATCATCAAAGTTCACACTTACAAAACTTAGTTGATTTGTAACCATATTAAACTCATTTAAATGATCAGTAACAGATCCACCTTTATACATCTTCATATTAAATAAACGCTTCATTAGAAATACTTTGTCGGAGGCCGAGGGTTTTTCATACAGCTTACCCAATGCGCTCATTAGATCCTCCGTTGTCTTTTCTTTTGAGATATTGAAAGCCACCGACGAAGCCAGGCTCAGCCGTATTGTTCCCAGAGCCTTTCTGTCAAGAACCTCCCATTCTTTGTCCTTCATAGCCGCCGGTTGTTTTGCTTTTTCTCCCAATGGTAGGAATAGATCATTCTGGTACAGATAGTCCTCCATTTGTAGCTTCCATAACTGGAAGTTTTGGCCATTAAACTTCTCAACCTTAAACTTTCCTTCTTCTGCCATTGCTCCCACTTGAACCATAAACCCTAGCTTCCTGCGGGTTTATCTGTAGACCTTTGGCTCTAATACCAATTGTTAGAAAAACAGGATCGCAAAGCAATAACAATAAACATAAATGCAAATATAATCACACATACACATTACAAGAGAGACACAAATATATCGTGGTTCACCCAAGATGGGCTACGTCCACACTAAAATTGCCAGTCCTTATTATTATACCATCCAACAAAGTGAAGGGATACAACCTGCAGCGCAGCCGCCTCACACTTCCTCTTCACTGTCTCATAGTCTCTCTTCACGATCTCAGAGATCTTTCCAATACATAAAACCTAATACATCAACCCTAGCCATATTACAATGTCTTTCTTTTATAGGGTAAATACAATGGGAAAATACCACGGGATACCCAAAACCATGGGCTTGAAATCTGTTGGCAAAACAACCCAAAAATTTCCTTCGAGGGCTACTCCCCAGAACCCCCATAACTTGGGGGCGTTGCACTCCCCCGGAACCCCTAGGGATCGTTCCGAATCATAACCAAACCTAGGGTACAAACACGGCTGAATAATCATCTATGAGACTGGAAGATCAGGCTCCACAACCAACACTTCGCACCCGTATGAGAGCGTGGGGGTTGACCTCATCAAATACTCATCCCTTGTGGGTGTTTTTCCAACCTTGGATCCCCCAAATCATGTTTCCATGGTGAACATGATCTCCTCTCAAATTTCATGTATCCCCAACTCTACTCATCAATGGCTTGTACCTAATGAAGCCACCACACACCTGATTGGAGACTCCATGCCTCTTTCACCCGCTGAACTCACTTACAAGGCTATCCAGTCAGCCCCGGAGGACCACTTAGCTGTGGCCTCCACCTCCTGTTATCTACAGCAGATGTCATCCCTACCCAATCCTCTGCTCCAGACTTTTCATTCTGATGATTCCATTATGGAAATCATGGGTGTGGATGACCCTCCGTGGGAAGACCTCCATCATCGGTCAGCTTTCCTTCCTTCTTTGGACACTGTGGAGAATAGCATCACCACCATTTTGATACCGGATGCACACCCTTGCTCTCAGTCCTCGATACTTACGTGTCAAACGGAATCTGAAGGAAACTTGGCCAACATTGATCCTACCATTTCAGTCGACATATCGGTTACTCCTGGTGTAGTGGAACACATTCGTTTAGGCCAGAAGTGTTCCCCTGAAGAGATTACGATGTTCACGGCCTTGTTCAAGCAATTTCGAGATGTGTTTGCTTGGACATATGAGGAGATGCCTGGGATAGACCTTGTTATTGTTTCACACACGATTCAAACCTATCTTGATGCTAAACTAGTCCGGCAAAAACTACGACCGGTACACCCCCAAAAGACTGCGAAAATCAAGGCAGAGATTGAAAAGCTCTTGAAAGCTGGTTTTATCTACCCTATCTCATTGACAGAATGGGTCTCAAATGTTGTCCCTGTAGCTAAAAAGCAGGGTACCATTTGTGTCTGCGTCGATTATTGGGATCTCAACAAGGCTTTTCCTAAGGACAATTACCCGACTCCCTTTATTGACTAGATCATTGACAATTGTGCTAGAAGTGTCATTTTCTCTTTTATGGATGGCTTTTCCGGTTACAACCAGATTGAGATCCACCCGGCTGATCAACACAAGACAGCTTTCATCTGCCCTTGGGGTACGTTTTTCTATCGCAAGATCCCTTTTGGCCTTAAAAATGTTGGTGCCACATTCCAGTGGGCCATGTTGTATGCCTTTCACGACGTGAAGAACTTTGTGGAACCCTACTTGGATGATCTACCTGCCCATTCATGGCAGTGCGAGTACCACATTAACCATGTGACGGCAGTATTCCTCAGATGCAGGAGGTACAACATCCGCCTGAACCCTCACAAGTGTATCTTCTGCGTCGATTCTGGATGCCTCCTCGGTTTCATTGTCTCGAAAGATGGGACCTGCATTGATCCCTTGAAGGTGGCATCCATCGTCGCTCTCCCACCTCCCACTGACATCACAGAACTTCAAATTTTGCAAGGGAAGTCAACTTATTTAAGGTGTTTTGTATGTAATTTCATGCAAAAGACGCATGGTTAGATGAGACTGCTCAAGAAAGACGTCCCGTTCATCTGGGACGACCAAGCGCAATAGTCTTTCGATAGTCTCAAACATGCTATCACGCACGCCCATGTGCTCCAACCGCCCAATTACTATAAGGATTATATCCTTTATCTTGTCGCTTCTACCACCACGATCGCCATGGTCTTGGTACAATAAGACAACAATGCCCAGGAACATGTGATATACTACCTAAGCAACGGTCTCATTGACTCTGAAACCCGCTACTCACATGTCGAGAAGCTCGCTCTCGCAGCAGTTATCACCTTCCAAAAGTTCTGACATTACATCTTGCTTCGCACCACCACCATCATTATCGATTTGAACCCCATGTACCACATTTTGACACATCAGGTGCTTGGGGGCAAGTATTCACGCTGGATCATGATACTACAGGAATTTGATCTCCTATTCGAAAAGGCTATGTCTAAAAAGTCTTTGGTGTTTGCTGAGCTGATCTGTGATCTTCCCCGGGATGATGTCGATTTTGAGCCCAATGATTCTCTTCCAGACGAATCATTGTTCCTCATCATCACGTCTGATTCGTGGTATGGAGATATAGATTTATATCTTCAGACCCAACATTTCAGCCCCCAACTCTCGCGGGATGACTGTCGTCGAATACGCCACTATGCAAAGTATTACTTGATCATCAGTGATACTTTGTACCATCGTGGTATTGATTCTATTCTTCGACGTTGTCTCACTCATGAAGAGGCTGAACACGTCTTAAATGACTGCCACGCTGGGGCATGTGGCGGTCATCTCTATGGGATGGCTACAACTCAGAAAATACTTCGCGCAAGATATTATTGGCCATCTATCTTTAAAGATTGTATTGAGGCCGTCAAAAAATGTCCTCCATGCCAACACTTTCAAACTAAAAAGCACACCCACCTAGCCCTGTTACACCCGATTATTTCCATTGGCCCCTTCGCTAAATGGGGCATTGACTTCATGCATTGTAAGCCTACGTCGGTTGGGGGGCATGGTTACGTCATAGTAGCCATGGATTACTTTACAAAGTGGGACGAGGCTATGCCTACATACAAGGACGACGGAAAAACCGCTGCACTCTTCATGTTCAATCATGTTATAGGGTGGTTTGGAGTTCCTCAAGCTATAGTCACCAACCATGGTTCTCACTTCATGAACCACATGGTTGACGAATTGAGCATGAGATTGGGTTTTCGCCATGAAAACTCAACACCGTACTACCCACATTCCAATGGACAAGTAGAGGCCATTAAAAAGGTCTTGAAAACCATGATCCAATGCATGGTGGGTACGCACAAGTCCAACTGGCACAATATGCTCTTTTCCGCACTATGGGCTTATCGAAATTCTGTCAAGATCACCACTGGATTTACCCCCTTCCAATTAGTTTATGGATTGGAGGCAATCCTACCGATAGAGTGTGAGATTCTGTCCCTCAAACTCGCAGTTGAACTTCTCCCTAACACTACTGCTGAGGAAGAACGCTTCCTCTACCTAGCAAAACTCGACGAGACTCGCTGCGATGCCGCTCTTGCCAATGAGGCTCATAAGAAATGCATCAAAGCGCAGTATGAAAAGTCGGTAGAACCTCGCGTCTATAGCAAGGGTGATTTGGTCCTTACATATGACCAAAGACATGATAAGCTGGGGGCAGGAAAGTTTGAGTCCATGTGGCATGGACACTACATAGTGAAGCGTGTTTTAGAGAAGGGAGCCTACAAACTTGAAGACTACAACGGGATATCTTTAGGTGAACCCCGCAATGGGCTTTAACTAAAGAGGTACTATGCCTGAGTCTTTCATGCATAAGTAATTTGTATATATTGTACATGGCGTGTGTTTTGTGTGGTGTGAGGCTTTGATTTTTGCGTGCTTAGTTCTTGTTTCGTTACTTATACCTTGTTCTGTCTGCATGTGCAGATCGCAACTTGCTATGGATTCCCGGATGGCGCCAGTCGGCATACCCGTAACCTTGCTTCGACAGCTTGGGTGTTGTATTCTTCCATTGGCGAGTTGATCAGCTCAGGAGGAATGTGTCTAGGTTTCGCAACCAACAATGCTGCGGAATATCAGGCAGTCATTGGAACCCTAACTGACGCTATTGATTTGGGTATGGAACACGTTGTCATCCATTTGGACTCTCAACTGGTGGTCTCTCATATCAACCAGGTTTACGCCATCCGCGACCCTACCCTACTCCGTCTTTTCCTACGAGTTCATCTTCTAGAAAGGCCCCTTGAATCTATTCAATACCTGCACATTCCACGAGACATGAACACAGTTGCCGACTCTATGGCCAACTTCATTCTAGATTGGTACATTGCACACACATAAGCATATTCATGAACTGTAAAAGCAGACATAACATGTAAATAATTCATCACATAAGAAAACATATAAACAAGATCTCATATGGAACACAAATGTATAAAGCCGCCAAAATGTCTATATATATATAAATCAAGATAAACTAGTGCTGATACAAAATCTGAAGCACGATGGCTTTCAGTGAGTCTATACAAAATCTGAATCTTGATAGCTTTCAGTAGTACAAAATCTGAGGCTCACGAGCTCTCAGTACATACATAATATCATAAGGCCTAACGCCTGGCTCGTGCACCCCTGGGTCTTGCAGCCCTTGCCTGCTAGCCGTGGAAGCAGTCAACTGCTCTCGCTACCTTGCGGAGCAGCTCACTGAAACGCAAGGTCACACCAACTGTGTACCTCTGCATAGGTCGTGGTAACTCATTCACTATTGGATCTGGAACGTCCAATGTCAACCTAGTGAGGTTCTCATAGGCATCCTCCATCTCTACGGTGGCATCATGCATGGATGCAGCTACAGGTGGTGCTTCTCCCCTACTTGCAAGAAGTGAAACTCCGACTGGTCGTATAGGGCCCACATCGGCACACACATGTTATTAAATCATTAGCACTACCCAAAAAAAATTATAAATACACAAAATGAAAAAGAACAATGGTCATTGTTCTTACCGATCTCTCCCCACTCTGCTCCCTCAGGCAACACCAGGTCTGGATCCTCCCTGAAGTCCGTACCACTATACGGATAGTCCTCGATCATGAGCAGCTGGCCTTCCATCCAGGTGAAGAATCCGGTACCATATCCAATGATTGGACCCCCACCACCATGGCGGGCCATCACCTCCGTCCATCAGGACATATGAGGATCCTTGGCATCCCTATCATCCAAGGTCACCTGCGGGCGTAAGAGAGGTACCTGCTCCAACAAGAAAGAGATCACTACTGATCCGTAACCGAACTACTTGAGTTCACCACGCCAACACTTGGTCAGCTGAGCTTGAAGGTTGATTAGGAGTCCCTCACACCACTTAAACACCTTTGGAGACATACAGTCCTCCGCATATAACATTTGGGACTTGGTAGCCAGATGAGCTGCTTGGCTCCCTACTATCCTCACTATAGTGAAGAGTATGACGCGCAATGGACGTTCTCAAACCTCTTTAATGGGAATATTCCCACTAGAGGCACGGATATGTGGAGTACAATGCTGGGCAATCAAGTCATCCATCGTCTGGTCACTCCCTCATGATCCAGTGAGAGACACATTATCCCCCCTCCAGGATAGTCCTGTCAAGAAATAGATTTAATCGACATCTATATTCAACACATGCTCCCCGATCATGAAATACTGCTGCGCTGCATCCCAACTCCGGAGCATGTGCTCCAGTAGTGGGACTTGGCCCCTCATGCCCTGGACCTGGAAGAACTTCAACAGTCCACAGTTTCTCAATGCATCCACACACAATGGATCATTTTCCGCTTGTACATCTTCTACTTCGTGTTCACGCTCACGCCATTCAAGAACCATGGTGACGGCCACAAACCTGTCAAAGGAAGCATTTAAACACTATTACAACTCACCCAAACATTGAAAGTTTTTCTTGTGGGCTAGGTTTGGATTTGGAGATGGACGTTTCCGTTGTCACACCCCGTCTTTGCTGACAGGGCGACATCGTCGCAAGACGTGCTTACGGGTTTTGCGATGACTCGAGTTCGTCGCAGTCCCCGTAAGGGAGACTTGCGACGACCCGAGGGCGCAAAATCCCCTCACAAATCAACCTAAAAACCTAAAAAATGAACAAAAAATGAAATTGTAAACCACTAGAAGTTGTTGGCTTAGGTCTAGGTTTACCTGCTCCTGACGATTCGTGAAATGGTCACTCATAGCTCCGACAATCGACAAATGAAAATCTGCTCCAAATGGCACTTTATTCTCCCCAAACTTGGCAAATGACAATGGTAACTATTTTTGGTCTTTTTTCTATTTTATAAACAAAAAGGGAATATTCTTTTTCAAATTTAGATGCTTTATGGATTATTTTCTATAGTTTGGATTATTTTACTGCATTTTAATACCTGGTTGACTGTTTGACCTAATTTTTAAGCATGCAGGAGACGTAAAGTGTTTCATTTGTGCCATTCTCGCATCGTAGCGATCATCTCATAAATGATGTCAGGTATGAACAACCCATTGAATATTTTTGTTGTTATTTTCGCTCATTAGACTTCGGCTATTTTAAGGATGACGAGCTAACTCTTTGTTCTTTCTCGTGCTCATAAAACCATGAGAATAAGTCACCGAGTTACGATTTATCACTTTTCTGGGCTCGTTAAACTCCTACGGAAAAGGAACCCCACCAGAGTCTATCTTTAAGCTCTTTTCAGGCTCTTGAAATACGAAAAGATCGCCAAGCGCACTTGTCGCGTTCATGCTTGTTAAAGTATTTGAACGGTCGTCTCCCTAGTGATAGTCTACCCCTTTTTCAGACCAGGGGGCACTACTTACGAAAAAGGAATACTCCAGCCAATCATGACCGGAAGAGTCCCGTCTCGTGTTGTTTTACCCTTTTTGATGCGAAGAGGCTAACTTTACGAAAAAAGGACCGTTGGAGTCTTCTTTCGTTCTTTTCAGACTCTCTAAATATGAAATGATGACCAAGTTTACCTACTATGGACTCATTAAAATTTAACATTGAAGGGCCCGCTATAGGATGAACCCCTCCTCTCCAAGGTTCGAAAAATATTTGGGATTGGACTCGTCTATGAGATGAGCTATACCGAGCATCTGGTTACCCTCATCAAGCTCTTAAAAAACACATGTGGCACTCATCAGTCATGATGGGGAAAAAGGAAAGCTTTTATGTTACACTCTTTACCAGTGGCAATACCTAGTCATTCTTGAACATGACACTCATTTGCATTTGCATACAGCACTTGGATCATCTGTTTGCCCTCGAGTTTTGCCCACTTCCCGAGTCTTGTTGCTCCTTTGGGTCATCCAAAGAATACTTCCATCATCAGTCGCATTAGGAGTTGGTGTCATACTCATCATGTCAATAGTGCCAAGTCATGCCATGCCCATGTTCAAGAATACTTTTACCACTCATTATCTGCAGTCAGTACACCTTCCACCGTGTCTGGTTTACTTTGAGTCAGTCTTGCATGTTACTATACCATCCGATCTACTTCAAAACATCCCTTATCATGTTTCATGTCGTTGATGGGGGATTCATCATGGCCCTCCTTCGACGGATTCATCCTTGTCGACTTCAAATAATCATCCGAGGATTGAATCTAGAAACCAATCGAGTACCTTGGGCTTGCATGCCTCAATGGCAGGTTACCTCGCTTTCAACATGAGTTTACATCATTGACTCTTGATTGAAAGATTTCGTTAAGCGTTCGACTTCAACTCATTCATTCGCGCTTGACGATATGTACTGTGATACCTTGGGGATCATTGACATTAATGGTGAATTCCCTCGCGCTTGTTAACGGTATACATCAATGACCGGTAATCAAGTGGTTTATATCATGTTTGACGTCAAGACATTTGTAATCACATGGATAGATTCGTATCATTGCGGGTTCGTCTTGAAGACCCCGGGGAAGTCATATTTTACCGAGGTTGCGATGGAGATTGTTTTCGATTCATATTACATAGATCCATTTTTGTATTGGTCGTGGTTGTGTTATCATCTCATCATGGATCTATGCTTGTGTCTAGTAGCCATGATTGTGTTCAGTCGATCATTACTACCATGGATATGCATTGTATTGGTCGGCAGCCATGTTGTGAGTCGTATGAGACTATGTACTTAGTGTCAGTTGTACTGTAGCAGCATCCTTCGTCCGACAAGTCCATTGCCATTCTTTCTGTCAAAGCATTTCACCTGTCAAGTTCCAACAGCTTCATGCTTTGGGGGGAATTCTGTTCCACCTGAATCTTGCTACCCTGAGACTTAGTGTAAACATCCCTGAATTTTCACATGACTGGAGGGCTTAACTGACCCATTTTTATAGGTCGTTGCAGTTCACCCTTGTGCAACCTGCGATGTCACAGGTTGTCCTAATGCAGCCTGCGACGATGTCAGTTAATTGGATAAAAGAGCATCTTCGAGCCCATTCTCGAAGCTGAGTGATGTGGATCCCTATCCCTAGCCTATAAGGGAGCTGGCATTCAGTTCCCTAGCCCTTTGGTGAGATCCCCTAACTCTCTCCTACCATATCTCAACCTATCCTATCCTCTTAGTCCTATATAAGTGAAGCTCATTCCCATTCCAAAGGGAGGAAGTCTATAGTATCTACATGCTGGTGAAATTAGCTTAGGAGATTCCTACTCATCTATTGGGAGACTCATACTTCATTGGGAGGCTTTGGCATTGGCTTGTTTGGAGAAGGATTGCTACGTTAAATCTTGGTTGTAATCACTTCCTTCTATGTACTTTCCCTTATTATACAGTAATATAAATGCTTTCCACCAAATGTTGTTGCATTGATGAAGTTTGTGTAGTTTTCCTGCTTAACTGCTTACTTAGATCTGTTATTGTTTAGATGCATTTTACTACTTGTGTTGTTCTGTATGTCTGACAGGTTTTGCAGCTGAGATCTGAAGACCATTAAGCTTGGAACAAACATCAAGGAGAAAGGATCCGCGGTCTGAAAGGTAAAGCATCTAGTTACTCGATCTCTAATTAGATCTAGGAAAGTTATTTATATTCTGTCTCATTTGTTCTAGACTTGCATTAAGCTAGGGATATCAGGACTTGAGTCCGCTTTCGATAGATTGTCCGTCAAACAATCAACAAGAATGAAAAATACCCCATCGAGGTCGCACCGATACCACCAGGGGTTGTTGAAGTTGGGGATATTACAGCCAGGTTGCAGAGGCTGCAGTATACCGACCATGACCTAGTGAAATTCAAAGAATACGCCGAGGCTTATGAGGATGTCCCTCACGCAGGAGGCCCAATGACGAAGGAACCCAAAAAGAGGGCATTGGGACTGGAACACTCGGGGCTATTAGTTATCACCCTCCCGCCGCACTTTGGATGTTTGGCACAAATAAACGCATGTGTCAAGCAACTTATCGCATGCTTCCATGACGGCTATCTCTGGCTGCATGAGAAGATCCCGGTCACAATTGACCTAATTGCAAGGATCATTGGATTTCCCTGGGAAGGATCCGAACCTTCCCAGTTTTTCCAGGGGAAGGACAATGACAACAAACTCATGGAACAGTTGACGACAAAGTATGGCGTGCAGAAAGACTCCCGAGGGTACCTGATTAACACAATCAATAACCAGGCAGTTAGAGTAGGGGCAAAGATACTGGCCGTCAAAATAACCAGGAAGAACCAACCCCTGCAATGTAACTTAGGGGTCATCGCTATTGCGGAAAGGTGCACCCATAGGAGAGCAGATGAACTGGTCCCAGTTCCCGCTACACAAATTAACTGAGGATGTATACGATGCCCAAGAGTACGGGCGACCATTTACATATTTATGGCTACTCTTGCTGATTGCCTTAAAAGGATGGATGGAACCAGACGACTACAAGGGGGTGGATCCCACGAGACAACGAGTCTGCGAAGATGCGCGATACCAGAATGTGTGGGTGACCACCGATAAGGAACGACAGAAAGAAAATACCCAACAATTTTATATATGGTTGGAAAGGATGCAAATGGATGCATGGATGATCCTGCGAATATCAGCGCAAGCTGCGACAAAGTATCACTCCATCGCAAAGATATCTGTAGAAGCACACACAACTTACCTCCAGGCCTGAACAAATCCGACGAAGCAATGGTTGTAGACACAGTACAAGCTCACTGATGCTGAGCTCGACGATATCATTGCCAAGTGGTCAGAGGACTAGAAGGTCCCCATCGATCCAAAGGACATCGAAAATGGGCAAGACAACGATCGGCAAAACCAGGCCAGGAAAGACATAGCGTCAGCCAACCGAAAGGAGAGTGCAAAACAGGAGGAGGATGCGATGGACCAGACGATAGAATCTGGTCGTGATGGGGCATCCACAACCAACACCCTAACAGATTCAGAACTGGAGATCCAACAGGAAGAGCTGAGGACAAAGAAACGAATGGACTGTGTCGGCAGTAGCACACGGGAGGGACTCACTGCGCAGCAGGTCGACAGATTCCTAGATAGTATTACATAAATCATGGAGAATAACCGCAGGAAGGCTACACAGTACTCAGCTGAACAATTCCAGTACATAGGAGAGCTACCAAACATAGTGTCAAATACGATAATCAATACAAGCATACCACATGGGGACATCAAGCAACATTTGTCGACTTCCAGAGTTGAGGTAGAAGTCGGCAACTAGCAACGAATAGTCCAGCTCGAATCCCATGCCATTTTGACAGAGGATAAGACTATGGACCTCGAAGTACGGAAGGATGACCAAGTGATGGTAGATTTCAATTTGGTCCCAATGTTAACACTACATAGAGTCCAAGTTGCAGCCAGCGCAGAGATCCACGACCGCGAGGCTGTGATGCACAATAAGATGGTCGAATCCATGAAGCAACTACAAACCAGTGAGATGGAGGCACAACACCTTCGAGATGAACACGCCTCAGCACTAGCTGCGAAGGTACAGGCTATAGAGCAAAGGGCTTGATTAGAAGAAGCACTGGCCGCGAAAGAGAAGGTCATAGAGGAGCAGACGATAGCACTGGCCACAAAAGAGAAGGTCATAGAGGAGCATACAACAACACTGACCACGAAAGAGAAGGTCATAGAGGAGCAGATTACAACACTGATTGCGAAGGATAGGGCTCTAGAGGAACAGACAAAATTGGAAAAAGCACTTGCGAAGGCATGCAAAACGGCGCAACTAGATCCAGATGTTTCCCCGGAGGCACAAGCGGTTATGTTAGGGGTAGCCATCACCAAGCCCAGAAAGGAAAATGTGGAACTCCAGACTCGAGTGACACCCAACACACCGCTAGCACAAATTCAAAGTCGGCGGATGGCGATAGAGGAAGCAATGGTAGAGATTCAGGAAATGGAACAGGCAGCACAACAAGTTGCGGTAAGCCTCATAGAGTTTTGGGACATGAGGTTGTCGAGGATGACCATTTGGCCACGCTGAAGAGAACGCTCCTCGAAGCAGAAGAGCAGTTAGAAACCTTTAAGGGATCGCTCAAAACGATGCCCACAATGATGTGAATGATAAAGGTTGCAGAACTACAAAGTATGAAGCAGCGGGTTACAAAGCCCCATGAAAGGAAGCAACGACGAGCTGCACATTTGGATGAGCTTCAAACAAAGGCCGAAGCCCTCATAACACTAGTACTACCAGTGATGAAACAGGTACATGAGAAATTGCAGGAGGTACGACAGAAAGTATGCGACCACCCAACGGAGCAGCGGGTGATAGATAGTGCGCACCTCCGAGCATCAGTAAGAGAGATAGTTGACCAGATCCAAACCACCAATGATGACTTCCAACAACAGTTTAACAAACCAGCAATGTCCAACTGAGGTGGCTCGGGACCAGCCACAAGTTTGTGTTGGGGGCCTGTTGGCACGGGATAAGTCCGCAGGAAGTGCGAAGGCCGATAGGTGCGAAAGGGTCATCCCGCGAAAGAAGGACCATTCGCGGAGTTCGCGGAAGAGCAAAATTTTTTTAATTAGTTAATTTGGTCATGTGGACCATTTTGTAACCAAATAGAAGCATATAAATAGAGTAGGATTGTAAGCCTAAGGGAAACCAGTTTTTTATGATTGATCCTATCTTTTGGGTCTGTTTTTTTTTTTAACATAGAATCAATGAAAACCTATAGGCCTTATTCATAGTGCAGGACACACCTTCACATTGTGATGCTATGGATGTTTCCTTAGGATAAATCAATAGAATATTTATACCTGTTGGCTCTAACCACTAAAAAAATTAAAGAAACGTCAAGAAACTTCCATATTAGATTGTCTGGTTTCTTTACTGTGCACCTATACAATTCTATAGGACCTCATTGTCTAGGTAGGACACCTAATTCAACCTAACACTAGCTGCACAAATTTCTATAACATGTATAGTCTACTTTGAACACTCTCTTACTTGGATTATTTGTTACCATGGTTACTAGAAAGTCACTAATGGAGTATATCTTCAATCCCATATGCATTTATCCACATTATTTTAGACCTAGGTTTTTCTACTCTTCTTCTATATCTCCTTCCTTCTACACAAATACTTAAGACAAAAAATCATCCCTGGTTTCTTTTCCATCTTGGAACAACCCAATGATAGCATGGATTCTATCTTCATCATTAATGGTATCTTGGAGTCTAGACCAAATCCCACTAATGTGAATATATGACAATGAAAATTGTCAGTAAAAATATATGCTAGTATTTACGACATTAAATTATCGACCAGGGTGAGTAAGCTTAGAGGTGTCGGCACTGTATGTGCATGATTGAAGTCTAATCTAGCCTATCCTAAATCTAATAAATAACGTTGGCAAACACACTTCAATACGATAAATAAAATAATTAAATGAAAATGAACTCAATTAACCGAAAATGATCTAACACCTTAGGTTGAAGTCCATTATGGAAAAGCCATATCTCATGATTTAGGCCTTTAATCTTCCCCTTGTTGATTGAAACTACATGAATCCCATGAAAGGATATTAAACCATAATTAATCTCTAAATGATTTTAATCTAATCAACAATGTTGTGGTGTAAGCGCGCCAAAATTTCAACCAAATAACTCAAAAATCACCCTTGTTTCAATCACACAATTTAATCATTATAAATTGGTGCCAACTCCAAAATCCTACAAGGTTTTTCTCAACTTCAAGCAAAACTTCCTAAAATGATATCGAAATACTTATAAACTTTAAGAGAAAAAAGCTACTTTAAAATATGCCTCTATCCAATTATGAAAATAAACAATCCAACCTAGATATCAAGAATAAATTCTATTTACACTTTTTTTCCATGGAAAAAAAAATCAAGAATAAATTCTGACTACAAAAATACTATTAGAACAGAATTCGCTGACAAAATTAAAATAATGCAAACAAATTCATTTTACAAATCTAATACGAAATCAAAATAATAAACTCAATAATTAAGCTCTGCCACTCTTATTCAAAACCTGAAAAACCTGAAAGACCTGAAAGACAAAATCAAATCGTTCCCACCAAGCCTAACATTCAATCAAATCAACTCATGCATTAAAAAAAGTACTAATCTCCCACAAAATCTTTAATCATGAAATGAAATCAAGCCAAGTTTTAATTATGCAAATGAAATAAAGTACTAGCTTTAATCAATTGAAACATTAAACCTGCAAACCAACTTGTCTCATTTAATCAACTCGATACTCAATCTTTCTCTGAAGAACTTAAAAGACTCATCCTATTGCTCAATGACTTCAGATCTGAAATAAAACTTTCACAAAATCCATTCTAAAGGAATGCTGGTTTTTTTTAATTCACACTTCTGAAAGCGAAGATACAATTCCTTTCTTGCAAATATTGATTGGTTCCAACTTAGGATTCAATTTCATTTAACGCCAAGAATCATTGCTATATTCATGAGTATGCTTTAAACACAATTCTTGTTATCAAGATTTAACTTTGTTGATACATAATTTTAGTAACATAGGAATATGAATGACTTTTTCTCTCTGCAAATTCTGGTAATAATTTAATAACATAATTTAACTTTGTTGATACATAATTTTAGTAACATAATTTAACTTTGTTGATACATAATTTTAGTAACATAGGAATATGAATGACGTCTAGTAAATCAACTAAATTTGATTCTCTACAATTCTGGGCGTGGCAGGAAATTTTGAATGAGTGCCTCTTTTAAATGCACCATAAGAACCACGCATTCGAACCCCATTCTCTTCTCAGCGATGGATCTTTCACATTACCTGCATAACTTTCATAATTAAGAAGGGTGATAATAATATTAAACTTAAAAGGAACATAAGAAAAATAATTCAAAACACATCCTCCGTAGCCTTTTTTTTTTTACACAAAAGGATAACGAGCTTTATATTAAAAAGGTGGAACAGATTACAAAGATAAGGGGAGGCTGATCCCAAAAGACCAGAGCTACCGAGACAGACTCATCAATTTCCAGCCTCTAAAGCTCAAAATTGGCCTTATGCCTACTACAACTGAAAATATTGGCAAAACTATTACAACTATAAATATTGACGAACTGCCCTAACAGGATACAACAGAAATAGAACATATAACTAGTAATGAAGAAGCCAGACCAAAAAAGAACTGCTCAGACACAGAGCGTTAGTTGTCATGATGGTTTCGGGAAATTTTATCCTTGCTGCTAGTAGCTGCCCCTGCATTTTCATCATCTATATTCAGAATGACTGAGGGACTGTTTCCACTGTTGGTCCTAACACAGTCCACTTTTGCTTATACAATTCGAAGATGACTGTAGAAAGTATCATGTTTGCTCATCAACTTTTCAAAGCAATCTTTCATCTTACTAGTGCTTTCTCGGACTTCTGAGTTGGAGATTTGAACAAAGGTGTCCAAATGGGAGATTGCTTTCTTCATATCCAGGAGGTCTCCCCTGAGCCAACGGACTTGTGCTTCCAGGTCCTGCAATTGCGAGTGGAGTTCAAGGGAGGGGCTTCCCTGCCCTTGAGGAGATTTTGAATTGGCCAGACCCCTGATGTCGCTAGCTACATGCTTCCAATTCTTGATGCCCAATTCACCAGGACTGCCACGAAACAAATGTTGTGATGCACCATGACCAAATTCATAGGGGGTCGAGTGGAAGCCAGAGTCCGGAGTCTTTCCAGAAACGAAACCACAGTCGGGAAACTGCACAGGGCCCCTGTTTCCCTGGCCATGACCAGCATCAAGGGGCACCCATCTTCTCCCGCTGCCATGCTCATCCGCTTTGGGGTGGTTGAAGCAAGCCAACTTTGTCACTCCACCCCTAGAGGGCTCATTGCCTCCGATGCCCTGAAAAAGATCAGAGAGATAGCGCTTCAAACCGCCATTGCTAGCCCCCCCGAGCTGCCCCTGACTATTCTTCTTACATTTTCTGCAATGCAGAGCAGGGGGGCACTGATTGCAATCCTCCATAGCTGGCGAAAACAACAGACTTCCGGGGACTACGCCGAGGGGAAAGACATAGAGAAGAGCCGTAAACGAGGAGCAAAAACGCAGAAGAGTTCGCAGGAAGCCAGGAGCTCCACCACCCTGCATGAAATAGCCACACACCACCTTAGGGATCATCCACATTAAACTCCCGCATGCGAGACAGGTGGTGTCTGCCAGGGGTGGCCACCAATTCATGGGAGGGGACATTTGAAAGGAGCAGGAGAATCTAGAGAGGATATGGAGAAATAATGAGGTCCTCGATGGGAAGGGCATGGGGAAGAAAGGTATAAGAATCAACGGGTTAAGGGGAAACAAGTTACGGCACCCAAACATCCACCTTAAGGAGACCATTGATAAGAGCGTGCCCACAATTCAAACCTGCGCCAATATTAGCCATAGAGTCGACGCTTTGATTGTTTTGTCTAAGGATGTGGAGGAAGGGTAGGGAATGAAATTCTTTGGCCAAAAGGATGAAGTGGTGATGCATCGAAGATACGAGTTTTCGACGAAGTTTGACTAAAGCTCTAGCTTCCCTAATCACAATCATAGAGTCTCCAAAGACCAGAAGGTCCTTAACATCATTGCTCCTTGCAACGTCCATCCCTTTTATCAATGCTAACCACTCTACTTCGTTATGAGTTCTTTTTCCAATTCCCCAAGCATAATCATTCACTTTGTTTCCGTCGGAGTCTATAAGGACTCCCCACGCACCTGCTAACCTAGTTCCTCCGTAGCCTTCTTTGATAGATGTCAACAATTTATTATTGAAATCGACAGAGGCCTTTTGAGTTTAGGGGATGTGTTAATGACTAATTTCATATCTTAGGTAACATCTTCCTCATCAAGATTTAATATCAAAACCTTTACATTATAATTTATTTGATTCTCCTTACAAGTTCGTATCAATTAAATCTGGAAGCGACTTCTTTTGTATGTTGTGTGATAATTAATAACCTTGGATAGCGACATCAAAACTAGTACAGAACTAGATACTGAAATAAGCGTTGGATGCCAAAAGCAAATCTAGGGTTACGTTTCATTTGCGCAAAAAGAAACTTAGGACACATGTTTGATAATCTTCTGAGTACAAGACTAGTGAGAATCAATTTATCATCGTAAAAACCCTATTTAATACATTAAAAATAATGAATTATACTTTTTTTACATTTATTGATTCTAATTATTAAATTAAAGTAAAAGAGAATCTTTTTAATGGTAAAAATGTTAAATTATGGTGAAATGTACTACCAAGATAGTGTAATATAGTCGGGAAAAGAGATAGTTTTAGGGGCTCGTCAAGAATCACATACAACTCTTCATAGGTGTAGAATTCCTTGAGCATAATATATGTAGGAGGCTCATGATTCCAATCTTGAAAAATGCCTTAAAACACCAACAACAATTGTGACTACTCAACACTTAACAATGAGTATTTTTTTGGTGTAAATTTGGGAACATCATAGTATGATAGAGTTCATAGTAGTCATACTAGACTTGGTACACACATCCCTTCATGTTCTCATCTTTACTTACAAAATACGTACACATATAAAATACATCTTTAGGTATACCATATCCTTTAGCTCAATAATTGCAACATTCTCCCCTATTGCCTTATTCTTCCTTGTATTGTGGCCTATTGTGCCCCTACTAGTAGCTACTCCCACCCATGGTGGCATTTATAATGGTCCAATACTAATAGATTACCAATTCCACTTGTACATAAATATTACCTCCCATGGCACCAACCCAAGTTGAATGCTTGATTCTTTTGCATAACTTTCGTAGCCTCCTAAGTGTTGGAATATATTATATTCCTTGGAAGGTAATAATGTCTTTGTATTATGTTACCCTTCTTTAGTGTACATGCTTTCTAGTGAGTCGTGATTGATTCCTGTGACTGCGCGAGCCTGCTGCAAGTGAGTCCCCCTTTGCGGCTAGGGCTCAACCCACGAGCCCTGCGATCCTGCCTGCTGCATTCGAGCCTTTCGACTCCTATTCCCCCCTCCAGCGATTAGGGCTTGACCCTCAAGCTCCACCCTCAATGGCCTCGGGAGGAAACTCATGCCCTCCCCTCCCTTCCGATTTGCCCGAATTTTTGAAGCTCATTGTTGCTTAAGGGAAAACGAATATCACCGCTTCTCAACAGAAGTTAGTGAAAAAAATCGACGAGATACCCACCATTGCGCTGCCGGTAGAGAAACCTTGCAAGACAACTCTTATTCTGTTGGAACGAGGACTGATTGGACGGTTCACGGGTCTATGGCCTTCTCCGAAAACCACTGAAATATGGGTGCAGAAAAATTGGAGACCTCTGATCTCGGAAGAAGTAAAATATTACTTTCTGGGAAATGGATTCTTTGCATTCGTCTTTGAAAGCAAACAAGATCATGCGTTAATCTTCAAGAACTGACCATACTTCATGGGGCCACAGGGGATTTATATGAACAAATGGATCCAGATTTTGACCCATCCCAAGATATCCCATCTGTAGTCCCAGTTTGGGTGAGACTTCCGCATCTACCCCTCCATTGTTGGAACTTAGAATCACTAGAAGCCATCGGAAATACCCTCAGAAAATACATAGATAAAGCAGATCGAAAAGTCCAATTTTCATGTGCAAGAATGTGTGTTGAAGTAGATATGGAACATGGACTCCCATAAGAGATAAATCTCATAGTGGCAGACTGGTCTCACATCCAGGAACTAGATTACGAACAAATTCCATTTAAATGCAGGTATTTCCATGAATATGGGCACTTCACTTGATCATGCAAGAAGAATCCCGTGGATCCGGAGGTAGGAGGGAAAAAAGAAAAATGGACAGCTATTCAAAAAATTCCAAATCGGGACCAAAAAATCTACCAAAAGGTCAAAGCTCAAGGAAAGCAGATCACCGGCATCAAAATACTCTAGTTACTAACAATGGGAATAGATTCAAAGCTCTTGAAATACCAGAAATCCAGGAAATCCCCGAAGCCCCAGAAGAAGGAGAAATCCATGAACAACAATAATCTCAGGAAGCACCCCAAACCAAAGAAGATCCTAAATACCTCCAGCCCCAGAACATTCCAAGCCCCAAAATACCTAACTCGAATAAAGGCACACTTTCACCTTCCTATGCAAAAATTACAAAAGCCAAACTAACGGTCTCCCCTGCATGTTCAGAAGAACTTACTGACAGATCATCCAAAAAACTAGGACAAAAAATGAGTAAAGACCTAAGGGAAGAAGAAGCTGAACGCGATAAAATCCAAGGATCTCAAGCAATAATAGACATGGCCTTTAGCAGGAATACCAGAGCCAGAATAATTGGGAAGAAAATGGGAGACTTAGCAGGGGGAGGGCCCTCCTCTACCCAAAATAGTAGATAATGAAGCTAGTCTCTTGGAACTGCAGAGGATTGGGAAGTCCCAACAAACTAGAAGCAGTTAAATATCTCCAAAAAGTTGACATCCCTAACATCCTCATGCTTCAAGAGACCAAACTCGATGAAAAATCCGCCCTAGCCATTGGAAAGGAAAAATGGAAGAAAAATGCAGGTATAGCTGTCAGCGCCTGAGGGGCCTCCGACGACCTAGAAACCCTATGGTCTTCAGACAAATTCCAATTGCATAGCTCCTTCGCCACTCAACATTGGATCTACACAGAGCTCGCTCATGCCCGAAGCAACAATCAAATCACACTCTTCAATCTGTATGTTCCTAACCTATACTCCGAAAAAAAATATTGTTGGAAACCCTTGGAAGATTTTCTAGATGCATATACTCCAAAAAATATTATTCTAGCTGGCGACATGAACATAACTCTCTCCGCAACTGAAAAAAAGGGAGGTCTCATTAAAAAGGATATATTTAGATCTCAGGTAGAAGCCCTTATTTAGAGATGGAACATGCTTGACATCAAACCTAAGAAAGGAAATTTCACCTAGTCCAACAAGCGAATAGGCAAAGGAAACATAATGGCCTAGTTAGATAGATTTCTCATTCAGAGCAGCCTTTTGACTGATGGACAGACAATCATCTCAAAATTTATGGCAAATTTGGCCTCGGATCACAAGCCGATCCAACTCCAAATTCAAGAAAATGAAGATCTCGATCCGATCCCCTTCAGATTTAGTCCCCAATGGCTAGATCACACAAGTTTTTGGGACACACTGAACAAATCCTGGAGAACCCTCATTTCAGGTTCCCCAAGATTTGTTTGGGAGAAAAAACTCATTATAACCAAAAAGGCCTTAAAGGAATGGGCCAAAACTAATTGCCCCCCACCCTCTAACTTCATAAAGAAAGTTGTAGATGAATTGGAATCCATCCAAAACTCACTGGACGAACATCCAATCGATAACACCACGCTTCAGGAAGAGGTCAAGCATCATACTAAGGCCTACCAAGCCTTCCGTAAACAAGAGGAATTTTGGAGATTAAAATCTCGAAGCACATGGCTCAAATCCAGCGATAGGAATACCTCCTACTTCCAAAAACAAACCAAAGCCAGACACTCTATTAACTACATCTCATTAATCAAAACAGACAATGGTTCGACTGTCAAAGGAAAAGGAAATATTAAAATCGCAACACACAACTACTTCTCAAATCTCGACACGGAGGACGACATTGTTGGAGAGGAAAGAGAGAAAATTCTCCTTGAGCACACCCTAAAGAGCATTATGTTTGAAGACAATGCCGATCTTCTCAAGCCATTCTCTGAGCAGGAAGTCATCAATACTATATGGTCTTTTGATCCTGACAAATCTCCAGGATCGGACAAATACTCAATACACTTCTACAAAGGCTGATGGCAGTATATTAAAAAATATTATATGAGAATGGTCAGGAATTTCCATTCAAAAGCAAAGATCAGAAGTTGCACCAACTCCACATTCCTAGCTCTTATCCCAAAAGAAACAAATCCCAATTCCTTTGGCAGATTTCAACCAATTTCATTTATGTAACGCATCATACAAGATAATATCCAAGATGTTGGCAAACAGAATGAAGCCTCTACTCAATAAACTCATCTCAGACAATCAAGGAGGCTTCTTGGAAGGGAGACAAATCCTTGACAATGTCATTCTCGTTCAGGAAGCTATTCACTCTAGCAATATTTGCAAGGAAAAAGGTAGGTTGATCAAACTCGATATGGCCAATGCATTCGATCGTGTCAAGCATTCATTCCTCTTCAAAGTCATGGAAAGCTTTGGATTTGGGAAAACCTTCACAAGTTGGATCTCAACCTGCATAAGAGGTCCCTGGATTGCCCCTTTAGTAAATGGCTGCCCCACTAATTTTTTCCAAGCCACACATGGAATGCGACAAGGATGTCCCTTGTCCTCATTTTTGTAAATCCTTCTGGCAGACTCACTCAGTCGAAAGCTGAACTCGGACCTAAAAACAGGCTCCCTACCGGGTCTCAATTTAGCCTCTGACTCCATGCCTCTCAACCACACACTCTTTGCCGATGAATCCCTCTTATTGGGAGGAGGTTCCTCCATTATTGCTCAACAATTCAAACAAAATTTGACCTGGTATTGCAATGCCTCAAGAGGAAAGATCAACCTCCACAAGAGCGCAGTCTACAGATGGAATCTGAACAATGCTTTTGTAGCCATCATTGGAAAAATTCTTGGAATCAAAGTTCATAAACATGGGGACAAATTCATATATTTGGGCCTCCCAATTACACAAGGATATTTAAAATCTAGAATTTGGGAAGAAACAAATCCAAAATAAGAAGACGGGGAGGACATTGGCTCAACAAAGCTGGAAAGATGATCTTAGTAAAAGTTGTCTTATCAGCTCTACCAATATACAAATATTCCCTCATTCTGGCACCTAAAGGAGTGTCAGATCATATCAATAAACTTATGAGAGAATTCCTCTGGACGGGAGGGAAAAACAATGAGAACATAATTCATTTAGTGAATTGGAACATTATAAAACAACCAAAGCTTTCGGGTGGCCTCCAAATTCACGATCCTCTCCAGGAAAACATGGCAATGGGAGGCAAAATACTTTGGCAAATTCTGCACAACAGACAACACCGTGTCAGTCAATTGTTAAGAAATAAATATCTAATTGGTAATAATCTAAGATGTCTTGACAACAAGCCCACCTCCAAAGGATCTTCGATTTGGTCCTTATGCAGAGCTGCATGGGAATTCTTCTCTCAAGAACTCTACTGGGTTCTTGGAAATGGAAGAAAAATAAACATTTTTATTGATAAAATAATGGGGAACAGATTGCTACAGAATATTCAAGAGCTCCACGATATAGCTCAATGGCTTGCTCATCAAGGAATCAGAACATTGAACGATTTCAACTCTTGGGACACCTTCAACACATGGTAGAGCTGGAAAAATTATTAATCCCAACCAATATTGAATCCTCCAGAATCCTCCTCATAGAAAAATTGAATGGCTACGCTCCTACACATCTCCAGGATAAAGATGAACGTGGTTGGGGTCCAAAAGGAAATTACACTACAGTCCTAGGAAACAACACTCTCCAAAAGCATGAAGTCTCAAGAAAAAACTTATGGAAATTAGTTTGGAATCCATTTGGACTCCCCAAGATAAATTTCTTCATTTGCACTCTTGTTCACCGGAAGGTGCTTACCGGAGACAACCTAATCAAAAGAGGAATCATTGGGCCACAATGGTGCCCTCTATGCCGCATGAATTCTAAAACTTTAGATCATTTATTCATGGATTGCCACTTTTCAAAAAATGTTTGGAACCACATGCTCCATGAACTTAATATAACCATGACGACGTTCAACACCACCGCCTGCCTATTCAAGGACTGGAAATCCATCTATCCTCTCCCCCTCTCCAAAAAAAAGCTTTGGCTCCAAATCTGGATAACTCTACCCAAATTTACTTGGTGGAAAATATGGATTGCCGGGAACAAAGCCATTTTCAATGAAACGTACTACACCCCCTTGTAAGTCGTTGGACAAGCCAAAGTCTTGATTATAGAATATTTTAACACCTCCAAGCTCAGGACGAACACAAATCTCGGCACAAATGAATCAAATTGGATTGGAACCATTTCCCCAAGCCCCGGAAAAGAAATAAACTCTCGATTTCAATACTTACCACCATGGCAAATCAGACTTTCTGCAAATCAGACTTTCCAATTCTGATTTTCAAGATTGGAGAAATAAGCAGTCTATGGACAGTCTACATTTTGATGGTGCATCCAAAAGAAACCCTGGAGTGGCATGAGCAGGGGGTTTTGTTGTCTACTGGAGGAATGCTGAGAATAATATACAAAGGGGGATTAGGAACTTGCTCAAACAACTTAGCAGAAGCCTTAGCTTTGCTAAAAGGTTACCAGATCGCCAAAGAACAAAGAATAAAAAAGCTACAGGTGGTTGGGGACTCTCTTGTAATAATCAAAGCCTTCAATTCGAATACAAAATTCAAAAACTTGGCACTAAAACGGATTGTTCATCGAATTCAGCAAATTGGAAACTCATTCAACCATTTCAGAGCATTCCATATCCTGAGAAATTTAAATAACGAAACGGACACGGAAGCAAAAGCTGGAACTAGCCTTGAACCTGGGAAAATCGAATTCTCCAATAAATAAATGAGCTATCATCATATCCCCTGAGCATTTCACACTCGCGGACTATGAGCAATTTAAGAAGCACTGGACTCACGCAGAGCATGGACCGACCATGAGAAATTGTCATCACGCAGAGAGACACCAAGCCACCAGTGATGGAATTTGACGGGCAAAATGCCCGTCATGGCGCATTTTGACCGTCAAATACGGTTTGAAATTTTGGTTAACCGTTTTTGTGAAGGGTAATAAAATTTTTAAAATGTATTTTTGAAGGGCAATAAAATTTCTAAACCGTCATTATATTATACTATTATTTTTTAAGGACAACAAAATTCCTAATTCTAAACCGTTATTAATATATTTATGTTATATAAAACTATACTTTTTAAATTCCAACTTCCAAAGCATATATTCATTAAATAAATAGAAACTATTTTTGAAAGACAACAAAATTCCTAAAATGTCATTATATTACTAATTTATTAATATATTTATGTTATATAAAACTATACTTTCTAAATTCCAACTTCCAAAGCATATAATGACTCAATAAATAGAAACATCTATTAAATTAAAATTATTTCGATGCCTTTCCATTTGCAAATTGTGTTGATTTGTTAAACTATACATTATAAATTCCAACTTCCAAAGCATACATTCACTAAATAAATAGAAACATCTATTAAATTAAAATTATTTCCATGCATTTCCATTTGCAAGTTGCATTGATTTTTCCTAAAAACAGAAAAAACTCATTTAGCCCAATGATATCTCAAAGCATACATTCACTAAATAAATAGAAACATCTATTAAATTAAAATAATTTCCATGCATTTTCATTTGCAAGTTGCATTGATTTTTCCTTAAAAAAAAAAAAAAACTCATTTAACCCAATGATTTCTCCATTATTTTTTGATTTTTTTATTAGTGCAATGAGCATCTAGACTCTACAAATTTCAGTGCTCAATGCTAATTGATTGTATTAGCATGCTACAACAACTTTGGAAGTTGGTTGGGAGTTGCAAGGTCTTGGAGACAGACACTTATTTGCATTATGAGAGGTAATGCTTGCACTATTGTTTTGGGTATGTCTATGTATTTTTTAACAATTTTAAATAACATGAGTGTATGCAGTGATTTATCCTATAGTTTCAGTAATCTATATAGATTCGGAGTCAAAGAGTATTGGTTAATTCTCAACTCCCATTGAAATTGAAATGAAGATCTCTTATATTTCTCTCATGGTTCAATTTGAGTGAGAGATGTAGAATTGAAATGAAGGAAAGTACTAAATAAGGGGTTGAGAGACGTGAAATTTGTGTGCAACATTTGGAATACAAATAGTTTATGCAATTTGTAGAATAAACGATATTCAAACATAATATACAAAAAAAAAGGGCATATAGAGCTATAATTTGTAGAGTCTTGCATTTTTGGAAGGGTAATACTTTTTAGGATACTTCATTGTTGAAGGGTAAAATTTTAAACAAAACTTTTCACAACGGGTAATATAAAAACCCAAAACGTCAGAAAAAAAAATCTGACGGGTGAAATGAAAACCAAATTCCAACACTGCAAGCCACTATGCAGCCTCTCCATGGACTTTAACTAATTCAACTCTTAAATAAAATGAAATTGCAACTATCAAACGACTTCAATGGTTAAAGAGAAAACAAAGCCATTTTATAGATCAAATCACATAACAATTTGCAATTTAGTCATCAAAATTGATGGAAGATCGTGCTCAACAACCTGGTTTACAGCAATCAATTTCAAATAAAGAAAGCATTTCAGTTCATAGAGAAAAACACTATGGAATTTTCTGAACATTGTACTTAGCCGGATTTGGCCTCAACCACGACTCAACCATTTTTTATTTTTATTAATATAATTATTCATTTCAGTTAAAAAAAATAATGTCTTTGTATTATGTCGAAAATTGTCCAAAATCTTATGTAAAAGAGTAATACATTATATCCCATATTTAATATGGTAAATTATACTCTTGATAGCCATTGTTATATCAAAAGAGGTGTTATTATGGAAGAGATGGGCCCAATGAAGTCAACTACCCAGTTCTAAAATGATTGTCAAATATAATGGGTTGCAACGACATCTTTCATTGGGCATAAGTTTTCCCTAGGAACTAGCATATGCCATATTGCATAGCATACTTAGTGGCATATATGAACAATGTTGGTTGTTAAGACCTACAAGTAGCACCTTTTGTGTTGTGGCGTTTTCATGAAAATGTTTGCTACTTTTTCCATCACGAACTTCCCAAAGAACATTCTATTGTTGATGGTTGAATACACAACTATGAAGAATCTTATTTGTGGTTAGTCACTAAATATGATTAGTGATTAACTGATAGTTCACATATTCAAAACCAACTATCGACAATACTATATTCCATATTATTCCAGCACTAATGTGGAGTAGATGAATTAAATTATACTATAAAAGAATTCAGGGATAATTTCCATGCAAAATAGAACAATATCATATGGCTTATTGAGTTCCACCACATCCTCCCAAATATAAATCATAGATAGATGGTCCAAGGCCAAATTCTATTTACCTAGTCTCAAATACCACCTCAAAATCAAAGTCCTAAAAAATGAGTATCCATCAATATACATTTATTTCTAGTGCCAACATGTTAATAAAATAGTTGAGTGTCAAGAGACTAGTAAAGAACTCATAGCTTGCCCTTCCTTGACTGCACCAACTGTAATACCCCATTTTGACCCTTAGGATATATTAGTTTTAATGTAAATATTGTATACATGTGATGTATGTTTACCTAGCGTGGAGCTCAAGGCCAAGGCCCCGCTAGTGTATGTTCGTATTTTATTTAAAATGGCAAAGCATTGGACATTATGTTACCCATGTGCTATTTAGCCATGGAACATTGTAAAAATGATGTAAATAAATATCAAGCAATAAAATACCAAAACTGGCTATGGAGGCAACGAATGAGAAGGGGCCATGTGTATCCACTAGGGAGTGGTGAGGGGATTGTGGGATTGAACCATAAGCTGCCATATGTCACCTTGAGAACCCATTTGACTTTCCTTGCTGACATTTAATTCTGTTGTAAGGAAGTGGTTGAAGAAAACAGTCCATGCCTTTAATGGAGCATGGGCAGCCCATAAATTCGTATGGCAGAGTATGGGCTCTGTTTTCTTGTACCACAAGTCACTCTACCTCATGGGGATTGCTTCTTCCTCATCCCCATTCCATTGTGGAAGTTAACAACATCATTTTCCATCCAAAAAACGAATTTCCAGCAGTGAGAAAAACCAGAAATCGCAACCTTGCAAGAACCCACGTTTTGAAGAACCAAAAATGCCCAGATTTGGTATTTGACAGTGAAATCCAATGGGGGATCCATAGGTATGCACCTTGGGGCGAAATTGGGAGTATTGGCTACCCCGAAATCCATAGGAAAACCCAGTTTTTGCAGCCCAGAAAACCAGTGACGGATTTGAGTTATTCGTTGATAGAATGGTGAGAAATCCAAGTGTGGATGTTGGAACAGAGGATTGGATTGCTTGAATTTAGCCTGAGATGTCTGTAGCTCTGTGGTTGAGTTCATTGGCTTAGCACCCTCCTCCTCTGCTATTTGCATGCTTGATAAACCCAGCTGTGTGCTGGCTTAGCATGACCATTTGAGTGAACCCATGGCTGTGAGTGAGCCTGTCTAGTTCCTCCTTAGTGGATGCATAGCCCATCTCGGGGGTGATCTCTCAGCTAAAAGAATAGAGGCTGGACAGAGATCTATGGTTGGTTGGAACGTTGCTCTCACATAGCCAGTTGTTGGACAACTTCATCTCAAATATAAGTATTCTCTGTGGTTTGAATGATGTTCATTCTGTGGTTTGCCCTGTATGTTAATTTACTCATGTTACTTGGATGAAATGATTATCTTAAGTTAGTTGGAATGATGCCTGTGCATATCATGGGAATGGAATTGATTATTATGTGGTTGTTTCACTATTCTGCCTGGAAGAAATATGATGATGCATTCAAGTCCGTGTGTGTGTCAATATGGTTAATTCGTTGTGTTTACTAATTGAGTTGTATTAATTCCATGTTCTGCAATGTCTTAATAAATGACTGTTGTTTACATGCTGATTGCATGATGAAACTGTGTGCATACATAGTGTTTAATTCCGTTGTGCTTGTTGAGTATGAATAGGTATGCGCAAGTTTTATTTACCCATGCATTTCTAATGAAATTGACTGGGTTTGAGTTTTGCCAATAAGCCCGGTAGTTTGGTTAACGTTTCCTTCCTTGCACCGGATTGATGGAAGGAGACGTTACACCAACACATTCCCTTGTATAATGCAAGATGCATCCACATAAATATGGAAAATTTTCATCTAATTTGGAAAAACTAGATTGGGAGTTGTAGCTATCCATCATTTCAACTCAACAAATACCTCATTGTAGGTTGTAGTCCATATAAATGGGAAACCTTTTTACAATTTCTTTCTCCATATAAATTATTAGTTACACCTAGCCCCCCTAATGAACATATTGCAATCATGTGCGACCCATTGTAAATTAAATCATCGTAAAATTCATAGGTGCAACAAATTCACCATCAACATGATCTTCATTATATCAATCAACGATCCCTATTTGTAGACAATATGACCCAAAAGGATGTCAAACAAGTTACATAACCCACATCCATTGATGTTTAATTACAACTGCATTTGTCAACATATTTCCATCATCAGCCTAAATTTAGCAAAGTGATCCTTGAGAAAACTATACATTATTTTATCATGAAAATATATCTCAAGGAACTTTTGGATATTGTCATGGAATGCAACAACCACCAATGTGGAAAATATTCTAGGCGTGTTCATTAGTTTGAAGGGAATAACATTGTAGAGGTATAATCCCCATTTCATGGTAAAACTCATCTTCTTTGTGTCCTCCTTGGGGATTGATATTTGATGATAGCTATAAAACTAATCTATGAATGAGTAGGATTTATTCCCTGCCACTTTCTCAAAATTATCATCACTAAATGGTGTTGGGATGGACCCATATATGCATGCGTCATTGAGTTTGTCTAAGTCAATAGAAATGTGGATTCCACCTATTTTCTTGATTTGTATAACTATCAAAGTGATCCAATCCAATTTCTCCGTCAAAGATATCAAGAGGGCATTTAGCATCTTATGGATCTTTTTAATTATTGTAAATTTTCCTTATAATGTGGATTCATCCTATATGGACTCTTCTTGATTAGTAGGAAAATGGGCTTTAATTATATCTTCATCTTACCAAGTTATCCCAACATGCCCTTCTTCTCCTTGAAGTTGCATGGGAACATCCCAACACATTCTTATAATAGAGCTACAATTTGTGTGATGGTGTGGTCATCTCAATAGTTCCTTATAATAACAAGCTTGGGATAATCCTCGATATCAATATTAACTATCTCTTTCCATAGTGGTTCATGATAATAGACTGAGTTGCTTATACATGGTATCTTGGATGAGATGACGACCTTCTTTTTCTTCAAATCACACATGTCAAAATTCCTTTGTAGGGTCATCCTATAGTAAACCTACATTTAAATACTATAGATGACCCATTTATGGGAAACACTAAATGCGTTGTGTTGTCTCTGAGGTTATTCCTTCTCTCATAGGGGCAAATGTTAGGTAATAATGAGTCACAGGAAACTTCCTACACTAGTTTAGACCTCTGAGTTCTCTCTCAATTCAAGGAGGATCATAGGCCAAGTTTCAAGAAGATGTAATCATTGTAGCCTTAAATACTAAAAACATGGAGTTGAGTTATGGTTTTAGGAGTGATCAGGAAGCCATACAACATTGGTATTAAAAATATTTTGGCTATATACATATCTTTTGAACCACATGCACCATAATCTAACTCTAGATAATAAATAGCTTATGGGAAATAGAGTTTCAAGGGAGGGTTGTTTAATAACTCTTTCACATGGGTGCAAATTCCAAACACAGGAATTATTGGGAATTTAAAACATATCCAACAAGTTTAAATGAATAACCATGAAGTAATTGTAATATCCCGATTTTGACCCCATTGCATTAAAATGTAAATGATGTAATATTGTTATAAAATCGTGGTGAGGAGCTCAAGGCCAAGGCCCCGCCATCGATTTAGTGATGCATGGGTTGCATGCTATCTAGGCACAATGGAATTGCAAATATCATGTAAATATGCATTTTAATAAAATATCAACAACTAGCTATGCAATGCAATGCAACATGAGATGGGGGCATGATTTTTACACAGAATTGGGAGGGAAATATTCAAACCCTTGGAGCCAATCAAGTCAAGCCAAGTGTCAATGAGAGAATCCATGAACCCTAAACTACCCATGTTGACTTTTATACCCCAATCATTTATATCTTCCAAGAGTTGGTTGAGGTAGTTAATGCATTGGGAATGGGGAGGTATGGCTATCCAAATTCGAGTATGGGCAAGCCACCATTTTGGGGGGGGGAACGTGTTTGGCTTCTTTGGCAAGAAAAGAGTCATGAATTTGCTCCCCAATCCATTCTTCACCCATTAGTTTGGATCTCTCACGATTTTGGATCTTGTTGGGTGTTTTCCTCTATGTTTTTGTTGTGGTTTCCTTCATTTTTCTAGCCGGGGAAGGGCATTTTTGTATTGTATATGTTGAAATATTGTAACTTCTAAGAATATTATATTTGTACTTTATTATTCCGGAGATGTTTCATTCCTCCGTAAAGACCTTATTGTATATCCAGAGATGTTTATTCCTCCGTCGGATTGTGATAACTTGGGTTATTAGACTTCCCTAGTGGGGGTCGTCCCTGTATGTGTTATGTGGGTCAAAGGGTTATTAGACCACCCTAGAAGGGTCGGCCCAGTCAGTTGCAATGGGGTGTTTAACCCAGTAATTAAGTTAGGGCCGACCTAGCTTGTGTAAAAGTCAGTCGGGAAACTAGTATAAGTAGAGGAGGATGTTCCTCACTTATCACACACTTCTATCACTCAGAAAGTAGCGCACTTGTGAGGGAGAGGTCTGCTATGGAGGAGGAGGAGCTAATGTATTTGGTTTACATCTTTGTATTTTCTGATCATCTATATTGAGGAAGCTTTGCTGGGTTTTCTACCCCATGAGGGTTTTCCCAGGATAAATCTGTGTCTCTTGTGTTTATGCTGTGCTTGTTGTTTCTTCAGTGATCCTGTATATGCTATTATTGTGAAATGGAATGTAATGCTGATATTTTTTGTCTTAGCATATTGAATCTTAACAGTATAGCAGTGGGGAAGAGGGGAAACCGATCCGGGGTTCCATCGAGGTCGTTTTGGCCATCTGAATGCTCACATATTCATGGGAGAAATCGGTTTCTTCCCTATGGTTGATTTCCTCTTCCCACAATCCGTTTTTGGTGTGCCCACGATTTGGGGGAAACCCATGGACCCTGTTTTGTAAATCCCTTTGTTGAAAATGTGTATCCATGCCCCATATTTGAGATTGTTGTGTGTGGAAGAGAATGTTGGGGTTGAGATTGGTATCCATTGCTTTGGCTATGTATGAGCTTGAGTGTCCCCTTTCCTTGTAGGAATCATGCCCAGCTCGGGGGTGGCAATTGTGTTGAGAGATTGATGAACACAATTTGCCTATGGTTGGGTGGAACGTTGCAGTTGTGTAGCTAGTTGCTTGGGGCAGCTTCACAATAAAGATAAGTATTCTCTATGTGTTTTACTTCTGCATTGTTTTTATTTGAAACAATTATGATTATGTTGATAAATGCATGTGAAATGTGTGCGGATAGTTAAATTCCGTTGTGCATGTTTATTTGATTATGCATCTGCACACATATGCATTTTATTTGTATGAATCTAATGAATGGGCCTGAGTTTTTGGTAAAAATCCCAAGAACTGTAGTCATGTTCCCTTCCTTGCATTGGATCAATGGGAGGGGACTTGATAGAAATTCAACGTAATAAATACAAGAAAAATGGTTTGTTTCTTTTAGCTCATCATTGAAACTTATTTAGAACTTAATTCACACAAAAAATCCTCTATTCTAATTGGTAACAAAAAGAAACTCTTGGGGGTTGGGCTGATTTAGCTCTATCTCGAGTTTTTCTAACTATCCATTCCATTAAAAAAGGAAGAAAGGAAATGGATATGGGGTTAGTTCACCTTTTACTCCACCATTCCTTAAAAACATAAGTAAAATGCCATAGGGGTGTTGATTAACCCTTTCTTCTATGGAATTATCCATCAAATTTATTACATAGTGGAACTAATTGGGTCTCAAGAGGTAACTAAGTCTCTTTCCTAAGACACGTTGGCATAAGGGATCAAACAATGGTTATAGTTTACATCTTTGGCATGAAAATAAAATGAGAATGGTGGAAGAAAATAGAATAATATGACTAGTTACTTGATTCTATAGAAAGAGTGTTGTTCCTAGGAAATTTAGCCTCGACTCCTTACTTACATATGCCCTCATTTGGTATTGATTTGAACTCGTGACCTTTACAATGAGACGATCCTTTGCATTTAATGGACTGTTGGGATATATCCGTGAACTCTAAAATTAGGTTACAACAAATTTCCTCTTTAACCAATGAGTGTGTTATATAATATTTTTTTAGATTCAATTAGAATATAAGCTTATTAGCCTCTTACTAGATTTGTGGCCAAATTTGGCACTAATTTAGTGCTTTTCAATTTTTTTATTGTATTCTTTTGTATGGTTGTAGCAACACTTGTTTTGGGAAATAATTGAACCCAAGACATCTTTGCCTTTTATAAAATCCACATAGACTTTATAATTAGCACATCAAATTTATCTTTAGTTCTTAATCACATAACATTGATAAAGTCATTTTTTTTTTATAGTCCAAATTAATGTTTCAAGTAATGCATTTTTGTGGGTGGAGATTATAATGTATTATACTAGCATTTTCTCCTTGAGGGGCAAAAATGAACACCGGTAGGAAAAGAGGAAAGTTAGAAAGAACAAAAGCATAGGCACAGACAGCGAAGGATATTGGTAGGAAAAGATAAAAGTTTGTAACAATCTCAGATTACAAAGACATAGGCACTCAACCCATAACAAAAAATAATGTTAAGTTCATCAACACAGTGAGTCAACTACAATTGTTTTTCTCACAATCTCTGTAGTAGTAATCTCAACACTATAGATTACTACTATATCTGGAATATATAAGCAATTTGAAAAAATATTTCTGCAATAATATCAATGAAAACAATGATATTAATAGTTCCTAAACTGCACAAACTACTTGTGAACAAAAGTTTGCTTTCATGCCATGTGTTGTAGCAATAAATTTAGGAATCTCCATATACAAGTATAGGTATAGAACTCTTTCATGGACCAACTCTTGATAGTGCCACAATCTAAGTTGTAAATTAATCTTCGTTATGCTTGCTTCAAGGTAGATGAGGAGAGGTCGCTTTGCTTGGCTGGTTTGTTTTTATGAATGTAAAAGAGAGTACACAGTTTACAAATCAGTTGAGATTAATATTTACATCACTACTGCTTGGGATAATCCATTATGAGCTTAGCTTGAAAAGTTATTGCCAACAAGGAAACTGAAGAGCATTGAACTAAAAAAGTAGTAAAATATAGCATTGTTACAAAAATATGAACAAGCATTTAGGTTTTTTAGAGAAAATGAATCCCACTAATATCCATTGAAAAGTACACATTACATATAAACATTTATGTAATAGTTTCTCAAGAAGGGAAATTTGTTTTCATTGACAAAGAAGAATAGATGAACAACAAAAAGGGTTGGTTCACCACTATATAGCCTTGGAAGAGTTTGTTATCTAGTGAAATTGCAAAAATGAGAATAGTTTACAACATAGATGACACTTTGGTGTTGGTGTTTGATCACCAACATGGATAAAATCGTACAAAAAACTTATTAGAGAATTATATGTGAAAAACTTAAGCAAATGATCTTTCAAAGGATAGATTGTTGACGAGAGTAAATTATTGATCTAATCACAAAGATCAAAGAGTTATCAGTGAGGTTGAAACTAAGTTTCTAGTATAAGTCTAAAATATCTCAAAAAAATTGTTATAGGAAGCATGGTGTCTAGGTTTGTAGTGTTGTTTAATTTAAAACTATGTATACCTCTATTGGTATATGGAGTTCTAATGATTTGAAGTTGTTGATGAGAACAAGTGAAATCCTACAGGTCTTTGATTTTTAATGATGTTTTAGATAAATAGCTTCTTGTTTTAATATGTTGTTTTTTGTCATATAATTATGATGAATGTTAACACGATATATAATAGATTTAGAAGATAATCTTTGTTTATAGATTTTTTGAAGCTAAATTTCAATCTCTATATCTAATAAGCATATTTATAATATAATCCTTTTATGACACTAATAAAACATAAAACATGTGCAACTTCTTTCGAAGAAAAAAAATTATGAGTAAGATTGTGTAGATTCTAGATGGATTATTCTTCATCATCTAATAGTTGAAGCATGAGATTAAGACCATTCTTCGAGAACTAATACTCATTCAACGGTGTGCAAACATTGTTAACGTAAAGAAGGGCGAACTTCTTCATGAGCTCTATATTGTGTTGTGCTCATCATAAAGCTTGATGTTAGCTAATTCCTAAAAGATTATCAACATTTTGCAATTGGGCAATTATATCATGCATCAAAGTATTATCAATATTAGGTTTTTTTTTTTTCACAACAAAGTATTCTCAATATTAGGTTTGTTATTAATATACTACGAGAGGTTTGTTATTAATATACTAAAGGAAGGAACTTTATTATGAATTTTCTCATTAACGATAAGTAATATTCTCACGGCGTTTTTAAAGTCATAATCTTATGTATCGTCAAAGCCAACCATGAAGATAAAAATATACTATGCAACTTTCATTATGGGAGTGTTTACAAAGAGCATACAAAGTGCAAGACCGTATAGAGCAAAAATAATTCTTAAAATAAAAATAAAAATTTCTCACACAAAATTTTCTCTCTCACACATATATATATATATATATATATATATATATATATATATATATAACTTTCATTTAATTTAAAATGTCAGCAAATTTTCAAACTCGTATTTTTAATTTTCATCTTTAAGTGAATTCTCCATCACATCATTAACGCATCACCAAATCGATCACGGCGGATCTCAAATAAAACGTGAATAAAATTAAAAAATAAAAATAAAAAATGGGATATTTCAAATAACATGTGATCAATTGTTTTGAGTTAGAGCACAAAAATAATGTTGTCATAAGCTTATTTGAGCGAATGTACTCGCTTTGGTAGTGATAAGCTTAATTAAACATTTGGTCTCACATTTGAAGGGCATATACATTTTTATAGAAGTAGAGGGGTCGTAATATAAAGCTCATTCAATGTTTGGTGTATTAGTCAATTGTAACTGTAATGTAGTAGTTGATGAATTTATAATCTATAATCGATATAACCTGAAATGATTAAAAATAAAAATTAATTAATTTTTTTTCATATGATTAATAAATTAAATTAAAAAAATTAAAATCATAATTTTTGAAAATATAAATTGATTTAAATTAGGGAAAAATATTTTAAAATATTTTTTCACTATTAATGAATATGAGTAGAACTTTTCTCATGTGAAATTTATGTTCTATTCTTATCAAATTACTACAAAATTAGATTACTCCCTCCTATGAATATTGTGTATATGCATGTAGACACCACATTGATACCACATGTTAATCATTGGAGATGTTACTAAATTGAGATCACATATATGTTTGTAGTACCTATGATGCAATTTTAGAAAATGATATTCACTTTATTGGAGATAAGTTCAAGGCCACCAAATTGAAGTGTTGAATTCACATTTTGGGGAGAGATATATTTATAGAATAGAGAATTATATGTGAAAAAACTTATTTTTTTAGTAACAAAATTTATTTTCGATAATAAATTTGATGTTGACAAAAAGCTTAGATAAGAGTTACACCATGATAATAAAACTATCCTTTAAAGTTTTGCCCATTTTAAAATAAGCTACATCAATTGAAACTCTAACTTCTTGTAAAAAGCTTGAAAAAAGTTTACTATATGATTATATGATTAAATAAAGTAGAGATCAACTTCATTCATACTTCTTGTGAAATGATTTTTGACAACATGCCTATAAGAGATGCAGTCACACTACTACCTCATTGTAATTTCATGGTTGCGATGGTGCATCTTGTTTATGGCCTCTCACTTGTTCTTACATAAATCGAAAAGTTTGTTTTTTACTAGTTATGGCACATCAATTGTTTTTGTAATTCATCTTGCTCTTTAATTTGACTTTGGTCTTTGTATAGTCCCACTATCCCTTATTTCTAGAGAACATCTTAAACATTATTTTTCTAGGGTCTCTCTGTTTACTCTCGAATCTACACTGCTTACTCAATGGATATCTGATGCAAAGTGTAGACACGATGCCCCTTTGTCACCTTGGCGTGCATGCCTCTCGCTTTAGAGTTGGTGCATGCGAGCTCTAGGGGACTATCCCTAACTGTACCTACACTTGTTAGTTTTTTTGCTTAATGAGAAAGCAGTACATGAAGTAAAATCTATATTGAACCTAAAAAACTAGGAGGGAAGGATCAAAGAAGACCAGTGTCTTTTAAGAGCTGATGGGATCAAAACTGGGCTAGAACAATCGTCCCAAAGGCCGGTAGAGAACGATCATCCAAAAGAGGGGTAGAGAATAGGGGTGAGGCTTCAACAATAGAAGAATCTCATTTCCAACAGGACGTGGCTTCAAAGGAAAGGGTTTTGACGGATGAAAACTTTATCCTAGTCGATATGAAGAAGCTAGGGGATGGTGTAGAACACTGCAGCCTTAGGGGCTAAGGTAGCTCACTAAAACCTACAATAATTGATACAATCTTCCCAATCTGCCAAGTAACCTAACCACCATTCCTATTCAAGCTTTCTAGAGCTGGTATATAAAATAAAAATTGAAAAAGTTTCAACCTGAAAATTGTATTATTTGTTCCAAATGTTATCAATTCCCCATTTCATAGAATTGTCTCTTTATTTGCTAAAGAAAACACTGGTTGAGTGAATTTTTTTATTGACAAATGAGCCCAACTTTGAAAGATCCTTCAGGCGAATTTCTGGTGAAGGGATACTGGAAATCACTGCTAGGTATTCCAAGAAGGGGCTGCCTCAACTATGATCTCATTTCTTTTATTATGCCTCAAACAACTTTTCCACAACAAAACAATTTACAATTTGTTCTTAGAAAATTAGAAAGAACGACACAGTTTGGTGGCTCGCTTAGCTGGTAATTTGAATCACACTGTTGTTTAGAATGTTGAAGAATATAATTAAAGAAACAAATCTTCATAAGAAACAGATATGCTCCTGCTAATGGCTTAGGCCTTTAAAGTACTCAATAGTGGAGATAAAAAACTTGGTGCTTTTAAGAAAATATTTATCGCGTGACTTGTACCCACCCATCATACTAGTGCGATGAGAGAGAACGTTAGACTGAAGCCAGGGCATCTAGCCCCATGAATTTATTAAATAAGCATTCACATAATATAAAAAGACATATGGAAATGTATGGTTGTAAGAAAACACAACGAAGTATTTCAATTACACATCCATCATACATTCAAGATATTCATCAAATAAATAATTGCAAGGTTAACACAAGAGAGTACTTATCTTATAACAAAGTAGCCCCGAGCAACTGGCTATGCAACTGCAACGTTCCACACAACCATAGACCAGTTGTGATCATCAATATCTCAACACACTGCCACCCCCGAGATGGGCATGATCTCTACAAGGAATCAGGGAACAACAGACTCACACATAGCCCAAAGATACACCAAATCAGCCAAGCCAATCTACAGTTGGGTTTATCAGGCTGTTAGGCAATGGAAGGAAGAATTGCTAAGCTAGTGGGATCATCCAATAGAGATATGGGTACCCTCTGCAAGATCTATCTAGCTTGGCTCCCACAATACCTACACACCTGGCACATGGAAGTACTCCCTTCACTACTACACAGTCCCTCAGGCCATACTTTCCAATCTAATATTGTTCAAGGTGGCCATAGAAGAGTAGCCAACCCCTCTTGATCTTCTTGAAAGGTTATCCCCCCCTCACTAGGTTTATCAAGCCAATTCAGGTCCACCTCCACTCCCTAATTTCTTGCTCACAGTTCAAACCAATGCAGGGGATGCACCCAACAACAAAAATACAAGTGCTGAAGAACGTGGGCAACCAAAACGAACTGGTAGATGGGAAATAAACCCTGGGAGAGCCATTCGTTTTTAGAAAACGTTTATATGCATTCCAGGGGCTGAAACGACCTTTATAAACCCCCAAAACATGACTCCCTTTCTCCCAGACACTGTGCAACACAAAAACGAGCTCCTAGCTATGGAAAAATTGTAGGAAATTGGTAAAAAACGTGATGGGGAAAGCCTAGCTAGATCAGACTGCGTGAGAGAGGAAAGACTATGGGTTCAGAATGGCTTTGGGGCACCATTCGTGGGTGTTTTCTTGCCCCAGAACCAAAAGTACGTTTTCCCAGGTTGATGGCTTGCCCATGCACGAATTGGCTGCCATGCCTCTTCATTCCCAAGGCATTAACTGCCTCAACCAATTTCTGGAAGAATTAAATGATTGGGTGCATAAGTCAGAATGGGTAGTTGAGGGTTTATGGGTTTTCTCATTGACACATGGATTAACACCATTGGCTCAAGGGTTTGAATAATTTCCTCCCTATTCCTTGTAGAATCATGCCCCCATCTCTTTGTTGCATTGCATAGCCAGTTGTGGGGTTATTCATTAAAATTCGTATTACATGATGTCTTAATTTACATTGTGCCTATCTAGCACAAGAACCATAGGCATCTATTTTTTTAATTGCCGATACATAAAACGCTAAATCAATGGTGGGGGCCTTGGCCTTGAGCTCCTCACCATGATTAAATAACAATATTTACATCATTACGATTGAATGCAAAGGGGGTCAAAATGGGGACATTACATGACTTAACCACATTATCTCATAAAACACTCAAGTTTCATTTAACAAGTTTACAAAATTAAAAAAGAAACAACCAATGGAAAGAAAGTTCGGTTATTATTATCATTTACTCTTGCGGCCTTTCTTTGGATATAGATAAGACATAAATCATAGTCCATATCCAATATAACGTTACCACTACATTATATCGTGATTATAGAAATGATGTAAAGATGATAAAAGCTTAGCGTACAAGTCTTTAAAGGGATTATTTGTGATACTATACAATGAACAAAGAGATGTGTCTTCGAACATTAAGGTGTTGTGCCTTAATTTTCAGATAACATCCAACGTATGCCGCATGATGTCTTGTAAGGATTTTATGATTTACCAGTTTATGATTCTAGTTGATACACTAGTTCTGCACAATGACTTAGCCAGTCTAAATAAGATCCTGCCTCTTGTATCCCTAGAATTATACAAATTGGCCCCCAAACATTGTTCTACTATGAGAAAATAGCATCCAATCCTAGAGGAGAGTTGTTAATTTAAGGCAGCACGAAGTATAATCATGAAAGGTTATGCTTGTTGTTTGGTATAATTACATCGCAAGCAACTCCACAACTTAGATGAAGATCACTCCTAAAAACTTCTCTCCTGATCTCCATTTGCATAGACAAGGTCTCGAAGGTTGCATAATTTTTCCAACAAAGAATCTTTGAATGACATAATAGGCATTGGATTTGTGAACGCACTGTTACATTTTGAAAAACAAAATAGCATCTAAACCCAGGAGACAGGCCGACAAGTTGAGACAAGTAATATAAAGTATCATTATGCAAGCTTATGCTCGTTGCTTCACATAATAGGCATCACCAATAATCCCCGCAAGAACATATTCCGTCTTTGAAATGATGAAAACCTTTTAGATTTACTACACGCATTGACTTGCACTTCTTCAGCCGGACTAAAAAAATGTTAGAATCATGACAACCAGAAACTAAGTGTTTGATCATGTAAAGTCTCTTTTTGTTGGATGAGCAGCTAAAAAGCAAAGAAGCCTCCATAGACGGTTACAGTTACGTGCCAGCTGAGGAGTCGGCACTGCTTTGCGCCGTTGCCAAACAACCCGTGAGCGCTGGAATCAATGGTACGGCCAAAGACTTTCAGTTTTACATTGGGTACAAACTGATAATCCCAGTTTTACATTGGGGTCCAATTATCCTAAAGAAATCCATACTCGGCACTCCCGCCTACCTTCATCTCTACACGACATATCCCACGGCCAAGTTGCCCAGTGCTCTTCCACGCGTAGTCGGCTCTCCTCCTACCTCACCTCCTTTCCTCCCCATGCATAGCCAGCTCCAAGTGCCCACGATCCAAAACTTCTCCTCCACGCGCCAGTCCTTCTTCTCACCTCGCCATCCTCCCAATCCCCTAAGGGAGCCCACAAGGAGGTGGCCTACATGGCTTCCATGCGTCGGCCCTCATGCCACTAGGTGGATGTCATCAAGAGCCCAGGATGAGGGCGGTCTGCCCCTTTTTAATCAACCCTTCCATCCCTCGCGCGCGTAGCTGATCCTACCCAAGCTGATGGCGTTTTGGCTCTGCGGAACATGACCATGGCAAATTGGTGAAGGCACTGGTTTGTTGGTGGAGAGATCAGGATTTGGTCTGTAACATTGGGCAGAGCCCTTAGACAACAGAGAAATGGAATTGGGGGAATGTTCTACTTCAGTTGTCACTGGAGATAATGTTGTATTTTGCATAGATACGTATTCTCTATGTGTTTTACTTTTGCATTGTTTTTATTTGAAAACAATTATGATTATGTTGATAAATGCATGTGAAATGTGTGCGGATAGTTAAATTTCGTTGTGCATATTTATTTGATTATGCATCTGCACACATATGCATTTTATTTGTATGAATCTAATGAATGGGCTTGAGTTTTTGGTAAAAAGCCTAAGAACTGTAGTCATGTTCCCTTCCTTGCGTTGGATCAATGGGAGGGGACTTGATAAAAATTCAACGCAATAAATACAAGAAAAATGGTTTGTTTCTTTTAGCTCATCATTGAAACTTATTTAGAACTTAATTCACACAAAAAATCCTCTATTCTAATTGGTAACAAAAAGAAACTCTTAGGGGTTGGGTTGATTTAGCTCTATCCCGAATTTTTCTAACTATCCATTCCATAAAAAAATGGAAGAAAGGAAATGGATATGGGGTTAGTTCACCTTTTACTCCACCATTCCTTAAAAACATAAGTAAAATGCCATAGGGGTGTTGATTAACCCTTTCTTCTATGGAATTATCCATCAAATTTATTACATAGTGGAACTAATTGGGTCTCAAGAGGTAACTAAGTCTCTTTCCTAACACACATTGGCATATGGGATCAAACAATGGTTATAGTTTACATCTTTGGCATGAAAAAAAATGAGAACGGTGGAAGAAAATAGAATTATATGACTAGTTACTTGATTCTATAGAAAGAGTGTTGTTCCTAGGAAATTTAGCCTCTGAAGGACTCCTTACTTACATATGCCCTCATGGGTATTGATTTGAACCCGTGACCTTTACAATGAGACAATCCTTTGCATTTAATGGACTGTTGGGATATATCCGTGAACTCTAAAATTAGGTTACAACAAATTTCCTCTTTAACCAATGAGTGTGTTATATAATATTTTTTTAGATTCAATTAGAATATAAGCTTATTAGCCTCTTACTAGATTTGTGGCCAAATTTGGCACTAATTTAGTGCTTTTCAATTTTTTTTATTGTATTCTTTTATATGGTTGTAGCAACACTTGTTTTGGGAAATAATTGAACCCAAGACATCTTTGCCTTTTATAAAATCCACATAGACTTTATAATTAGCACATCAAATTTATCTTTAGTTCTTAATCACATAACATTAATAAAGTCATTTTTTATTTATAGTCCAAATTAATGTTTTAAGTAATGCATTTTTGTGGGTGGAGATTATAATGTATTATATTATATTAATGTGCCAAAGGAGGCCCTTCTCATAATATATTCAACTTAAACTTGGAATGGTCATGTGCTTAAAGAAGACACCATATTTTATAAAAGAAAAAGAACACCTACCTTTCACCTCCTAACTATGATATGGACTTGATTGGAAGGAATAGAAGCACTTTTTAGAAACTAATCTCCCCCACTCCTCCAATTTTTATGTAAACAACCTTGATTCATGTGGAAGTATGGAGGAGATCAGATGATGGCGAGACAAGTGAAGGTTTTAGGGGTACAAAACTCAACACCTTACCTTTGGAACCATGTCATCATGACAATCAAACCTATATTAGCTTGGAACCTCACCTAAAATGCTAAAAAATGTAGTTTATCACACTGTGCAACTGTGGGGATGTGGTGGAAAGTTTCAAACTAGATTTTCAAATTTTAGAGGCTATGATATACCTCAAGAGCTGAAATATTAGGAATAGATTAGCCCCCATAGATTATAAAAACTTAATTGTGCTTAGCAATTTCACGGTTGTTGAAAATTGATGGAAAGTTTATTGAATTATGATAATACACATCATGACATAACAAGTCAATTAAAAAGACAATTATTGTATGAAAATCATGTCCCTTATGGAATTACCTATGTTTTCGCTCTTTATACAAAACATGGTATCATATGAAATAAAGTTATAATATATGTTGAAGTTGCATATAGTTAATGTTTATCCCCATTTTGACTTGCATGCTACCCAAAAATTCCCATTACCTTCTATTGCATACTCAGTTTTACTCCTTTTTTTCTAGCATATGCTACTTGCCTTTTACCTTTACTAGTGATAAATGGATATGAATTAATGCATTAGTTAGATGTTTTTCTTGCATTGACATGGTTCACTTAATAACTAGTTGCTTGATTAAGATTACGTGGATGATTAAAGGATTTACTTGCATTTACACTTGACCATAGATTAGTTTCTAGGGTTGTGGTTCATGCAGTTCTAGGAGAGGACAAGTCAATACACCTAGGGAATTCTAATGAGATTGTACAAATTGATGCAAATTAAACATTTGCATTTGGGAGATCCTAATGCACAACCACCATTTTTTCCTTTTCAACCTAATTTACAACCACATTTGAGTATTTCTAAGATGAATATAATTTCTATGCCGACACAAGATGGATGAATGCCTAATTCCAACCCTATTTCACTAGTACCATGGATGTTGGATTCTTAATACTAATTCAAGTGTTGATGAGGTTTTTAGGGTTATCTCTTTCAACTCAAATTCCTTAGGTCCTCTCCATGATACATAATATGTCAAAGCTCACATCCATGAGACTATGGTTACATATAATTAGAAAAAAAAGGTGGATACATAAACAACACCCATGCCTCCTTAAGATCTTTCATATAATTATCTTGTAGGTCCTATTTTCATACACTTTATTGACATACCTATCACTATTGATGTTCTTGCTATGAGCCTACCTCATAGTCTGGTATCCTTTGTTACCCCTCTATTTATATCTAGCATAAGGATGATGGTATTATTTAAGGACATATACTCGAGGCCTTTATCCCTATGCAACCTACCACACCCCCATCCTCCTCCCATTCTATCATAATCACACCATAATAACCACCATGAATTATTTGATTGTATATTTTATTTGAGGATTGTTCATTGGTCAATGGCACAATTACTATTTTTTGAACAATTGGATACATGGAAATATATGGAAGTTTCGGACCGTGTTTTGTTGTTTTGTATGAGGATGATTATTATTGGTAGCAACATGTTTATTTTAATATGGTTAATGTGAGCAAATTTCCTTAATTATTTTATTGCATGATCATTCTTTTGTTTCATGGAGGAGATATAAGGATAAATATGGAAGAATAATGGCTATTCTATAGGATTCATATGGAGTAATATGGTGTTCTTAATAACCATGGGATACATGAACTATGTAGGCTCAAGATTGAATCATTCTATTGTTCCCTTGTAAATGATCTTTCCTAAAATTCCTTTTCAATTTACACAGAGAAATTCAACAACTGAGATCACCCTCACTCAAGAGATTTACTATGTGGATTCACTCACACTGGAAGAAACAATGGGGTTCGAGGCATCGATGGTTGAGATCTCATCAAACTAATTATGCCAATAGATCCTAACCTCCATACACATGAAGGTGACCAAGTCATAATATGAGGAGTAATGCCATGATTGATTGTGATCCTATTGGGTAGATCATATAAATAAATTGTGGCCATTCACACAATAGAACTTGATCAAGCCATAGTAGGAGGGGTGACATTTCCAATGGTATAGATTATATTGAGCAAGTGAGAATAATATATTAGGACCATTTGTGAAAAATGAATTGATAGGGGGATAACCCAAGGGATCTTGTTGTGAACAATTGATATTATATTGGGCCTATGAGATCGACGTCTATCGAGCATTCACACAAAGTGAAATGATCAAGGAATAACGTAAGAGGTTTTAACATGAATGGATTAGATTACACTGGGATGTTAACATATGCAGAACTAAATCATTCATGTAAAATAAAGTGATCGGGCCATAACATGAATGGTGACTTCACCAATGGCTAGGATCTTATAACATCCCGTAGATCAATTATCACGATCTTATCATGCTTGGATGTGTTAGCGAGGTACCAACCGCATGAGTAGGGGCTCAAACGAACATGACGTCTTCACTCACCCTTGATTAATGGCCCAAATCAATTCACAATGAGAGGGTCACATAAAAGCACAAGAAATATAGAGGGGTGCTAACAACCTAGATTTGATCGCACTTCTTCTGGTGTCTTGTTGTCCAATATCTTGTGAGGTGTTCTGTTCTGCACATATACAACTGTCCTAGCTGCTTCTGCCCATAGATGCATAGGCAGATCCTGGTCATACATCATTGCTCGTGTTGCTTCCATGATTGTTCTATTTTTCCTTTCTGCAACTCCATTCTGTTGTGGATTGGAGGATCTGAATGTCTTGATCTTCTTATCAGTTTGATTTTCCATCAAGGCTTTGAATTCCTTGAACTTATCAAACACTTCATCTTTGTTCTTCAAGAAGTAAACCCAAGTCTTCCTAGAGAAATCATCAATGAAGGAGACATAGTATACATACCCACTCAGAGAACTAGATGACATCGGACCGCATATATCAGAGTGGATAATTTCCAAGATTCCTTTAGCCTTGCTTTCACTGCTTGGAAATGACTTTTTAATGTTCTTTCCTTTTGCACATCCTTTGCAAACACCTTCATGATTTGTCTTGATTTCAGGAAGACCCTCTACAACTTTACTTGCAATTGGTAGTGCTCTATAGTGCACATGTGCAAGCCTTCTATGCCAAAGTTCACTTGGTTCCATGGATTCATGTACCATGGCATGTTCAGGTTGTCCCTTCAATTTGTACAATCCTCCCTCTTTCTCTCCAGTCACTACTGCATCATGTATGGTCTTACCCTTTGGCCACATGAGTACTTGTCCATCTACAAATGAAACCTTCATGCCTTTTGCATCCAATGCAGATATGGAGAGTAGATTCTTCTTGATCCCAGGTACATATAGAACCTCTTTCATTTTCAAAGACTTCCCAGAGTCTAGGTTGTAGGAAGCTTCACCACTTCCTTTGATAGGATATTGGTAGTCATCCCCAAGTTTCACCTTATGGGGTGACTCATGTTCAGATAGGTTTACAAAAGATTCTTTAAACCCGGTCATGTGTTTGGAAGCTCCACTGTCAATAAGCCAATCATTACAACCATGAGAGATAGTACCTATGAGAGTAGAGATTAGAACATATTCATCTTCACTTGATGAGTCATCACTTTATGATCTAGCCTTCTTCTTGGGAGGTTCATCATCCTCAGCAGCATGAGCATGATATCTCCTTTTGTTATTCTTCTTCTTGTTGTTGAATTTGTTGTTGTTGTTGTTGTCCCTTTTGTTCTTGGGACAATCTGTAGCAAAGTGTCCCTTCTCATTACATGTGAAGCATCTCAGATCCTTCTTGTTCTTTTGATGGTTGTGATAGGATCTCTTGTAATGAGAGTGCTCCTTCTTGGGCGTGCTTCTTTTGGTGTGAGCTGCGAGAGCTTGATCTTCACTTCCCATCTTTTCTTCTCGGGATACAAGCCTAGCCTCTTCCTGTGAACATTCCTCCCACAGTCTACTGAAGGAGATCAACTTCCTTCTGGCACAAATTCCTTGAATGAAGGAATCCCATGACCTAGGTAGGCCATTCAGAGTGGTCATGACAATTTCACCATTCTCCACTACTTCATCCACAGCTTCAAGTTGTTCCTTGATCTAAGAGACCTTAGAGAAATAGGATTTAATGGTCTCTCCATTCTGAAGCTTTACCCCTTTCAATTGATTCCGCAGAGTCATCTTCTGATTTATGTTCTTTCCTTCAAATAGCTTGGTCAGGGAATCAAACATCTCCTTGGGTGTCTTTAGAGATGACACATGTGGTATGAGATGGTCTTTGATAGAATCAACAATGATCCTCTTTGCCTTGACCAATTTATTCTTATGAAAGGACTTAGCCTCTTCTTCCTCTGGGATAGGGACGTCAAAACTTATGTAAGTATCCAATTCATTTTCTTCTAGGGTTAACCCAATCCTATACTTCCATGGTCGGAAGTTATCAGCCCCTTCAAGCTTATCCTCAAGCATGGTGTGGTGAGACATCTTAAAGAGTACTTCAAATGGAAATAGAAAAGATTTAGGTCTTACCACTTGATTTGCAGAAATCTGGATCTGATGCTGGATTAGGGTTTGTCAGAGAAACCCTAAAAATTCAAAATGTGAATTTCAACATTCTGAAAGGATAGAAAGATGCGCCTTGATGAGCTGATCGGCCTGGTATACTCAGAAATTGAAAACTGCAAAGATTCACCCTTCAGAAATGCTTTTCAATCTCTTGGATTCACTAGGGAGGACCCTGAATTAGGGTTTGAGTTTCTCGGAGCTTCACCCAACCAAAAATCTTGATCCAAAGCTCTGAAATTCGATTTTTCCAAGGAGCTTCCAGCTATGTCCTCAGATTTCAGAAATTCTTATTTTTGTGGAAACCCTAATTTTTAGGGCCAAAAATGAAAGTGCTCAAAATTGAATTCTGATTGGACAGAAAGATGAGCCTTGCTAAGGAGAGTCAAAATACCCTACTACCTTTCAATATATGTGGAGAGAAACCTAATAAACAGGAAACCCTAGTTTCCGCAACTGCACAGTGTCTTCTTCTCAGGTTAGCTCTGATACCATGTTAATTTTTGAACATTAATTCAACATACTTTAGGATCTTTACTGAGAGAATAACATGTACAGGATATCAAGTATAACAATGCACATCAATCACACCAAGCAATCACATGAGACAATAGACACACAAAGTTTCACTGGGGAAAACCATAAAAGTGAAAAACCCCACAAATTCCTCAGAGATAGAAAGAGCGATGATACAACCCAAGTACACAGAGATAGTCCTCCTAGCAGTTGAACCTCCTTCTCCACTGGTGCGCCACTTTTCGAGTAGTGTATAAGCGAATAATGAGATGATCAAATAGAGTGCCTCCCGCACTCTATTTATACATGACCTGACCTGCCTAATAACCTAGCAGGGCCGACTTGCCTAACTCAGTCTAATAACCCATGGTTATACTAATCAGGGCCGACCCCACACTTGGTGGTCTAATAACCCATCACTGTAAGTTACGACACTTGCGACACTTGTCAATACAAATGACGACACTTCCATATAGAGGAATAATAACATCTCTATATGAGTACAATATACATAGGTGAAATACATTCTGAAGTTACAATTACATCAACATAAGGCATGTTGCATAGGGTGTGGCAAATCATGCTATAACATTGATGGAAGAAGTGACTTTAGGGTATCTAAGAGAAGCAGTAAAACCCATGGCCCTGATGGGTGGCCAACATATTTTTTTGTAGCTTTTATGGACCTTTTTGAATCTAATTTTCTCAAAGTGGTGGAAGATTACATGATTACAGGTAATGTTCTTGTTGCTTTAAATTCCACCTTCATTTCTTTGATACCCAAATCTAATAATCTTGATAGACTAGAAAACTATAGACCCATATATTTGTGTAGTTGTATTTATAAGATCATTGCTAAGATCATTTCTACCAAGATCAAAGGCACTTTATCCCTTTCAGTTTCACAAAAACAATTTTCCTTCCTAGCTAGAAGACAAATTGATGATACAGCGGGTATTGTTCAAGAAGTCATGCATTCAACCAAGTTGAAGCACCCACTAGCTGTGATTGTAAAGGCTGACCCATCAAAGTCCTACAACATAGTCAAATGGCTATATCCCAAGCTTGTTCTACTACAAGTTGCATTCAACCACCATATTGTTAAGTAGATCATGTTATGTGTCAGAACAGTCTCATTTACTATTTTGATAAATGAATTTGCTACACCTTTGTTCATACTTGGAAGAGGCCTCAGAAAAGGATGTCTGTTGGCTCCTCTTTTATTTCTTGCTGTGGTGGAGGGGTTGGGTATATTTATCCATCATGAAATACATAATGTATTTTTCAAAGGAATTCACAATGGAGCACATGTTTATATATCTCACTTATTTTTTGTTGATGATATTCTTATATTTTCCAATGGAAGTAGGAGATAAATCTTACTCATACAAGTTTTCCTGAACCTGTTTGCAGCTGCTACAGGCATGGTATTAAATTTTAATAAATACTCCATACCTCTTTTGAATATCAACCAAGAGGAATATGATTGGATTTTCTCTCAGCTAAATTATCCCCTAGTTGATGTAGATGATGGTCTTTTCTATTTGGGTTTTGTCCTAAAATCAAATGCTTATCTGAAAAGGGATTGGGCCTGGGTTTTGGAAAAAAGTGAAAAAATAATTCTTTTGTGGTGTAATAAATGGTTAAGTAGAGGAGGGCGTCTTATTGTTGGCACTAACCTATCTCTTCTTACTCTTAATACTTAGATTAGACCTGGATTCGGCACAGTTGTGATCCAACAGAACCCTTCTTCATCGACCCTTTCGGCAATAGCCTGCGAACAGACTGAGGTCTCACCCGAGGCGAAGTTATGGGGTGGATGCAGAACCACGTTTCTACAACCAGGTGATGCACATATAATAAATTGGCGAGCTGAGCAGAGTTATACCTACTTCGCATTTACTTCATATACTACAACGCACTCTAGGACTGCGCTGATGGATAACTCTACATTTTACAGGCTCTGCTGAATTAGTGTCACTTGTGCTACTACACATCCAACATACTCACAAGTGCTTATGAGTTCAAATATGTGTGTTTGATACTTAACATATTATTCTCGTCAACCATTCATGTGAAAATACATATAAAAGTAGAAACACACATAACTATAAGCATGAACATAAACATAAACATAAGCAATCACACTCATACATTCACACAACACACTTATTTACGTGGTTAACCCCTAGGATGGGAGCTACGTCCACGAGAACTATTGCTTATATTAATGGGAAGGGTCAATAGTTCCAGTCCGCACACACAACTACAAACTCTTCTCTACAATAAGTCTCTACGCACACAGCTGCAGATCCTTTTTCCTCTCTTCTTTCTCTTACAATACTTAGTCTTTTTCAAAAGACTCCAAGCCCAAAATAAGACCAACATAAGATCAACCCTTCCCTTACAAAATCACCCTTTTTATAGATCGTTCCCGAAGGTCACCTCATTACAATAGTTATGGGAACAAGCCCCCATAGTACCCTTAAACCCCAAAAAGCGGCGCGGTTACCCCGCTAACCATACTTCGTCATAACTTCTTACCTACTATGCTTGTCTTTTTCATCCTTTCCATCGCTTCCTTGACTCTGATGCCCTTCTGACAGCCGCTTCCTCTGACAGACGCTTCTTCTGACAGTCGATTCCTCTGACAGACGCTTCTTCTGACAGTCGCTTCCTCTGACAGACGCTTCTTCTGACCGTGCAGTGCTGACAATACCCTTTTGCATCCTTAACACTTCTCTCCTTTCAATGTCATAACTGTAGTTGTCAATTCGTTGCTTCTTCCTTAACTGATCCAACTACCTTGGATGTCCTTAGTACTTTCTCCTTTACATAGGAGAAAGGTCCTTTTCCTCTGACAACGCATCATTCCATACCCTTCGCCCAAGAATTGCGGAGATGCTTCTCCAAAAATAGGCCAGTACCAGCCTTCACTGAATCCGTACTTCCTTGAAGTTGCTGTACTTTAAATTTGCTTCATCATAACTTCGCTAATTGTCAAAACTGCGCTAACTTGTCCTGAAGCTATGCTTTATCAAAACTGCGCTACTCTTGAGCCTCTTTAGCACAACTTCGCAAACCTTGGAAAAACTGCGCACACCTTGGGCCTCTCCCAACAAGCCCCTAACAATTACTCGTGGATCGTCCTTGATCCACTTATATTGGGCGACTTCAACTACGCGCCTTCTGGGGCACTCAACTTCGCAGTGAAGTCTTGCAGAGTTGCGCTGAGTTTCACAACTGTATCCTTTGCCTCTTGCTCAAAATATTTGATAGTCTCTAACATCGCTTGCAAGACTTCTTCTTGAAATTGTTCTTTGAATGTGCCCTTTGTTGCTTGAAGTTCTAGGAACTTCTCATCTATGTGTTCCAACAGGGTGAGAGGTTCTTCCTGCATTGGCTGCAAGTTCGTTGAAGTGACAGTCTCTTTCTCCCTTAATGCTTTCAATTCCTTCTGCAGCTCCCTTGTCTCCGCGAACTTCTGTATATTTTTCCTTGGTGGAAAATTCTTCATTGTTGTGTTCATGGATTCGAGCTCTTCCTGCCTTTGCTGCAGGTCCTCTTGTATTTTCTGCAATTCTGTATATTCTTGCAATGTAGCCAACACTCTAGTGGCTTCCTCGAGCAAGTCCTGACATCCCGCCATTTTCGCGGAGATGTTTTCTAATGTGACCCGTACCTCTTCACTGTGAGTTGCGATGTCATCCTGAGGAGTGCTAGGCTGCTGAGATTTTAAATCAACAATATTTTCCTTGTATGCAACTTCAATATCCATCATCTCGACCTTAATATTATCCACTGCGGTGCCAATCTAAAGTATAGTGGCCTCAACCTCAGGTTCTTCCTCGCACTCTGGTATTTTTGCACAGACTGCTGAGATTGTCTCTTTAATTCTGTGGTGCTTCTCCTGGACATGTGAAAATTATCTGTTGCTTCACGCAGATTCAAGCTTCAACTCATCATATCTCTTTTCTATCTATATATTCTTGTTGTAAGAAGTGATATCTCTATCGCAGATTTCCTCCACAACCTACAGGTGCATATTGTGTAAGTATTCAATGGGAAACATCCTGACATTAAGGTCGAGGTGTGCCAACTTCTTTGCTCCTTCCACTAGCTCGTCGTTTGGAAAGATAACACTTACTGGATCAATCTTTACCAAACTAGGTCGCATGGTCAAGGCAGGTGACTGCCTCCTCTTTTTGCTGGACTCGCTTGACCTATCCTTAGATTCTGATTCTCGTACCAACTCTTGCTGGACTTGTTCAATATTTTCAACCATAGTTCTTAACTCTGCGAGGTTTTGAATGAGGTTTGCTTGTACCTCCTCGCTTTTAGTTTCCTTTAAAGAGAGTGCTTCTTCCAAGTTCTCACTAACCCTTCTTGCGATTCTCTCATAATCATCGTCATGTAACTGCGCTTCGAGTGGTAGCTTAGTGGCTTTCTGCTTCTTTCTATGCCCCTTCTCTGTTGTTGGGATTTCAGGTTCTTTTATTTTCTCTCCCAATATTCCTGTACCAGCGCCTTGTTGAGTTTCTTTTGGCTTCGGACTTGATGTGCCTTCACCATTCTTTGGATTCTTGCCTTCGCTTTCCTCATATGTTTTGTTGATTTCCTCCAATGAATCCTCCTTCCATTCTTGCATTCAATCTTCCATCATTAACTCAATCCTCACGGCATCTAACTGATAGAACCCTGGGTACCATAGTGGTTGTTCCTTATCAGCCCTTGGATGAATATATATGAAATGAATGTCAGCTTTAAGTAGGAGCCTCTGAATATACACGGTTGTCACTTCCATAGAACTGCACGGAGTGCGCTGAATGACATCGCACAATTGCTCGTAATAGGTGTATCGTTGCTCATTGTTGACCCGCTGTCTATCTGGCTTCACGTTTTCCCACATGTTGGAAAACCGCGTTGTTCGACAATATCCTAGCCAGACTGGAAGGCCCTACTGGTAAAGTGTCTCTTTCCATCCCACGAATGCAATTAATACCAATAGCCAACTATAGTGGAATGCAGATCCACTTTCTTGAGTCTCTGGGACATCATCCAAGAAATCATTCAACAAGTATTTTGACCAGTTATATGGGGTTCCATCCTTAACTTTCGAAGCAAGGAGAACTTCTGCAACCAGCACCTCTGTCGGTCTGCATTTTCTTAACACTTTCCATGCTAATAAATGAACAGTGAAGCGCGTGGCCTGGTACTTGATGCCAGCTGTGGTGTATCCACGGATTCCTTTCTGTAAGCCGAATTATTCCTTCATCCTGGTCACAAGCTCTTTATATTGAGTCTTCCCCACGAACTCTGTTGCAGGATCCGTGCCTTGCTTACTGAGTTGCATGATCCCATGTATGAGGTCAATGTTCAGGTTGATCCTGCAATCTAACCACAAGTAAATTGAGTGTGTGCATTATAACAAAGTACGCACTACTGCGGTAAGCTCAGGGCTTCTGTCAAAGTGCGTGATACGCAAAATATTTAGCAACCTGGATGGCATTAACGGTGTGAGACATTCCTGCACATGAATAGTTTTGCTGCCCATCTACTCATCAACCCGGTGGAACATACACTGGTCAGGATAAAACTGTGAATACTTTGGTGACAGGATCCTTCCCTTCTAACAATTCATAGTCCACAAACTTGCATTCTTGAATTTTTCCTAATAGGTTCTTGCAAATCCGCACATGACTTGAGATCGATGGAAGTGGGATCTCATAGTGTGCATTCCTAATAAGTTGAATGGGTGGTGCATCATATCTTCTTGGAGGAATGTATTCATGTACAAGATGAATGGGTTGGTCACGGGGTGGTTCTGGTGGTGGTGTCCTTGGCACACTCGCTGTCTTTGACCTCTCTTGCTCTCGGGTTGGTTGCTTTTCTTTCTTCTTCATCTATGTTGTGTATCTTGGTGAGCTTCGGGACGGTGCACCTTTTTATGGAACAGACTTCTTGGAGGGAGTTCTCATCAATCCCTCAAATTCATCCTGGTTAAACCCTCTCAAATATCTTCGAGCGTGAACTGCTCAGGCATTCACATGCAAAGTCCTCGGCGTACTCTTACTGGTAAAAACTTGGAATTTACAAACAATAAAATTGAAAAATGATGGTAAATCCGGTAATTGATTGGTTAAATCTATTTATAGGCACTGCTTAACCTAAGGTGCCCACATTAACGGCTAATTAAGCATTAAATGTCGTGTCCGTTGGCCCAGATATTGATGAGATCTTGGTCCTTTCCTTCATTGATTATTCTCGAACGGAAAAAATTTCTTTAATTGCGGAAATTTGTCAGTGCCGACAAACTGTATAACGACTATTTCATCAACCAACAATTGTAACGGTTATTTCTCCTTCGAACTGCGCTAGCGGTTATGTGATTTGCGTGGTTCACTGTGCATTTTCCTTTTGCCATACATTTGAATTTGTAGTGCAAACCCTTTCTAGTTGCTGACGTATGTGATTTGTGAGGTTCACTGCGCCTTTTCCTTTCCTTGTTCTTAACTTCACAGCGCGAGTGTTCTGATACTCTGCAATTCAGCTTCCTTTGCGTGCATTACAACACACCTTCCATATCTGTAAACACTTCGCATTCTACCAAAATTGCGCACAGACTCATATTCTTGCATTCTTAGTGTCCAATTTCAACTACACTTGACACTTGAATTTTTCTTCATTGCTGATCAACTGAGGTCTAGCAAAGTAGGACTATCCCTGTAGGGTTTTAGTCTACTTCCATTAATAAGACCTTGTAGTTTTTTTCCCACTAATGTGGCTAGCTGAACTGCGCCACCATTAATAAAATGTTTGACAACATACGGTCCTAACCAGTGCATTTTAAATTTTCTTGGAAATTTCAAAAACTTACTATCATAGAGGAGGACAAGGTCTCCTACCTGAAAGAATTTGTACTTGATATTCCTATCATGCCATGCTTTTCTCTATCTTTCTGCACTTGTTGGTGAAAACTTGCAATGAAGCGATCTTCCTCCAGTCCAACTAAGTGTAGAAGCCTTTCTTCCATTGTCTCATCATCGTCCATATCTGTGAATGCTGCAATTCTCAAACTTGGTACTATGTATTCCATTAGCATCACAACTTCCTGTCCATAAACTAACCTGAAGGGTTTATGACTTGTCAAATTCTTTCAAGCTGTCCTATATGCCCATAACACAACTGGTATTCACAGATCCCAATCATCCCTCTTTATGTTGCATACCTTAGTCAACGCATTTTCCAATACTTTGTTAAAAGCTTCAACAGTGCCATTGGCCTGTGGATGATATGGTGTTCTCTTCTGATGGTAAATCTAAAATTCCTCAGTCAAGGCTTTCATATTTCTATTCAAGAAGTGTGTTCCCTGATCGCTCATTAGGATCTTTGGACATCCAAACCTTGTGAGGATGTTTTCGAAAATGAACTGCGCTACAGTCCTTCATTGCTTTTGCCTCTGCCCATCTGGTTAGATAGTATGTAGCTGTAATGATGTATCTCGATCCAGTTCTCTTTCCTGGTGGGTTGATAGGTCACACAAAATCAATAGACCACTTATCAAATGCTTGCAAAGTCCTTTGTGGAATCAAGGGCATCTCATCTCTACGAGATGGATTTCCTGTCCTTTGGCAAACATCGCAACTGTGGCAATGTTTCTTTGAATCCTTATGCAATGTAGGCCACCATAGTCCTTATCTTAAAATTTTATGCACAGTGGCTCTTCCTGCATAGTGGCCTCCAGATACCCCTGAATGTTCTTCATCAAGTATCATTGGTTTCTCATGATAGTACACATCTGCGCAACACTTCATCCAGTCCTAGCTTGTATAATTGTCCAACAATTATGGTAATTTCAACAGCTCTTTCCATTACTTGCTTCTCCTGCTGCGTAGTAAACTCTGTAGGTGCCAAACCTGTACTAAAAAATTCTACAATATCCTTATAATAGTCATATGCTAATTGGATAGCAAACAACTACGCATCTGGTAGACTATCCTCCAGGTTGGTAGGCTTTTCGCCTGACTCAATTCTGGAAAGGTGGTCAGGTCCTAAGTTCAATCTTCCTGGCTTAACGATGATTTCAAATTCATAATCCTAAAAGAGTAACAACCATCTACAAATTATTCCCCCTAACACTGGTTTATTGACCAAGTATTTCAAACCTGAATGGTCATCAAACATACAGAAATGCACACCTAGAAAATAGTGTATGAACTTCTGCAAGGCATATACCATAGCTAATCCTTCTCTTTCTGTCGTGGTATAATTATTTTCTGTTGAAGATAACTTTCTTCTTGAGAATGCAATAGGATGGTCAATGCCTCCCTCACCTGGTTGAGCTAGCACAATGCCAAGTGTTATGGATGAAGCATCTACATGTATGTGGAATGGTTTACTTCAATCAGGAAAAACTAAGATAGGCGCAGTAACCATCCTTTCTTTCAATGTGTCCAATCCTTTCTGACAGTCCTCAGTCCATGTGAACTTCGCTTCTTTCTTCAATAATTTTTCCATAGGCACAATGATCTGCACATATCCTTTCATGAAATTCCTGAAGTACCGTGTGTGTCTTAATGTAGTGCGTAGCTATTTTACTGAATCGGGTGCTGGTAGATTTACTATGATTGTGATCTTAGCTGGATCAACCATCAGTCCCTGTTTACATACAATGTGGCCTAATAGTGTACCATAAGGAACACAAAAAACACTCTTTTTCAAGTTCAAGGAGATATGATGCTATCTACACTTTGCTAACATCATTCTTAAGTTCGCATAATGGTTCTTCAATAACCCACATATTGTCCAATCATCAAAATATACTTCTAAAAATTTATGGATAAAATCCTTGAATGCAGCGACAACTACTCTTGAAAAGATAGCAGGTGTGTTCTTTAGACCAAAGGGCATAACTGTGTACTGAAATGAGCCCCATTCAGTGGAAAATGTGGTCTTGTTCATGTCTGTTGTATCAATTATGATATGATGATATCCATAAATCCCATGAGTGAAAGAGTATGCTTCATTCCCTCCAACATTGTTTAACACTTCATCTGTGAATGGAGTAGGAAATGGGTCCTGCAGCGATGCATCATTTAGCTTTCTGAGATCTACGCTGATCCTAATTTTGCCTTTAGTTTTCTTTTCCTGGATAACCATAGGACTTATCCATTCTAACTCTTCAACTGGTTCAATGATTCCTGCCTCAAGCATCTTATCAAGCTCTGCTTTTATGCTTTCTTTGTATATTGGATTTAGTCGATAAGGTCTTTGCTTAATAGGCTTCACATCCAGATTGAGAGGTATTTTCATAACTCCCAAGTCTCCCAAAATTCCTTTCATTTCGGAAAAAATCATAGGAAACAATTCTTCATATTCTTGGAGTAAATATGCTATCTGCGCAACTGTCTCCTCATCCCAATAATCCCCTATAGAAGCAAACTTTGGTTCTTCACTAGTTCCAATGTTCACTTTTCGAGTTTTTACAGGATTGCTTAGATCCAAAATTTCCAATGGAGGTCCTTCTACTTCGCGTTCTCCTTTTGACTCAGGTATGTTAACATCACGCGGATCTTCATCCTCATCTCCATCTAATGGAACGTTGTAACATTCTGGGGCATGTTCTATCTGTCTGTCCCACTCTAGTTGTTTATATATAGGTAATGATGTATCCTTGAATACCTTCTTTTTGATTATCTGCAAAGCCTCATTTATATTTGGACAGTCGTCCTCAAAACTGAAAGTCACTTGGAATTTCTTAGTCATGATGGACCATTTTATTGTTCGTCTGTGAAGTTCTGTTTTTGTGTACCATTTTTTCAGAATTTGGTCCAATGTGTGCACAAACCGATGGACCCATTCTACTTGCGGTACGTATGTCCATGCTTTCGTGCAAAGGTCTATGTGATCTCTAGGATCAGTTTGTCCATTATACTTCACTTGTATAATCTCAGTTTCTTCTAGAAATATGATCTTCATCATGTGCTTACATTCTTCCCATGTGGTCAAATTCTACTTATGCGCAACCCACCATCTAGCAGGTGTAGCGCGTAGTGTTGTATCTAATGTTGCTAACTTATATTCATGTGAAACTGATACATGATATTCTTGAATAAATGCGTGAATATTACTTAATCCATCATAAGTAGGGATTTGGATTACCTCTATTCCAATCCAGCGTAGTGACTTAGTGAGCTTTGCACATCGTCTTGTTGAAACTCCATGCATTCTGCTCTGCCAGTTCTCAATTCCCGCGCCTGAGTCTGATATGCAAGAATTGTCACATCGCCAACTAAATGTTCCATCATCAGTTGGATTGGCGTAATCTACCTGATTTACTGTCATCTTGTATATATGATCCAGATCTTGAGCTCTACATTCTTCTCTTATTGGTTCAGTGTATCTAGGTCCCTGTAAAGGATACAAGGGTGCGATGACCCTGATATTTGTTCCTTCGAATATCATTTGCTTCTTTTTCAAATTTATAATGGTTAGGTTATCGATTGCCCAATCTATTCCTAATAGTGCAAGATATGGGTTTCTATCATCTATAATCTCAATGACCTCAAATTCTGCTTTACTTCGCACTCCATCAATGTCGACAAGGACATTTGATAATCTCCCAAAGGGTAGAACCTTTTGTTGATTAGCGAATCTCAACTGTATCGGTGACCATGATAACTTCGGCTTTCCCATTTGTTCCCATGTATTCTTTTTCAAGACATTTACTTCTGAGCCTAATTCAAGGATAATCACATCCATTTCAAAATCCCCGATCTGCGCACTTAGTCTCATCTCTCTTTCGGTTCTTTTATGATTCTTAATATGATGAACCATTCTATGTTCTTCGTTCACTACATTACACTACTTGTAATGACTCAATAAGCTTTGTAATTCCGCAAAATCATTTTCCTGTTTTAATAGCTTCATGCAGCTCTGTAAAAGCTGCGCAACAGGACTCATCAGGTCTGCTGGAGTACGTGATTGATCATACGAAGCTGGCATATCCATCACAGGTGTTGTCTCACTTCGCAACTCGATTCTTGGAGTTGAAGGATTTGATTCTTTGAAGGTTTCTATTGCTTCCATGAAGACCTCTTTTTCTTTGTTCAAATTGAAAGTATGTGTTTTTCTAGTTTCTTTTCTTATCCAAGCCCCTTCAATAGGATTTTGTCTACCTTGGTGATCCTCAGAAGTCGAAGCTTCAGTTTTTTGATCTTCACCTATCGTGGCTCCACTTCGGGTTACAACATGAATGTTGCAATCTGTATTCCGTTTTTTAGCTACGATCATCTGTACATTCCGATTCTGTGCTTCTGGTCTTCTTTCTTGCATTTTTTCTTTTAAAACAAGGCATGCCTAAATGATGTGATCAAAATACTTACAGTACTTGCAGGTAGTACAAGCGCTCGTACAATCTCTGGATAAATGTCCAGGTTGAGCGCAATTATAGCATACTATCTGACCTCTGCCTCGTCCCTATCCAGTGTTTCATCCTCTGTATGCGGCTTGGTCATACTGCGCATTTTCATTGTTGTTCTGAGTTTCCCCTTGAACTCTGTAGACATCATGTTTTCTTTCTATCATGAGGTCATATGCTCTGCAATTAGTGTCATCATGACCAACTGAATTACAAAATGTACAATACAAATTCTTTGGTCTTTGCACATATTTCTGAATTAAGTAACAATATTCTAGGTAGTGAACTCTAGCTCTACATATTTCACACCATGGGCCCTGCTGTTGATTTAACGTGTTTGGAGCTCCGCTGTTAATGTAATATTTGAATACAGGACAATGTTCTTTAGAATGTACTTCTCCCTTACACTTAATACACCAAAAATATTCTCGAGTTTCTTTTCCTTTCTTCATATCTTGTAGTTGTAATGTCAAATTTGCTAGCTGGGTCTGTATCTAAACCATACCTGCGCTAGTATCTCCTATAGGCAAAGCTTCTAGTTTCATCGAAATTTCTAGGGCCTCTGTCTGCGAAACAACTCTCTGTTGCAGCAGCGGTAATCTGATATGGGGCTACAACGTAGCTATGAACCATTCTTGGTGTTGTTGCGGTGCTATGTCAAAGCTCACTTGATCTAACAACGCTTTGAACTTTTGATCAAATTCCCATACTGTCTCACTCAGTTTTTGCTTAATTTCTTTCAACTCTGTGATACACTGTGATTCTGACTTTTTTTTAAAAATTCTCTGATGAGCGCAATTCTAATCTCTGCTAGTGTCCTATTCTGTCCAACAAAGTGCTTCATAAACCATGTTAAGAGTTTCTCTTTGAATGTAGTAACTAGTTGTGCTTGTCTAATAGCATCATCGTGTACTTGTTTAACATTCCACATGGCTTCACAAAGAAACCAGTGTTGCTCTGGGTCTTCTAGACCAGTTCCTTTAAATATAGGAAGCTTAATGTCATCCACCATCCTTCTTCTCAGATGCGTAGTGTTTTGAGATGAAGGTGGTATACCACTACTCGACTGATTCTGGGTCTTCGATCTGGCAGTATTACTACTACTAGTATTCTGCGAACTAGTAAGGTTCATTCATTCAACTGTGAATTTCTGGGGAGTGATAGGCCGATAAACATTATGTTTGGGTATTATTTCAGTATCTGAATCAACCTGATGTGAGTTTATATCACTTCTTGTCTCAGTTTCTAGGCAAGTACGAGGTTCTGCTCCTAGAGACCTCTTTCTAGTGCTAGGTTTATATCTTTTACCACTTTTCAAAGTATAAATTTCTTCTTCAGTATCACTATCTGTGTTACTGAACATCATAGACTCAAATTCCTAGGAGTTTTACTGCATTCTTAAAACACCTTTTTCTGCTAACAACATCTTAATATATATGCTGAGATTTTTCAGGTACTTACCTCAGAATCATTGGAAGAAATCTCCTTCTGCTGTGCTATAAGACTTCAACATGTCCATAGTAAATTCTGTCACGTATCCTTCTAGAACATTATCCAGCTAGAAGTCTACTGCTCTCGAGATTGGGCTATCAACCTCTTTAAGCCTCTGAATCAATTATGGAGTCCAGTCCGTAGGTTCTCCACCCTAATAACAATTCTTTTGTTCTGCTAGTCTTGATAGTCACTCATGTAGCTCGTTGCTGAAAAATGCAAAGAAAATTTTGTATATGTTAGAAAATAGGTATCTATGCAACCATTCCACGTTAGACATATGCGGATGTTTGTTCTCCTTCCTTGCAAACTCATTTTCTGTCTTAGCCACCCAGTTCTGTATTTTTGTTCTCTCGAGATGCCAATATTCAGATCACATCACCAATTCAAGCACGGCAACAAAACCATTTGTTGGAACTAACCTATCTCTTCTTACTCGTACTACTTATATCAGACTTGGATTCGACGCAGTTGTGGTCCAATAAAACCCTTCTTCACCGGCCTTTTCGGCAACATCCTACGAACAGACTGAGGTCTCACCCGAGGTGAAGTTATGGGGTGGCTACAGAAGCACATTTCTACAGCCAAGTGATGCACAGATAATAAACTGGTGAGATGAGTGAAGTTATACCTACTTCGCATTTACTTCATATACTATAGCGCACTCTGGGACTGTGTTGATGGACAACTCTACACTTTACAGGCTCCGTTGAATTAGTGTCACTTGTGCTACTACACATTCAACATACTCACAAGTGCTTATGCATTCAAATATATGTGTTTTATACTTAACATATTATTCTCATCAACCATTCATGTGAAAATACATATAAAAGTAGAAACACACATAAGTATAACCATGAACATAAACATAGACATAAGCAATCACACTCATACATTCACACAACACACTTATTTACGTGGTTCACCCCCAGGATGGGAACTACATCCACGGGAACTGTTGTTTATATTAACGGGAAGGGTCAATAGTTCCAGTCCGCGCACATAGCTACAGACTCTTCTCTACAATAGGTCTTTGCGCACACAACTGCAGAGCCTTTTTCCTCTCTTCTTTCTCTTACAATACTTAGTATTTTCCAAAAGAATCTAAGCCCAAAATAAGACCAACATAAGATCAACCCTTCCCTTACAAAATCACCCTTTTTATAGATCATGCCCGAAGGTCAATTCATTACAATAGTTATGGGAGCAAGCCCCCATAGTACCCTTAAACCCAAAAAATCGGTGCAGTTACCCCGCTACCCATACTTCATCATAACTTCTCAGCTACTATGCTTTTCCTTTACATCCTGGTTGTCACTTCCTTGACTCTGACGCCCTTCTGACAGCCGCTTCCTCTGACGGACGCTTCTTCTGACAACCGCTTCCTCTGACAGACGCTTCTTCTGACCGCGCGACGCTGACAGTACCATTTTGCGTCCTTAGCACTTCTCACCTTTCAACGTCATAATTGTAGTTGTCAAGCCGTCGCTTCTTCCTTAACTGCTCCAACTACCCTGGATGTCCTTAGTAATTTCTCCTTTACTAAGGAGAAAAGTCCTTTTCCTATGACAATGCGTCATTCCATACCCTTCGCCCGGGAATTGCGGAGACACTTCTCCAAAAATAGGCCAGTACCAGCCTTCGTTGAATCCGTACTGCCTTGAAGTTGTTGTACTTTAACTTCGATTCATCATAACTTCGTTAATCCTAAAAATTGCGCTAACTCATCCTCAAGCTATGCTTTATCAAAACTACGCTACTCTTGAGCCTCTTTAGCACAACTACGCAAACCTTGGCCAAACTGCACACACCTTGGGCCTCGCCCAACACTTATACTGGTTAAGTTTTTTATGGAATCCATTCCAGTATATTGAGTCTCCTTGGCATATGTCCTAAGTGGAATCTTAGATCATATAAGGAAGATTTGCTTTAGCTTCATTTGGAAAGGTATTCATGAATATAATAGATATTTTAATTGTATTAATTAATGTTTAGGATGCTATTATTATTACTAGGAGGTGTATCTATAAGGACACAACCTTATATGAAAAGTCACTTCAAGGCTTATAAATATTAGGCCATCCTCATTGTAATGGATCATCTTTTATTCAATATCATATTATATATACACAGTCTTGTATATTTAAGCACTCGGTTATACGTTTCCGCTTTTATGCGCAACAATGGTATCAGAGCCATTGAGCTGGCGACACACATCTATCATGGGTTCATGGTACGAAGTTATCGCATTCCTTGAGGAATCAAATAGAGAAACTAAGGAGCTTCTAGATAAAATGGAGAAGTCCGTTACAAGTTTTATTGATAAAATAATGGAAAGAAGCATAACCAAGGAGGTGGACCACAATGAAGAAAATGAAAATTCACCCATAGAAACTACTAGGGATTTTTCTCAAGAAAATATTGATCATTTTGATGTTGTACAAGTTTCTTAAGAAATCCGTGGATCGGCAAATTCCCAACAACGGGATAGAATAGATGTTAGTTCTAATAAATATAAGGAGCAATCAACGTTGTGTAAGAGAAAAAGGGCCATAGATTCTAATGTGGATTCCAAGAGATTGAAAATCTCAAAAGTGAGTGCACACACAACCAATCAACATGATATTCAACTTTTAGAGTACAATACATGGGAACCATTGTATACAACCATTGTTTGTAGATTATGCAATGCAGATCCTTATAAAACTATTGTTTAGCCAACTATAAAATTGGAAAGAAGATATAAGAAAGGAAAGGGAACTAAATCCAAAATTTTGAGGTTTTTAAGTCGTTGTTTTTCTAATAATTCCAAAAAATTAGATGTCAATCGCAATGTTCAACTCAAAGTTATCCAATTGAATAAGGAGGCCATGACAATGCTTGAGAAAATTCAACCAACAGGGGAAACTTCAGATTTTGTCGTTCTTAGTAGTTCATGGAATGCATAGACACTAACTGTCAGGTATCTCGAAGAAAAAATTCAATATGCACTCTGCCATGAAGAACTTGTTTTGCGTACAATAGTCGAATGCCTTGTACAACAGTTGATATCTAATTTAAAACTTCTATTTGTGGAGAAGATTTTTGTGTCCAGTGATAAAGATAATCTATCAATTTGTGAACAAGTCATGAACATGCTTTTGAAGGAGCCCAAGGAATTGGAAGCCAAGTACACTAGATGCCTGCTTCCTTTTTTGTCTTCTACATACGCTTTAGAAGACAAAGTTAGAGAACATGAAATGCAAATTCTAATTCGCATGGAGATACTTTCTGGACCAAATTCCATAAGACTAGTAGATGCGAAGAAGAATTGTACATAGGACATCTACTGGATTTTGGAAAACTTTCAATTCAATCTTTTAGTATCCATGGAGGGACAATGTATTATTGAATGCGCAGATCGAGTCATTAAATCCAGGTACATGGAATCGGTACCCGAGCTAATTGATACAATCTACGAGCGCATGGATTTCCTGGAATTGGATCCATCAACATATTCAGCAAATGGGTTGATGGAAATCAACAACGGTGATCAAGAGAACATACTTCTCTTCCACGCCACTAGCAAGACGCGCACTCCTTCTCACACTTCCACTATACACATCATATGTGCGTTCCCATTCCAACCTTCTCTCCCAACAAAATCTTCGGTTCGTCCTCCTCCCACTCACCTATGCCTCCTCCCCGTTGTTGCTCCCTCTCACACTACAACCTACGCCCCGTGCCATGCCACGTCCTTATGCACCTCGCCGATTTTTCACCCCGCGTTCCTCTCTCCAACGATCATATATTATTCTCTAATGCAAAATTATTCCCCTCACACCGTTGCTAACACATCATGTCCCTACCTACATTTCACGCCCATTACTCAAACCGATCACCCTCCACTACGCACTTCATCTAGGCCCTTCCATTCACGAGGCGTCCACTACCCCGTTCTCTGCATACTGCCACAGTCACAACATGACCTTTCCTTCAATCGGGCACGTCTTTATCACCCATCTATGGTCTGCAACAACCCGCTCCATCAATCCCTATGCCATTATACCTGCAAATTCCTTCACAATATAATAGAAATTATGGGAACAATTAATCAGGTAGTTACGCTCTTGTTTTTCAATGACTCGGAAATATTGAGTTACGAAGACATTAAATTCCAATTGAATTTGCCAGACGAATATGTTGAAGAATTGTTACATTCAATTGCATGTATGAAGTACAAAATTATTTTGAAGCAACGCAACAACAAAACAATATGTCCACTTCCTCGTATAACTAAGAAGAAGAAAGTCATTGAGATAGTGGAGAAGGATAGAATACCAACCATTGAAGAAAAAATAGTGCGCGTCATGAAAAATTGAAAAGCCTTACATCATCAAGAATTATTGAGCAAATGTATTAAGGAACTTCCTTCAAACCCAGAAAAAAAGGGGACTTGTGCTTATAGTTCAAATCATTTTTTTTCTTTCCACCATTTCAGCTTCTTCCAAATCATGTTTTCTAGTCTCCACCACATAGATCGATTTAGCTAAACAGGGCCACCAATTGGAGAATTAATGAAAAACACCTCAACCAAAAAAAAAAAACGAAGCAACCATTGGTTATAAGGAAGTATTATTACTTTCATACAAATACTAGACTCAAACTGGTAAAAGTTATTAGAAAGAAGATGAATTACGAAGTTGTTCTATGATGTCATGAAGTTTAGGGTTATATCTATATTATAGCTTTGAGGACAAAGTTATTTTAAGGGGTAGGCAATGTAATAAACATTTTAATTGTATTAATTAATGTTTAGGATGCTATTATTATTATCAAGAGGTGTATCTATAAGGTCACAACCTTATATGAAAAGTCACTTCAAGGCTTATAAATATTAAGCCATCCTCATTGTAATGGATCATATTTTATTGAATATCATATTATATATATATATATATATATATATATATACACACACTCTTGTATATTTAAGCACTCGGTTATACATTTCTGCTTTTACGCGCAACAATGAAGGTGCCTCTTTTCATTGGGTTGCTTGGTCCTCTATTGCTTAACCAAAGGCAATGTGAGGCTTGGGTATCAAGAATCTACAATGCTTCTCAAAAGCACTTGCTTCCAACTGGGTGTGGAGAATTTTTAAAGGTGAAGGATTATGGGCATCAGTTGTTATTAATATGTATATCTATCCTTTATCAGTGAAGGACTAGTTCAGATCCAAGGATAAGAACTACAAGAACATATCCATTATGTGGAAGGCAATGCTACTTGCATTTGATCTTATAGGTGATTGGTTAGAGTGGCAAATAGGTAACAACAAGATGGTAAAAATTGGACAGGATTGATGTATTGGGGGTCGTGGGCATCATAAAATCCTAATACAATTGGTGAAATACTTGAGAGACCAGGGCTATACTTTTTTGAAATAGAACAGTGACCCCTTAAAATCCTCTTTTTTCTCACAAGAGTGTTTTAATGCATAACAATTGGGTATTATAAGGGAGGATTACATAATTGCATGGACTAGCTATATAAAGTCTCTAAAAGCTTCTTATTTAAGGTTGGTTGATAATGAGGATGAGCTCCTCTAGGAAATAAATCCAATAGGTGGGACGTACACTCCTAGTACTGGCTACTTAGCATTGAGAGCTGAACAAGAACCACCTCCTCAATGTTGGTGGTACTTAGTTATCTGGAAATTAAAATTCCCTATGAAACACAATATTTTCTTTTGGACCAATATTTCAAATAAAATACCAGTTTGGGATCTATTGATGAAGTGATTTTGTGTGGGTCTCAGGAGATGCCCACTCTGTAAGTCCTGTAATGAAAGTATTGAACATATATTCATCCATTGTAGTTATTCTAGGAAAGTGTGGGACTATCTGTCGACATATGTAAAGGGTAAACATTTTCACTAGGAAGGCGGGACTTTGGTTCTGGCTTTTGAACAATGGATCACAAATTCTATCTCCAGGAATTATAAGGCTCTGCCAGTGATTATTATATGGTATGTTTGGATCTCCAAGAAACAAGCCATTTTTTAGGACAAGCACATATCTCACATTATTTGTGCTTCTAAAGGTATTTCTATCTTTAACTTATTCTCCTAAGAGAGTCCTGCACAACCAGTCAGAATAATTATGATATAACAGGTTGATCATTTGTTCCCATGGATCTATTTTGATGGAGATGTCCTATTTGACCCTGTAGTGGGTGGTGCAAGAGGTACTCTTAATTTATTAGATTCTCATCAGGTCTGGACTAAGTCCTTGTACCAAAAACAAAGATGAATTACTTTCCCTTAAGCTCTCTCTCACTATTGCATTTGTCAAAAGGGTACAATTGGTACAGATTTTTGGAGACTCAAAACTTGTTATTGATTGGATGAAGAATTGAAGGAATCCCAAAAATATACTCTTGGTTCCTATTTATGAGGAAATTATCAAGTTGATGGAAAAAAATTCAATATGTATCCTTCCATCATATATACAAGGAAAAGAAAATTTTGGATGACTTCCTCTCAAAAAGAGGCGTGATGTTTGATGAAGGAGTCAGCCATAGGTGGGAACAGATCAATGACCAGGAAATTGCAATAGATCTAGGTCCTTTTATGGGATATCTGGATTGAAGGACCTACAATTTTTATGTTTTGATATGTTATTGCACTAAGAGTAGCGAGGTGTTCTATAGCCCAATATGGGGGAGATGTTGTAATGCGTAACGTTGTGTAACGTTATGTAACATGCCGTCCACGGATCTATCTTTTTTTTGTTTGGAATGATATGCCAATATGTGTATACTACCTGATAGTATCGACGCATTACATAAGCTATTTCTCGATGACTAGTGACTCTATGTATTCAGAAATATACAAGTTGCATGAACACGAAAGCTTGTGCTCTACAAGGCACACTAAATTGAGTTAACACTACTCATTTCAAAGTTAGAGGAATCGAAACTTAAGTTTGTAAATTCATAACATAGGTCATTATTAATAAACTTAAGTTCACTATACTTAGTATTACAATCCACCACTTAATTCATAAGTTGCGCCAAGAGTAAAGTTGGGAGGAATGATTGTTTCCCTCCCCACCCAGGTTCAATTCTTGTAAGTGACATTATGCTCTCGTTGAGCCCATATTGTACTGATTGTATTTTTGGCAATACCTTGATTCTCTACATGAAATAGCAAGTGTTAGCATTGTCCCAATGGACTAACCCAACCACCGTTTGAAAAATAAAAATAAAAAAGTAAAATTCACCTTATTATTAATCCCTGTCAAAGGGACTACTCTTGAAATCGATTTTTAACTATGTTATTAATTTGACACTATTTCCAAAGGTTTTTAGACTATTCTAGTCCCTGCAATGTCTTACCACCAATGGCATAATCAGAGGCCTTATTTGGCCTCTCTTTAAGGCACTCTCGTACGGTGATACGGTATAAGGTACAAAATGGTAGTCCTGTACTAGTGTGATGTTGACGAATTGTCATCGCTTGACACAAAGCTCCAACTGTGGTGGACCTCCCCAAATTTCATTCTGCACATTCATATGTTTTCTTCTTCTCTATGAATTCATAGAGGTGTGAAATAACGTTGATATCTGCTTGCTGCTCACGATGTAGAGAACATGAGAATGTAAAACAAAGGCCTATGCCTATGCATTCGCATGGATCTCCAACAATCACAAAACAGGAAACGAACCGCAGTCCTCTCTTCGCGTTCATTCGACCCACTGCTGTGTAATTCGTAGTGAAGATCGTGCAAAACCCACAGCTCAAGGTGTAATGCAAGCGAAGCTGGAAAAAGGCACGTATAGCTCGCACTGAGACAAACACGGTTTCATTACCAAATCTTGGGTCGGTGATGGTTGGAGCACGTATAACTTGTAGTGAGACAAAGCCACTTTCATTACCAACAACAATCTCATTGTCTACAAATATTTTTTTTTTTTGTCTTTTTTGGTATTTTTTTAGTCTTGTTTATGACGTTATAATATCACCTTTATAAGATTTCAATATTTGAATATGGTTTAAGAAGGATTTAAATTTATTAAAAAACATAAGTTAAGGTTGATGCTCATGGTGTCTTAATTGTTTATGACGTTATAATATCACTTTTATAACACTATAATATTTTAGCACTATTTGAATATGGTTTAAAAAGGATTTAAATGTATTTAAAAAGTAGATTGTATACAAATAACGATTGCAAATTGAGTTGTTACTCATTATTATTACCACACACAATTATTACCACACACAATCACTTGCAGCACTTGTAGCGACATCTCACTGTAAAAAATCTATACTTCCTATATGTGTAAAAACAATTTTAAAAATGAATTTAAAAGTTATTATTATTTTTTATGTTTGTATATTTAAAAGGCTATACTTCTTATGTTTGTAAAAACAATTTTTAAACTGAATTAACAGATCATTAATAATTTTTATGTTTGTATATTTAAAAGAATAGTTATTTGTGATGATGGTAGTGATAATTGTAAGTTCTGTAACTGAAGAATTCAATTTTAATTAAGTTTTAAATTTTTTTTATTATAACTAATTTTTAAATTTTTTATAATTTCCAAGTATGGATGTTTATATTTGCCTCGTGAATTTTTTTTTTTATAAAAATATATCATATTGAGATAATAATAAATGAGGGTAAAATTTATTTAATGAAATAAGGTTTTCAATTAATGAGTGGAATAGTGTATGAAAAATTCATGTTAATAAATATTATTATCATTATAAAATTATAAAAATAAAAAAATTTAAAACTTCACTTTGCTTTAATATAAGAGTATTTGGCATGCAACAAATTAACTAATATTTGAAGAAATGTTAACCTATTAAACAAAGAAGTTTTTGATAGATGGAAATATTTTAGATAAATTAATTTGATTTCAAGGTGGTATGAGAAATATAATGCCTTGTCAAAGGAAGTTTTTGAAGTTTAGTTTATAATTTTATAATGTATAATCATTACTGTTAAGGAAAAAAATATATTTTTATCTCTCTACTCTCATCAATTAGGTTTTGGAAGATGATGGATTAATCTTAAATGTAAATGTATGGATTCTTAAAAGGTTTGCTTAGTTTGATGAAGAGGATATATTTTAGTTAGGTAGATTGTAAAATATTTTTAAAACTTCACTCCTTTGAAAATCCATAATTTTTAATTTTATATATGTGTATCGAAGGTTTTGACGATTTCAGGGATTATTAACTAGCTGAACCTCATTATGTCAAAGGATCTTGCAGATCATGTCAAAAAGGACTTACCCATCCCTTATATATAGAAAAACCTTGCCCAACTATGGAGTGACAAATTCGTGAGGCTTGAAGCAAAAGATCCTTATAAGCAAGATCCTATACATCAGGTACGCTTCGGGGTCTTGATGAGACAACCCGACCTATGCATTGGGTGCTCTTCGAAGTCAGACCTCTTTCTGAAATGAGTTCATTTAGGGGGTGTGCTGATTAAGTAATTGGATCTTTGATTTATAAGGTTATCCCTTTGCTCCCGGAGTAGCTCTTATTGAACTCCTATCAAATATAGCCTCGGGGCCATTTTCCTTTCTCCATGTAAAATTGTTTTCAACATTTCCCGGAAATGTATTCAAAGGATTAAGAATAATATCACAATATAGAAAATATTGTGAGAATAATCATTGGTTGTAATCAAACACCACAAAGTACTATGCCATGTAATCCGCAATACAAATCTTCATGGAATTGCAAATGGAGACATTCCATATTTCCCATTATTATAAACATTTTTTTTTTAGAATACTCATATATACATATATCTCATAGGAAAACAATTAAACTTCTCCTCTATGTTGTTGGATAGAAAACTAATTACTCAGCTTCATCTTCACTATCATACTTAACAATTTACCTTCATTATCATACTTAATACCTTTTCAAGCATTTTCCTTTATCATTTTAAATGTTGGTTAATACATTATTATAACTAGAAAACCCATCTGTAAGAAACAATATAATTAAGAAGATGTTCAATGGAAGCACTTTGCATTCATAGGCAGTGGGTGGGATCAATTGAATTTTGTTAAAGAAGACAACGCCTCATTACAATATATTGCAAGAAATAATTATTCTTCATAAGCAAGTACCGACTACTGAACACTTGAGGTAGAATTTAGAGAAAGTTGACCCAAACAAACTCTCTAGTTAATAAAGGAAAACCAAGCTACATAATTGAGAGAAATCTCACGTATTCTACACAACATACACTTAAAGCTTCATAGGCAGAAGCATACTTTCGAAAGAAGCATATTTTTGCAATGGCTTCGATGTCGACTTCGATGAGAATTTTGTCAATTCAACTAAAAAAGGATGGTGTAGATGCTAAGGAGATGGAGCTTGCCACTAAGATGGCATTGACACATTGACACATGTACATATAACCCAAATCTCAATGTGTAGGGACTTGTTGCATTGCAACTACCTTATTAAATCTATGATTTCATGCATACTACCCAAATATCAATGTGGAGGGACTTATTGAATATTTTACATGTGAGGGTTCTATTTCATGCATAATTTTATTTAAGGAAGAAGAAATGTATGGCTCCGAGTTTAGATGCAATACATCTTTCTACAATGACTTCACAATTGCATCACACATTTTATTTCATTTTCTATAGTTCTAAATTATTGCATGAATGGCTCTTGCAGGTTCTTTCATTAGGTTAATAAAGATTTGACAGGTCTACGTAATGTTGACTAGTATGAGCAGAAGGTGGAATTTCAAGCCAATACTCCACTATAGTATTGTAATATTACTAAATTCTTCCTTTAATTCTAGATTCAGTTCAAATTATAACTCCTCGGACTGTAGTTTTTTACTTGGGATTTGAGATTTAATCTAATGAAATTGTTGTTCATTTTGTTTAAAATAATTGCAATAGTTAATAAAAACGAGATAGTTGTTGGAAAAATGAATTATGAGATTATGGATTTCAAATCCTAGCTTGATTCAGGTCAGAGTCTGTAGAAGCGCAGAGATGTCAGACAAACTATCAGAAGGCTTCGTGCACACTTCCTTGTATTTATTCAGCTGTGTTTGTATTCTGCAAGTCAAAATTCTAAGTTAGAAATTAATTATAGCCTTTAATGTAACACATCAGATTCCAAGTGAAGTGAAATCAAGTCTGCTTATATATAGGAGAAGATAGTTGAAAGACAGTGTGAGAGACACAGAGAGTGTGTGAAGAAAAGCGAGGGCAAGAGAGAAAGGAGAAGAAGAAAATGTTCGCGATATATACATGAGCTCAAGCTCATAGTTGCAAAATGTATTAAGAGCCCAAGCTATGTAAAAGGTGAAAGATCGAAGTAAATTCCATCTCTATGTAATGCGGCGAAGTAACCCTGTTTTGATGCGATGATATATAAGTCTATAGTTTTATGACATCATTCTCAAGAATGTTGAATATGGCATGTCGCACATCTTCTCCATATTTACTTATGTGAATGTTTTTTACATTTACGGTTTGTAAAATAAATCTATATTTCCCAAATATTTCACCATGGTAAGAGTTATGTTTGAATGCAGAATAAATTCGACATAAGTTTCATTTAATGTGATTGGTTCTTATGTCTTAACAAGAAATATTTTAATATAAATTTTGTTTAAGAGTGGGCTCGTCGAAGTTGAATCCCTACGAAGTAAAACGTTCTGTGAAGTAAAAGGTTTCAAGTTGACAAAGTTAAGAATTTCGTGAAGTAAAGTTCTGCGAAGTAAAGTTCGACGAAGTGAAAGTTCTGCGAAGTCAAGTGTTCCGCAAAGTAAATGCCTGTCGAAGTGAAGTCCTCGGTGAAGTAAAATTTGGGGTTTCTTTTGTATGTCCATCGAAGTTCCAAAGCGAAAAGAAAATAAAATTCATATTTATTGCATGGTTAATTCTTCTTGTCTGCGTAATGTACTTTTCCCTTGATCTGGTATCAGAGCATTGGTTTATGGAGAATAGAAACTCTATTTACAAAAGGGAAAAGTAATTAAATTTAAGAATGGCTTCCACTTTCGATAATTTGCAAACTCCAATATTTTCAAGTAAAAATTATGAATATTGGTCTCTAACTATGCAATCTTTGTTCAAAGGCCAAGATGTATGGGAAATAGTCCAAAATGGCTATGCAGAACCAGCAAATCTGACAACATATAACAATCTCAAACAAGTTGAGAAGGATGTCTTGAGAGAACAAAGGAAGAAATATGGAAATCAATTATTCTACATATATCAAGCAACACATGAATCCATACTCCCAAGAGTAGCAACAACACAAACAACTAAGGAAGCATGGGATACACTGGAAACTTCCTATCAAGGTTTGAACAAGGTAAGGAATGCCAAACTACAACTCCTTAGAAGAGATTTTGAATCTCTGTCAATGAAATATACAGAAGAATATTTTTATACTCGAGTTATTGGTCTGATTAATCAAATATACTCTCATGGAAAAAATCTAAGTGACCAAAGAGTTGTTGAAAAAATTCTTATAAGTCTTCCTCAAAAATTTGAATCTTTAGTTGTTACCCTGGAGGAAAACAAAGACCTATCCCAATTTATTGTTGATGAGTTGCAAGCCTCACTCCTCAATCATGAACATATAATCAACAGATCAAATACATCATTAGAAGGTGCATTTGTAGCACAGTCATCCATAAGTCGTGGAAGAGGCAGTGGAAGATCAAACTCTAGAGGCAGAGGAAGAAGTTCTTTCATAGGAGGTCACAGCAGCAGCCCGACATATGTCGCTGGTAGAAGTCGGAATCAGATCCCCTGTCATCCAAGTGGACAAAGGTATGATAAATCAATAATTCAATGTCATTATTATAAGAGGTTTGGACACTTTGCATATGAATGCAGGAAGAAGCAGTATGACTAAGGAAAGCAAGGTCAAACACAGTCAAGCAACACCAGCACTTCGAACAACTCAATGTTTTTAGCATGTGCATCTCCACTTGAATGCAATGTTGTCCAAGAAAGCCCAAGTGACATATGGTATTTAGACTCAGGCTGTAGCAATCATATGACTGGTAATTTAAATCTATTCTCTAGTCTAGACAAATCAGTTCAAACTGATGTCACACTAGGAAATAATATCCAAGTCACTGTTTTGGGTAAGGGTACTATTGATATTCTAACCAAACATGGGGAGGAGAAAACTATGCCTGAAATTTATTATGTTCAAGGTTTGAAGCATAATTTGATGAGCATTGGACAACTATTAGAGAAATGTTACAAATTGTATATGGCATGCAAGCATTGTTTGATTAAGGACATATATCCAAGCAATCGCTTAATAGCCAAAGTGCAGATGACAAGAAATCACCTGTTTCCCTTGAGGATAAGACCAAACATAAAAGGAAAAACAACTCAATTTGTTCATGGAAGTCAAAATGGAAACTCAGGAGCTGCTTTCAAGGCAGAAAGTAAAGAAGCAGACATTCACTACGATAAGAAAGAAAAGGACAAAGACAAAGAAATACAAGAAGCGTTTGAATCAGAAATATGGGATGAATATTGGTTTGTCACTTTAGATTTGGACATCTGAATTTTGGTGGGATGAAGCTATTGCACATGAAGGATATGGTGAAAGGATTTCCATTGATTGAAAAACCAGAGAGAATTTGTGAAGGCTGTATTTTTGGCAAACAACACATAGATACTTTTCCAGTCCGAAAGTCATATAGAGCTCACACACCACTTGAAATTGTGCATTCTGGTATTTGTGGACCAATGCGAACACCTTCCATAGGAGGCTGCACTTACCTTCTCACATTTATTGATGATTTCACAAGAAAAACCTGGATATATTTTCTAAAACATAAATCTGATGCATTTGGATGTTTTCAGCAGTTCAAGGCACTTGTGTAGAAGCAAAGTGCGTACATCATAAATATCTTAAGAACAGATAGAGGTGGTGAGTATGTTTCAAATGATTTCTTAAAATTTTGCAAAAATCATGGCATACACAGGAAATTCACTGCAAGGTATACACCGCAATAGAATGGTGTCACAGAGAGGAAGAACAAAACCATTATGGAGATGGCGCGCAGTATGTTGGCAACCACGCATCTGTCAAATGAATATTGAGCCGAGGCAGTGCCAACTGCTGTATACATCATGAATCGATGTCCAACAAAGAGTGTGAAGAACAAAGTTCCGTAGGAAGCCTAGACAGGTATGAAACATAGTGTTTCACATTTAAAATGTTTTGGTTGTGTCACATATGCACATGTTCCAGATGAGATGAGAAGGAAATTAGACAATAAAGAACAAAAACGTATCTTTCTTGGGTATTCTGAAGACACAAAAGCATACAAGTTCTATGAGCCTGTCGCAAGAAAATTTATTATCAGTCGAGATGTTCAATTTGTATAAAATGAAGCATGGGATGAAACCATAGAGAAGAATGTTAAAGTCATGTCACATGTCGAACATGATGACATGGCATAGGATGTGGTTGAAATTCCGCATATGATTCATAATGTAGAAGCTCCATATACTCCCAGGACAACGCAACATGTTTCAACACAAGGAACTTCGACACAAGTCGCAGTTCAAGCTACTCCGAAAAGCACACAAAGAGAACAACAAACTCCGTCAAGTAGTTCGTGGAGTTCGACATCAAAAACTCCAACAAAGACAAGAATTTGGTGTGATATATATGAGACTAGTACAGCCAATTCATTCTCAGTCTTTGTAATATTTTCTCAAATTAATGTTCCACTAAAATTTGAATAAGTTGTCGAAGATCAAGTGTGGGCACAATCCATTGATGAAGAAATGGAATGCATTGAGAAGAATCAAACATGGGAATTAGTCGATGTTCCTATTGACAAGGATGTGATAAGCGTCAAATGGATTTAGAAGACCAAGCAAGATGCTGATGGAAATGTGCAGAAGAACAAGTAAATATTTGTAGCAAGAGGGTTGACACAGCAGCATGGCATAGACTTCAATGAAACTTTTGCACCCGTGGCATGAAAGGACACTGTCAGAATAGTTCTGGCCATCGCAGCACATAATACATGGCATGTTTACCAAATGGATGTTAAGTCTGCATTTTAGAATGGTTATTTGGAGGAGGAAGTATATGTGGAGCAACCAAAAGGATACGAAGTCCCAGGACAAGGACACAAAGTATATAGGCTAAAAAAGGCACTCTATGGTTTGAAGCAAGCTCCTAAAGATTGGTACAGTCACCTTGACTGTTACCTCATTCAGAATGGATTTTGCAGAAGTGAATGTGAACCAACGTTGTACACAAAAATCAACAAGCAAGGTAATAAGCTAATTGTCTGCCTATATGTAGATGATTTAATATTTACTGGTGATTTTGGCATAGAGTATTTTAGATCAGTCATGGAAAGTGAATTTGAAATGACTAATTTGGGGCTTATGAAGTATTTTTGGGGAACTGAAGTCCAACATACTGTAAATGGCATATTTATATCTCAGTTGAAGTATGAAAATGAAGTCTTGAACATATTTAAAATGTTAAACTGCAAGACAGCCCCAACACCAGTGATAACATGTTTGAAATTGAGCAAGGATGATGATGGATCCAATGTAGATCCTAGGTTGTTCAAAAGTCTTGTTGGCAGCTTATGTATCTTAGTGCGACAAGGTAAGACATCATGTATGGAGTCAGTTTAATCTCAAGATTTATGGAGTCACCAAAATAATCTCATTGGAAAACAGGTAAAAGAATTCTGAGGTATGTAAGTAAAACATAATATTTTGGTATTCTGTATTCAACCTCAGAAAATTTAAACTCATTGGATACACTGACAATGACAATGGAGGAAACATAGATGACAAAAAACGTACATGTGGGAATACATTTCATTTAGGAACAGGTGTTGTATCATGGGCTTCAAAGAAACAACCCATTGTAACTCTTTCTTCAATAGAATCAAAGTATGTCATTGCTACAAGTGTTGTGTGTCAAGCCGTTTGGGTGCGTAGTATGTTAAGTGATCTGTCACAGAACCAGCAAGAACCCACAACCATTTACTGTGACAAAAATTCATCTATCTCACTATCAAAGAATCATGTGTTTCACAAGAGAACCAAGCACATTGACACAAGGTATCATTTTATCAGATGATAAATAACGAAGAAATCTGTTTAGAATTTTGCAGGTCTGAAGATCAATTAGAAGACATCTTTACAAAACCATTGGAAAGGGACACATTTCAATATCTGTGAAGTTGTTTAGGAGTGACAAGTTCTACACAATGAAATTTTGTAATCCCCATATGCTCATCATTAAGGGGGAGTGTTGGAAAAATGAATGATGAGCTGATGGATTTCAAATCCCATCCCGACTCGGTTAGAGTCCGTAGAAGCGCAGAGATATCAAACAAACTATCAGAAGGATTCGTGCACACTTCCTTGTATTTATTTAGTCGTGTTTGTATTCCGCAAGTCAAAATTCTTAGGTAGAAATTAATTACAGTCTTTAATGTAACTCAACAACTTCCAGGTGAAGTGAAATCAAGTCCGCTTATATATATGAGAAGATAGTTGAAAGAAAGTGTGAGAGACACAAAGAGTGTGTGAAGAAAAGCGAGAACAAAAGAAAAAGGAGAAGAAGAAAAGGTTCGCGATATGTTCATGAGCTCAAGCTCATAGTTGTGAAATGTATTAAGATCTGAAGCCCTGTAAAAGGTGAAAGATCGAAGTAAATTCCATCTCTATGTAATGTGGTGAAGTTACCCTGTTTTGATGCGGTAATATATAATTCTATAGTTTTATGAATTCATTCTCAAGAATGTTGAATATGGCATGTCGCACATCTTCTCCATATTTACTTATGTGAATGTTGTTTACATTTACAGCTTGTAAAAGAAATCAATATTTTCCAAATATTTCACCGTGGTAAGAGTTATGTTTTAACGTGGAATAACTTCGACGTAAGTTTCATTTAATGTGATTGGTTCTTATGTCTTAGCAAGAAATATTTTAATATAAATTTTGTTTAAGAGTGGGCTCGTCGAAGTTGAATCCCAACGAAGTAAAAATTTTCGCGAAGTAAAAGGTTTCAGGGGGACAAAGTTAAGAAGTCCGCGAAGTAAAGTTCCACGAAGTGAAAGTTCTGCGAAATTAAGTGTTCCGCGAAGTAAATGCCTGTCGAAGTGAAGTCCTTGGCGAAGTAAAAGGTGGGGTTTATTTTGTATGTCCATCAAAGTTCCAAAGAGAAAAGAAAATAAAATTCATATTTACTGCATGGTTAATTCTTCTTGTCTGCGCAGTGTACTTTTCCCTTGATATGGTATCAGAGTGTTGTTTTATGGAGAATAGAAACTCTATTTACAAAAGGGAAAAGTAATTAAAGTTAAGAATGGATTCCACTTACGGTAATTTTCAAACTCCAATATTTTCAGGTAAAAAATATGAATATTGGTCTCTAACTATGAAAGCTTTGTTCAGAGGTCAAGATGTATGGGAAATAGTCCAAAATGGATATGCATAACCAGCAGATCTGACAGCATATAACAATCTCACACAAGCTGAGAAGGATGTTTTGAGAGAACATAGGAATAAAGATGGAAATGCATTATTCTACCTACATCAAGCAACACATGAATCCATACTCCCAAGAGTAGCATCAACACAGGAAGCTAAGGAAGCATGGGATACATTGGAAACTTCCTATCAAGGTTTGAACAAGGTAAGGACTGCCAAACTACAACTCCTTAGAAGAGATTTTGAATCTTTGTCAATGAAATATACAGAGTCACTAGAATATTTTTATACTCGATTTATTGGTCTGATTAATCAAATAAAGTATCATGGATAAAATCTAAGTGACCAAAGAGTTGTTGAAAAAATTCTAGAAGTCTTCCTCAAAAGTTTGAATCTTTAGTTGTTACCCTAGAAGAAAACAAATATTTGTCCCAATTTATTCTTGATGAGTTGCAAGCCTCACTTCTCAATCATGAACATATAATCAACAGATCAAATACATCATTAGAAGGTGCATTTGCAACAGAGTCATCCATAATTCATGGAAGAGGCAGGGGAAGATCAAAATCTAGAGGCAGAGAAAGAAGTTATTTCAGAGGAGGTCGCAACAGCAACCCTGCATATGTCACTGGTAGAAGTCAGAATCAGATCCCCAGTCAGCCAAGTGGAAAAAGGTATGATAAATAAAAAAATTCAATGTCATTACTGTAAGAGTTTTGGACACTTTGCATATGAATGCAGGAAGAAGCAGTATGACCAAGGAAAGAAAGGTCAAACACAATCAAGCAACACCAGCACTTCGACTAGCTCAATGTTTTTAGCATGTGCATCTCGACTTGAATGCAATGTTGTCCAAGAAATCCCAAGTGACATATGGTATTTAGACTCATTTTTGGGTGATTTTGTCTTTATCTACTTTCCTTGGGGATGACCCGAGTTCTGCGAGGTTCTTTCTAGTCTTTGGTCCAACAAAATCCCCTTCACTGGCCCTTTCGGCATCAACCTATGAGCAAGTTGAAGTCTCACCCGAAGTGAAGATGGGTGGTTACATAATCAAACCTGGTGACGCGTGGCTATGTTATGTGAGCTGATGTGCGCAGCTTACTCAACATCTACTTTGCAGATTGTGACCCACAGGTATCTGCGCACTTCGTAGATCTCAACAACCTACAAAATTCGTTGAATCGTTGTTACTTTGCTTCTATGACTACGCATTTACCATACTTAACACAACTTCGCAATGTTCATACATGCATGTTCCACTACTTAACGTATCACTCTCATTCACATTCATATGAAAACACATATATAAGCACAAACATTCATAAACATTCAATATAATATAGATTCAAACACATAACACGAGCATTTACGTGGTTCACCCTCCAGATGGGAGCTACGTCCATGGGAATTGTTCTTATATTTCTTGGAAAGGTTTAACAGTTCCAATATGCGCACTCAACTGTAGACTCTTCTCTACAATAGATATTTGCACACATAGCTGCATAGTCTTTTTCCTCTCTTAGATCTCTCTTAGCATAGATCTAACAATATATTATCTAACAAAATCTAACCCTTCCTTATAAAAAAATTATCTTTATATAGATTGTGCCCGAAGGTCACATATTTACAATAACTATGGGCCAACACCCATAGTACTCTTAAACCCGGAAAAACGACATGGTTCTCCTATTTCCCATACTTTGTCTTTACTTTGTTGGAGCTCTGCTGTCCTTTTGTGCCGCTTACTCTAGCTCTGACACTTCTTCTGACAGTCACAGCTATGACTGCGCGACTCTGACGCTACAATGGTGCGTCCTCTGCACTATTCCACTTATTTACTCTTTGCTTCTATAGCTAACAGTCCGTCACTTCGTTCATAACTGATCCAACTACTTCGATGGTCCTTAGTACTTCACATTTACTAAGGGGATATATCCTTTTCTGCAAATTCCCTGTGCTTCATACCCTTCTCCCGGGAATTGTGGAGTTGTTTTACCCAAAACTGGTTTATGTTAGGCCTTGCCTAACTTGTACTTTTTCCATAAAAACCTCTTCCACTTGGGCTGCGCCCAACAGGCCCCTAACACTTACTCGTGGCTCGCCCCTGAGCCACTTTGACTGGGCTGTTCCAACTACGCATCCTCTGAGATGTTTTATTTTGCAACAAACTTTTGAAAAATTGCACTTAAATTCGCAACTGTGTCCTTAGATTCTTGCTCAAACTCCTTAATTGTTTCGAGCATCTCCTTTGATATGGGTTCTAGAAGTTGTTCCTTCACAGTGTCCTCTGTTGTCGAGATTTATTGCAACTTCTGCTCAATTTCTTCAGAAAGTGCAAGTGCCTCTTCCTGCATTGGATGCAACTTCGATGAACTTTCAGCTTCCATCACCCTTAACGCTTCCATCTCCTTCTGAAGTTCCTTCTTCTCTGCAAAATTTTGGATTCTTTGCCTTGGTGGTAGATCCTTCATAGCCATGTTCACAGAATCGAGATCTTTCTGTCTATATTGTACCTCATCCTGTATTTTCTACAACTCGGGTTCTTCCTGCAGCATAGACCATACCTTGGTAATTTCATCAAGTAGATCTTGACATCTCACCACTTTTGTGGAGATGTTTTCTGTGGAAGCCTTCAATTCTTCGGCTCTTGCTTCTTTATATTGCTGCGAGGTTCCATATTATTGTTGGGCTTCTAAATCAGCAATATGCTCCTTATAGCCAATCTCCATGTTTTCCATCTTGGCTTTGAGATTGTCTATGGCGGCACCAATCCTCAAAATAGTGACTTCTACCTCAGGCTCTTCTGGGCAGTCTGGGATCTTTGCATAGACTTCGGCAACAACCTTCTTCAAATTCTTCTGCTTCTCCTGCGCATATGCGAGCTCCTTATTTTTTAGTGTGCATTCATCCTTTAGGTCCTTGTATCTCTCCTCCAGCTTCAAATTCTGGTTATAAGAGACTATGTCTCTATCTCGAATTTCTTCCACAACCTGTAGATGCAGATTATGTAATCCCTCGATGGGAAACATCCCAACATTAATATAGAGGTGTGCAAGCTGCTTCGCACCTTCAGTGAGCTCGTAAGTTGGAAATATGATGTTCATTGGCTCAATTATAACTAGCCGAGCTCTCATTGTTAAGGCATGTTCCTTTCTCTTCCTTTGGATTGATTCTCCTGACCGATCATTCTCTTTCACCAAGTCCCGCTGGACTTGTTCAACCTTTGCGACCAGACTCTTCAGTTCTGCAAGGCTCTCCATCATGCATGTTTGCACTACCTCTTGCTTGCTTTCCTTCAATGCAAGTGTTTCTTCAATATGATCCGACACTCTGGCTGTGATGCAATCATATTCATCATCATGAAACTATGCATCAAGGGAAGCTTGGTATCTTTCTTCTTCTTCCTGTGCATTTCTTCTAGCATAGTTGTATCGGTTTGCTTTCTTCTCTCGCCTGCTGACAAGCCAGCAACTTGTTGTTGTTGTGCACCTTGACTTGGTTCTGGGTTCTACACGCTTGTTGTATCATCACCTTGGTCTTGTGGATCTCCAACTTTGCTTTCTTCTGAAGTGGTGATCAATGTGGTTGGTGCATCAACCTTCCATTATGGTGGCTAGTCTTCCATAATCAGATTGATTTTATGCACCTCTAACTGATATAGTCCTTCAAACGATTGATTAGACGTGAGCTGTACTCACAGTTGGATGTAAATGAAGTGCAATCCGGCTTTGAAATTCATCTTCCAAATGTAGCGAGCTGTCACTTCCTTAGTGATATGTAGAGTCTTCTGAATGACTTCGCATAACTGCTCATAGTAAGTAAGCAATTGTATGTTGTTTACCCTTTGTCGATCTGGCTTTGATTTTTCCCACATGTTTGCAAACCTCAGTCCTCTGCAGTCTCCAACGTATATCATGACGTTCTGTTAATAGCGAGGCTCCTTCCATCCTACAAAGGCAACCAGTACTAGAAACCAACTATAGTGGCACTGACCTCCATTTTCTTGTGTCTCGCGAATGTCTTCTAAGAATTCATTCAGGAGATAGATTTCCCAATTGAACTGAAATCCATCCTTAGTCTTCACAGCTAAGGATATTGCAGCAACCAGTACCTCGTTCGGTCTGCATTTCCTTAGGATATTTCTTGCAAGGAGATGGATTGTAAACTGCGTGGCTTGATCTTTGATTCCAATGGTTGTATAACCATGACTTCCTTTGGTTATCCCGAATTCGCTCTTCATCCTTGCAGCCAGCTCTTTATCCCTATTCTTCCCAACAAACTCAACTGGGGGATCAACACCCCTTTTACACAAGTGTGTGATTCGGTAGATGAGATCAATGTTAATGTCTATCTTGTGGTCTAACCACAAGTATCCCTGGTGTGTGCATGAAAGTAGTGTGTGCACCACCGCTATAAGTTTTGTACCTCTATCAAAATTTGGGATGCGTAGTAGGTTTAACAACCCTGATGGCCGCAACGGTGCAATCCACTCTTGCGGGTGAATGGTGGACTTCTTGGTAGCTTCATCATACCTTCTGCACATGTATTGATCTGCTTGGAATTGTGAAAATTTGGCATCTTGGAGCAAGTCATGTTCCAAGAATTTGCACTCTGGGATTATACCGAGAAAATTCTCCGTATTTTACACATGGCTTGACATTGGCGGCATGGGAATCTCATAAATAGGGTTCTTCATGAGAAGCACTTCTAGTGCATCTCGTTTCCTTGGAGATATGTATTCCAGAATAAGCACGATGGGTCTCTCTTGAGTTGGTGTTGGTGGAAATGGATTTGGCACACTCGCGGCCTTAGACTTTTCCTGTTCAGTGGCCTTCTGCTTGTCTTTCTGCTTCTGTTGTGGTTGATTCCTTGGTGAGTTTCTAGATGAACCACCGCGTTCTGGGACTGCTTGTTTTACGGGTGTCTTCATAACTCCTTCTAGACTAGAATGTATGAAATCACCCAAAATTTCTTCTAATGTCGACTGCTCACACATATACCGTCGGATAACTATTGCTTTTAACTGGTAAACACCTGAAAATTTACAGGCAGTAAAAATGAAAATTTATGGTAAAACCGATAAGTAAACAGTCTTTACTATTTATAGGCACCTCTACACTAAGGCATTCCAAAAACGACTATCTTAGCATTAAATGCTATGTCCATTGGCCAAATATTGCGTATATCTTGGTCCTTTCCCTTCATTGAATGTGTCTTCAACGAACGAATATGCCTTAATTGTGGAAACATCTGGTTTCCAAAATTACTGTATAACGGCTACTTTTCGAGCAAAAACTGTAACGGCTAGTTTTCCTTTACTTTGCTAGCAGTCATGTGAACTGCGAGGTTCACTGCGCATTTGTATTTTATTTTTCTAACGGATATGTGAATTGTGAGGTTCACTTCGCATTTGTCTTTCCTGGATGTTAACTTCGTAGCGTGAGTCCTCTCTTACTTCACAACTTCCATTTTTGTGAAAACTTCGCATTTTACCCAAAACTGTGTGCAGACTCTTTATTCTTTAATTTTTAGTGTCCAATTTCAACTGCACGTGACACTTAAAAAAATTTTGCGTCCCTTAACTGATATCTGGAAGAGTAGGGCCATCCCCGTAAGGATTTAGTCTACTCCCATTAACAATCCCTTTAAAATTTTCTCCAACTAGCGTGGCTAACTGAACTGCGCCTCCACTAGTGACATGCTTAACAATATATGGTCCTAACTAATGCATTTTGAATTTTCCAGGAAATTTCATAAATTTGCTATCATAGAGGAGGACAAGGTTTCCTGCCTGGAAAGATTTAGTCTTGATGTGTCTATCATGCCATGTTTTTTCTCTGTCTTTCTGCACTTGTTGGTGAAAACCTGCAATCAAGCGATCTTCCTCCAGTCCAACTAAGTGTAGTAGTATTTCTTCCATTGTCTGCTCATCTTCCATATTTGTAAATGCTGCAATTCTCAAACTTGGTACTATGTATTCCATGGAAATGACAACTTGTTGTCCATATGCTAATCCGAAAGGTGTATGGCCTGTCAACTTCTTACAAGTTGTTCTATATGCCCATAATACTACTGCTATTCTAAGATCCCAATCATCCATGTTTGTGTTGCATACTTTGGTCAATGCATTCTCCAAGACTTTGTTAAAGGCTTCTATAGTGCCATTAGCTTGTGGATTATATGGTGTGCTCTTTTGATGGTAGATCTGAAATTCTTTTGTCAAGGCTGCAATAGTTCTATTCAGAAAATGGGTTCCCTGATCACTCATAAAAATCTTCGGACAACCAAATCTTGTCAAAATATTATCAAAGATGAACTGCGTAGCAGTAACTGCGCTACAGTCCTTCATTGGTTTTACTTCTGCCCACCTCGTTAAATAATATGTTTGTGTTGCATACTTTGGTCAATGCATTCTCCAAGACTTTGTTAAAGGCTTCTACAGTGCCATTAGCTTGTGGATTATATGGTGTGCTCTTCTTATGGTAGATCTGAAATTCTTTTGTCAAGGCTGCAATAGTTCTATTCAGAAAATGGGTTCCCTGATCACTCATTAAAATCTTCGGACAACCAAATATTGTCAAAATATTCTCAAAGATGAACTGCGCAGCAGTAACTACGCTACAGTCCTTCATTGGTTTTACTTCTTCCCACCTCGTTAAATAATCTGTTGCTGTGATGATATGCCTTGATCCAGTTCGCTTTCCTAGTGGATTAATAGGTCCCACAAAGTCAATATCCCATTTATCAAAGGCTTAAAGTGTCAGTTGTGGCATCAATGGAATCTCATCTCGATGAGATGGATTTCCTGTTCTTTGGCATACATCGCACTTCTGGCAATGTTATTTTGAGTCTTTGTGTATTGTAGGCCACCATAGTCCTGATCTCAAAATTTTCTGCGTAGTAGCTCTTCCTACATAGTGTCCTCCAGATACACCTGAATGTGCTTCAGCTAGTACACTAGGTCTATGGTGTTCTACCACGCATCTTCGCAATACTTCATCTGGTCCTAATTTATACAATTGTCCACTAATTATGGTAAATTCAACTACTCTTACCACTAATTGTTTCTTCTACTGCATAGTAAACTCTGTAGGCGCTACTCCTGTCATAAAATAATCTATGATATCTCTGAATTAGTCATCTTCTATATGGATAGAAAACAACTGCACATCTAGTAGACTATCCTCCATATTACTCGGTTATTTGCCTGAATAAATGCGTGACAGATGGTCAAGTCCTACATTCAATATTCTTGGTTTCACTATGATTTCAAAATAATATTCCTGAAATAGTAACAACCATCTGCATATTCCTTCCCCCTAACACTAGTTTATTGACCAAGTACTTCCAAACTGAATGGTCAGTAAACATGCAGAAATGTGAACCTAGCAGATAATGTCTAAACTTATGCAATGCGTATACCATCTCTAAGCCTTCCCTTTCTATCATGGTATAATTATTTTCTATTGAATATAGATTTCTACTTGAAAATGCAATGGGATGATTGATGCCTCCCTCACCTGGTTGAGCTAGTACAATGCCAAGTGTTATAGATGAAGCATCTATGTGTACATGAAATGGTTCATTCCAGTAAGGAAATACTAGAATAGGCATTGTAAGAATTTTCTATTTTAGTATGTCCAATCCTTTTTGGCAATATTCAGTCCAATTGTACTTTGCTTCTTTCTTCAACAATTTCTCCATAGGCGCAGTGATCTGCGCATATCCTTTGATAAAATTTCTATAGTATCATGTATGCTTCACGGAGTTAGGTGCTGCAAGATTTACAATGATTGCGATCTTTGTTGGTTTGACCATCAATCTATACTTACATACTATATGTCCCAATAGAATACCATAGGGAACAAAAAAGATGCTCTTCTTCAAATTCAAGGAAATCTGGTATTGTCTACACTTTTCTAACATCATTCTTAAGTTCCCGCAATGATTCTTTAGTAGACCAAATATTGTCCAGTCATCAAAATAGACTTCTAAGAACTTATGAATATAATCTTTAAGTGCAGCTACAACAACTCTTGAAAATATAGCAGGTACATTCTTCAATCCAAATAGCATAACAATGTACTGATATGATCCCCATTCAGTAGCAAATGTGGTCTTATGTCTATCTTCTATAGCAATTCTACTCTTGTTACAGCGTATTTCTCCACCTTGTGAGCATCAGCACTCATTGGCCTCCAGTTTTCATTTTATTGACTCAGATCCATTATTTGTCCTCCAGGAACCATTGTTCCCTATTTTTGTTCCTGTATGCTAGTTGTTCCACTATAGCCAGCGTATACGCAGGCTGCACCAATGTAGCCAGTGTACATCGAGTTAAATGGTAAAAAACAATAGAAAATTACTTTTCACTCCAAAAAGCGGTCTTTGGGTGACCTTTGGCCCTCCATGTACCCTAGAAATGAATCAATTCAACCTTTCACCTACCTTTGGAAGGCTATATATTGAGCTCTTATGATGCACGGAAGGAGGAGAAAAAGAGAGCACCGTAACTCTATTGGATTTTTGTTGTGACTTGAGTCTACATCCATTGATCCTTGTTGTTGTGAACTTCTTATGTTCACCTACCAAACTCATTCATAGTTTGATTTCTCCATTGCATGGGGGATTGAAGTGGTGGAGGCACAAGTGGAGGGACCTAGTTCTTGGTTCAGATGGGTTGCCGGCAAGAGGTTGTATCATGTACTTCTTGTTACCATTAATGGAAATACTCATTTTCTCGCCCAATTGATCTTGTAAATGTTGTTTAATTACATTGGGTTACATTTGCTTATTATATCATGGACCATGCTATTGATTATGCTAATGTATTTCATATATTGTATGCACTTGCTTGTATTTGTTGTTGAGACTAAGCTGCAGGGTCAAGTGTAGAGATTAAAAGCTCAACGGGGATCTACTTCGAACATCCGGTTCAAGGTTGGTCTTTTCTCCATATCTTAACATTTTCATTTATATAGCATTGTTTTGGGAATTGAGTAGATTTCTTGCAGTAATTTGTCTATTGTGGTCTTCCCCATACCATAGGAAGTTTTTCTCCGTAACAGAAATGGTGACTCCGTTGGGGAGGAACCTCCATTTTGGGGATTTTTAGGCATTTTTCCTTAGTTTGAGTTGTTGTTTGTCGAGCTTCTGTGCCATTGACTGGTTGTTGGGTTCTTCATTAAAAAACTTGATTTTTCTGGGCTGTTTTATTCATTTTTGGCTCATTTACCTTTCCTTGTACGCAGGTCAAACTTGTTTTTCCCGCGTCTACCCGCTATTGTCTGTACAGTAGCCAGCATACAGGTGCTACTGTTTTATGAATAGCTGCATACAACTCCGGGATTGTCTTTTTTATGACCTTGGGTTGTTGCTGGGATGGTTTTGAGTATTCTTGATTCTTAGTAGGCCGGTTTCCTTACTGTTCCATGATCTGTTACTGACCAAAAACTCCTCTTTCTTTGGTTTTTGAGCTTTTTTTGTTTCCCACCATATTTTGTTTTTATAGATCATTAGCTTGGCTGAGTCTTACTGTTTGGGATTTGCTGGGTTGTCTGTTTGATATGCTTTGCATTTTTTACTGAATTGTTTGATTTTGCTTGCATTTTTTCATTTCATTTATATTGAAAAAATACAAAAAACATTGTTTTGCATTTTCCCTTCATTATAAGCGAAAATACAAAAATATTTGTTTTATGTTTCTGCATTCTGCATCAGAATGCTTGTGTTTTCATCTAGGACTTGCTTGTGCATTGAAATTATAAAGAGACTGCATATTTATTTCCAAAAGAACCGTTGGATTGATTATCATATTAGTGGCATGCTTTTTATTGATAGATGGGTCTAGTGCTTTTCGATTGTGCATATCATTGAGTCTTTTCACGTCATTAGTTTCACGACCATATTCTTTGAGTAATTACAGCCATTAAAATTAATGCTTAATATTTATATTGATTAGAAACGATTTTCTCTTTGATAGGGTGCACCAACTGGTATAGGTTTAGAGTCTTGGAATAGATCATTGTGAGTTAAAAATCCAAGACTATTAAACGAAACATTATGTGTCTGACCAAGGAGTGGTGAAACCCATGGTATACATCAATGTTCTCAGGAAGCTCTAATCAAACCAGAGTTAAGCGCGAGGTCACGGGAATTTGGTTGCGGAGATAGCCCTCCAATACTAGCTGAACGTGGGAGATATTTCCAGGATTTGTTCATGTACGAAGGCTCTTGGGGGATTTGAACCTCTTGAGTTTCAGGCTTAGCTACCCTTCCCATACGACGGATCCCACCTGCGAATGTCCGCCTGAGCATTGGTTATACGTGGTGGCCTTAGTTTCTTTACCTAGGTATCACATAGGGCATTCGTTGCAGTTATTCTGCGATTGTCATGAGTCAAGTAGGGGTTGGACAGAACAGTTTCTATTGTATAGGGATTTGACCCTGTGCAAGCAGTGAAGTCTAGGAGCCCTTATAACTGATTCTATTACCTGTGGTTATAGTTTGGGAGTCTCAAACCTCTCATAGGCGATACATACCGGTTGTAGTATCGAAAGGTCCCTTGAGCCAGTCCTCTTTGTGTGCATTTGGTTGTAGTTTCTTTAGGTGTGTGCTCTTTGACGCTTTGGTTGGGCCATTAGGAGACGTTTTTATTTTATTTTTTGAAGTCATCATGGAGCGAGGTCCGTCGATCTCGTCGTTTAGATGGTTTACCGGCTGACGAATTATCACGTCCTTTTTACAAGAGACGTTGGAGGATTTCCTATGGTCCTATTAATACTTTTCACGAGCTTCAAGAAGCTCACATTATTACTACTACATCTAGCACTGTGGGAATTCCTGTGACTCCATCGGGTGATATTTAAGGAAACACTGCTCCTTCCACTCCTAGAGGAGGTTGGGAGGGAGGTTCACCACCACATGTCACTCCTACTGGGTTTGGGATGAACCCAACCTCGGATTCAAACCCATTTGATGGTACACACTCACATGGTTTCTGATATGGGATTCCAGATCTTAATGTTACAATGATCCCTTCGACCACGACTCCTTTCTCGTTTGGTATGCCTAGTCTTAATACGAATGTTACAACCACTTCGTCTGGTATTCATGCTAACTCTAGACTTGGTGTTGGGGGTACTGCACCCTCTTTTTCCGCATATCGGTTTGGTACTAGTCATATCCCTTCATCTATTCCAAATGTTGGAGGAGGGCCACCTCCCAAGACTACCCCTAGTTTCAATGGGAACACTTTCCGGAATATGACTCAAATTCCACCTTTTAACCCAGATGCCTCTACGCATATACCCATACCTACGACCACATTTTCTAACAAGAGTGTCCCTCCTAATATGGGAGGTAGGAAAATACCCTTTACTTATGGTCATCACATGACTAATCCTGCTACGAATAGCACTTATATACCCCATAATTATGGTGGTAACCCCTATTACAACGCAGCCAGTTCTAGCCCTTATTACAACCCTCCTCACTATGGTGCCTATAACACACATATACCTTCATACCCTTACACAGGTCAGGTTGTGGGTGGTTATCATCCCTATGGTCATGGTCATGGTTTATATCATCCTTCAGGTCCACAAGGTCAGCCTCTTTTGGAAGCTTATAATCAAGCTTCGCAGTCACAGCTCTCGTTTCTTGCTCGTTTGAATCTACTAGATCTTTCGAAGCTCATGAATGATCTGGTGTTTCATGATTATTCTTGGCCTCCAGTCCCTACCAAGCTCCCTTCTCACATTCCAAAGTTCGAAGGGAAGAATGGTGAGGATCCAAGTGATCATGTTACTACTTTTCACTTATGGTGCTCCTCGAATTCGTTAAATCATGACTCTATTCATTTGAGACTGTTTCAACGCACCCTCATGGAGGAAGCTGCGAAATGGTATGTCGAGTTGCCTGGGGGAACTTACAAGATTTTTAATGATTTGTCCTTGGTTTTCCTAGATCACTTTCAGCTGCCAGTTCCCTACGATACTGGCACCGAACTCTTATCTACCTTCCGCCAACACAAAGCCACACACATATCTGATCACATTCAAGAGTGGCGTCGACGAAAGCGGTTAGTGAAAGCCAACATTCCTCCAGATTTTTTGTTGGAATGGTTCCTTATGTCTTTACTTCCTTACGTTTCAAAGGACTTTTCAATGTTCGGCATTATGACTGAGGAGCAAGCTATTTTCAAATCCCATCAGCTAGACCTAGTCTACGCTCAGTCTGGTATCATGTACAATATTATTCCTGATGCACGGATATCACGTCATGAGCTCAATCCTGTTCCTGGACCACATGTTGATGGCATCATTGGATCCACGAGTGCTCGTCCCATAGATTTGGTTACAAATCAAATGCAAAAATTTTCTATTAGCCAATCTACCCTCGGACAGGATCACGCCTTGTCCGCTTCCACCCAATCATCCAATGTTCACTCTATACAATCGGTGAACCCATCAGGTAACCAACAACCTGGTGGAAAGAAGAAGGGGAGAAATAATCGTAGGGGTGGAAATAATGGGAGAAATAGAAATACTCCTAGAAAAGAGAACTCTAACCCTCCTCAGGATGGTGGAAATGCTGGTGGGGACCGTAAACCTAGACGTAAGGTGAAATTTCCCTGCAAACATTGTTCGGAATATCACCTTACCCATTTGTGTCCTCGAATTGAAGAAGATTCGAAGCAACTTGCACAGATCCCAGCTATGTTGAAAGATCCCCTTCCACATCACCAAAATATGGCTTCAAGTGCTTCCGTCGTTGGTTATGGGACTAACGAAACTTTGACATCCTATTCTCATGCCAGTGGATTCGGATGCGTAAACATGGTTAAATCTGAGGTTAGTATTGCTACTCGCCAAAGCAATTATGGTGCACTGCAACAGAACATGGGGAATGAGACCCCTCCTCCTGATTCTTCTTTGCATATCAAGAAGCCTACTACTATGCCACGGATACCGAAAGGTGTTCTTAAGTGCTCAACGCATAATCCCAATGCCTAAGCCACCCATAACTACTCCATTGTAGAAGATTTGGGCCAAACTCCGTGTGCCATGTCGGCTCTTGAGGTTCTCTAGGCATGTCCTTCACAGAGGAACACCCTTTTATGTGCTTTTGGATTCCAGGATCAGGGTAGCCCTAACGTTATTAAATTCAATACTACGGATGTCCAACCTAGCTTACATTATCATGTGGCTTTTCAATTCCATGTTAGGTGCTTACAAAAAAATCGTTAAACATACGGTGGTTGACGAAGATGCTTCCACCTCAGTGATTTCGTTGGATTATTGGAAATATCTTGGCTCTCCTCCCTTGTCGAAGTCTATGACCATTCTTACTACATTCGATGGTCGGTCATTTAGGCTGCATGGTATTATCCCTTACCTTGAATTCCACTTGGGTGGGAAATCCGTGCCTATTGAAGTCGAGGTGGTTGATGCTCCCATCGACTACAACCTTTTACTGGGTAGGAATTGGATCTACACAATGAGATCGATCATGTCCTCTGTGTTTAGAGTTATTTTCTTTCCTCACGAAGGAAAAATTGTGATAGTTGATCAGCTAGATTTCTCTAGTTCCAATACCGTAGCATCGTCGAGAACTGTTGCTCCCTAGATCAAAAATTCTTAGCTGGAAACTGGGAATATTGTTGTGGGATTGTATTCCTCTTTGATGGGATCATTCGACTTTGTTGCACCAATCTCCTTTATTGGAACCATTTTTTATAGTGCGTCGTCCACATTGAATAATGTACCTTTTCAGACCTCATAGTTTAGTGATCCATGGACTTTACCATCCATGATATCCCCGTCTGGAGACATTTCGCACATTGGAAAGGCTATGCCAATATCTGCAGCCAAGCTTGCGTACCGTGATATCCAACAAGCCACTGCAGATCCGAATCTCTCCTCTTCATGGACAGAAGAAGAAGATCTCGTTATGTTGCCCACGTGGGCAGCCGACTCATCTTGCTCGCATGATTGTCTTGATGGTACTTTGCCTTAGGATGAAGCTATCATTGAGGCCATGAGTGGTAGTGATAGGCCTTGGGAATATTTGCATCATCGCTCTTATTTTCTTCCCAACCTTGACCTTATTGAGCGAGAAGAGTTTAGGTCGACTCTTGTAGAGAAAGTTGGTCACCCTATGGCTCCTTTGGATTCGCATGGTATTTACGCAAAGGGGAATATGGCGAATATCTCCCCAACCATTCCGATCAACATTTCTCACACACCTGGAAAGATTGAAAACGTTTATATTGGTGTTAATTGTTCTCTTGGTGAGATCCATATATACACCGAGTTGTTCAAGGAAATTTGGGATGTTTTCGCCTGGTCATATGAGGAGATGCTAGGAATAGACCCTAGCATTGTCGAGCAAGAGATTAAGACATATCCTAATGTTAAGTCGATTCGACAACGTCTTCTTGTTGTGAATCCTAGGATGGCAGCCGCAATTAAGGTAGAGGTGGAGAAACTACTCAAAGTTGGTTTCATCTACCCGGTTCCCCTTACCGAATGGGTGTCAAATCCCGTTCTTGTGGATAAGAAGCAGGGAACCATCCGTGTATATACATATTTTAGAGATCTAAACCGAGCATGTCCGAAAGATAAATTTCCCACTCCATTCATAGATCAAATCTTGGATGTGTGTGTGTAGGAAGTGAGTTATTTTCATTTATGGATGGTTTCTCAGGATATAATCAGATCCAGATTAAACCCAAGGATCAACATAAAACTGCTTTTATATGTCCTTGGGGTACATTTTCATACCGGAAGATGCCCTTCGAAAAAATCCGAAGCTACTTTTCAACATGCCATGACATACTATTTTCACGACCTTAAGTGCATAGTAGAGGCTTACTTGGATGATCTTGCTGGCCATTCTCGTAAGAGAGTGGACCACCCCAAGCACCTCCACCTCATTTTCGAAATATGTTGGTGTTACAAGATTCGTTTGAACCCCAACAAGTGTATCTTTGTCGTGAAAATAGGTCTCCTTTTAGGGTTTGTAGTTTCCAAAGAGGGTATAAGAGTCGATCCTCTAAAGGTTGAGGCAATACTTTGATTTCCTCCCCCGCGTAACTTGATTTAGCTTCAGGCCTCCAAGGGAGAGCCAATTTCTTACGGTGCTTTATCGTGAATTATGACAATCTTACCAAAGGTTTCACGTGACTTTTGAAGAAGGACACTCCTTTTATCTGGGATGAGCAAGCCCAACAGTCTTTCGATGCCTTGAAGAAAGCTTTGCTATCGGCCCCTCTGCTTAGTCCACCTGACTTTGCTAGAGATTTTTTGCTTTATGTGGCCGCATCTCAAGAGACAATTGGTATGGTTTTAGTTCAGGTGGATGATGTGCTCCAAGAGCATGTTCTTTACTACCTTAGTTGGAATTTAGTAGACGTTGAGCTGAGATACTCTCACATGGAGAAATTGGCACTTGTGACTATTCATGTAGTCCAACGATTGTGGCATTACATTCTTCTTAGGAAAACCATTGCCATAGCACACGTCAATCCATTTCATTTCATGATCTCGCAACACCTAATTGGGGGGACGTATAATAAGTGGATTGTTATTCTTCAGGAATTTGATCTTGATTTTGCTTCGGCGAAATCAGTGAAGTCCTTAGTTTTCGCTGAGCTCATGTCGGATTTCCTGAGACTTGATGAGGATATAGTCCATCAAGAATCTTTTGTGGATTAACATTTATTTATTATCACGACAACAGACCCTTGGTATGGGGATATCATCATATATCTCCAAACTCTGAAGTTCCCTTCGCATTATTCGTGAGATGAACAACGGTGTGTGAGACATCACGCTAAATACTATGTTGTCGTCGGTGACACTTTGTATCGTCGGGGAAATGACTCCATCCTTCGTCGTTGTTAACTCATGAAGAAGCGGAGTTAGTGCTTAATGAATGCCACGGTGGGGCATGTGGTGGTCACTTATCTGGCCTTGCGACAACTCAACGTATCATGCAAGTAGGTTACTTCTGTCCTTCAATCTTCAAAGATTGTATGAACATTGTGAAGAGATGTCACCATTTCTAGGTGTTTTCTCAAAATTTACACTCGCATCTTGCGCCCCTTCATCCGGTGGTCACCGTCGGTCCCTTCACCAAGTGGGGAGTGGATTTCATGGATTGCAAACTAGTTTTGGCTGGGGGGAATCACCATATTATTGTGGTCGTGGACTAATTTTCTAAATGGGATGAGGCCATGCCGACTGTAAAATCCGATGGTGCTACCGCAACCCACTTCGTATTCAATCATATTATCGCTCGGTTCAGTATCCCGAAAGAGATTGTCACTGACCATGGCAGTAAATTCCAAAACAAGATGATGGCGGATTTATCACTTAATCTTAGGTTTCGTTAAGATAATTCATCTTCCTACTACCCCAAAGAGAATGGTCAGGTCGAGGCAGTAAATAAGTCCTTAAAAACCATTCTCCAATGAACCATCCAACAAAGCAAGAGCAACTGGAATATCATGTTACATCCTGCTTTGTAGGCATATCGAACCACAGTTAAGACTGCCACCGGTTTCTCATCATTTCAGCTAGTACATGGTGTGGAGTCTATCTTACTAATTGAATGCAAAATCCCTTCATTAAAACTAGCCATAGACCTCATGTCTGACACTTCAGAAGTTGAGAAATGTTTGATCCACCTTGAGCAACTTAACGAGCAGCGTCGAAATGTCGCCATGGCTATAGATGCCAACAAATGTCATGTTAAGGTTCAGTATGATAGGTTTGTCCGTCCCTGGCAATATGTTGAAGGTGACTTGGTCCTCTTGTATGATCAATCTAAGGAACCCCTGGGGCGGGAAAGTTTAACCCCATGTGGCACAGTCCTTACATACTGAGGCGTGTCCTTGAGAAAGGAACCTATGAATTGGAAGACTATGAGGGGAACACCTTGAAGGAGCCTAGAAATGGGCTCTACCTCAAGCGGTATTATGCTTGAGCTTCTATCTCGAGATGATACTTGTATACTATTGTATAGTTGCTTCTGTACATAGTTTATATTTCTATTTTTTGTCCGAGTATGTTGATTCGCCTCCGTTTGGTTGACATATGTCAGCAGAATATCCAGTTTTCATGGGATTCGCGGATGGTGCTAGCCATCACACGCAGAGACTCGCTTCTGCTGCGTGGGTTATTAATTCACCAGACCATCAAATTGTGTCTTCAGGAGGTGCTTGTCTTGGTCCTACATCCAACAATGTGGATGAGTACAGTGCCGGTGTTGAGTTACTTCATGATTCCATTTCGCATGGTATCTAGTCTTTAGAAGTCTGCCTAGATTCACAATTGGTTGTGTCTCAATTGAATGGCCAATACCATGTGAGGGATCCTACATTACTATGGCAGTTCTTAAGGGTAAGACTCTTGGAGCATCAATTTGTTTTCATTACATACATTCATGTTCCAATACGTTTTAATCATGTACTTGATGCATATGCTAATTATGTCCTAGATTGGCATTTGTCACATCAATAAAAGAAGCACACAAATAAACATCCATTCACACATTTGTACATACACAAATAGTAGAACTGGAGAATCATAGTTTTTCATAAATAATATGTCCAAAATGTGGTGTCACAGTACAAAACTGGAGCCCGTAGCTCTTAAAAATATACATAACCGATATAAAAATATAGGACTCCGTGGCATCTAAACCCTACAGGAGGCCTCAGTGCCTTGGCAGGATGTGTTTGACCATAGTAATGCACTGCATTAGCTATGCGTTGCAGTAATTGCACCCAGGTACCCGGTACTCCTACAACATGTCACTGCATCGCCTTTGGGAGAAGCTCCACCTCTATCATCGGTACTCTGGTAGTCATGTGGGTCAAGTTGACCCGTAGTGTATCTAGTGTGCACTCTGCTGCAGCGCCAACCGCCTCTCCACCCCTTCCTCGACGATGATGTCGCGGGAATCCATGTGGTCTTTGTGGACCAACATCTGCGAGCAAACAGTCATATGTCAACATGTGATACTACACCAAAAAAAAATTTGCATTCATTTATAATCAAAAATACAAAAAATTTACAAATTCCAAAAAAAGAGTAACTTATTGATCTCTCTGAATGCGGCCCCTGGAGGGAGCGACATGTTGCAGTCACCACGATAATATATCCCCTCATATGGGTAGTCATCGATGGTGATGAACTGCCGTACCAACCAGTGGAAAAACTCCTCAGAATATGGGGAGGCCTGCCGACCACCCCCCTGCCGCGTCAGTATCTCATCCCGGAGACTGTGCGGAGGGACTTAAACCCTCGGACTCAAACCTGAAACTCTCTCAAAGAAGAAACTGCAGAGTATGCTGCCAAAACCAAAGTTCTTGGCTCATCCAAGCTTGCACTCTATTAATTGGCTCTTCATAATAACTAGTAACGTTGTGCACCAGTCGTACATTGTAGGTCTCATACACTCTGCTGTATAGAATACCAATGGCCTCGAAGCTTGATGTAGAGCAGCTGAACCTGATATTCTTCTGAGTGTGAGTACTATTATCTTCATACTTAGGCTTGCAATGGACTCAATGGGAATCTGACTTCCCACCTTTTGGGTACCAGGAAGGAAATACCGGTCTATGTAGTCAGTAATGGTGATCCCACCACCTACATCGCGGGACCTGAGACTAGCCACATCCCCTCGGTGGGACAACCCTGTGATAAAGTAAATATCCTCCACCTCCAATGGAAGTAGTTTACTATCTAGGTCGAAGTGTTGTGCATCTGCATCCGAGTAATCAACCAGCTTGCGGAGCAATTGGTTTTGGGCCCTTAAACCCCCAATGCTCCAAAACTTATAGATACCACATGCGTGTAACGCTTGTTGCGCGAGTAAATCTTAGCGTACTCGTTCATCAAAGACATCATGTTCTCTCTCTCTCCACTCTAGGACCATCCTGGAGGCAAGAACAAAGAATTTTTTAGCATTCATCCATTAAAAAACCATCCTCACGGCCCTGTACGCAGTCAATGCATGCGTTGACCGTGTCCAGGAAGCCCTACCTGCGACCCACAAAGTTGTAGCTCGCGTACAACGCCGAGAAGATGTATATATTGGAAAAGATAAAACTTTGACCACTAAAACATGAAATAAAAACCATGAATTTGAAGAGGGGGATGAGACTACTAACCTGCTCTAGACGGATCGTGGATCCGACGCCCGTAGCTCCCAGAATCAGCAACTGAAGATTGAGGTGAAAACTAACCCAAAACCACTATTTTGGGTGAAATGTGAAAATGGAATAGTAGTACTAATTTCTTTTTACTATTTATAACTTTTAAAACCCACTTTCCTATAGTTTTTACCATTTTAAGCTGTTTTGGACTAATATGTCGTCTTGGAGTACCTTTTTGAACAGATTTTTCCAACGAGAGTAGATTTTTTGACCATTTTGCGCCTATGGAGGGTATATTTTACACCGAACATATAGTTTAGATGTCATTTTCGCTTGCATTTTTCATTTGAACTTTGACCGTTTTTCATTGACCCTAGGTGTGACCCCTCTTTTTAACTGATGGAACCTTCACACTATTATAGAAGTGTCATTATTTGGCGGTAGGGCTTGTTCGACCATGGGTTCCCTAGTTAGGACCTTTTTAAGTCTTTTGGAACCCATGCCGTTGTCTCTCCTTAGGATTGGGAGTCCTTTGTAGTTACGCCATGACTTTGCGATAAAGACTCATACTCTACTTTGTCTTATTCTGGCCATCTCCCATAAGGACTCCCCATTTATGTTGAGTTGTGATTGCATTGCATCATCCTGCTTGCCTCTTGAGCCTTGTGCCGGCTCCCGCTTACTCAATTATTAGCTATGTTCTTTAGCACTTTCCCTTTCGAGACAAGCAGAGCTTTCATTTTCCTTTCACAATTTGATGACCCTTTACCCTAAGGGAACACCCCCCCGAGTGTCCACATCCTACGCATGCTTCCTTGCATTAATCATAGGTATGTTCCACTGCTTGGGACTAGTTTTCTTTCTATTTGACACTCGTTCCCTCACCCGTTGTACTATAAGCAATTTTATTCTTTTTTAAACTTTCACAATATGAAAAAGACCAAAAAAATAAAAAAACTGAAAAATCTGGAGGGGAAAATCTTTACTACTTCTTGTTGGCAGCTGTCGTGTCGCCTTTAAACAGAGCATTCACTCCATTCCATTCATTGTGAGTCGGGATTATAGTAGTACCTTAGGAGCTATACTCGTTTCTCATATTTTACTCCACCGGCTGGTTAAGCTTCCAATCATTATGGAGCCCTTTGTTGATGCCTCCTGCATCGCACAGTGTTATTATTATCTAGTACTTGAGTCTATGCTTCCTGATTCTATCCATCTTCCCATGTTCTTGTTCAAAAGAAGTTCTGAAACCAGAGTTGGCCACTCCTCAAATCTCTTAACTATTGCATGTCGGCCATCCTTACTGAGTCAGTCCGTTCTGTTTGTCCGAGTTCTTCCAAATATTTCAGCATAGCTGTTATCTCATGCTGGTGAATGGGGGATGCATTAATTCCCTCCTTCCAGCGAGTTTCATTCCATCAACTTCAACTCATTTATTCCGGAATTGAGACTTAGAGTCTGTTGAGTACCTTGAGGCTTGCAGTCATTAGTGGTAGGTTCTCTCGCCATCGACAGTTTTGGGAATACATCAATGTCCCCTGATCGATGGATTCATCTTAGTGTTTGACCTCAACACATCTATTCACACTTTGGTGATTGTACTCTGTGCCTTGATGCCCATTTTCATTATTGGTGGGTTATCTCACGTCTGTTAACGGTATACATCATTGACTGGTAATCAGACGATGTCACATCAGGTTCGAATTCAACACCTATAATCACTTGATGGGACTTGAACCGTATATGATTTATGTAGAAGACCACAGATGTTAGTGGCATTCAGTATGCTACTCATGATCGTAATTGTACTTATGAGATGACATTTCTCATACATCAACAGTTTGTACCTTCATTTTGCACCAGTTGTTTCCTTTTCAGCAGGAGACCATATCTTACTATATATGGGTCATGGCTATGACTACCTATGACATATACTCACTATATACTTCCTATCATGGCCATTGTATCAGATTGTTGTATTGTACCGACATGTATCCAGATATATTATTGTATTATGATGAGTGGGCTACTCCTTCCATTTTTGTCTCCATCACTCCACTTCTTAGATTATAATGTATTTCGGCCATCGTAGTACCTTCTATGACCTCACACATTAGGGGGCATCTATTACAGCATATTTTTCCACCTTGTGAGCATCATCACTCATTGGCCTTCAGTTTTCATTTTATTGACTTAGATCCATTATTTGTCCTCCAGGAACCATCATTCCCTATTTTTGTTCCTGTACGCTAGTTGTTCCACTATAGCCAGCGTATACGCAAGATGCACCAATGTAGCCAACGTACATCAATTTAAATGGTAAAAAACAATAGAAAATTACTTTTCACTCCAAAAATCGGTCTCAGGGTGACCTTTGGCCCTCCATGTACCCCAGAAACGACTTGATTCTACCTTTCACCTACCTTGGAAGGCTATATATTGAGCTCTTATGGTGCACGGAAGGAGGAGAAAGAGAGAGCACCGTAACTATATTGTATTTTTTCCGTGACTTGAGTCTTCAGCCATTGATCCTTGTTGCTGTGAAATTCTTATGTTCACCTGCCAAACTCCTTTATAGTTTGAGTTTTCCATTGAATAGGGGATTGAAGTGGTGGAGGAACAAGTGGAGGGACCTAGTTCTTGGTTCAAATGGGTTGCCGGCAAGAGGTTGTATCATGTACTTCTTGTTATCATTAATGGAAATACTCATTTTCTCGTCCAATTGATCTTGTAAATGTTGTTTAATTACATTGGGTTACATTTTCTTATTATATCTTGGACCATGCTATTGATTATTCTAATGTCTTTCATATATTGTATGCACTTGCTTGTATTTGTTGTTGAGACTAAGCTGCAGGGTCAAGTGTAGAGATTGAAAGCTCAACGGGGATCTACTTTGAACATCTGGTTAAGGTTGGTCTTTTCTCCATATCTTAGCATTTTCATTTATATAACATTGTTTTGAGAATTGAGTAGATTTCTTGCAATCATATGTCCGTTGTGGTCTGCCCCATACCATAGGAATTTTTTCTCTGTAACAACTCTGATGATATCTAGAAAATCCATAAGTGAAAGAGTATGCCTCTTGTCCACCTACGTTATCTAGCACTTCATCGGTGAACGGAGTAGAAAATGTGCCATGCAAGGATGCATCGTTCAATTTTCGGAGGTCCACATAGATTCTAATTTCACCTTTATCTTTCTTATCCTGAATTACCACAGGACTTATCCATTTTGATTCCTCTACTAGCTCAATAATTCCTGCGTCAAGCATCTTATCAATTTTTTCGTTAACCCTTTCTTTATATCTAGGATTCAATCTGCAAGGCCTTTTCTTAATAGGCTTCGCATCATGCTTGAGATGTATTTTCATAACTCCCAAGTCACCTAAAATGCCTTTCATTTCAGAAAACTTGGTAGGAAATAAATCTTGATATTCGCGCAGTAGGTATGAAATCTGTCCTACTGTTTCTTCATCCTAGTAATCCCCAATAGAAGCAAACTTTGGTTCATTCAAAGTACCAATGTTGATCTTTCTGGTCTTCACAGGACTACTCAAATCTAGAATTTCTAAATCAGGCCCCTCAACATCGCATTCTCCTTCTAACTCAGGTATATTTACATCGCAAGGGTCTTCATTTTCGTCTTCATCTAATGCAAAGTTATAACATTCAAGGGCATGCTCAAACTGTATTTCCCAATCTGGTTGTTTATATATTGGTAATGGGGTATCATTGAATATCTTCTTTGTAATGACCTGCAGAGCCTCACTGATACTTGGACAATCATCCTAAAAAATGAAAGTGGATTGAAAGTCAGTTATCAGTATGTGCCAATCTATTGTGCCTCTGCGATGTTCTGCTTATGTATACCAATTATTTGGTATTTGATCTAATGTGTGTATAAACATGTGAACCCATTCTTTCTTAGGTGTATGTACCCAAACTTTCAAACAAAGTTCTATATGATCTCTGGGATCAATCTGTCCATTATATTTTGCTTGTTCTATGTCATTATGTCCGCAAATATAATTTCCATCATGTGTTGACATTCTTCCATGTGTTCAGGTTCTCTTTATGCGCAACCCACCATCTAACAAGTGTAGCTCGCAATGTTGTATCCAAAGCTTCTAGCTTATATTCATCTTAAATTGATACTTGATATTCTTGAATAAATGCGTGGATATTTTCTTAACCATCATAAGTATGAATTGGAATTACCTATGTTCCAATCCAACGTAGTGACTTTGTGATCTTCGCACATCATCTTGCGGATACTTCATGCATTCGACTCTGCCAGTTCTCTATTCCTATGTTTGATTCTGATACGCATGAATTGTTGCATCTTCAGCTTAATGTTCCATCATCAGTAGGATTAGTGTAATTTTCCCGATTCACTGTCATCTTTTAGATATTATAAATTTCTTGGGCACTACATTCTTCTCGAACTGGTTCAATATGTCTAGGTCCTTGTGAAGGATCCATGGGTGCGATGACCCTGATATCTGGTCCTCCAAATATCATTTTTTTTTCTTGAGATTGATGATTGTGAGGTTGTTAATTGCCTAGTCAATCCCCAATAATGCAGGATAAGGATTGATGTCATCTATGATCTCAATAACCTCGAAGTCTGCTTTGCTTCGTACTCCATCAATGTCTACAAGAACACTTGATAATCTCCCAAAAGGTATAACCTTTTGTTGATTGGCTAATCTCAATTGTATAGGAGACCAAGATAACTCTGTCTTTCCCATATGTTCCCATGTTTGTTTTGTCAGGACATTCACCTCTGAAGCTTGGTCGAGAATGACCTGGCTCATTTCATAGTCTCCAATCTGTGCATTTAGCCTCATTTCTCTTCATGTCTGTCTATGGTTCTTGATATGATGAACTGCTCTGTGTGCATCATTTACTATATTACGTTGTTTGTAATTTCCCAATAGGTTCTGTAGTTCACCTAAGGTGTTTCCATGTCTTACCAATTTTATGCAGCTCTGTAAGAACTGTGTTATAGGACTTATCTGCTCTGGCGAAGTTTGCATTCCATCATACAAGATCAGCATATCCTGTATCAGTGTCTGATCACTTCGCAAATGGGTTCTTGTGGTCGAAGGTTCCACATTCTGAAAGCTTTGTATTGCTTCCATGAATGCCTTAATCTCTTTGTCGGGGTTAAACTCGGGCATTTTTCCAGTTTCTTTTCTTACCCAAGGCCCATCAGTAGGATTTGTTATGTTTAAGTGATCTTCAGAAGTCGAAGCTTCGTTTGTCCTATCATCTCCTATCACGGTTCCACTTCGTGTCACAACATGAATGTTGTGATCCTTGTTCCTCTTCCCAGCTGCGATCATTTTTAAATTTTGGTTTCTTCCTTCTGGTCTTTTCTCTTTCATTTTTCCTTGAAAAATGGGACATGCTTCAATGACATGGTCAAATGATTTACAGTACTTACAAGTAGTGCATGGATTCTAACAGTCTCTAGCTAGATGTCCTGGTTGAGCGCAATTATAGCAAATGATCTAACCTCTTCCTCGTCCTTGGCCAGTTTTGCATCCTCTTCCTCTGTATCCACCACGTCCTCTATATGCGCCTTGGTCATACTGCGCATTTTCATTATTATTCGATGTTTCTCCGTGGACTCTGTAGACATCATGCTTTATTTCTATCATGAGATCATATGCTCTAAATTTGGTATCATCATGTCCAACTAACTTACAGAATGTGCAGTACATATTCTTTGGTGACTGTACATATTTCTCAAGCAGGTAACAATCTTCTGGGTGATGTCCTCTACATCGAAAAATCTCACACCATGGTCCTTAATGTTGATTCAATGGGTTTGGTGCTCCACTATTGATATAGTGTCTGAGCACATGACAGTGTTCCTTGGAATGTCCCTCTCCTTTACATTTCATACACCAAACTTATTCTCTAGTTTCTTTTCTTTTCTTCATATCTTGTAGCTGTAATGTCAAATTGGATGACTGTGACTCTATTTGTATCATACCTGTACTAGTTTCTCCTATAGGTGAAGCTTCTAGCTTCACCGCAATATCTAATGCTTATGTTTGCGATGCTACCTTCTATTGCATCAACGGTAATCTAATATGGGGCAAAAATACAACTATGAACCATTCGTGATGTTGTTGTAGTGCTATTTCAAAGCTAACTTGATCTAATAATGCTTTGAACTTTTGATCAAACTCCCATAAAGTCTCATTAGGTTTCTGTTTGATTTCTTTTATCTCTATGATGCACTAAGATTCTGACTTAGGTTTCTTAAATTCTCTAATTAGCGTAGTTCTGATATCCACCAACGTTCTGTTATGTCCAACAAAATATTTCATAAACCATGTTAAAGCTCTGTCTCTGAATGTAGTAATTAGTTGGGCTTGTTTTATGGCATCATCTTGTACTTGTTTAACATTCCATATAGCTTCACAGAGAAACCAATGTTGCTCTGGGTCTTCTAGGCTAGTTCCTTTAAAAATAGGTAGTTTAATGTCATCTTCCATTCTTCTTCTAGGAGGTGTAGTGTTCTGAGATGATGAAGGTATACCACTACTTGATTGATTCTGAGTATTTTCCCTTGCAATATTACTTCTACTAGTGTTATGTGAACTAGTAAGATTTATGTCCTCAATTATGAGTTTCTGTGGAGTAATAGGTTGATAACCAATGCATCTGGGTTCTATTTCACTATCACACTCAACCTGGTATGAGCTTCTATCACTTCCTAAGTCTGTTTCTAGGAATGTGCGAGGTTCGGCTTCACGAGACCTCTTTCTAGTGTTAACTTTATATCTTTTTCCACTTCTTAAAATACCAATATCTTTGTCTGTGTCACTATCTGTGTTACTAAACATTCCAGACTCAAACACTAGGAATTTGATTGCATTTGTAAGACTCATTTTTCAGCTAGTAACATATTAATGTATAAACTGGGGTTTTTCAGGTACTTACCTATAAATCCTTGAAATAAATCTGCTTCCGCTGCGCTGTAGGAATTCAACGTGTCCACAGCAAAATCTGTAACATAGCTTTCCAATAAGCTATCCAACCAAAATTCTATTGCTCTTGAAATTTGGTTGTCAATGCCTTTAAGCCTCTGAATGAACTCTGGATTCCAAATTGTAGGTTCTCCACCCTGGAAACAATTTTTGCATTCTGCTATCCTCGATATCCACTCATGCAACTCAGTAGCGAATGATGCAAATAAAATTTGATGTAGGTCAGTGAATATATACCTCTGCAACCATTGTTATGTGGTCAGACACGAATGTCTGTTCTCTTTCTTTGCAAACTCAAGTTCTACCTAACTTACCCAGTTCTCTATTTATGTCTTTTTCAGATACCATGTTGGAGCCTAGGCCGTAGCTGCGGTAAAGCTGCGAATTTTGGGGGAAAAAACACAAGTATGAAAGGAAAGTGCTAATTTTGGGACAAGCACTAAGTTTTGGGTAAGAAGGAGATGGTGTACAGTACGGTGCCAATTGGACAAGCTCAGCGAAGATCACGGACCGGAAATCGCGGAGCTCGCGCGCACGTCATCGAAGAATGAAGGTGGCTCAGCTACCATAATAAATAAGGCGATGGAGTAGAGGGCTCAGCTACCCTCATTTAAAGGCTAAGTACAGAAGTTATGGTTGCTCAGATCAAGGAGGAGCAACGGACCAGAGCATTGAAGGCGAAGGACAAGCGCCCATACCCACAATCCGCGCCGGAAGTCAAGGAGCCTGCAGGAAGCGGCGACGTGACTGCAAGCGGCGCCTACAGTACACCTAGCCATGTGCGTGGTTAGGGTTTTTGGGAATCACTGTTGGGAAAGGCCCACAGTTTTGTAAAGGTGTGACCGTCATGGCCACCTATATATATGTATACATAATAAAGAAGAAGAGGTTAGATATTTTGGGATAGTTAGATGGTTAGACTGCTAGATAGTCAGTCTCGAGGATAGATCATGTGTTGATTATCCTTTGTTATGTTTTCTACCGAGTGTGTAGAACTAGAGTAGAATCGGATAGCCGAGGAGCTAATCCCTGAGTTGCCAGACAGTCTGAGTCGACGTCTGTGCCTTTGTAATCTCTGTAGAGAAGAGACTAGATTGAGAGAAGGGCTCCCAGCTGTGTGCGTGGAGTTTCCTGTAAAGATCTAAGGCTGCAGCTGTGTGCGCAGCATATTGTATACTCTATCATTTTCTGGTTAATATAAACTCCCGTGGACGTGGTTTTCCTCGAGGAGATTGGCTTCACATATTTCTTCTTGTTATAAATGTTTGCGTGAATGATTAACTGTTTAAGTTCATTACCTGTGTATACAAGACTCTGTATTATCTTTGAGACTGTTTAAGTGAGTAGAGAAGGCCCTTTGATAGTTATAAGCGTTAAGTACCGAAGAAGTGGTGGAGCGCTGTCGCTGCAGCGATCAAGGAATGCGTTACTGCGCTGGGTGCGCAGGGAGAGGAGGTACTTAACGCATCGACGCAAGGACTAGTTGCCCTCTGCGCTAGAGAGGAGAAACTGCACAGCGGGCCTGCTGAGGAAGGAAGCTTCGCAGTTGCGCCGAGGGGCCTGCGGGAAAGTACGACCGCCGATATCTGAGGAACCGGAAGAGGAAGAGCAATCTCCGCGTCACCACGGTTAAGGAAACCTGATTCCTTAACCCCCCCATAGCCACTTCGGGTGAGACCTCGAGCTGCTGCGCAGCTCGTTGCCGAGAGGGCCAGTGCGCCAAGGGGTTTGTTGCTGCGCTTCATTAAAACCCGGGTCTGCCCAGTAAAGCAGCCAACAAATGGTACCGTTGCCTTATGACTTTTTGATCATATCACTTCCGTTGCTTTGAACCCTGTTGTTGAGCCAACAAATGGTTCCGTTGCCTTATGACTTTTTGATCATATCACTTCCGTTGCTTTGAACCCTGTTGTTGAGCCAACAAATGGTTCCGTTGCCTTGAGACTTCTTATTCCAATGACGCGCGAGATCGAGGAGAACAAATGGTTCCGTTGTCTTGCGACTTGCTGCTGTGAGACTTACTATTTCCGCGACGTCTGAGATTGTTACTGAAGCCAGCGAAAGGTTCTGTTACACTGAGACTTGCTCAGTTAACAAATGTGTTACTGGAATCCTACAGCTAAATAAATCGGAGACTGGTTTGATCTAAAGGCTAAAGAGTTCGCTGAACAAGAAAATAGAAGTTCTACGCTCCAAACAGAAGATTGGTTACAGAAGTATATTTATACTGACCTTCACGAAATTTTCTTTGTCACATTTGCACTTGAGTTACACGCTTGGATAGCCAAGTTAGCAGATACTACACCCACTGTGCATATTGATCGACCCGTCGCTTGGACGCCTGAGCTAGTCAGTATTGTGAAGCGGATAGACAATTCTGTGTCCCGCGCAGTAGACTTTTGGTTGAATAGTCTACTGAAAGGGTTCATCACCGAGTTTGCAGTAGACACAAGAAAGAGTTTCAGTGAAGCTGAGAGGAATTTCTTCCAAGTACACAGAGGTAAGTTCTTAAATTCTCTGAACTTATGGATTAAAATGCTTCTGTATGAAAAAGGAAAGCTATGTATTGCTTCTGATGAATAGCATAGACAAGTAATGTCCGTAGATTCTGATAATGATCCTGAAGTTATTGGTTGCACTCGTAGTGGAAAACGGTATAAAGTAGGCCTTGACCGACATTCTTTTGAGTCGAGCCCAGAAGACAGCCAAGTCCCTAGAGCAATCCATATAGAAAGACAAGGGAGTGCTCGTATCCCTTATTACCCCTTTACACCGCAAAAGCCAGACAAAGCTCAGTATAACCCCGCAGTAACACCTTCTAGTATCCCACACGGTACTTCTAGTACCTCTGTACCACCTTTATTTAACCAGCCCAGAAGTACTGCTACAGCACCCTCACCTCAACCTAGCACAAGAAGGATGGGTGATGACATGAAGCTACCAACTTTTAGAGGAACAGGGATAGAAGACCCTGAGCAACACTGGTTCTTATGTGAAGCCATTTGGACAATTAAGCAAATTAATGATGATGCTGTTAAACTGGTTCAGTTAGCAACCACACTAAGAGAAAGAGCCTTGACTTGATTCATGAAATACTCAGCAGCATAGAATAGAACGCTTGCTGATGTAAGAAATGCTATGATTAGAGAATTCAAGAAACCTAAATCAGAATCACAGTGTATAACAGAGCTCAAAGACATCAAACAGTTACCTACAGAATCAATATGGGACTTTGACCAGAAGTTCAAAGCCTTGATAGATCAAGTAAGCTTCGAGTTTGCACCACAGCAACATAAAGAATGGTTCATTGCTGCGCTTCTCCCACACATTAGACTTCCTCTTATGCAACAGAATCTCAATACTCAGGAACAAGCTCTAGAGAGGGATATGAAACTAGAAGCTTCGCCCATTGCGGGAATAAGCAACGATGTTGCGCATCTACAGAACCAATTAGCAAACTTAACCTTGCAAGTGCATGATATTAAGAAAGGCAAGGAGATTAAGGAAGAAATTTGGTGTACAAAATGTAAATCCCAAGGTCATTCAAAGGACCATTGCCCCGTTTTCATAGACTATATTGCAACTGGAGCACCTAACCCTTTACCACAGGCACAGGGGCCTTGGTGTGAAATCTGTAGAACTAGAGGTCATAGACCACAAGAATGTCACTTACTTCAGAAATATGTACAAACTCCAAAGAATCTATATTGTAATTTCTGCAAATCAGTAGGTCATGATGAGAACAATTGTAGAGCATATGATCTTATGATAGAAAGAAAGCATGATGTTTATAGGGTACAAGCAGAGACACAAGGACCCACAGCAGGTCCACCGTATGACCAAACTCGCGACGCCCGAGCAGGAAATTACAGGGGACGCGGACGCACAACAAATTTTGGTCGCGGAAGAGGACAGATCACTTGTTATAATTGCGGAACACAAGGTCATTTTGCCAGGGATTGCCAAAATCCTACAACTCTCTGCAGGTATTGTAAATCTTCTGACCACATCATTGAAGAATGCCCTCAGCTACAGGCTAAGATGCAAGCAAAGACCCCACAGGTCAATCAGAATATTCAATTGATTGGAGCAGAAAAAAGAGAGCCAGACCCTACAGTTAATATAGTGACACGCAGTGGAGCAACCACTGGTGCGCAAGAGATGGGAATGGGAAAGCAAGCGACGCAATGGGTACGCCGCGCTAATATTAAACCAGCCCCGCTTAACCTGCAGAAGCAAAAAGAAGCATTCAAGCAAGCTCAAGAGTATTTCTCAGATCCAAGAGCTTCAAGTTCTGCCGCAATTCCGCAAAACAATATTAGATCGCAAGTGCTAAGACAAGACAATCTGGTACAAGAACAAGCCACTACAGCCGGAAGTCCTGACGAGGAGCATGCACTAGGCAGTGTTCATGCGTTCTTGCGACAATGTTTAAAATTGTTGCGCAATGAAAAGGAAACTTTAGAACTCCAACACCTGTTGGATCAGTGCCAACAGTCTGCTTCGACGAACACACCGCAGCGTGCTGTTCACCAGATTGGGAGTCACATTAGAACTGGAAAAGAAATGAGGCTCACAGCGCAGATTGGAGCATTTGAAATGGACGAAGTCATGCTAGATTTGGGCTCCGAAGCCAATGTTCTCACTATGCAGACATGGGAACAAATGGGAAGCCCTCAGCTTACAAGATACCCTATCCAGCTAAGACTCGCGAATCAGCAACGAGTCTCTCCATTGGGCAGATTACCCAACGTACCTATTGATATTGAAGGAGTAAGAAGCTCTGCAGACTTTGAAGTAATCAAAATCATGGATGATAGTAGACCATACCCAGCACTTTTAGGAATAGACTGGGCATTTGATAATTTGGCTGTCATTAATTTAAAGAAAAGACAGATGACCTTTGAGGATGACCAGATTAGGGTCATCGCACCACTTGATCCTATTCAAGGACCAAGGTATATAGAACCCATTCGCGCAGAAGAGGAAGCGCGCCACATGGAAAGTTTGTACCAAATGACTACTAACCACAGTGACTACATCAACCCCACAGCAGATGGCCATATCAGCTGGCGATGCGATAGCTCGTGCACATCAGACTCAGATGCAGGATTGGAAAACTGGCAGAATCGTTTACATGAGGTTTCTGCAAGGCGTTGCGCCATGATGACTAAATCCATTCGATGGATTGGCACAGAATTAACTGACACTCCAATTTTTGATGGTTTAACTGAAGTAACTAAATTCATACATGAATATGAACAAAAGCTTCCAGAACAGCAGCGCATACAGGCATTGGATGTGGCATTGCGCGCTACACCCGCAAGATGGTGGGCTGCGCATAAGGAGAATATTCACACATGGCATGACTGTCGCATATTGATACTGCGCAGATTTCAGGACACCACAACCGGAGCCCTACGCAAATACGAGGGACAGAGTGACCCCAGGTCACACATTGAAGCATGTATTCAGCAATGGTCAGATATTCCGGAAGATGAATGGGTTCACCTATTCATCCACACATTGGATACAGTTCCAAGGAATTGGTATACTGAAACAGAATTGCGCAAAGGCACTATCAGTTGGCCTCTTACGATAGAAAGCTTTCAACTTACCTTCAGCTTTGAGTCAGAGCATCCGAGTATTGATCAAGCTCTGAAGTGTATTAAAAAGAAGGTATTTGAACCATGTCTATTACCAGAATATTCCCAACCAGACTAGGCTGTCCAGATAGAACATGCCCTGGAATGCTATAACTTCACCGCTGAAGATGAGGAGGACGATCCTCGCAACCTCAATATCCCAGAATCAGAAGGGACGCGCAATATTAAAGGTCCTGAGCTTGATATTCCTGCCATCACAGAACACATCAAGCTTAAAAAGGTAAACATTGGTACAGAAGCTGAACCAAAGTTTGCTTCTATAGGAGATTATTGGGATGATGAAACTGTTGGACATGTTTCAGAATTATTACGTGACTACCAGGATATCTTTCCTACCAAGTTCACAGAAATGAAAGGTATCCTAGGAGACTTAGGAGTGATGCGTATACCTCTGAAACCAGATGCCAAGCCAGTAAAGCAGCGCCCATACAGGTTGAACCCGCGCTATAAAGAAAAAGTCAAAGAAGAAATTGACAAAATGCTCGCAGCAGGTATTATTGAGCCAGTAGAGGAAAGCGATTGGATTAGTCCTATGGTGGTCCAAGAAAAGAAAACGAAAGGTGAAATAAGAATCTGTGTAGACTTGCGCAAACTCAATGATGCATTAGCGCACGATCCATTTCCCACTCCTTTCACAGATGAAGTACTTGATAATGTTGGAGGACAAGAGGCTTACTCTTTCACTGATGGTTTTTCGGGATATCATCAGATCAGAATCCATCCGGACGACCGCCACAAGACTACTTTTGCAACTGAATGGGGCTCATTCCAGTATACGGTAATGCCCTTTGGTCTTAAAAACGCACCTGCTATCTTCTCTAGAGTTGTTGTTGCTGTTTTTAAAGAATTCATTCACAAGTTTTTAGAAGTCTATTTTGATGACTGGACTGTATTTGGCCTATTAAAGAACCATATTGCAAATCCGCGCATGATGTTAGAAAAATGTAGACAGCATCAGATTTCCCTTAACTTGAAAAAATGTATATTTTGTGCGCCCTTTGGTATTTTGTTGGGACATATTGTATGCAGACAAGGACTCCTGATGGATCCTGCGAAGGTTGCCATCATTGCTAATTTACCTGCGCCCAAATCAGTTAAGCAATTGCGCACTACATTGGGACATACAGGTTACTACAGAAAATTCATCAAAGGATATGCAAGGATCACAGCGCCTATGGAAAGATTGCTGAAAAAGGATTCGAAGTTCCAATGGACAGAAGAATGCCAACAGAGCTTGGACACACTTAAAGAAAAGATGATCACAGCGCCTATTCTAGTTTTCCCGGACTGGAAAAAACCTTTTCATGTTCATGTTGATGCTTCTTCCATAGCATTGGGGGTTGTGCTTACACAGTCTGGAGAAGGAAGTATTGACCACCCGATTGCTTACTCCAGCAGAAAGCTATCTACAGCTGAGAAGAACTACACCACTACAGAAAGGGAAGGATTAGCTATGGTGTATGCCCTACAGAAATTCAGACACTACCTGCTAGGCGCTCATTTTAAAATGTACACTGACCATTCTGCTTTGAAATATTTGGTCAATAAACCAGTGTTAGGAGGAAGAATTTGCAGATGGCTACTGCTCTTTCAAGAATATGATTTCGAGGTTATTGTAAATCCGAGCAGATTGAATGCAGGGCCTGACCATCTATCCAGGATAGAGTCAGGAGAGGAACCTACAAGTCTGGAGGACAATCTGCCTGACGCACAGTTGTTTTCTATTCAAGCAGCAGACGAATATTATTCTGATATTCTTGAGTTTCTCACTACCGGGCAAGCGCCGGCTGAGTTTACAATCCAGCAGAAGAAGCAACTTGTTGTCAGAGCCGCAGACTTCACTTTGATAGCAGGCCAGCTTTATAAGTTGGGCCCTGACGAAGTTTTGCGCAGATGTATCTTACCACATGAAAAGAGCTCTCTCATCGCAGAAGCGCATTCAAGTACCGCAGGAGGCCATTTCGCAGGAAAGCCGACTGCGCAAAAGATATTAGCCGCAGGTCTTTGGTGGCCGACATTGCACAAGGATACTAAGGCGTTCTGTAAATATTGCGATGTGTGCCAGCGAACAGGAAAACCCTCAAGGAGAGATGAAATGCCGCTAAGACCCCAGATCACACTGCGTGCTTTTGATAAATGGGCCATTGACTTTGTAGGACCTATTAACCCACCAGGAAAAAGAACTGGCGCAAGATACATCATTACAGCTACTGAATACCTCACCAGATGGGCTGAGGCTAAGCCAGTTAAGAACTGCGACGCTGCTACGGCCGCACAATTCATTTTCGAGAATATTATCACTCGATTTGGATGCCCAGTGATCCTCATGAGTGATCAGGGTACACATTTCCTCAATGAGACTATAGAGGCCCTTACTGAAGAATATCAAATTAATCACCATAAGAGTACACCCTACCATCCTCAAGCTAATGGTACGGTGGAAGCATTCAATAAGATCCTTGAGAATGCCCTGACGAAGATCTGTAATCAACAAAGAGATGATTGGGACCTTAGAGTCACAGCTGTATTATGGGCTTACAGAACCACTTGCAAGAAACTAACAGGTCACACACCTTTCAGCTTGGTGTATGGACAAGAAGCAGTTATGCCCATGGAATACATTGTTCCCAGTCTTAGAATTGCGCAAATTACAGAGATGGCAGATCCTGATACTATGAATGAAAGACTTTCGCAACTGCTTTCCTTAGAAGAAGACAGACTCATAGCCGGATTCCATCAACAAGTACAGAAGGCCAGACAGAAAGCTTGGCATGACAGGCACATTAAGCATAAACACTTTGAAGAAGGAGACTTGGTACTCCTTTATGATAGTAAATTCATCAAGTTTCCGGGCAAGTTTCGTGTACATTGGTTAGGCCCTTTTCGGGTGACAAAGATAACAGGAGGAGGTGCAGTTCAGCTTGCAAAGCTCGATGGAGAATTACTACCTACAATGATCAACGGGAGTCGGCTCAAGCTTTATCGCGACGGCCACCCCGCTCTGTTGACCTAATATATTGCTAAAGTGATGCAGATGCCCAGTGTAGTTGAAAGAGGCACCGCATTCAGTCTACACGGAAGTTGCGAGACACCCAGTCTCCGGCTTCCTGCGCAGTTCCTAGAAACATCCACGCATGTCTGAAGTTTGGTTGAAGCGAACATAGTTGCGCTCTTGCGACGCTTCTCCCCGGACCGTTGAACTATCGCTCTTGCGGAGCTCCCTTTGTTAATTCACCGCTTGAAGAGTTCTCCTTGTGGACCCCTAGAGGCACAGTTCCCTAAGTTGAAATGACCCGCCGGAAAATTTTGAATTACAGCAGTTATGTAGCCGCGTCTGAATAAATGAAGGATAAGTCCGCTATTTAAGTCTAGCCGCTCCGACGGATTTGGCTTGATCTCTGAAAGATTTGCATTTAACTCAGGCGCCGAAAGCATTAGCTTCTCCCGGAAGGCTGTCAGAGCCCGTCAATCACAATAAATGCACCACTGTGGCGAGGAGGATAGCGTGTTATCAACTCATGTATAGCTGCCTACAGCTAAGTAACCCCACTTAGTCGCATTTACTAGCACCTCTGGCTATAAATACCTCACACTTGTATAATTTTTGGGTTACTTTCCTCGAATTGCTATCTTGTTTCAAGAATCCAAGTTATTGTTTTCAGATCCGAGTTGTGCAGAGTATTTTTCCTTGTTTTCAGCGTCCATATCCTACGCAGGTCCTCCATTTGATGTCCAAAGTTTTTGTTCCCTACATCGATTCACGACGGAGAACCTGTCAACTGAAGAAGTTGTTCGTCAATTCCTGCGCCGAGGCTTAGATTTCGGCATGACTACTCCAGTCACGGCTTCGACTTATGTACATCCTGGTTACCAGGATCCCAGACAGTCTCCGGCTACAAGAGCATCGCCATCGCAGCCAGAAGAACCTGTTCCAGAGCCGTTGGCGACCATGGCGAACTATATTCCGCTGCGTCCAGATGATGCGCCAGAAGTACAGATCCCGAAGAATGCAAAGTATCCCATTCCGTTACCGCCACTACCGGCTAGTGTGCGGGTAGAAGGGAAACTGTTGGGACACATTCCACTGGTCAAGTTCTCTGATTTCAACCTCGGAGACTATAAGACATATCCTCAGTTCCAGCTAGACCGATATCTGAATGTCGTGCATAATCCCACCAGAAAGGTTGACGAGTTTATCCCGAAGGGATTTGCAGCAAATCTTGAGCGCCCTGGACTCCTGAATTTGTTGAAGCTACCGCACTTTGGGCGTAGCAACGAAACCAATGCAGTTGTTAAGACACTGCTTTCATGTGTTCATGGAGGTTACCTTTGGCTCGGGAGGCCAATTGATCTAAATGTTGATTTAATTCACCGCATCACCGGTCTGTCTAAGGCTGGTAAGGATCCCAATATTCATTTTGTGGGAAAGGACAAGGACCGAAAATTGGCTGCACAGCTGGTGCAGAAGTATAACTTGACAAGAGGAGGTCGGGCTTATGACCTCACTACAGTAGAAGATGAGGCACTTCGATTTACAGGAAGTTTGCTTGCAGGCAGACTTCTCACAAAGTGCCGACCGAAGGAATTTACTGGAGCTGTCGTAGAGCTCGCCATCGCAGCTGCGGAGGGAGAGCAGTACAACTGGTCTCTCTTCCTGCTGAATTCTTTATTGGCTGATTGCCTGAATGTGCAGGACAATGCAGCCCAATCATTCCATTTTTCTTGGCTTCTAATTTTATGCGCTCTCGTTGGGTGGAAGGAGCCCCCGAATACTCAGTTCCTTCCGCGCCGCGCAGGAGAGGTTGCTGGCATGCGCTACATCAACCTCTGGGATTCTCCCAATCCCGCGAAGCACAGGATGAATCGCGCTGTCTTTTGTGAATACTACTATATCCTCCGAGATACCATTCAGGAAATGCCAAGGCTGAGCGAGGAGACAGCCACATTATACGAAGGAAAGTTGGCTTTTACTGCCGACATACATCAACTTTACCTCCGTCCCTGCGGCATTCAAGAGGAATGGGCCGTAGGTCTTTACAGGATGACCACCGAAGATGTTGAAGAAACTATCAAGTCTTGGTCGGACGAATGGAGAGAAGCAGCCGACATCGCATCCGCGATGCCACCCGCCGCTGCGCAAGAGAAGGATAAGGGCAAGGAAGCCCCTGAGCAAAGAAGCGAGGAAGGCTCGACAGAGCCAGCCACCAAGAAACAGAAAGTGTCGCATCCCTCTGAGGCCATTCCCTCGGGGATCGACCAGTATCTGAAAGAGCAATTTCGTGAGATGAGGAACACGCACGCTCACATCAGAAGTGCTTTAGACCTACAGTTTGTGGAAATAAAAGGTCTCGCAGGAAGGATTGCGCAGACCCATGCGCTAGCATCTACTTCGCAGGCGCCACAAGAAATTCCAAGTGCCGAGCGAGTTGAAGAACTCATAGAAAGGCATACTATCGTGCATATTCCGCCTATCAGCATGACACTTCCAGATCCGCTAGCTGCACTACAGGTAAGCGCCGTTGGGCCCGTTGAAATCAATTTGTCTCTAATTCCTATAGAGACTCTACAGCTAGTGCATGAGAAAGTTTCTCTTGAGTTGAGAGCTAGAGAGCTCTCTACATTCCAGGAAAATCAACGACTGCAATCGCGGGAGATAGAGTTGAAGGCAAGCCATCAGAATATGTCCGAGAAACTTGCACTTTATGAGGCGCAAGATATTGGCATAAGAAACGCAGTGAATGAGCTTGCCCAGGAGTTTCCAGCTTGCGAGATTCAACCAGACCTCCCTCTGGTTGCAAAAGTTCAAATTATTGGAGGAAGGGTGAAAACCCTGGAGCAAGAAATAGTTGCTATGGCTGAGGGCCATAGAACCCAGATCGCTGAGCTAGAAGCTCGTGTTGCCGCGCAGTTTACAGATGGTGCGCAGGAACAATTTGAAGCGCTGAGCAGAGCTTCCACACAGATGAAAGATAGAATACAGGAAGCTGCGAACCTGATGAACCGAGCTATGGAAGCTTGGACGGAGCTTGAGACGCTCCCCTTTAAAGTTGGTCTGTCAGAACAGGTGCAAGCCGCAGAACAGGTGCAAGCCGCAGAACAGTCCTTCACTGTTCTGACTGAAGAAGCTAAGGCCTTAACAGGCTTAGAAAAAATGAAGAAAATGAGTGAAGTGCGCAGAATGCAGCAGCAACTGCACAAGCTCAGAACTGAAGACGAAAAGCTCACCAACAGCATTCAGCCATTCATGGAGGAGTATGCTGAAATCGTTGCCCAAATCGAGGAAAAAATCAAAGAGATTGCTGAATCTCAGGAGGTGATTGATACCATAACGCAAGAAGAAGCCACCGCAGAAACGGTGCAAACAGCTGTGGAGCGTGTTGATGAATTGGACTCCGATATTGCGCAGTGGAAGAAAACATTCGCGGAGACCCAAGCACAAGCAGATGCGCAAATCAAGCGACCACACGCAAGTGCGAGTGGCTCGAGGGCGAGCCACAAGTGAGTGTTAGGGGCCTGTTGGAGCCTAGGCCGTAGCTGCGGTAAAGCTGCGAATTTTGGGGGAAAAAACACAAGTATGAAAGGAAAGTGCTAATTTTGGGACAAGCACTAAGTTTTGGGTAAGAAGGAGATGGTGCGCAGTACGGTGCCAGATGGACAAGCTCAGCGAAGATCACGGACCGGAAATCGCGGAGCTCGCGCGCACGTCATCGAAGAATGAAGGTGGCTCAGCTACCATAATAAATAAGGCGATGGAGTAGAGGGCTCAGCTACCCTCATTTAAAGGCTAAGTACAGAAGTTATGGTTGCTCGGATCAAGGAGGAGCAACGGACCAGAGCATTGAAGGCGAAGGACAAGCGCCCATACCCACAATCCGCGCCGGAAGTCAAGGATCCTGCAGGAAGCGGTGACGTGACTGCAAGCAGCGCCTACAGTACACCTAGCCATGTGCGTGGTTAGGGTTTTTGGGAATCACTGTTGGGAAAGGCCCACAGTTTTGTAAAGGTGTGACCGTCATGGCCACCTATATATATGTATACATAATAAAGAAGAAGAGGTTAGATATTTTGGGATAGTTAGATGGTTAGACTGCTAGATAGTCAGTCTCGAGGATAGATCATGTGTTGATTATCCTTTGTTATGTTTTCTACCGAGTGTGTAGAACTAGAGTAGAATCGGGTAGCCGAGGAGCTAATCCCTGAGTTGCCAGACAGTCTGAGTCGACGTCTGTGCCTTTGTAATCTCTGTAGAGAAGAGACTAGATTGAGAGAAGGGCTCCCAGCTGTGTGCGTGGAGTTTCCTGTAAAGATCTAAGGCTGCAGCTGTGTGCGCAGCATATTGTATACTCTATCATTTTCTGGTTAATATAAACTCCCGTGGACGTGGTTTTCCTCGAGGAGATGGGCTTCACATATTTCTTCTTGTTATAAATGTTTTCGTGAATGATTAACTGTTTAAGTTCATTACCTATGTATACAAGACTCTGTATTATCTTTGAGACTGTTTAAGTGAGTAGAGAAGGCCCTTTGATAGTTATAAGCGTTAAGTACCGAAGAAGTGGTGGAGCGCTGTCGCTGCAGCGATCAAGGAATGCGTTACTGCGCTGGGTGCGCAGGGAGAGGAGGTACTTAACGCATCGACGCAAGGACTAGTTTCCCTCTGCGCTAGAGAGGAGAAACTGCGCAGCGGGCCTGCTGAGGAAGGAAGCTTCGCAGTTGCGCCGAGGGGCCTGTGGGAAAGTACGACCGCCGATATCTGAGGAACCGGAAGAGGAAGAGCAATCTCCGCGTCACCACGGTTAAGGAAACCTGATTCCTTAACCCCCCCATAGCCACTTCGGGTGAGACCTCGAGCTGCTGCGCAGCTCGTTTCCGAGAGGGCCAGTGCGCCAAGGGGTTTGTTGCTGCGCTTCATTAAAACCCGGGTCTGCCCAATAAAGCAGCCAACATACCACATAACACATTACCAATTCTTAGCACGGCAATGGAACTTGTTCATTGCGATTCCTTCTTCATAGTCTTATAACACAACAACATCGCATATCGCCAGTTCTTTAGCACGACAACGAAACCATTTGTTGGGTAACTTTGTCTTTATCTAATTTCCTCAGGCTGACCCGGGTTCTGCGAGGTTATTTCTAGTCTTTGGTCCAACAAAATCCCCTTCATTGGCCCTTTCGGAATAAACCTGAGAGCGGGCTGAAGTCTCACCCGAAGCGAATATGGGTGGTTACAGAATTAGGTTCTGTAACTTGGTGACCCGCGATTATGTTATACGAGCCAATGTGTGCTACTTACTCAACATCTACTTCGCAGATCGTGACCCACATGTATATGCACACTTCACAAATATCAACAACCTACAGACTTCATTGAATAGTTGTTACTTTTCTTCTATGACTATGCATTTACCATACTTAATGCAAATTCACAATGTTAATACATGCATGTTCCACTACTTAACATATCACTCTCATTCGCATTCATATGAAAACACATATATAAGCATAAACATTCATAAACATTCAATATAACAGAGATTCAAACACATAACAAAAGTATTTACGTGGCTCACCCCCCAGATGGTATCTACGTCCATGGGAACTGTTCCTATATTTCTTAGAAGGGTTTAATAGTTCCAGTCTACGCACTCGGCTGCAGACTCTTATCTACAATAGATCTCTGCGCATACAGCTGCAGAGTCTTTTTCCTCTCTTAGATATCTCTTAGCATAGATCTAACAATATCTTCTCTAACAAAATCTAACCCTTCCTTATAAAAAAATTCCCTTTATATATATTGTGCCCGAAGGTCACATCCTTACAATAACTGTGGTCCAACCCCCATAGTACCCTTAAACCCAAAATGGCATGGTTCTCCTATTGACCATGCTTTGTCTTTACTTCGTTGGAGCTCTGTTGTCCTTTTGCGTCGCTTCCTCTGGCTTTGACGCGTCTTCTGATAGTCATAGTTCTAACCATTCAGCTCTAACGCTATAGTGGTGCATCCTATGCACCATTCTGCTTCTTTAATATTTGATTTTGTAGCTGACAGTCTGTCGCTTCATTCATAACTGCTCCAACTACGTCGATGGTCCTTAGTACTTCACATTTATTAAGGGGACAGATCCTTTTCTACCACTTCGGTGCGCTCCATACCCTTCTCCCAGGAATTGTGGAGTTGTTCTCCCAAAACTGGTTGATGTTACGCCTCACCTAACTTGTACATTCGCCATCAAAACCTCTTCCACTTGGACTGCGCCCAACACTCAGGCTGTAGCAATCATATGACTAGTAATTTAAATCTATTCTCTAGTCTAGACAAATAAGTTCAAATTGATGTCGCACTAGGAAATAATATTCAAGTTACTGTTTGGGGTAAGGGTATTGTTGATATTCTAACCAAATAGGGGTAGCAGAAAACTATGCCTGACATTTATTATGTTCAAGGTTTGAAGCATAATTTGATTAGCATTGGACAACTATTAGAGAAATTTTATAAAGTGTATATGGCAGGCAAGCATTGTCTGATTAAGGACATATATCCAAGCAATTGCTTAATAGCCAAGTGCAGATGAAAAGTAATCACCTGTTTCCCTTGAGGATAAGACCAAACATAAAAGGAAAAAACAACTCAATTTGTTCATGGAAGTCAAAATGGAAACTCAAGAGCTGCTTTCAAGGCCGAAAGTAAAGAAGCAGACATTCACTGCGACAAGAAAGAAAAGGACAGTGACAAATAAATACAAGCAGCATTTCAATCAGAAATACGGGATGAATCCTGGTTGTGGCACTTCATATTTGGACATCTAAATTTTGGTGGACTGAAGCTACTGCACATGAAGGATATGGTGAAAGGATTTCCATTGATTGAAAAACTAGAGAGAATTTGTGAAGGCTGTATTTTTGGAAAACAACACAAAGAGATTTTTTGAGTCGGAAATTCATATAGAGCTCGCACACCACTTGAAATTGTGCATTCTGATATTTGTGGATCAATGCAAACACCGTCCGTAGGAATTTGCACTTACCTTCTCACATTTATTGATGATTTCACAAGAAAAACCTATATATATTTTCTAAAACATAAATATGATGCATTTGGATGTTGTCAACAGTTCAAGGCACTTGTGGAGAAGCAAAGTGGTTACAGCATCAAGATATTAAGAACAGATAGAGGTGGTGAGTATGTTTTAAATGATCTCTTAAAATTTTGCAAAAATCATGGCATACACAGGCTGTAATCTCGATTTTGACCCCATTGCATTAAAATGTAAATGATGTGATATTGTTATAAAATAGCGGTGAGGATCTCAAGGCCAAGGCCCCGCCATCGATTTAGTGATGCATATGTTTTGCGTGCTATCCAGACACAATGGAATTGCAAATATAATGTAAATATGCATTTTAATAAAACACCCACAACTAGCTATGCAATGCAATGCAACAAGAGTATGGGGGCATGATTTTTATAAGGAATTGAGAGGGAAATATTCAAACCCTTGGATCCAATCAAGTTAATCCAAGTGCCAATGAGAGAAACCCTGAACCCTCAACTACCCATGTTGAATTTTGAACCCAATAATTTATTTCTTCCAAGATTTGGTTGAGGTAGTTAATGCCTTGGGGAATGGAGAGGGATGGTTGTCCAAATTCGAGTATGGGCAAGCCACCATTTTGGAAAAACGTGTTTTTTCTTCTTGGGAAATAAAACACCCATGAAATTTCTCCCTGAGCCATTATTCACCATTGTCTTTTCCCTCTCACACAATATGAGCTACCTGGGCGTTTTTCCTCTATGTTTTTCTGGTTTTTCATTGTTTTCTAGCTAGGAGAAGGGCGTTTTTATGTTTTTGAACTATGGGAAGGAAGGGGAAATCGATTTGGGGTCCATAGAGGTTTTTTTTATCCACTGAATGCTCATATATATGTGGGAGAAATCGTTTTCTTCCCTTTGGTCGATTTTCCCTCTTACAATCCATTTTTGGTGTGCCCACGATTTGGGGAAAACCCATGCCCATCTTGTTTCTAAATCCTATTGTTAAAAATGTGTATCCATGTCCAATGATTGTGTTTGATGTGTGTATAAAGAGTATGTTTGGGTATGGGTTATGGTTATCCATCGATTTGGCTCGAGTCTGAGTGCAAGCATCCATAAATGAAGAGGGTTCATATTTAGCCTGATAAACCCTACTATGGACTGACTTGGCTTAGATGTGATGGTCATCTTGTTGTGCATCAAATGTAGGTTCCCATTCCTTGTAGGAATAATGCCCAACTCGGGGGTGGCAATTGTGTTGAGAGATTGATGAACACAATTGGCCTATGGTTGGGTGGAACGTTGCAGTTGCATAGCTAGTTGCTTGGGGAAATTTCACAATGAAGACAAGTATTCTATATCTATGTGTATTTACTTCTGCAATGTTTTAATTTGATGGTTTTTATTGATATGATGAATGCATATGAAATGTGTGTGGATGATGTTTTATTCCGCTGTGCATGTTTTCTTTGATTTCCATATGCACACATATGCATTTTATTTGTAATGCCATGAATTTGTTCATGATGAATGGGGCTAAGTTTAGTAAAAGACCATATTTTGGAGTTTCGTTCCCTTCCTTGCGTTGGGTCGACGGGAGGGGACGTGACATAGGAAATTCACTGCGAGGTATACACCGCAGTAGAATGGTGTCGCGGAGAGGAAGAGCATAACCATTATGGAGATGGCGCGCGGTATATTGGCAGCCACGCATTTATCAAATGAATATTGGGATGAGGCATTGGCAACTGCTATATACATCATGAATCAATGTCCAACGAAGAGTGTGAAGAATAAAGTTCTGCGGGAAGCCTGGACAGGTATGAAACATAGTGTTTCGCATTTAAAATTTTTTGGTTGTATCGCATATGCCCATGTTCCAAATGAGTTGAGAAGTAAATTAGACAATAAAGGACAGAGCTGTATCTTTGTTGGGTTTTCTGAAGACACAAAAGCATACAAGTTGTATGACCCTGTCGCAAGAAAATTTATTATCAGTCGATATGTTCAGTTTGTAGAAAATGAAGGATGGGATGGAACTGTAGAGAAGAATGTTAAAATCGTGTCACATGTCGAACATGATGACATGGCAGAGGATGTGGTTGAAATTCTGCATATGATTCATAATTCCACAGCTCCATCTACTCCCAGGACAGCGCAACATGTTTCAGCACAAGGAACTTCGACACAATTCGCAGTTCAAGCTACTCCGACAAGCACACCAAGAGCGCAACAAACTCCGTCAAGTAGTTCATGGAGTTCGACATCAACAACTCCGACAAAGACAAGAATTCTGCATGAGATATATGAGACTGGTACACCCAATTCATTCTCAGTCTTTGCATTATTTTCTCAAATTAATGATCTGCTAACATTTGAAGAAGATGTCAAAGATAAATTTTGGGCACAAGTCATGGATGAAGAAATGGAATGCATTGAGAAGAATCAAACATGGGAATTAGTCAAATTTCCTATTGAAAAGGATGTGATAAGAGTCAAATGGATTTATAAGACCAAGCAAGATGTTGATGTAAATGTGCAGAAGCATAAGGAAATATTGGTATCAAGAGGGTTCACACAACATCCTAGCATAGACTTCAATGAAACTTTTGCACCTGTGGGACGAATGGACACTATGAGAACAGTTCTGGCCATTGCAGCACATAAGACATGGCATGTTTACCAAATGGATGTTAAGTCTACATTTTAAAATGGTTATTTGGAGGAGGAAGTATATGTGGAGCAGCCACAATGCTACGAATTCCTAGGACAAGGACACAAAGTATACAGGATGAAAAAGGCACACTGTGGTTTGAATCAAGATCCTAGAGCTTGGTACAATCGCATTGACTGTTACCTCATTTAGAATGGATTTCGCAGAAGTGAATGTAAACCAACGTTGTACACAAAAATCAACAAGCAAGGTAATAAGCTAATTGTCTACCTGTATGTAGATGATTTAATATTTACTAGTGATTTTGGCATAGAGGATTTTAGATCAGTCATGGAAAGTGAATTTGAAATGACTAATTTGGGGCTTATGAAGTATTTTTTGGGCATTGAATTCCAATAGACTATAAATGGAATATTTATATCTCAGTCGAAGTATGCAAATGAAGTCTTGAACAGATTTAAAATGTTAAACTGCAAGACAGCCCCAACACCAGTGATAACAAGTTTGAAATTGAGAAAGGATGATGATGGATCCAATGTAGATCCTACGTTGTTCAAAAGTCTTGTTGGCAGCCTTATGTATATTACTGCGACAAGGCCAGACATCATGTATGGATTCAGTTTAATCTCAAGATTTATGGAGTCACCAAAAGAATATCATTGGAAAGTAGGTAAAATAATTATGAGCTATGTAAGTGGAACAAAAGATTTTGGTATTCTGTATTCAACCTCAGAAAATTTTAAACTCACTGGATACACCGAAAGCGACAATGGAGGCAGCATAGATGACAGGAAAAGCACATCTGGGAATACATTTCATTTAGGAAGAGGTGTTGTATCATGGGCTTCAAAGAAACAACCCATTGTAACTCTTTCTTTAGTAGAAGCAGAGTATGTCGCAGCTACAAGCGTTGCATGTCAAGCCGTTTGGATGTTGAGGCTATTAAGTGATCTGTCATAGAACCAGCAAGAACCCACAACCATTTACTGTGAAAACAATTCAACTATCGCACTGTCAAAGAATCATGTGTTTCACAAGAGAACCAAGCACATCGACACAAGGTATCCTTTTATCGAAGAATTGATAAATAACAAAGAAATATGTTTAGAATTTTAAAGGTCTGATGATGAGGTAGAAGACATATTTACAAAACCATTGGAAAAGGACACATTTCAATATCTGTGAAGTTGTTTAGGAGTGATAATTTCTACACAGTGAACTTCGTCATGCACAGAGCATGTTTCAGCTCTGAAACATTTTGTAAATTTTTATTTTGTAATCCCCATGTGCTCATAATTAAGGGGGATTGTTGGAAAAATGAATTACAAGCTGATGGATTTCAAATCCCAACCTTACTCAGTTAAAGTTTGTATAAGCGCAGAGATGTCAGAAAAACTGTTAGAAGGATTCGTGCCCACTTCATTGTATTTATTCAGTCATGTTTGTATTCTGCAAGTCAAAATTATTAAGTAGAAATTAATTATAGTCTTTAATGTAACTCAACATCTTCTAGGTGAAGTGAAATCAAGTCCGCTTATATATAGGATAAGATAGTTGAAAGACGGTGTGAGAGACACAGAGAGTGTGTGAAGAAAAGCAAGAGAAAGAGATAAAGGAGAAGAAGAAAAGGTTTGCGATATGTTCATGAGATCAAGCTCATAGTTGTGAAATGTATTAAGAGCCCAAGCTCTGTAAAAGGTGAAAGATCGAAGTAAATTCCATCTATGTGTAATGCGACAAAGTTGCCCTATTTTGATGTGGTAATATATAATTCTATAGTTTTATGAATTAATTCTCAAGAATGTTGAATATGGCATGTCACACATCTTCTCCATATTTACTTATGTGAATGTTGTTTACATTTACGGTTTTTAAAAGAAATCAAGATTTCCCAAATATTTCACCGTGGTAAGAGTTATGTTTTAACGCGTAATAACTTCGACATAAGTTTCATTTAATGTGATTGGTTCTTATGTATTAGCAAGAAATTTTTTAATATAAATTTTTTTTAAGAGTGGGCTCGTCAAAGTTCAATTTCGACGAAGTAAAAAGTTCCACGAAGTAAAAGGTTTTGCGTCGACAAAGTTAATAAGTCTGCGAAGTAAAGTTCTGCAAAATAAAGTTCCGCGAAGTAAAAGTTGGGGTTTGTTTTGTATGTCCATCTAATTTCCAAAGTGAAGAGAAAATAAAATTCATATTTACTGTGTGGTTAATTCTTCTTGTCTGCGCAGTGTACTTTTCTCTTGAATAGTAGATTTAAGCATTAAATAAGGATCCAATGAAATCTAAAATATCATTACATTCTTTAATTAAAGAATGTATATCTCGAATCTTAAGTCTAAATTATGATTATTGACTTTGTTAGTTAACTTAGAGACATAATTTATTGAACAAACGCCAGTTCACGTAATGACAATATTTGATCAAATATATATCAACCATGTCTTCATTTCATGTTGCATATTAAAATGATATGAGCATAATTTATGTTGAAATTAAATTATGTAACACTCAATCCAATTAACAAGCATGCCATGTAGCCCCAAGGTTTTCTTTATGTTAATTTCGTTTGAAGAATTCCACAACCATATGTTTCCAACAAGATTCACCCCCACCCACTAATACATTTCTCTCATATTTGAAGGTAAGTGTCCGTTGGTTTACTCTAGGATAATTATTTGTATTTATTTATTTATTATTATTGCATCAAGAGGAGCGAGGTTCTCTACAATCCAATAAGGGGATATGTTGTCACGTAAGGTAGCATTATGTTACAAAAAAAAAAGGGTAATTAAAAAAATTCATGTCAACTCATAAAATTAAAAATTAAAACCAAATGACAAGTAATTAAAACAATCCATATCGGCCCATAAAATATAAAAATTAAAAGCAAGATAGATTCATCTTAAACCTGGATTTATAGACATATAATTTTTTTAAATGTGTAAAAATTTAAGTTAAAAAAATTACACCTTGAGAAATTGGATCCCTCTCGGTGCTTAATAAATCTGGGTTTAAGATGAATCTATGTGATATGTAACCATATCACCATACCCTAAATTTCCCATATTTAATTTGAATGACAGGAAAGTAGGGTTCAAGCCCGCCAACCCTATTACAATCGGGGATCTCAAAGGAAATCACGTAAATGGATTCAAAGTAAAGGTAGAATGTTTGAGTGAAGGCCCTGATATTGAAGGACCTCATAATGGAGAGCACAAATGAGAGTGGATCCTCCTTCATTTAGTTCCTCATGACATATATCATATATACCTCCTAATGAACTATCATATGATATATTATAGGTCCTCATTACTTGCAAACAACTCAAGAAATATATATGAAAATGCCTTGATGTGTAATCCAAGATGGATATGGAGGCATATATTATGAGAGCTTGATTACCCCATTTATGGTGGGTTACCTATACCAAGTCAAATGAGATCATTTATTCAATATTCAATACGCATAGAGATTGAAATAATGTATTCAAAAGTAGCCTTTAAAGGTGGATGCATAGTATATTTACCTCGACTGTCTCCAGATCAATCAACTAAGTGCAATCCCAAACATGATTTCATATCTAAGAAATACTTAGTACCATGCATAAGGCATAAGGAATTGCTCATATATCATGTATGTAAAGGATCTTCATTCTCAAATGACGATCATAAAATGCAAGAGTTATCACAACCCATGAACATTGTCTTCAATACATCATTTTGAATACTATGAATGTTGTCTTCGAATACAGCACATACTCTAATTTTACGGTATGAACCTCCAGAATGTAGCACCTTCACCAAAATGATCAAATTTCTTACTACTTTTTATTGATATAATAAAATGATAGTTCTAGGATATATTACAAGTGGGGAGAGCAATTATCCGACCCTCTATTTCAAAATAGGATTGGAAGAAGATTACTACTCACCATTGAGGTCCACTCTCTTTTGATGGCACAATGAAGATCATTCTTTACAAACTAATAACGATGTTCTTTATAATTTTCTATAGTCATATGAGCACACTATGGAAGAAGATTACTACTCACCATTGAGGTCCACTCTCTTTTGATGGCACAATGAAGATCATTGTTTACAAACTAATAGCAATTCTTTTGATAATTCTCTATAGTCATATGAGCACAATATGGGGAAAGAATCATATAAAGAAATAACACAATAAGGCTATTATGAATAATGAATAATGCTCTCGGAATGTATATGACAATAACACAATAACGCTCTGGGAGTATGAAAACACAATAACACTCTAATTGATTGAGAATGGAATAATAACACAATGTAAGAAGGGGTAATGTGGAGATCAAGATAAATCATGGAACAACACAATGAAAACAAATGTGTGAGATTCAAAACATATTGAGACCTCTTTCTTGATTCTATGGGTGGTGGTGCATGGCCGTTAAAGAAAGGTTGAACATTTATAAGTAAAGCTATACAAATCGAATGAGAAAACACTTTTTGCAAATGATATTGCAATCACAAAACAAATTCTCCAAGAGAAGATTGACAAACTAAAAGAAACTATGGCTCAAGCTAATTTAGATAAAGTTTATTAGAACAAATTTACTTTTAAATGATAATTTTAAACTTCTAGAACAATGGATTCTTGAATAAGACAAGGATATAAAATTACTACTTCAAATATGTCAAGAAGAAGTGCATGCATTCCAAATGGGTCTTGAACGGATATAACATGCAAGCAACAACATTTTTTTAAGACCATACTTCCTAGAATGACTAGACATAGTATTTCAAGTTTAATCAAACCAGGAATATAATAATGTCTATTTGAGAATGGAAATATGTGGGATTTAGTTTATTATAGTGAAGGCATACAACCAATTATGTGCCAGTGACCCTTGAGGGTTTTGCTTATAATTCTTATCATTGTCAGTTTAAATCACACAACTAGAAGATTGCCATTAGATATTTCTTGCTATGTGTGTTAGGAAATCCTCCCTACGGATAAGTAGGATTCATCTTGGGAAAAAGAAGTTTCCCTAGACACCTAACCCAAGACAAAAAAGAAACAAATGGTTGCTACTTTCTCCTATATTTATTTTATACACAATCCAATCCAAGCAAGCATATTCATGAGAAGGATGGGAAGGGTAAATATCCTACCTCATCGCTGAATGTTTTCCTCGTTGCTACTTGTTGATCCAGCTCCTAGCTTGACTATCCAAGTTAGTGAGCTACAAACAAAGGAAAGATACATACACCTTCCAAGAACAAGTGTATTAAACTAAATCTATTTTCTAACAAGTAAACAAATACATGCATTCAACATAAGAAGCACACCTCGGGAGAATAGGCCAAGTTTATTCATTAGAAATCCAAAGGAAACAAGTACATGACATGATTATACCTGATCTTGCACCAGCAACATCTCATCCAAACTCTCTATCAGACTCCCTTTGAGCACCTTAAGACCATAAGGACAACCTCTCTAAGCGTTTTCCATGTGTATGAGCCAAGGAATGAGATCCTTCTTATAGGATGGAGAGGCCAAACCACTTGAGAGAAATATTTGGATCAAGGGAGGATAAGGTGGATCAAGGGAGATTAGGTTTCCATGAATGGAAGTGGACATATACTCGAAGAACATGATGATCTACCTAAGAGAAAGCTTGAATCTTGCTCCAACAAGAAATGGAAAAAGGCTATTATGGGATTGTCGCTCCCCTAACATTGAGCAAATGTTGAAAAAGTTGTAATTTTCCCTCCCCTAGAGGCATGCAAGGAGCGAAAATGATGTAATTTTTTCTCCTTGGGAAACTGGAAGGGAGAAACACTCTCCATCAAGGCTTAAGATAGGGTTTGTTAAGATGGTTCTTCGACCTCCAAATATCAAGGGACCTTCCCAAACTTGTCTAGGGACTAGGTAAACAATAAGACAATGGGTCCTAACTTACCTAGGGAGCATCACGACCTTTACTTCTCATGGTGATGAAGCATATCAAGTCAAAAGTGCCAATTTGAGGTACAACACTATCAGACCCAAAATGATCTACAACTCTAGTCATGGATGTAAGCATGAGAAATTTGTTTCCATTTAAATTGACTATCAAATATGAGATTAAATTGCATAGATTGACGGAAATCAAAGGCAATTTTCTTGTAAAATATAGTTGCATTCAACATGTTGATGGAAAAATGGTTCAGGAAATATGTTTGAGGCTTCAGAACGTTGAGTGTGGTGAACTGTAAACACTTCTCAAGTGGGTTGATATTACCCATAATTGGGAATAGGAATATCAGATCAGTCAGAAAACCTGACAATGTCTCTCCGTGTACACTTCACACCACCTTTATGAGGATTTGAATTTCATATTTTCAAAGGTCTAAACTTATCACTAAACATGATCATTGGTTCAGGATTATATATTATTTTGTTCTAGCAATAAGAAGAGGCATAGATTGATTCAGGCATCATAAGTACATAAATATAGTTGCAATAGCATTAGTATCATGTACATGAATTTTACCACGTTTTGCACGAGATATCTACTATATATTTATGCTTAATGAAGAGCAACAATCCTTGCTTCTAGAAGGCTTTATACTATAATATATTGTTTGTTTAACAAGAGAGAAAGACATGGCACAATAACATGCTTCTTTCTACCAAAAATAGGGGTGTGGCCTAAGAAAGGCACTTACTCAATAAAAGAGATCTAGGTTCAAATCCCAACACCCCTGGTAATATTTTATTTGTTTAGTAGATCAAATCTATTAGGTGGTTGTGGCCCTTAAATCCCATGAGTATTTGAACCTTAACTCTGATACAAAATGTAAAAACCATTTCAATAGCAGATTTTAACCCTAATTAAATGCACATTTCTTGAGAATGTTTCAGAAGGAACTAATGCATCAAGTGTATATTCATCAATCAAAGACCATTATATGACTAGCATAAATTGAAACTTTAATCCAAGGAGAATAATCTCTACTTACTTGATTAATGGACAACTTAACCAATTTTGCATTCAGACCTTGTCCTCCTTCAATACCATCTCCTCTATCCACAACAACAGTTGGGGATTCAACTCTTTATCCAACCAACCCCCACCCAAATTTGAGTCCCTTGATCCTTGAACAATTAACTCAATTCCAGACTAGGTAAGACCTTAAGTCTTTTCTCTATCAACCTATATTCCCCCTCTCCTTCTCCTTATCCTCCCTCTTAAACAGGTTCAAAAAAACATAAAACAAGCAACCAAGCATCAAACCCAAAATCAACCAACAATACTAGAGACCACACCTCGTGGTCTTTCCCTCCTTTTATTACTAAAATTTCACATTTTAATAAATTTCCTAATTTTGCATGGATGACACACTTCTCACCCATGCACCTAAATTAAATTACAAGTGCACATTTTCCTTTTTATTTTTATGCATTACTTGACCTTTTTACTACTACCATATACTATCATAATTTTACTAATATATAAGGTTGGGGTGTTACAGTTCTTGACACGTATCCTTTCCCAAAATTCATTGATTATTTTGCTAGAAATTATAACCTAGTTTCCTCCACTATAAAATATGCTAATGGTTAGAATGCAATCTTTGCAATCAATGCCAATTCTATACACCATAAGCTTGGTACATATTGGTATTTATGGTCCTTTCCCATGAGGTCAATATAAAATATTCAAAAGGATTAATCAATCCAAGAGAGGGGTCATTTTCTAGAGGCTACATTACAACCAAGGCTTGGTTGAAGTCCCTCCTATATCGTGGAACATCAATAGATTTTCCCCATGTTCCTAAGACCATATTTCCATGTTCACCATGATCCTAGGATGGGATATAAATGCTACTATAGATGAATGAATGGTGGCAATCATTGATGCCTAGAATGCACTTGATAGCCTCGATTCTAGGTATGTTAAGGAAATAGCTATATGTATGAGGAAACAATTAGCATACTTCTAAACCATTGAAATATTCAGGTACCCTTCATACCTTTTTCATCTACCATCAATGGCATCGTCTTGAATTTTTAAATTTACGAAAAAATCAAGAGGGCCTGCCCAATAGGGGCATTGATTGGCTACCCTGTGTAAAAAAAGGGGAACATGGATCCTCTTTTTTTCAATATGTATCTCATTTCATTTATTCTACCTTCTCCATCATCATGAGGAAGGAACCTAAAGGAATGTTTGCAGATATCATGCCATACCTACTCCTAGGAGAGGCTAAGAAAAAAGGGGATCGGTTCCTAGGGCCTTGTTACACAGTGATTAGGTTGTATGAGACATAGTTAGCACCATACAATTTTCCTATGTTTCTTACACCCAATGTTTGTATTGGAATATATAAAACATATTGTAGATCTTGATTACCTACATTTCTTGAAATAAAAAAATAAATATAGAATGACCTTTCCTATAGCCATGGGAGGTTATGCCATCAATAAGAAAAGAGGCATAAAGGATGCCATTGAGGATCTGAAGCAACTTAACCTCCAATTGGACCATCCTTGGAGGTATGAATCACACTTCTTGTTAGGGATGGATAAGGGAAGGAAACAACCAAATCCCTAGGGCCATGAGCTTGGTCCTAAAATTTAGAGGATATCCAACAAAGAGACAAATGAGGAAGTGGTGGTGATTCTAAGAGATAATTTCTATCCATCAAAAGTTGTAACTAGATTATTCCCATACCCTCAACCCAAATAACTTGATTTCTTAGCATATTGCACATTCTACAAGCCCCCAAGTGTTGTAGTACCAAAAGAAGACAAGAAATTCAAGGCTCCTTCAGATCCAAGGTGAGCAGAAGTTCATTGGGACAATTTCAACAAACATGAGTGAGGGGCATGGTGGATGATGAGGTTGTATCTGGGGATAGAATATTCCCCATATCATATTATTACACAAGATGATCAAATTTAAAGGATATATGATCACATCCAATATGATGATGAGGATTAAGATGAAGGTCAAGACATAGAAGAAATAGGGGAAACTATGGCAATGCAAGAGCTAGTAGAGAAGGTCGAACAAGGGACCACTATGCCACATGAAGAGCCTAGCACCTCCCAACCAGAATAGATATTTCCTTATACAAAGGTCATCCTCATGATGAAATACACGGGTTTTTATGAAAAGGAGGAGTATGTAAAGAAAGGTAAAGGTATCAAAGTACCAATCAATTTGTTTGAAAGACTAAAGGGCCTAGGTTTGGGAGTAGATATACGTGCACCTCTAGTTAGAAATATTGACCTTCTCTCAAAATTTTCTCATCCAAACCTCATTACTACACAATTTGGGGAATTAAGTCACATATTACCTCTTGAATCTCAAGCCCCATATAGTATCTCAAATGCATATGAATATCCCCCCTAGTTTCCAATATGAACCCTCAATTCATCTAACCAATGGGGAAAATTTTACAACAACACATCAAGAATGAGAGAGGGAAGAGATTAATATGGACACAATTAAGGAGGAGGAGGAAGCACCAACAATCCATGAGAAAGTAATTTATTTGAAATAAATTAGCGGTATTGATATTCTAGGTCATCTCAAGGAATTTTTAAAATATGCTAAGAAGAGTATAAAGCAAAAGAAAAGAATAGCCAGAAAGAATATGAGAAAAGTAAGGCAAGGGTGGCATCCACTAGGTAAGAACAAACAAAGTTTATAGAGTAGGAAGTGCCTTAACCAAGTAGTTCCCAAGAAGGGAAAGTTAACTCACCTCATACTCTACCCTCTCCACTTGGTAAATTATTTAACATATTATCTCTTACAACTTTTGAAGGAGTAGCTAATACACTTGCTACTACTTCCTTTAAGGAAATATGGCATCAAAATTCATGGGCCAATGTAATTTATCCCATGGAGAGTTTTTATCCCTTATAAATATTGAATGAAGAGAAGAGAACAAGAATATAAATCCAAGGGGTAGTGACATCAATCAATACAATTGTTTCCCAGGCACAAGTAATATTTATACCCATATATAATGTTGAAACAACACAATTTGTGGTTAGTACACTAGATCCTTTAGATCAAGAGATGCATCCACAAGATTGGAGATCTCTCCAAATCACATTTTAGACAACATGAGTTCCACTTGAGGATGATGTCTCAATGGCTCGAGGGTCCAACAATATTCTTTATGACAAATATTAAAGCTTCCTCCTCTAGTGAGTTATACAAGAAATAGTTGGATTCCATTACCATAAGGAATTTTTTTTTAATTCTAGATTAAATGCCTTGGAGTAATAAAGTGATAAGCTACAAGCTAGTTTGGCTTCCATTGGAAAAGGGAAGCAAGAGTCAACTGAGCTAATTTACCTCATGCAAGATAAAGATGAAATAATAAAAGTGTTGGAAAGTTCCCAGATGGCCCCTATATTTCCAATCACCCATCATATGCTTGAGGAGAGATATAAATTGACCGATGAAGTGAAATTCCTAAGAGGGGAAAATCCTCCTTGACATCAAAGAACCAGTTGATGAAAAATATAATTTATGATCTAGAGGTTGTTTAAGGAAATGTACAAGACCTAGCATTCAAATCATGGAAGAGGCCAATGAAGTGTTTGCCTCACTAAGATTTGACATCACTAAGACTAAAAAATAAAGAGAGCTAGCATCCTCACCTATCCATTCACCCTCTTCCACATAAACAATATCACAACTATAGAAATATATTAAGCAGTTGACGAGGGACATGGTTGAATGGAAATCAAAGGTAGAATAAAGTGCTATGAAAGTTGTGTCAGCAAAAACACTTGGTTACATAAGGAGATAAAATATTACAAATCGAGGGAAGAAGATGGATGGAACATAAAATAATTGGAACAAAGAGAAGAAACAAGTGGCAATGTTGAAACAGGATATAGAAACATGGAAGACTGAGGAGGCTTTAACTAAAGAAATAATGGTGAAAAACTTGAGAGAAGTCAAGAACACAATGTGAGGATACGTCCTCAAGGATGTACCATCATTAAGAGGACACATCCACTTTTGTATAAAGTTTGATGTTCGATATAATCAAGTCTCTAAATACCTCAATAATATAAAGTAAGAGGTACATATTTGGAATAGGGTGGAAAAAGTAGCATAATGAGTGTTTAATACCCTCACCATAGAAGCCGTGGGATTATTGGGACTCGGATATAGGACCTTTGCATACATCGACATAAAGACATGTATGAACAAGTGCAATATTTAGGGGATTACCCATTAGAGAGAAATGGAAGTAGAGAATCAAATTAAATGTTTCCCAACATACATGGGTACAATAATTAACCATGGTTTACCATTTCCTAGGAAATATCAAATGAAGCTGCACCTTCTTGATATGTATTAGAGGATGGTAAGAGATTCCATCACTCAGTTTATAGTTGTACCAAATAATAAAACTATCCCCTCTACACTTTAAATACATAATGGTCAATTACATCCCTCAATTTCCACATAGGTGTGTTACATCCCTTAATTTCCACTTTGGCCTTGATGTCTAGGTTGAATCAATCACTAGGGAAAATTGGTTATACCCCTGTCACTGAATTGGACAAGTCTTTTAGAATTTTGAATGGAGGAAGGACAATCAATAGGTTTAGATGGAGGTTGAATAGCATGGTGAATGACTATGCTACCAAAGGATGGAAAGGAGAGGTACCACATGTAGTTGTTTCCTTGGCACAAAGACTTTGAAACCATCTAAATACCTCACAACCTCCTCATCCTAATGTGGAAGGTACAATAGGAACATGGAACCAATAAGTCATATAGGAGGATCTTTAAGTATATGAAAGAGAATGATGGAAGAAAAGTGGTGGAGGTATTTTGAGTATTATTTGTTTTCAGTTATCATCATTGTATACCACAGAACCAAAAGCAGGTAGAAACAAAGTGACCATCAACCTATTTTGGCATTCTCTCATCATGATTCATCATTTTTCCCCAACAATGTATGCTACCGGGATGATCTAGTTGTAAATCACACTCATTCCATCCCAATTATGGGCCAATGACCATGTGGAGAAAAAAATATATATATAAAGAATCCTTGGACATAAAGTAGACTTTCAGGTAAATCCATACCATCGGGATGCCAAAATTTTGAATGAGATGAGTGCAATGGGGTCTACAAAATTGATGTCATCTATTTTTATAAGTCTCATTCTCCTCTCTCTCAGTAAACATGATTGAATCCCATTTTGGGGAAAGACAAGCAACAAGCCCATGATTGAGATTAAAGAATCCCTTTTGGTGCATCCTATTGTGATTTAACGAACAACTATTTATTCTATTATGTAATCAATATCAAGTCAAATTTACACGAGATGAATTGATAAAATATCATGCATGTTATCATGGTTTCCTTCCACCTTTCTATCTGCCATCTTGTTGATTGAATCAATGCATCTATGTATGCATTTCCCATTTGATTTTATATTTGCCATGAATGTATTTTACAAATAATGTATGTCTAGTTGATATCTTCATTATATATTCATGATATTACATGTATCTTATAGTTATGAATTTGTGATTAAGGCTCCCTAGAATCACTAATTATATATGATATTTAGTTGTTTTTATTGTGTTTATACTCTTTGATATTCAAAATAATGTTTAAATATTTCCATAAGCAATATAGATCAACTCCATGCACCACAAGCCTTTGTTGTAAATCCATTCAACTAAGATTCATAGTTAACAAAGGTCATCCTTCATCTTGCATAGATGTAGACGCTAACCTTTGGAATTTATTTTATGATGGACCTAGGTCACATGAAGACATGGGAAAAGGATTTATTTTGATAAATTCTCAACAAAAAGACACCACATGATTTCCTGTCGACTGGAGTTCGAATGCATGAAAAAACGATTGATTTCAGAGGCCTTGATCTAAGGTATAAAAAAGGAAATTGATTTAAACATCAAATGATTGAATTTTTTTGGTGATTCTGAAATAATAGCAAGTTAGGTAAGAAATTATATCCATTATTTATTATCTCATTTGAAGAGCTATCAAAGTAAGGTATGGAGATTAATTAATCATTTTAATTGCTTTAATATTACATCAATTCCTCATTAAAAAATGTGGTTATAGACATGTTAGCTAATGTTGCTTCCAAATTGTATCCTTTTACATATGTATTCTCTGTGGAACTACTTTTCAACCAATCAGTGTTGGACAATGTCACTAACCATAGGGTATTTAAAAATGACCAACATATAATCCATTTTTTTAACAATTGAAGGCACTGGCAAAGAAGCAATAATTGATGATGAAAAGCACATTGAGTCCCTTAGAGATTGTTAATAAGGGATGAAAGAATGAAAAAAAAACTCAATGCAAAAAGGATTTGTAACTTTGGAAAAGTTGTTTGATCTGCAAGGAAAATTATGTAAGCCAATAAATTTGAAGACCAACAATTCCTCAATGAGCCATGAAGTATTGAATTTGGGTATTGTTGAGAATTTGAAGAACATTAACATGGGTACCTATTGCTCACAAGTAGAAATACATTCATTCATTCGCATTTTGAGACAATATATCAATGTATTTCCATAAAAACCTCTTCCAAAACATCCAGTACCATTGGCAGAGGTTGTAGCGGAGGTTTTTTTTATATTTTTTTTCTAATATTGTAACACTAAAAACCTCCTATATAACCTCCACTACTGGGCCTTTTCCTTGTAGTGCATGGAAGTTACAACAAAAGTATCAATTTTCACTTAAGTAGGAAGAGATCTGAAAGTGATGGCCTTGGCATATGTGGCCAGTGCTATGGCTACAGAGTTCAACATTGGTAATATGGTGTCACAAATTAGAGGCTATAAAAGAGAAATAAACACTTTGAAAGATGAGATCATGACTTAGCAAAATAAGAACAAGATTCTACAAGAAGAGAATGAGGAGTTGCACACAAAAAAGGGAAGCATAGTAGAATTCAAAACCTATGAACCTAATTTACATAATGATTTGGATAATACTCAGTTTCAGTTGCAATAGCAAGTGTGGACATTACAGATCATAGTGTTTCAACTAAAAGATATCATGGAATAGACAAGGGATCAAGAAATTGATCTAGAAGCAACTCAATGTTGTATTGATAGGATCATTGAGTTCCAGTTAATAGCAAAAGATGCACCTAAATAATTTCATAGAATAAATGCACAGTAGGAAAATAAAAATTATAAATCCATAGCCAACACTAGGAAATCCACTGCTAGCCTTGATAAGGATATAGTTGCAACTATGAATAAGTGACAACGTACCTTTCAAACTATTGATAAATACATGGAGCATTGCAACTTGCCTTCATTTGGATATTGGGACAACACAAACTTAAGAAAAATCCATTGGCTATTAAGTCTATATCAAGTGTGATTATTGAAAATTTGATGGACTTTGTGGCAATGCCAACCAAAGACACCACTCCCATCAAAATCATACAATGTGTCCATGCAAAATCATTTAGTAGTTATATTGAATGATGTTATTGACCATGATGTCACCTTTGATACCCTCCAATCCCATGAACTTAAGGAAATTTCCATATAATATAACATGTGGAACTCATATATGAAAAAAATCTTGAAGATTGTGTAACTTCGGAAGATATTCTTATTTTATTCTTATTGTACTTCATTCGGGAAATATTCATATTGTATTTGATCATGTAAAAACCCTAAAATAAATCAAGTAAAATAGACAATTCGACCCCATATAAATCAATGGGTAAAATACCCCAAACAATGGGCAGTCTGCCCCAAACAATGGGAAAAACTGCCCTAGTCAAGTCGGCCCAATTAGAAAAGACAAGTCATCCTAGTTAGGTAAAAAGGTTAGTTTGTGACTAGTATAAATAGAGTGGCGCCTAGCTCATTTGGTATATCACTCACTCAAGCGAGTTCGCATGAGTAGTAGAGAGAGAAGAACAAGTTCGCTTGGGAGGAAGAGTAGCTGCATTGAAGACAACATATTCTTGGGTTTTCTATCTTATCTTATTCTCGGGATATTTGTGTGAAAGAGCCTTTGCTATTGGATTGGCATTGTACTTGTGACAAATCTATATTGAAGAATTTGTGTTGGGCTTTTCCTGTGAGAGTGTTTTCCCAGGGTAAATCTTTGTGTACTCTTATTTATTGTGCTTGACTATCTTTCAGTGATCCTATTGCATATGGTTATTGTGATAATATACAAATTGTTTGAATATATAACATAACCATCCTTGAAGTATCAAAATTCTAACAAAAAAGGGGCCCACCACCCACTTGAGTTTTAAAGTATATTGTAAATTTTATGTATATCATTTAAATTCCCTAGTCCTAATTGAATAGGCCGAGTAATGTTAAAATATAAGAATATGTGAATAACATATAACAATACGTAACATGAAAATCATAACTAACCTAGCCTCTTATCCATACAACAACAAATAATCAAATAGCAATAACAAGGAGAAAAGAGAAAAAGAGAACACCATATATATGTGGTAAAGCCATAAATGGGTAAACATCCACGAGAAGGTTGTCTTCGTATTCATCAATAATATCCAATATTACACTAGAGAGCTCCCACACATCACACTCCATCTTCACAATAACACATAATGTGTGTCTACAAGATGATAATTAGATGTCTTTCCTTGTTTCTCTTGTATCTTGATAAGACCCTCTTGACTCTATTATATACAAAGAGGTAAGGAGAAATTGCATCCAAATATTACATGTGGGATACATGTAATTTCACCTCTTTATATAATAAGTGGTAACAAGAGTAAATTATTACATAATATGTGTGGGATAACTCTATTACATAAGAGTAGACATTATTACCTTCCAAATTAATACAACCAGTCATCATTACATATTCCAACAAGTAAGGAAAAAAAAATCGAGTGGTCACTAAAATACAAAATAGGGAAAATGAAGCTAAAGAATTTGAAGGGGTAACTGCCAAGGAAGTTACCCAAACTTTCTTAAAAATGTAATGAAGTGATAATAAGTGTGGGGGATGAGAGGGGTGGGTTGCTTGTACATTTTTCTTTGTAATCTATTTTAGAAGACTGGTAATAAGAAGAATACATTGTTGGCCATAGTTTTGGGAGATATACTTTGTTTCTTAAGGTGGTTGTGTTCAAAACTCTATATGTCTTACATTGTTCATGAAATGTGTTGTAAGAATGTATTTTATGTACTTTGAATTCTATCTAATAAAGAATGCATTCTTATTTTGTTTATCATCCAACAATTTGGTTATAGCCTCATGAACATTAAATTTAGACTAACTAGTAATTAGAGACTGCTCTTAATAATTGGTCATGTGACTGTATTTTCATGATAATTAAAATAATCTTAATTGTTGATATCATAGTGAAGGTACATTAGAATTTTGTGTCTCATATATTATCCTTTCTCCCATAGCTAGGACAAGTATGATATTTTTTCATGCTGCATATAGGATTAGTTGTACACATGTATTCTACATTTAGACATATTATAATATCTTCATAACCAGTAATGGTTGTTGCAATAGCGTTTGGATGGATTCCCCACACCAACTAGTGGAAGGTCTAATTGGGGATATGTATTAGGGATAATCCTTTTTTTTACAAGAAGGGAATTCCACCATGTCAATATTTTTTTTGGTGCTAAAAGAAGGGCCTTGAATAGATTAAAGAGAATTGTCTCAATCACATCATTCTCCTATTGAAATTTCCAATAGAAATACTTATAACAATCATATCTCCACCCAAGGTGAATACCTCAACCCAAATTTGGTATTCAAAGACACTATTGTTGATTTTGAAAACCATGTTTCCACATAATTGTAACAACTATATGATGTTCCTAATTTTCACGTCCCCTCCCGTCGATCCGATGTAAGGGAGGAAACATGACTAAGATTATGGGGCTTATTTGGGAAACTCAACCCCGTTCATTAATAACAAAATTCATAATAAATAAAAACTCATGTGTGCATATTCATACTCAAACAATCACAGCGGAATTAAACATCATCTACACACAACTACATCATGCATTCAGCATACCAATAACAATCATCAAATTCAACATTGCAGAACACATAATGAACATAATTTAAACCACAAAGAATACTTATCTTCAAAATGAACTATCCAAGCAATTGGTTTTGTGAGAGCAACGTTCCACCCAACCATAGGTCTTTTTCCATCCTGTATTCTTTCATTTGAGAGACCACCCTCGAGTTGGGATGTGTATCCACTAAGGAGGAACTAAACAGGCTCACTCACAACCATGGTCTCACACAAACAGTCATGCTAAGCCAACACACAGTTGGGTTTATCAAGCATGCAAGAGAAAAAGGAGGAGGATGCTAATCCAGTGAGCTCAACCACAGATATGCATGCATCTCAAACTAAACTCAAACAGTCATGGCACCCACAATACCTACCACACCCAACACAAGGAAGGTCCCCTTCTCTGTTGCACAGTCCCTCGGGCGTCCCTTCCCTCCAATGCTCTTCGGGGTGGGCATAGAAAGGTCCAAGCTGCTAAATCCTTGAGATCCTATCCTTCAATAGGTTTATCAAGCAATCCCAACCTATATTCTATCCTTTGTTCTGTCATTCCCACTTGGATTCTCACAATTCAATGACCAAATGACTCAATCACGTAATTGGATTTTCGGGCTATCAAAAATGGGTTTTCCCATGGATTTATGGGAACTGAACACTCTCAAATTCACCCCAAGGTTCATTTATATGGATCGTCCGTCGTATTTTACTGTCCACATGAAATTCTGAGCATTTATGGCACTTCAAAACGTGTGTTAATGCAGATTGTGATTTCTGGTTTTTCTCACTGTTTGGTCTGTGTAATGGATGAAACCTAAAGCTTAGATGTTCAACAATGGAATGGGAATGAGGAAGAACGAATTCCCATGAGGTAGAGTGACTTGTGGGTCAAGAAAAATAGAGCCCATACCTGCCATACAAATTTTTGGGCTGCCCATGCTCCATTGAAGCCATGGACTAATTTTCTCAACCACTTTCTTACAACTGAATTAAATGTCAGCAAGGAAAGTCAAATGGGTTCTCAAGATGATATTTGGAAGCATATGGTTCAACCCCACAATACCCCTCACCACTCCCTAGTGGATACACATGGCCCCCTCTTATTAGTTGTTTCCATAGCCAGTTTTTGGTATTTTATTGCAATATTAATATTTACATCAATTTACAATATTCCATGGCTTAATAGCACATGGATAACATAATATCAAATATTTGACTATTTTAAATAAAATCCGAACATACACTAGCGGGGCCTTGGCCTTGAGTTCCACGCTAGGAAAACATACATCGCATGTATACAATATTTACATTAAAATCCAATATATCCTAAGGGTCAAAATGGGGGTATTACACTAATCAACTAGTCAAACAATTTTAATGTTACACCCGATCATATAAAAAAAATATTAGTGGATTTTCCATCGCTTATTTTCTTCCTAGAAGAAGGAGACACACCCAAAATCTCATCCAAACTCTTGGTAGATTCAATTGATGATTTATATGACCTTACTTTGGAAAAAGTTCATTAAACTTTGAACACAATTCCCCTAACCCCTCTTAAATATGAAGTTCATTATCATTCCTCAAGATCCTCTTACGAAGAATACAATCCTGAGTTTGTTACTCAATCCTATACATTCACCATATAATTTCTAGAAATATAAATGCATTGAAATAAACCCGGGTTACTAGCCTAGAAATCCCAAGGAGCCTTGAATCTAACAGGGAAGCTCCATGAGTTGCCAAATCAACCTAAATCTATGCTCCCTAAATTTTACCTTGACAAATATAGTTGTTTTGAAGACCAAACTAAGAATTTTCAAGTCTATCAAATTAATGAACGCATAGCACGAAGATATGTTTTGTCGACTATTTCGATACACTTTTAAAAATAAGGATTCCACGTGGTATTTCAACCTTCTGGTAGGGTCAATTTCCAATTGGGATGAATTTGAAAAGGACTTCATAGGGAAATGTGGCGATGAAGCGACTCCAACTACACTATTGAAAGAACATATTTCCATAAATATGGACAAATAGGAAAAAAATAAGGAATTTAATCAACATTTCGTAATCATCCTCTACAATAGATTCCCATCAAATCCCCCCCTCCAGATGAATATGTTATAGTAGAATACTATGTCTTCTTTGCATGCACCAATAGCCATGTTTTTCAAATGGGCTAGTAAAACTTCCTTGACTAACAATTTTGAAGAAGCTAAAAACATATTAAAGGAAATGTTAAGCTTGGCCCAAAATCTTGGCATAGAGGATACAAGATTTATGGACCCCTATAAGAAATTGATTACCTTTTCCAAGTCCCTTTCGAAAAAACATATTGACACATAAGACAAGGAACCAACTGATGTTGATGATATCATCTACCTTGTCAAGAAATTGTCAAGTGAAGCTACTAATTTAAAGATAAATGCGTAGAGAAAGTACTTCCATGTGACATTTAAGACCCTTTTACAATAAACTTATTCAAAAACCTCTAGAGTTATAAAATTTTAATTTGAATGAATTCGGCATAGATAATTATTGCACCTACCTTCACGCAAACCATTCTAAAAAGACATTACCTCAATGAATTCATTATATGATTATGGTAGTTAATAAATTTATTGATGGGAAAAACAAGAATGAGAATGCCCCTCATGAGACATAAATTGAACCCGAAAGTAAAGATATTGGGAAACAAATTGGTGAAGAAACTTTGGTTATGTAGGATATGCATCCTAGAATTCCAGATGAGTCTAAAGAAGTAGTTGAAGAATTAGAAGTCACTCAGTCAATCCAAAGAAAATATCCTCTTAGGATCAAAGGACCCATAACTTCGACCTCTTCACCAGTCTATCCCACTACAACACCTGCCAAAAATTCAGCTGCAACTCAGACAAAGAAAACAACAATATCCAATGTGCTCTCCACCTCCATGGATTACAAAATGGTGGAATATTTGAAGAAGAAAAAATCAAACATGAATTTATATTTGATACCTCCAACATTCCTAAACAATGAGACCTCTTGCTACGAGACTTCTTATCACCACATGAACCATTTCAAGGGAGAACAACTAATATGGAAATAACAAAAATATCATGATTTGAATTACAAACTTGAACCAAAATGAAAAAATATAGTGCATGATGATTTAATTGGAAATAAGGTGAAGTTACAAACACCGCGGTTTATGCTAACCTTTGAGATTTTTAATCATAATGTACACAATTGTTTACTATATTTTGGGGCCTTTTCGAATGTAATGCCTTTTTTGTTTGTCAAAAAATTAATGCAACTCCAACCAAGTGTCCCACTCAAATCCTTTATTGGATAGGTATGATGTAAAGGTAATGGGTCAACTTAAAGATGTCTTCATCAAAGTATTCTCAAACCCCAAAGTATACCATATTATTATGTTGTGGTTGATATCCCTGAATCATATGGATTATTACTTAGCAAGGATCAGTTGTATAAATCACAAGGTAATGGGTCAACTTAAAGATGTCTTAATCAGAGTATTCTCAAACCCCAAAGTATACCATATTATTATGTTGTGGTTGATATCCCTGAATGATATGGATTATTACTTAGCAGGGATCAGTTGTAGAAATCACAAGGGTATTTTGCTATTGATTGATCTCATCTTTGGTTTCCCTAGGGTGAAAAAAAAACATATTGCTTGGGAATCTCACAATAAGCACATAGTCATCGAGATTAAAGCACCAAATGATCCCAACCATTTCATGCAATCGATATTAGGTAGTTATTTCCTTGAAACTGAAATTGGAAATTATGCAATAGAAGGATAAACATTGGGAATTGATGAACACTCCAAACTCCTTCAATTTATTCAAACGGATGAAAATGACAACTAAATCAAATTAGACAATATATTCAACTAACATAGACGTAGACACTAATATTTGGAATTTATTTTTGATGGATCTAAGTCACAAGAAGTTGTGGGCCGACTGCATCTTGAAAATACTCAACATAAAAAATGCCACTTGATTTCCCAAGGTCGGAGTTCGAATGCACCAACAATATGGATAAGTGTGAGACCCTAAAATCCAAGGTCTAAAAAATTAATTGATATATACATCAAATCATTGAAGCTTTTTTTAGTATGAAATAATAGTGAGGCGGATAAAAGACTCTATAATACATTGTTTATCGCCTCATTTAAAGAGCTAAAAAAGCGAGGTATGGAGATTGATTAATCATTTTGATGCCTTTAATATTACGTCAATTCCTTGTTTAAATAATGTGGCTACATACATTTTAGCTATTGTTGCTTCCAAACTATCTCCTTGTACAGATGGATTCTTTGTGGAACTACGTTTCAACCCATCGGTGCTAGACAATGCCACTGACTGGAGAATATTTAGCGATGACAAGTAAATAATCCAGTTTTTTAACAATTGAATGCACTTTCAATTAAGAAGTAATTAATGAGTAAGAGCACACTGGGTCCCTTAAAAATTGTTAGGAAGGGATGAAATAATTAAAAGGTAACTCAAATCCAAAAGGAGTTGTAACTTTGGAAAATTTGTTTGACCTGCAAGGAAAATTCCGTAAACATGTGAATGCGAAGACCAATAGTTCCTCAATGAGCCATGAATTATTGAATTTCGGTATTACTGAGAACCTAAAGAACATTAACCTAAGTACATGTTTCTTTCAAGTGTAAATATGGGAATTCATCCACCTTTTCATACAGTATATCAATGTCTTTACTTGATCATATGAGGATTTGAAGACATGAAACAAAGATTATTTATCATGTAATTTCCCTCAAGGAGGATGCTAAACCATTTCAATAGAAGCTAAGGAAAGTCCATATGACAATAGATCCACTGATACAACAAAATTTAAAGAAGTTGTTGGATGATAAGATAATTTTCAAAGTGTGGCATTCTGCATGGGTGGTAAATCTAGTGCCACTTCGGAAAAAATCAAGAGAAATAAGATTATGTGTTAACTTCAATAATCCGAACTAAGCATCAGATAAATATAATTATCATGTTACCTCAATAGATTACATTTTACAACTAATGTTAGTTCTAAAATGTTTCTATCCTTGATGGTTTCTCTCGTTATAACCAGGTACTTGTGGCTAAAGAAGATTAATTAAAGGCCACATCCCAGGAAAAATGGGGAACCTTTACCTATCACCATATGCCATTAGGGCTAGTGGCAAGGATATTGTTTAGCGATCCATGGAAATTGTATTTCGAGGGTTGATAAATCAAAGGGTGGTGGTCTATATAGATGATTTCATAGTCTAGTCCAAGAAAAGGGGAGATCATGTCCATCACCTCAAACAAAATATTGAAAGGTGTAGTAAATACAACATTTCTTCAAACCCCAAGAAGACTCGTTTTCACCATCGCATAAGGAAATCTCTTGGGAAACATCAATTCTAAAGATGAGATTCTTATTCATACAAAAAGAGCCAAAACCATTACCTAAATCCCAATGCTAATTAACAAGAAGGCCATGTAGTCTTTATTAAAAAAATTGTTAGAATATTTGTATCTAATTTTTCTAAGATCATCAAACCTTTGCAAAAAATGATTAAGAAGGACATTGTATTCGAATGGACCCAGATTGAAAAAATAATCCTTCAAGAATATCAAATTTCCAAACATCATTGCACCATAATTACAGAGTCTAGACTTTATATTTTATATATCTGCGTCATATCAATCTCTAGCGGCGATACTCACCCAAAAGGATGACCATGAAAATGAATACCTAATTTCTTTCTTGATCACTGGTCTATAACGGGTCGAACTAAACTATCCAGTGGTTTATATACAATATTTTTTAGTGTTCAAATCTGTGAAACAATTTAGGCCCTATATTCTAAATAATCACACCAAAGTAATCATACCATACCCACTATTCATATCCTTATCCATTCATAAAAAACTAGGAGAAAGAAGAGGAAATTGGATGACTACTATTCAGGAATATGACATAGAATTCAAGCCAACCAGGATAGTAAGAGGTTGAGGATTATGTAATATAGAAGCAAGAGAATTAGATCGGAAGTGTTGATGTATATGTAACTTCGGAATGTATTTCATCTATGTATTTCATATATAGTTATTGTACCCTTATTAGAGATGTGTTATTCCTCTATAAGGAAGTGTCGTCATGTGGATTGACAAGTGTCGCAAGTGTGTGTACTTTCTGATGGGTTATTAGACCACCATGTGTGGGGTCAGCCCTGGAATATATATATTATAATGTGGATGTACCTAGCTAGACAAGTCGGCCCCATAAGGTCACTGGGAAAATAGGTTAGTATAAATAGAGATCAGGTGATCTCTATTTAGATCATTCGGAAAGTCATATCTCTCTCTCAGAAAGTGGCGCACTAGTGAGGAGGAGGATCATCTGCTACTAGGAGACTATCTCAGTGTATTTTGGTTGTACTTTGGTTGAGTCGTTGCTCTCTCTATCTCTGAGGAAGTTGTGGGGTTTTTCACCTTAGGGTTTTCCCCACGGAAACTCTGTGTCTCTTGTCTCTCATGCTTTTGATTCGTGTGATACTTGTCATGCTTATTGTGATTGTTATGCATTGATATATTTTACATGTTATTCTCTCAGTGAAGATCCTAGAGTATTGTGAGTTAATGCTCAAAATTTAACATGGTATCAGAGCTAACCTGAGAAGAAGACATTTTGCAGTGACGGAAACTTGAGTTTCTTGTTTATTGGGTTTCTCTCCATAGATTTTCAAAAAGCAGTATAGTAGATTGACTCTAATCATCAAGGAGAATCTATCTGTCCAATCAGAATTCAATTATGAGAATTTTCAGATTTTGCCCTAAACATTAGGGTTTCCACAAAAATAGGAATTCCTGGAATCTGAAGACACGGCTGGAAGCTCCTTGAAAAAATCGAATTTTAGAGCTTTGGATCGAGATTTTTGGCTGGGTAGATCTCCGGGAAACTCAAACCCTAATTCAGGGCTCTCCCTAGTGAACCCGGGTGGACAAAAAGACAAATCTAAAGGGTAAAACTTTGTTGATCTCAAATTCTGAATGCACCAGGTTCATCAGCTCATCAAGGCGCATCTTTCTATCCTTTCAAAAATTTGAAATTCACATTTTGAATTTTTAGGGTTTTTTCGACAAACCCTAATCCGGGACCAAATCCAGTTTTCAGCATTTCAAGTGGTAAGACCTAAATCTTTTCTATTTCCATTTGAAGTACTCTTTAAGATGTCTCACCACACCAAGCTTGAGGATAAGCTTGAAGGGGCTGATAACTTCCGAGCTTGGAAGTATAGGATTGGGTTAATCCTAGAAGAGAATGAGTTGGACTCATATATAAAAGAAGACATCCCTATCCCAGAGGATGAAGAAGCCAAGGTATTGCATAAGAAGAACTTGGTCAAGGCAAAGAGAATCATTGCTGATTCTATCAAAGACCATCTCATACCCCATGTGTCTTCTCTAAAGACACCTAAGGAGATGTTTGACTCTTTGACCAAGCTATTTGAAGGGAAGAACATAAATCGGAAGATGACTCTGCGGAATCAATTTAAAGGGGTCAAGATGTTGAATGGAGAAACCATTCAATCTTACTTCTCCAAGGTCTCTCAGGTCAAGGAGAAACTTAGAGTTGTGGATGAAGTAGTGGGCAATGGTGAAGTTGTTATGACCACTCTGAATGGCCTACCTAGGTCATGGGACTCCTTTATTCAAGGAATCTGTGCAAGAAAGAAATTGATCTCTTTCAGTAAACTATGGGAGGAATGCTCTCAAGAAGAATCTAGACTTGTAGCTCGTGAGGAAAAGATGGGAGTTGAATATCAAGCTCTCGCAACTCACACCAAAAGAAGCAAGCCCAAGAAGGAGCACTCTCACTACAAAAGATCCTATCAAAAGAATAAGAAGGATCTAAGATGCTTCACATGCAATGAGAAGGGTCACTTTGCTTCAGATTGTCCCAAGAACAAAAGGGATAATAACAACAACTTCAGCAAGAAGAAGAAGGGCAGCAAAAGAAAGTTCCATGCTCATGCTGCCAAGGATGATGAACCTCCAAAGAAGAAGGCTAGGGCAGAAAGTGATGATGACTCATCAAGTGAAGAAGAGTATGTTCTAATCTCTGCTCTCACAGGTACTATCTCCCATGGTTGTAATGATTGGTTGATTGATAGTGGGGCTTCCAAACACATGACTGGGTTTAAGGAATATTTTGTGAATCTAACTGAACATGAATCACCCCATAAGGTGAAACTTGGAGATGATTATCAATACCCAATCAAAGGAAGTGGTGAAGCCTCCTACATCCTAGATTCTGAAAAATATTTGAAGATGAAAGAAGTTCTCTATGTACCTGGGCTCAAGAAGAAATTACTATCCATCTCTGCATTGGATGCAAAAGCTATGAGGGTTGCATTTGTGGATGGCCAAGTCCTAATGTGGCCAAAGGGAAAGACCATAGATGATGCAGTAGTGATTGGAGAGCAAGAGGGAGGATTGTATAAATTGAAGGGACAACCTGAACATGCCATGGTGCATGAATCCATGGATCCAAGTGAACTTTGGCATAGAAGACTTGCTCATATGCACTATAGGGCACTTCCAATTGCAAGCAAGGTTGTAGAAGGTCTTCCTGAAATCAAGACCAAACATGAAGGTGTTTGCAAAGGATGTGCAAAAGGTAAGAACATTAAGAAGGTTTTCCCAAGCAGTGAAAGCAAGGCCAAAGATATCCTGGAAATCATCCACTCAGATGTATGTGGTCCTATGTCATCCAGTTCTCTTAGTGGGTATGCTTACTATGTCTCATTTATTGATGACTTCTCCAGGAAGACTTGGGTATACTTCTTGAAGAACAAAGATGAGGTGTTTGATAAGTTCAAGGAATTCAAAACTTTGATGGAGAATCAAACTGACAAGAAGATCAAAACATTCCAATCTGACAATGGTGGAGAATTCACCTCAGGTGACTTCAAGAAGCTTTGTAGTGATTCAGGGATTAAGAGGGAGTTGACTGCTCCTTATAATCCTCAACAAAATGGAGTTGCAGAAAGGAAGAACAGAACTATCATGGAAGCAGCAAGGGCAATGCTGCATGACCAGGATCTACCTATGCATCTATGGGCAGAAGCAGCTAGAACAGTTGTATATGTGCAAAACAGAACACCCCATAAGATATTGGACAACAAGACACCATAAGAGGTCTTTTCTGGTAAGAAACCTGAAGTCAGCCACCTCAGAATATTTGGTTGTCCAGTATACACTCATGTCCCAAAGGAAAAGAGAACTGTTGAATATTGTAACTTCTAAGAATATTATATTTGTATATTATTTATTCCGGAGATGTTCCATACCTCCGATGTGATTATACTATGAATCCGGAGATGTTTATTCCTCCGAATTGGTTGTGGTAACTAGGGTTATTAGACCCACCATGTGGGGGTCGGCCCAGTCAGTTATAATAGGGTATTTAACCTAATGGTTAAATATGAGCCTACATGTACTTGTGTAAAATACATGTCAGTGTAGTGTATAAATAGAGGAGGTATGTTCCTCATTTGACACACTCACTCACTTAAGAGAGGCGCACTTGTGGAGGAGAGGTCTGCTATGGTGGAGGAGGAGATCATGTCTTTGGTTTTCATCTTTGTATATTGCTGTTAATCTATATTGAGGAAGATTTACTGGGTTTTCTACCCCATGAGGGTTTCCCAGGATAAATCTGTGTCTCTTGTGTTTATGCTATGCTTGTTGTTTCTTCAGTGATCCTGTATATCCTATTATTGTGAAATGGAATGTAATGCTACTATTTTCTGTCTTAGCATATTGAATTTTAACATGGTATCAGAGCTAACCTGAAGGAAGGCAATGTATGGCACTTACAACACTTGCTTCTCTTGCGACAATTTGAAGGTTAGGGTTTTATATAGCAAAAACCAGTCATCGTGGAACTTTCGCTATAAATCCATTTATGCAAAGTTTCAGGATCTCAAAAGTTTACAGGTCATAGATAACATCCCCAGGTACCTTGTGTCCAAAGGGAACCCTCAGATTCATTGTACTTTATGAGTTATGATCAGTACAAGTTAGGGTTTCTGCCTCTTCCAGATCTCAGTCAAAATCAGGTGACCTTGGAAAAAAGGTCATAACTTGGGATAGGAAGCTCCAAATGAAATTTCGTAAAAAGTGACAGGTATTACACAGACTGTACTATCTCAAGAAACATTTTCAGAGGCCGAAGGTGAACCAATGACACGTGGAACTCTGTACAAGTTCGCTCTCCTGTTTTATCTCATAAACAGGTCACGTTGCGACACTTGGCATAACTCTCTCTCAGAAAATCCAATTGAGGTCAGACCTGTCAAGATGGAAAGATGACAGGTCAGGCTACTGCAGAAAAGGTTTTCAGACCCTGTGGAGCAGAAATTTCATAGTTATAGCAGAAACAATCGGGTGCATATTTCTGTCAAAACAGAATTATTTTTCGAGCACCTTTATTCATGGCTTCCGGAATTTAGGGTTTCAGAGAAAGTTAGAATTTTTGGAATCGGAGTCCACGGCTGGAAGATACTCAGAAAAATAAGAGTTTAGAGCCTTGGATCAAACCTTTTGATTGGACAAAAGGGTGGGATTCATCAAACCCTAGTTCGGGTTCCTGTCCAGAAGATCCAAAAGTTTCGAAGGCAATTTTGAGGGGTCAAATTTTGGAGATTTCAAAATTGAAGAATGCTAGGTTGATCAGCTCAGCAAGACACATTCTTCCATCCATTCAGAAGTGTGAAAGTCAAAGATTGAATTTTTAGGGTTTCTCTAGCAAACCCTAATCAAGCTCCAGATCAAGTTTCAAGGGGAGTTGAGGCTAAGGCCTTACATAAGAAGACTACAAAAAGTCTCGACAGGTATGACTTAAGGAGGTTCAGGTATGCCTTAAAATATGATTCTTGATTAAGTTCATAATGTGTTTGTCTTCATGTTATTTATTAGTACAATCTTGATTAATGTTATTAATTGTCTTATCACCCTCGTAACAATATGAATGCATGTGAATGATCGAAGACATTCATTGATTAGGGCTATATGATTGTACTTATGCATTATGGTGTTGTGTGAGGTTGATGTTGTCTGCTAACAAGACACAGGTACATCACAAAAGACAAATCAAGTTCCATGACCATGACATCATGAAGACAAAGACTCACGAGGTATGTATGAGTTTGTTATATCATGTTTAACCTACAAGACATGCAGGTTCTAGCTCAGGATCTCTAAATCATTGAAGAGATTGTTTAGGTATGTTGTACATAACTAAGCAGGTATACTAATCTAGGTATGTTTTTCTGTGTCATGTTAGAATCTTACCTTGTGTAAGTATACTTGGTATGATTGGTTAGTAATCAAGGGTTTATGCATATTATGTCTCTTATCTTGGTTGATGATTTAACTAACTAGATCAAACAAGAATATGCATGAGTAAAAGAAGACTTCCTTGAAACCCTGAATACTAATGATCATGACTGTACATATTCAAGATTATTTAGAATTAGAATGTTTTGATAATATTGAGAATATACTAATGAATGTATGTTTGTGTATGAGATCATGAGGATGACACTAGTGTATACTTGAGCATGCACAGTGGTACAGAATGAATAGAAGTTCAGAATACATACAGAAGATCAAGCGGGAGGCAACCACACAAACATAAAAGATAAGTATTTGGGTTGTTATTAGAAATAGTAAATGATATTGCTTGTATGCATATTTGTATTCCTAGAATATATCATGCTGAGTATAAACATTCATAAAGCATTAAACAGTATACTACTAATATGCATATGATTGGTAAATTGGTAAATTGGACAAACATTCCATTGTTGCTTGTCTAGAATGAAACCTCTTTGCTGACATGCTGAGAGCTGTGCACACTCTCGATAGTATGTTCTGGTAGAGATGGAAGGCATCTAGATAGCCACTGTATGCATACAGGATATGGGAAAGTGTTGTGCCAAAGTATTGGTCAAAATAGTTGCATAACTATGTAAATGATATCTGTATGCATAATAGGTTATCATGTCAATATGATTTGATGATTATGAAGTATTACTAATCATGTACTTAATTTTGATTTGTAGGAAAGATCATGATGAATGACAAACTCTAAACAAGCGATGGATGTTCAACAAAAGATTTACAAATCAAACACACTATAGAAAGCTTGTGGTTAAGAGATTCTCTTAGAAAGAGGAAGAGAATCATGATGAGATGTTTTGCTCCAAGGGACTAGATAAGACCATTCTCTTAATAATGTAATCAGGTTCTGTATGGGTTCTCAGGATCGGTAGTCAATTGATGAGCTTAATGATCATCATGGGTGATGTGGATCTCAACCTTTGCTACAAGGTTGAATATGGGTTCTATACACATATGACATGGATGCAAGAAGGAACTCACCACAGAGTTCGAATGATTTTGAGGCTCATTTTAGTAAACCCATCTGAAGAGAGATGGCACAGATAGATATGTAGAAGATCACTCAATGCTGAGTGTGAATAATGGACAATTGACAGCTTCATGACAAAGCTTGGGCTTTACCAGAAGTAAAGTTGTTCCTAACCTTTACCTTAAGGTTGTGGATGATGAACCTATCATACCATTATTGCATGACGATGATCTCTTTCTGACAAGGAATGAGAAACAGGTCATGAAAATAGCTGCAGAAATGAAAATGAAAGATCTCGGATTAATGCACTACTTCTTAGGTCTAGAAGTATGGCAAGATCCAAAAGGAATCTTTTAATTCAAGGTAAGTATGCTGTGAAGTTTCTAAAAAGATTTGATATGTTGGAGTATAAAGCCATGGCCACTCCCATGGACTCCAACTTGAAGTTGTTAGTTAATGACTCATCGTATTTAGTGGACCTAACCCTATATAGACAAATCATTGGGTCATTGATGTATTTAACAAATACTAGGCCAGATATATGCTTTGCTGCAAATACCCTAAGTCAGTATCTAGTAGAACCTAGAAAGGTTCACTTAATAACTACAAAGCATGTAGTGAGGTACCTAAAAGGTACATTAGATTTTGGTCTATATTATCTTGGAGGTCATGAACTCCGTTTACATGGTTACTCAGATTCTGATTGGGCAGGAAGTGCCTCAGACAGAAAGAGTACATCAGGTGGATGTTATAGTCTTGAATCTGCCATGATCTCATGGTTCAGCAAGGAACAATCTAGTGTGGCTCTCAGTACTACTGAAACAGAATATATATATAGCTGTCTGCTCTTCCAGCTGTGAAGCAGTGTGGCTTCAGAAGCTATTATATGGAGTGTTTGACTTAGAAATGAATTCCACTATGATTATATGTGACATTCAAAACTGCATCAAGATAGAAAATCTTGTATTCCACGATAAGTCAAAAACACATAGAGATCCGATACTTCTATATACGAGATATGGTGCAGAGAGGAGCTATCAAGCTCAAGTATATAAGCACTGAGGATCAGATTGCTAATATCTTGACTAAACCTCTATCTCGAGTAAAGTTTGAATACTTCTGAGACAAGCTTGGTATAGTCAAGAAGGACCCTCCTCGAAAGGGGGAGTAGCATAGTATCTGATAACAAGTATGTCTCATCAATGATGAGGTTACCTATTTACTGCACCTAGTTACTTAGAATTATTTAGATTTAGGAATCTTATATTTTTTCTTTTGATGATAGATGTATACATGCTTTTGATGATAGATGTGATGCATGTTTTGATGATGAGGATACATGTTTTATTATACATGTTTTGATGATGAGGATACATGTTTTGTTATACATGTTTTGATGATGAGGATACATGTTTTGTTATACATGTTTTGATGATGAGGATACATGATTGACACATGTTTTAATGAAGTCCTTGGTGGACTTGAGGGGATTGGATCATCCCTGGACTTCAGTCCGAAAGAAGAGCCGTAGACATATGTCTTCGAGAATGAAGTCCTTGGTGGACTTGAGGGGATTGGATCATCCCTGGACTTCAGTCCTAAAGAGAGCCGTAGACGTATGTCTTCGAGAATGAAGTCCTTGGTGGACTTGAGGGGATTGGATCATCCCTGGACTTCAGTCCTAAAGAGAGCCGTAGACGTATGTCTTCGAGAATAAAGTCCTTGGTGGACTTGAGGGGATTGGATCATCCCTGGACTTCAGTCCGAATGAAGAGCCGTAGACGTATGTCTTCGAGAATGAAGTTCTTGGTGAACATGTGAGGGGATTGGATCATCCCTGGACTTCAGTCCGAAAGAAGATCCGTAGACGTATGTCTTCGAGAATGAAGTTCTTGGTGAACATGTGAGGGGATTGGATCATCCCTGGACTTCAGTCCGAAAGAAGATCCGTAGACATATGTCTTCGAGAATGAAGTCCTTGGTGGACTTGAGGGGATTGGATCATCCCTGGAATTCAGTCCTAAAGAGAGTCATAGACGTATGTCTTTGAGAATGAATTCCTTGGTGGACTTGAGGGGATTGGATCATCCCTGGACTTCAGCACTAAAGAGAGTCGTAGACATGATGTCTCCGAGAACAAAATCCTGAATGAACAGGTAAGGGGATTGGATCGTCCTCGGAATTTGGTCCTGTGAATTCAACCGTAGACATGAGGTCTCTGAGAATTGAATAGGACTGGATCGTCCCTGAGCTTCGGTTCAAAAGGTACATGATAGGACTGGATCGTCCCTGAGCTTCGGTTCAAAAGGTACATGATAGGATTGGATCGTCCCTAGACCTCGGTTCAAAATGTACATGACAAATCCTAGAATTGTTCTAGGTTACATCCAGCATGAAACAGGGCTGGCTCTGTAGATATGATACATCCAGCATGAAACAGGGCTGGCTCTGTAGATGTGATACATCCAGCATGAAACAGGGCTGGCTCTGTAGATGTGATACATCCAGCATGAAACAGGGCTGGCTCTGTAGATGTGATACATCCAGCATGAAACAGGGCTGGCTCTGTAGATGTGATACATCCAGCATGAAACAGGGATGGCTCTGTAGATATGATACATCCAACATGAAACAGGGATGGCTCTGTAGATATGATACATCCAGCATGAAACAGGGCTGGCTCTGTAGAAGTGATACATCCAGCATGAAACAGGGATGGCTCTGTAGATATGATACATCCAGCATGAAACAGGGTTGGCTCTGTAGATATGATACATCCAGCATGAAACAGGGTTGGCTCTGTAGATGTGATACATCCATCATGAAACAGGGATGGCTTTGTAGATGTGATACATCCAGCATGAAACAGGGCTGGCTCTGTAGATGTGATACATCCAGCATGAAACAGGGCTGGCTCTGTAGATATGATACATCCAGCATGAAACAGGGATGGCTCTGTAGATGTGATACATCCAGCATGAAACAGGGCTGGCTCTGTAGATGTGATACATCCAGCATGAAACAGGGCTGGCTCTATAGACGTGACACATCCAGTATGAAAGAGGACTGGCTCTGTGGCGGTAAATCCTAGATCTGATCTAGGTCACATCCAGTATGAAAAAGGACTGGCACTGTGGTTGGGATTAGATCATCCCTAGACATGAGACTTGTCTTAAAGAGATAAGGATTGATCATCCTGGAACTTGATCTGGATTGTATCATCCATGTACCTATGTCCTAAAGAGAGCAGGATTGATCATCCTGTAATATGATCGTGTGATGACGATGCTGATAATCGTGTGATGACGATGCTGATGATCGTGTGATGACGATGTTGATCGTGTGATGTCGATGCTGATGATCATGTGATGACGATGCTGATCATGTGATGACGATGCCGATGATCGTGTGATGACGATGCTGATCGTGTGATGTCGATGATGATGATCGTGTGATGACGATGCTGATAATGGGATGACGATGTTGATGATCGTGTGATGACGATGTTGATAATCGTGTGATGACGATGCTGATGATCGTTTGATGACGGTCGTGTGATGACGATGCTTATGATCGTGTGATGACGATGCTGATGATCGTGTGATGACGATGCTGATGATCGTGTGATGACAATGTTGATGATCGTGTGATGACGATGCTGATGATCGTGTGATGATGATGCTAATGATGTTGATGTTCCAGTAACTGCTTAAGTTACTAATGATGTTGAGAAAGCTTCCAATGATTTATAGATGTATCATGTATGATGTATGACTCGTTGCTCCTGCGGATGTTGTTATAATATCCTTCTCGTTAAGGGGGAGTGTTGAATATTGTAACTTCTAAGAATATTATATTTGTATATTATTTATTCCGGAGATGTTCCATACCTCCGATGTGATTATACTATGAATCCGGAGATGTTTATTCCTCCGAATTGGTTGTGGTAACTAGGGTTATTAGACCCACCATGTGGGGGTCGGCCCAGTCAGTTATAATAGGGTATTTAACCTAATGGTTAAATACGAGCCTACATGTACTTGTGTAAAATACATGTCAGTGTAGTGTATAAATAGAGGAGGTATGTTCCTCATTTGACACACTCACTCACTTAAGAGAGGCGCACTTGTGGAGGAGAGGTCTGCTATGGTGGAGGAGGAGATCATGTCTTTGGTTTGCATCTTTGTATATTGCTGGTCATCTATATTGAGGAAGCTTTACTGGGTTTTCTACCCCATGAGGGTTTCCTAGGATAAATTTGTGTCTCTTGTGTTTATGCTATGCTTGCTGTTTCTTCAGTGATCCTGTATATGCTATTATTGTGAAATGGAATGTAATGTTGCTATTTTCTGTCTTAGCATATTGAATTTTAACAAGAACTAAACTAGATCCTTCAGGAAAGAAGGGTATCTTTGTGGGTTATAGTTAAAGCTCGAAGGCTTACAGAATATACTTTCCAGGGTTCAAGAAGATTGATGTCAGCAGGGATGTAACATTTGATGAAAACTCAGCATTCATCAAATCAAGGAAGGCACCTATTGAAGTTTATGAAGAACCTAAGGAAACTAGATTTCAAGACACTACCATGACTGAAGCAGTTCCAGAAGTTGTTCGTGAGTTTGAAGATCCGCAAGAACCTGTAAATCCACCCCGTGAGGATAACTCTCACAAGAGGAATCCTGCATGGGCTAGAGAGCTCATCAAAGATGCAGAAAGATTTGGCATTCTAGAAGAAGAACACAGAGCAAAGAAGAGAACCAGATCACATACCAGCTATGTTTCTTTACTCTGTGACATTATGAACAAAGAGCCTTCCAGTTATGAAGAAGCAGCGAAAAAGAAAGAATGGAAAGATGCCATGGTTGAGGAATACCAATCAATAATGAAGAATGATGTTTGGGATGTTGTCCCAAGACCTAAAGAGAAGTCTGTTGTGACTTCTAAATGGATCTACAAAATCAAGCATGCTGCAGATGGCAGTGTAGAGAAATACAAAGCAAGATTCGTAGCTCGTGGCTTCTCTCAGAAAGAGGGAATAGATTATGAAGAACCTTTTGCACCTGTAGCCAGGTATACTTCCATCAGAACAGTACTTGCCCTGGCTGCAGCAATGAAATGGAAAATACACCAGATGGATGTCAAGACTGCCTTCTTGAATGGTTTAGTTGAAGAGAAAGTATATGTGGAGCAGCCACTTGGTTTTGAAATACATGACAGGGAGTCGAATGTATGCAGATTGAAGAAAGCCTTGTATGGATTGAAACAAGCTCCCAGAACCTGGTATGGTAGGATGGACAGTTTCCTATCTAGTTTGGGATTTACCAAGATTAAAGCGGATTCCAACCTTTACTACAAGGTTGAGGAAGGGAATCCTGTGATTCTACTCCTGTATGTGGATGACTTATTTGTAACAGGAGATGACAGATTGATTGCAGATACTAAGAGGAAGCTTGCTGCCGAGTTCGATATGAAATATTTGGGAATGATGCATTATTTCCTAGGTATGGAGGTGTGGCAGAGTGCAGGTGGGATCTTCCTTGGTCAAGGGAAGTACACAGTAGATATCCTGAAGAGATTCGGGATGATGGATTGCAATGCCGTGGCCACACCTATGGCATCGAATCTGAAGCTTCTATGTGATGCTTCATCTGAGACGGTTGATGTCTCTATGTATCGTCAGATGATTGGGTCCTTGATGTACCTAATGAACACGAGACCAGATATTTGCTTTGCGGTGAACACATTGAGTCAGTTCCTGACAGATCCGAGGAGTGTTCATCTGGTTGTTGTAAAGCATGTTCTGAGGTACCTAAAGGGTACAGTGGATTATGGGCTCAAGTATGAAGCGAATCAAAATTTTAACCTGCAGGGTTATGTTGATTCAGATTGGGCTGGCAGTGTTGCAGATAGGAAGAGCACATCTAGGTGCTGCTTCAGTATGGGATCAGGTGTGATCTCTTGGTTTAGCAAGAAGCAATCTTGCGTAGCACTGAGTACAGCTAAGGCAGAGTATGTTGCAACCTGTTCAGCTAGTTGTGAGGCAGTATGGCTACGGAAGCTATTGTCTGAGTTATTTGATCTCTCGTTGGATGCTACTGGTATCTTCTGTGATAACCAGAGTTGTGTGAAGCTATCTGAGAACCTAGTGTTTCATGACAGGTCGAAACACATAGAGATCAAATATCACTATATCAGGGATATGGTGCAGAGAGGAGTTGTGAAGCTCCTGTATGTTGCGATGGACGAGCAGATTGCAGATGTGCTGACGAAGCCACTAGCCAGGGTGAAGTTCGAGTACTTCAGGGAGAGGCTTGGTGTTATTCGGATTGATGACACTTCGAGGAAGAAGTGATGAACACATTTGCTGAATCCATTCCAAGCATGTTGGAAGGAGGGACCTTCACATGGCTGTGGATGTAAGCGCTAGATGATGAGCATCAGGATGATGTTCTGGTTTATGCTGGATATGATCAGTTGGATCATTTATATGTATATGTATGTACGCATGCTGGATATGATCAGTTGGATCATTTATATATATATGTATGTACGCATCATGTTGGATGTTGGATATGATCAGTTGGATCATTTATATGTATATATGTACGCATCATGTTGGATGTTGGATATGATCAGTTGGATCATTTATATATGTACGCATCATGTTGGATGTTGGATATGATCAGTAGGATAATTTGTATGTATTTTGTATATGCATCATGTTGGATGCTTGGACCATGTATCTGTATATGTATCAGGTGGATACATTGTATGATCAGGTGGATCATGTATGGTGATATGTATCATGTATTTGTATTTACATCAAGTGGATACATTGTATGATCAGGTTGATCATGTATGATGATATGTATCAGGTAGATACTTGGTATGCATCAGGTAGATGCATTGTATGATCGGGATGATCGTGGATGACGAGCTTCAGGATGTTTCTCCAGATGACATGCAACAGGATGTTGCAGTGATGATGATTAGGATGATCATGTGTACATCAGGATGATGTATGGTGAGTATCAGGTTGATACTCTATGGCCGTGGATCAGGTTGTGCAGATGAGCATATAATTTGGCCCTGGGATATTTGCAGATATTCTTTCGAGGTTTTGCCTATGGCATATAATTTGGCCCTGGGATATCTGGAAAATGCTCTTTCGAGGTTTTTCTCTAGGAGGACATATAATTTGGCCCTGGGAGATCTGCAGATAGTCTTTCGAGGTTTTTCCTATGGCATATAATATGGCCCTGGGATATCTGGCAAATGCTCTTTCAAGGTTTTGTCCTATGGCATATAATATGTCCCTGGTAGATCCGATAGGTTTGGCTGTGTGCCCGTAATAAGTCCTAGGATGCTCTTGCGAGGTTTTTCCATGACCACATATAATCTTTCCCTGGGAGATCCTATAGGTAGAGTTGTGTGCTCGTAACAGCCTGGGATGCTCTTGCAAGGTTTTGTGGTGACCACATATAATTTGTCCCTGGGAGATCCTATAGGTAGATCTGTGTGCTCGTAACAGCCTAGGATGCTCTTGCAAGGTTTTGTGCTGAGGTCACATATAATATGGCCCTGGGAGATCCTATAGGTAGAGTCGTGTGCTCGTAATAGCCTTGGATTCTCTTTCGAGGTTTTGTGACGCACGTAATAAGTCCTGAGGATTCCACAGTATGGCCAGTGATGACAAAGACTTGCAGGTGGTGGGCCTACATCCAGTATGAAAAAGGATTGGCTCTGTAGAACTTCCTATGACGAGTAGAGTCAGAGATTGGTTGAGATAGCAGCAACAGTGATGATGTTGATGACGATGATCCCGAGAAGAAGACTTGTCTAACAGATCTGTGTCGAGAAATACCTTCCTAGTTAAGAGGGAGTGTTGATGTATATGTAACTTCGAAATGTATTTCATCTATGTATTTCATATATATTTATTGTACCCTTATTAGAGATGTGTTATTCCTCTATAAGGAAGTGTCGTCATGTGGATTGACAAGTGTCGCAAGTGTGTGTACTTGCCGATGGGTTATTAGACCACCATGTGTGGGGTCAGCCCTGAAATATATATATTATAATGTGGATGTACCTAGCTAGACAATTCGGCCCCATAAGGTCACTGGGAAAACAGGTTAGTATAAATAGAGATCAGGTGATCTCTATTTAGATCATTCGGAAATTCATATCTCTCTCTCTCAGAAAGTGGCGCACTAGTGAGGAGGAGGATCATCTGCTACTAGGAGACTATCTCAGTGTATTTTGGTTGTACTTTGGTTGAGCCATTGCTCTCTCTCTATCTCTGAGGAAGTTGTGGGGTTTTTCACCTTAGGGTTTTCCCCACAGAAACTCTGTGTCTCTTGTCTCTCATGCTTTTGATTCTTGTGATGCTTGTCATGCTTATTGTGATTGTTATGCATTGATATATTGTACATGTTATTCTCTCAGTGAAGATCCTAGAGTATTGTGAGTTAATGCTCAAAATTTAACAAGAAGAAGGATGGAAAAAATGAATCTCTCTCTATGCTCAAGAATTCCTCTTTATTCCACTCCTAGAAAACTCATGTTATGCTCATTTTATGCAAATTTTACAAAATGGTACAACCCCCATCAATCTGAATTCCAAGAAAAAGAAGGCTAAGGATCAAAGACACACAATACACCTTTGTAAATGGAATTATATTCAAGAAAATTATAATGGGGTACTTTTGAGATGTCTACAGAAGCAAGATGTCAATAAAGTCCTCAAGAAATTGCATGATGGACCTACTGGATGACACTTTGTTAGTGAAACCATGACCCAAAAGATTCGTAGGGTGGGATATTATTGGAACACACTATTTATAGATTCCCATGCTGAAGCACAAAAATGCAAAGTGTTTCAAACAAGCATTGGACGTGAGAATAAACCTATTATTCCATTACAACCAGTAACAACCGTTGAACCATTTCAATAGTGGGGTATGGTCATTATAGGAGATATTTATCCAAGTTAATCAAAGAAACATAAGTAAATATTAATATCCATTGAATATTTCATGATATGGGTTGAATTTGTGCCTTTAGTTAAGGTAAATCAAGATATCATCATCATTTTCATTAAACAACAACTGATCATCGGGTTTGGTATTCCATCGGTTCTATTTTTTTGTAGTGCTTCATATTTATATTCTTTTAATAAGAATAAATTTCCTTATAAGGAGGGATCATAATGCATTATTCATCCAATTACTACCCCAATGGAGAATGAGTAGTTGAATCCACTAATAAGAAGCTCATTAGGATTCTAAAAAACATTGTAGTGGATTATAAGAGAAGTTGGCATAATACAATAATGAAATATTTATGAGTTGATAGAGTAACACCCAAGGTTGTGTTAGAAACATCCCCATACTTCTTGGTATATGGGAAATAATCCATCTTCCCTCCCAACATCATCTTACCCTACCTCCTATTGACACAATCTACCCAAGGGAAAAACTACCCAACCATCCAAGGTTGAATCAACCTCTTACTGCAATTAGAAGAGGAAAGAGAGAAGGATAAAAATAAGTTTTTTACTCACCAACAAAAGGTATAAAGGTGGTTTGAAAAACATTTAGCAACCTGCAAAGTATACAAGATAGGGGACCTAGTATTAAAATGGGATAAACTCAATGAGCCTATGGGGAAGCACACTAATTTCCAACATTTATGGCTTGGTCCATATGAGGCGGTTGAAAATTTGGGATCTAGTACATATTGATTTAGAAATATGATGGGATGTGCATATCCTTCCTATCAATGGAAAAATATTGAATAGGTACTTCAATTAGTTTCCTTAACATGATAGTTGAATTGTATATAATAGTTTAGTATGCATATTTTTCTTTCATAGGTTAAGGTTGTTTATTTTTCAGTTTTTCCTTTATTGCATGTGTAAATTTTAAGTTTTTCCTTTTAGCACAACAATTTTTTCATGTCTTTATATTTTCTAAACAAAAGATAGTGATTGCGCTTGGAGTACAGGTTTCAAGATCTTATGTGTTTTTCTTTCAAATTTGTCGGAAGGAATAATGATACAAGTTGTGAGTCCAAAGAACAAGGAAAATATAGCATCAGTGGTTGGACTAGGAACACCCCTATAAACTAGTCGTGATCACCCTCGCAACAAATTTTAAAAACAAGTATGATGTGTTGTAGGGACCCACTCATACTCACATTAAGAAATTTTATCATGAGAAGGGTGAAAAGTCAGAAGTTCATGGGTCAAAATTTAAAGTGACTTACAAAATATCTAGACATAGAAAGGCTTAGATCGATTCCCAATAGAAGTAAAATATCCCAATAAGAGTTGTAAGGCCACTAGTTCCTCCCCCATTCATTCTCCAATCATGAACAACCAAATAAGTGCAAAATTTGGGAAAATAGTTTCAGTTATAAAAGTGATACATAGATAACTCCATTGGGGCTATGGATGCTCACTAGTAGCGGGGAAATGTCTATGATATTGTGGTGACTCCATCAGGGATATGGACGCTCGTGGAAAATGGAGCAACACTTGAGGGATATCAAATGGAAGCTAGTGAAAAAAATTTGTTACCCATGGTGTAGTGCTCTTAAATTGAAATTATCTATGGCCTCCCATATCCAAACACCTTGTTACAGTCTTCCATACCCAAAGGAGAATATTTCTCCCAAAATCCGATAGCATGCCATATATAGTAGAAAAATATATTTCCTTGACTTCTCTTTAGGAGGGATAGCATCAAAAATTTAGAAACGTGTCAGGGTGAATGCTTGGAATCTTATCATTTCTTGGAAACTACAAGATTAGTTTGTTATGTCTTTTAACCGAACTAATTAGTTCTAATGATGATAGTGTCGAGCCACAAGATAACGAAATGGCCTACTTGTGAACTAAGATGAAGAAGAAGGTAGTGCAATAATTATCCTCATCTAAAGAGGAAAACACCATCAACACACACTTTGGGTACACCAACATCGATACTAAAGGTGATCCTTCATGCAAGTGGGGTGAGATATATAGGATCTCCAAAAATCAAAACTATCCAAGCATTCATGTTGAAGATAGAAATGACATGGGGGTCTATCACAATATTTGAAGATCAGATATTCATAGGGTGGTAGCCAGGTCAACCATCTTTCCAAGCATTGATTCAATTTCTTGGAACCTACCAAAAGTGAATTTTGAATATCATTTTATTACCAATGTGGATGAGTTCAAATTAATTACATCCTTCTAGCCATCCAACTTGGAGATCTATTACGAATTCCCGACACCAAAGACGCATCTAACATATGAGTAGATCACATAAGTACAACTAGATATATATGCTTGCATCAGAATATGTTGGATGGGGGATAAAAGGTTTAAAGCAAGGGGGGAGGCTTATCCCTACCCTTCAAATATTTTAAGGCCCCCTTAACTAATGGTAGCAATGTTGTTGGCCAAACTATTTGTTGAAGTAAAAGATTCTATGTTCAATGAAGAATGGATATGTTTATTGCATACTATGGTCACCCATGGCTACACATTCAACTGGGGATCCATCATATCTGTTAATCTGGGGAAAGTTGTCATAACTACAAGGAACCCACCACCAGTACAAGTTGTCGAATTCTACATATTGTCATATCTGTTGGATGTGATTTGTGCTACAAAATCATTCTCGGAGATGATATGAGCATGAAAACATGATTATCCATCCATTCATATATACAAAAAATTGTTATGAGTAACTATTAGAAGATATGCAAGAATTTCATAAGGACCCTATATGCACTTATCCATCGACAACTAGAAAATTGCATGTATGATGTTGAATTTGAGGTTATGATTTATATAGGATATTGGTATCTCACTAAAGAGTATTCATATATGAGAATATATGGGTGTTATTAGACACATCACATCCTCCCTAGATATGTTAAAATAAGGTGGTATTGGTGTATATTGCATACCAAACATAGATCAATGGAATTGGGTCAACATTATCATCAAGCAAGAAGTCTATGTGGCACCCTTTGCCTCTAACTGTGGGAAATTATAGCATAGAATCAGTCAAAGATGCATGCCAATCAGGACTATATTTGAATGTTTTGTGCTTATGCATGAATAATTTGAGGAGAAATGACCCACTCAAACTAGTAAAGAGGCACTACATCTCATGTAAATTTGGATACCCTTATAGTTATGAGGTATTCCAGGAGGAGGAGGTCTATAGGATATTCTATTCATAGGAAGAGATATTGTGAAGGATAGGCAAGGTAAAACAAGATGCAACCACTATAAAGGAAAAAGAAGAGAAGGCGAGGCAAGAAGCTTCATTGATAGATCAAGAAGAGGCTAAGAAGAAGAAAGAAGAGGAAGAAGAGGTGGATAGGATTACATAAGAAGAAAGGTTAAAGAAGAAATAAGAATATAAATTAGAAGGAGAAAACAATATAAATGACTAAGAAACTCCCAAGACAATGCCAATTGAAACAAGTACCCCCACAGTTGAACCTTCTCCTATTGTCCAAATTAATAAATGACACTTGCCACTATTAGAACTTGGTTTCGAGTGTTTTACACCTTCCAATGAGGAATCGATGGCCTCACTAACTTACTATATATTTTATAACAAAAATAAATAGATAGTGAAGAGGACTCCCAAAATACTTAAACTATCTGAGTAGCAAGCCATGAAAGTTACCACAAAAATCCCAGTTTTCACTCAAGTAGGAAAAGCTCTGAAAGTGATTGCCTCAACAAATGTGGCTAGTGATATGGCTACAAAGTTCAAGAAATCAAAGGATATAAAAGATAAATAAACACTTTGAAAGTTGAGATCATGACTTTGAAAAATAAGAACGAGATTCTACAAGAAGAGAATGAGGAGTTGCATGTAGAAAAGGGAATCATAGTAGACTGTAGAACTTGTCCATGGAATTTACAAATTGATTTGGATAATGCTTAGTTTCAGTTGCAAAAGAAAGTGCATACATTATTGGGGAGAATCCCTGCTATTGACAAGAAGGGCATTCCGCCCTGTCAACAAAACGATGTGTTGCATTTGAATGCCCTATGCAGTGTAGTGATTTGTAAATTTATTATTTACATATTTTCCTCTATTATATGTTCTTATCTTTTGTATTTGATGTCTATATTGTTTTTCTACAAGGACCTTGTAGGCCAAGAACATGTCAAAAAATTATCTCTTAAGTTTGGGACACTTGTTTTCCATATTGTGTTGAGGGTATTTCTTCTTTCGATGCTTAAATGTATCCTTATGTTGTGCCATGAAGGATTTATTAGATGTATATACAGTGCTTATCACTCCAAGATGCAATAGCTTATCTTGCTATCTAATCAAATAATCACAAAAATATTCAAGACTAGGTTTTGTATACGTAGACTCTAGAGCTTCTTTGGTGGAGTGAAAAGTAGATACAAAAATAGAGTAAGGAGGACTAAGATTAGCAATAATTTAGCATAAATACATTTTTTTGGCTTATATGTCTTGCATTCTTCAACTAAGAGCCTAATAGTTTTGAACTTAGATAGATAGTCTTCAATGCAAGAGAAATCACTTGGATTTAAAGCAACCAGTTGATTTTCAAGTTGGTGACCTTGAATCTCATTGTGGTGACCAAATATGATTTGCAATTTTTGCTAAGTCACATCTAGTTGGTCAATTCCTTGAAGGTGGAATTATAAATCATTAGATATGGAAACCTTGATTAATCCATGTTCTTCATCATTTTTACTATCCCATTTTACTTTTGTTTGAGGCATCAGTGGAAGCAATTTCATTTCCCAAAGTAATTCGGTAAAGTCCCTTACTTCATAATGCATTCTCCATACGGGATCTCCATGAGAAGTAGTTGGTACTAGTAAGAAGAATATTATTTTTAATCACCATATTATAATGTGCAAATATAATATGGCTTAAAAAATAGAAACTAATGGTCTATATGCAAATATATTGAAAAAATAAGCAGTTTAAAAAAATTGCACTAAAATCGGACTCCGGATGTCAAAGTCGGACATTTTAAAATAAAGACATAAGATGAACCAAGGATCCATGTGGAAAGCATAGATTGAACCACGTGGTGATGGGTGCTCAATGTAGTGAATAATTCCCCCCCTACTAGCGTTGGCTATAAGCTAATTTTTACAAATAAGTTACTTTTAAAAATAAGTGACCAAATTTTATAAAAACAAGTGGAAAACACTTTTACAATGAAGTTACTTTATAACTTAAAGTTGCATGAACTTTGTTTTCAAAAAATAACAAAAGGGACTTGAACCCACAACCTCTTACTTAATAAAGTAACTTTCAACCAAGTGAGTTAAACAAAAGATATAGCAATATTAGGGTTGTTGGAGTTGTTGGAGAGTGTGCCTACCCAAAAAAACCTTGTTTAGGGTGTGCATGTCACTTTTACACAACCACACACAAACAAAAACAAAATTTTGAAACCAAAACTTCTCCAATTTTGGGTTATACCTTGGTTAGCTTACCTAGAAAATACAAGTTTTCTCTTTCTTTATGGTTTACCGAGTTCAGACAAGGCACATGGTAAAGAGCATATGCAATCAAGAAAACACTTTCCACTACGCTTATGATTTGTTGAGTTTGCACAAAATTCATGTCAAAGAGCATACACAAACTAAAAAGATAACAAACTAGGAATCAAATAGAAAACCATGGTAAAATATGAAACCATATGAGAAATATTTTTAAAAAAATCCATAAATGTAAATGATATACCTCCATATCAAATAAAATGGTCATATCTTTGGAAAACATAAACTTTTTCAAGTGAAATGAAAAGTGTTTTCAATTGAAAGAAGTGCACCAAACGCAATGGAACATTTCTCTCAACCCAAAAAATACCATCGGTTCAATATCTTGAACAACAACAGGAGTGGGACTCATAAGCACTACTATGATACCATGTTTTACTAACACAAGGTATTTCCACACATGTCAAACACAAGAGACAACTCACACAAATAGTTCATGTATCAGCACACCAATGTTTTTACCTAGTTAAAACCCTCAGAGAGAGAAACAATTTACGGCCCCATCCAACTAGCTACTTGAGTCATATATTAATACAAAAGGAAAAAGAATTTACATATGCGTTTCTCACCATCAATCATCAAGGAAATGACCCTCCATGCTCTTTAAATAGAGGGCATGGACCAATCGGGTGTTAAACCACATATCAGTGGTCATTAAGATCAAGGTGAATTGTTGTAGAGATTTCTTCCTACGGGTAAGAAGAAGCCCTCTTAGGATAAAGTGACAAAGATTAACTCTATACTAAGACAAAAAGGAAACAAATGCTACCTCATTCCCTATATCTAAATTAGTGTTTCCAGTTCTAACATTTGATAGATGAGAAAGAAGATAATCTGACCTTCTGTTCTGATGTTTGTCCAATCAAGTCTTTGATCCCGAAGTCCTTGTGATGAACCTGTAGAGATCAACACGACAAACAAGTGCATGATATCTTACAAATAACTGAATCACAAGTTAGATCTATATTCTACTTGATACAATTTATGTAAATGAATCATGATTAATACACATAAATAGGGAAACAAGACAAGTTGTATTTTATTGAGAACTCAAGAGTGCTTACAAAGTAGTTGCTTGATGTCTAAGCCCACTCCAGCTCCAAGTCCTTCCTCTAGATATCTCTGCAAAAGACTTATGATCATAGGTTTGATGCCCCAAAATTCCCCCCTTTGGCTCATGGAAGGCTTCTCTCTTATAGTGTATGGAATAGTTAACCAACTAGAGAGTAAGATGGATCTAGAGAGTATTTAGTGGATCAAACCCACTAAACAGAGATGAGAGTTGAGATCAAATCAGAGCTGGAAATCCCAATGATATCTCTCGAAAGTCAAGATCCCAAAATCCAAGGCAAAAGGTTAAAAATGGATTACCGCGCCCCTAGAACTGATCATATCACGGTATTATCATGCCCTAGGGTAGGAGCAAGGCGCGGCAATCCTAATTATCGTGCCCCTATAACTGATCAGAGAATGATAATTCCCTCAGATGAGGTTTGTCTGGGTGACACGTGGCAGGTAAGATGTTTGCTTTCAGTGTTCAGGCAATAGATTTCACTCCTGGATGTTCAGATGATCTTTAAGGGGAAGTGTCGTTATAGTTCGTTGGTGCAAGGATGCGACACTAGGATGTAATGTGTAATATCGAGGTATAACAGATGCCCCCTAAAGTGTGAGGTCAAAAGAGACTGATGGCAGAAATAATTTACAAATACTTTGCAGAGATAGCATCGAGGGGAGCAACAAGGAGATGAAACAGAAACAAAATGTCAGATATACCACCGAGGCGGGCATTCCCATGCTCGGAAACAATTGACCCAAAGCATGGCTACCGACCAATACATTGCAGATCCATGAGTACTGAGATGATATATACTATAGACAAATCGTGTCTACTGTGAACAATCGTAGATCCATGAGACAATAATGACATAGCCGCGACCAATACATAAGTGGATCTGTGTGACAATACAGAAGAAAATTCCATCGCAAACTAGACGTAATCAAAATACAAAAAGGTGTCCAAGCTCTTCTACCTGATCGTAAACGATATGAATCTAGCCATGTGATTACAATGTGTTGAAGTCGAACATGGTAGAAACCATTTGATTACTGGTCAATGATGTGAACCATTAACAAATGCGAGGGAAATCACCAATGATGACAATGATCCACGAGGTATCTGTATTACATCTCAACGAAATGTGAATAAATGAGTTGATGTCGAGCATCCGAGAGATCATTCAATCAGAGGTAAATGATGAAAACCTACTGTCGAACATGAGGAAACCTGCCATTAAGGAATGCAGGTACCAAGGTACTAGTGGTTGACTTCTAATCATGATTCCTAGATAGTGATTTGGCGTAGACAGGAATAGACTCGTCGAAGGTGGGCCATAATGATTCCCACATAATCGACATGGAATCGGAATGATAGATAGTATGAAATGATGAAACAATAGAACATGTACTGACATAGCGGAAGTCTTGACACAATGAAATGACTTAGAACAAATGCAAACCCTTTGAACATATGACAGCATGAAGTGGAACCTGGCAGCAGGGATTATTGGTAGTAGAGAATAAACACATGACGAGTAGGCTCGTGGCCAAGGAGACGAATCGAGATGATGACTATGAATCAGCAAGGATAGATGAATACCCACAAATAGACAAGGGACAGACGCATTGTTAGAAAAACAGGATCACAGAGCAATAACAATAAACAGAAATGCAAATATAATCACACATACACATTACAAGAGAGACACAGATATATCGTGGTTCACCCAACTTGGGCTACGTCCACACTGAATTTGCCAGTCCTTATTATTATTACCGTCCAACAAGTCGAAGGGATACAACCTGCAGCACAACCGTTGCACTTCCTCTTCTCTGTTTCACAGTCTCTCTCCTGATCTCAGAGATCTTTACAATGCATAAAACCTAATACATCAACAACCCTAGCTGTATTACAATGTCTTTATTTTATAAGGGAAATACAATGGAAAAATACCACGGGATACACAAAACAATGGGCCCGCAAAACAGCCCCAAAATTTTCTTCAGGGGCGTTGCCCCCAAACCCCCCAGCCAAGGGGGATGGTCCCCACTGGGGTGAGTGTACAGTCCACCTACATATCATATAAAACTGGGGTACAAACACGGCTGATACAATATCATCTATGAGACTAAAAGATCTGGCTCCACAACCAACACGCATGCCATGTTCAAAGGTGACGACTAACGAGCTTCCAACAGAATAAACTTGACTCATTTCCCATTTTCCCCTGACATGATGGGCGAGTACCTCTTTGTTGTTTTACGAGCTTGAGGAGGATAACAGATGCTCAGTATAGCTCATCTCATAGATGAGTCCAATCTAACATGTTTTACGAACCTGAGAAAGCAGGGGTTCGTCCCAAAATGGGTCCTTTGATGTTGAATTTTAACAAGTCCAAGGAAGGAAAACTCGACAGTTTTTCACATTTAGAGAGCCTGAAAAACTTAAAGAAGGCTCTAGAATGTACTTTTTCGTAATTTTAGTCCCTCAGTCCCGAAAAAGTGTAAAACAATTCCTGAGAGAACTCTCCCAGTCAAAAGTTGACTGAGGTATACATTTCTCGTAAATAGTCTAAACAGGTCGAAAAAGGGGTAACCTATCACCAAATAGATGACCTTTCAAATACTTTTACAAGTGTGAAAGAGACAAGTGCACTTGGAAATATTTTCAAAATGAGGGAGTCTGAAAAGAGCTTAAAGAGAACTCTGATGGTATTTTTCATAGTTTTTAATCATTTTGGTCTGAAAAAAGAATAAAATAATACCGAAACGATACTTTCTCATCGTTTTACGAGCACGAGTAAAGTCGACTAAGCTCGACATTGTTTACTTGGTTTTAACAAGCACGAGACAAGTGTCAAAAGGCGCTTGGAATCTTTTTCAGGTTTTAATCTAGAGCGTGAAAAAGATAAAGTCATCTCAAAATGAAGTTCAAAACAGTCATATATCGCCGGTGTGAACAAAGTGTAAAAGATCCTGTCAAAAATGGTTTAGGAAACCTTGGAAACAGATATTAGTAATATGGAGAATTTGACCTAAAAAGATATTTAATAAAATCATGAGCAAGAAATAGGTTATGTCACTTATATACGCAAGAGGTAAAAATAGAAACTTACCATTTTCACTTTGTTATTTTTGCTCATAGAGGGAATTTCACCTATTAGAGGGAAAAACTTCAAGTGACCGTATCTGGAGAAAAATAAAATAAAATAAAAAATAAAAAAATTTAAAAATTTAAAAAAATAATAATAATAATTGTTGGTTTTTCCTCATGTTTGTGATGAGATCAACCTTCCAGATTGCTCATAAATGTTTTATTTGGCTTTTTTCAGGAGTTCACATCTCGTTTGAAGAAAAATGGTTAGTTGGAAAGAAAGGGAGCACGAATCTGATGATCTAGAGGTTGCAAATTATCAAATGACATTGAATGCATTACGGACATGCGGGTTATTGAAGTTCTCACTCACATAATACAAATGTGGGAACCCGACATTCATGCTTTTCGAGTTGGAGAGCACACCCTCGAGATTGAACTCGAGGATATTTACTTCCTCATTGGATTCTATAGGAGAGAGGCACATGTGAACCTGACGGGGCACAAGCATTCAGAAGAGAATCCAAATGATTTAATTTCCCATTATTGCCAACAAGGTTCGTCTAAAAAGAGTGGGAAAGTAGATATCAAATATGTGATAGAGCTTCCATTGAGAACTGTGTTTTTCACTAAAACTCGAGCAGTGGGTAGCATGAGCGCACATCAAGCATCCCGAGCGCAAATGAAACTCGTCGTAGAGTGTATGGCACCTACTTTATTCAACTAGTATGAGGGGGTGTTAGCCAACCTCAAGGAGCAAGTTACCAAGTGTAGGAATGGGGATACTCACCAATTCAGGTATGGGAGTATCTTGTTCACCCTTCTTTCTAGAGAGGGTGCCATTGTTGCGTCTGCAGATAGCCATGCCTATCCGCCCTGCCACTGAGACTAGGATGGGTCGATGGAGTGATTATCCAGGGCAGCTCGGGGGACCACAAATATTAGCCTTTGGAGAGGACTTCTTTTCGTGGCTCGAGGAGCAGATCGTGATGATTGAGGACTACCCTTATGCAGGGGTGGACTTCCGCGAGGAAATTGACTTGGCATTGCCCGATGATGAGGATTGGGATAACTCAGGTATGACCTTCACCAATGTGTTTTTCATTTTTTGAAATATATTAATTTTTTGTTATTTTTTAATGTGTGAAAAGACCCAATGTATGTACATGTGTATGTCGCAGATCATGGACCAAGGAGACTAGCGAGCTACTCGCCATTGCATCGAGGTGGGGTCGAGCACCAAGCAGCTATTGGAGAGGAGGATGAAGACGAAGTGGGTGGACTCGGTGATGTGGAGCAGAATCTTCAGGGTTTGACCTTTGGAGTTCCTTCTATGAGGGTAGATGATGTCCCTCTCCATCTTCATCGGCATACTGTGGATGTTCCTAGAGGTATCGGCCTACTCCTCCGCAAGGTGGCTAGAGTTGTGGTCTGCTACCATGAGCAGCGCGAGGAATCCGAGGATGATCGTGATAGATCTCCTAGATCTCCTTAGACAGTAGTATTTTAACTTTTTGCGGCATGTACACGATATGTAGACCAAAGAGCCAAATTTTTGTATGGGACGAGATCCCGAATTTTGTCTGTAGACACAAACTTTATCATATGTACTCAAAAAACACTTTTATATGCGATTATATACAGGTGGAATTATTTCTATGACTTATTCATTTACAATGGCTCGTTTTTTTGTTTTATGACGTATTTTGTATGTATGGGCTAGATTCCAATCCAAAATATAGTTATCCAATGAGTCAGCTACAAAATTGAATTATCTTGGTATATGTTGATATGAAATGTACTCAAAATATCATTCCAAGAGGAGTACCCTTCGAAATAAGCGAAGTAATATAGGATCGCGGACAGTGTAGATACGGTTCAAATGGGACACCACGTCTTGGGAGTCTAGAAGGACTGATAAGGAGTCAATTCCAAAGGAAGCAACCTCGGTTAAGAGCCCAATGACTGCATGGTACTCTGCAATGTTGTTGGTTGTGGGGCCCAAGCAAGTGCCTCCTAAAGATACCAACTCGCCAGTAGGAGAATAGATAACCCATGCTGCGGAAGCAAGGTTCCGGGTGTGTCGGCTAGCACCATCCACGAATCCATAGTAGGCATACATCTGCGCATAAAAGCACAAGTCGAGGTAAACGAGGGTGCATGAAATAAAATCCATGCACACACACACAAAAGAAATAATTGAAAACAAGCTAAGTACATTATGTACAACATGTCTCGTGCAGGATAAACCTACGCATAGAAACATTTTAGGTACATCCCATTACGGGGTCGTGCCAAAGGCTTACCATCACAGTCGACTAGCTCGTAGGCTCCTTTTTCCAATACACATTTTATGATGAAGGGGCCGTACCACATAGACTCTAGATTTCCTTTTCCTAGTTTGTCGTGCATCTGGTCATATGTGAGTACAAGGTCGCCTTCGTTGAAAATCCGAGGTTGAACGGATTTTTCATATTGTGCTTTGACGCATTTCTTATGGGATTCATTAGCTAAAGCAGCATTACAGCGGGTTTCATGTAGCTTAGCTAGATACAGAAATCGTTCCTCTTCGGAAATCGTATTGGGAAGTAGCTCTATGGCTATTTTCAGTGACGGAATTTCACATTCAATCGGAAAAATGGCTTCCAGGCCGTACACCAATTGAAATGGTGTGAACCCAGTAGCATGTTTCACTGAGGTTCGGTAGGACCATAATGCCGAGAAGAGAGCTAAGTTCCAATTATACTTATGAGCACCCACAATTGGTTGTATCATGCGCTTCAAAACTTTGTTTATGGCTTCGACTTCGGGCCGTTGGCCTGTGGGTAGTATGGCATTGAGTTTTCATAACGAAAACCCAATTTGGCACTCAATTATTTAATCATATGGTTTCTAAAGTGAGAACCGTGATCGGTCACGATAGACTGTGGAACTCCAAACCTAGCTATGATGTGGTTGAATATGAACTGTGTTGTTGTTTTACCGTCTTCTGCAAAAGTAGGCATCGCTTCATCCCATTTTGTGAAATAATCGACAGCTACTATGACATAGCTATGCCCCCCGGCTGAAGTGGGATTACAATGCATGAAATCGATGCCCCATTTGGCGAAGGGTCCGACGGAAACAACAGGGTGGGGTGGAGCAAGATGCAAGCGTTTCTTGCTATGGAAGAATTGACAGGGTGGACATTTCTTGACCGTTTCAATGCAATCTTTGAAAATCGAGGGCCAAAAATATATTGCTCGTAAAATATTATGGGTCGTAGCCATCCCAGAGAGATGACCACCACATGCTCTGGAGTGGCAGTCATTAAGAACATGTTCAGCTTCATCCAAATTTAAACAACGTCAAAGAACTGTATCGACACCGCGACGGTAAAGGGTATCGTTGATGATGAGGTAATACTTGGCATGGTGTCGGATGCGTCTACGTTCATCACGGTTAAGTTCGAGCCGAAAACGTTGGGTTTGGAGATAGAGTATGATATCCCCATACCATGGATCGGACGTGCTAATGAGAAACAATGATTCATCAGGGAGAGAATCGATGGGCTCTGGTTGCTCAGTGGCACGGGGCAGGGTACAAATCAGCTTGCAAAGACCAAAGATTTCTTGGATTTTGCTTTGGAAAATTCTAGATCAAATTCTTGAAGGACAACAATCCAACGAGAGTATTTTCCCCCAAGCACTTGACATGTGAGGATGTAGTACATTGGATTGAAATCAGCAGTGGCAGTGGTCCATCGAAGCAAAATGTAGTGGCGGAACCTCTGGACAGCAAAAATTGTAGCCAGAGCTAGCTTTTCAACATGCGAGTAGCGGGTTTCGGATTCGAGGAGACTCTTACTAAGATAATAAACCACATGTTCTATTTCGTTGGTGTCTTCCTGGACTAACACCATGCCAATGGTGGAAGTGGAAGCTACGAAATATAAAATGTAATCCCATGTGTAATTGGGGGGTTGAATCACGAGATCCTTAGTAACGGATGCTTTCAGATTATCAAAATATCATTGGTCTTCGTCATCCCAAAAGAAGGGAACATTCTTTTTCAGAAGCCGCATGTAACCCTTGGTGATCTCGGAAAAATTGCACACGAAATGACGTAGAAAGTTTGAATGCCCCTGCAAACTTTGAAGTTCTGGTATGTATGTGGGTGAAGGCAGAGCTAGAATGGCTTCTACCTTCGCTGGGTCTAAACGTATACCATCCTTGGAGATTATTAATCCCAATAGTCTTCCGGATTCAACACAGAAAACCCACTTGTGTGGATTTAAACGAATATTGTAGCGGCGGCACCTTGCAAAGATGGCGCTCAAATGATCTGGGTGATCTTCCCGAGTTTGAGAATGAGCGGGGAGGTCATCAAGATATGGTTCCACAATATGTTTAGTGTCATGAAATGCATAGGACATTTCCCATTGGAAAGTTGCCCCGGCATTCTTGAGGCCAAAAGGTAGCTTTCGGTACGCGAAGGTCCCCCATCGAAAAATGAAGGTTGTCTAATGTTGGTCGGCGGGGAGTATCTCTATCTGATTATAGCTGGAGAATCCATCCATAAATGAAAAGATGACACTCCTGGCACAGTTATTGATAATCTGATCAATGAACGGAGCTAGATAGTTTTCTTTTGGACAAGCTTTATTCAAATTACGGTAATCGACATAGACCCTAATCGTACCCTATTTCTTGGCTATGGGAACAATGTTAGACACCCATTCTGTCAATGGGATAGGATAGATGAAACCAGCACGCAAAATATTTTCTACTTCTGCTTTGATAGCTGCTACCTTACGGGGATGAACGGGTCGGAGCTTCTGCCGAACTGGTCGGGCACCAGGAAAAGTTTGGATTTCATGGACCACGATGGAAGGGTCTATTCCTGGCATTTCTTCATAACTCCAAGCAAAAATATCGCGGAATGTTTTAAAGTAGGCAGAATAGAACTCCATCTCAGTGGGAGTGCATGTCTTTCCTATATGGATGTTTTCCACGACACCAAGCTTCACTGAAATGTCAATAGGAGTGGTTTCCATGAGGTTGGCCAAGTTTCCTTCGAAAACAATATCATCAACTGAAGTGGAAACTTGGGTTTGACAATTTAGAGTGAATTGTTGGGTTTGGTGTCTTTTTCGATTGCCTGGATAGTAGGAAAAGAAGACTGATGATGGTAATCTTCCCAGGGTTGTTCATCGACGCACATAAATTCCATAATTGATTCACCAGAAGGAAAAATCAATGTGAAAGGATCGAGAAGTGATGACGATGGGCCATCCTCAGACGATATTTGTGCCACGGCATGATGGGTAGTAGGGTCAACCCAATCTGTGGCTGACTGGATCACCTCATACATTGCGAGGTTCCTATTTAATGGCATGGAGTCACCATAGTTTTCAATCTCTGTAGGACTCGATATCACCCAAGAATCATTGGATGGGGTGATATTTGATGATATGATGTTGACGAGTTGTACAAGGGATCTGAGCTCCAAGAATACTCCAATGAGGGAGGAATCCTTCATAAGACCAACACCAACATCCTCGAGGCGGAACTGATATTGGCCCAGTAATGGAACAGTGTTGGCGGAGTTCGAATGAGTGTCGATAGTACATAAGTCTAACTTATCTATAGTGACAATCCTCCTTTGGTGGGGAAATTGTACTAATCGAAAGACGGAATATGCAACGACGGTCATGGCATAGAACCAATTCCGGCCGAGTAGAATATTATAATCCAATGGTGCATCTACGACTTCGATGTTTATAGATACTATTTTTCCCCCTAGTTCAACACCGATCGCAGGAATGAGTCCATACGGTTGAAAATTGTGTCCGTCAAACACTCTAAGAGTAGTGGGAGAAGTTGTAACTTCGGGGGAACCTATGGCTCTCCAACAATTCAAGGACATGATCGACGTGGAAGCGCCTTCGTCTAAGATAGTGTGATGAATGTTGTTTCCAAGGATCTTTGTTTGGACCTGGAAGGCTAACTGGTGAGAAAGCCAAGGTTTAAAATACTCCAAGTTAAACATAATTGTGTTTGAAGTATCCGGGTCCATTGCCCCGAGTGCTGAAAGTAAGGTTCTACACTGCATGGGGCAGCGTTGGAGAACCTCGAGAGTCGACATCACGCATGGTGATTGATCTAGGTCTTCAACAATATTATAATTTTTGGCTACTCGCGCGTTAGGATTAAATGTCGCCTTTCGGATGGTTCCCTTGGGTGGGCGCAGCACTGTGTCTGTGACAAGTCTCTCAATGTGGAGATGACCATTGGGGGGAGGGATGACAGGATCTTCAGAAGGAGACTTGCCATTGGCTGTCTCTAGTTTGTTTGAAATTGAAGAGGTATGGCATTTCCTTGATCGAGTAGATAGATTGATCTCTTCATTACTCGTCATCAGAATTTCGCGGTTTGCGCACATTTCTCCGCGAGGTGGGTTGTTCGGGTTTCCCTCTTGCGGGGGATCGTGGAAAACCATATGTTGTTGCTGCTGAGGGAAAGGATAAGTTAATACTGTCGGGCAGGAGGATCCTTTAAAACATTTGTTGACTTCGTCCTTGTAGGGATAATCACGTGTGTAATGATCTTCCTGGAAAATCAGGCACAGGAACTTTGCTTTCCGGCGTGGTTTGGGATTGTTGTTAGTTGGTTGCGGCTTGGGGTTCTCTTGTTGGTTATAAAGTTTCTTGGATTTTCCACGGTTATTCTTCTTCTTTCCTCCGAGTGGTTGTGATGTGGATTGAACCGCGTTCACCTTGGAGGAGAGAGCAAGAGAGGTAGAAGCTTTAGGAGAAGCCTGAGGTGGAGAGGGGGAAGCAATAACTTGTTGTCCAGTCGGTTTGGTGGCAAGCTGAGCCTTAACTGAACCAACGATGCCGTCGATGGGGGGTTCAGTGGAAGGCTTGGTTGGATCAGTAGTGGTACGGTTGGCATGGGGAATAAGCTCGTATAAATTTTTGGATTGGGTATATACTAAATCCATATACTGAGCGCAAGAAATCGCTTGTTCTTCTGTAACCGGTCCACGCATGGCAATATCCGTGGCGATGGGAGGCAGAAATCACTTTGTGAACCAATCAGCGAGTAACTGGTCTGGAATGGGTGCCTTGATGGGGAGCTAGAAATGTGTCAGAAATAGCATAGCCAAGGTATTGAAATCATGAAAGGAGTGTTGTGGCAGCTCGATATACCATTTTGTTTCTGTGCCGGTAAGGGTACGCTAGAAGAGCCGTAACCAAATGGATTCGTCCATCAATGAGTTCGATGAACACCAAAGATGGAAGGTCATTGTGTTTTTCTTGGGGTCTTCCCCGAGTTTGGCATCAAACTTAGGAATGTCTGATGGTAGTTTGGTTGGGATGGGTGGCCAATGTGGTTCATGCCATATGGGATCGTTGATAAGCCTTGACAAATCGGGTAAGTCTAGCGTGGCCAAGAAAGGAAGTTGATTGTTGGGCTACAGGTATGATTAGTAATTGTATGGTGTAGGGATGCATGTGGGACCCTGCACAGCAAACTGCTGCGTGTTGTACCCATACATGTTTCCCACGGGGTACTGTTGGAAGTTCTGAGGATATTAGACCATCTAGTTAACCGGTTGTGTGTTCGAAATCATGGTATTTATTATCTGACTCAGAATGATGACGGGATGACGGGTATCGTAGCCTGGGGTTGTTGTGTCCCAGGAATGTTTCCTGTTCCTTGTTGGGGTATGGTTCCCTGGGATTGTTGGGTCCCAGGAATGTTTCCACCACCTTGATTGGGTGGATAATTTCCCATACCAAGGTTGGGGGATGCCTGAAAAAATGGTGTCCATGGAATATTGGTTCCACCCTGATGAAGAGGTTGAGGTTGAAGGGGTGGATTCCATGGAATATTTGCGGCTGAAGGGTAGGGAATGCCGAATTTCAAGTTGGGGGGAATGAAAGGTTGAGTAGGTTGCCCCCCATCTTTATTCCAGTTTCCGAACAAAGAATATCCCCCACTCTGTGGGACTTGAGATCCCCAAGAAGGAAGTGTGTCTGACAAGGGATCTTGAAAATGGGGTCCAGTTGGAATACCGGCATAAGTTTTCCCGCTTCCAGGTGAATTATACATGCCTAACTGAGCAGATGTTGCTGATTGAGAGGGTTGTTGGATGGTTCCATTGGGGGTGTTAATGAGTGGGAATCCTCCAAAGGAAGGGCCTTGTTGGGGCGATGGAAAGAATGGAGGTGTTTGTTGAGTAGCCCCACTTTGGATGGTACCAAGAGGTTTCCCTCCAACAGGTGGATTGGATGGTCCAGTGGGAGGGGGTTGGTGACTGGGACCAGTGTTCCCTAGAGATGGTTTTCCTCCAGTAGGCTGGTTTGATGGTCCTCCTGGAGGGGGTTGGTTGTGGGGATCAATAGTTCCAGTAATCGGTTGTCCGCCTCCTGAAATGGTATAGATAGTGGTCGAAAATGAACCTCTGGTCAACATATCCAGCAATATGACTTAATGTTCTTCCAACACTAGAAAGGTGGGATAGTGTCGATTGGCCAATGGCGCCAAAGGTGCCGATTTGTGGAGGGGGGCTTCCATATGTTACAAGCGGGGACGGAGAGAATACTGGGTTATCCCTCATAAGTGGTGTGTCCATTGAAGGTACGCCAAACATATTGGACGGTAGTAAATGTGGGGAATTTAACCGAGAGGTATCAGGAGTCACGTCCATGGAGTCTTGAAAAATAGGAGGACCATCGAAGGCTTGGTCCGAATTTGTATCTTGTGAGGGGTAAAAAATGCGAGCTATTTGTTCGGGGTCCAGAAATAGATCGGGTAAAGTAAAATCTGAAGGTTTGGAGCCGTCAGCATAGGATTGATGATACTCTATGCTAGATGGAATATTGGGAGCTCGGTAACCAGGAGGACGAGTGGCAGGGGGTATTGGGAAGCCGACAAGAGCATGTGCTTTGTATCGCGTTTGAACTGTTCCAATGCTAAAGGGGATTTAGCGAAACTAACCATGCTAGATTGGATTGACACCATAATCTCTTGTCCTGAGGGGAGATCAAGGAGGGATACGGTGAATGGCACGTTGCTAGAAGAACCGTTTTCCTGAGTGTGAACACCTGACGGTGTAGTGGTGGCAAGCGGAGGTTCCGCCTAGGAAGTAAAAAGATCAAACCCAGGTTCAAAAGGTGTGTTAGGTAGTTCAGTTTCTTCAATAACTTCAACGTATTCGTCTGGGACTGCAATCAGCTCGGACACATCTTCGTCAGATCCTTCGATGGTTCCAATAAATCCTTCAGGAACATCGTAGAAAGTGTCTATTGGCGGGGTAGTGCTAACATCTAGGAGGGTGATAGCCTCCGGTATAGTATCATGTGCAGTACTAACTTCAGTAGCTGCGGTGTTGTCCACTGTGGGAGGTATTTCTGGAATGACAGTGGGTTGAGTGACAGCCGAAATCTCAGGTGTGTTACTGGTTGCAAAAACTGCAAGAGGTTCTGAGACCGTGTTGTGAGTTATAGTTACAGGAGGAACTGAATATGTAGTGCGGATAGGTGGTGGAACATTCCCTCAGCTAGCGTCACGGCCGGCAGGAGCAGGAATACGTGATGTAGGTGGACCAGAGGTCCGTGGTGGTGGTGGTGGGCTTCGTCCCTATATTCTTCGTGATCTCTGTGGATTGGACATGATGATGGAAATACAAGTTCCGGGGACAGTCTCATAGAAAAAGAAATCAAAAAACCTAAAGCAGTCGAGTGTGCAAAAGGGGAGCTAGAAAAAGGCAAGGCTCACAGGCTGAAAAAGCAAGCTCCAAAAACTATACTGAGACTGGTGTCACAGTAAGCGAGCTGAAAAAAAAGTGGCCAGAATGCCAACAAGCAATCACCAAAAGAAAAATGACCCTCTAAGAATATGAAAATAGCAAGCAAAACCTCCTAACTAAGGACTGGAGACCTCAACAAGTTATATCATTCGCAAGGTGATGAAATCCAAGTCGAACAATACAAAATGAGAGGCCGATAATGGAAGGATATCCCTCTACCGAAAGGGATCCGAGGTAAAGAGCCCTAGAAGAAAAGTTATTAAGCTACCTCATTCATGGTACGTCGGAGAAGGATACTGGCACTTATACCTTATCACCCTTGTATCACCAATATAGTGGCCGGAAAATAGAAGGAATACAATGGATCAATATGCCTTAGGAGCTAAGTGGAGTGCGGTATTCCACAAAGTCTATCCGGAACCAATCCTCGCAGCTTACCCCCGAAACGACGGGAGGCCCTCTCCACAAACTGGTCGATGACCGTGTCAATAAATACTAGAGGATTTTAGTACCCTAGAGGACAACAACTATGTTTCATATGATAATGAGAAGGGGGAATTATTTGGATGCCTATCCCCAGTGTCCTACCTAACTAACAAATTATTTTTCTCCTCAAGTGAGGTTATAGTGTGTTGAGTTAGGGAGTGTAAATTTTAGTGGTTGTATTACTCAATCGGGTAAATGGAAGTGAAACTTGTGGTGTTGTGACGACTCAAACCATGCAAATGAGAATGAATCGAAATGAGCTTTTCTATTTGATGAAATCTAGCTAGAGAAAAGGGAGAGTTCTTCTATCACAATGCATGAACTTTTCAAAAACAATGAAAAACCACTTCAAAAACAAACTTTTTGTTTTCTTTTTTTTTCAAATAAGCTGAATGAAAACTACTTTCACATGTGACTGATCTACAACTATTGATGCTTCTAAATGAGATATTATGTGACAAGCAGTGACAAGTGATTCACTTCCTAATATGCAAAAAGTATAAACTGGATCTTTTCAATGAAAGCAAGACCAATGTACTCTGTAAAACTGTATAATCAAAGAAAGACCAATAGTAACAAAAACTTGATTATCATGAAAGGATCAAGCCAATGAAAGAATCATGAGGAGGTGATCAATATGAGTATGATGCCACTAAATCTAGAAATCCAAGCTCGAAAACGAATGAAAACAAACCATAAAAGATTTTGCAACTAAATTGCACAGCGACAGGGTATGTGGACAAGAAGCAATGGGTAAGGAACAAATATGTATGGTGATAACAATGATCACGAACCCTAAGATGCAGGGTATTTTTTAAGGATTCTAAAAGTATACTAAAGTGTAGTATTCTAGGCGATTATTTTGGATTGAAAAAATCATATATATAGATAGGTAGGCGAATATTAAATATGAAACATACAATTTACTACTGAAAATTGTAATTTTTGGTGAATGTTATGATAAAAAAACATATTTTATGTAAATATAGGCGATATTAGAGACTAAAAATGACCAAATAGCGAATTTATTTTTTGAAAAAAAAACCCAAAAATAGCCAATTGGTGAAATTTCGCCCCTAAAAATTACCCTGCGAAGATGGCAAAGGTGTCTACACAAATTCAAACAATGAAATGCAAGCACTGTACTGCAGCTAAGCAAGTTGCAGAGGTCTAGTAAGCAGCAAAGCAACAACCAAAGGCGGAAAAACTGATAAATGACCTAAAGGAACTAAGCAAACTGAAAAAAAAAAACCCTATTTACAAAGATTATCGCGTGGCTAACATAAACCCAGGCGCAGTACTGATATATTATCGCGCTCTAGACAGTGTGAAGGGCGCGGTACACTGTAAATTATCACTCTGTGGGCAATTAAGGGGGCACGGTAATTCTCAAAAAGATGAAAAGAGCGCTAGCTTAAGAAAAGTTTTGGACTTTTCAAGGGTGTGCATACCCAGAGGACTGACTGATCAAAGTGAGAGATCTAATGCTAAGGGAAAGGGGGTGAATGGAGGTCAAAAAGACCAACTTTCACTACTATTTTGATGGAAGAGAAAAATCACAATAAAAAATGACTGAAAGTAAAAGAACTCAATCAAAAAGGGTTCAAACCAGCGAAGTCGCCAGTTTTTGTTGTAGATATTTCTTCCTACAGGTAAGAAGAAGCCCTCTTAGGATAAAGTGACAAAGATCACCTCTATACTAAGACAAAAAGGAAACAAATGCTACCTCGTTCCCTAGATCTAAATTAGTGTTTCCAAATCTAACATTTGATAGATGAGAAAGAAGACAATCTGACCTTCTGTTCTGATGTTTGTCCAATCAAGTCTTTGATCCCAAAGTCCTCGCGATGAACCTATAGAGATCAACACGACAAACAAGTGCATGCTATATTCCAAATAACTGTGGAATAATTGAATCACAAGTCAGATCTATATTCTACTGGATACAATTTATGTAAATGAATCATGATCAATACGCATAAATAGGGAAACAAGACAAGTTGTATTTTATTGAGAACTCAAGAGTGCTTACAAAGTAGTTGCTTGATGTCCAATCCCACTCCAGCTCCAAGTCCTTCCTCTAGCTATCTCTGCAAAAGGATTATGATCATAGGTTTGATGCCCCAAAAGTCCTCCCTTTGGCTCATGGAAGGCTTCTCTCTTATAGTGTATGGAATAGTTAACCAACTAGAGAGTAAGATGGATCTAGAGAGTATTTAGTGGATCAGACCCACTAAATAGAGATAGGAGTTGAGATCGAATCAGAGCTGGCAATCCCAATGATATCTCTCGAAAGTCAAGATCCCAAAATCCAAGGAAAAAGGTTAAAAATGGATTACCGCGCCCCTACAACTGAGCATAGCGCGGTATTATCGCGCCCTAGGGTAGGAGCAAGGCGCGGCAATCCTAATTATCGGGCCCCTGGAACTGAGCAGAGAGCGATAATTCCCTCAGATGAGGTTTGTCTGGGTGACACATGGCAGGTAAGATGTTTGCTTTCAGTGTTCAGGCAATAGATTTCACTCCTGGATGTTCATATGATCTTTAAGGGGAAGTGTCGTTTTAGGTCGCTGGTGCAAGGATGCGACACTAGGATGTAATGTGTAATATCGAGGTATAACATGAATATGAATCGTCAGATCACTCTATGTCTAGAACATGTCATGATTACCAAATTACATAAATATAAATGTATATTAATGCATACTAAATAAACAAACTTTACCCAAATACACATTAAACCAAATTAATCTTAACTTACTCTTAAATGTTTAAATATCATGATACAAAATAGACTTAAATATCATGATACAAAATAGAATCAATCCATCAAAATTTTCCATAAAAAGTAATTTAATGATGTCATCAATATTTCCACTTTTATGTAGGTTGTCTTCATTATATTGAACATTAAAATTTTCATGCACTTTTACACTACTAAACTATTAAAAATATTAAAGTGAACAAAAACCTACACATTCCTTCACGATCAGAGAATAGATTGGACTAATATTTACATTAATATTTAATGTTACCTAATTAAAAAGACAGTCCCTTATATTCAAAATTCTTCTCAATAATATTATATAATGGTAAAGTTGGTACTAATGTAGCATTCATGACACTATGGACTATACTAATTTTTTGGTTTCTTCTATACGAGTTACATTATGAGGGTATGTTATGGTTAGTCTTTATTTGTTGATATTATAGAAAGGTATTGTGATAATTATGGTAGGTTATATTTAGTCTTTATTCGTTGATATTATGGAAATGTATTCTGATAATTATGGTAGGTTATATTTAGTCTTTATTCGTTAATATTATGGAAAGGTATTTTGTAAATTACCTTATATTTATAAGGTAATTTATTTTTTTATAATATGTTTTATTTTTATTTATAAATTTTTATAGAAAATGCATTATATCCATCACATATTTTATACTTATTTAATTAAATAATTGAGCTTTTAACCTATTTAATGTAATTGGAGGTATATCAAATGTTTTGAATGTGTAGGTAGAGGTTACCCTTTTGAAGTGCCATGAGGGTGATCTCTCTCAAAGAGGGTGTGTTTTTTAATACAATTATCATTATTAAGTGTTTTAGTTTTTTTAAATGTGTCATGATATTGCATTAGGCATTTCTCACTTGAGAGATTATGTGGTGTGCTTAATGTCACCACAATTGGTTGTGATGGCATGCCTTTATATGTCCATTTAACTATTGACATGTAATTATGAAATACAAATGATTCCACATGCAAAACTCGCAACATTTTACACTGTGAATCCCTCTCATCCGGTTACAACGATTGGTTTAGCTCACTAAAAACACTATGATTCATTCAAAAGGATTTTCATTGGCCATTCATGAAAAACCACATTGTCATCTATATTGGAATGTATCTCTTATGTAGCCAATCCAAAGTAGCCAACTTCACGCTTGGGTTGTACCCCCACCATTAACAATTTCATCTCACACATGGGTCTGATTTCCATGGACTTCATTAGTGGATTGCCTACATGAAGACAACATGAATGCATTTTTTTTCTTTCTCATTTCCCAAAATGGTGTTTTGATGCCTTGTAATAAGAATATCAATGCATCTCTAGATCCTAAAATTTTCTTCCAACACATGGACATGCAACTTGGAAACCACAATTCTCGCATAGCTTCATTCCAAGTTTCTAACCCATTATTGGACATTTTTATTGTTAGTCCTACCCTAGCCTCTCACCTTTAGGTTACTTAGGAATTAGTCAATTAATGTATGTGGTTATATTCTTTGAATAAGACCAGTTAGATAGTTGGTGAATACTTATTTAGTGTAAAAGGATCATCTTCATCAAATAAAACCCACTAGGTACTTGATACTCATTAATCATGGGACCACAAGTAGTTAGGGTTTTTCTATTGAGAACTTATTTAAATAAATAGGAGGCTACTTAGTGTTTTTGTCAAATATTGTTGCAATTGGAGTTATGCTCAGAAGAGGTTGCCTACATTAAGAGTTAAGTGAAGATTACTTTCTTTCTCTCATAATCATTAATCCAAGAGTATATTTCACATATTTCATATTAATTGTCTCTTAGATTTGATTTTTTTCATTTATATTCTTTGAATACCTTGTATGTATTTCAATTCTAAGGGTTAAAAATCATTACTAGCATCATATCTCGTTCCTAAGCCAACATGCACATTTGGATTCTAGTGGAATTGTTTAGGCTATAGATGTGTTGCAATGTCTTTCAATACCATAAAGATCGATTATTTGTTGTAAATATTCAATTAGGGAAGAATACATAGTAAAAATACAAGTGTTACATGGTTGGACACCCTTGTAATCTTTGTTGGCACCCCTTCAATTAATGTTGCATCAAACAAACTTGTATATAGAATTATCTTCCACATACCCTAAGGTATATTGGAAGCCCTATAGGTGCACTTGAAACCATCATTAGATAAACATGCAGTTGTCCTATTGCTATAGTACACTAAAAAACACTCAAGGAAATCATTCTTGCTTATCAAGGAGTCGGGTTGTATGGCTAAGGGTACAATCTATCTTCTTAGTTGGTTTTATGAAATATTTTCTCAAGTACTATTGTTGAAAACCATTCGATATACTAGATATTTATAGCACCTGACATTCCTTCGTCCTTAGGATCATGAAAACCTTAGCCTCTACAGTACACCAATGAAATTCTTACATCTTTGAGTATAGAAGTAATTTGGGAATTATGTTGATGCACTAATAACACTCCCACCAATGTAAAAAATTGAAAAATTAAAAATATGGGTCCTACTGGCACTATTGTGGAATTCCTATCTCAAAAGGTTCCATGCACTATGTTCATCACAAGGGTATACCTATTTAGTAACCCTTTTCGTGTGGACCCAACAATATTGTGTTCATGATATATTTCAAAAGACTCCTCTTAACCCACTAGTCCTATTAAGATAAGTATAGGATAACACCTCAACAAGATCTTAGTTGGTCACATAGCCCATAATCACAACATGGAATCTGTAGAAGAAAGAATCTAGGAACTACACAATAAGTGCTAGCAATTTGAATTTAGGATTTCTTAGATTGATTCTTCAACCAAAGCCCAGGAAACTCACCTCTCATCAAACATTGACTAATAGGGCATTGACATCAAGAACCTTGTTGGATGGTTATGTAAATCCTTGGGTATTAAGGTTCCAAAACAACACATGGAACCACCCATGGTTGAATGTGAAACAAGATAAAGGTAGCACACTCACACACTCTTTCTGTATAACCATCACACATCCTTTTAGGATCACAATTTTTAGCACCACTACCCAAAAGTAGACATGAAAAAGTTTGATGGTTCTAATCCCTTTGGTTGGGTTACCCAAATGGAACACTATTTCTCTCTCTATGGAATTACTGATGAACTAATGGAACTTAGAGTGGGGATTTAATATTTGGATCCAAAATGTTTCCAATAGTGGACATGGTATAAAAAATATCATGGCAACTAAATTTCCTTGAGCCATCTATGCTCGTTTTGAATGAGATACTCACAATTTGGGGTGCCTGAGAAAATTATACGAAGCAAGGATAGTTATTAACTTTATCACAACCTTTAAGAAATTGGAAATATACACAATTGGCCTATTTGATTCATTTTTTAAAGAATGCTTCACCAATTGTATCATGAAGGAAATTAGAGCACAAATCATGATGTAGTGCCAAATTACTTGGTTGGAAGCCTATGAGAGAGCTAAAGAAGATGATATTGTGATAAATGCCCAAACCAAATACCTGCATTCACTTCTTGCACTTGTTCTCCTTTGGCATCTACAATCAACCCCTCCACCTCACATCCCTTGAGAATCCAAAATTTGTTCCATTAAGAGGTAGTCAAACACCAATGCCTCCATCTTTGCTATAATTATGATTAGTAGTACTTCAAATGGCACAAATTTAAAGAATAAAAATTACCTTAAATGGATGTATCCCCCCAATATCACTCGGAATACATCCTAGATGAAGATATCTTGAACTGGAATTTGAAGACAAAACCCCTCCTACTCAAAAAGAAACAACTTTACAAGCTCCGAGGAACCCGAAATTTATGTCCATGTTTTATTTGGTTTTTCTACACCCCAAACTCTGAGGTCGATTGATTACATCAAGAACAAGAAGGTGGTTTTTTTTTTTATTGATAGTGGCATTTGCCACAATTTTATTCATAGGAGAGTGGCTAAAAAACTCATTGTTATGTCCATTCCATACCCAATTTTCAAATTATGATAACCAATGGTGGTATGATAAAATGTGGAGGACAATGTAAAAATGTGAAAACTTCAAATGGGTAAGTATGATCTCAAATGTCACATGTTGGATTTTGAAATGGGTGATTGTGATGTAGGTCTTGGGGAAAAATGGTTATGCACTTTAGGGCCCATCAATGTTTATTTCAATTATTTATATATGAGCTTCACTAAAGAAGGGCACAAACATACCCTTAATGGATGTAAATCCGATTCCCTTGAAATTATTAGTTATTATCATATGGAGAAGTTATTAAAGAAAATCCACTCAAGAATGTTTGCCCCGTTCAATTCCATACAATTGATGGACACCCGCCCACAGGGAATTCACCATGAGTTGTAACTAGTCCTATCTAAACATCAATAATGAAACACATTGTGGGTCGTGGCTTGCCACCTCCACGTAGTGAGAATGACCATGGAATCCCCTTGGTTCTATGTATTCCAACACTTAAAGTGTTTCCTCATAGGAACCCTTTTTCACATAAAAATGAAATAGAAAATACCATTCAATAAATATTATAGGCTAGATTCATGTGTCCCAGTACCAGCACCTACTCATCCCATGTGGTCATGGCATTAAAGAAAGGAAGCAATTGGTGGTTGTATCATGACTTTTAGGCTCTCTATAAGTCACCATCAAGGACAAAATTCCCATTCAAGTTAAATATGACCTCTTCAATGAGATTCTTGGAGTAAAGGTTCTCCCTAAAGTGGACCTTTGTTCGTGATATCACCAAATAAGGATGAAGGAGGAGGGAATTCATAAGACACATTTCCACACACATGAAGATCGTTTTGAGTTCTTAGTAATGTCCTTTGGACATTTCAATGATCCATCCACTTTTCAGAACCTCATAAACAATATTTTTCAACCCTTTCGATGAAATTTTGATTTGGTAATATTTGATGATATATTGATCTACAACAAAACTTGGGAATCCCATATAGATCATGTTGACAGAGCCTTGCAACTCATGCAGGACCACCAGTTGTTTCTTAAACATTCCAAATGTGATTTTGGGACTTCAAAGGTTGAATACTTAAGTCACATTGTCAGTTAGGATGGAGTGCAAGTATATCCCAAGTAAGTAGCAGTTGTGCAATATTTTCCCCACCCCAAGACCTGAAAGATCCTATGTGGTATCTTTGGATTTACAGACTACCAAAAAAATTTGTGAAAAATTATTAAAAAATTGTTTCTCCCTTAAGAAACCTACTAAAAAAGAATGCATTTGTATGGGGAAAGGAAACTAAGCAAGTCTTTTCAGCTTTAAAGGATACCTTGTGCACAAATCCAGCGTTAGTAGTGACCGGTTTTACTAAAAAGTTTCTCTTGGAATGTGATGCTTTAGGAAAAGGTCTTGGAACAGTCTTGATGCAAGAAAAGGATCCATTGGGATTCACCAATAAGTAGTGTGTGACTGCAATTTTGAAAAATCCACCTATGAGGAAGATATGATGGCCATCCTTCATGTAGTTCAAACTTAGCACCCATATATCATTGATATTAAAGAGGCATTTCTAGATCAAGACCAACCATCATAGTCTGTATTATTTTCTAAAACAAAGGTTATCATCAGCAAAGCAAGGTACATGGGTCACTAAGATGCTTGGGTATGATTATGAGATCATATATAAGAAAGGTAAAGAAAGTGTGGTGTATGAAGCTTTATCAAGAAAATATGAGGAGGAAAGATCCATCTTTTCCTTATCCTTACCCATTCCAAGTTGACTCAATGAATCCATATAAGAATGGTTGTAAAACAACATTGTGGTTCCACTAATCTATATGCTTTAAAAATATCCCAACCCTCCTAAAGTTTAAACATGGGAGAAAGATACATTGAAGTATAAAGGGTGCATTGTTCTAGTTTAAAAATTGGCTTAGAACAAAGGGTCCTGGAGGAGTTGCATTCATTGGCTACAATGGAACACATCAACTCTCATCAAAAATATGAACAATTTAAGTGCTCCTTTTGGAAATGCATGAAAATGGACATACAATATTTTATAGTGGCATGTGACACTTTCCAAAGAAACAAAGGTGAGATGGTGAAATCACCATGGGTATGGAAACCACTATCAATCCCAACAAATATCTAAACCAACATCTCTATGGATTTTATAGTGGGTCTTCCAAGAGATAGTAACAAATGAATCATCATGGTAGTAATCAATCATCTTTCCAAATATGATCATTGTTGTGCTTTATAGCACCCATTTACAACTTCCTCAATTTCCCCAAGTATTCATGGATCAAAATTTAAGTTACACGGCATGCTCACTTCCATTGTCTCAAACAGGGATCCCACATTCACCAGCAAATTGTTGCAAAATTTGTTTAAACTTTAAGGTACCCACTTGAAATAAACACTACACAACATCCCTAAACATGCAACCAAACAAAATTCATCAACAAGTGCTTAGAAACCTATTTGTCATGATTCACATCCAGAAATACACACTATGGGAAAAGCAACTTCTTGTTGAAAAATGGTGGTACAATGAAACTCATCTTGAAGCTACCAAAACGACACCATATGAAGTTGTATATGGCCCAAAACCCTTGATAGTGGCTTCTTATTTACCAAGCACATCCAAGGTTCATGCAATATATTGCACACTTCACACTAGAGAAACCATTCTATGTACACTTAACGGAAATTTGGTTATGATTCAAAATAAAATGAAGCAGCAAGCTGATTAGCATCGCTCGGAGTGTGTTTTTGCATAAGGTATTTGGGTGTTTCCGTCATCTGCAAATATTTCTCCTTTTTTGCTACAATACCAAATATGTCATTGACACGAAATGGGAAACTTGTGAGATATGATCCCATTGGTTATGAGGTACTGCAAGCATACCTGGAATTTGGGCAGAAGTTCAAGCAGGTACGATGGTTTCGATATTGTCAAAAATTTCAAGGGCACTTAACTCTTGTAGCTCAAGCATTTGCGCAAAGTTTTGGTGGAAAAAATGTTACAGTTGGCTATCTCACTTTTCCTGTCACTGAAAATTCCATCATGATTTCCTGTGAGCTTCCCCAAGAAGGGGAACATTGGTTCAAATTACAGGGGATTAGCACTCTAGATTGTAATTGGTTCCTGTTAGAAACCCATCAAAATCCTAACTAGCGTAGGGCCATACCGAGATCCTAGATCAAGATTGAATATAGTCATCTTCTCAAGCTTGTGCAGAGGTATATAACTGGAGAGGGAAGGTATGCTACAGTCCAATTGTATCATATGTGATTCTTATTACATTTGGAAGGAATTTCACCCATGAATTTTCCTTTTTACTTTCTTAAAATTTTGAAAAAAATGATCATTGGGGAACAAAAATCCCTAAACAATCATCATGGAATTTACCACCAAGCCCTAATTAGGTTGCTAGTTCTACAAGAATTGGGAAAATTTAATCATAGCTAGGAACAATTCCTATTAAATTCTGAATTTGTAACCCCGGATTACCTCCCATCTTCCCCTCAAGTCGTTGAAATCACTTCAACCAAAACAGATTCTACACAATTATTTGAAATCAGTGAAGTAGGCAGTTCTTCCACAGAACCTATCTTGAAGGGAAAAGATGAAGGTCGAACCAGTGGAAAACGCAAAGTTGAAATGGAATCTAAGGATCCTGTTAATAAAAAATTACAATTTTCATCACAAAAGGAAATAGAAAACCCTAGCCATGAACCAGTCAAGGTAAATATGGAAAAGGGGAAATATGGGGTGATGACTCGTAGAATGAGCAGGGCATTGAAACAACCTCCTGACCAAAATCCCATCCTACAGAAGGTCACTAGCGGTAAAGCTCAAACCAAAAATCAGAGGACGAAAAATGAGCCCAAGCCTTATCCTCTTTGTAAACCTCATACCAAAGCAACTAATAAGCTAAGGTTGAATTTCAAATCCAGGTTTGATCATTCTCTTGAAGATAAAAAATTTATTGACCTGGAATCTTATCCAGGTGAAAAAGCAAAGAAATCAAGAAGACAAAGGGTTAAGACACAAGAATCAGCCCCAATGAAGAATAATTTTGTTGCAATTAAAGGGAAAGAAACAACCAATTTTGAAGAAGTTTATGGAGATGAATCAAGGTCATCTCTAGAGAAAGAAAGAAAGGTCGTGTAGTTTATGCTGGTCTAGAAGAGGTTATCAACACTATTCCATGCTCTCCAGAACTAGAACCTATTGCTCTTGTTGTTTTTGAAGAAGTGGCAGGAAAACCATGTGTGGAACCTATCACATGCAAGAAACTTGATCTAGATCATACATCTCCTGAGAAAGTTAAAGAAGAAAATTCAGTTGCACCCCCAGCTAAGGAAAAAATTGCCTCCCCTAAACCTGAAAATAGTGTAGATGACATTAATCAGAAATTAAAGAAGAAAGTGAATAAGTATAAGAGTTTGCTTAGGGGACTCAAGCAAGAAATCAACTGTTACAAGACAACGCACTCAGAGTTGGTGATGGGAGAGATAAACTGGTGAATAAGTTTACTAAGGTATGCATATTTTCTCAGAAGTTAAAGAAAATCAATCCTAAGGTTCTTAGAAAAAAAAATATTGGAAACAGGAATACCTACAACATAAGAAGAAAAATGAGGAAAACAGCGAGAAGTTGGGAGTTCTAACATATCTTGGAACACATATTCTATAGGAAACCATGCAAAATCAACCTTCAGAGAATAAATGAAGATAATATTGAGTTTCAAGATAGCAATCCCAGTTGTCCAAGATTTTGCAATCCAGGGGAAGCAGTATTAAAGAGCCAGTTGTCAACTTATTAGTTCTAGATTTTCATCTTACTAAATTTCTATTACATATTCCATATCTTTGTTTTGACAAGTTAAATGATAGATAAGACGGTTAAAGCTCAACTTTAAATTAGATGATACGTCCCTTTAAAATAGGATCTGAGAATCAATTTGTTAAGTGAATCATCCTTTGAATTCAAATTCTATTTTTAGAAATAAGGATGATTATCAAATCCCAATAGAAGAGTCTAGACTATATGATGTAAAATCTATATATTGTAGAACTCAAGAGGAGGAGGGGGTTCGATTTTGGGAAGCTAGGATGGTCATGTCATTTTTGTAAGAGTATAGTGCAGTTGCTATGATATTTTGATTATGAATGAATTATGAACATTGTGCCTACTTATATGTTGATGATTGATTATTGAATTGATTACAAAGTTGTATGTGCTGCATAATTTAAATTACAGAACCAACTCTATACACATTGTCTATGCACATTGCCTTTGATTTATAATATGTTTTCTTTCAAATTCTTGATATGACATTGTTGTATATGGAATAAAATATAGTACATGAAATTTATAGCTTATCTCTTTAATGTATTTGTCTTCAGTCTCATGATTGTAATTTCTGGTACATTTAGCTCATAATCCATAACTTATTTTTTTCATAGTTACTTATGTTATCTGTTTTGTTTCCATGTTATATATAGACCTTCCATGTCCCAATATTTAACCAACCACCTGAAATAAATCAAATGTATTCAATTTCCCTTCCCAAGTGCCCTAGATTTTCCCTATAGCAATCTAGTGCAAACCGTAGGGATAACATTTTCTGGCATCATTGCCGGGGAAAGAAGACACGAAGCTATTTTTCCCTGGGTATCAAACAATGATTAGATATGGTTTGAGGGTGAACAAATCTAGACATATTGAGACTACATTTTTCACCTTGTAAATATATTGTATAGTTCGAGATTCCAAGAAGACTAGGACATGAGGAAACCCTACATATCCTTTGATTCCAGCTCAATTTGATCCTGAAGAACTCATCAGAGAAGCTAGAGATCTTCATATATTTTCATACACATCTATAAGCACATCATCTACATCTTCTTCAACTGTGAGAAATAATTTTGGTTGTTTAGTATAATAATTACTACTATCATCTCAAGAAGAAAGAAAACCAAGACTAGCTCCATCAGTTTTGTTCCCTGGATTTGAATTATTTCAACCCCGAGAAGAAACCAAGTTCAAGGTAGAATCATTAGAAAATTATGAGTTTCCTTATTCTGAATCAACCTCTTTTAGGCTTCCAGGCTATCAAAAGCCTCCTAAACTTGAAAATTTGCAAGCAGCTACCCCTTCTTCTCAGAGTTTTCATTCTACTTATTTGACAAAAGAAGAGGAGGTTACATTTCTAGGTACACCCCTTAAATAGTTACCTCAATTATCTACAAGGATTATGCAAGAAACGTTATCCTCTCATATGTCAGTTCCTCAGGATTTCCCTTGTGAAGGAGGCCCATCAGAATTCAAAACCTTTGTTAACCCTTTTGTTGTAGAACATTTTTTGGAAGAAGCTATTACACCTCCACAAATTAAGACTCCAATTTCTCAAACTTGTATTTCTAAGTTTCAATCCATACCTACCTCTTACTCATATCTTGTTTCTCCTCCCAAGGTCAAATTACTAGTTGCTACACAAACTTAAACAGTAGCCATAATGGTTGGCCAACCTCAAAATAGAATGGATGCCATTGTTTCTTCTAAGTATGCTCCTTTAGTACCGCCACATCCACTCAATGCCTTACCTGGTGGAGACTATCTCAAGTACTTTCCAAGATTTAATGGGAAAGGAGATACCAATGCAAAATAAAACCTCAATGCATATTATAGTTATGCAAACAATCAGAATATTGAATATCGGGATGTCTAGATGAGGGTATTTATAAAGAGTCTAGATGGGGAAGTTAGGAATTGGTTCCAGGAGTTACCTATTGATTTGATTGATGGAATAGATGCACTGAAGGAATCCTTCATGAAATAATGGGGAGATAATAAATATTATTTGCATTACATTACAAAGTTTGGAACACTTAAAAATAAAACTGATGAATCTGTGGTTGATTTCAGTAAAAGGTTTAATAAAATGTACAGTAAGATTCCTGTTGAAATAAAACCTACACATACTTTTGCCAAACTCACATATGTTAATGCTTTTGATGCAAATTTATCCTTATTACTTAGAAAAAGGAGAGCTGTTACCATTGTAAATATGCAAGAACTCGCTTTAGAAGTAGAGTCTAATCTTATGGCTACTGATAGACTTAGGATTAAGCCTCAGTATCAATATACTGGTAGAAGAAAACAAAAAACAAAAAAGAAGTTGATCCTTCAACTTCTAGTACTAAGTCCAAAGATAATAAAATACATGAAATGTTGAATATGATCAAAGATTTAAATGCCAAACTGACCAAGCTAGAATTTGATAGTAAAAATCAGAATAGACCTGCCCCAGAAATTCCTAACAGAAATCCAAACCAATTCCGTAGACCTTTCAATCCTCAGTTATTCCGCAGAGAGAGGAGAGAAAGTGAAGATCATAAGATATAGTCTCCTATGCAAAATGTTGTTGATAATTAATTTGATTAAATGAATGATGAAGAGGCTGGTGAAATATGCCCTGAAGTACAGTTGTTGGATGATGAAATGATAAAATCGTTTCTTATACAAATAACCAATGTAAATAATACAAAAGATCCATAAATGGTCAAATAGTCAAATATATAATTGATAAGATAAATAATGATGATTTACAATGAGGATGTAGCCGCATATATAGGGCTTATATGGTGACTACTCACCAAAGGTTATGTCTCTTAGTTAAATATAATTAACATTATGTTTTATTTTATTATTTATATCATTATATATATTATTAATTTCATATTAATTTAATATTTTATTTGTTACATTGCCTTCCCATTAAGGGGAGCTTTGTCCTCAAAGCTTATTGAAGACAAGGCTTGCGTCTGATTTTTTTGCTTGTAATGTCATCTGTCATTTTTGTTTTTGTTAGTAACTACGACTCTTGACGAAACGAGACGATACGAGTTACAGATTCCCAAGAAAAAATGTCTCATTGTTTGTGAAGTTGCCCATCCGAGATCTATCTTCATTGGATTTGTTTGTTGATTGTTTTGTTGGATGGAACTTCTCATTTTCTGCTTAGTTTGTTGATCTTTTGTTCTTTCTTTTATGAAATCATAACTGTTTTGTTTGTGTTCATTTTGACCACGTCGTTGGTCAAAATGAATTTTATAATTTGGGTGTCGATAAGGAGTTCATATTGTTTGTTTTTTTACTAGATTGGCTTCTGTTTGAACTGTGACGATGACTAGATTTGTATTTGCCTATTTTTCTTCAATTTGTATTTTTGAGTTCGAAGGCTTGGATGTCCTCTTTTGAATTTGCTCCAACTTGTTTCCTAACAAATCTTTATAATTTTTAAGATTCCTCATCATTTCTTCTTGCGATTCCAAATCTTTAAGCTTCTGAATATGTTCCATTAGATCTTGTTTATGCATCCTAAGGTGACCATTCTCTTCGATATTTTCTACTAGTTTCTTCTAAATATTTTGATTCTTCTCTTCTAGCTTTTGATTGTCTTGTGCTTTATCATTCGCCTTCTTGATTTGAAGAAGTAGTTTCTGATTATGATCTCTTAGACGGTAGATCTCTTCTTCTTTGTCCATGACGACTTTGTCAAATTCTTTATGCATCTTTTTTCTTGATTTTTTATCTTCTTGTGAGATCAAATTTGAGATGTCTTTGAAGTCTTCATACGACACAACCCCTGATTTTTACTTCATTTTAACGTCCTGCAGTGTGATTTGCTTCTTCTTATACGAGAATGTTAAAAAAAAATTCTACATATTTAAGATGACTACCCCTAATGTTTCCATCCAGGGTGAACCCAAAATAATGTTGACTTCATTTATATATGTAGTTGTAACATTGAATTGGGATGTGAACTTATACTCATCAATTGTTATTTGTAAATCTGTAATTTCATATTGCTTCTCACCATAAATATCTCTCTTTTCTATCACACTTGATTCTGGGACTAATAATTGATTTGCCAAGTTGTTGCTAATGTGATTTTCCTTGATGGTTAGACAAATAGCAATGCTAATACGTTTTCCTTGAATAGTCCCCTCAAGTTTTATTAGGTCATTGACAATTTTTTGGTAGGTCTTAGGGAATATTTCTTATTTTTTGTCACAAGATTCTATTTTATTATGCATCTTATCCAACGACATCTTTATCTTTGTATAGTATACTTTACTATTCAATAATTAATTTTTCCCCACAATATATTATTAAAAGTTAATAATTATAATATTATTAATAAATATAATATAATAATTACTATGATAATAATTATTATTAATGATGATAATTAATAATATTAATTATAATAATTGTTTTTGGAGTGGAAGGATAATAAAAATGGTGTGGATTGGGTTGTTGGGAGGAATGATTGTTACCTTCCCCACCCAAGTTGAATTCTCGCTTGCTTCTTGGTAGCCTTAAGATTTCTTATGCACTTCTAGATTTTATGTTCTAACTTTATTAGTAGCTTTCATAAAACCACCCTTAAGACTTCTTATGCACTTATAGATTTCGAATATATTATTTTCACAAATGCTTCCAATATGGTTGGAAAATATACCATTTTTAAGAAACCATGTGTGGTTTCTATTTTTTTTTTCTTTTTACTTCTTTGTTTTTACTTTTTCTTTTACTTTTTCTTTTACTTTTTCTTTTCTTTTTTTTCTTTTCTTTTTACTTCTTTGTTTTCTCTTTTCTTTTTCTTTTTTATATTATCTTTTCTTTTAACTTATTTTTCTTCTTTGTTTTTACTTTTCTTCTTTTCTTCTTTTTATTTTCTTTTACTTTCTAGATTTTAAGGAAACCAAAAATGGTGGCTACAATCCTGGATCAACACAACTCCGATACCAAATGAAACGATAAAATCGTTTCTTATACAAATAACCAATGTAAATAATACAAAGGATCCATAAATGGTCAAATAATAAAATATATGATTGATAAGATAAATAATGATGATTTACAACCAGCATAGATCCATCTTAAACCTGTATCTATCAAGCACCAAGAGGGATCCAATTTCTTGAGGTGTATTTTTTTTTTAAAATTTAAACTCAAGAAATTTGATCTCTCTTGATTGATAGATCCGGGTTTAAGTTTTAAGTTTTTATTTTATAAACAAACATCTATTTTTTAATTACTGTTCATAATATTTTATTTTATGAACCAACATGGATTTTTTTTAAATACTTTCCATAATTTTTTTATTTTATGAGCCGACATGATTTTTTTTAATTATTTTGTTACATCACAAATGTTACAACATCTCCCCCATATTGGGTTGTAGAGCACCTTGTTTCACTCGGTGCAACGAGGATGTCGCCGCATATATAGAGATTATATGGTGACTACTCACCAAAGGTTATGTCTCTTAGTTAAATATAATTAACATTATGTTTTATTTTATTATTTATATTATTATATATATTATTCATATTATTTTAATATTTTATTTGTTATAGATGAAAACCAATTGGTGAGTTATCTTATACAAGAAGAATATGAACAATCTTTGTTTACAGCACAGTGTCAGGACAGATCTGCAAATGTGGTTCAATTAAATCCGCAGAAGAAATATGACCTAAGATCTAGGAAAAAAACAGGTTCTCACATTCCTCGGAAGAAAGTTGCAATAGTGGAAAAGAAAATACCAGTGAAGGAGTCAAAAAAGAAGAAAGATCAGTCAGGGAACAGAGGAAAGAATGTTGAGGTAAAATATATTGAAAAGTTTCCAGTTTCTTTTAATCTTGAACAAGAAATAGGGAAAATCAAGATTCCCATTCCTCTGACTGAATTAGTTAAGAACCCTCCTTTTAAGGAATCTGTTATGAAATTGTTATAACCCATCACCGATCTTCCTACCACTAACATAGTGAATCTTCAGGATGAAAACCAAACGATTATGTCTGTCCCACAGTTAGATGAGAGCCTTTTTGCCTCCCCATTTTTACATTACTATGTTGGTTCATGATAAAATGCTGCATAATTTCCTTCTTGATTATGGTGCATCACATAACCTTATGCCAAAGGCAATAATGGAGGCCCTTGAATTGAATATTACCAAACCCTTTCACGACCTGTATGTTTTTTACTCAAGATTTGTTAAATGTATAGTAGTCATTAAAGACCTAGTAGTTAGCCTGGCCCAGCTCCCAATGAAGAGTATCCTGATGGATGTAGTTGTAGTTGACATTCCTCCAAAATATGGTATGCTACTGTCTCGATCATGTACTACAAAAATTGGAGGAACTTTACAGATGGACTATCCATATGTTATAGTACCAGTATTTGGTGGAGAAACAAGACAGTTGTATAGGGAAAAACAGTTGGCATATTTGGTAAGTGATCATCATAACCCTTCCAATCATCCTTTGTATGTTGTCCATGAAAGAATTGATTCATGTGTTTTACATTTTGACGATCAAATATCAGCTTCAATACAAGTTGGGAAATAAGTACAAAAGCAGTTACATGTGGAGAATGAAGATGGGATTTGGAGGATGTACTTTGATGGCGCATCATCCAAAGAAGGTTCAGGAGCAAGTATTTTATTGATTTCCCTTGTAGATGAGGTAGTTACCCTTATGTACAAGTTTGAATTTGAAGCTACCAATCAATATAGTTGAATATGAAACACTAGTTTTGGGATTAAGGGTGGCTAAAGACATGAAGATACAGGAGTTAGAAGTATTTAGGGATTCATAATTGATAGTTCAACGGGTCAGAAATGCTTATCAGGTCAAACAGAAGAAGCTTAAGGTTTACCATAATGAAGTTTGGGATTTAATTGATAATTATTTCTTGGATTTTAATATTTCCTTTGTTCCTAGAAACTGTAATGGAATAGCATATTCACTAGCCTTGGCTACAAGTTGTTTCAAGGTGCCCACTCAGCCACATCTTAGGTATGATGTGGAGGTTAGGCATAGGCCATTTGTCCCAGACAATGTTAAAATCTGGCAAGTGTTTGAGGATGATGCATAAATTGGCAGGTTCTTGCAGTCAATAAGTGAGTTTTTTGGGTCTTTGATTGATGAAGAAGAAGAAATCCAAGAATTGCAGACTTCATATTTATCCGATTCAATTGTTGGATATGACATAATTGAACTAAAAGGTAATTTTTTACCCAAAGCTCTGGTTCCTCTTGAAATTCTATTTAGTAATAATGATACATTGCAAAATCCATTAGCTTAGCCTATACAAGATAATATTGTAAACTGTAATATCGGTACAAAATTCGAGTCGAAGTTAGTTAAATTGTCCAAGGCTTTATCTGATGAACAACGTAGAAGGTATGTGGAATTGATGACGGAACTTGTAGATGCATTTGCTTGGTCTTATCAGGATTTAAATAAATTTGATATGAGTATTGTTCAACACAAAATACCAATCAATCCTAACACCAAACCCTTCAGACAAAAATTAAGGCAAGTTAATCCCATGTTATTGCCAGTTATTGAAAAGGAACTCAAAAAATTGCTTGATGCTAAGATCATTGTCCCTCTAAGATTTTCTTCATGGGTTGCTAACCTTGTGCCTGTCAGGAAAAAGAATGGGAAAATCAAACTGTGTGTTGATTTCCAAAATTTGAACAAAAATTCCTTGAAGGATAAATACCCTTACCAAAAATGGATCAAATTTTACAAAGGGTAGTGGGATCTCAATGGATATCAATGATAGATATATTTTTTGGGTATAACCAGATTGATGTCCATGAAGAAGATAAGGAAAAAAATTCCTTTGTGACACCTTGGGGAACATTTAGGTATGACTATATGCCTTTCGGTCTGATGAATGCAGGGGATACTTTCCAGCGTGAAATGGGCATAGCCTTAGTAGGAGATAAGGATAAATTTATAGTTATCTACTTGGATGACATTACAGCCTTTTCGAAGTCAAATGAAGAGCACCTCAAACACCTTTGGCAAACTTTTTTGAAGTGCATGAAATTTGTTCTTTCTCTTAATCCTAAAAAATCAAATTTTGCAATGTAGGAAGGCAGGTTGTTGGGTCATATAGTGTCACAGCATGGAGTCAAAGTTGATCCAGAGAGGGTATTTTCCATCTTGAAGATTGATCTTCCAAGGAACAAAAAAGTAATTCATTCTTTTATGGGTAAGATTAACTTTCTTCGAAGGTTTGTCTCTAACTTTGCTAAAATTATAAAGCACATTACAATTATGTTGAAAAAGAATGCAGAAGTTAGATGGACCAATGAAGCTAGGGAATGTTTTGAAAAAATCAAGCAAACCTTGATGGAAGCACCTGTGCTTATCATCCTAGATTATTCCAAGGAATTCTTCACATTTTATTTCACTTCTGAAGATACTGTTGTTACTGTATTACTATAGAAAAATGAAGATGGACATGAGCAGCCAGTAGCATTTTTCAGTAAGGTGATAAGAGATATTGAATTAGGGTATAATATCATCGATAAGCAGGCTTATGCCTTGATTAAATCTTTGAAGCCTTTCAGAATGTATATTCTTCAGTCAAAGGTCATAGCATATGTTCCCAATAGCGCAATGTAGGATATTCTTATTCAGCCTAATAGTGAAGGTAAGCGAGGTAAGTGGATAGCTAAAATACTCGAATATGATATTGAAATAAAACCAGCAAGGTTAGTAAAAGGTTAGGGACTAGCTAAACTCCTCGCTGATTCAAATTGTAAAGCTATGGGTCTAAATTTAATTTTAAATCGGTCTGTTGAGAATGACATGCAGAAAAATGATGAAACATCAGAGATCATGGATAAATACTCAACATCAGTTTGGTACAAAGACATTTCATTTTTTTGTTAAATATACAATTTCCACCTAATTATGACAAGAAAAAGTTCAGGTCTTTAAAGTTGAAAGACCATAAATATTGTATAGTTGAGAAAGTCTTGATTTGGAAAGATCCTGAAGGGTTGTTGTTAAGATGTATTGATCAAGATGAATATGATATGGTGACTGCTATTCTACATAGTGGGGCTTGTGGAGGACATAAGTATTGGAAAACAATGGCTTTTATCCTTAGAGTTGGATATTACTGACCAACACTATTTTCTGATTTTTTTCCATGCTGCGGACCAGTATAGACTGTCAGAAATTTGCAGGCACACAAACATTACTTCCTTTTCCACTAAATATCATTGTGGTCAATGTCCCTTTTCAATGATGGGGGTTAGATTTTATCGGTGAAATCAACCCTCAATCCAATGGATAGCATAAATATATCCTGACAGCAACAGAATTTTTCACAAAAATGGGTAGAGGTTATTTTGACAAGAAGAGCAATAGATCAGGTAATCGTGAACTTTTTAGGGGAGTATATTTTTGCAGATTTTGGTTTACTTAGAAAGTTGCTAACCGATAATGCACCTGCTTTTAAGTCTATTGATATGGTACATTTATGCGGGATATATAACATAATTCTCAAGCATTCTACGCCTTATTACCCTTAAGTTAATGGCCTCGCAGAATCTACCAACAAGAATCTTGTCAATAGCAATAAGAAAATATTGTCTGAAAAGAAAAGAACATGGGATACCAGACTTAAATATGCACTTTGGGTTGATAGGGTAAGTACCAAAAAGGAAATTGGTACCTCCCCTTTTCAACTTGTGTATGGTATTGATACAGTCTTTCCTATTCAGTCAAGTCTTCCAATTTTAAAGTTTCTGCAGGATGAAGTTGAGGAACCGAATGCCATTTAGTGAATAACTTATCAGATGGTTGAAAACCAGCAGGTAAGAGATTATTTGTTAGAAAAAAAGTCAGAAACATCGAGACAAATTCAAAGCCATTTGCGAAAAAAGGACAGAGAAAAACACTTTCTCTCCTGGTGATCTGGTTTTACGGTGGAATGCACGCAGGAAAGGGAGACCTAAGCATGGTAAGTTTGACAATTTGTGGTTTCGGCCATTCTGAATTTCTGAAGTTTTAAATAAAAATACATTCATTCTAGAAGGTCTTGATGGCAGTATAGTTGTAGGAGGCCGAGTCAATGGGTGTTTTCTAAAATGCTTTTACATTTACTAAGGTTTTTGGTATCCTAACCTCATTATAAAGACCGATGAGATGAACATTTCATAATAAGACTCCAAGCCCAACAAAGGCACTAGTGTATAGTTTCACTTTATTTTTAGCAATTAGTTTCAGCAATAGTTGTTCGAGGCATAGCACATGAGTAGTCAGGGCTAAAGGAACACTAGTTTGCGGGTTATTAACACCCCATAAGGGAGTGTTATCCCCAGTAGGAGCCAATGTTAGTACCTAGGTATTCACCTAGGGTTGTCAACTTTCACAAACTTCTACACTTGAGACCTGAAGTTTTTAAAACCTGTTTGAAAGATGTCTTAAACTTTTTACTCTAGATAAGTCCTTATCCTTGAAGTTCTACAACATGAGTTTGTGTGCTTGTTGTATTACTTTTTGTTTTCAGTTTGATAGTTAACTTATTAACATGATTAAGTTGGCACAATTTTGCAACTTTGTTGTCATGTTATTTTTGCAGGGGCTATTTGTGTAATGCTCCAACATTTAAAAAGAAAGGAAGTTGGCTTTAAGGATAAAACTATTCTAGGTCATTGCACTACAGAATTGTTATGCAACTACGTTGCAGAATGATTATGCACTTGAGTTGCGGAATGGTTTGGAGGTCGTGCTGCAAAATTAATTAAGTAGTACTGTAGAATTTTCAGAGCACTCATTACCCCATCCTCCTTCAGTCACATCAAATTTAGGCGGAAGATGAATGAAGATTATGGACAATTATGAAGACATTTGGGTTTCCATTTAATGAATTTATTACAATTATCATGAAACCTAAAGCCCTATAAGTAATATGATTAATCCTACAACTCAACAAACTGGAAGTTTGATAGTTGTCTCCTGCCCAAATTAGTTTATATCTTGAAGAATATCTCGGTCGTTTTTGAATATTTCTCCTTTTCTGTACAACACCAAAGATGGTGTCGACATGAAGTGAGAAACTTGTGAGATATGATCCCATTAGTTTTGAGGTACTTGAAGCATACCTGGAATTTGGGAATAATTTCAAGCAGGTAAGATGGTTTCGATATTGTCAAAAATTGAAAGGGCGCTTCACTCCTGTAGCTCAAGCATCTTCCCAAAGTTTTGATGGAAAAAATGTTATAGGTGGCTATCTCACTTTTCCTTACACCCTGCGAGTTGCCCCAAGAAGGGGAACATTGGTTTAAATTACAGGGGATTAGCACACCAGATTGTAACTGGTTTTTGTTAGCAACCCATCAAAATCATGACTAGCGTAGGGGCATACCGAGATCCTAGATCAAGATTGAATATATTCATCTCCTCAAGCTCGTGTAGAGGTATATAACTGGAGAGGAAAGGTATGCTATAGTCCACTTGTATCATATGTGATTCCTATTGTATTTGGAAGGAATTTCACCCATGAATTTTCCTTTTTACTTTCTTAAAAGTTTGAAAAAATGGTCGCTACGAAACAAAAATCCCTGAATAGTCATCATGGAATTTTCCACCATGCCCTAATTATGTTGCTATTTCTACAATAATTGGGAAAATTTAATCATAGCTCGGAACAATTCCTATTAAATTCTGAATTTGTAACCCTGAATGACCTCCCATATTCCCCTCAAGTCATTGAAGTCACTTCAACCAAAACAGATTCTACACAATTATTTGAAATCAGTGAAGCAGGCAGTTCTTCCACAAAACCTAGCTTGAGGGGAAAAGATGAAGGTCGAACCAGTGGAAAACGCAAAGGTGAAATGGAATCTAAGGATCATGTTAATAAAAATTTACAATTTTCATCACAAAAGGAAATAGAAAACCCTAGCCATGAACCAGTCAAGGTAAATATGGAAAAAGGGAAAGATGGGGTGATGACTTGCAAAATAAGAGTGGCATTGAAACAACCTCCTGACCAAAATCCCATCCTACAGGAGGTCACTAAAGGTAAAGGTCAAACCAAAAATTAGAGGAATCAAAATGATCCCAAGCCTTATCCTCTTCGCAAACCTCATACCAGAGAAACTAATAAGCTAAGGTTGAATTTCAAATCCAGGTTTGATCCCTTTCTTAAAGATAACAAAGTTATTGACTTGGAATATTCTCTAGGTGAAAATGTAAAGAAATCAAGAAGACAGAGGGTTAAGACACGGGAATCAATCCCGATGTAGAATAATTATGTTGTAGTTAAAGGGAAAGAAACAACCAATTTTGAAGAAGTTTATGGAGATGAATCAGGGTCATCTCTAGAGAAATAAAGAAAGGTCGCGCAATTTCTGGATAATCTGGAAAGAGGATATTAACATTATTCCATGATCTCCAAAACCAAAACCTATTTCTCATGTTGTTTTTGAAGAATTGAAGGAAAACCCATGTGTGGAACCTATTACAGGAAAGAAACTCGATCTAGATCATACATCTCCTGAGAAAGTTAAAGAATAAAATTCAGTTGCACCTCCAGCTAAGGAAAAAATTGCCTCCCTTAAACCTAAAAACAATGCAGATGAGCTTAATCAGAAATTAAAGAAGAAAGTGAAGAAGTATCAGGGTTCAATTAGGGGACTCAAGTAAGAAAACCAATTGTTACAAGACAAAGCACTCAGAGTTGGTGCTAGGAGAGCTAAACTGATGATTAAGTTTACTAAGGTATGCAGGTTTTCTCAAAAGTTAAAGAAAATCAATGCTAAGCTTATTAGACAAAAAAAATATTGAAAACAGGAATGCCTACAACTCAGGAAGAAAAATTGGGAAAGTAGCGAGAAGTTGGGTGTTCTGACAAATCTTGGAACGCATATTCTACATTACACCATGCAAAATCGACCTTCAAATAATAAATGAAGATAAGATTGAGTTTCCGGATAGAAGTCCCAGTTGTCCAATATTTTGCAATCCACGGGAAGCAGTATTAAAGAGCCATTTGTCATCTTATCAGTTCTAGATTTTGATCTTACTAAATTTGTATTAAAAATTCCAGATCTTTGTTTTGACAAGTTAAATGATAGATAAGAATGTTAAATATTGACTTTAAATTATATGATGTGTCCCTTTAAAATGGGATCTTAGAATCAGTTTGTTAAGTGAATCATCTTAGAATTCAAAGTCTATTTTTAGAAATAAGGATGAATATCGAATCCCAATAGAAGAGTCTAGATTGTCTAATGTAAAATCTATATATTGTAGAACTCAAGAGGAGGAGGGGGTTTGATTTTGGGAGGCTATTGGATGGTCATGTCATTTTTGTAAGAGTACAGTGCAGTTGTTATGAGATTTTTATTATGAATGAATCATGAACTTTCTGCCTACTTATTTGTTGATGACTGGTTATTGAATTGATTACATAGTTGTAGGTGCTCCATAATTTAAATTACAGAACTAATGGTATACACGTTGTCTATGCACATTGTCTGTGATTTATAAAATGTTGTATTTCAACTCCTTATATAACCTTATTGTATATGGAATAAAATATAGTACATGAAAGTTATAGCTTATCTCTTTAATGTATTTTTCTTCCGTATCATGGTTGTTATTTCCAATACATTTAGCTCATAATTCAAAAAAGAAAAAGAAAAAACCAAAAACAAAACAAAAACAAAACAAAAACAAACAAACAAACAAACAAACAAACAAACAAAAACAAAACAAAAACAAAACAAAAACAAAAACAAAAAAACAAAAACAAAAACAAAACAAAAACAAAAACAAAAACAAAAACAAAAAAAACAAAAAAACAAAAAAACAAAAAAAACAAAAAAACAAAAAAAAAACAAAAACAAAAAACAAAAACAAAAACAAAAAACAAAAACAGAAACAAAAAACAAAAAACAAAAAACAAAAACAAAAACAAAAAAAACAAAAACAAAAAAACAAAAAAAAAAATTGTTCATAGTTACTTCTCAATTATCTGTGGTGTTTCCATGTTATATACATACCCTCCTTGGCCCAATATTTAACCAACCACCTGAAATATATCAAATGTATTCAATTTCCCTTCCTAAGTGCCATATATTTTCCTTGCAGCAGTCCAGTGGAGACCGTAGGGATAACACCCCCCATCATGGCATCCTCAGCTAAGTGGGCCCATCGTCATGCACCACTACAAGCAGTCGTAGTGTCGATACTTTCTCTAAGAAGAACGAGCAAAAAAATGATGGGAAGCAAAAATCACCCCCAATCCGGTTCACTTCATTAATCTCCCTCCGAACAGCTATCAAATACATCTAATCCCAACCTAAATATGTACCTGACAGTACTCACTCCACAAGCATCAATTGTCTTCTTGAGATCTTGTGTGGCCCATTTTACCTAAGCATCCGCACTACAGCGGATTCTACCGCCCACATGTCAAGGCTCTCAATATCACAAATTACGATGTAGGTGTCATAAACCTCTGCAGTCCCATAGTAGTGGTGAGCCAGCATATCCTACATCAAAATTTCTATCGGATGCCTCGCCTGCGTATCAGCAATCACGGGATCCATATAATGAAGTATACATCATCCAAGGTTATCTCTAATCGCTCGCCCCGTACCATAAATTCCCCAGCCTGTCTCTCTCGGAACTCTGTCAGCTTGTTCAGTAATAGTTTGGTCGCATGCATCAAGGGAACCCTGACAAAATTCAGCAATTCATGCCATGTCAAGCTATCATGTGCCTCCTGGTCACCATTGATATCCCCAAGTATATCCCCTAGTTACCGATCTCGCCAGTTCACCTATGGCATCTTGCAATCCTAGAACATCCTCGTTAGTTTCTTACCTCAAAAAATCCCTCTTCAGGCTGCAATCACGCATATTCATCCAAATAGCGTGACCCAAGTCGCGCCTATATCTCCAACAGGAACGGCCTAGGTCACACCTGTCGGCTAAATAGACATGACCCAAGTCGCGCCTGTCTCTTCGACAGGCACCACCTAGGTCGCGCTTCTCCCTTTGAAAATCATGAACTGACCAAGAAACCCTCATAGGGTCCATCAAGGTTCCCAGAAATCCCAAAACCATGCAATGAATGGACAAAATGACATCGAATGGCATGAGAAATTACCTGGAAGTCGTAGAAGTTGAATCAGTCGGTCCAATAAGGAGAAATCAACAGTCTTTTTCTCGGGCCCCTCCACATAACCTCAACACTTAACAATGAAAATGACATGTGGAAGGTGGGCTCCCCCCCTGTTTTATAGTCTGATCGGCCCCTTTTCTCCCTTTAACCATCGCGGAGTCCTCCAACACCTGTTTTTGTATGTCGTTCACACCATTGGAATCAGTATTTTGTGCCTTTTAATGGTTCTCAAGGTCATTTCCCTTGATCACCAAAGTTTTCAAGCCATTTTTGGGCTCGCCTTGATTCACGCACCATTGTGCAAGTCGTCCCCTCCATGGATCTCTATACAAATCTCTCTATTGAGGCCTGTTCACAAGCCCTCCGCTCCATCCATACTATAGGTATTGCATTATTTTTCTACCATCCATTTACCCACAAGTAGGCCCCATCATTTTTCTACCTTAACCTCAATCCATTCCATTTATTCCCATCCTCTCATTGAAAACTTCCTCCTTTCAAGACATACATGTATGTTCGGTACAGGTTTATCTCCTTTTCGGGCTAAGTCGACTACTTATGAAAAATACACTTAGGGAGTTTATTTTAAGCCCTTTTCTGACTCCTTAAAGAATTAAAATATTGTCGAGCAAACTTGCTTCCTTTCATGCTTATTAAATTATTTTAAAGGGCGTCCATTCGCTATGCCTATTACCCCTTTTTTGAACCAAATGGACTAATTACGAAAAAATAATACTCTGGCCCATTTGGATAGAAGAGTTCTCGATTGCACACTTTTATGCTTTTTCAGGCTTTGGAGACTAACTTACAAAAAAGAACACTCACGGAGTCTTCATTATGTTTTCAGACTCTCTAAAATTGAAAACACCAGCAAGCATTTACCATCTTGGGCTCGATAAAAATATACAAGGCGGTGTCACATTAAGCACACTTATATCCCTTATTTGAGCTCATTAAACCATGGATAAGGCCCAAACGGTGTCTTTTGGTGCCCCTACAGATCACATATAGTATCGTATAATGGAATCATCCCTAGTATGGTCACCTTTGTTCAAATTATTTTGCGATGGGTCATCCTTGGATTCCCCCCGACATCACCTATCAGCCTCCTTCCCTAAGTATCCCATATTGTAGTCACAGTCCCTGATACCCCAGTTATGGTTCCCTCCCCTGAGATCAGTTTCATATTCTTCCAGGTCAGCCTTTCCATCATACTTTAAACATAGGAAGTTTGAGTCACGTTACTTAGTGGCCCTCGTATCCCCAAGAGGTGTCTCAGTCCCATTTCCAATTCTATCACATCTTGGTTGTATCCCTCATGCTCATGTCAAGCACTCATCAGTGCCTTGGAAGTCGCAGGTATCCCTCTGTCGACGCCTATGCATTTATTCCAGAGGATATACCCATAGGTCTCTGTACCTTGGCCTCATCACCATCAGTAGTTAGTTCCTACAGACCACCTAAGGGGTGTTAAGTTTATACTAATTTGACTAGCAAGATCACTGAAAGAAACACAATCACAAGATAGACAAAGATTTAACCTGGGAAACCCTCATGGGGTAGAAAACCCAACAAATATTTCCTAAATATAGATGATACACCAATACAATATGTAGAGACCAAACAAGAGCTCCTTCTCCTCCTATGCAGACCTCTCTCTCACTTGTGCGCTACTCCCAAGTGGATGAATGAATGAGATAAGTGAGGAACATCCTCCTCTACTTATACTTGTTTTTCGACTGACCTTTTACCATATGGGGCCGACCTCTCCCAGGAGAGTCTAATAACCCTCAAATAATAAACTCAAGGCCGACCTCAATAACCCTAGTTACCACACTCTCTCAGAGGAATAAACATCTTCGGATATACAATAGGGTCACATCGGAGGAATGTACCATGTCCGGAATAATAAAATACAAATATAATATTCTTTGAAGTTACAATATTTCAACACTCCCCTTAATGAGAAGGATATTATAACAACATTTGTGGGAGCAAGGATTCATCAACTACATGATACATGATACATCTATAAATCATTGGAAGCTTTCTTTATACATCATCATCAGTAACTCATATAGTTACTGGAACATCAACATCTTCAGTACTGAGTCTTCATCTTCTACAGCGCTTGATCAGCTACAGCATCATCATCATCTCGATCATCTCGATCATCATCATCTGGATCATCTCGATCTACAGCATCTGGATCATCTCGATCTACAGGATCTAGATCATCTCGATCTACAGCATCTGGATCATCTTGATCTACATCATCTGGATCATCTCGATCTACAGCATCTGGATCATCTCGATCTACAGCATCTGGATCATCTCGATCTATAGCATCTGTATCATCTTGATCATCACAGCATCGTCATCTAGATCATCACGATCAACAGCATTGTCATCTAGATCATCACGATCAATAGCATCGTCATATAGATCATCACGATCAACAGCATCGTCATCTAGATCATCACGATCAACAGCATCGTCATCTAGATCATCACAATCAACAGCATCATCATCTAGATCATCACAATCAACAGCATCGTCATCTAGATCATCACGATCAACAGCATCATCATCTAGATCATCACGATCAACAACATACCCTGCAACACACATGATCCTTCCTTTCGGAATTATGGGATCATGGACAGCCCTTCCTTTCAAAATTATGGGACTCTGGTCCATCAACTCTGGTGATCCTTCCTTTCGTAATTACGGGATCATGGGCAGTCCTTCCTTTCGGAATTACGGGACTCTAGTCCATCAACTCTGGTGATCCTTCCTTTCGGAATTACAGGATCATGGACAGTATTTCCTTTCGAAATTACGGGACTCTGGTCCATCAATTCTAGTGATCCCTCCTTTCGAAATTACGGGATCATGGGCAGTCCTTCCTTTCGGAATTACGGGACTCTGGTCCATCAACTCTGGTGATCGTTCCTTTCAGAATTACAGGATCATGGACAGTCCTTCCTTTCGAAATTACGGGACTCTGGTCCATCAACTCTGGTGATCCTTCCTTTTGGAATTATGGGATCACTGTCTAAGGATGATCAATCCTACCACAATCCAAGGATCAACTTTTAAGACTATCCTTCCTTTCGGAATTATGGGATCATTGTGTAAGGATTATCAATCCTTGATCCATTTAAGACACCTCTCATGTCTATGGACGATGTAGTCTAGATCTATTTACAGGATGATCAATCCTTATCCATTTAAGACACCTCTCATGTCTAAGGACGATGTAGTCCTCTCATCCACTTAGATAGATTCTAAGGACCACACATCGACTTCATCATCGGTATCACCAATACAGGTATCCACATCATCGACCTCATTGTCGATGCAGGCATTTTTATCATCAGTGACCACATCACTCCCCCTTTCGGGGAGGGTCCTTTTGAACTACACCAATCTTGTCTCAGAAATACTCAAACTTTACTCGTGACAGAGGTTTGGTCAATATATCAACAACTTGTTCGTCAGTGCCTACATACTCAAGATTGATAGCTCCTTTCTGCACCATATCCCGTATATAAAAATATCGGATCTCTATGTGCTTTGACTTATCATGGAACACTGGATTTTTTGTCATCTTGATACAACTCTGGTTTTCACACAGGATCTCAGTGGGTTCCATCTCTAAGTCAAATAAACCAGATAACAACTTCCGAAGCCATATTGCTTCACAACTCGCAGAGCAAGCAGCAATGTATTCTGCTTCAGCTGTATTAAGAGCCACACTGGACTGCTTCTTGCTAAAACACGATATCATGGTGGATCCCATACAATAACATCCTCCTGATGTGCTCTTCCTTTCTGATACACTTCCTACCCAATCAGCATCTGTGTAGCCATACAATCTAAAACCACGATCTCCAATATAACATAGACCAAAGTCTATCGTACCCTTTAGGTACCTCATCACATGCTTTGCAGCTATCAGGTGAACTCGTCTAGGTTCCACTAGATACTGACTCAAGGTATTCACGGCAAAGCATATCTCTAGTCTGGTATTTGTTAAATACATCAATGACCCAATAATCTATCTGTACAGAGTCATATCCACTAACTCTGATGAGTCATCTGCTAACAGTTTCAGGTTGGAATCCATGGGAGTGGCCATGGATTTACATTCCAACATATCAAATCTTTTCAAGATTTCTACGGAATACTTTCCCTGGTTGAGAAAGATTCCCTCTGGGCCTTGCCATACTTCTAGACCTAAGAAGTAGTGCATCAATCCAATATCTTTCATCTCAAATTCTAAATAGAGTTTCTTCTTGCATTCGATAATTTGTTTCTCATTTCCTGTCAGAAATAGATCATCTACATATAGCAGCGATATGACAGGTTCATCATCCATAACCTTGAGATAAAGATTAGGATCAGCTTTACTTTTGATAAAACCTAATCTTTTCAAGAAACTGTCAATTCTTCCATACCAAGCTCCGGGAGCTTGCTTCAACCTATACAAGACCTTCTTTAGTTTGCACACATGAGTTCTTCCATCTTCTACCTCAAATACTTGTGGTTGTTCTATGTACACTTCCTCCTCAATCACACCATTCAGGAAGGTTGTCTTTACATCCATATGGTGTAGTTTCCACTTCATCATGGATGCAAATGCCATGATAGTTCTGATGGAAGTGTACCTTGAAACTGGTGCAAATGTTTCTTCATAGTCAATTCCCTCTTTCTGAGAGAACCCTCTGGCTACAAACCTTGCCTTATATTTTTCAATGTTGCCATCTACATTATCTTGTATATCCATTTGGAGGATACCACACTCTTTTCCTTTGGTTTGGGAACTATATCCCAAACATCATTCTTCATTATTGACCGGTACTCCTCATTCATTGCATCTACCCACTCTTTATTATGAGCTACTTCTTCATAACTAGTAGGTACTTGATTTACAAGATCACACATCAGGGCCACATAGTTTGAGAATGTCTTTGGTTTCATTCTCACCCTACTGGAACCTTCAGGAGCTCCATATTTTTCTACTCCTAGTACAATGTCTCTTTCCCATGTTGGCTTTCTCTTCCTTGAAATTTCAATGACAGGGGGTTCTTGTGGTTCCATCATGTCATGGTCTTCAGGATTTGTCTCTTCAGGGGTGGGTGCAGCTTTTGTATTTATGGAAGGTGCCTCTTCCTCATATACTTCTTCATGTTGGCACTTCCTAGATCTCTTGAGAGATGCCTCTTGATCAAATGTCACATCCCTACTTATTTCCATATGATAGAATCATGGGATGTATATTTTGAATGCTTTGGATGCTTCACAATATCCAACAAATATTCCTTTCTTCCCGGAGGGATCTAGCTTGGTCCTATTTTCTTTTGGAATTTCAATGTATACTGGGCATCCAAATATCTTGAGGTGACTTACCTCAGGCTTCTTCCCTGTGAACACTTCTTCTGGGGTATTTAAATCAAGAGCACTATGAGATAGTCTATTTTGCACATAGACTGTTTTCCTGGCTGCTTCAGCCCATAAACACATGGGTAGGTCTTGATCATGTATCATTGTCTTTACTGCTTCCATAATGGTTCTATTCTTTCTTTATGCAACACCATTATGTTGGGGATTGTAGGGAGTGGTTAGTTCCCTCTTGATTCCAGCTCCCTTACAAAATACTTCAAAGTCTTTTGAAGTATATTCTCCACCATTGTCTGTCCTGAGTATCTTAATCTTCTTTTCTGAATTGTTTTCTATCAAGGCTTTGAATTCCTTGAACTTTCCAAAAAAATCATCTTTTCCCTTCAAAAAATAGATCCAAGTCTTCCTTGAGTAGTCATCAATAAATGTAAGGTAGTATTCATATCCGCTCAAGGATGTGGATGGCATTAGTCCACATACATCTGAGTGAATCAATTCTAATGTACTCTTAGTCTTTGTATCACTCTTTGGAAATGGGTTCTTGACAATATTCCCTCTTTCACATCTTTTGCAAGTGCCATCATGGTCAATTTTTAAGTCTGGTAATCCTATGACTACTTTTCTCACATGAGGTAGTGCTTTGTAGTTAATGTGAGAAAGCATTCTATGCCATAGCTCACTTGGGCTAGTGGCTTCATGAACCAGGGAATCTTCTGGATGGCCCTTGAGTTTGTATAGACCTCCTTCCTCTTCACCAATAACAATTGCATCCTCAATTGACTTTCCTTTGGACCACATTAGCACTTGTCCATCTATGAATGAAATCCTATAACCTTTCTTGTCTAAAGATGAGATAGAAAGTAAATTCTTCTTCAAACCTGGTACATATAAGATTTCCTTCATCTTCAATGGGGTTACAGAATCAAGCTTGTAGCTTGCTTCACCAATTCCATTGATGGGATATTGATAGTCATCTCCTAGAGATACCTTCTGTGGAGAGGTATTTTCTTCAAGTCTTGAGAGAGTCTTCTTTTGACCTATCATGTGCTTTGAAGCACCACTGTCAATGAGCCATGTATCTTTTCCGGGTGTTACTAACCCAGAGAGTGCAGAGAATAGAACATACTCTTTTGCATCTTCTTATACTACTTTAGCTCTCTTTCTTTTAGGGTTTTCTTCTTCTTCTTCTTCACTATCATCTTCTGCAAGGTATGCATGATGTCTTTTGTGAATATTCTTCTTCTTTATTGTGGGACAATTTCTGGCAAAGTTTGTGACAACTATAACATTTCACTAAGGAGAGATCTCTTTTCGAGCTTACTCCTTCTTTCTTTTGAAATCTATGTGGAGGATGATATTTCTTATGGACATTATTCATGGAGTTGAAATGAATCCTTCTTCTTCTGGTATGAGTGGCCAATGCTTGATCATCTTATTTAAGTAGGGCTTCTCTATTGGCTACCCTATCCTCTTCCTGAATGCAATCCTCCCACACTACATCAAATTTCATACTTTCCTTTCTTGCACACATAGTTTGAATAAATGACTCCCAAGGTCTAGTGAGACCATTGAGAGCAGTCATGACTAGTTCATATTCATCAAGGGTGTCTCCAATAGCTTCTAGTTGTTCCTTGAACTGGGAGACCCTTGTGAAATAGTCTTGAATAGATTATCCTTTATTCATCTTGGTATTCTTCAACTGAGTTCTTAGATTCATCTTTCTATTGATGTTCCTCCCTTCATACATTCTGCCTAGGGAATCATACATTTCCTTTAGAGTCTTCTTGGATGCCACTTGGGGAATCAAGTGGTCCTTAATAGAATCAACAATGATTGTCTTTTCCCGAATCAAGTCCTTCCTATACTTCTCCTTGGCTTCATCTTCTGCAGGTTCTGCAACCTCATCTTTGATATATTAGACAAGATCATTCTCTTTAAGAATGAGACCAATTCTATATTTCCATGCCCGGAAATTTTCTATACCCTCTAGCTTGTCTTCAAGCTTAGTGCTTGGATCCATCTTATCGAGGAGGTCACAGAGATTGAGGTTTCAAAGATGGAATAGTACTTAGCAGGAGATGATATTGATTGAATTGATAATTCTGGTGAGATCAGCTTCTGGAAACTTCAACTTTACACCTTCCGGATCTGCAACAGAATTTTTGGTTTTCTGGTGCACAGGTTCGCAGCTTTTCTGGTTCACTGGTGCGCAGGTGCACAGCTTTTCTGGTTTTCTGGTTTTCTACACTTTTGGTCAAACTAGGGTTTGACTTTCCTAGAGTTCTACCCAACCAAAAATCTCGATCCAGGGCTCAAAACTTCGATTTTGAGGAGGGCTATCCAGCCATGCAATCAGAATCCAAAAATTCCAACTTTTGCAGAAACCCTAATTTTCACCGGAGGAGGAGAGAGAGGTATTTTCACCTTGTGAAAGATGTCCTATTCAGGCTAGCTCTGATACCATGTTTCGTTTATACTAATTTGACTAGCAATATCACTGAAAGAAACACAATCACAAGATAGATAAATATTTACCCTAGGAAACCCTCATGGGGTAGAAAACCCAGCAAAGCTTTCCTCAATATAGATGATCAACCAATACAAGATGTAGAAACCAAACAAGAGATCCTTCTCCTCCTATGCATACATCTCTCTCGCTTGTGCGCTAATCCCAAGTGGATGAATGAATGAGATAAGTGAGGAACATCCTCCTCTACTTATACTTGTTTTTCGACTGACCTTTTACCCTATGGGGCCGACCTCTCCCAGGAGAGTCTAATAAGCCTCAAATAATAAACTCAGGGCCGACCTCACATGGGAGATCTAATTACCCTAGTTACCACACTCTCTCGGAGGAATAAACATCTCTGGATATACAATAGGGTCACATCGGAGGAATGTACCATATCCAAAATAATAAAGTACAGATATAATATTCTTTGAAGTTACAATATTTCAACAAGGGGAGCCTTTACTGCCCCTTAGAACGGTTGTTTCTCACGTGCTTGACATCAGCTACATCATCGCACCATGGTATTTGTATAGGGTGTTAGTTCATTTATGGTTTGGTTGAAGACCCCAAATTTCCCTTAACTCTAGCATATTGGCAAGTCTCTTTGGAACCCTTCCAGTAGTATGTTCCTATGGATATCCAGGTTGCGTTGGCGACGGTGTTTGGAATCCCTCCAGCCATATGCTTCCTAGTTTATCCAATTCCAAATGCAGTCCCTTGTACCTACCAAATGCATAATCTCAATTATTTGAGTCCTTACAGTTGTTGGACCCCTTCAAATCTAGTAGAGCATCAGTTCTTGTGATACCGCATTCATGATGAATGCCATTGTTTTCAATTTTAGTTCTCCATATCAGCCATTCAATTTTAGTTCTCAACAAGGGGAGCCTTTACTGCCCCTTAGAACGGTTGTTTCTCACCTGCTTAACATCAGCTACATCATCGCACCATGGTATTTGTATAGGGTGTTAGTTCATTTATGGTTTGGTTGAAGACCCCAAATTTCCCTTAACTCTAGCATATTGGCAAGTCTCTTTGGAACCCTTCCAGTAGTATGTTCCTATGGATATCCAGGTTGCGTTGGCGACGGTGTTTGGAATCCCTCCAGCCATATGCTTCCTAGTTTATCCAATTCCAAATGCAGTCCCTTGTACCTACCAAATGCATAATCTCAATTATTTGAGTCCTTACAGTTGTTGGACCCCTTCAAATCTAGTAGAGCATCAGTTCTTGTGATACCGCATTCATGATGAATGCCATTGTTTTCAATTTTAGTTCTCCATATCAGCCATTCAATTTTAGTTCTCAACAAGGGGAGCCTTTACTGCCCCTTAGAACGGTTGTTTCTCACGTGCTTGACATCAGCTACATCATCGCACCATGGTATTTGTATAGGGTGTTAGTTCATTTATGGTTTGGTTGAAGACCCCAAATTTCCCTTAACTCTAGCATATTGGCAAGTCTCTTTGGAACCCTTCCAGTAGTATGTTCCTATGGATATCCAGGTTGCGTTGGCGACGGTGTTTGGAATCCCTCCAGCCATATGCTTCCTAGTTTATCCAATTCCAAATGCAGTCCCTTGTACCTACCAAATGCATAATCTCAATTATTTGAGTCCTTACAGTTGTTGGACCCCTTCAAATCTAGTAGAGCATCAGTTCTTGTGATACCGCATTCATGATGAATGCCATTGTTTTCAATTTTAGTTCTCCATATCAGCCATGGTTGGACCACGATTACATTCCAGTTTTGAGTCCTTATTGGACACCTATGATGTACATAGAAGTTATTCATGTGTAGCTCAAGTCCCCTTTGGGCCTCATTATTATTTGTATATCTTGAGACATTGATACGAGCATGGGTATTCACACGTCGTTTATATATTTGAGATTATATCTACCTCATCCATTGTTGAGGAGTTGTATATGCAGATATAGCCCTTACAGTTCGGATGAAGCACTTGTTCCACTGTCTGACGCAGTCTCTGTTCTCCACCGCCATATTACTCACCACCCTAGAAAAGAGATATCCTATGATGTATATCGGTCATAGGATAATATCCTTCCCTCACACATCAGGGGGAAATCTGTTAACACCCAAAAATTATACACCATGCTCATTCCCTAGCTACATCATCCGATTATCCCTTTTTTCCCATATTTTACTTTCACCAACCCAAAATCCTAAATTTTAAGACCAAATTGGCCCATAAATATTATTTCCCTCTCCAAAAATAGGAAAATTAAGCATATTCCCTCCAAAAAAGAATAAAATCCCCCAAAATAGGGATAAAATCCCAAAAAAATGCAAAAAAAAATTAAAGAGGAAAAAACATTAAAAATTCAAAAAAAGAGGGAAAACCATATACCATTGGCCAATACCAAGGTCTTCCCAAAACTGTGGGAAAAAAACCCAGGGCAATTATTTCTATAAATAAGTGGTGAAGATCCCATTTTACATATATTTTCTCCATTTGCTACCTTACCGAAACTTTGCCAAAATTTCTACTGAAACCCTAAGCCATCCATTTGTGTTCAAGTTTCACTCCCATTTGACTTTGACACCTTGTGAGTGTATGGTGGAGAACAATCAGAGACTTTGGAGACAAGGAGCATTCCCTTGCGCACGGTACAAGGGCACATTTGCCTCCATTACTCTGAAGTAACTTCTTGTTGTAAAAACCATTTTTTACACAATAAAAAGAAATATTATTTCCTTACCCTTTATTTGTGAAAGAGAAAAAATGTATTAGAATAGATTTATTGTTCATGCATTTGCTCTACATTTGCTTTACGTAGTTTAAATTTCTTTTATTGTTCCTCATATGATTTTACTGCAATAAGTTTTCCTTGTCATTTTGTTTATTTGCACTCCCATTCGAACTGTTGCTAAGACTTCCATAAGTCTTAGCAGGTGCTTTTTAGCACCCTCTAGTGTGAAAACACTAGCTACAAGGTGCATGAGTAAATAACTAATAAGGATAAGATGCATGGACTTCAATCAACTTTAGATAAAAATATGATCCCATTTCAAAAGAATTTGCTACAAAAAGAAGTAGGGGTCGTGTTTACACCAAGTAAGGTAGGAACCAAAACCTCTATTGGTAAATATTGAAGTTGGTCTCTTGGAATATCAGAGGGATGGGGAGTAGGTTGAAAGAGGAGGACATGCAGCAATTAATTAAATGGAAAAATCTACATTTTTTCTTATCCATGAGATTAATATGCAAGATATTGATATGCAAAATATAGGAATCAAATAGCGGAAAGGAATCCAGGTGATAGCATCAAGCTCTCAAGGGGCATTTGGTGGGTCAACATGCAATGGGATGATGCACAGTTAGAACTTGTCGGGACAAAGCAAACTCATCACCGGATTTTCACTGACCTAGTAAGCAAAATAATTGGTTCTCATTTCAAATTCTTCAATATTTATGTCCTAATGCATTATAGAGAAAAGCAAGAATGTTGGCAAACTCTAGAGAATGAAAGAGAAGTAGTAGGCATGGGGTACTTTATTTTTGCAGGGGACCTGAATATTGTATTATTGCAAGAAGAGAAGAGAGGAGGAAACCTAGTAAGGGATACTTCCATAGAAAATTTAGAATACTTTATCTCGGACTTGGATTTAGTGGATATCAAACTGAAACAAGGAAAATACACATGGTTAAAGTGGGATCGGCACATATTGTTACTCGTTTGGACGTATTTTTAATAAAGAACATGTTTCTTGAAGATGATATGGAAATTACATCTTCTATCATCCCCTTTGCCTCTTCAGATCATAATCCCGTTGGACTCCAATTAGCTAGAAAAATAAATTATGGCCCTCTACCCTTCAAGTTCAATCCCTCATGGATACATTCTGTAGAAGCTATAGAAATTGTAAAAATAAGTTGGAAAAAAAGTGGGATGGATCCCCTAGTTTCATCTAGGAATTCAAGTTAAAATCCATAAAACAAGATTTCAAAAGATGGGCTAAATACAGTTGCAAAGAAACCTTCTTTGAGAAAAAGGAGATACAAGTGCATCTAGCAACAGTTCGGGATCAAATGGAGACAGGGGCACCTTCTTTGCAGTTATGAATAGAAGAAGTAGAAACAAATAAGATATTTTTTTCAGTTTATCGAGAAGAGGAAGAATATTGGAGAATCAAATCCAAAAGTTTGTGGCTGAAGTTAGGGGATAAGAATACTTCATTTTTCCACATACAGAGAAAATCTAGGCAAATAAGAAATAATTTCATTGAAATTACTACACCAAATGGAGGAAAGATCATTGATTATGATGAAATTAAGAAAGAGGAATTTAATAATTTTAGACATTTGCTTTCATACCAGGGGGGATTCAAGTATAATACAGTTGATAAAATGCTTGAAAACATACCATTATTAATCTCTCAAAAGGAAAATATTGAACTAGATCGAGAAGTTGAAAAACAGGAAGTCATAAAGGCCATTTCGAACTTGGAACTTGACAAAGCACCTGGGCCATAAGGGTTTATTATCCAATTTTATAGGTATTACTGGGATTTAATTAAAAAGGATCTATGCAAAATGATCAAATTGTCCCTTAAAAAAGGAAAACTTGGAGGCAATACCAACTCTTCATTTTTAGCCCCCCATTCTCAAAGAAAAAAAATCCAACAACATTCTCCAAGTTTAGGCCAATTTTTCTATGCAATACATCCTATAATATTATTACCAAGATTATGGATACCAGAACAAAACCGCTCCTACCCTAGATCATATCATAAAATCAAGTAGGTTTCATCTCTAAGAGGAAGATCCTTGATAATATAATTTTAATAAATGAAGCAATTCATTCCAGTAAAATCAGAAGAGAAAGAGGTGTGGTTATTAAAATAGACATGGTGTTAGTTTTTCAGAATTTACTTCAATCTGATATAGATCTTAACTGAGAGAACAACATGTATAGCATATCAATCATGGACACAATAATGCAAGCACACAAGAGACACAGAGTTTACTTGGGGAAAACCATAAAGGTGAAAAACCCCAATAACTTTCTCAAAGATAGATAGAGCAATGATACAACCCAAGCATAAGAGATAGACATCTCCTAGCAGCAGCTTCTCCTCCTTCACAAGTGCACCACTCTCCAAAGATTGTGTGTGAGAATAGAATGATCAAATAGAGTGCCTCCCGCACTCTATTTATACTTGACTTGACTTGCCTAATAACCTTTACTAGGTCGGCCTTAACTTAACCAATAACATAATGCTAACTGGGCCGACACCCAATAGGGTGGTCTAATAACCCTTTGACCCACATGGCCAACCCACAATAGGGTGGTATAATAACCCTTCGACCCACATGACTTATACAGGGCCGACCCCAACAAGGTGGTCTAATAACCCATCAAGTATAACTTACGACACTTACAATATAAATGACGACACTTTCGTATAGAGGAATAATAACATCTCTATAGGAATACAAACACTTTTGTATAGAGGAATAATACCATCTCTATAGGAGTACAATATACATATATGAAATACATTCCGAAGTTACATATACATCAACACTCCCTCTTAACTAGGAAGGTATTCCTCGACACAGGTCTTCTAGCACAAGTCTTCTTCTCTGGATCATCATCATTGGATAATCGTCATCGAGTCATCGTTGCTGCTTCTATCTCAATCAATCTCTAAATCTACTCGTCATAGGAATTTCTACAGATCAAGTCCTTTTTCATACTGGATGTAGGCCGACCACCTGCAGGTCTTCATCATCACTGCCCATACTGTGGAATCCTCAGGACTTATTACGTGCGTCACAAAACCTTGAAAGAGCATCCCAGGCTGTTACGGGTACACAAATCCGACCTATAGGATCTCCCAGGATATTTTACATGTGACAGTCACAAAACCTTAAAAAGGTGTCTTGCCAAGCAAGAACCCTAAAGAGCATCTGAGGCCTTTTTCATCCTGTCCAGATCTCCAGGTCTGATTACATGTGACTCCTACCACAAAACCTTAAAAGGGTGTCTTGCGAAGCAAGAACCCTAAAGAGCAGCTGGGGCCTTTTCCATCCTGACCAGATCTCCAGGTCTGATTACATGTGGTCATGGAAATGCCTCGAAAGAGCTTCCCAGGATTGATTACTAGCACACAGCTATACCTATCGAATCTCCCAGGGCTAGGATTACATACCATAGGACAAAACCTCGAAAGAGCATTTTCCAGATCTCCCAGTGAGCTATTATATGCCAGGAGCAAAACCTAGCAAGAGAATCTGCAAACCTCCCAGGGCTAGGATTATATGTCCTCCAAAGCAAAACCTCGAAAGAGCATTTTCCATATATCCCAGGTCCAGTATTACATGCCATAGGAAAAACCTTGAAAGACTATCTGCACACCTCCCAGGGCTAGGATTATATGCTTATCTGCACAACCTATTCCATGGCCACGGAGTATCATCTTGATACTCACCATACATCATCCTGATGTACACATGATCATCTTGGTCATCATCACTGCATCGTCCTAATGCATGTCATCTGGAGAAACATCCTGAAGCTCTTCATCCATGATCATCCTGATAATACAATGCATCTGCCTAATGCATACACAGTATCTTCCTAATACATATCATCATACATGATCTACCTGATTATACAATGTATCCACGTGATACACATACAAATACATGATCCACCTGATCATACCTGATACATATCAAAACACATGATCCACCTAATCATACAATGTATCCACCTGATACATATACAGATACATACACATGATCCAACTGATCATATCCAGCATCAACATGATGCATATGTACATAAATGATCCAACTGATCATATCCAGCATCCAACATGATGCATACATACATAAATGATCCAACTGATCATATCCAGCATCAACATGATGCATACATACATAAATGATCCAACTGATCATATCCAACATCCAACATGATTCATACATACATAAATGATCCAACTGATCATATCCAGCATCAACATGATGCATACATACATAAATGATCAAACTGGTCATATCCAACATCCAACATGATGCATACATACATAAATGATGCAGCTGATCATATCCAGCATCCAACATGATGCATACAAATACAGAGTAGTAACTGGAGCATTGCCTTGATGCTCATCATCCAGTGCTTACATCCATAGCCATGTGAAGGATCCTCCTTCCAACATGCTTGGAATGGCTTCAGCAAATGTGTCCATCACTTCCTCCTCGAAGTGTCGTCAATCTGAAGAACACCAAGCCTCTCTCTGAAGTACTCGAACTTCACTCTGGCTAGTGGCTTCATCAATACATCTGCAATCTGCTCATCCATCGCAACATATAGGAGCTTCACTGCTCCTCTCTGCACCATATCCCTGATATAGTGATATTTGATCTCAATTTGTTTCGACCTATCGTGGAACACCGAATTCTCAGACAACTTCACACAACTCTGGTTGTCACAAAAGATACCAGTAGCCTCTAGCGGGAGATCAAATAACTCAGACAGTAGCTTCCGAATCCATACTGCCACACAACTAGCTGAACAAGCTGCAACATACTCTACTTCAGCTGTACACATGATCCCATACTGAAGCAGCACCCAGAAGTGCTCTTCCTATCTGCAGCACTGCCTGTCCAATCTAAATCAACATAACCCTGCAGGTTAAACTTTTGATTCACATCATACTTGAGCCCATAATCAACTATACCCTTCAGGTACCTCAAAATATGCTTTACAGCAACCAGGTGAACACTCCTCGAATCCATCGGGAACGGGCTCAATGTGTTCACTGCAAAGCAAATATCTGGTCTCGTGTTTGTTAGGTACATCAAGGACCCAATCATATAACGATACACAGTGACATCAACCGGATCAGATGAAGCATCACATAGAAGCTTCAGGTTTGATGCCATAGGTGTGGCCATGGCCTTGCAGTCCATCATCCCGAATCTCTTCGGGATCTCTACTACAAACTTCCCTTGTCCAAGGAAGATTCCATCTACACTATGCCACACCTCCATGCCTAGAAAGTAGTGCATCATCCACAAGTTCTTCATCTCGAACTCGGCAGCAAGCTTCCGCTGCGTGTCGAAAATCAATCTATACTCACCTGTAACAAACAGGTTATCCGCATACAAAAGTAGTATCACTGGATTTCCTTCCTCAACCTTGTAGTAAAGGTTGGAATCTGCTTTACTCTTGGTAAAGCTCAAACTGGATAGAAAGCCATCTATCCTGCCATACCAGGTCCTGGATGCCTGTTTAAAACCATACAGGGATTTCTTCACTTTGCACACATGTGACTCTCGGTCATGTGTCTCAAACCTGAGTGGCTACTCCACATCCACTTCCTCTTCGACTACACCATTCGAGAAAGTTGTCTTGACATCCATCTGGTGTATCTTCCATTTCATCACTGCATCCAGAGCAAGTACTGATCTGATGGAAGTGTGCCTGTTATAGGTGTAGAAGTCTCTTCATACTCAATCCCTCTTTCTGGGAGAAGCCACGAGCTACAAACCTCGTTTTTTATTTCTCCATGCTACCATCTGCAGCATGCTTGATCTTATAGATTCATTTTGAAAGTCACAGCAAACTTCCCTTCAGGTCTTGGGACTGTATCCCAAACATCATTCTTCATGATCAACTAGTACTCCTTGATCATGGAATTCTTCCCAAATCCTGGGAACTTCAATATATTTAATATTTTCAATAGATAACTTTGTTGTTGAAACAAATGTTGTAGTCCTTCTTTTGTAGGTGCTCGTATACGATCTTTCCTACAAAACAAGTTAAATTTCATGATTAGAAACATCTCATAGTTTTCAAAACAAATTCTTACACATAAAGAAATATGTCATACAGTCATGCAATTATCTTAGCCAATGCTTCAATACAACATTTATCCATATCCCGTAACTTTCTAGATGCCTTCCAATCTCTACCAGAACATTGTTAAGAGTGTGCACAAATCCCAACATGTCAGCAAAGAGGTTTCATTCTAGATAAGTAGCAATGGAATGTTGTACAGTGCCATAGGCCACTTACCCATTACATGCATATTAGTAGTATGATGTTCATTAATGCAATTATTCAAAATACACGACCTAATTCTAGGAACATCAGTATATACATCATTGAACAATATTAATTAAACAATCAAATATGCAAGAAATGATAATTCAAATACTTATCTTTGTTTGTTTGTTGGGTTGACTCCCTCTTAGTCTTTGCTTCCTTTCTGCAACTCCATTCTGATGTGGATTGTGAGAAGTGGTCGACTCCCTCTGAATATCTGCATCCTTGCAGAAACTACTGGAGTGTTCTCCCTCTTGATCTTTGCTTCCTGGATTACCTGTCCTTGAAATTATATCCATCCTCGATCACTATGCATGCTTACAAGTATCATTATTGTGATATCCTCGAGATCTCATACATAATCATACATTTATTAGTATATTCTCAATACTATCAGAAACACAATAATCTTAAACATATATAGTAATGATCATTTTAAACATAGATAATAAACATTAGTATTCAAGGTTTATATAGGACTCTTTTGGTTAATCATATCATCAATTAAGGCAAAAACCATAATATGCATACACCCATGATTATTCAAACCTATGAATAATCATTATCAATCATGCCATGTATACTTATATAAGAGATCCTGTCACAAGGTAGGATTCTAACTTGATATAGGAAAAACAAACCTGGATTAGTATGTTAGCTAGTTATGTCTAACATACCCACATGATGTCTTCTTGTTCTCTTCAATGACTTGTGCTAGTAACCTACATGCCTCATAAGTTAACCATTATAGAACCAAGTTATACATACCTCGTAAATAGATCTTCTATGTGATCCATGACAATGGATGAATCTTTGTCTTCATGTCACCATGATCATATGTTCTTGAACTAGAACATGATTTTTCTTTCTTGGTGTACCTTTCATGTTAGCGGACAACATAAACCTCATACAACACCATAATGCATTAGTACAATCATAAGTGTCAACACCCTAATCAATGAATATCTTCTATCATGCATTCATAATTTTATTAAGGTGATACGACAAGTCTAAATTTAATCAAGATTGTACTAACCATAATAATATGAAGACAAACATACCATAAACTTAATCATGAACAAATCTCGAAACATACCTGGATAAGTCATACCTATCGAGATTGCTTGTAATCTTCTTATGTAAGGCCTTAGCCTCATCTCCCTCTGAAACAAGAACTTCTTCACTTATGCAGGTGACCAATCCATTCTCTTCTAGGATTAACCCAATCCACTTGATTTGCAGGAACTGGATCTGGAGCTGGATTAGGGTTTGTCAGAGAAACCCTAAAAATTCAAACTTCTGAAAGGATAGAAAGATGCGCCTTGATGAGCTGATCAAGCCGATATACTCAGAATTTGAAAACTGCAAAGTTTCACCCCTCAAAATTGCCTTTGAAACTTCCAAATCTTCTCAACAAGATCCCAAACTAGGGTTTGATAAATCCCACCCTTCTACCCAACCAAAAGGTTCAATCCAAAGCTCTAAACTTTTATTTTTCTGAGGAGCTTCCAGCCGTGGTCACAGACTTCAAAAATTCCAACTTTTGCAGAAGCCCAAATTTTTCACTTTTCCGATCAAAGTCCCGAACTAGGGTTTGATCAAGCCCGACCTTTTGCCCAACCAAAAAATTTGATCTTGGTCTCTAAATTTCGATTTTGAAGAGTATCATTCAGCCGTGGTATCCGATTACAAAAATTCCAACTTTCTCCGAAACCCTAATTCCCGGAGCCATGAATGAAGGTGCTCAAAAATAATTTTGTTTTGACATAAATATGCACCTTATTGTTTATGGTGTAACTCCAAACTTTCCGATCCAAAGGGTCTGAAAATTTTTCTTTTGGTATCCTGACCTGTCATATTTCCAACCCCATAGGTCTGACCTCAAATGGATTCTCTGAGAGAGATTTATGCCAAGTGTCGCAACGTGACCTATTTATGGGATAAAACAGGAGAGCGAACTTGTACAGCGTTCCACGTGTCACTGGTTTAGTTTCAGTCTCTGAAAAAGTTACCTAAGAAATTAAAGTCTGTGCACTACCTGTCACTTTTTATGAAATTTGATTTGGAGCTTCCTAGCCCAATTTATGACCTTTTTCCTAGGTCACATGTTTATGACTCAGATCTGGAAGAGGCAAAAACCCTAGATTGTACAGATCATAAAACACAAAGTACATCGAATTAGAAGTTTTCCTTTGGACACAAGGTACATGGGGATCTGATATTCGACCTGTAAAAGTTTCATGTCCGAAAACTTCACCAAAATGGATTTATAGCGAAAGTGATACGATGACAGGTTTTTGCTATATCAAGCCCTAGCATCATAAGTGCAACAAGTGTCATACATGCCATACCATTCCTTCTTTCAAGCTAGCTCTGATACCATGTTAGTTTTTCAGAATTTACTTCAATCTGATATAGGATCTTAACTGAGAGAACAACATGTACAGCATATCTACAGCATATCAATCATGGACACAATAATGCAAGCACACAAGAGACATAGAGTTTACTTGGGGAAAACCGTAAAGTTGAAAAACCCCAATAACTTTCTCAAAGATAGATAGAGAAATACCCAAGCATAAGAGATAGACATCTCCTAGAAGCAGTTTCTCCTCCTTCACAAGTGGGCCACTCTCCAAAGAGTGTGTGTGTGAATAGAATGATCAAATAGAGTGCCTCCCACACTCTATTTATACTTGACTTGACTTGCCTAATAACCTTTATTAGGTCGGCCTTAACTTAACCACATAACATAATGTTGACTGGGCTGACACCCAATAGGGTGGTCTAATAACCCTTTGACCCACATGGCCGACCCCCAATAGGGTGGTCTAATAACCCTTCGACCCACATGACTTATATAGGGCCGACCGCAACAAGGTGGTCTAATAACCCATCAAGTATAAGTTACGACACTTACAATATAAATGACGACATTTCCGTATAGAGGAATAATAACATCTCTATAGGAATACAAACACTTCCGTATAGAGGAATAATACCATCTCTATAGGAGTAAAATATACATATATGAAATACATTCCGAAGTTACATATACATTAACACATGGCCAATGCCTTTGACAAATTCTGCCATTCATTCCTCTATTTTGTATGGCAAAAATTTGGTTTTTCTTAGAATTTCATTAAATGGATTCATGCATACGTATCTACTCCATGGATAGCACCCATTGTGCATGGAAGGCCACGGACCTTTCTTCAAGGTACAAGAGGGATTCAACGGGGTTGTCTACTCTCACCTATATTATATATTATCATGGCGAACTCTTTGAGTAGAAAGTTGGAAGTGGAAAGGAATGTTGGGAATTTTCGAGGAATCACAATATTAAGAGGTTTCAAGGCAATCAATCATTCTCAATTTGAATATGACACTCTTCTAATGGGGGGTGATTTTATGATTATAGCAGACAAGTTCAAGGCATTCATACATGAATAGCTAAATGCCTCCGGAAGAGAGGTAAACAAGCATAAGTGCAGGGTTCTATGATGGAATTCTTCCCCAACCAACTTTCACAATATTGTTGATGAGCTCGATTTTTCTATCCAAAGGATTGGAGTTCATTAATATACCTAGGCATCCCAATCTTCTTGGGTCATCCTATTGCTTTGGGTTGGGAGGGTGTTATAGGAAAAAATAGAAAAAGAATGAGTCAATGGGGATCCCAGTGGTTAAATATTACAGGTCATGTAGTTATAAAGTTAGTTCTACCTTCTCTTGTTATTTACCAAAATTGTGTTCTCTTAGCTCTAGTTGGGATCTCCTTTCAAAAAGATTTGTTGTAGCAGAAATTTTTATGGCAAGGAGGGAAATCAAACTCCAAAAAATATCATCTAATCAACTGGAAAATGTAATGGATCCTATGGAACACAACGGGCTTGCAATAAGGGACTCTGGATTAATGAATAAAACTCTTGGACCCAAAATATTGTGGAAACTCATCACTAGTGAAGAAGGCTGGTGAAAATTTGTTCTACATAGGAAATACAACCAAACAATTAGATATAGAATTTTGGATCACAATTTCATTCTTATGCCTAGTACATTGTTCCGGAATCTATGTAAAGCCTCATCTGAAGTATTGAGAGGGAATGTAACATGGATGCCAGGAAATGGAGTGATAATCAGAATATGGGAAGATAAAATTATGAATAGATCTACCTTAAGGGAAAATAATCAGTTACAACAATTGCAAATATGGATGGACACAAACAATTTACAAATGTGAGCTGATATTGTAGAGTGGGACACCAAGGGGAATTTTTTAGGATCGAGAATCCAAAATCTCCCTGAAAATTTGAAACAACAATGGCAAGAATTAGTACTTTCTCCGTATGGTGTTGTACCTATAGGGTGCTCCTTTCCCCATAGTAAGGTTTGTTGAAGGAAATGTAGAAAATATACATTAAAATAAGGATATTGCATGTAAAATCAACTTTGTTGCTCCCTACAAAAAAATTTAGTTTGGAAAGCTAAGTGGAATAGCGATGCTCTTCCTAGAGTAAAGTTGTTCAACTGGATATTAAATCATAGGAAAAACTTAACCTTTGACAATCTGCAAAGAAGAGGAATCCAAGGCCCCTCCCAGTGTCAACTTTGTAAGAGTGGGGAGGAAATGATTGACCATTTGTTCCTGCAATTTGAATTTGTTGTTGAAGTTTAGCGCAAGTGCATGGTCTATTTAATTATTATTCTAGTAGTTCCTATGAATTTTCAAGAATCCTTTTTCACTTGGCATAAAAGATACATGAGAAGATTCATTAATAAACCTTTGTTGAAGTAGACATGGAGAGCCCTTCCATACTTTACATTCTAGAAAATTTGGTTGGCGAGAAATGATTGTGTTTTTAATAATAAGGAAGCTCAATCCAGATTGGTAGAGAATCAAGCTTGGGCAATGCTACTAGAAGCAATTAAAGCAAAAGGTCAAGTCAAGCAACAACCTACTAAGTTGGAACAGGAGGAAAGAATCTGGCTTCACTGCTTCTTATTTACTTCGGATTTGCCAAGGCAGTCAACTATTCAAACTAGGAGTAGGGGTGTTGGAGCCTAGGCCGTAGCTGCGGTAAAGCTGCGAATTTTGGGGAAAAAGCACAAGTATGAAAGGAAAGTGCTAATTTTGGGACAAGCACTAAGTTTTGGGCAAAAAGGAGACGGTGCGCAGTACGGTGCCAGATGGACAAGCTCAGCGAGGATCACGGACCGGAAATCGCGGAGCTCGCGCGCACGTCATCGAAGAATGAAGGTGGCTCAGCTACCATAATAAATAAGGCAATGGAGTAGAGGGCTCAGCTACCCTCATTTAAGGGCTAAGTACAGAAGTTATGGTTGCTCGGATCAAGGAGGAGCAACGGACCAGAGCATTGAAGGCGAAGGACAAGCGCCCATACCCACAATCTGCGCCGGAAGTCAAGGAGCCTGCAGGAAGCGGTGACATGACCACAAGCGGCGCCTACAGTACACCTAGCCATGTGCGTGGTTAGGGTTTTTGGGAATCACTGTTGGGAAAGGCCCACGGTTTTGTAAAGGTGTGACCGTCATGGCCACCTATATATATGTATACATGATAAGAAGAAGAGTTAGATATTTTTGGGATAGTTAGATGGTTAGACTGTTAGATAGTCAGTCTCGAGGATAGATCATGTGTTGATTATCCTTTGCTGTGTTTTCTACCGAGGGTGTAGAACTAGAGTAGAATCGGATAGCCGAGGAGCTAATCCCTGAGTTGCCAGACAGTCTGAGTTGACGTCTGTGCTTTTGTAATCTCTGTAGAGAAGAGACTAGATTGAGAGAAGGGCTCCCAGCTGTGTGCGTGGAGTTTCCTGTAAAGATCTAAGGCTGCAGCTGTGTGCGCAGCATATTGTATAACTCTATCATTTTCTGGTTAATATAAACTCCCGTGGACGTGGTTTTCCTCGAGGAGATGACCTTCACATAGTTCTTCTTGTTATAATGTTTGCGTGAATGATTAACTGTTTAAGCTCATTACCTGTGCATGCAAGACTCTTGCATTATCTTTGCGACTGTTTAAGTGAGTTTGGGAAGGTCCCTTGATAGCTATAAGTGTTAAGTGTATTGAAGAAGTGGTGGAGCGCTATCGCGGCAGCGATCGAGGAATGCGTTACTGCGCTGGGCGCGCAGGGCGAGGAGGTACTTAACGCGTTGACGCAAGGAATAGCCGCTTCTGTGTCAGAGCGTAGAAACTGCGCAGCGGGCCTACTGAGGGAGGAAGCCGCGCAGTTGAGCCGAGGGGCCTGCGGGAAAGTCAGGCCACCGACATCTGAGGAACCGGAACAAGGGAAGAACAATCTCCGCGTCACCACGGTTAAGGAAATCTAATTCCTTAACCCCCCCATAGCCACTTCGGGTGAGACCTCGAGCTGCTGCGCAGCTCGTTGCCGAGAGGGCCAGTGCGCCTAGGGGTTTGTTGCTGCGCTTCATTAAAACCCGGGTCTGCCCAAGAAAGCAGCCAACAAATGGTTCCGTTGCCTTGCGACTTGTTGTTGTGAGACTTGTTATTTCGGCGACGCGCGAGGTCGAGGAGAACAAATGGTTCCATTGCCTTGCGACTTGTTGTTGTGAGACTTGTTATTTCAGCGACGCGCGAGATCGAGGACAACAAATGGTTCCGTTGTCTTGCGACTTGCTGCTGTGAGACTTACTATTTCCGTGACGTATGAGATTGTTGCTGAAGCCAGCACAAGGTTCTGTTACACTGAGACTTGCTCAGTTAACAAATGTGTTACTGGAATCCTACAGCTAAAGAAATTGGAGACTGGTTTGATTTAAAGGCTAAAGAGTTCGCTGAACAAGAAAATAGAAGCTCTACGCTCCAAACAGAAGACTGGTTGCAGAAGTATATTTATACTGACCTTCACGAAATTTTCTTTGTGACATTCGCACTGGAGTTGCACGCTTGGATAGCCAAGTCAGCAGATTCTAGACCTACTGTGCATATTGATCGACCCGTCGCTTGGACGCCTGAGCTAGTCAGTATTGTGAAGCGGATAGACAATCCTGTGTCCCGCGCAGTAGACTTTTGGTTGAATAGTCTACTGAAAGGTTTCATCACTGAGTTTGCAGTAGATACAAGAAAGAGTTTCAGTGAAGCTGAGAGGAATTTCTTCCAAGTACACAGAGGTAAGTTCTTAAATTCTCTGAACTTATGGATTAAAATGCTTCTGTATGAAAAAGGAAAGCTATGTATTGCTTCTGATGAATAGCATAGACAAGTAATGTCCGTAGATTCTGATAGTGATCTTGAACTTATTGGTTGCACTCGTAGTGGAAAACGATATAAAGTAGGCCTTGACCAATATTCTTTTGAGTCTATCCCAGACGATAGCCAAGTCCCTAGACCAAGCCATATAGAAATACAAGGGAGTGCTCATATCCCTTATCACCCCTTTACACCGCAAAAACCAGACGAAGCTCAGTATAACCCCGCAGTAACACCTTCTAGTAGCCCACACGGTACTTCTAGTACCTTTGTACCACCTTTATTTAACCAGCCCAGAAGCACTGCTACAGCACCATCACCTCAACCTAGCACAAGAAGGATGAGTAATGACATGAAGCTACCAACTTTTAGAGGAACAGGGATAGAAGACCCTGAGTAGCACTGGTTCTTATGTGAATCCATTTGGACAATTAAGCAAATTAATGATGATGCTGTTAAACTGGTTCAGTTAGCAACCACACTAAGAGAAAGAGCCTTAACTTGGTTCATGAAATACTCAGCAGCACAGAATAGGACGCTTGTTGATGTAAGAAATGCTATGATTAGATAATTCAAGAAACCTAAATAAGAATCACAATGTATAACAGAGCTCAAAGACATCATAAAGCTACCTACAGAATCAGTATGGGACTTCGACCAGAAGTTCAAAGCCTTGATAGATCAAGTAAGCTTCGAGTTTGCACCACAGCAGCATAAGGAATGGTTCATTGCTGCGCTGCTCCCACATATTAGACTTCCTCTTATGCAACAGAATCTCAATACTCAGGAACAAGCTCTAGAGATGGCTATGAAACTAGAAGCTTCGCCCATTGCGGGAACAAGCAACGATGTTGCGCAGTTGCAGAACCAATTAGCAAACTTAACCTTGCAAGTGCATGATATTAAGAAAGGCAAGGAGATTAAGGAAGAAATTTGGTGTACAAAATGTAAAGCCCAAGGTCATTCAAAGGACCATTGCCCCGTTTTCATAGACTATATTGCAACTGGAGCACCTAACCCTTTACCACAGGCACAGGGGCCTTGGTGTGAAATCTGTAGAACTAGAGGTCATAGACCACAAGAATGTCACTTACTTCAGAAATATGTACAAACTCCAAAGAATCTATATTGTAATTTATGTAAATCAGTAGGTCATGATGAGAACAATTGTAGAGCATATGATCTTATGATAGAAAGAAAGCATGATGTTTTTAGGGTACAAGCAGAGACACAAGGACCCACAGCAGGTCCACCGTATGACCAAACTCGCGACGCCCGAGCAGGAAATTACAGGGGACGCGGACGCACAATAAATTTTGGTCGCGGAAGAGGACAGATCACTTGTTATAATTGCGGAGCACAAGGTCATTTTGCCAGGGATTGCCAAAATCCTACAACCCTCTGCAGGTATTGTAAATCTTCTGACCATATCATTGAAGAATGCCCTCAGTTACAGGCTAAGATGCAAGCAAAGACCCCACAGGTCAATCAGAATATTCAGTTGATTGGAGCAGAAAAAAGAGAACCAGACCCTACAGTTAATATAATGACACGCAGTGGAGCAACCACTGGTGCGCAAGAGATGGGAATGGGAAAGCAAGCGACGCAATGGGTGCGCCGCGCTAATATTAAACCAGCCCCACTTAACCTGCAGAAGCAAAAAGAAGCATTCAAGCAAGCTCAAGAGTATTTCTCAGATTCGAGAGCTTCAAGTTCTGCCTCAATTCCGCAGAACAATATTAGATCGCAAGTGCTAAGACAAGACAACCTGGTGCAAGAACAGGCCACTACAGCTGGAAGGCCTGACGAGGAGCATGCACTAGGCAGTGTTCATGCGTTCCTGCGACAATGTTTAAAATTTTTGCGCAATGAAAAGGCAACTCTAGAACTCCAACACCTGTTGGATCAGTGCCAACAGTCTGCTTCGACGAACACACCGCAGTGTGCCGTTCACCAGATTAGGAGTCACATTAGAACTGGAAAAGAGATGAGGCTCACGGCGCAGATTGGAGCATTTCAAATGGACGAAGTCATGTTAGATCTGGGCTCCGAAGCCAATGTTCTCACTATGCAGACATGGGAACAGATGGGAAGCCCCCAGCTTACAAGATCCCCTATCCAGCTAAGACTCGCGAATCAGCAACGAGTCTCTCCATTGGGCAGATTACCCAATGTACCTATTGATATTGAAGGAGTAAGAAGCTCTGCATATTTTGAAGTAATCAAAATCATGGATGATAGTAGACCATACCCAGCACTTTTAGGAATAGACTGGGCATTTGATAATTTGGCTGTCATTAATTTGAAGAAAAGACAGATGACCTTTGAGGATGACCAGATTAGGGTCATCGCACCACTTGATCCTATTCAAGGACCTAGGTATATAGAACCCATTCGCGCAGAAGAGGAAGCGCGCCACATGGAAATTTTGTACCAAATGACTACTAACCACAGTGACTATGTCAACCCCACAGTAGATGGCCATATCAGCTGGCGATGCGATAGCTCGTGCACATCAGACTCAGATGCAGGATTGGAAAACTGGCAGAATCGTTTACATGAGGTATCTGCAAGGCGTTGCGCTATGATGACTAAATCCATTCGATGGATTGGCACAGAATTAACTAACACTCCAATTTTTGATGGTCTAACTGAAGTAACTAAATTCATACATGACTATGAACAAAAGCTTCCAGAACAGAAGCGCATACAGGAACTGGATGTAGCATTGCGCGCCACACCCGCAAGATGGTGGGCTGCGCATAAGGAGAATATTCATACATGGCAAGACTGTCGCAGATTGATACTGCGCAGATTTCAGGACACCACAGCCGAAGTCCTACACAAGTATGAGGAACAGAGTGACCCCAGGTCACACATTGAAGCATGTATTCAGCAATGGTCAGATATTCCGGAAGATGAATGGGTTCACCTATTCATCCACACATTGGATACAGTTCCAAGGAACTGGTATACTGAAACAGAATTGCGCAAAGGCACTATCAGTTGGCCTCTTATGATAGAAAGCTTTCAACTTACCTTCAGCTTTGAGTCAGAACATCCAAGCATCGATCAGGCTCTGAAGTGTATTAAAAAGAAGGTATTTGAACCATGTCTATTACCAGAATATTCCCAACCAGATTGGGCTGTCCAGATAGAACATGCCCTGGAATGTTATAACTTCGCCGCTGAAGATGAGGAGGACGATCCTCGCAACATCAATATTCCAGAATCAGAAGGCACGCGCAATGTTGAAGGTCCTCAGCTTAATATCCCTGCCATTACAGAACAGATCAAGCTCAAAAAGGTTAACATTGGTACAGAGGCCAAACCCAAGTTTGCTTCTATAGGAGATTATTGGGATGATGAAACTGTCGCGCATATTTCAGATTTATTACGTGACTACCAGGATATCTTTCCTACCAAGTTCACAGAAATGAAAGGCATCCTAGGAGACTTAGGAGTGATGCGCATACCTCTGAAAGCAGACGCCAAGCCAGTAAAGCAGCGCCCATACAGGTTGAACCCGCGCTATAAAGAAAAAGTCAAAGAAGAAATTGACAAGATGCTCGCAGCAGGTATTATTGAGCCAGTAGAGGAAAGCGATTGGATTAGTCCTATGGTGGTCCAAGAAAAGAAAACGAAAGGTGAAATAAGAATCTGTGTCGACTTGCGCAAACTCAATGACGCATCAGCGCATGATCCATTTCCTACGCCCTTTACAGATGAAGTGCTTGATAATGTTGGAGGACAAGAGGCTTACTCTTTCACTGATGGTTTTTCGGGATATCATCAGATCAGAATCCATCCGGACGACCGCCACAAGACTACTTTTGCAACTGAATGGGGCTCATTCCAGTACACGGTAATGCCCTTTGGTCTTAAAAACGCTCCTGCTATCTTCTCTAGAGTTGTTGTTGTTGTTTTTAAAGAATTCATTCACAAGTTTTTAGAAGTCTATTTTGATGACTGGACTGTATTTGGCCTATTAAAGAACCATATTGCAAATCTGCGCATGATGTTAGAAAAATGTAGACAGCATCAGATTTCCCTTAACTTGAAAAAATGTATATTTTGTGCGCCCTTTGGTATTTTGTTGGGACATATTGTATGCAGACAAGGACTCTTGATGGATCCTGCGAAGGTTGCCATCATTGCTAATTTACCTGCGCCCAACTCAGTTAAGCAATTGCGCACTACATTGGGACATACAGGATACTACAGAAAATTCATCAAAGGATATGCAAGGATCACAGCACCTATGGAAAGATTGCTGAAAAAGGATTCGAAGTTCCAATGGACAGAAGAATGCCAACAGAGCTTGGACACACTTAAAGAAAAGATGATCACAGCGCCTATTCTAGTTTTCCCGGACTGGAGAAAACCTTTTCATGTTCATGTTGATGCTTCTTCCATAGCATTGGGGGTTGTGCTTACACAGTCTGGAGAAGGAAGTATTGACCACCCGATTGCTTACTCCAGCAGAAAGCTATCTACAGCTGAGAAGAACTACACCACTACAGAAAGGGAAGGACTAGCTATGGTGTATGCCCTACAGAAATTCAGACACTACCTGTTAGGCGCCCATTTTAAAATGTATACTGACCATTCTGCTTTGAAATATTTGGTCAATAAACCAGTGTTAGGAGGAAGAATTTGCAGATGGCTACTGCTCTTTCAAGAATATGATTTCGAGGTTATTGTAAAGCCAGGCAGATTGAATGCAGGGCCTGACCACCTATCCAGGATAGAGTCAGGAGAGGAACCTACAAGTCTGGAGGACAATCTGCCTGACGCACAGTTGTTTTCTATTCAAGCAGCAGACGAATATTATTCTGATATTCTTGAGTTTCTCACTACCGGGCAAGCGTCGGCTGAGTTTACAATCCAGCAGAAGAAGCAACTTGTTGTCAGAGCCGCAGACTTCACTTTGATAGCAGGCCAGCTTTATAAGTTGGGCCCTGACGAAGTTTTGCGCAGATGTATCTTACCACATGAAAAGAGCTCTATCATCGCAGAAGCGCATTCAGGTACCGCAGGAGGCCATTTCGCAGGAAAGCCGACTGCGCAAAAGATATTAGCCGCAGGTCTTTGGTGGCCGACATTGCACAAGGATACTAAGGCATTCTGTAAATGTTTCGATGTGTTCCAGCGAACAGGAAAACCCTCAAGGAGAGACGAAATGCCGCTAAGACCCCAAGTTACACTGCGTGCTTTTGATAAATGGGCCATTGACTTTGTAGGACCTATTAACCCACCAGGAAAAAGAACTGGCGCAAGATACATCATTACAGCTACTGAATACCTCACCAGATGGGCTGAGGCTAAGCCAGTTAAGAATTGCGACGCTGCTACGGCCGCGCAGTTCATTTTCGAAAATATTATCACTAGATTTGGATGCCCAGTGATCCTCATGAGTGATCAGGGTACACATGTCCTCAATGAGACTATAGAGGCCCTTACTGAAGAATTTCAAATTAATCACCATAAGAGTACACCCTACCATCCTCAAGCTAATGGTACGGTGGAAGCATTCAATAAGATCCTTGAGAATGCCCTGACGAAGATTTGTAATCAACAAAGAGATGATTGGGACCTTAGAGTCACAGCTGTATTATGGGCTTACAGAACCACTTGCAAGAAACTAACAGGTCACACACCTTTCAGCTTGGTGTATGGACAAGAAGCAGTTATGCCCATGGAATACATTGTTCCCAGTCTTAGAATTGCGCAAATTACAGAGATGGCAGATCCTGATACTATGAATGAAAGACTTTCGCAACTGCTTGCCTTAGAAGAAGACCGACTTTTAGCCGGATTCCATCAACAGGTACAGAAGGCAAGACAGAAAGCTTGGCATGACAGGCACATTAAGCATAAGCACTTTGAAGAAGGAGACTTGGTACTCCTTTATGATAGTAAATTCATCAAGTTTCCGGGCAAGTTTCGGGTACATTGGTTAGGCCCTTTTCGGGTGACAAAGATAACAGGAGGAGGCGCAGTTCAGCTTGCAAAGCTTGATGGATAATTACTACCTACAATGATCAACGGGAGTCGGCTCAAGCTTTATCGCGACGGCCACTCCGCTCTGTCGACCTAACATATTGCTAAACAGGTGCAAATGTCCAATGTAGTTGAAAGAGACATCGCATTCACAGTCTACACGGAATCTACGGGACACCTTCAGTTTCCAGCTTCCCGCGCAGTTCCTTGAAATATCCGCGCATCCTGAATAAAATTTGTTTTGAAACGAGCTTATCTTTGCGCTCTGGTGAAGTTTTGTTTTTTGGACCGTTGAACCATCGCTCTTGCGGAGTTCCCTATGTCAAAGCTTCCGCTTGAGGAGTTATCAGCACGGACCTCTTTATGCATAGTTACCTAAGCTGAAATGACCCGCCGCCAAACATTGAATTACCGCAGTTATGTCGCCGCGTCTGAATAAATGAAGGATGAGTCCGCTATTTAAGTCTAGCCGCTCCGACGGATTCGGCTTGATCTCCGAAAGATTTGCATTTAACTCAGACGCCGAAAGCATTAGCTTCTCCCGGAAGGCTGTCAGAGCCCGTCAATCACAATAAATGCACCAGTGTGGCGAGGAAGATAGCGTGTTGTCAACTCATGTATAGCCGCCTACAGCTACGTAACCCCACTTGGTCGCATTTACCATCACCTCTGGCTATAAATACCTCGCACTTGTATAATTTTTGGGTTACTTTCCTCGAGTTGCTATCTTGTTTAAGAATTCGAGCTATTGTTTTCAGAGCCGAGTTGTGCAGAGTATTTTCCCTTGTTTTCAGCGTCCATATCCTACGCAGGTCCGCCATTTGCTGTCCAAAGTTTTTGTTCCCTACATCGATTCACGACGGAGAACCTGTCAACTGAAGAAGTTGTTCGTCAATTCCTGCGCCGAGGCTTAGATTTCGGCATGACTACTCCAGTCACGGCTTCGACTTATGTACATCCTGGTTATCAGGATCCTAGACAGTCGCCCGGCACGAGAGCATCTCAGCAACAGCCAGAAGAACCTGTTCCAGAGCCGTTGGCGACCATGGCGAACTATATCCCGCCGCGTCCAGATGATGCGCCAGAAGTACAGATCCCGAAGAATGCAAAGTATCCCATTCCGTTACCGCCACTACCGGCTAGCGTGCGGGTAGAAGGGCAACTGTTGGGACACATTCCAATGGTCAAGTTCTCTGATTTCAACCTCGGAGACTATAAGACATATCCTCAGTTCCAGCTAGATCGATATCTGAATGTAGTGCATAATCCCACCAGAAAGGTTGACAAGTTTATCCCGAAGGGATTTGCAGCAAACCTTGAGCGCCCTGGACTCCTGAACTTGTTGAAGCTACCGCACTTTGGGCGTAGCAACGAAACCAATGCAGTTGTTAAGACGCTACTCTCATGTGTTCATGGAGGTTACCTTTGGCTCGGGAGGCCAATTGATCTAAATGTTGATTTGATTCACCGCATCACCGGTCTATCCAAGGCTGGTAAGGATCCCAATATTCATTTTGTGGGAAAGGACAAGGACAGAAAATTGGCTGCACAGCTGCTGCAGAAGTATAACTTGACAAGAGGAGGTCGGGCTTATGACCTCACTACAGTAGAAGATGAGGCACTTCGATTTACAGGAAGTCTGCTCGCAGGCAGACTTCTCACAAAGTGCCGACCGAAGGAAGTTACTGGAGCTGTCGTGGAGCTCGCCATCGCAGCTGCGGAGGGAGAACAGTACAACTGGTCTCTCTTCCTGCTGAATTCTTTCTTGGCTGATTGCCTGAATGTGCAGGACAATGCAGCCCAATCATTCCATTTTTCTTGGCTTCTAATTTTATGCGCTCTCGTTGGGTGGAAGGATCCCCCGAATACTCAGTTCCTTCCGCGCCGCGCAGGAGAGGTTGCCGGCATGCGCTACATCAACCTCTGGGATTCTCCCAATCCCGCGAAGCACAAGATGAATCGCGCTGTATTTTGCGAATACTACTATCTCCTCCGAGATACCATCCAAGAAATGCCAAGGCTGAGCGAGGAGACAGCCACATTATATGAAGGAAAGTTGGCTTTCACTGCCGACATACATCAACTTTACCTCCGCCCTTGCGGCATTCCAGATGAATGGGCGCTAGGCCTTTACAGAATGACTACCGAGGATGTTGAAGAAACAATCAAGTCTTGGTCGGATGAGTGGAGGGAGGCCGCCGATCTCGCATCCGCGCTGCCAACCGCCGCTGCGAAAGAGAAGGATAAGGGCAAGGAAGCCCCGGAGCAAAGAAGTGATGAAGGTTCCACAGAACCGGCCACCAAGAAGCAAAACGTGTCGCATCCCGCTGAGGCTATTCCCCCGGGGATCGACCAGTACATACACGAGCAATTTTGCGAGCTGCGCACTGCGCACGCTCACATCAGAAGTGCTTTAGATTTGCAGTTCGTAGAATTGAAAGGTCTCGCAGGAAGAGTTGCGCAGACCCATGCGCCAGCATCAAATTCGCAGGCGCCACAAGAAATTCCAAGTGCCGAGCGAGTTGAAGAAATCATAGAAAGGCATACTGTCGTGCATATTTCGCCTATAAGCATGACACTTCCAGATCCGCTAGCTGCACTACAGGTAAGCGCCGTTGGGCCCGTTGAAATCAATTTGTCTCTAATTCCTATAGAGACTCTACAGCTAGTGCATGAGAAAGTTTCTCTTGAGTTGAGAGCTAGAGAGCTCTCTACATTTCAGGAAAATCAACGACTGCAATCGCAGGAGTTAGAGTTGAAGGCAAGCCATAAAAATATATCTGGGACACTTGCACTTTATGAGGCGCAAGACATTGGCATTAGAAACGCGGTAGATGAGCTTGCTCAGGAATTGTCGGCTTGCGAGATTCAACCAAACCTCCCTCTGGTTGCAAAAGTTCAAATTATCGGAGGAAGGGTGAAAACCCTGGAGCAAGAAATAGTTTCTATGACTGAAGGCCATAGAACCCAGATCGCTGAGCTAGAAGCTCGCGTTGCTGCGCAGTTTACGGATGATGCGCAGGTACAATTTGAAGCACTGAGCAGAGCTTCCACACAGATGAAAGATAGAATACAGGAAGCCGAGAACCTGATGAGCCAAGCTATGGAAGCTTGGACGGAGCTTGAGAAGATCCCTTTTAAAGTTGGTCTGTCAGAACAGGTGCAAGCTGCAGAACAGTCTCTCACTGTTCTGACTGAAGAAGCTAATTCCTTAACAGGCTTACCAAAAATGAAGAAAATGGGCGAAGTGCGCAAAATGCAGCAGCAACTGCACAAGCTCAGAACTGAAGATGAGAAGCTCACCAACAGCATTCACCCATTCATGGATGAGTATGCTGAAATCGTTGGTCAGGTTGAGGCAAAAATCAAAGAGATTGCTGAATCTCAAGAGGTGATTGAGACCATCACTAAAGAAGAAGCCACTGCAGAAACGGTGCAGACTGCTGTGGAATGTGTTGATGAATTGGACCACGCTATTGCGCAATGGAAGAAAACATTCGCGAAGACCCAAGCACAAGCAGATGCGAAAATCAAGCGACCACACGCTAGTGCGAGTGGCTCAAGGGCGAGCCACAAGTGAGTGTTAGGGGCCTGTTGGAGCCTAGGCCGTAGCTGCGGTAAAGCTGCGAATTTTGGGGAAAAAGCACAAGTATGAAAGGAAAGTGCTAATTTTGGGACAAGCACTAAGTTTTGGGAAAAAAGGAGACGGTGCGCAGTACGGTGCCAGATGGACAAGCTCAGCGAGGATCACGGACCGGAAATCGCGGAGCTCGCGCGCACGTCATCGAAGAATGACGGTGGCTCAGCTACCATAATAAATAAGGCAATGGAGTAGAGGGATCAGCTACCCTCATTTAAGGGCTAAGTACAGAAGTTATGGTTGCTCGGATCAAGGAGGAGCAACGGACCAGAGCATTGAAGGCGAAGGACAAGCGCCCATACCCACAATCTGCGCCGGAAGTCAAGGAGCCTGCAGGAAGCGGCGACATGACCACAAGCGGCGCCTACAGTACACCTAGCCATGTGCGTGGTTAGGGTTTTTGGGAATCACTGTTGGGAAAGGCCCACGGTTTTGTAAAGGTGTGACCGTCATGGCCACCTATATATATGTATACATGATAAGAAGAAGAGTTAGATATTTTTGGGATAGTTAGATGGTTAGACTGTTAGATAGTCAGTCTCGAGGATAGATCATGTGTTGATTATCCTTTGCTGTGTTTTCTACCGAGGGTGTAGAACTAGAGTAGAATCGGATAGCCGAGGAGCTAATCCCTGAGTTGCCAGACAATCTGAGTTGACGTCTGTGCTTTTGTAATCTCTGTAGAGAAGAGACTAGATTGAGAGAAGGGCTCCCAGCTGTGTGCGTGGAGTTTCCTGTAAAGATCTAAGGCTGCAACTGTGTGCGCAGCATATTGTATAACTCTATCATTTTCTGGTTAATATAAACTCCCGTGGACGTGGTTTTCCTCGAGGAGATGACCTTCACATAGTTCTTCTTGTTATAATGTTTGCGTGAATGATTAACTGTTTAAGCTCATTACCTGTGCATGCAAGACTCTTGCATTATCTTTGCGACTGTTTAAGTGAGTTTGGGAAGGTCCCTTGATAGCTATAAGTGTTAAGTGTATTGAAGAAGTGGTGGAGCGCTATCGCGGCAGCGATCGAGGAATGCGTTACTGCGCTGGGCGCGCAGGGCGAGGAGGTACTTAACGCGTTGACGCAAGGAATAGCCGCTTCTGCGCCAGAGCGTAGAAACTGCGCAGCGGGCCTACTGAGGGAGGAAGCCGCGCAGTTGAGCCGAGGGGCCTGCGGGAAAGTCAGGCCACCGACATCTGAGGAACCAGAACAAGGGAAGAACAATCTCCGCGTCACCACGGTTAAGGAAATCTGATTCCTTAACCCCCCCATAGCCACTTCGGGTGAGACCTCGAGCTGCTGCGCAGCTCGTTGCCGAGAGGGCCAGTGCGCCTAGGGGTTTGTTGCTGCGCTTCATTAAAACCCGGGTCTGCCCAAGAAAGCAGCCAACAAGGGGAGTTGCGAATTGGAGGTTGCGAATAAAGAAAGGAAAAATGAGGGACTAACTCAAAACCCAAAATAAGCACACTCTTTTCTTTGATGGAGCTTGTAAGAAAATCCAAGGTTGGCAAGTGCGGGAGGGGTGCTCTTTGACCCCAAAGGAAAAATTGAGAAAACGTATGCTTGGAACCTAGACACAACAACAAATAATCATGCGGAAGCTTTTGCTAGGTGGTAGGGTTTGAAGCAGGTTAAAGGCATGGAATTTCAACATTTGAATATTATAGGTGACTCCATAGTTATAATTTGACACTTAGCCCTTCAAACCAAACCAAAAGACCTGTTCCTAGATTTCTTGCTTGAGAGAATTTATTGTTTGATCAATGGTTTAGAGGAAGTTAGATTTTTTCAGGTGCTAAGGGCTCTCAACAATGAGGTTGACCACCAAGCCAATATGGCTTGTAATCTACCCCACAGAATTTTGATAAGAAATGGAGAAGAAAAAAATCATTCTATCATACCCTAACACTAAATTCTATGTGAATGGACAGTAGTAAATGTAAGCAACTGTGCAATGTCCTTGTTGACCATGGTAAGAACAACAAGTGGCTCGAAAGCTATGTTAGTCTGGTGGTTTCTTATTGTGAAGATTGAGACAATTCCTGGGTGGTGAGATTCATCGTGTTGATGTTATGTGACCAAGGACGGCGAAGGGCTACTCCGTTTGGACTCTGTTGGAGGTAAGAATTCAGTCTGGTTTGGTATATTATTTGCAAGGAAAAGGTGGTAAAGTTTTGGAAGTTATTAAATCTCATAGTTATTTTGGTCTTGAGCTCCTTCAAAGTCATAATTTTAGCATTATAGTTCAAGCATTGAGAACAGTTGTTTCGGGCTCTTTGAGGCCAACATGAAACCTCTGTGAGCTTTTTGTAACTCTCAGAAATTACTCAGATTCTCTGGTCGAAATTTTGTGCTGGGATAATATTCAAGCTACGAGATTTTGGGCAATTTTAATTGTTATTTTCAGCAACCTTGTCATTAGCAGAATGAATAGTGCCCCAGGAAATAGAGAACTCATTGTTCAAGGGGATGGGACTCCCTCCAGAAGATACTAAAGTTTCAATGGTTAGTGAGTCTCAACGCTTTGATAACTAGCAGAAACATTGGGAATCCAAATATACTTGTGACCAATTTATTGCTAACACTAAACATGACCTCCTTATGACTCAAATGAACCATATGAGATGCAAACTGATAATGGCAGAAGTTGAAATTGAATTCTGGAAAGGAAAATCAGAAGCCTAAGAGGACAAAATCAGCATGATAATGGCAGAAGTTGAAATTGAATTCTGGAAAGGAAAATCAGAATCCCAAGAGGAAAAAATCAGCATGCTACAGGAGGCAATTCAAGTAATAGGCTAGGAGCAGAATCTCAACCTTGGTCTAGAGAGGAGGTTGGTTGTTTCAGAGGGCTCAGATGTTGCAGTTGAGAATTTGAAAGCCAAGGATAGGGAAGCCTCTTCCCCTCATTTTTCTCCCATAGTAAATTGAAAGTCAGCTGCTCCAAAAGATCAACGATAAAATTCATTTCAATGTTTTTGTATGCACTGCAAATGCATTTTGTTTCTAGGACAGTACAATAGAATATATACTTGTAGAAAATATAGAAGCAAGTGGAATATAGAAGACTGTAAATATTTTGTTTTTTTGCATCTTAAATGTAAAACTGAACTCTAATATAAGCATAGCTCTTCAAAGAAGATTATGAATGTAACCACAGGTTGCCCAGTTCAAACGCAACCTAGTTCCAAGCAGTGGAACATACCTATGATCAATGCAAGGAAGTGCATGCAAAATGTGGACACTCGGGGGTGTGTTCCCTCAGGGTCAAAAGGTCATCAAATTGTGAAGGGAAAATATAAGATCTGCAGGGCTCGACAGGGAAAAGTGCTCAGGAACCAAGTTAATTATAGAGTAAGCGGGAGTCGGCACAAGGCTCAAGCGGCAAGTAGGATAATGCAATGCAATCACAACTTGATATAAACGGGGGATTCCTTATGGGAGATGGACAACATAAGACAAAGTAGAGTATGAGTCTTTATCGCAATGTCATGGCATAACTACAAAGGACTCCCAATCCTAAGGACAAACAACGGCATGGGCACCAGAATGCTAAGGGGGGTTCTATCTAGGGTACCCATGTTCGGAAAGGCCCTACCGCTACATAACGACACTTATGTAACAGTGTGAAGGTTCCGTGTCAGTTAAGAAGCGGGATCACACCTAGGGTTTACGAAAGTGGTCAAAAGGTCAAATGCACAATGCATGTGAAAATGACATCTAACCTATATGCCAGGTGTGAAACATACCTGCCTTAGGTGTGAAGCATTCGGAAACAACTTTCGTCGAAGAAATCTGGTTAAAAACACTACTCCATGACATTGTATTAGTCCATAACAACATTAAATGGAAAAAACTATAGACAAGTGGGTCTTGAAAATTATAACTATTAATAAAAATTTACAATTTACAATTCATTTTTACTATTCACCCATTTGGAGTTTTGTGGTTGGTTTTTACCTCAAAGTTCAGTTGCTGATTCAGGGAGATACACGCGTCCGATCGTCGAACCGTTAGGAGCAGGTTGGTAATCTCATCCCCACCTTCCATTTTTATTCTTTTATTTCAAATTTCATTGGTTGGATTTTTAATTTGGCCAAGCCCTAAATGGCTTCGGCGCTACCCGCCGGCTACTCCTATGCAGGTCGCGGGTAGGGCATCATACTTGTAGTCAACACATAGGTTGACCGCGGGTACCCGCAACTGTATGCAAATTTTCCTGCGGGTACGACCATGAAGTTGATCTTGCAAATGAAATTGACTAAAATCTTTGTTTTTTCTCACTCTGGGATGGTTCTAGAGTGGAGGGAGAGGGAACATGACCTAGTAGATGAGGCTGTTCGTAACGATCTGCATGCACAGCAAGCACTGCAATCATGTGGCTTATCCAAATTCTGGAGCATAGGGGGTTTGAGGGCCCAAAACCTATTGCTCCAGCGTTTGATAGACTATTGGAATGTGGATGTACAGAACTTCAACCTAGACGGGCAAATACTTTCACTGGAGGTGGAAGATATCTATTTCATCACAAGTTTGTCCCGCCGAGGTGAGGTGGCAAGCCTTCAGTCTCGAACTGTGGGTGGTGGGATCACCATCCCCGACTACATAGAGAGATATTGTGTTCCAAATACTCGGGTAGTGGGAAGTCAGGTTCCCATCCGAGCCATAGTCAACCTGAGTATGAAGGTTGTCGTGGCCACTTTAGTGCGTATCGTTGGATCCAAATCTCTTCACCAGGCATCCAGGCCAATCATGTTCTATGCATCACAGTGCATGCAGCCTATGATATTCGACTGGTGTACTACACTACTGGGGTCCATGAAGACCCAGCTGACAGAGTGCAAGCAGGGGGATGCGAAAAAAATTTGGGTATGGCAGTATTTTGTGCAGCTTCTTCTTCGAGCGGGTTCCAGGGCTTAGTCCAAGGGTTGAGGTACCTCCTCATAGTCTCTGCAACCCAGCCATGACCCGGTGGGCTGAGGTCTTGACACGACAAGGTGGTGGCCGTTAGGAATCACCGTATACAGAGGAGTTCTTTCACTGGTGGGATCGACAGGTCATAGCGATAGATGACTACCCTTATGCAGGGATAGACTTCCGGCAGGACCGGGACATGCCGCTCCCACTAGATGCAGTGTTCGGAGACATCGATGAGTACTCTTTTTAGGTTTGTGTGTATTAAATTTTTATGGATTTTTTATTATAGATGTAAATGCAAAAATATTTTTGGGGGTAGTATCATGTATTGAGGTTTGACTGTTTGCTCACAGACAAGGGCCCACTGAGACCCGATGGCTTCCCGAGACATCGTCGTCGGGGCAGGGGTGATGAGATGGCAAGTGTTGCAGCAAAGCGGACACTACAGACTCTGCGGTCCAACATATCACAGATGACTACCAGGGTACCACAGGCAGAGGTGGCACAAGTGCGAGAGGCTATGCAGCACCAGGTAGTGGGGGTGTCGGGTAACTGGGTACGACTGCTACAGCGGATAGCAAATGTAGTGCAGTACTTCTATGAGACACATCCTATCGGGGAGCAGCTAGGCCTCCTCGTAGGGAGTAGATATCTGGGGATCTCATTTCGTAGCGATATGTATATTTTTTAGGGCTACGGGATCCAGTTTTTGTATCACGATACTACCATTTTGGACATATTATTTATAAAAACTTTGGTTCTCTGGTTCTACTATATGTGTGTATGTACAAATGTGTGAATGTCTTCTTTTATTTGTGTGCTTCATGGTGAATGTAACAAATGCCAATCTAATACATAGTTAGCGTATGCATCAGATATATGATTAACACTTCTCAGAACATGAATGTATGTAATTGAAACAAAATGTTGTTCCAAGAGTCTTACCCTTAGGAATTTCCGTAGTAGCGTAGGATCTCGCAGCTGAGACACAACTAGTTGTGAATCCAGGCGGACTTCTAAAGACTGGATACCATGGGAAATGGCATCCCGAAGTAGCTCAATGACGGCACTATACTCAGCCACATTATTAGATGTAGGACCAAGACAAGCACCTCCTGACGACACAACTAGGTGGTCAGGTGATAAAATAACCCAGGCAACAGAAGCAAGTTGCTACGTATGACAGCTAGCACCATCGGCGAACCCTAAGAATGTAGGAAACTTAGCTAACATATGTCAATCAAACGGAAGCTAATCAACAGACCTGAAAACCAAAAAAAAAGCTAAACTATGTACAGAAGTAACTATACATAAGTATACAAAAGTATTAGCCTGAACCAAAGGTTCAAATGTAATACCGCTTGAGGTAGAGCCCATTTCTAGGCTCCTTCAAGACAGTCCCCTCGTAGTCTTCTAATTCATAGGCTCATTTTTCCAGGACACGCCTCACGATGTACAGGCCATGCCACATGGGGTTGAACTTGCCTGCCCCCAGGGGTTCTTTAGCTTGGTCATACAACAGGACCAAGTCACCTTCAGCATACTGTCGGGGACAAACAGACCTATCATATTGAACCTTAACACGATGCTTGTTGGCATCTATAGCCACGGCGTCATCTCGACGTTGCTCATCAAGTTGCTCAAGGTGGATTAAGCGTTGCTCAAGACCCGTCGTATCAGGGAGGAGCTCTATGGCCAGTTTAAGTGAAGGGATCTCGCATTCAATCGGTAAAAGTGACTCCACACCGTGAACTAGTTGAAACGGTGAGAACCCGGTGGCAGTCTTGACTGTAGTTTGATATGCCCACAAAGCGGGATATAACATGATGTGCCAGTTGGTCTTGCTTTGTTAGATGGTACGCTGGAGAATGGTCTTTAAAGACTTATTAACTGCTTCAACTTGACCATTTGCTTGGGGATAATATGAAGATGAGTGTTCTTGACGAAACCCAAGCTTGAGAGACAAATCCTCCATCATCTTGTTCTGAAAGTGACTGCCATGGTCAGTGACAATCTCTTTCGGAATACCGAACCGAGTTATAATTTGATTGAACACGAAATGGGCTGTTGTAGCACCATCGGCTTCTACGGTAGGCATGGCCTCAGCCCATTTGGAAAAGTATTCCATGACCACTATAATATGGTGATGCCCCCCAGCCGAAGCTGGTTTGCAATCCATGAAATCCACCCCCCACTTAGTGAAGGGACCGATGGTGACGACCGGATGAAGGGGCGCTGGATGCGAACGTATATTTCGAGAAAACACCTGGCAAGGGTGGCATCTCTTTACACTGTTAATATAATCTTTAAATATTGAAGGCCAAAAGTAACTTGCTCGCATAATACGTTGGGTTGTAGCAAACCTGGATAAGTGACCGCCACATGCCCCTGCATGGCAATCATTAAGCACACGCTCCGCTTCTTCGTGAGTTAAGAAACGACAGAGAATAGAATCATTTCCTCGACGATACAAAGTGTCACCGACGATAGTATAATCTTTAGCATGATGTTTCACACGCCGTCGCTCATCTCGTGAATAGTGCATAGGAAAATTCAAAGTTTGGAGATATACAATGACATCCCCATACCAAGGGTCTTCGAACCAGATAAGAAATAAGTGCTCATCCACAAAGGAATCTTCATGGATGACATCATCATCAAGTCTCGGAAGATCCGACATAAGCTCAGCAAACACCAACGATTTCACCGATTTCGCCGAAGCAAAATCAAGATCGAACTCTTGAAGGATCACAATCCATTTATTGTACTCCCCCCGATAAGGCATCGTGATAGCACGAACTGAAATGGATTGATATGCGCGACAACTATGGTTGTTCTAAGCAAAATGTAATGTCGCAACCGTTGGACTGAATGAACAGTCGCAAGTGCCAACTTTTCCACATGGGTATATCTTAGCTCAGCGTCTACTGGATTTCGACTAAGGTAATAGATAACATGCTCTACAAGCGTGTAATCAACCTAAACCAAGACCATGCCAATCGTCTCTTGAGATGCGGCCACATAAAGAATAAAATATCTGTCAAGCACTTTATATGCAGATAATTTACTACCAAACACACAGAGCATATGAAATTTATTGTCAACCCGAGAAAGTCTTTTTATTTCAAAGGATAAGTGCACAATATATGCTTATACACAAAACCATTAGAAGTGAATACTTTTATCTTCTATCATCCATGTTCATCCCAAGAATCTATGCAATCCCAATTGCCTTCTAACTGCTATACTACAATTCTTTTCTATTATGCATCAATAAGAAATGGTATCAGATCTAATCAACAATTGCAAAAAGGAAATCGCATCTGCATTCTAAAACAATCACTTGTCTGATCTAATCAATCTGGGAATCATAAAGCACAAACTGAACATTACTCTAGAATTTCAAATGAAAAAGATTGAAGCAACTGTTCTAAGAAATTGAATTGCATAAGGGAAATCAATCAACACATAACAGGAAAGCTAAATTGTAAGAGCTCTTGGGATCACGTCTCAGCTGTAAGATGAACACGACAGTGTGAACAAAAATTGAAATGCATAAAGCAACCCTGACTCAGTCGACTGTTATTCTACACCACTCACCAATCTCACAGAAATGTAATCTTTTACTGAGAAACCCACACAATAAATATTGCTGCTGCGTACAAAGGAAAGAACAAAGCATCACACAACAAGAAAGATAAAAATCCTATTTTAACTCAGCAATCTCTGTGGAAGACGGGCCCAGTCTTCACACAGAGACGCTGGTTGAACAACACCCTCTTTAGCTCAGAAGTAACCCCTTATATTAACAGAAGAATGAGTACACAGTTTTGCTCGGATGCTAATACAAAATGAATTAATTGTTTGTTGTTCAACCCCTGAGTCGAGGCAACTCGCCCTATCTATACATACAAATCGTAACATCTAATTCCATAATTGGGCAGCCATGAAGATCTCTGATCTTCAGGCGCCCTAAATAATCTAGCTGTTACAATGCGTGGCAGAACAGAAATATCCAAATATGAGAGTTATTAATTGCCCCAAGAGTGGTGGTCCTTCCAGCTCACAGCTAGACTCGAGCAGCAACATACTTAAGATAGCAAATTCTGTTACAGCTACCCTGTCACGACTGTGCCTTGATTGATGATTCGAGCCCCAAGGAACCTTCTACAAGGAACGAACATCCATTTCTTTATGACTTGTTCAGCCCCGATCTTCCTGCAATCTATTTGTCTCAACTACCTTCATAAATCGCAACATGTTAGCACAATTTGAGAGATGCACAGCTTTAATCATCACAATCATAAGCATTAATAAAATAAAACAATGATCAGCCATACCTTGGTAATTTGGGGGATAAGGTAAGAACAATAGGTTTGATTGCCATGATAAATAGTGTATGACAGGGACAAGAAATATGAATAATGATGACTAAAAAGGGCCAATTCTGGGCTCAACAATATCGTGCGAAGTCTGGTGGACTAAGCACGGGGGCCGATACCAAAGGTTTCTTGAGGGCGTCGAAAGACTGCTGGGCTCGCTCATCCCAGAAAAAGGGTGTGTCCTTCTTCAATAAGCGCGCGAAACCTTTGGTAAGATTAGCATAATTGACTACGAAACGGCGTAGAAAAGTGGCTCTCCCTTGGAGGCTCTAAAGTTGTAACAAGTTGCACGGAGGAGGCAACCGAAGTATTGCCTCAACTTTAAGAGGATCGACTCTAATACCCTCTTTCGAAACTATGAAGCCAAGAAGGCGGCCCGTCCTTACAGTAAAGATGCATTTGTTAGGATTCAATCGAATCTTGTATCGTATACATCGTTCGAGAATCATGTGGAGGTGCTTGGGGTGGTCCATCCTCTTGCGAGAATGGTCGGCAAGGTCATCCAAGAAAACCTCCATAATTGTTTTAAGATCGTGAAAGGCGTAGGTCATGGCACGTTGAAATGTAGCTCTGTCATTCTTAAGGTCGAAGGGAATTTTCCGATATGCAAACGTTCTCCAAGGACAAATGAAAGTTGTCTTATGTTGGTCCTCGAATTTGATTTGAATCTGGTTATATCCGGAAAAGCCGTCCATGAAGGAAAAAATCTCACTTCCGGCGCAAGCATCCAATATTGGATCTATGAATGGTGTGGGGAAGTTGTCTTTCGGACATGCACGATTCAAATCTCTAAAATCGGTGCATACACGGATCGTTCCCTACTTCTTATCCACAGGAACGGGGTTTGACACCCATTCGGTAAGGGGAACGGGGTAGATGAAACCATCTTTGAGCAGTTTCTTGACCTCTACCTTAATAGCGGTTGCTTTTCTAGGGTTCACAACACGTAAGCGTTGTCGAACTGGTTTAGCGTTGGGATACGTTCTAATCCATGTTCAACAATGCGGGGGTCTATTCCTGGCATCTCCTCATATGACCAGGAGAAATCTTCCCGGAGTTCTGTAAACAATTCAGTGTAAATAGCAATCTCCTCAGGAGTGCAATCGTCATCGATGTAGACATTCTCAACCTTTCCGGGAGTACGAGAGATATTGATCGACGTAGTTGAGGAAATGTTAGCCATATTCCCTTTCGCAAAAACATCATGCGACTCTAAAAGAGCCACAGGGTGACCAACCATCTCTGCTAGAGTCGTCCTAAACTCTTCTCGTTCGGCGAGCTCGAGGTTGGGAAGGAAATAAGAGCGATGGTGCATATCTTCCCAAGGTCTCTCACTACCACACATGGCCTCCATAATAGCTTCATCAGAAGGCAAAGTATCATCAAGGCAATCGTGTGAACAAGACGAGTTGGATGCCCAAACTGGCAGCGTAACGGGATCTTTCTCGACTGTCTGAGAAGAAGAGAGATCCGACTCTGCAGTGGCTTGTTGAATATGCTGGTAAGCAAGCTCAGCTACAAACAGTGGCATAGACATTCCGATATGCGTAATGTTTCCAGACTGCTCGCTATGTTTTTTTGCATCTTAAATGTAAAACTGAACTCCAATATAAGCATAGCTCTTCAAAGAAGATTCTGAATGTAACCACAGGTTGCCTAGTTCAAACGCAGCCTCTTTTTTTATAATACAGAAAGTGATTATTAGGCAATTCAAATTGCTTATGCAAAGCATGAGATGCTAGTTAGGCTTAATTAGATCCAAAGACCCTTAGTTAGCCATGCATACCCTTAATTAGAGCCAAAAACCCTTAGTTAGTCATGCATACTCTCCAAGATGAGTTTAACCGACTAGTGATTTCCCTAAGTGGACTTAGCTCCCTACATGCTAGGAGCAATTAACTACAACTAACAAAAGGCACATGCAACTTACTAAAGGTACATGAGAGAGGTGCACATCCCTAAAAATACTCAAAGAAGGCACTATAGCTAAAACTGAGGTGCATGGAATTCCTAAACAATGGAGTAAACTCCCCAAATTCACTCTAATTCAAATTTGCAATATCAGACTCTGAAACCAAAGAAAATAAGCCCTAATTGAAGGAATTCACCTTCATATGCCAAAATAGACTTAAGGGGTTCTAAAAAAGGAATAAGATAGTTTAGGACCCTTAGAGTTTAGAAATAAGCTCTAAAGTGACAGTCAAATTAACTGATATTTGGCCCACTAAAATAATGAAATCATTGGGTAGGAGAATGAAACTAAGGAGAGAGTTATTCTCCTCTAACAATATCAACATCAATAAAATTCTCCATATCTCAAGAAAGCATTTAGAGAAGGCATTATAAAATATTCATTTTTTCTCAACATTTTGTATCCACCTCTTCCACTTTTTAACTTATTTTTACTTCTTCATTCTAATATTATAATATGTGTGTGTGTTCATAAATACACTTTTGAATAATAAGTTAAGTATTGTTTTTTATAATACATTTTTACAACTTTGAAATAACTTTGTAATTATTTTATACTAATCAAATATTATTTCTTTGCACTTTTTATATACATATATTTAAATAAACTCTATTACTCATTTGTAATTTGTTGATTGTATTTTCTAATTTTATGACAAATTATCCAACCAATCATAGTTTGACTTTGATTTCCAATAAGGACGTTTCAAAACTACTTGGTGGTTCTAAAATTAAAATATTATGGTGGTTCCACAATGATCCACTACCAAAAATTTTACTAGTCTAGCAAAAAGATTTTGCTAGGTTGGTAAAAAAAGAATTTACCGAGTTTAGTAACAAGTTTTTACTAGTTAGTAAATTTTTACATTAGTTTTTTTTTATCATTTTTTTATTTATTCTTGTTCTTTTTTTCTTGCAATGGAGTAATGCTTCTTTTGAGTACTAATCTTTTCTTAGAATAACTCCTTTCATAGAATTCTAACTTTTTGTAGCCAAAGGCAATTAGAGAAACTCTAGAAAAAAAATTGAGTGGCCAAAGGCCTAATCCATACGAAGCTCTAATACCAATGAAATAAACAATTTTTGTTCCTATAAGAAATATCTAGAATAGAGAAGATAGATAACAAAAATCCACATAGGATAAAATATAATGGAATAAATGAATAATTAAATCATTGCAATACAATGTGTCATATATATATATAAGTCCTAAGGGTACCTTTGGTGACTATTCACAAAGAGTTGCAACTCTTAGTTGATTATTTATTTATTGGTATGTATTAACGTATTAGTATCTCATATTTTATATTTTATGTATGTTACATTTATTATCTCATATTATTTATTTTATGTATGTTACACCCTACATTGCAACCCTTGGTTGATCATTTATTTATTGGTATGTATTAACTTATTAGTATCTCATATTTTATATTTTATGTATGTTACATTTATTATCTCATATTGTTTATTTTATGTATGTTACACCCTACATATAATTTGGGTCTAACCAAATTAACGCACAGTACTAAATCCTAATGCTTCATGTACAAACCTACATTAATAATTACATTGCTATGTTAACTAGATAAATTTCATAGAAAGTCCTCGTCTAAACATATATACTTTACACCAAATTAATATGACTTGAAATAAAATAAAAACCCATGGAAAAATAGAAAGAGTTAATCTAAAACTATTATGTGCACTGTACATTCAAAATGTTGTAACAAACCATAAAGTTTCATTGAATCCATAAAAATCATTGTATCTTCAATTATGACAATTTACTTAACTAAATGAGAGTAAAATCAAAACTCCATGCTTTCAACAACCCACTTAATTAACAAGTATGTGCACTATACATTCAAAATATTGTAACAAACCATAAAGTCTCATTAGATTATTCACAAAGTCACAATTTACTTTAGTAAATGAGAATAAAATTAAAACTTCGTTCTTTCAACAACCCATTTAATTAACAAGTATGTTCATCAATTAGAAATTGAACTGTTATTAAATAAAAGTTACAACTAAATATACTCATCAATTATAAACTATATTTTTCCAACATAATGAGGGAGACTAATATGACATACTCAAATTATGTATATGATAAAAGTAATGTAATGTGATTGCAAAGTTATTTGGAAGAAGATATAGCAATTCATTTTGTGCATAGATTGTTATGATAAAATTTGTCTATAAAGTAAAATGGTCGAAACTTTTAGTTCAAAAAAAATACAAAATGTTGTAGTATCATAAGGACTTCAAGCATGTCAAATTTCATATAAAGAATCAATAGTACCCTCAAAAGTAAATCGGTGATGGTTGCACCCCTAATGTGAATTAAGTTGTTAAAGTATACTAAAGCTACAAGCTAAAGCATTAACTAAAGCCTAACTATGTTTTGTCGTATACAAATAAAGCATTGGTGCAGAACCACTAAATTCTATATGTTAAAAAATGGTTTTGATGGCCAAGTCCATGGGCTTTGTATATTGGTTTTTCCTACATGGAATTATAAATAGAATCGCCAAACCTTGAGCAACACAATTGTTGGGTTTTATTGGAACCACCAGCTAGTTCTACTTTGATAATGTTTATCATGAGTCAAAAGTTACTTGTTGCTATGAGATATTTTAATTGACTTCGTGTTTATTGGATTGATTTATAGAGTATTGTCCTTCCAAGCACACCCAACTCGTAAGAAGCATGAATTGTAGATTATGAAATTGCAATCAAAATAAAATAAAGCATTTAGAAAGTAGCTAAACTTCTTAAGCATGTACATTGTTCAAACCAAATGCAATAAGAGTTTATGTTTATTTCATTTCAAGAAGAATACCCAATAGATACTCACCTAATCCATGACGTGTTTGTCAAATAGAGTTTCTTCTCATCTATCAAAACAACTACCAAGGTTGCATCGTTATGGCTAGGGAGAAGAAAGTGTAAATGAATCCCTATAAGAAGGCTCTTGCATCAAGGTTCTAACATTAGTGCCTTAAAAAATATTCAAACTATAGGAAATAGTAAGAGGGAAAATCATGCCTAACTCATTTGTTTGTTTAAAATGCAGAGACAAGGTTATGATCTTTCTCCATGAATGTACTTCAAAGTTTTCTTTGTAAAAGATTCAAGAATAGAACTTGTGCAAGAATGATGCAAGGCAATGTCTATCCAAACCTCGACTTTAGAGCAATGTTCTCTTTTTTAAATTGATCTTCAAACTAAGACCCTTAGAGTTTGAAGATCTTTTTTATATTGATCTTCAAACTAAGACCCTTAGAGTTTACAAATGAGCTCTAAGGTGACTCAGGTGGTCAAATTGAATGAGATTTGGCCCATTAAAATCATGAAATCATAATCTAAATCACCAGGTAGGAGAATGAAGCTAAGGAGAGGGTTATTCTTCTCTAACAATATCAACATCAATAAAAATCTCCATGTTAATTAGACAAATTGCAATGACAACATCAATTCCATAAATTGTGCCCTTAAATTTTAATATCCCAAGAGAGCATTTTGAGATAGCATTATAAAATCTTCATTTTCCACAACATTCATATCCACCTCTTCCATTTTTTTATCTCCTTTTTACTTCTTCACTATAATATGTGTGTGTGTGTTTTCATAAATACCTGAATAACAAGTATTGTTTTTTATAACACCCTTTTACAACTTCAAAATAACTTTGTAGTGATTTCACATTATTCAAATATTCCTTCTTTGCACCCTTTGATATACATATAGTTAAATACGGTATTACTCATTTGTAATTTGTTGATTGTCTTTTCTAACTTTCTTACAAATTATCCAATCCAACCAACCATAGTTTGGCTTTGATTTCCAATAAGGTGTTTCAAAACTAGTTGGTGGTTCTTAAATTAAAATATTATGGTGGTTCCACAATGATCCACTACCAAAAATTTTACTAGGTTGGTAAAAAGGAATTTATCGAGTTTAGTAAAAAGTTTTAACTAATAGTAAATTTTTACCAGGTTAGTAATTTTTTTAATTTTTTATCATTTTTTGTTGCACCGAGTGAAACGAGGTGCTCTACAACTCAGTATGGGGGAGCTGTTGTAACACATGTCCATGTAACATTAGAGTATGAGGGAGATGTTGTAACGTTTGTCCAGTAACGTTACACGAGTAAAAAAAAAGGCAAAAAAAAATTTGATGTTCGTTTATAAAATAAAAACTTAAAACTTAAACCCGGATCTATCAAACAAGAGATATCAAATTTCTTGAGTTATAAATTTAAAAAAATAAATACACCTCAAGAAATTGGATCTCTCTCGATGCTTGATAGATACGTGTTTAAGATGGATCTATGCTGGTTTATTTTTCTTCCCATTTTATCTTGCAATGTAGTAGTGCTTCCTTTCAATACTAATATTTTCTTAGAATTTGCAACAAAACTTCCTACGTAGAATTCTAACTTTTTGTGGCCAAAGCCCTAAATGTGGTCAAAGACCTAGACCGAAAAACTCTGGAAAAAAAAAGTCGTGTGGCCAAAGGCCGTATCAAGACGATGCTCTAATACCAATGAAACAAATATTTCTTGTTCATATAAGAAATATGTAAGATAGAGAAGATAGATAACAAAAACCCATATAGGATAAAATATAATTGAATAAATCCATATAGGATAAAATAGTATGTATTAAAATATTATTCTCTCATATTTTGTATTTTATGTATGTTACATTTATTATCTCATATTGTTTATTTTATGTATGTTAAACCCTACATGTAAATTGGGACTAACCAAATTAATGCAGGCTACAAAATCCCAATGCTTCATGTGCAAACCTACATTGATAATTATAATTATATTGCTTTGTTACCTTTAGTCCATGTACGAGATTAATTTCATAGGAAAAAGTTGCTCAGAATGAGTATTTCATTTGTTATTATGAGATTACATGTGTTTTGTTCTTTATTGAATGACTTCCGTAGCTTTTGAAGATCTAATAGACTACAAGGGAATAAATGAATCCTTGTCTAATGTTTTATTAAAAAAACGCAAAACACATATACTTTACACCAAATTAATATCATTTGAAATAAAATAAAAACCCATCCAAACATAGAAAGAGTTAATTTTAAACTATGTGCACTATACATTCAAAATGTTGTAACAAACCATAAAATTTCATTGAATCATTCACAACAGTCAATGCATCTTCAATTATGAAAATTTATTTAAACCAAAACTCTTTGCTTTCAATAACCCACTTAATTAACAAGTATGTGTAAGTTTCATTGGATCATTCACAAAAGTCACAATTTACTTAACTAAATGAGAATAAAATCAAAACTATATGCTTTCAACAACCCGCTTAATTAATGAGTATGTTTATCAACAAAATAACTCATTAATTATAAATTATATTTTTCCAACATAACGAAAGAGACTAATATAATATACTCAAATTATGTATATAATAAAAGTAATGTGATTACAAATTCAGAGTGATTTGGAGAAAGAGACTAATATAATATACTCAAATTATGTATATGATAAAAGTAGTGTGATTGCAAATTCAGAGTGATTTATATAATAAAAGTAATGTGATTACAAATTCAGAGTGATTTGGAGAAAGAGACTAATATAATATACTCAAATTATGTATATGATAAAAGTAGTGTGATTGCAAATTCAGAGTGATTTGGAGAAAGATATAGCAATTCATTTTGTACTTAGATTGCTCTGATAAAATTTATATCTTTTAGTTCAAAAGAAATACAAAATAAGCAAATAGTATTATAAGGACATCAAGCATGTCAAATTTCATATGAAGAATCAATAGTACCCTCAAAAGTAATATATGATGCAGTATGAATAGAGTTCAAATTATGTATATGATAAAAGTAATGTGATTACAAATTCAGAGTGATTTGGAGAAAGAGACTAATATAATATACTCAAATTATGTATATGATAAAAGTAGTGTGATTGCAAATTCAGAGTGATTTGGAGAAAGATATAGCAATTCATTTCGTACTTAGATTGCTCTGATAAAATTTATATCTTTTAGTTCAAAAGAAATACAAAATAAGCAAATAGTATTATAAGGACATCAAGCATGTCAAATTTCATATGAAGAATCAATAGTACCCTCAAAAGTAATATGTGATGCAGTATGAATAGAGTTGTTAAAGTATACTAAAGCTACACTAGCTAAAGCATTAACTAAAGCCTAATTACGTTTTGGCGTATACCAAGAAAGCATTGATGCATAACCACTAAATTCCATGTGTTAAAAAATGGTTTCATGGCCAGATCCATGAGCTTCGTACATTGGTTCTTCCTACATCGAATTATAAATAGAATCGCCAAACCTAAAGCAACACAATTATAAATAGAATTGCCAAACCTAAAGCAACACAATTGTTGGTTTTTTTGGAACCACCAGCAAGTTCTGCATTGATAATGTTTATCATGTGAGCCAAAAGTTACTTGTTGCTATGAGATATTTAAATAGAACCGCCCAACCTAAAGCAACACAATTGTTGGTTTTATTGGAACCACCAGCAAGTTCTGCATTGATAATGTTTATCATGTGAGCCAAAAGTTACTTGTAGCTATGAGATTTTAATTGACTTCGTAACGAGTGCATTGATAATGTTTATCATGTGAGCCAAAAGTTACTTGTTGCTATGAGATATTTTAATTGACTTCGTAACTAGTGGATTGATTTATAGAATATTGCCCTTCCAAACATACCCATATCCCCACTCATAAGAAGCATGAATTGTAGATTATCTAATTGCAAATAAAATAAAGCTAAGCTATAGAATGTAGCTAAACTCTTTAAACATGTACATTGTTCAAACAAAACGCAATAAAGAGTTTATGTTTATTTCATGAAAAATACCCAATAGATACTCACCTAATCCATGGCGTGTTTGCAAAATAGAGTTTCTTCTCGTCTATCAAACCAACTACCAAGGTTGCATGGTTATGACTACGGAGAAGAAAGCATAAATGAATCCCGATAAGAAGGCTCTTGCGTCAAGGTTCTAACATTAGTGCCTTGAAAGAATCATCAAACTAAAGGAAATAGTAAAAGGGGAAATCATGCCTAACTCATTTGTTCGTTTAAAATCCAGAGACAACGTTATGATCTTTCTCCAAGAATGGACTTCAAGGTTTTCTTTGTAAAAGATTCAAGAATAGAACTTGTGCAAGAATGATGCAAGGCATTGTCTATCCAAACCTCGACTTAAGAGCAATGTTCTCTTTTATAAATCGATCATCAAACTAACCGCGAGTGGTGGTTCAAATGGAAATGTCAAAACCCTAGTCCATCAGCATATCTTCAAGGATGCTTTTATAAAATCTATGTTGTTTCCTTATTTTGTGAGGCAGTCAAAAGCCAAGCATCCTATTGCACCTCCCATTTACAAGCTCCAATATCTTTCACATTGCAACTGAAACATAATCTCATTGATTATTATAGATGCAAAGGCTATCCATCCTTGAATTTCAAAATATTTGAGAACCGACGATGCAAAGCATATTTAAGGGAGCTTGAAGCATTAATAGTTACAAGTGGCAATAGGTATGGCAAAAACAGATTAGTTATAACACAACTTTTGCACCCATTTAGGCTTGTGTATGTGAGGAGAGAGAGAGAGATTGATCCCACACATTTTTTCGAAAGGAAAAAAAAAAAAGAGCATTACAATAACCTTTGGAATCAGATACCCGTCAGCTAATGGACAAATATACCTGTATAATTAAAGAGTGCATCAGCTAAAAATAAAAATGCCAGTCTTGCACTATCCTGCTAGACAAATCACAACCTATTCCTCTTTAATATAATATAATATCAGGAAACAAAAATAGGAGATTCCCCATTCATGTCTAATAATATTTTTCGTTCAGGCAAATATGATTTCCCACAAAAATTTATATCCCAGATGAATTTCACATATTTTGTGAAAAGTATAGAGGCTCACACCAATGCCCATTGCCAAATAAAGCAAATAACTTTCCCATGTAAAGCAACTAAACTTGTGCTTCAGCTTTTAAAAACCCAGAACAATTACTGAATTATTAAATCTGAAGCATACTGAAGGTGCCCACATGGCCATGGCCATATCTTACAAAAAATAATATAGCCAAACCGAGAACATCATGCAGCGTGAAGATGATGCTCACTTCCTAAGCTATTAACATTCTTATTATAAGCAAGATTGAACTGAAAAACAGAATAAAAATGGATAATTAATCACTACCTATAAGTCGCTCATTAAGCTATGGAACACTTAAAGAGAATTTCTGAAGGTCTCTGGATTGCAAGTCAACAATCAGTTGAAAAGAGAAGTAATCCTTCCCAACCAAACATTTCCATATGTGCTATCCGCGATAATATTTGCGGGCCATTTGGCATAAAACTCGCCAAACTGACAGAGCACGTGTAGCTAATATATTGCTTGCATAGTAAACCCATAAGAATTTTACCAACTCCACTGAACGATGGTGCATTTAGAAGAGGATATATAGTAACATTATAGTCCAGGATAATTATTCCAAATCAAGAAATTCCATGCGTTTTCTCATAGATCCTTTCAAGTCTGTTGCATCTCTCTCTGCTTTCTGGGCCTACATACATTAACAAAGCAAGAAATTTAACAAGCTCAATAATGGACTTACGCAATTTATGTAAGTGTAGGCTTGAACTCCTACCCTTTTAATCTCTGTGGCAGAAACATGGATCATGTTAGCAGGAAGCTCCTCCCTCTCAGGATCCTGTATAGTATTTTAGCAAACAAACAGCATGCATGCATGAGAAAAGAAAGATACAAAATATATTCATTTTCTGTAAAATAAATACGCAATCAAGCAAGATGCATTTCCTCTAGAACATAAACATGTGATCAAGGACCATACCAGCTCTCCTATTAGCACAACATTTTCACCTCGAATCACATACAGGCCAAGAGGAAGATCACAGTAGAGATCTCCCACAATTACTCTCTCAAGAGCATTTTCTAATACAGCATTTGCTGCACCAAATTATATCCATAGATTAATTATTTTGCTGCATTTAAAAATTCAACAATGCCATTCAACTTGCAATTCATCTCATCCTTACAAAAATCACACTCAAGAGTCAAGACAGTCCAAAGAAAACGGAACTTGGGCACAAGGACAAACTGAACATACCAAATTGATCGAATGAACGAAGAATGCCAATGAGTTTTCTTCCATCTCGAAGCAAAACTAGTAACTTTTCTGCAACAAAATGTTTAGACTTATGGTTAGCATCACTAGTTTAGAACTATCACATGCTTGTATCAAATCATCACCACAAGCTCCAACAAATGTGTAATGGACCAAATGGTCATTACACAGAGCCATCACAAATAAAAGGGGATAAAGTTATAAACCCACATATCCAGCCAGATAAAAGAACATGTTAATAGATATAAAATTGATGATTGATTGGCAGTCAAGAAGATCGTATCATATACTACCTAGGAGACAAGACTAATCTAATGGACATGTCCTTTCTTAATCCAAGGGACATGTCCTTTCATAATTAAAATATTTTATATACTTTGTACTTTTCTAAAATATTTTATATAATCACGGAAATCTTTGTCTGTGATTTATGCAAGAGAACAATTAGAAAAGTACCCTGGGTTCAACAATTGCATCAAAATTAGCTAGAAGACAAAATTAAAATTATTGGAAAAGTCAATTTCTTTTTGAGTTGCAGTTATGATCAAAATGTTCCCTTCTACAGTGTTCCACAAAATAATAGCAATATCATATTTCACTTTTAACTTGAAAACACGTATGGGTTTCAGAAACAGAAACTCACTGGAAACACGACCCCCAACCAAACAGCTACACTGGGGAAACAAGCTATATACAAAATACAAATATAGAGAGAGAGAGCCCTGAGGGATAGCTTGGTTGGTTCGACCATCTCTGCTATAAGACATAATGCCCAAGGAGGTCACAGGATCCATTCCCATCAAGTCCTGCAGTGTTACAAACTTTTATGCGGTTCACGGTTAATACTGTCCTCCATTCAAAAACCCGGGGAGGAGGGGGAAAATCAAAGAAATGGCAGGGTGGCATGGTAACAACCCTTTCATTATGTGCTTAATTGCGAGAGGGTGGGGTGAATTTATTTCTCCACAATATATATATATATAGATATATATATAGAGAGAGAGAGAGAATGGAGTCGAGTTCTCATGTTTCTTGTATGTTAAAATTCTAATTCTAGAGAATGGACAATGGAGTATATCTTAAAGACTTATCTCCATGCCGAGCATAAGCTATTGTTTTCTGAGCCCTAACTATGCCAAAAAGATGGTGGCTTCAGAATATTCCAATCACCCTGTACTGAGATTTTGTGGGAGCTCACAAAAGCTCGTGGTCCTGAGACAATTCAGAGATTTGTTACAGAAGTTCTTCTACCCCACTCCACAATAACCCTTTCCCTGTACTCACACTGCTAAAATATCAATACTGAACTTGCAGACTTGGACCATATGCACATTGAGAAAACTAGACCATATATCGTTAAATGCCAGTATTTCCTATACTGCTGTTATAAAACTAAGATATATTTAATAAAGCCATCCATCCCAAATGCAAGCTGCATAACTAACAGCACTTATTGTGGAGACAAAGATGAAGCTATACAGCAGTGATCAAAATCTGAACAGACAAATGAAATGATGGCTTCCATTTCTTAAAATCAAAAATAGCTTATCAACTTTAACCAGCAATTGAACCAATGTGTTTCTTGTAGACTCCACAAATTATTTCTTTATATTGATTGGAACCTTGGTGGATGGCTTGGTCCTCCATTGAATTTACAAGTGAGCCAAGGCCCCAATGGTATTCTGATCATATTTTGATGTATATTTACTTACACTGTTTTCTTTCAGAATTTTGTTCTCAATGTACGACATAAATAAGATGAGCAATAATTTAAAATAATGATAATAATAATCTAATTTTAAAGTCACAGCCAAGCCAGACACCAAATTGGTGTATGAGACCCCATTGTTTGTGGAACAAGGGACCCCCTCCGCGCAGCAATTTGACTGCTAAACTCTACGGAGGTGTACATACCCTACCCCCCTCTAGTTTTGAACCTGTGATCCCCTAGGAGGAAACACATGCTCTTAACCATTAGGCCCACTCAAGCTGTACACTGTCCTATCCTTGGAAAGACCAATAGAAGTAAATTCCCTGTAAACTGTATATTGTATATTACATAGGGCTCCAGCTTCTTTCTGTTGATGATGATCTTGCCACTTGTGACAGTCTGAGTGGCAAGGTTTTGCAAATACACACCATTTGTGCCATGACAAGTCCAACATTGAATGGATGTGCCAAAGTGTGCAGTGGAATGTTAAAATGGTTCCACATCTGACCAATGATGGACCTCACAAGTTCTGCAAAACCAGCATCAATGGTATAAACTATAAAGAGAGCCTCCTATGAAATGATTTCCATAATTTTCTCAACCATGGTATCCATAGTACATACCATCGTAAATCTCTCCCAAGAATGGTTTGTCTATCTCTGCCTATCAAAGAAGTTCAAATACAGGTGATGTGAACATAAACATAAAATCTATCTTGCTCCACAAATCCTCATCAATCGACAAGTCCCCATCAATCGACAAGCCTACGCACCATACTTCCCCACTCTAAATCGACAAGTCTCCAATCAGCATAAGTCACACCCACCACCATAGTCACTAATGCAGATTTGAACTCAATAAGGCAGCACAACATGATGAAGTTTGAGGCATATCTTCTCTCAACAACTATCAACAACTCCAATTTGGAGTATATTCTCGATATTGCTGGAGGCTGGTGGTGGTTGATGATGATTTTTTTAATGTCCCTAGCCTGCCCTGTAAACTTTTTAATCCATGGAGTTTTAGCCTCAAACCCTTCAAAAATCAGATTTCAATCATGGACAATGCAAGGAATCCAAAAAAAAGTGATTATATTTACTCTCAACAATCAAACCCGCAGCTTTGCACACAGGTGCACTATCCATGACAAATTGCACCACATTCGTTGGGCCTACTTGATCAATAGCAGTGATTAAAATTTCAGCAATGAAAGCATTATCTTTTTACCTCACCTGAACAATCTTCCACCTTCAAACACATTGCTCCTTTTGGTGATGACGTAATGACATTAACCAATGGCCTTGTATCCATCCATGCATCTGAATTGATGGAAAATGCCCAAGCTACTCCATGAAACATAAATTGGTCTTAAAACATCTTCAATAAGCCGACTCTATTTCTTGAGAAAAACGGTTCAGAACTTCTCAAATTTGGCCACTTGAAACCTTGAGGAGTTGTGTTAAATTGTTAATTGCCCTCACCAAATCCTACTAATAGGGAGGCTGAACCACACTAAAAGGAATACCACAAGCATAGATGACCCTGGCCTTTCTTGTCTTGGCTTCTTCTCTCCCTTCAACATTGAACATTTTCCCAATGTTCCCCCAAGTTTCAGGGACGTAGGAGAGCGGGAGCGGGGAAACGCACATTGTGGAGACACCCCCAAATTTTGGGGAAATTCGTGGGGTCGGGGGGATGTCTCTAAAATTATAAAATTAAATAAAAATACCAAAAATAATAATTCATTTGATGTATATTCATGATTGTGCAATGTAAATACTAAATACTAAATACATTGATTTATTTTCTAAGTAGTACTAAGTAGGGTTTGTAAAAAGTAAAAATAATGGAAAAACAAAAAAATATATATCAGGGGGGACAGGGGGGGAAATGTTTCACCAGGAGTCCCTCCGTCTCCAGGACGTGGGGAGCATGGGGGACACGTCCCCATGGAACACTGCATTTTCCCCACTTCTTGAGCTGCAGTTGGAGCTGTTGATGACTCTTCTTGAACTTGTGCCACACTCCTCTTCCTTGCTTCGTGGACCCTTGGCTCACTGCCAACAGCCAAGCCAGTATTGCTACAAAGATTTTTTCTTGGATCTTTCAACCTTTGAGAATCCTTACGCTCTTTGTAGTATTCAGCCCTCACCTCCGGGTCTGTTGTATGTGCACAAACATCAACACCAAATCTCCCTTCGTGCAAAATATGAGCCTTCACTGTTCTGTAAGGCCCCTTGAAAATATTTTATATTTTGCATAGATCACTTCCATTGACATGAACCCCCACTAGACATTTGTTTTGGCTTGATAACATACTTCCAAAGACGATAGTATTCATTTTGCCCGCTTGCTTTAGCAGGTCTAGAGACATGAGTAACACCACTTTGAGAAGCACTTTATGCTGCAAAAAAAGCAAAAGCTGCTCACCAAAGATAAGGCTGCCCACAAGTTGCTGGAAATGCAGCAAAGCTTGCTCCCAATTCCCCAAAACAAGTAAAATGCTTGTTGCTGTTGTGGAAAACCTTGGTGTTTAAGAAAGTGCAATGAGTGAAAGGAAAAGGTTTCTTAAAGGAAAAGAGATGTCATCAGGGTGGGTTTAGAAATGAATTAGAGGTTATTTTTTCTTTAATCTCCACATATTTGGGGTTTTTAGTTTTTCTACGGGTCTCATGGTCCTCATGGGCACTTGAGTGGGCCTGAAAAAATTAAGTAAAGCATCGGAAAACTGAAGTAAAGCATCCAAAAACACTTTACTTCAGTTCCTTAGCAATAGGTTGTGAAGTAGTGCTGAAAAACGCTTTACTTTAGTTCTTCCACATTATACTGATGCTTTAATTTAGAAGATGCTCGTACAAGTGGTGCTGACACCAAGGTTCTTCTAAAGTTGTGTCTGTGTTATATACAAGAAACAGCAAGCTTACATGCACACTGTCCACTCTTTGACTTCAATGTTACCAAAACTATAACTGAGAGGATGCTTTTGCAGAATAGAATGAGCAAACTTCAACTCGGATAGAGCTGCTTCTTGAAAAGCAAAGAAGCCTATTTTCAATCTCAATGGATGTAGCCGTCCTTCACTTGTAATCCCTGGTCAAGAGATGCAGGCATTTTCAGAAGACAATGTTCTGATCATATGCACTGCAATTTTCAAAAGGCCATCTCTCCACATTTATTATCATTTTATGTAAAAATCCTACTTCATACTTTCTGCCTCTCTAGCTAAAGACCTGTAGAATGACTCCAAGAAGAGACTATCCCAGGGGAGCAGCCTGTCATCTACAATGTGCTATGTTCGCAGGCTGGCAAACATTAGGTGGGTTTACAGAAATGAACTGGAGTCTATTTTAGGGCTATTCAAAGTTGAAGATATTATGATGCAAATTAAACAAAGAAAAATTTTATAAATGAAAATTCGGGTACTAAAATTACTATTTCTGAGTGATACGTACCATTCTTTCTCAGATTTGATGGTTTTCCCGGTGGTACATCATTATCTAGGTTTTTCAAAAGGGGGCTTTGCTTGGATAGTAGTCGGACCATATTTTGAATGTTAAGGACAAACTCATAATAAATTTGTCATAAGTTAAGATAACATAATTAAAGTTGTTTTTGAGAAGTTCTCCAAGAAATGGTCAGCAATTTGTCAACATCAAAAGCCGTCACCAAAACCTGAACCCTCTCCCATGTTTCCAAACAAAAAACATTTGAGATAGGGAAATTAGTACAGAGCTCATCAGGAATGATCTGGAAACACTTCCCAGCTGTTTCCTGTACAGAAACTTTGGGCAACATTTTTGGGATATATCCCAGCAACACGGAATAGGTATTTTCAACTCAAAAATTATTCAATTATTATCCTAAGTGGCATGGGACATACCCACAAGTATAAAACAGAAAGGGGAGGAAAAAACAAAAGAGAAGCTTATATATATATATATATATATATATATATATATATATATATATAAACTTGGTAAAAATAGGAAAACGAACACATATGGTGTTAATGCAAAGCTAGCAGAATTTTTGCATTATATCGATAAATATTTAAATTTTTATATAAATAGAACAATAATGTAGCTTCCACGTTTCCTAAAAAATTGAGCGGCATTTCTGATACACATATCTGTTTCAGAAACCATACCCATTTTCCTGCTTCAGGTGACTTGGCATTTAAGTCAAGGATAAGGAATGACCTGTTAAAATTAGAGAAACCAATTATACAAGGAACATTATTGCCTCCTCCTAAATATTGAAACATTCTAGAATCTATATACAAAGAGATCAAGTTAGAACCTCTAGTGCAAATAGCATTCAGTTGCCTTTGCAAATATATGATTAACAGTAGAACTTCCCTAAAGCATTGCATGTGGCAGAATGTTGACTAGAAGTTGGAGCCTTGAAGAGGAGAATGTAACTTCTCAACCAATAAGATTAAGGATTATTGCTGAGTTTTACGACTTATGCAGATTGACAGTGTTAAAGAGTTCATTCCTTAAGCTTTTATACCTTGCAAGGTTTAAACTTGCAGTTTAAAGGTCAACATCTGGAACACTCAAATCCTACAGATCACATTGCCCTAGACTATGATCAGGCTAAAAATCAATTAAATGTAGACAACAATGTTTCTGTAGATGGTCTATCATCCTGAGCAGATTTTCCCATCGCTGTTGTCAATATCAAATAGGTTCTATAGCTTATGAGAGTGAAGTTAAAACCAACAATTGTACCCAAAAATTTTAGGCTGATCAATGTGTCAAAATCATTTGCCACAGACAAAATTGTTTTGCCTAGCATATTTAAGTTAGACCAAATTGGGACTCATAGACCTCATGAAACAAAACAAGCAATTGGAGTTGACTTCAGCTAGACTCAATTCTGATTTTTCATTTAGGAAATCAGGTACTAACCAGTCAACCACAATGGCCACACCCACTCACCAGAACATGTTGGACAATACTTTTGTTAGCATATTGTTAACGAACAAATGCAATTTGAGCCACGAATTAGTAACTGCTAGCTTTGGTATAACCATGTTAGCTGAAAGACAGACCTAAAATTCATGACTTTCTGTCAGGATATGGAATTCTGAAGGAAGCAATAAATGTTCCTCCCAGTTATCATGCTGTCGTTATTTCTTTCATTTCTTCCTGGAATTCAGACCAAATACAACTACAGCATGAAGATAAGCTGACCTCCAAAATGAAATTTAGATGAGAAATTCTTGATTTTGCTCACTATCTGACACTTAACAAATTAGCATTAGCCAAGCATAGAAGCTTGTTTTCTAAAAATGAAAGCAGATTGAATCCTATAATATGTTTTGCATTTCTAAAATAAATAATATAAGCTATAACTAGGCCAACCATATTGCCATAGTGGATATTATGTGGAAGTTAAAACACTTGCTTTCTCCCATTAAATTTAAACTCAGAAGAACTTAGTAAAAATTGTATAGAATTTCACAATGATGCGGCTTCTAATATCCCACAACACCCTCATCATTGCTGAAAAATTACTCTACCAGCTGATTTCATGGCAACCTTGTTCTGTCTTGTTGTGTTGAAATCTGAACCTTCAACCACAACAATCAGAAGAAAAATATTGTGAAAGCTGGAGACTACAAACCTACATCAACACACCATATACAGCCATGAAGCACAATACACAATGCATAAGGCTTCTCATTGCATGCCTTTAAATCAGCAAAAGAAGCTGATTTAGAATTGTAGAGCTCACTGAGTGATGATTTGAGTTACATTAAGAAGCTGGAGGCGCTAACAGGAGAACATTGTACCGTTAGCGCTAACGGTACATTGCCACCTCTTCAATTTTTTTTCCAGAGTTTCTCTATTTGCCTTTGGCTACAAAAAGTTAGAATTCTATGAAAGGAGTTATTCTAAGAAAAGATTAGTACTCAAAAGAAGCATTACTCCATTGCAAGAAAAAAAGAACAAGAATAAATAAAAAAATGATAAAAAAAAACTAATGTAAAAATTTACTAACTAGTAAAAACTTGTTACTAAACTCGGTAAATTCTTTTTTTACCAACCTAGCAAAATCTTTTTGCTAGACTAGTAAAATTTTTGGTAGTGGATCATTGTGGAACCACCATAATATTTTAATTCTAGAACCACCAAGTAGTTTTGAAACGTCCTTATTGGAAATCAAATTCAAACTATGATTGGTTGGATAATTTGTAATAAAATTAGAAAATACAATCAACAAATTACAAATGAGTAATAGAGTTTATTTAAATATATGTATATAAAAGGTGCAAAGAAATAATATTTGATTAGTATAAAATAAGTACAGAGTTATTTGAAAGTTGTAAAAATATATTATAAAAAACAATACTTAACTTATTATTCAAGTGTATTTATGAACACACACACACATATTATGATATTAGAATGAAGAAGTAAAAAGAAGTTAAAAAGTGGAAGAGGTGGATACAAAATGTTGAGAAAAAACGAATATTTTATAATGCCTTCTCTAAATGCTCTCTTGAGATATGGAGAATTTTATTGATGTTGATATTGTTAGAGGAGAATAACCCTCTCCTTAGTTTCATTCTCCTACCCAATGATTTCATTATTTTAGTGGGCCAAATCTCAGTCAATTTGACTGTCACTTTAGAGCTTATTTCTAAACTCTAAGGGTCCTAAACTATCTTATCCCTTTTTTAGAACCCCTTAAGTCTATTTTGGCATATGAAGGTGAATTCCTTCAATTAGGGCTTATTTTCTTTGGTTTTAGAGTCCGATATTGCAAATTTGAATTAGAGTGAATTTGGGGAGTTTACTCCATTGTTTAGGAATTCCATGCACCTCATTTTTAGCTATAGTGCCTTCTTTGAGTATTTTTAGGGATGTGCACCTCACTCATGTACCTTCAATAAGTTGCATGTGCCTTTTGTTAGTTGTAGTTAATTGCTCCTAGCATGTAGGGAGCTAAGTCCACTTAGGGAAATCACTAGTCGGTTAAACTCATCTTGGAGAGTATGCATGGCTAACTAAGGGTTTTTGGCTCTAATTAAGGGTATGCATGGCTAAATAAGGATCTTTGGCTCTAATTAAGCCTAACTAGCATCTCATGCTTTGCATAAGCAATTTGAATTGCCTAATAATCACTTTCTGTATTATAAAAAAAGAGGTTGCGTTTGAACTGGGCAACCTGTGGTTACATTCAGAATCTTCTTTGAAGAGCTATGCTTATATTGGAGTTCAGTTTTACATTTAAGATGCAAAAAAACATAGCGAGCAGTCTGGAAACATTACGCATATCGGAATGTCTATGCCACTGTTTGTAGCTAAGCTTGCTTACCAGCATATTCAACAAGCCACTGCAGAGCTGGATCTCTCTTCTTCTCAGACAGTCGAGAAAGATCCCGTTACGCTGCCAGTTTGGGCATCCAACTCGTCTTGTTCACACGATTGCCTTGATGATACTTTGCCTTCTGATGAAGCTATTATGGAGGCCATGTGTAGTAGTGAGAGACCTTGGGAAGATATGCACCATCGCTCTTATTTCCTTCCCAACCTCGAGCTCGCCGAACGAGAAGAGTTTAGGACGACTCTAGCAGAGATGGTTGGTCACCCTGTGGCTCTTTTAGAGTCGCATGATGTTTTTGCGAAAGGGAATATGGCTAACATTTCCTCAACTACGTCGATCAATATCTCTCGTACTCCCGGAAAGGTTGAGAGTGTCTACATCGGTGACGATTGCACTCCTGAGGAGATTGCTATTTACACTGAATTGTTTACAGAACTCCGGGAAGCTTTCTCCTGGTCATATGAGGAGATGCCAGGAATAGACCCCCGCATTGTTGAACATGAGATTAGAACGTATCCCAACGCTAAACTAGTTCGACAACGCTTACATGCTGTGAACCCTAGAAAAGCAGCCGCTATCAAGGCAGAGGTCAAGAAACTGCTCAAAGATCGTTTCATCTACCCCGTTCCCCTTACCGAATGGGTGTCAAACCCCGTTCCTGTGGATAAGAAGCAGGGAACGATCCGTGTATGCACCGATTTTAGAGATTTGAACCGTGCATGTCCGAAAGACAACTTCCCCACACCATTCATAGATCCAATCTTGGATGCTTGCGCCGGAAGTGAGATTTTTTCCTTCATGGACGGCTTTTCCGGATATAACCAGATTCAAATCAAATCTGAGGACCAACATAAGACAGCTTTCATTTGTCCTTGGAGAACGTTTGCATATCGGAAAATTCCCTTCGACCTTAAGAATGCCAGAGCTACATTTCAACGTGCCATGACCTACGCCTTTCACGATCTTAAAACGATTATGGAGGTTTTCTTGGATGACCTTGCCGACCATTCTCGCAAGAGGATGGACCACCCCAAGCACCTCCACATGATTCTCGAACGATGTATATGATACAAGATTCGATTGAATCCTAACAAATGCATCTTTGCTGTAAGGACGGGTCGCCTTCTGGGCTTCATAGTTTCGAAAGAGGGTATTAGAGTCGATCCTCTTAAAGTTGAGGCAATACTTCGGTTTCCTCCTCCGCGCAACTTGTTACAACTTCAAAGCCACTTTTCTACGTCGTTTCGTAGTCAATTATGCTAATCTTACCAAAGGTTTCACGCACTTATTGAAGAAGGACACACCCTTTATCTGGGATGAGCGAGCCCAGCAGTCTTTCGACGCCCTCAAGAAACCTTTAGTATCGGCCCCCGTGCTTAGTCCACCAGACTTCGCACGATATTTTATTCTTTATGTGGCCGCATCTCAAGAGACGATTGGCATGGTCTTGGTTTAGGTTGATGACACGCTTGTAGAGCATGTTATCTATTACCTTAGTCGAAATCCAGTAGACGCTGAGCTAAGATATACCCATGTGGAAAAGTTGGCACTTGCGACTGTTCATTCAGTCCAACGGTTACGACATTACATTTTGCTTAGAACAACCACAGTTGTCGCGCATATCAATCCATTTCAGTTCGTGCTATCACGACGCCTTATCGGGGGGAAGTACAATAAATGGATTGTGATCCTTCAAGAGTTCGATCTCGATTTTGCTTCGGCGAAATCGATGAAATCGTTGGTGTTTGCTGAGCTTATGTCGGACCTTCCGAGACTTGATGAGGATGTTATCCATGAAGATTCCTTTGTGGATGAGCACTTATTTCTTATCTGGTTCGAAGACCCTTGGTATGGGGATGTCATTGTATATCTCCAAACTTTGAAGTTTCCTATGCACTATTCACGAGATGAGCGACGGCGTGTGAAACATCATGCTAAAGATTATACTATCTTGCATGATGTTTCGCTCCGACTGTTTTGCTACCTTTGGGGTGAACCCCCCGACCGTCTCACCCCGACCAAAGAGTTCTTCGCCAGAGTTTTTCTCTGTGTTTTGGACAAACTTGCCGACCTTTTCGTCATGGTTTGGCGAATTCACGCCGACCGTTTCACGCTTCCCGTTGTCACTGTCTTTTCTTAAGATTTTGTCGATTGTTTCAAAGCATCTGATAGGAGTAGCGCCGACCATTTCGCGGCAGTTGAAAGAAATTCACTGAAACGATCGACGAAGCTTTGTCTCGTTTTGGGCACCAACGAAGATCATTAATTAAGCCCACCTACCGAACCCCGTTCGCATTAATGACTAGGGTCTTATATATAGCAGGAGGGAGGTTTATTTGTTTTTTACCATTGTTTGCAAAGGCGTAAGAATGTCGTTTGCAAAGCGTAAGAATGTCATTCAAGCACCATAGAAGTCATCGCCAGTCATAGAACTCCAGGTATCCACCAACCGCCAGACTCACTCACTAGCGAGCCACTTCGCCACTAACAGGTAGGAGGTCTAAACACCTTTTCCCATTTAATTTGGTTGCTTGGGGTCTTTGTTTTGAACTTTTTGGGCCTTTTTCTTTGATTGCGAAGTTTTGCAAGGGTTTGAGGGGCAAGGTCGTTAGAGCTCAAGCTTAGTGCCGTTGTTTTTGTCACTTAAGACCACTGAGAGCAAGCTGTTCTCCCGCTCGGTGGTACCCACGTTAGTTTTTGAGCCCTGTCACCCATAGCCTGTGTATTTTCGTCGACCATCATGGATGTGGGTTTCATTTGGTTCGGTCTGTCACAGCCAGTGTCTCTTGTCTTACCAGAGTTTTAGAGGCCTAGAAACCATGCGGAGAACTATTTTGGTCTTGGGTTGTAGTACACGTTCAGGTTTTGAAAGCAGGCACTCTGTCGCCAAATCTTTTGGTCTCTGAAGACTCGCGCGGTCTTCTGCTTTGTCATAGCCTTTAGCGTTTTTGCGCCTGTCGTTTTGTGTGCTTGAGCAAAAAGAAGACATATTTTCTTCTAAGCAAGTTTAAAAGTTGAAGCAGCTTCTAGTTAAAGACGTTCCGAAAGGTCTGTCACATTATTAACACCCCTGGGCACGCAAGGGCCTTACTGTTTTCACACACGTCCCTAGCTACACCGTTCCGCATTGTTTAGGGCCTTTCACCTTGTTGAACTCTCGTGGGACGTGCAGGTTAGGAGTTTAGGTAGCGAAGCGGGAAGTTGTGGGCAAGACCCAGTAGTCAGTTGTGTTGTTAAGTTGTCATGCTCAAAGTTTCACTATTCTCAACATTTTGGTTATGGTCAATCATTTTGGTGCATTAGGATCACTTTTTAATTGCAGTTGACTCTGCACGGTTTTATGGCCTCTTTACAACTTTTGCACTAGACCGTTAGTTCATACAGAGGAAACTCAAAGTTTTGTAGTTGTCTCTTCACTATGTATTAATAATCTTCTTCGCAGTGGTTTTGTCATTTTAAGTAGTATCGAATTTTCATTTGCATTAAAACCAAACGAACATTAATAATCGCATGATTTTCTTCAGTTAAATAACCATTGTTTTGGTCTCCAACTTGTTTCTTTTATAACACTTTGAGCAAATTGAAGAATTAAAAGCTATAAGCTGCTAATCATATAGAATTTGAGTTGACATAAGTCTTATTTTGCTCATGGATAAATGGTCATTGCAATCAAACGTTAATTCTACTCATTAGCCATGCTTTAGTGATGAATAACCTTTCCTCACTGATTTGTTTTATGTCCTAACAGACTTGATATGCACAAGCGGTCCGCCAAGCGAAAGTCCAAGTTGGTTGAGTCAGATTCTGACGTCGAAATATTGTTAGATACCTCGCTTGAAACAATGTTCGGAGATACCAAAGCCGTGATAGGAGCCACCCCATAATTTCAATGGGGCGAACTATACAGGGCCATCAAAGATACAAATTTCCCTGACACAACTATTAAAGAATTAATGGTGTACCAAAACATCAAGAGGTCCGACCTTCATAAGGCGGCCACACGCCCATAATTGTTCCTGTGCTCGAAAGTCATTGGGTGGATCTTGCCCCTAAAGTCATGATGAATGATGATTGGGTGAAAGGAGTCAACATGGATCATTCAGATTTCTCCGAAAGGATGACGATCTCTAAGAGACAGTTGAGATCAAAGACCAGTGGAGAGTACGACAATCAGAACTTAAGGACACCATACAGGATCATAGCTCTGATGTTGAGCCAAGTTTTTGACTTGGAAAATGGGAGCATATATAAGCTCAGCTGGGTATCGGTGATGTACCACGTTGCCACACACGGTACGATGTTCAACTGGGAAGATATGCAATTTTGCTGAAGCTGGAGGCGCTAATCAGCAAAATTGTTTGGTTCGGATTTGTCTCCTAAGCTATGGGCTGAAGCTATGAATTGTGCTGCATATGTTCAGAACAGAGCACCACACAAAGCATTGCAAGGAATTACTCCATTTGAAGCATGGATGGGCCACAAACCCAATGTTTCACATTTCAGAATTTTTGGCTCAAGGGCTTGGGCTAGAATTCCACCGGAGAAGAGAAAGGCCTTGCAACCCCAAAGCAAGGAGTCAATCATGGTTGGCTATGCAGAAGATACAAAGGGCTACAAGCTCTTTGATCCATCCTCCCTCAAGACATTCATTGAAAGGTGTCCAATTTGAAGAAGAAGAGTTTTTACAAGCTAGTGAACAAGGTGATGGGGATTGCTCAAATTCTCTTCCAGATGATGTAAGCGATGACTCTATCTCTAATATTTCTGATTCTAAGATATATTCTGATATTGAGGATGATGAGGATGCTATGGAGGCTGATCATGACCCTCCCATAAGGGCCAAAGTGGGCTGAAACAACAATACAAGCAGCTGGAGAACTTGCGGGTGATCCTCAAGATCCTAGGAAAACTAGATCTCAATTTCAAAGTAATTTTGCTTACTGTGAATCTAATCTGAGTTCTAAATGCTTTCTGATGGTTGGGTCTGATCCTAAGTCATATTCAGAGGCTTCTAAAGATCTAAGATGGCAAACAACCATGCAAGAAGAGATGAACTCCATCCATGAGAACAAAACTTGGGATTTGGTCCCTCTTCCTCCCAAGAGGAAACTAGTGCAATGCAAATGGGTTTATAGAACCAAAATTGGATCTGATGGCTCTGATATGAAGTATAAGGCCAGGTTGGTGGCTAAGGGTTACTCTCAGGTCCAAGGAGTGGACTATACAAAGACATTTGCACCGGTGGCAAAGATGGACTCCATAAGACTAGTTTTGGCCATTGGGGCTTCCAAGCGATGGGAGGTTCATCACATGGATGTGAAGAGTGCCTTTCTTCATGGGGATCTGAATGAGGAGATATATATGCAACAGCCTGAGGGCTTTATTTCTGATCATACACTTGTGTGCAGGTTGAACAAGTCACTCTATGGGCTCAAGCAAGCTCCTAGAGCATGGTATGCAAAAATGGACAATTTTCTGCTATCTTTGGGGTTTGGGAGGTGTAAGTCTGATCCAAATGTGTATATGCAGCATATTAGTGATCTAATATTGATCATAGTACCGTATGTAGATGATCTTTTGATAACAGGTAGTAGCACCAAAGAGTTGGGCTCATTAAAAGCTTCATTACACAGTGCATTTGCAATGACCGATCTAGGCTTGTTGAGGCAATTTCTAGGCTTGGAAATTGAGCAAACTATGAATGGAATTTATGTCACCCAAGCAAGGTATGCTTCAGATTTGTTGCAGAAATTTAAGATGGTTGAATGTAAACCAGCAAAGTTCCCATTCCTATCTGGAGTTAAGCTAAATGAGTGGGGTTCTTCTCCACTAGTTGATAGCTCGTTGTATAGGCAGCTTGTTGGAAGCTTGCTATATCTTACTCATTCTAGACCAGATTTGTCATATGTTGTTGGGGCTATTGCTAGGCACATGCAAGAGCCTCATGAGGTTCATTGGAGGGCATCCAAGAGGATCCTCTATTATGTTCAGGGTACTAAGCACTTTAGTATCCATTATGCTGTTGGTTCATCTCTTGAACTAGTAGGATTTACTGATTCTGATTGGGCTGGTGATTGTATTGATCAGAAATCAACTTTCGGTTATGTTTTCATGCTTGCACATGGACCTATTTGCTTGTCAAGCAAGAAACAGCATACTATTTCCTTATCTTCAGCTGAGGTCGAGTACAGGGGAGCAGTACATGCAGCCACACAATGTGTTTGGTTACAAGGTATTCTTGCAGAGTTCGGGATTGTTTTTTATTCACCCACTATTCTTTGGTGTGATAATCAAAGTACAATCAAGATCTCTATTGATCCAGTTCAGAGGCAAAGGACCAAGCACATAGAGATACACATGCATTACATTCGGGGTTTGGTGCATGACCAGACCATAGCATTGCAGTATTGCCCTTCCGGTGAACAAATTGCTGATATTTTCACCAAGTGTTTTACCGAGAAGACCTTCATTTACCTTAGATCTTTGCTTGGGATGAGTGATGCATGGTGATGATTGGTGTATTTTGATATATGCTACATGTCCATTTTATAGGGGAGGTTTTATTTCCCATGTGGTTTTCCTCCTTACCTTGGTTACATGGACAAATAAATTTTTATGATGTAAAAGGTGACTTGAGCCTAGTTGCCAAGGCCTTATTTTTTATATTTTCACTAAGTCTAGCTTAAGGGGGGGTGTTAGAACAATATTACACCTAGGTACATTAATCATTTATCAAATGATGGTTAATTAGTGCCAAACAATTTAATAATTGCATCCCTAAGTTGGTTAGTGGGTAAATGGTCATTTAGCTTGAACCAGTTGGCAATGTGGACAAAACTGTGCAATGTACCAAGCCAAACTAGTTGTTGGGGGCGCCCTCCCAGTCATTTATTGTTGCCAGCATGCCTAGGGCGCTCTTATCCCTTGTTTTGTGGGATTCTGTTTGACCAAGGGCGCACATGCTCAATATGTGGACAAACATGCCTCTTTTGGCCATTTTTGGCCAATTCAAGCTGCCTAACCTCCAACCAATCAGTTTCTCCACATGTGTGAGGTCACATGGGCCTGCCCATTCATTCCCAACATTCACATGGCATGTTTGAACCAGTTTGGGATGGTTTGGGACATTTTGGTCAACCTAGGGGGGATTGAGCTATTTCTAAGCTAGATCAGTGTGAACACTCCAGATGGATTCGAATTGTTCCTATTTGTATAAAAGGAGGTTCCTAACCTATTTTGAGGTCGGACTGTTAATAATATTCAGATATTTCACCCATTTCATGTGTTAATTACATTTGTTCTTCATTTTACAGATTTATGCCTATTCCTGTAAATGTGTTGCAATCTTTCACTAGTGAGGAATCCATAGTAGTTAGGTTCTGCTGTGACTAAGATTTTACAACATGGTCAATGCATTTGACCGTGTCAAGCATTCTTTTCTTCTTAAAATTATGATTCGCTTTGGATTTGACAAAACATTCATCAATTGGATCTCAGCGTGCATAAGCAATCCCTGGATAGCTCCCCTTATTAATGGTCAGCCAATGACTTCTTCCAAGCCACGCGTGGCATCAGACAAGGCTGCCCTCTTTCCTCTTTTCTGTACATCATCCTAGCATACTCGCTCAGCAGAAAACTGAACCATGAAATGACCATTGCCTCCCTCCCCGGCCTCCATCTAACCTCTGATTCCCATCCAATTAATCACACCCTTTTCGTCGATGACTCCCTTTTAATTGGCGAAGCATCCTCCATTATTGCCCGCAAATTCAAGCGCATTTTAAATATTTATTGTAATGTTTCGGGAGGCAAGATCAATTTGCAAAAAAGTGCAGTGTATTGCTGGAACTTAAAAAATCATGTTGCAGCCAAGATCAGCAGATTAAAAATTTTATATCTAGGCCTCCCAATTACTTAAGGGAAAGCAAATTCTAGAAATTGGGAGGATACCATCAACAAATTTAATAGCTGAATTAGAAGATGGGGAGGCCATTGGCTCAGCAATGACGAAAAACTAATCCTAGTAAATTCTGTCCTATCAGCTTTACCCATCTACCAATTTTCTATCCTTCTTGCCCCAAAAGGAGTAGCAGAGCAGATGAGCAAAATAATTAGAGATTTCCTTTGGTCTGGCGGAAAAAACAATGAAAACAAAATACATCTTGTAAAATGGGATACTATTAAGCAGGCTAAATCTTCGGGAGGACTCCAAATCCGCGATCCTCATGATGCAAATCTGGCTATGGGAGACAAGCTACTATGGCAAATTCTGCACAATAAAAGTCATCGAGTAAGTCAAGTTCTCAGGAAAAAATACTTACATGGAACTAAGCTAAGATATCTTGATCAAAATCCTATCTCCAAAGGCTCTGGCACTTGGACTCTATGCAAGGCAGCATGGGAATTATTTTCAAAAGGTCTTTACTAGGTACCTGGCAATGGCAGGAAAATCAATATGTTCACAGATAAGATCATGGACAATGATGTTCTTCAAAGCTCCCAAGAGCTCCAGAATATTGCAGTCTGGCTCAATCAACAAAGAATCACCACACTAAACGACTTCAGCTCATGGGATCCACAAGGAAATTGGCAAGGTTGGAACAACACAGCCATCAGCCCAATTTTTTAGGCAGACAACATCATTCTCACCAATAGTTTGAAAGGATGTGCCCCCATACATCTCACCGCCAATGATGATCGGGGATGGGGTCCCACAGGCTCCTATACCCCAGCTCTCGGCTACAAACCCCTCCAAACCCATGATGAAACTAGAAGAGATTTATGGAAACTTGCTTGGGACCCACTAGGGCTACCCAAAGTTAATTTCTTCATCTGGACTCTTATCCCCGGCAAATTCCTTACCGGAGACAACCTCATCAAGAAAGGTTTCCATGGGCCTTTTTGGTGTCCCCTTTGCCATAATAGCCTTGAAACTCTCACCCACCTCTTCCTGGATTGTCATATTACCAAGCTGGTTTGGAATCTATTACTCCATGACCTCGATATTACCATGCCCCCTTTCACTTCCACTACCCAACTCTTCTCTGAATGGAAATCCACTTATCCTTCTTCTCTCCCATTCAAGAATCCCTGGTATCATATCTCGATCTCCATCCCTAAATACACCTGCTGGAAATTATGGACTGCAAGGAACCATGCCATATTTCAAGACAAGCACTTCACGCCCTTACAAATTGCAGGCCAAGCTAAAGCACTGCTGATCGAACGGTTCAAAATCTCCAAGTATAAGACTGAAGAAATTCTCAGCAATAATTAAAAGAATTGGATTGGAATCTCTACACCTCACCCGAGCAAAGAGCCACAATTGCGTCATTATCCAGCATGGCAACTCAGACTATCTAATACCGATTTCCAAGAATGGAGAAACAGCCAAGATATTGACAGCCTACATTTTGACGGAGCATCCAAGAATACTTCTGGAGAAGCAGGAGCAGGGGGAGTCCTATGGACAAAGGAAGGCATAATAAGTTTGAAATTTAGATGGGGCCTGGGCATATGCTCAAACAACATAGCAGAAGCTCTGGCACTGTTGAAGGGTTGCCAGATAGCCAAAGACCAGAAGATAGACAACCTACAGGTTTTCGGAGACTCCATGATTATCATCAGGGCTTTCAATGCTACCTCCAGCTTAAAAAATCTAGCTCTCAATCGAATTATCCAGCAAATAAGGCATATATCAAAAACCTTTATCCAATTCAAGGCATTCCATATACTAAGAAATTCAAACACCGAAGCAGACATTGAAGCGAATGCAGCTAGCAGACTCAAACAAGGGATAATTCAAATATCCAATACTGACAGTGGAATACATTACATTCCATGAGATGGTTTTATCTCCTATATCAAGGCAATTGGAATTGACAGCAACCTTCAACTTAATTCCTGAAAAATTTTATTTATATCTCCATCAGGGCAGAATTCCAGTTTTGATCTATCCGAGCATAATCTCTCAGGACAATCTAGATTGCCTCTACTGCATATCACAACCTACTTCATTCTGAGATATGGTTTTTTTCAAACACTGGACAGCAGATCGTCCTCATCAAACTCTTACAACGCTGAAATCATATTCTCCCTCAATGACAGAAGCAGAATGTTGATACTTGTGATCTCGGAATTCATCACTGTTCCAGTTTATTACACTCTTTTTTCATCAGCTATCTCATTGCCATATTCACTTCAAGAAGTTGTCACTCGCCTTTCTTTGGAATTCAGACGCTCTCCACCAATTCCAACAACGCAGAAAATTTATATTCATTCAAAGCCAGATGCAGCACGCTGAAAATTGGGCATCTGAACCTCATTACAAGTTCAGACAGCAACTTTCACTATAAGCAACACATTCAGCACTATCAATGCACTTTTAATTTAACTTTTGTAACAAACTCTTTCAGTATGAAAGGAAAGACAATTTGTCAATTATACACATCCTCGCTCAATAATGGTCTCCAAAGGCCTTCCTTTAAGTCTAGCTGAAATTACTCAAAGCCAATTTGGCCAACACTTGTACTCAGCTGATTTGGTTCAAAACCACGGCCATTTTTTTTTATACAATATACGTTTCGGTTAAAAAAAAAAAAGAAACCATGGGATTTCCAAAAAGTGGTTATAATTGAAAATCCAATAAATATTGGGGAAGCTGGCAATTTCAAAACTATCACCTTCAAGCACTCGTCATTTTTCTTCAAACACTCGATTTAAGGAGTGCTCCACCTTCGATGCTTGAACATTTTCATTATTTCAAGAGCGCATCATCAATAAATGCTCATGGTGAAGAAGGCTTGGTCAATCACTCAAAGGATGGGTGTGCCCTCTTTCCTTGATCCATTTGGAGGTGGTTGGTAACTAATTGTATTGTTTTATTCATTGTTGAAACTTTCTCATGGAATTAGTTACTTGTAGCAAGTGGATTAGATCAGAACTATTATTGTATTATTTCCCTTGGAGAAAAATAGTGGATATAACCACTAGTTTGTTATTTCTAAAAAAATTAGTTGAGCAAATAGTGGATCTAGAAAGGGCAATTATTATTTTATTGTAAAGGAAGTTGAGCTACACTCTATATAAAGAGTAGCCCTTCCTCATATATTTTCATGGTTGGATTTGGGGATAAATCCCATTGAGCTTAGTTCAATATCTATCGGTTTCTTTTGGATGGTAGATCAAAGCGCTCTCTTGGATGGTTAATTTTCTTTTTGATGGTGGATCAAAGCGCTCTCTTGGATGGTTACTTTATTGCTTATGTTTCAATTATGAATGAAGTCTTCAAATGATAATGGTTTTGGGTTAACGAAGTAAGTGTCTTTCTTCTTCTATGTGATGGTTGTCAATTGGAAGTGATAGATTGTGGTATGTTTCTCATTCAATCGCTATATACTCTCTTACCTTGCATGATAATTATTCCCCAAAATCATTGAAAATTTGAAAGTATCTTCAATAGTGTTTTCCCTTTGTAGATTTCTGAAACTTGTGAAAGTGTCTTTCTTCTTCTATGTGATGGTTGTCAATTGGAAGTGATAGATTGTGGTATGTTTCTCATTCAATCGCTATATACTCTCTTACCTTGCATGATAATTATTCCCCAAAATCATTGAAAGTATCTTCAATAGTGTTTTCCCTTTGTAGATTTCTGAAACTTGTGAAGCAATTAGTGTGTGGCTAGGATTTGTAGCCTTGCTACCCTGACCATTTCTAATCATTTTTGTTAACCTTCATTGACCCTTGATTAACCCCATTTTCCCAGTGGATAAGACGCCAGTCTCCATTTCATTCATCCTTATTTCTTAATTTAATATCATCAATTGTTTTGCTAGAGCTATATATTCATTTCACCTTGAACCTCATTGCAAGCTTTAGCAATCCCAATCTAGGGAAGCCTCCCTTGAGTTGGAGAAGAGACAACCTAAAGAGCATAAAAGGATTTGCTATGGTGACATTGGCCTCCCTCTTTGTTGCACCAAGACCATACCTAGAGCTTTAGGACTTTATCTTGAAGGGTATGAATTTGGATGATAACCACTAAAGTTACAACACAACTAATCATTTCAATAGTCACTTATAAATCATGAATTTATTACTGGTGTAATTAAAAACATCAACTAAAACATTCTTCAGATGCTTCTCTTTAACAAACACTACTTGAACCAAGTAGGGCCCATCAAGCTGCCTCACAAAGATGTAGCTCCCGAGTTGAATTCTTGAATTCTCGGATTCCACCTCCCTGAACTCTCGCAAATCTCCCAAATTAAATCACTAGACAGCAATTCACATGCATGTCGCATAACCCCATTATTGAAAGATGATTGCAGAGATCCACAAACTCACAAACTACTGGGCAACAATCCACGTTGAGCATCACCTACACTTGATCCCTTTTTTGTCTGCAAAGTGTAGACCTCTTAAACCATGGAAGTGTCATTTATTTTTGGTGTCCTTTGTTCTGATCAGGCAAAGGGGTAAAGGCTTCTCTGCTACATAAAAAAAAAGTTGATACAAGGTTGAACATCAAATATCCCTATGGAAATATCTCCATCTATTGAGTAATCAAGGTACCCAACCAGGGTACTCACCTAGTTCTCTAGGATAATATTATGAGTTCCAAACTTACATCTGTTGGAAATAATACTGAAAACCCTAAGCTTACTGAAAAATGCAGAAAATGATGCTACTAAAAAATAAAATCAGGAAAAGGGGTGGCAAGTGCAAGGGGGGTCCTAGCTGATCCCAATGGAAACCAGGAAACATCCTTCCAATGGGGGTTGGGGAAATTGACAAATAAGCACACTAAGACACTTGTTTTGTTTCAAGGGATGAGATTGATTGATTCGAGAAGGATTAGACACCTTCTAATTCTCAGTGATTCAAAGATTGTTATAAACCTCATGAATCTTCCTCTCTTCATGAAGGTAAGCTTGCGAGAATTCTTCAACAACTCAAAATCGAATCCAAAAGCTTTGAAAGTGTAGCATTCTTCCATGTCTTAGGGCATCTCAATTCTAGAGCTAATTCATTGGCTAACCAAGGGACAAGTTTAAATGAACAACTCATTAATGTTTGTGGGGAGCTTGGCTTCCAACCCATCCCCTAAACCATGGTGTTATATGTCATAAGTTGAATGACCCCAACATACCCACAGTGGCAGGGGCTGGTCATTTCTCCAACACAAATTCTATTAAATGCCAAAGTACTATCGCACACTTTAGATTTTTGCACGCAAAGGGGCATTCAATCTGACAGGCCTGTGAATTTATTTGCATGAAATTTGATGGAGGGATTCAATTGCATCTATTCCGGTCTAGGAAAGGGGAGAATTTTGGTATAAGGAGAAGGGCTCAACTTCTGGTAGGTTGTGGGCTCATTCCCTGGCCCGGTACTGTTGGGGTTCAAGTCTTTCATACAGTATTCTCTAGTGTTCAATTTCGAATGTTCCATGGATATCCGAAGGTGAATTCTGCCAGTGGAGTATAGCATTGACTCGTAGGTGATTTTTTAACGAAAATCCTTTAGTTCTCCTTCTCTCCAGTATTAGCACTGTCATGTTTGCCTGTTGGATCCCATTGTTTCTTCAACATCCAAGGCCCTGTTTCTATGAGCCTTTCTTCCTCAATTTGGTGGCTTTGTTGGAGTTCCTTATATTATGGACCTCTTCCTCTTGTCCCAGGTTATGTTTATTGTCAGGAAGAGCAGGGTCACTGATCTCTTTGGCTCACAAGATATTGTCTGCCCTAGGATTGAATCCTCCCTCAATTTGTTTCCTCAATTGCACTTGGGAATTCTGTTAGGCTTGCTCCCAAGCTATCTGAAACCAGCCTAGAGGCAGAGAACAATGGAATTTAAACATTCCCTTACCGAAAGGTGTCTGCTATGTGATATCTTGAAATTTCACAAGTTTTCAGAAGGCATGAAGATCTCATTACAAGGAATAGTACCTTCATTTTCTTGGTGGTTAGAAAAGTGCATGCATATAAAGAAGTTAATAATTCTTATGCAGTGATAATGGAAAAAATTCTGCAACGGAAGAGGTAGGTACAAGCCCTTGAAAGTTGAAACTAAAGGCAGCCTTCTTCGTAGCATGGTTAGTAATCTAAGCAAGGATTCCTTCTCTACAGGATCAAATGTCAGAGTATCGAAGGGAATAGGCTCAGTGGAAAACAAGGGAGAAGACACAGTGGAAGCAGAGATGGATTGGGATGGAATGGTTACTACTGAAGCCAACCAAGCAACAGGAGGAAGCTACTAGCAGCAAGAATGAGTTCCCATAGTTCTATATCTTTGTTGTGTTTTGTAAAACTTTTTTTATGTCTAGGTATCTTTTGGCTAATATATACAAGTAGAAAAAACAGGATATCCACTGCAAAGGATAGTAGTTCCTTTTTTATACTGATTCTCAATAGTTCTGAAATTTTGTTGAACATCACATGGATTTAGATCCTACAAGATTGTATTTTTGCATTTCTATGCTGACCAATGCAGCTGCAGCAATTTATACATACAAAATCTATTTGTTATTGTTTTAAAGAAGAAGAAAAAAAGGAAACAATAATCTCTGTTTGAGTTTAAATTTTCCTCCTGATTTTAAAATAAAACAAAGATCTGCAAAATTCAAATATTTGTCTTTGCATAAAGATCAATACCTTCTTTAATCTGTTTGATTTCTAACACGCAATCAAAATTGACCCAGGGTCTTCCTGCTCTGATACCAAATTTTTTCTTCTAAATAAACAAGAAAGCTCACAAACATGATTAGAAATGGCAATGGATTCATGTAAAAGATATGCTTTTATTACAATGAAGTTGATAGATACAATGAGGTCGATCCCTTTTTATATCATTGGCAAGGTAGGTATGCTACCACTACAACATAACTACTTTATTATCTAATTATCATATTAATAGTCACTTATAAATTATGACTTTATTACATCAGATAAGCCTTAACGCTTCCAAAGATGCACCTCTCAACAATTCCAAATCAGCCAATGAATAACGTGCAACCATGAACAAGAAAATATAGCAACTGCCCTTCAATATGCAAAAATGACAGCAGAAATATCTAGTTATCGAACAATGATAACAGCGAGCAATAAGAAGAAGGATTTAAACCTCAACCTTATCTATTCTTATTGGAACACAATTCCCTTCTTCAAAGATTATTACAGCAGTTTTGCAAAAGTAACTCCAGCCATCAAATTGACCCATGAAAATACAAAGAAAATATTACAAACCTCAACTTGAAATGCCCTTAACTTCTTCACTCCAGCTAGATCTTCAACTAAGTCCTTTAGCTCTTCTTCACACTCTTCACAAATGAAAAGTTCCCTTTATTTATAGATGTCCACCTTTGATAAACCCTAATTAGGGCGCTCCTCCATATGGGCACTTAGAGTTTGAAAAGTCCACTATAACGATATTTAAATGTCAAGTGGGGGCTCTCCTACAGAGGGAACACCTCCCAAGGCACTTTCCCTTGCTTCTAGAACCTCCAAAACATTAGCACACCTATTCTCTCCTCAACACAAGCGCTCCACTACAAATGACCCTTTCTCATTTAAAATGAGCCTTAGATGTCTATTTTTAAGTTGGGTTATCTTTAATGTATGGGCCAACAACCTTCCTTAAATAAAAATAAAAGATAATTTTACGAAAACCTCTCCTTTAAGTTGGGACCCCTCACACTAGGGCCAACCTCTCCAATAACAAATGTAAAGCCCTAATTCATAATTTCAATTGTACCTGGCCTCCTTTGTGCTTGAGACTTCCTCCATGTGGATTATTCATTACCCCCTCTTGTTTCGTATATTCCCCAGATACCTTATATGCATCATTCAAGCAGGTTTTGACATGTCAAAGGTGTTTTAGGATCACCACAACAAGGGCATTCTCTTTGGAGCTCATTTCAATTCTTCAATTTACCCAATTTGCACATCGAAAATCCAAGTGGTAATACATTCTATGTTTGTTGGTCTTTTGCATTCTCATGAACAGTTTAGCTTCTCAACTAGTTCATCTTCTTGATGTTTTGCATTCCTTCTATTGTTTCCTTGTTAGATCTTCCACAAATTAGGTTTTGCAGCGGGGTCAATGGTGCTTGCAGTCCTCATGGGATCATGCAAACTGCTATTGGGAACGTCTTCCATTTATGCAACCTTTCAATGGCACAGGCCTCTTTGGTTTTCCCACAACCTAATGTTACAATTCCTTCGACTCTATAATTATCTTATGGCTTCTGTCTTCCTGCAGCCGCATTCCTCTGGCGGATACTAAAACCTGCATGTGCAATCTCTTACCTAATCATAAATCTGAGCTACAGACTCTTACCTGTCTGCAATTCTTCCTCCCACAACTCTGTGCCCTAGAAGTGGTGCTTACTTAGCCGCACATGTTCTATGTTTTCATAGATATATGCTCAGTTAAACAATGGTCTGTGTAAATTGAATATTGTAGAAAGAAGCAAAAAGGAAAGATAAAGCAGGAAAGGAAATCTAGAAAAAGGACATGGTAAGTCTGTAAAAGGAGCTGTAGAACAAATCCTATTAGTTTGCAAAACAGCAGTGTATAACCAAAGAGGCAATCAAGAAGAAAGTCAAATCCTGGTCCTGGATTTATTACTGAAGATGGACTACGAGAATAAAGGAATGGAGGTTTACAATCTGAAAATTCAGAATATCAGAATATGGAGTTATTGTATCTGTTAATTGAGGGCTTGAAAGCCATTTTGATAGATATGGCATTGATATATTTGAGATTATGAAAACAAATGGGAGCATTTCAAGAGTTAAATGGCACAAAGATGGTCCTCTCCTTGAGAGATCTTGCCCTTGGGAATGCTCCAAAAGCATTAATGATTATTGATTTCATGAACATTTCTCATTTTCTAAGAGCAGTAAGAGCATTCTCATTTTATTACGAGGATGGTCCTCCCTTTGAGAGATCTTACGCTTGAAAATGCTCCCAAAGCATTAATGATTTCATAATCATTTCTCGTTTTCTAAGAGCAGTAAGAGCATTCTCATTTTATTTAAGCAATACGGAACTTTCTCAGTCAACACCCAATGTGCAATTCAATATTTTAACAGCAATAAGTACACTGTACTTATTGCAGTAAGGGTATTCTCATTTTGTTACAGCAGTACGGAACTTCCTCAATCAAGGCCCAATGTGCAATTCAATATTTTAAATAGCAATAAGTAAACTGTACATTTTGTGCCATTTGCAACATAAAATTTACAAATCGAGAAGTCGCAGAAGATTTATATTGAAGATTCAGCCCAGGCATTTAGCTCAACTGGTTATCGCCAATGTTTCTGGGCATTTAGCTCAACTGGTTATCGCCAATGTTTCTGGGCATTTGGCTAGCTCCGTGCCGGCAGGTGCCTGATTCAAATGCCACTCAGTGAAGCGCACTAGTCTACGCCAGCGGGTTTACTTGGGATGCCATCCACGAATGTGGAGAAGCATCCCTTGGGTTTCCCCACAAGGTTTACCGTGGAAAAATATATATAAAAAAGAGGATTTAAAGAAAATGTTCAATTATGATGAACTTCTAGATTTAGCTGCATGGTTACAGAAACTACCAAATGTGCTCAGCAGGGATAGTCTAGTGATTTATGTTCGTTTCTGGCCATCCTAGCTAATAATGTCAAGGACTCAAGACTCCTTTGGGCGGTGTTGGTCTGTAATATAAAAAAGTATCACTTATCCAAAAACCCTATTTCTAACAAATGCCTTCGCAGCTTAGACAGAGTTTTTTAACAATATTGTCCATCCCGATGCATCATGTATTTATAATCTATATTGAAGATTGTGCTGGCACCATAATGTACCATCTGCTAGTCATATCTGAATCCCAACTCAACGGCATAAAATTGTACATAATATTTCCCTGGATGATAACACTCCACATGATTTCAGGCAACAGGGACTCATAAAACTCGAGGGCCACCTTGAACAAGTTCATAAGAAGTATATTGGGTATGTAAATTGCATTATTTGAGTGCCATAAATATCTTACATGGAGCGACATTTGGAATTTAGTCATTCGCACTGCACTCTACGACTCACAGAATTCCTCATTATCCTCACTCAAATAAGTACAGAGAATACATAAAATCAGTAAAGGTAAGTTCTAGCTAGTAGATAGGTTGCATTAAGTCTAACCTCCAGTTTTTCCATGTTTTAAACTTCTGGATGTCAGGGAATGCTGTTAAGTTAAATAAAATTGTCCAAACTGATTTTGAAATCTCTTGATACTTAAAAACACCTCTTGACGCAGTTTGCAAAACTGCTTTACCTTCAATTTATCGTGGCAGATAATACTTAATGGATTTTATCAAACATATCAGCCAGCCCAAAGTGGGTCCTAATTTAACAATTAGGAAAACAATAACTTGTTAGAATGACTGAACTGACTACGTTGAAATTCTTTCAGCATTCATCTTAAAAAGCAAAGGGGTCCTCTTTGTCTTACACTCTAGTTACCCTAGAGATCACTACTGTACAACAAGGATAGTGGAGAAAGTATCAAAAAAGTTGGATACAAACAAACAAGGTTAAAAATGTACAAGAAAACCCATGGCAAACTGAAGTTTCTAGGTATTTGAACACCATTTTCTTTTCTACTGGGGCATAACTGTCTGTTTCAGTGTTGACGACTCCAGGGAAATCAAACTTGCAATCAATCTTAACGAATGCCATCCATTAACTAACCAAGCCCATTTGAGAAGAGACCGACCGGATTAAGCCAATGTAATAACCGCTAGACCAAACCCATATCCAAAACACTAAATAGAAGAAACCCAAATCAACCGCTGGGCATTGGACTTGCACACGTTGCCAACAATTTGGCACCTGCAGCTACTAATAATTATTAGAGCAATCAATGCCACAAAACACAAAAACGATGAAACCCAAAGCCATAGATGGGGATTGAACTTGCAGCTATTTCTAACAATTTCCACCCGCTAACCTCGATAGCTAACACATGTCATGTGGGAAGAACACAACACAAAAACAGACAAAACCCAGATCCATGTATTGATTGTAATAGAAGAGGCCGACGGGACGGAGGCCAATATTGCAGCAAAACAAATAATGTAAAAGAAGAGTTGGCACAAAAGCCACAGCCCTAACGAGCTGTAGTGCTTGAACAATTTAACTTGAAAACGTGTTTACCGCAGAGAAAGAGGTAAGGGGAGGGAGGGTAGTACTTACTGTCTAGGTAGCTGGCGAGAGAAGTGGAGAGGAAGATGTCCTCCGGGCCTGCCCAAGACATCCCCTCCTCCTGCTCTCTAAATTCTGCTGCTTTGATACTGTTATTGCTATTGCTATTTGCTGCAACAACAATAATAGTAATAATACACCCAAACCTGAAGCAATTTGTCGAACTTGTTGTTATTATAAATAGCATTGGCAGCGCTCCTCCTCCGTCCCTCCCAAAGTAACGATCGGTCGATTAATTGATATGCTACGCTGATGCGACCAGATCTTCTCGAAAAGCCCTATAACTAGTAAATACACTTGTCAATCTATGTGTTGGAAGATAGCCCCCTCGAATCCTACCTTTGTTGCAGGAACAGAAGAGGTAAATATAAATATATATATATATATATATGTCAATCACCCACAAAGTAGCTTTTCCAGCAACACTCGAATCAGAAGTGGCCCAACAGACGGACGGTCAAGACTTCCTTCCTTGCAAATAAAAACGGGCAACGCAAATCTATGTAGGTATATCTTCTGCTCCTCCCATGCCTTCCAGTCCTTTCCACCAAATCTCCGTTCGCCCTCCTCCCGGTATTTCTCCTCGACAAATGCCCCAAACTCTGCCAAGCTGGATTCCACATATATGTAAATGCCTTGCTGGTTACACGCGGCTCAGACAAGACGAGTCAACTAACACTAGTTGGAAACAAGAATATTCCATAACCAGTGAATTGTCGAGCATCATCGTTCATCATCTTTGGGTTTGTATAATTTGCGCTCACATCACATATAACTACTAAACTCCTTTGATGCTATTTTAAATTGTTATTACTTCACCTCCACAAACATCTCTCTACTTGAGAAGTTCAAGCTCATAAGTAGCATAAAAACATATATCACTAATAGATTCTTTCGATGCTACTTGTAAAATGTCACGACTTCATCTTTATGCACATCTTTCTAACGCTGCAAATCCAAGGTCGATGTAGTACGTTCTAGTTGGGAACAAAATATCACTAATAAACTCAATTGATGCTACTTGTAAAATGTTGTTACTTCACCTACACACCTTTGTTTCAAGTCTAAGGCCATGTTGATGCCCCTGAAATCGCAACACCACAGTTGGGGATTTTCTCCGGTAAGCAAACTCAATTAGATCTCTCATCATTTGGTGTGGGGAATCCGTCTGGTTAATGATCCGGCTACCGTGTGTGTGGTTGTTTAAAGTTATTTACCGGTTGCGGTCCGATTCACTGTTTATGTATTTTATATTTTATTATGAGATGCACGTGCCCTAATTAAATGCATATAATTGACAGGCAGCAACCACACTAGTGATGCGTAGGTTCTTACCTCTCATCTTATCGTTCTTGCCTTATCAATTACCTATGTATTCCTATTCTAAATTAATCTAATCTAACTATCATATCCCTTGTTAACACCCAAAAAGTGTTCACTACCTCATCTACCACATTATATGGCTCATTTGTCCATTTTCCTACCATATTTCCCTTAAAATCTCAAAAAATCCCATTAAAAAGCCTCCAAAAGGCCACAAAACCCTCAAAATAGCCTAACAAAGGCTAAAAAAACCCTTTTTCCTCCAAAAATATCCAAAATTCCTCAAAAATAGCAAAAATCCCCTAAAAAGGGAATAAAAAATATAAAATAATGAGGAAAATGAGGAAAAAACCCTATACAGCTGTCCAAAACCATGTGTTTCCTAAAACCATGGGTCAGCACTCCACCACCAAAAAACTATAAATAGGTGATGGAGATCCTTTATTCCATATCCACAATCACGAGCACCCTTACTCTGCCAAAATCTCTCTCGAAACCCTAGTTCATCATTGAACTACTTTCACCTTGAGAGCCACTTTTGGCCCATCCCCACCATTGGAGAAGGAGAAGGAGCATATTGAAGCTTGGAGCATCCTCTTGGACACTGCAAAGGGCTTCATCAAACCTTTACATTGAAGGTAACATTAATAGAAAAAACCATTCTTTAAATTTGATGTTGATGTTTTATGCATGTTTTAGAAGTAATTTAATTTTTGTTTTAGCTTAATCATTTATATTTACTGAACTGCTACTAAGGAGTCCATTCTCCTTAGTAGGTTCTCATTTGCACAAGCTAGGTGTAAAACCCTAGCTACATCCCTGCAGGGAGCAAGATTGAATTAAGAGTAATAAACTGGAAATGCTCATTAAAGTCTCACGGATAGTTGTTTCAACACATTGATCACATTCACAGTAGAAAGAATATCAAAGATAGCTCGAATATGATCAAGCACATTATTACTCATTTAGCACATAAACAATTGCACAGAAAGCAAAATCATTCATCACCATGAAGTAATTCAAGAAAGTTAGAACGATCTCACAGTTTGAGTTATAAATGCAATAAGAAGTAGTTCCATTCACATTCCACACATTCCATGCAAAATCTCTGCACCAGCTTTTCCCAGAGGCAACAGATCATTCTTTATTAAGCAGAAAAATAGTTCTCATACAAAATAGTCCAACTCTATTGTACCTACCAAAAGTCATTTACTCTCTATTCTCTTCCCCTATTTATATCTTTACAAATTTGTTTTATAGTGTCTATTCACATGCCCTAACCTTAGGGATCCCCAAAATTTTGTCTTCTAGTGTTAATACAAAGAAATTACAAATATTAATTTCCAGCTGCCTTTTCCAAATCATAAATGTATTTGGCCCACATGTCAGTTTCTTCTAAAATAATATTACTTTGGACGGGCTCCACCATTTTTAAAGAGATCTCATGATTATATAATTCTGCTTCTATACTCTTTACTCCTTCAGCTGCTGCCTTGTAACTATCTTCTAAAAAGTAAGCGTGAATGGAAACTTGTCCGATGAAATGATGCAGGTCTTCTCCTGTTAGCGCCTCCAGCTTCTTAATGTAACTCAAATCATCACTCAGTGAGCTCTACAATTCTAATAAGCGTTGTTCTCTTTCGGGAAATTCTTCCATGGTTGGAGGTATAACCAGCTAACATTTTTCATGAAATTCATGGATCTTCTGGTAAAATCCTGTACATTTATCGATGGTTTTCGGGATCCCATTATTGATCCGTAGACCAGATTTTTTGTAGAATTCAAGGAGGCCTGAGTCCAGATTTGAATATGTGGTGGTCTTGGGAAGCAAGTGTTCAGGGAATTCTGATTTCCCTTCTCTCCACTTTATTTGCTTCTTGATCTCAGCCATTGCGCATACTAATTTATGCCTAACTCCCAGAGCCTCAGCATCAATTTCCACCATCCTTGATATCATCATTTTTATCTTGCAGACTTCCTCGGTGATAAGCTCTTGTAAATGATAGATCTTATTCCGAATACCACAAGCTTGCTCATGAAAAGGAGTCAAGTCTTGTTTATTCATTGCAAGTTCTAGTTGATCTATCATAGACTCCTTGCCCTTTACCACCTCCTCCAGCTGAACCTTCAACTCTTCGACCTGTTGCCTGCTGTCTGCCTCGCTTTTCTCTTACTCCTTCATGCGAGTTTCCAGGTCCCTTTTCTCGCCCTCTGTAATTACCAACTGCACAGTCAGTGCATCCCTTTCTGCTTCAAGATTTTGGTATTCTTCTGTTATCCTTTCCTTTTCAGACAGAAGGACGTCGTGTTTCCTTTCCAACTCCAATCCTTGTTCTCGCTCCTTCATCAAATTATCTTTTACTTCGAAGAGCTTCTCCTTCTTTCTTTCCATGTCGCTCATCAGCTTGTCAACATTGTCTGCACTTGCTTGTGTTGCAGCTATGCTGACTGATGCCAGGAGCTTAGGGTCTCTTTGAGTACCCTCGAAGATTGCGCTTTCTTGAACTGTAACAACATCTTTGTGGGCTGCAAATTTCATTCTCTTTTCTGACCTCTTCATGATAGTCTTTCTTTTAGAATCAAAGAAGATTGTGTCCAATCTAGCTACCGTGTGTTGTTTTCATGGGGTAAACGGGGTGAGATCAAGCTCCCGAATCTGGAGACGTCCTCTAGTGATTATTTCTTGTGGGTTTGTATCCATATCTTACATGTCAGGGCTCTTCGGTTCCACAGCTTGCTTGGACTTTTCTTCTTCGTCCCTTTTCTTTTGTTGCTCGGTTGCTTCTTTATTTGCTCTTTCTTTCATTTCTTGTACCCTTACGGCCTCTTCCCTTTGGATCTTATCAGCCTCCTCCTTTCGGAGTCTTTCGGTTTCTTCTTTCTGAAGTCTGTATGCTTTTTCCTTTTGAATATTTTCAGCTTGTTCCTTCCGGATTCTGTCAGTCTCTTCTTTTAGCTTCTTTTCAGCTTCTACTAACTGTGTAGACAATGTATCCCGATGTCGCTTTTATGCTTCCTCTTTTTGCTTTATCTCAGCTTCCTTAGAAGTGTTATCCTTAGAACTGGAACTAGCTCCGCTTTTAGAATGAAAGCACTTGTTCAATTCAGTCATGTTCTTCACGCTCCGATAGAATTCTTCATCTTTGTCGAAATGATGTGCGTAATCAAAGGTGATCTTGCCTGGAGCACAATGGGCAGCAACCTTACCTTCGCTATCATGATTTCTGAAAATATTTATTCCGAAATGAAAGGCCTCTAAATATTTAACAAAATACTCACCCTCTTTTGCCTTGTGAAGCTTGTATGCTCCAATAGTAAATGGCATCTGTGGACAGGCATCCTTCTTCATGTCATGAAGAAACCTACTAACCCCATTGATGAAAATGTGTCTCACAGCCTCTTATGTACAACATAAGCAGTGGCATACCGAGGCAATAGAGAAGGAGGTTGAGTTCCGCCATACATTTTGATATATGTCCCTTTGGCAGAGAAGTAATAATCTATGTATTCTTTGATGATTGACATGGCATTCTCTGACATACATTCGGTTCCTCTTTGAAGATTAGCCGGTATAATGGCATGATAAACCTTTCACAAATCTGTGTGTAATGGCCCGCGTACTTGTGAGCCCAGTTCATCTAATGGGCTACGTGGAGGGGAGATTCATTATGGTTCCAGACACATCCCAAATCAGGGAAAGAGTGTCTGATTAATAAGCAGTCCATCAGATAAGAGGACATGAAGAAATCAACTTTCTTCTATGTCAATCCTCCTTGTGCTGCAACTATATGTAATAACATACTGTTAGAGATGATATCTTCCCAGTTGAACATCGTACCGTGTGTGGCAACGTGGTACATCACCGGTACCCAGCTGAGTTTATATATGCTCCCATTTGCCAAGCCAAAAACTTGGCTCAACATCAGAGCTATGATCCTGTACGGTGTCCTTAAGTTCTGACTGTCATACTCTCCACTGGTCCTTGATCTCAACTGTCTCTTAGAGATCGTCATCCTTTTGGAGAAATCTGAATGATCCATGTTGACTCCTTTCACCCAATCATCATTCATCATGACTTTAGGGGCAAGATCCACCCAATGACTTCCGAGCACAGGAACAATTATGGGCGTGTGGCCGCCTTATGAAGGTCGAACCTCTTGATGTTTTGGTACACCATTAATTATTTAATAGTTGTGTCAAGGAAATTTGTATCTTTGATGGCCCTGTATAGTTCGCCCCATTGAAATTATGGGGTGGCTCCTGTCACGGCTTTGGTATCTCTGAACATTGTTTCAAGCGAGGTATCTAACAATATTTCGACGTCAGAATCTGACTCAACCAACTTGGACTTTCGCTTGGTGGACCGCTTGTGCATATCAAGTCTGTTAGGACATAAAACAAATCAGTGAGGAAAGGTTATTCATCACTAAAGCATGGCTAATGAGTAGAATTAACGTTTGATTGCAATGACCATTTATCCATGAGCAAAATAAGACTTATGTCAACTCAAATTCTATATGATTAGCAGCTTATAGCTTTTAATTCTTCAATTTGCTCAAAGTCTTATAAAAGAAACAAGTTGGAGACCAAAACAGTGGTTATTTAACTGAAGAAAATCATGTGATTATTAATGTTCGTTTGGTTTTAATGCAAATGAAAATTCGATACTACTTAAAATGACAAAACCACTGCGAAGAAGATTATTAATACATAGTGAAGAGACAACTACAAAACTTTGAGTTTCCTCTGTATGAACTAAAGGTCTAGTGCAAAAGTTGTAAAGAGGCCATAAAACCGTGCAGAGCCAACTGCAATTAAAAAGTGATCCTAATGCACCAAAATGATTGACCATAACCAAAATGTTGAGAATAGTGAAACTTTGAGCATGACAACTTAACAACACAACTGACTACTGGGTCCTGCCCACAACTTCCTGCTTCGCTACCTAAACTCCTAACTTGCACGTCCCGCGAGAGTTCAACAAGGTGAAAGGCCCTAAACAATGCGGAACGGTGTAGCTAGGGACGTGTGTGAAAACAGTAAGGCCCTTGCGTGCCCAGGGGTGTTAATAAATGTGACAGACCTTTCAGAACGTCTTTAACTAGAAGTTGCTTCAACTTTTAAACTTGCTTAGAAGAAAATATGTCTTCTTTTTGCTCAAACACACAAAACGACAGGCGCAAAAACGCTAAAGGCTATGACAAAGCGGAAGATCGCGCGAGTCTTCAGAGACCAAAAGATTTGGCGACAGAGTGCCTGCTTTCAAAACCTGAACGTGTACTACAACCCAAGACCAAAATAGTTATCCGCGTGGTTTCTAGGCCTCTAAAACTTTGGTAAGACAAGAGACACTGGCTGTGACAGACCGAACCAAACGAAACCCACATCCATGACGGTCGACGAAAATACACAGGTTATGGGTGACAGGGCTCAAAAACTAACGTGGGTACCATCGAGCGGGGGAACAACTTGCTCTCAGTGGTCTTAAGTGACAAAAACAATGGCACTAAGCCTGAGCTCTAACGACCTTGCCCCTCAAACCCTTGCAAAAATTCGCAATCAAAGAAAAAGGCCCAAAAAGTTCAAAACAAAGACCCCAAGCAACCAAATTAAATGGGAAAAGGGGTTTAGACCTCCTACCTGTTAACGGCGAAGTGGCTCGCTAGTGAGTGAGTCTGGCGGTTGGTGGATACCTGGAGTTCTATGACTGGCGATGACTTCTATGGTGCTTGAATGACATTCTTACGCTTTGCAAAACAATGGTAAAAAACAAATAAACCTCCCTCCTGCTATATATAAGACCCTAGTCATTAATGCGAACAGGGTTCGGTAGGTGGGCTTAATTAATGATCTTCGTTGGCGCCCAAAACGAGACAAAGCTTCGCTGATCGTTTCAATGAATTTCTTTCAACCGCCGCGAAATGGTCGGCGCTACTCCTATCAGATGCTTTGAAACAACCGACAAAATCTTAAGAAAAGACAACGACAGCGGGAAGCGTGAAACGATCGGCGTGAATTCGCCAAACCACGACGAAAAGGTCGGCAAGTTTGTCCAAAACACAGAGAAAAACTCTGGCGAAGAACTCTTTGGTCGGGGTGAGACGGTCGGGGGGTTCACCCCAAAGGTAGCAAAACAGTCGGAGCGAAATATCGAAAAGGCTGCGAAAGGTCAGAGCACATTTGCCTAATGTTGCGAAACAACCGGAAAATATGGCCCAAAAACCGTGAAACGGTCGGCAACAAATGGCTCAACAAACTGCGACCGGTTAGCGCCGAAAAGATGAAATGCTGCGAAAAGGGTCAGCAAAAAATTTAAAAAAAAACTCGCGAAACGGTCGGTGGAAAACGACTGAAAAGCTGCGAAACGGTCGGCGAAAAAGTCATAAAAAATCTGCGATCGTTTCGGAGTAAAACTTGAGTTTGTACTTAGGCTAAAAGAATTGTACTTTAAGATTTTTTCAAAGAAAATTCTAAGTGCCAAACATGGAAAAGTTCTAAGAAGAAAAAAAATCTAAGAAATAAAGGAGGGGCCCTACATAATTGAAATTTTTTGGAGATCAGGTTGCAGCAGCAACAATTGGCGATTTGCTGGTGAACACAGATCTCTGAATAATCTCTTTTCAAGGTCAGAAAACTTACATGTCACTGGCCCCATATGTAACAAAATGCTTATACAGTCCAGATTTTATATAGGGAAGCGACCACTTTTATCACATTGGTCATTGGGAAATAAGGGTAACTTTGACTCAGACTTCTTAATCACTCTCCTGAGGCCAAAATGTGAAGTTCATTTTAAATCTATCTTTCGGATGCCCGCTAAATAGGACTCCATAGGATCGTAACAAAATCCCACAAACGTATTCGTTTGTTCCTCATTCCCATGCTGTCAGCATTTCTTTAGATGCTTTCTTCATTGACGAATTTTATCGTCTGAGTCTTCCATGATAGGTTTCTTCAATCTTCAACATTTGACTTAGGTTCTTCCATCCATAATGTTCTTTTGTGTGAGTAAGATATTTACTTGGTTATCATGCTCACGAACGGAGAAGAACCTTGCTGAGCTGACCACTAGGGCACTTTCTTCATTGGATGTCTTTGTCTCCTCAACCGTGCTTTGATAGAGGTGAGGTTTTCTGGAAAATGGACTCTTTGATTAAGCTCCTTTGGCTTTTAATTTGCAACATGGGATCATTTTAAATACCATTCATCTGTGAGACCTGCTTCATCTCTGTGGGTCTATTGTAGTGAACTACCCGAGACAACCATTAATGTGAGAGTGAATGAAGCCCCAAGATAGTAATACAGAAATCAGGAGCCTTAGCTATTTTACAAGGGTTATCATGACTCAAAATGAAACTGAAGCAGATTTTCCCATTCTAAAAAATCGATCTGTAGAAAGCAAAGTCACATAGAGAAAAACTTTATTTACAAGTAGACTCTACCTTTTCAAAAGATGCCTTCAAGATTTCCCAGAGTTCTATCTTTCCAATATACCAAGAAGTTGAGCTGGGATTTATTTGAAAATAAAGAAATCAAATAATAAGAAAACAAAAGAATCCGATGAAAAGAAATCAAAGGAAAACATACTTCTCAAAACAAAAACAACAAACTAGAAAGGTAAAGAAAAGCAAGGTTTATTTATGTACAAAAGTACTTCCAAACCTAAGTGAAATACTGCTTCAGAGCAAGGCCGTTGACAGGGAGATTTTCTTCCTCCCCTTGTAAATCTTTAAGTTTGTATGTCGACGAACCAAGCTTTTCGGAAATTTGGTAAGGACCAAGCTATAATTGTTGAAATTTTGCATGCTTTCCCTTGTCGTCATGTGGGTGATCCCACTTGAGAACTAAGTCACCTACCTCAAAGCTTCTTTTGCCAGATTTTCGTTTATCAAACCACCTTTTGACAATATATTGGTGTTGGTGGAATCTATCTTTGGCCTTTTGCCATGACTCTTCAAATTTTAGCAGGGTATTAATTCGTGACTGTAGGACTTGACTACTGGAACCTCGAGAGGCTTGGGCTAGTTGTAGGGATGGGAATAGTATATTAGGCGGGAGTATAGCTTCCTTCCCATAAATTGTGTATAAGGTGAAACTCCTAAGGAATTCTTTGGAGTAACTCTATCTTCCCATAAAGCATTCAGAAGGGCTGTATGTTAGTTCCTCTGACTCTCAATAGCAATCTTCTTCAGGATTCAGATAAGGTTTTTGTTTGTAGATTCGGTAAGTCCATTTCCTTGGGGATAATAATTCGCTGAGTAATGCAATTTAATTCCTTTTCCATAAGCAAATGCAGTTAATTTTACAGATGAGAAGTAAGTTGCATTATCAAAAACTAAAAAAAAGTTGCATTATCAAAAACCAAAGAAATTGGAACCCCAAACTTGGTTATGATATTCTCTTGCAAGAATCCGATGACTGCGTCTTCATTGACTTTACGCAGAGGAGCAGCTTCTGTCCATCGTGTGAAATAGTAAATGGTTGTTAAGATATACTAGTGTTGCAGCGAAGAGTTTGGATTAATTTCTCCGATAACATCTATGCCCCACTGCTCGAATGGTTCTGATATAATAACTGGATGTAAGGGACCTGCTGCTTTTGGAAACCTGCCCGCGCTCCTTTGACATACATCACATTTTCTGGCATAGGCATGAGCATATTTGAAGAGAGTGGGCCAATAGTAACCATCTCTGAGTATTTTATGAGTCGTGGTATCGCCATAATAATGTCCCCCAGCAGGGCCATCATGTAATTCTTTAACCACTTTATTAGTGTCCTCTTTCTCAAGACATCTGAGAAATATCCAATCACAATTCTTTCTAAAGATTACTCCATCAATTGTCTGATAAGCTGTTGATTTTAATCTGAGTGCCCTTATCTGCTTAGGACTCCAGTGTTCTGGTAGATATCCTTGTTGCAAATAGTACACCAAATCTTTGTACCAAGACTCTGGAGCAGTGGATATAGGACATACCTAAGCTAGATTCAATTCAACTTCGTTCTCCCATTCCTAATCTTCATTAGCCGGATTTTCAGTGATCAATTTACACAGGCCTTGTCCTTTAATGATGGTGGCTAGTTTAAATTCCAGATCATATTCTTGAAGAGCAGTTACCCAGTTTTCTCTCCTTTCACCCAATTCCTTCTGCACAAATAGAGATCTGACAGCGGGGTGAGGTACTATGACTTTGGTCTTGTTTTTCATAATGTATGGCTTGAACCGTATCACCGCTCTGAACACTGCATATACTTGCTTATCTATGGTTGGGTAATTCAGTTTAGCTCCTTGTAACCCAGTGCTCATGAAAGAGATTGGATATTCGTCTCCGAATTCTCCTTTCTGAGTGAGCACTGCTGGCGAGAGATGAATCTAAAGCGAAAGTGTATATGATGAAATCTTTTTCAATGTCTAGAATTCTCAAAGAAGGTGTGTGAGCTATGGAATCATTTATGTCTTTGAACGCAATCTTCTCAATGTCAGTCCATTTAAATTGTACACTTTGCTTCACCATTTGCTGCAAAGGTTTAACAATTTGCGCAAAATCAGGCACAAACCTTGACAAATTTATTGTCCCATAAATGATTGGATAGCCTTTTTATTATGGGGCATGGGAATCCAATTTATGGTTTTGACTCTCTCTAGACCTATAGAGATTCCCTTCTTCGAGATGATGTGACCCAACAGTTTTCCTTTCAAAACAGCAAAAACACTTTTATTTGGGTTCAGAGATATGCCATATTTCATGCAACGATAAAAAATCTGTTTCAAATGGAAGACATGATCTTCTCTCTTCTTGGAGAAAATTGTCACATCATCTAAATAAATGACCACACAGTGGCCAACTAATCCTCGGAATGCAATATCCATGGCCCTCTGGAATGTGGCTCCAGAATTCATTAGGCCAAAAGACATTCTTTGATACGCGAATGTTCCCCATTTGGTGCGGCAAGTAGTTTTCAAACGATCCTGCTCGTGCACCAATACTTGATTGTAACCAGAGAATCCATCTAATAGCGAGAACAATTATGAGCCTGATACCATTTATAAGATTTGTTCCATCGGTGGCACAGGATAATTGGCTTTGTTCGATGCTCTATTCAAGTTTCGAAAATCAACGCACAACCTTATTTCTCCTGACTTCTTTCGTACAGGTACTAAATTAGCCACCCACTCAGAGTGTCGAACCCTGAAGATAATCTTAGCATCCAATCATTTTTTTAATTCCTTCTGTATTAAGGGCTCGAGTGTTGGATGCATCCTTCGTAATTGTTGCTAAAATGGTTTCACACCTAGCTTCATTGGTATCACATGTTGTATAATACGTGTGTCATACGTTTTCAAATCTTTGTAAGTCTTCTTACTCCAACTCATGCTGCAACGAGGAGCTATTGGTCTTTACATTGGCTGGCCTTTTGAATTTGTTCTGTAAATCAAACAAACCTTCAAGAGTTCTTACTCCTTTCGGCATAAAATTCCCTGTACTTGCTTCCTTATTTTGCAAATCCAAATTGTGTTCATCTTCATCGATTATGGATTCTTTGAAGGCATCCTCATTCATTACAAAACTGATGATTTGTTCATTGTTACACCTAAATCTTACCATCACGAGACTTAGTGTATATACCCTTGAAGTATCCATGACCAGGGAGTCAATTTGAAATAGTTGTTGATCCTTTATCCTAAAAATCTAGGTGGATCGTCGCAACTTGCTCTCTTCTAGATTGCGACGACCGGAATCATCACAGTTTGCTCATTGATAGAGTGGGACAATGTAGCATGTTGTCCTTATACAACCTGCGTCGACCTCATATGTCACATATTGCCCTATTACAACCTGCGACGATGTCAGTTAATATGGATAAAAGAAAGCTTCGAGCGATTTCTCGAAGGAGGATGATTTGGATCTCTATCCCTAACTTATAGGTTGAGTTGTCCCTCGATTTCTCCATCATTGGGAAGATCCCTTAGTCCTCTCCCACTAATCCTCAACTCATTTCTATCCTCCTAGTCCTATTTATATGAGGCTCCTCTTCACTCTAAAGGGGAGGAAGCCTATAGTACTTACATGCTGGTGAAATTAGCTTAGGAGATCTCTATTCATCTCTTGGGAGATCTATACTTCCTTTGGAGGCTTTGGCATTGGCTTGATTGGAGAAGATTGCTACGTTAAGCCTTGGTTGTAATTACTTCCTTCTATGTACTTTCCCTTTTTATACAGTAATATAAATGCTTTCCACCAAATGTTGTTGCATTGATGATGTTTGTGTAGTTTTCCTGCTTAACTGCTTACTTAGATCTGTTATTGTTTAGACGCATTTTACTACTTGTGTTGTTCTGTATGTCTTGATAGGTTTTGCAGCTGAGATATGAAGACCATAAAGCTTGGAACAACATCAAGGAGAAAGGATCTGTGATCGGAAAGGTAAGGCATCTAGTCACTCGATCTCTAATTAGATCTAGGAAAGTTATTTCATATTCTGTCTCATTTGTTCTAGGCTTACATTAAGCTAGGGAGATCACACCTTGAGTCCGCTCATGGTAGATTGTCTGATAACAAATTTAGCGACCATACTGGGGAAGAACATTGTTTTTAGTTTTCAATTTGAATGTCATTTTCATTTGATTTCTTTTGCAAGCCATCTCATTTGCCTCCTAAGCCTTTTTCACCATCAAATCTTCACTTTGAAGAGTCTGTTGTCTTCCCATGGTCTGTACTCACAATCTTTAAACCCTTTTATTGCTCATTTCTTGGAGATCTGTTGATCCTTGAGTTTGGATCTCTCCCGTCTCACCTGGGCAGTAGAACTAGAGCGTCAATCTGTCATTTTTTGCACCTTGCTTCTCTATCTTCTGAGCTGTCGTCGCAGTTTTCCCACTAGTGTCCCGCGACATCGTCGCAACCCCCGCAATGGTGACCTGTGATGGTCGCTTTGTGCCTGAACACAGACTGCACCGATTTGTTAAATTTGATACAAGGGCATCCCCCCTCCATTTTTTTATTTGAGTTTTGATTTGGTGTGCATACCTCTCTATGCTGTAAGATCCAGTCAGAGACCTCTTTTTGATTTGTGTGTTGAAGGTGTTTGGATTTTGTATGAATTTGTATTGGGCCCCACTTTTTAACGAGCTTAAGTTTGGTAGTGGTGGACACTTTGGGTTCCCCCACCTTCATCCACTTAACCTTGTTTTCCCTCCTCTCCCCACTTGATCTGATCTTTGCATTAGACCTGACCCCAAACTTCTTTTTGCACTTGTCATTTAGCTTTTTTTGCATTCAATTGTTTGTTGAGTGTCTTGAGTGTTTTCAGTTCACATGAGTGCTTGTCATTCTCTTGAGAATTTCCTGAGTGTTTAGAGTGCTGCAAATCAACTTTCTTTCAATTTTCCACACTTAGAAACATCATTGTTATCATATTATTATCTTGGCATATCATTGTAAAATTGAAAGTGCAACATTTTTACCATTTTCACGTGCATTTGAAAATTGTTGTAGAAATTGGTTTATGCATTGGAATTTGTCATTCATTAGTCTTTTGAAAAGTTTGAGAGAAAAAATTAATTATTTGTACCTTTTAGGAATTGCAAATCTTTCATTTTCTTGAAGAATTCAAATGAGATCAAGTTTTTACAAGAGTAATTCATGCTTGGGGAAATTGTATGCATTCTTGGTTTTTTGTGCTTTTAAGCCATTATAGTGATATTGAAAAGTTAGAGTGCTCTAGATAGGGAATTTCTCTCTTTTCATCTCTTAGTTTTTTATTCGCAAAGACAAAAGAAAATGCTTGGATTTGGCTGTGATGCTTGTTGATTTTTTGTGTTTTGCTTAGAAAAACGGAAAAAACAAAAAAAAGTATTTTTTATCAAATTTGATAGATTTGCGATTGTGTTGCATTTGGTTGCTTTGGTAAAATCACTTGGAAAATTTTTTCTCCCTCCCATATATAGAGTTCATCAAAAGAAAAGTATATTTTTTGCTTATAGTTAGGGCTTGCATTATTGTAATACCCCATTTTGACCCTTAGGATATATTAGCTTTTAATGTAAATATTGTATACATGTGATGTATGTTTTCCTATCGTGGAGCTCAAGTCCAAGGCCCCGCTAGTGGAAGCTCGAATTTTATTTAAAAGGCAAGTATTAGATATTATGTTACCCATGTGCTTTTTTTTTCCTTGGAAAAAGTCCGTAATTTTATTTCAAAAAGATGATTAAAATTACATATTGCAGATGTAGTGAGATCAACAAGGATCCCTACATTTTCACATATTGTCCCATATAAGCAGAAAAACAGCTTGTAATGAGCTGAACCAAAAGAAAGAGAAAACAAGAAATAGAACAGATATATCATGAACAATGGTGAAATTGGGGCCACCGGTTTCAGGTTTGGTCCCTGAAGCCGCCGCCGCCGCCACTGGATCGTGCAGACCCAATGGGTCGCCGCGCAAAGGCGCCGCCCTCTCTCCATACTTAGAAATATCCATCACGCTCCAACACGCAGGCCCAGCCATAGAGAGATGGCGAGATTCGGTCTCATTTCTTTCCAGAGAAGTAAGCAGGGTTTCCTTTGAATCAATAACCCACATTAACGTCTACTACCTTGTCGACCTTCGTTTTCGATCTCAGATCTTGTAATGCTCCTTCTTGGAACCCACGAGAACCCGTGCCGCAATGTAATCCGGGTCTGCCGGAAACATGCCTTGCATGTCTGAAACCTTGGCCCGGGCCATGGCATGTCCCCGCCAAAAAACGTCATTAGGCCGCCATTGGAGCCGCTTTGCAGGATCCGTTTCTGCAGGTCGAAGCCTGTGAGGGTAAGCAGGATCGCCTCCAAGATCGCAACCGCCAAGAAGACCTGGTATCAGCCGTCGCCGCCACGCCGTCAGTGGAAGACCAGCTCGAAGCCTGTGAAAGCAGGAAAGAATCGCCTCCAAGATCACAACCGCCAAGAAGACCTGGTATCAGCCGTCGCCGCCACGCCGTCAGTGGAAGACCAGCTCGAAGCCTGTGAGAGCAGGATCGCCTCCAAGATCGAATCGCCAAGAAGACCTGGTAGGAAGACCAGCTCGAGGTGGTGTGAGCTGGGTCGATGACGGAACTATGCGGAGTGTTGTCACCCACCGGCCTCCAAGAATCCGCCGAATGCAAGCCGTCGCAGGAGTGTCGCCGCCGCCGCCACTGGAGCTTGGAAGCCGCACCTCACCGCCACAGGAATGCTACCCTCGCCCTCGTCCAATACTGTGGGCTCAGAAGGAGTCTGTGACCAGGGATAGAGCCCTGGCCGCCGAGATCAACTCGGATCGGCTCAAAACCCTAGGTTGCAGAGCTCCATCCAATTCACCATATCTAAGGTATACTCCAACGTTACCCATGTGCTATTTAGCCATGGAACATTGTAAAAATGATGTAAATAAACATCATGCAATAAAATACCAAAACTGGCTATGGAGGCAACGAATGAGAAGGGGCCATGTGTATCCACTAGGGAGTGGTGAGGGGGATGTGGGGATGAACCATATACTGCCAAATGTCATTGTGAGAACCCATTTGACCTTCCTTGATGACATTTATTTCTGTTGTAAGGAAGTAGTTGAAGATTTCAGTCCATGGCTTCAATGGAGCATGGGCAGCCCAAAAATTCATATGGCAGAGTATGGGCTCTGTTTTCCTGTACCACAAGTCACTCTACCTCATGGGGATTGCTTCTTTCTCATCCCCATTCCATTGTGGAAGAACCCAACATCATTTTCCATCCAAAAACGAATTCCCAATAGTGAGCACAACCAGAAAACGCAACTTGGCAAGAACCCACGTTTTGAAGAGCTATAAACACCCAAGATTGATGTTTGACAGTGAAATCCAATGGGGGATCCATAGATATGAACCTTGGGGCGAATTTGAGAGCATTAACTATCCCGAAATCCATGGGAAAACCCAGTTTTTACAGCCCAGAAGTCCAGTGACGGGATTGAGTATTTTTTTGGTGACAGAGTTGTGAGAAATCCAAGTGTTAATGACTGAACAGAGGCTTGGAATGCTTGAATTTAGCTTGAGATGTCTGTAGCTCTGTGGTTGAGCTCACTGGCTTAGCATCCTCCTCATTTTCTTATTACATGCTTGATAAACTCAGCTGTGTGTTGGCTTAGCATGATCGTTTGAGTGAATCCATGGCTGTGAGTGAGCCTGTCTAGTTCCTCCTTAGTGGATACACATCCCAGCTCAGGGGTGATCTCTCAGCTGAAATAATATAGGCTGGACAGAGATCTATGGTTGGGTGGAACGTTGCTCTCACGTAGCTAGTTGTTTGGACGTTTGCATTTCAAGATAAGTATTCTTTGTGAACTAATTTATATGCATTATGTTCTCTGCAATGTGTTAATTCTGAATGTTAACTGTTCGTGTTAATGAGATGAAATGAATATCTTAATATGGTCGATATGTGCTTGTGCATAGCATAAGAATGGGATTGATTCGCTGTCTCTTGATTCATCATCTGCTTGGGATAGATATGCTGATGCATTCCAGTCTCTGTGTGTGTTATTATGTTTAATTCCGTTGTGTTTATATTGAGTATGAATTGCACACAGAAGTTTTTAATTATCCATGCATTTCTTAGAAGTTGAATGGGGCTGAGATTGTCAATAAGCCCGGTAGATTGGTCACGTTTCCTTCCTTGCATCCGCTTGATGGAAGGGGATGTTACAGAGTCGTATCAGAGCCCAGCTTGCAGCACTGGGACTGCTTGGGCCGGACTGTGAGTTATAGGTAAGTGACAGAATGTTTTAACGCAGTATTGGTGAAGTTGGGGCGACATTTTGATTGAAAAAATGGCAGGATCAGGTTTCTCAAATGTGGCAGAGGACCACCCAGGTGCATAGAGCTCTGCAAGAGATTTCCAACGGTACTAAACTCGTCTCATTTGGCCAAGGGACGAAGGAGTTATGAGCCCCGTAAGATTAGTCATGTTTCCTTCCATGGAATGGATTGATGGAAGGGGATGTGATAGAGAAAATACTAATCATAAGAAGGGGCAGCTGACCCTTCTTCTGCGGATTGTGACTAGAGAAAATACTAATCACTAGAAGGGGCAGCCGACCCTTCTTCTGCAGATTGTGATTAGAAAAAATATATATATATATATCACCAGAAGGGGCAGCCGACCCTTCTTCTGTGGATTGTGATTAGAAAAAAAAAAAAATATATATATATATATATATATATATCACCAGAAGGGGCAACCGACCCTTCTTTTGCGGATTGTGATTAGAAAAAAAAAATAAAAAAAAATATATATATATATATATCACCGGAAGGGGCAACCGACCCTTCTTCTGTGGATTGTGATTTAAAAAAAAAAAAGAAAAAAAAAGAAAAAAAATAAATAAATATATATATATATATATATATATCACCAGAAGGGGCAGCCAACCCTTCTTTTGTGGATTGTGATTATAGAAAGAAAAAAAATCACCAAAAGGAGCCTGAAAATTGATTTTTGGACTAAAGGAGCCTGCGGAATCGGATTTGGATGAATTCAGTGGCGTTCTGAGGCCATTGACGAAGGCCACGGAAGGTCCAGTGAGGATCCCGACCTCGTTATTCTCAAATTGGGCATAAATTTGAGATTAATGGATTTTATAAATTAGTGTCCCGACGCTTGATAGAAGGTCAGATTGAGACGAAATTGATATGGAGCAGTCATGGAGCAGGCACGGTGTTAAGTTTGGAGTTTTGGAGCCAAACTCTAAAGGATGCGGAGTTGGGATGTGCAAGAAGGCCAAAAAGCACTATTCCGGGCCACGTTTTGAGAATTTTGAAAAACTTGCAGTGGATGAAAGTGACCTTGTAATTAGGATTCAAGAAATTTACTGAACTCGACATTTCATATTCTTATGAAAACAGACATATTCCGTTAGACAAAGATTTTCTATAAATGCACCATTTGGAAAATAGCCATTTTTTGCCTAAAATTTGGAATTTTGGAAAAATATGAAAAGTGGAAAGTAGTCAAACCCATAATTTTATAGAAGATGAATGAAGCATCGAATCAGAGATTCGCGAGTTGCTGAGTGATCCTTGTTATATGAACTAACTTCGCTTGGTAGAAATTTTTTTCTGAATCCTAATAGGTTTGCTTCTACAGGTGGTTGAAGTTGGCAGTTCAGTATATTTTTACAACTGTGTAAAAATGTGTAGAATTCTCATTGTCATTTTTGAAGTAATGTGGTTTCCACACCCGAAGTCGGAATGGAGCATGTGGATAGGCATTGGAAAGCTTATCCAGTAGGGAACAATGTTGCATGACCAGAATTTGAATGAGGTTATCATACCTCATAGTTATGCAGAGCAGAAAAAGTGCCAGTGGTTGTTTTGACAAAAAAAATTGTTGTTGTTGTCAATATGGACAATTCATAGAATTGCATGCCTAGAAGTAGCAAGTTGGGATATCATGCATGAGTATATGTGTTGAATTGATGTTTGGTGATTATATCATATCTAAGGATTCCTTCTGTGTTTTCTAGAGGCCATGAAATCATACCAACTATGATGTAGAAGATAAATCCCATGTGGCGATGAAGGATTGGAAAGGGAGAATCCCTTAACCCTGTTTTGCTACTGTATTTATATTTTATGAGCTTGATGTGTAGAAAACATGAGAATGCTGAAAATGCCAGAGATTAGAGAGATGGCATGAATATGCATTAATAAACATTGCACGATGCATGAGCAGATGCTTGTGTACACATAGGATATTACATATTGATAAAAGTAGTAAGGTTCTACATATGCAATGAACCACTAATGGCAAATATTGTGGTTGACAATCACTATTGGTGTTGGTATTGGTTGTAGGACCAAAGACAACATAAGCATGGCTAAATGTGTTGATGATGTTGTTGCATATGGCCAACAACCTTATGAAGAAAAGGCTAGGGCAGCAAATCCATGATCAAGAGATTGGTGGAAGGATTCTGTAATCCTCTGTAAGAGACCAACCGATGAGGTAACATTGAAGGTGCAAATGAGATCCATGCAGGTAATGGTTTACTTATGATGATTGCATAAGTGTTGAAAGGGGATTGGGTAAGAATCCCTTGAACCATATTTAGTAATCATGGAGTAGTGAAGGCGAGAGGCCTCATACCATGTGACTATTTAGAAATTTAGATTGCACTCATATAAAATATATCATGCCATTTGTATGTTGGTTATGAGCTTAATAACCAAAGCAAGTGAGAACTGGTGGTCCTGATTATGGTAATGCATGTTATATGAGATAGTCATGATTAAGTCATAATATGCTTGAATGCATAGTACTCATGAAATAATGTAAGGTGGCATTGAGTGGATGTGCATTAAGAGATTTTATAAATCTTATAGTTAAGCATTGAGTGAATGCATATGAAAAACTTGAGTAAATGTTGTAAATATGCATGCATGTGGGTAGTTACACTTGAGGAGATGTATTGTGTGCATGCATAATTGTGATATATGTATATTTTCATTACAGTTGAGCAATAGATGAAATGATGAATTAACGATAATTATGAGATCATTTCATGAGCTGCTATGAATGCAGAGGGAGAATTGCATGAAGGTAGTCATGATTGACAGGCTTCCAGAGTGCTCTGTTGGAAGGACAGAGTTGTATAAATGATATGGCTATGAATTAATGAGCATTTAAAAGCTTTAAGTTGATTGCATGTATGGTGTGATGGTGTCTTGTAATTTTATTGTGCTCCGGGTGCATATAAAATAAGCCCATACATTTCATTGCATTTGAAATATTAATAGTTGAGAGCGTTTGAATTATGGAGTGTTATAATTCTGAAGATCACTTTAGTGAATGTTGTAAAGGTTGCAATACAAATATTATATGCATAGAGACTTACAAAGTGTTTGGCTGATTGAAGTTTCAGATTTCAGGTAAATTGTTATAGGCATGGCAATGTGGGTAAGTCCATGATGAAGGCTGGAATCTACCATGTGCAAAAGCCAAAGGTTATGAGGAGGTTCTCGTGGATGTGAAATTTAACTTATGCATGAAACATATCTGAAAATATTCTGATTTAAGTTATGAGAATAATATCATGGTTGCAAATCTAATTTCTGTAGGGAACAGATTTGAAAAGTTCGATTTAGATCTTATGAGAAGGAATCTCATGGTTGAGAACTCTAAGTTCTGTTAGAAAGAAGATTTGTAAATCTCGGATTTGGAATTTTGCTAATAAATGACTAATGAATATTTGGCTTATATGAATTGTGTCAGGAGGACATGTGGTAAGTTATGAGAATAATATCATGGTTGCAAATCTAATTTTTGTAGGGAACAGATTTGAAAAGTTCGATTTAGAGCTTATGAGAAGGAATCTCATGGTTGAGAACTCTAAGTTCTGTTAGAAAGAAGATTTGTAAATCTCGGATTTGGAATTTTGCTAATAAATGACTAATGAATATTTGGCTTATATGAATTGTGTCAGGAGGACATGTGGTAAGTGGATGTTCATGTATGGCAGCAGACATAAGACCATAATGGGAGAAGTGATACCACTTACAAGAGCCAAGCAATATGAGGATAGCCTCATGGTTAAGAAAATCAATTTCTGTAGTAGACAGAATTGCAAATTCATATTGAATTTAATTATTAATGCCATTGATTGGTTATGAAACAATTAGATTTGAATTTTATTGTTAAATGTTGTTGACTGTTTGACTATTTAATAAGTATGCCAGGAATACACATTGCAGTAAGACCACGAGAAAGGGCCTGCAGAAGCCAAACTTCATGGGAAGAATCTCATATCTTGGAAAGGGGTTTCGGGTGAAACGCCATTGGATATTCTGATAATGTGCCATCTGCACTGCATGATTGGTAAGCAATATGAGTGAGATGGTAAAGATTATGTTGGTAAGACATATGTGGGATATGGAATGTAAAAAGGAGTTGGGATGGAAAACCGAGGGATTGTCAACTCAAAGAAGGGAGCCTCCATTCCTCATTAATCAAGAAAGACTACATCCGCAAATGGATAAGTGTTATGTAAACCTTGACTGATATATATATATATATATATGTGTGTGTGTGTGTGTGTGTGTGTGCAAGTCTAATTGTTATAATTACTATGCAAAACATATTCTATTTATGTACATTATTCAGACTGCTTGAAGTATGATTAGGACTTGCATAGCTCCCATCAGTGAGGAGTGCATGCCTGTCCGATGATGAGTTATGTTAGGGAAGCCAATATTGATTACGCCCTAAAGGAATGGACGCATTCCTGGTGTTTCAATACTTGATAGTGAATGCTATGGTTATGGTTGCAATTTTAGAATAAAAATGTTGATAATTTTTCCTATACTACTTGTGTTGTCACCTTAACAGATGCAATTTGGTGCTACACACTAAAAGAGCAAAGTAAAAGGTTGTTGTGAGGGGTTGTGGTGGAAGGGTTAATGTATATGAAAGGATGTTGTGGGGATTTTGATGAAGGGTTGTGAAGGTGTTGATGAAAGGGTTGTTATATGCCTATGGCTCCATAGTAGAGCCTTGACCTAGAAATGGTCGTAGTGAAGTTTCCTTCCAAGTCGGCGTGAAGGTGTACTGGTTGGAAATTAATTATTGATATTTTGGAGCAGCCCGTGTGCTGACCAAACATCCCAGTCCGCAGGAGGATCCCAAGGCTTATAAAATAAAAGCAGGACCCTGTGGACCAGAGAGGAAATGTCCAATACAGATAAGTATTCAATTTCATTCATGTCTTATTTGGAATATTGAAGGTTTCAAGTATAATCCCTCTAACAGTTAAGCTGATGCACTGTTGTTTCTTTGTTGGAAATCTTGGTCAATGCAGGAAGCAAGGACCCTAAAAGAATTAAAAGTGCTTGGTAAATCCAAAGAGTAACTAGTTGGGTGCTAAAAATGCTTGGTAAACCCAGTCGGCGTGAAGGTGTACTGGTTGGGCATTAACTACTTGAATGTTATGGAGCAGCTAACGTGCTGGCCAAACATTCCTCAAATACTTGATAATTCCCGGTCGGAATACTGGCTTAGCATATAGCTAAATGAGATGTATGATAAAACTAGTTGGCGTACTGACTTAGCATTGCCTATACGAATGGTTGAGAAGTAGCCTGCGCGCTAGCCCAACATTCGTTATTATATCCATAGGAAATCCAAGGCTTGTAAAGCAAAGAAGGACCCTATGGAATAAAGTGAAGACATCTAATGCAAGTATTGTTGGAAGCAAGGACTATGAAAGCATCTTAAGGATGCATGTGGACATATGACTGTCCTAAAAAGCTCAGCTTGAGCAGCAATGAAAGATGGTGCTAGTGGGACTGTGTGGGTCCTAGCAGCGAAGAGTTGTAAACAAACCATGTGGAGGAACTCCATGGTTGAGAGGTTTGGAATAGACCATAGACACTAGGTGTCATAACCAAGAAGGGCAGGTCAAGCATTCACGTTGAGGTGAAAGAGGCTAGGAGCATCAAAACCATAGTGGTGGTGTGGGTTCCAAAATGGAACAAGACTAAGAGAAGAAAACTCTTACTGCTCTCTCTTTCCTTTTTATTGATGCATTTATAAAAATAGAAAATTGTTGAATGCATGTATGGCTGAAAGTAGAGTGTGTTTATTTGCTTGAAATAAATTGTGAATGCTGAAGTAGTTAATTTCTTGTGAATGGATGAACACGAAGGAATTCATGTGTATGCTGGGCAAGCATGGAAAGTGTGAAAGTCTCATGAATAGAGGATGGGCTCTCCATGTCAATTGGGGAAAAACAATTAACTGATTTTTAATGTTTAGGTCATGTTTGGCCTAACAAGATTTGTAATGATGAATTTCACAGGTGGAAATTAAATCCATTGGTTGCAGCTGTTACGAGCAAGTGCTGCTTGTGAGAAAAGTGAGAACCAGCCGTGCACAGTGACCATGGCAACAGACCATAGGCTGTTGGAATTGGCTGAAAGTCTTCTTCAAACAATTTACAAGACCCAATAAAATCTTGGAGAGATGCTCAAGATACAGAAGAGGCAGAATGAGATGAACCACAAGGTTTTGCAGAACTCTATTTGTCTGCAAAGAGAGGTAAAAAGCATTATGAGAGCAATCAATAAGGGAAAGGAAAGTGGATCAATGATGAGGCATTCGTCCAATCGGTCCATTAAGAAACGTTCCAAGCATGAAGAATCAAAGGAAATTGAGCAGGTAAAGATGAAGCAGCTAGTGAAATGTTGGAAATGTGGAGGACATCATTGCCTCCGCAACTGCCCAACAAGGAAACATCAAGAGGGTAGCAGCCATAAAGTTTTCAGACTTGTGGATGAGCTGAAAGATCAGAACCAACAGGAGAAGCTCATGGAAGTCAAAGGACTTGGTCCTGAAAGTTCAAAGTAAACGATAGAATGCAGGGCAGACCTACAAAGGTTTTGAAATTTTGGACATGTGTAAACTGTATATGTTTTCCTAAGTCTTGGAACACCGAGGACGGTGTTATTCTAAGGGGGAGGGGATTTTAATACCCCATTTTGACCCTTAGGATATATTAGCTTTTAATGTAAATATTGTATACATGTGATGTATGTTTTCCTAGCGTGGAGGTCAAGGCCAAGGCCCCACTAGTGGAAGCTCGAATTTTATTTAAAAGGCAAGTATTAGACATTATGTTACCCATGTGCTATTTAGCCATGGAACATTGTAAAAATGCTGTAAATAAACATCATGCAATAAAATACCAAAACTGACTATGGAGGCAACGAATGAGAATGGGCCATATGTATCCATCAAGGAGTGGTGAGGGGGTTGTGGGGATGAACCATATACTGCCAAATGTCATTGTGAGAACCCATTTGACCTTCCTTGATGACATTTATTTCTGTTGTAAGGAAGTAGTTGAAGATTTAAGTCCATGGCTTCAATGGAGCATGGGCAGCCCATAAATTCATATGGAAGAGTATGGGCTCTATTTTCTTGTACCACAAGTCACTCTACCTCATGGGGATTACTTCTTCCTCATCCACATTCCATTGTGGAAGAACCCAACATCATTTTCCATCCAAAAACAAATTCCCAGTAGTGAGCAAAACCAGAAATCGCAACTTGGCAAGAACCCACGTTTTGAAGAGCCATAAACACCCAAAATTGGTATTTGACAGTGAAATCCAATGGGGGATCCATAGATATGAACCTTGGGGTGAATTTGAGAGCATTAGCTACCCCGAAATCCATGGGAAAACCTAGTTTTTACAGCCCAGAAGTCCAATGATGGGATTGAGTATTTTTTGGTGACAGAGTTGTGAGAAATCCAAGTGTGAATGACTGAACAGAGGCTTGGAATGCTTGAATTTAGCTTGAGATGTTTGTAGCTCTGTGGTTGAGCTCATTGGATTAGCATCCTCCTTATTTTCGTATTACATGCTTGATAAACCCAGCTGTGTGCTGGCTTAGCATGACCGTTTGAGTGAATCCATGGCTGTAAGTGAGCCTGCCTAGTTCCTCCTTAGTGGATACACATACCAACTTGGGGGTGATCTCTCAGCTGAAAGAATATAGGCTGGACAGATATCTATGGTAGGGTGGAACGTTGCTCTCACATAGCCAGTTGTTTGGACATTTGCATTTCAAGATAAGTATTCTCTGTGAACTAATTTATAGGCATTTTGTTCTCTGCAATGTGTTAATTCTGAATGTTAACTGTTCGTGTTAATGAGATGAAATGAATATCTTAATATGGTCGATATGAGCTTCTGCATAGCATAAGAATGGGATTGATTCGCTGTCTCTTGATTCATCATCTGCTTGGGATAGATATGCTGATGCATTCCAGTCTGTGTGTGTGTTATTATGTTTAATTCCGTTGTGTTTATATTGAGTATGAATTGCACACAGAAGTTTTTAATTATCCATGCATTTCTTAGAAGTTGAATGGGGCTGAGATTGTCGATAAGCCCGGTAGATTGGTCACGTTTCCTTCCTTGCATCGGCTTGATGGAATGGGATGCTACAATTATGTTTACATTTATGAACTCACCTCATGCATTCGCCTAACCGTCCAGATAAAATTAACGGTAGAACTAGGGTAAAATTTTTAGTAACTTGTGTGTTAAGTTAGAGACGTATTTCGGCGTCGTAAAACATGGCAGTTGTCATTACTTTCCAGGACTGTATTCCATGGGTATTGTAGTCTTCCACGTACCAACTGGTATATTGAAGCTCTTTCACGTACCAACCAGGTATATAGAAACTCTTTCATGTACCCACCAAGTACTTCGCGTGCTTGGCATATATCGAAAGGTGTTTCATGTACTTGGCGTATATAGAAAGGTGTTTCATGTACTCGGTAGTTTATAGGAAGGTCTCGTGCGGGACAGTTGTGCATTAGACAAAACCACTGCGAATTTGAGCTCCCATGTACCTTGCGTATATCGGGAGACACCATTAGGATTCCTGAGACCAACTGAGCTATCCATTTGGTCGTCTTGGCAGAGCAATACACCGAGAACAACACTTGGGGAGCTACTACGCACGTACTATCAGGTAGTCGGGTTATATGGTTAGGGGTACGGTCCTAATCTTTCCTGGTTAGTGCTCTGAAAAATTGGCCGAGTATAATTATTGGACCCTGGAGTATATCGCGAGTTGCGAAGCCTTGACAATCCCATGAGGTTCCAGACTTTTGAATCCACTCCTATCACATAAGTTTGCTTGCGGCCTTAGTTTGTGTAGGATTTTTCTGGATTGCTTTTCTTTTGTTTAGATTATCCTAGGAGAAACTTTTGTTTTAGTCACTCTAGCTAACTTTCCTTGGAGAAGGTCCTGTAGGATTCATAACTTACCGCCTGAATATCCCCTTAACCAGAAGGTAATTTCAAAGGTAAGAATGGACCCACAAACCACGGTCGTGTCACCTGAAGTAGAAAACCCTACTTTGAATATTGGAGCACATATGTTCCATCCAAATTCACCTGCCTCCAACCCCCCACAGGGTGAAGAGGCGCAAACTTCCACTTCACAAGACCTTGTTACACCTAAAATCTACCCATCATCATGATTTAGTGTATACATCCCTGAAGTCATCTAGACCAAGTATTCATTTGAGAGGATTTGTACTCAGTTTGTACAACCTTTTGAGAGGTCGTCGCAGGTTGCACATTAGCAACATGCGACGTCGCAGGTTGCTCCATAGTAAGGTGCGACTAGGTCTGTTAATGGGCAAAAATAGCCATTTCGAGATCTTTCTCAAAGCTTTCTCATTTGGGGGCTTATTCCTGATCTCTTGGAGAGATGGTACTCGACCCCTAACTCATTGGGAAGATCCCCTATCTCTCTCCTACCATCTCTCAACCTATCCTATCCATAACCTCATCCACTTAGTCCTATATAAACAAGGCTCACTCCCATACCAAAGGGAGGAAGACTATGGTATCTACATGCTAGTGAAATCTCTTAGGACACCTTCACTCACCTCTTCGAGAATTCATGCTTCCTTGGAAGGGCTTGGCAATTGGTTTGTGTGGAGAAGGGCTGCTACGTTAAGTCATTGGTTGTAGTTCTATATCTCTATCATGTACTCCTCTATTTGCAGTAATACAAATGCTTTCCACCAATATCATTCTTATGTGTAATGATGTTGTGTTGTTTACCTGCTTAACTGTTTACATAGATCTCTTATTGTATAGATGCTCTTTACTCGTTTCTCTTTTCTGTGTCTTGATAGGTCTTGCAGCTTGGATCTGACGACCATGGGACGTGGAGCAACATTCGGGAGAAAGGATAGCAAATCAAAGAGATAAGACATCTAGCACTTGATCCTTAAGTAGATCTAGGAAACGTGTTTGTAGTCTGTTCCATTTGTTCTAGACTCACATTGAGCTAGGGAGATCCGGCTTGCCTCCGGTTGAGTGGATTGTCCGGTAACAAATTTGGCGACCATACTGGGGAGTATTCTTGTTTAGTGATCATTAATCTGAGTCATTTTCAGTTGATTGCTTGACACAAGCCTTCTTGTCATTTCTTTTGCCATTTTCCTTCTTAGGATTGATTCCATTGTCAAATCGTCACGTTGAAGATCCCGATCTTCTTCCTTTGAGTTTATACAACTTAGTTTCAAACCTGTTGGTGGTTCATTATTGGGAGATCTGATTCAATTTTGAATCTATAATTCGCCTGTCGCACCTGGGCAGTGAAAACAGAGCGACACTGTGTTTTTTTGAGTCTTTGTCCTTTGACTGTTGCTTGCTCGTCGTGTCCTATGCATTAGTAAACTGCAACATCGTCGCATATCTCGTGCAGGTAACCTACGACGTCGCACTATTTGCAAAGACAAAGTGCGCCGATCTGTCGAGACTTAGTATACAGGCATCCATCCTCTTGTTTGACAGTCTGAGCCTTGTTTTGATGTATGAACTCCCTCTGTGCTGCAACATTCAGCCAAAGATCCCATTTTGATTTGTGTGTTGAGAGTTTGGCTTGTTTGGATTGACTTTGGGTTCCGTTTTGGACAAGTTTGAAATCGGTAGCGGTGGATACTCTTCTCTCCCCCACCTTCATCCTTTCATTCTTGCATTCCCTTCCTTCCATCCCTCATCTGATCATTGCATTGGATCGCTTCCCAGACCTCATCTATTTTTGTTTTGAGCTTTGCTTGCTACTGCTTGATTTTGAGTTAAGTGTGTCTTTCAGCTTGGTTGAGTGCTTGTCTTTTCTTAAGTTTTCTAAATGTATGAATGCTGCGAGTAGTGTTTTCTTTTCGGTCATTTAGATCTGAAAGCAAAGTTGTTATCAAGTTTATTCTTTGATGCATCCATCAAAAGATTTAAAGTGCCTCTTTCCCTTTTTTCTCAAAAAATCATTGAAGAAAGATTGTTTTGCATTGAAAAGTCTCATTTGTATTTTGGAAAAGTTGAATGAATGAATCATCTACTGTGTTTTTCTCGAATTATGAATCAATTATTTTCTTGAAGAACTCATAGAACGCTTCAATTTTTTGCAAAATTGTTTTCATGCTAGGGAAAGATAGATGCATTTTCGATTTTTGTTGCCTTTGGATCATTGAAATCGAAATTGAAAAGCTTGCATATTTCATTTCATAAATCCTCTCATTTCATTACTTAGTGTTGTTTTGATTTGAAAGCAAAAGAAAAGAAATGAAAAAATGCTTTGATTTGGATAGTAGTGTTGCGTATTTGTGTGTTTCGTTGAAAAAAAAGAAAATGGTACTTTCATTGTCAAATTTGTTTGCATTGGGAATTGTGTTGCATTGAGTTTGTTTTGGCAATACCATTGGAAAAAGTTTTCTCCTTACCATAGGTAGAATTCATCGAAAGAAAAGAATATTTCGTGCATGTAGCTAGGGCTTGCATTATGTTTCCGATTATGTACTCACCTCATGCATTCACCTAACCGTCCAAGATAAAATTAACGGTAGAACTAGATAAAATTTTTAGCAACTTGTGTGTAAGTTAGAGACGTGTTCCGGCGTCGTTAAGCGTGGTAGCTGTCGTTACTTGCCAGCACTATAGTCCGGGGGTATTGTAGTCTTCCACGTACATCGGTATATCGCGATCCTTCACGTACCCACCAAGTACCATAATCCGTACTTGGCGTATATCAAAGGGTGTATCACGTACGTGACACGTATATCGGAAGGTCTCGTGCCAACGACTGTGCATTAGACAGCACCACTACGGATTTGAGCTCCCACGTACCTTGTGTATATCGGGAGACACCATTAGGATTCCTGAAACCAACCGAGTTAACCATTTGGCCATCTTGGCAAAGCAATACACTGAGAATAGCACTTGGGGAGATTAGCACGCACGTACTGTCCAGGTATGCAAGCAAGGGTACGGTCCCAATCCTCCTTGTCGCGTCATATTGTTGGACCCTGCAGTATATCGCGGTTTGTAATGCCTTGATAATCCCTCGAGGTTCCAGACTTTTGAATCCACTCTGTCACATAAGTTTGCTTGTTGCCTTAGTTTAAGTAGGCTTTCTTGGACTGCTTTTCTTTTAGAATACCTTTAGGAGAAACGCTGTTTCGGCCTTTTTTGGTTGATTTTCCTGATACTCTGGCGGATTTTCCCTGGAGAAGGTCCCGTAGGATCTTGAACTTGCCACCCGAATATCCCCTTAATTTGGAGGTTATTTCGAGGGTAAGAATGGATCATCGTAACGCGGTCGTAGTTACTGAACCCCACTTTGAATGTTGGAGGATTTTTTTTTCCACAAACTTCTTCGGATTCACCTGCCTCTCATCCCACGCAGGATGAAGAAGCACACACCCCCACTTCACAAAACCTTCCTCCTGTCATCCCGGGAGAACCTGGATCGTTGGAATGGATAAACCAACCCTAGGAAGACCCTACAACAACTGTTGGTCCTTCAATAGCTTATTGGACATCTTCTATAGACCACCCAGTGGCTCATTTTGCCATCTCATCCCCACCTAACTGGACTACTCCAGAGTTCACTAGGCCTTACTATAGGCCTGACCCTGCCGAGATTTTTGGCCCCATCCATGAACGTTTGGAACAGTTACGCGTTAAAGGTGATAAGCTTCGAAGACAAAGTCTCGAATGACACTCTGAAGAGTTCCATAATCGTCATTTCCAACTAAGACTTGACGACGGAAACACCCCAATTCATCCGATATCTTTCGGATCACCTGAAGCACCCCACCACGAGACCACTAACAAGACCGGTCAACCCTCGCAAGATTCCAGTCCTGCACCTCAAGTGAACCAACCAGTGGAAGGACAACAGTCCAACACACCTGTCACTACGATAGTTACTTTACCAATTCCTCCCCCACCTCAAAATTTGAGGGGAGGGTACTCCATTCCCATCGATTATCTTATTGGTAATGTTATTACCATGGTAGCTAATCAACAACCCACATTGGTTCAAACTTTGACTAGTGTTCAACCTGTTGTGGCTGGGGGGAAACCTCCGTTTCCTAACCAGAACGTAGGCGGTGGAGTCCCCAACGGACCTTCCGTTGGACCTCCCCAACCCGCTAGACCATCCACCACGGGATTATCTCGTGTTGGAGGGCCGTCGAATGTAACCCAAACCTCACGGAGTCAAGCGTATTCAGGTTCCATTAACCTTGTGTCGGGCCAACCTAATCCCGGAAACGCACCATACGGGATACCTTATCCCGAGAATCCATACACTCTGTGGGGGCAACAACCTCTGTTGCAACACGGACCCCAACTGACTATCCCTCAAGTACCACCACCCCCGATCGGTCCTCCCCCACCTCCTGTTGGAGGCGGCGGGCCCCCACCTAACGTTGGTGGAGGCCCACCTCATTTTACCTACAACACCCCTCACCCCTCCGGCGGTCGTGGGAATGGTCCACCACCTCCTCCAGGCGAAGGCGACGGCGGACCACCCTATCATGGTGGAGGAGGACATTTCACTTCGGGTGGCGGTGGTGGTCCACCACCCCCTACAAGCGGAGGCGGTGGAGGACCTAATTACCCCGGTGGTGGAAACCCTCATCCTTCCGGCAGCGGAGGTGGTGGGGACCCCCATCCATCTGGCAATGGAAGTGGTCCACCACCCCCTCTAGGCGGAGGCGGTGGTGGGCCACCTTATTATGGTTATGGACCCCCACCTCCTCCCGGTGGTGGCGGTGGACCTCCGCCCCCTCCCAGAGGTGGAGGCAGACCCCCAACTTATTGGAATGGACCACCTTATGGTGGTGGACCTCCTTACGGTCCGGGTGGCACACCCCCCTACGGTCAGTTTTATCCCGGTACACCTTACGGTCAGTTTAGTCCTTACACGCCATATCCATATTATCAATACGCGCAGCCTAATCCACAACTGCCCTTTTTGGCCACTTTGGACCTACCTGATCTCTCTTGTTTAACCAACGATCCTATCTACCATGGATCTAACTGGCCACTGATTCCGGTGAAACTTCTGTCTGATATCCCCAAGTTTGACGGCAAGCAGGGTGAAGACCCCAAGAACCACGTGATGAGATACCATTTATGGTGTTCATCTAATTCCTTAATGGACGATTCAATTCATCTTAGATTGTTCCAAAGGACTCTCACCGGTTTGGCTGCCAAGTGGTACATTGAGTTGCCACCGCACTCTTTTCCTGATTTTGGCTCTCTTACTATGAACTTTTTGACGCATTTCCAACTGCCTATACGGTATGAGACTGGTACTGAGCTTTTAACCTCGCTTTGTCAGAATACCGCCACTCACATTTCAGACCATATCCACGAATGGTGAAGGAGACGATGTCTCATTAAAGCTCCCATTCCAGATCAGCTCCTAGCCGACTAGTTTACTAAATCGCTCATTCCCACCATAGCAAAAGATGTTGCCATGCAAGGTGCTGTCACTGAAGAATAAGCCATCGCGAGTGCTCATCTGTTAGACCTAGTCTACACTCAGTCTGGCACTCTGTTCAATATTTTTCCTGACGCACCTCGGGACGTTAACGATCCCACGAAACCACATAAGGGACCCCAAGCTGATGGAATCATTGGTTCCCTTAACACCCAGCCTGCTATTAGCACTGTTGGATCATCCAACCTGACTCCGGCTGGCCACAGCACCGCCAAGTCCACCGCTCCTGCTGTAATTGAAGAGGTGAATTTTGTTTAATCAGCTTCATCTCAGAAGTTTAATGGCAAAAAGAAGAACAAAGGGAAATCCAAAAAGTCTTCTACCCAGCAAGAACAAAAGAGCACTCCCGACGATACCAAGCAGAAACAGAAACTTAAATATCCTTGTTTACTATGTGGAGATGACCATTTCTCCAAGGAGTGTCCCCATAGAGACGAAGTGCAAAAGTTTCTTAAGGGTAAACCAACTACCACAATCCTCAATGATCCGTTTCCTGCTTAGAACCAGTAGATGATTGCTCAAACCCCATCAGCCCAGGGGGAACCATCCAATACCGCGCATGTTCTCATGCTGCGTAACGAGACGATCAATTTGAATACTCACTCGCGATCTTACGAACTGGTCCCTTCGAAGGAACCCGCCGGAAGTAATGCTGAAAAAGCTTCCGACTCTCTAACTGATGTCACTGTACCTTCGCCTTCTCTCACCATAGAGAGACCCTCTTTAGATTCGATATTGCGTCCGCCCAGGAGTACGATTCGAAAAGATGTTTTCAATCCTAATTCTCGCGCGACACAAAATTACAATATCGTAGAGGACTTGGCCCAAGGTCCCTGCGCCATGTCCACCCTGGAAGTTTTGCAGAATTGTCCTAATCAACGCAAAACTCTCCTTGTAGCCATTGGTGTAGTCGACCCAGATTCCTCGAATACCATCATGTTCTGACTTGACAACCTTAAGTCGAGGCTCTCACACCATCTCGCATTCCAAGTTTCAGTGAACGTTGCTGGGAAGATTATCCTTCGTACACTCTTGGACGAAGGAGCCTCCACTTCTGTCATGTCCATCGCTTGTTGGAGAGCCATTGGCTCCCCCGAATTGAATCATTCTCCTACCACGTTGAAAGCATTCGACGGGCGTGGCTTTCAACCTCATGGGATCTTACAAGCCCTTGCAGTTGAGTTGGGCGGAAAGATCGTAACCATTAACATGGAAGTGGTCTCGGCCCCGTTAGATTATAATCTCTTGCTTGGTCGCAATTGGTTTTATACCATGCAGGCAGTAGCCTCTTCAGTCTTCCGCATAGTACAATTCCCCCACCAAGGATGAATTGTTACTATCGACCAGTTAGATTTTTGTACACCGGATGCCACTACTCATCCCGGTGACCATGTTCCTTCCATTGGACAGATGTCAAAATAGTATGAGAGTGTAGGGGTTGGCCTTTTGAAAGATTCATATCTCATGGGCGTTTTTCCAGCCGCGGACCCCCCTAATCATGTTGCCACGGTGAACATGATCTCCACAGAGATTTTATCTCACTCAAACGATGCTCGGCTTGTACCGGATGAAGCCACAACACACCTGCTTGGAGATATTATGCCTCTTTCACCCGCTGAATGCATTTATGAGGCTATCCAATCAGCGTCGGAGGACCATTTAACCATGGCCTCCCCATCTCGTTCTCTAAAATCTACCCATCATCATGATTTAGTGTATACATCCCTGAAGTCATCTGGACCAAGTATTCATTTGAGAGGATTTGTACACAATTTGTACAACCTTTTGAGAGGTCGTCGCAGGTTGCACATTAGCAACATGCGACGTCGCAGGTTGCTCCATAGCAAGGTGCGACGAGGTCTGTTAATGGGCAAAAATAGCCATTTCGAGATCTTTCTCAAAGCTTTCCCATTTGGGGACTTATTCCTGATCTCTTGGAGAGATGGTACTCGACCCCTAACTCATTGGGAAGATCCCCTATCTCTCTCCTACCATCTCTCAACCTATCCTATCGATAACCTCATCCACTTAGTCCTATATAAACGAGGCTCACTCCCATACCAAAGGGAGGAAGACTATGGTATCTACATGCTGGTGAAATCTCTTAGGACACCTTCACTCACCTCTTTGAGAATTCATGCTTCCTTGGAAGGGCTTGGAAATTGGCTTATGTGGAGAAGAGCTGCTACATTAAGTCATTGGTTGTAGTTCTATATCTCTATCATGTACTCCTCTATTTGCAGTAATACAAATGCTTTCCACCAATAGCGTTCTTATGTGTAATGATGTTGTGTTGTTTACCTACTTAACTGTTTACATAGATCTCTTATTGTATAGATGCTCTTTACTCGTTTCTCTTTTCTGTGTCTTGACAGGTCTTGCAGCTTGGATCTGACGACCGTGGGACGTGGAGCAACATTCAGGAGAAAGGATAACAAATAAAAGAGGTAAGACATCTAGCACTTGATCCTTAAGTAGATCTAGGAAACGTGTTTGTAGTCTGTTCTATTTGTTCTAGATTCACGTTGAGCTAGGGAGATCCGGCTCACCTTCGGTCGAGTGGATTGTCCGGTAACAGACCTACCTTTCGTTTTACCTGGAGAGCCTGGATCGGTGGAATGGTTAAATCCACCCCAGGACGACCCTACAACAACTGTTGGTCCAACAACAACTTATTGGACATCATCTCTAGGCCACCTAGTGGCTCATTTTTCCATTGCATCCCCACCTAGTGGGACTACTCTGGACAACCCTCTAGCACCTTATCGTGAACAATTGTCTCGATTCCGTACTATGGCCAAGCGGTTTCGACGACAAAGTCTTTTATGAAGGGTTGAATACCTGACGTTACCTCCTTATCAACCACTCCCAAGTTGTTATTTATCTTTTGATTCACCAGAATAATCCACACAACACGTGACCACTTATGAACCTGGTCAACCCTCACTTCCTGCACATACACCCCCTAGACAGGAGACCAGTTCTATACCTCCAACGACCCAACCTGTTGAAGGACAACAATCCAACACACTTGTTACTACCATGGTTGCATTACCTGCTCCTCCCCCACCCCAAAACTCGCGGGGAGGATACTCTTTACCCCATACCTTCCTTACAGGTAATATTAATCCTATAGTAGATAATCAACAACCCGTGTTGGGTCAACCCTTGACTAGTGGTCAGCAAGTTGTTGCTTGGGGGAAACCCCCGTCTCTTAACCATAACACTGGGGGAGGGGTTCCCATCGGTCCTTTCGTTGGAAATTCCTTACCTCCCGGACCTTCCACTACGGGATTATCCCATGTTGGGGGACCATCCAATGTAATTCAACCACCATGGAGTCAAGCGTATCCAAGTTATCTTAACCCTGTGTTGGGACAACTCAATCCCGGAAGCGCACTCTACGGGATACCTTATCCCATAAATCCATACACTCTATGGGGGCAGCCAAATGTTTTACAACATGGACCCCCACCTACAGTTCCTCAAGTCCCACCACCCCCATTTGGTCCACCCCCACCTCCCATTGGAGGCGGCGGGCCCACACACAATTATGGAGGAGGTGGACCTTTACCTTCTGGCGGAGGACCACCTCATTCTGGAAACCATGGCCCACCCCCCCTTGGAGGAGGAGGTGGAGGCCCTCCCCCTTCATGTGGAGGTGGAGGGAGACCCCCTCTGGGTGGTGGCGGACCTCCACCTTAAGGTGGAGGCCCATCCCATCCTGGTGGTTATGGTGGAGGCCCTTCCCATCCTGGTGGTGGTGGTGTTGGCCCATCCCATCCTGGTGGTGGTGGTGGAGGACCATCCCACCCTGGTGGTGGTGGTGGCGGACCATCCCACCCTGGTGGCGGTGGCGGAGGACCATCCTATTCTAGAGGAGGTGGAGGAAGCGGCCCTTACCCTTCCGGTGGTGGCGGTGGACCACCACCTCCTCCCGGCGGAGGCGGTCGAGGCCCAACCTATCCCGGGTGGCAGCGGCGGACCACCACTTCCTCTTCGAGGAGGCGGTGGAGATCCATCCTATCTTGGTGGTATTAGCGGACCTCAACCATTTGGAGGCGACCCACCCCTTCCCGGCGACAAAGGAGGGCCCCCACCTTATGGTAACAACCCACCTTATTATGGTAATGGACCACCTTATTATGGTGGCGAACCTACTTATGGTCTGGGCGGCATACCCCCTTACGGTCAGTTTCCTCTGGGAACACCCTACAACCAGTCGATTCAAGGTCCTACCGGTCCATACATGCATTATTAGTACTATCAGTACCCGCAGCCGAACCAACAATTTCCCTTTTTGGCTACGTTGGACCTTCCCGACCTGTCTCGTCTGACGAATGATCCCATCTTCCACGGGCATAACTAGCCACCCATTTTGGTTAAGTTACCATCAAATATCCCCAAGTTTGATGGCAAGCTTGGTGAGGATCCCCAAAACCATGTGATGACATACCATTTGTGGCGTTCATCCAACTCCTTGATGAACGACTCGATCCGTCTTAGGTTATTTCAATGGACTCTCACTGGCCCAGCTGCCAAGTGGTACATTGAACTACCACCCAATTCTTTTCCAGATTTCCGATCTCTTGCTATGTCATTTTTTACCCACTTCCAGTTGCCCATTCACTATGAGACTGGTACGGACTTATGACCTCCCTTCGCCAGAACACTGCCACTCATATTTCAGATCATATTCATGAATGGCGGCGAAGACGACGTCTTATTAAGGCTCATATTCCCAAACAACTCTTAGCTGATTGGTTCACAAAGTCACTTTTACCCATCTTAGCTTGAGACGTAGCTATGGGAGGAGCCGTCACTGAGGAACATGCTATTGCTCGTGCCCATTACTTAGACTTGGTTTATGCTCAATCCGACACACTGTATGAAATTGTTCCTGACGCACCCTGCCCTACGTATGATCCCACGAAACCACCCAAGGGACCACAGGCCGATGGAATCATTGTTTCCCTTGCCTCCCAACCTTCTACTCAATCTGGTGGCTCGTCAAATCCCCAAGGTTCTTCCCCATCACCACCACAGGCTGGAAACAACACTACCAAGTCCACCACTCCTGCCTTCACCGAAGAGGTGAATTCTGTGCAATCAACTTCATCTCATAAGTCCGGTGGTAAGAAGAAGAACAAAGAGAAACCTAAGAAATCTTCTAACCAACAGGAGCCCAAACCCACTCAGGAAGACACCAAACATAAGAGGAAGTTTAAGTATCCTTGTTTGTTGTGTGGTGGAGACCATTTCTCAAAAGAATGTCCCCATCGAGACGAAGTTCAAAATTTTCTCAAAGGAAACTCTACTACTGTAGTTCTCAATGATCCCTTCCCCACTCACAACTAGCAACTAAGCGCACACACCTCTCCTTCCCAAGGAGAAGCATCCTCCACCGTGCATGTTCTCATGATGCGTAGTGAGACCGTCAACTTGAACATGCGTTCTCATTTGTTTGACTCCGTTCCTCAGAAGGAACCCGTTGGAAGTAATACTAAAAAAGCTTCCACTTCGATTCCTGACGTCACCGTACCGTACGCTTCTCTCACCATTGAGAAGCCCTCTTTAGAGTCAGTGTTGCATCTGCCTAAGAGCCCGATTCGAAAAGTTGTTTTCAATCCCAATGCTCGGGCCGCTCAGAACTACAATATTGTAGAGGACCTAGCACAAGCTCCTTATGCTATGTCGACGCTCGAGGTCTTGCAAAACTCTCCTAACCAGCGCAAGACTCTCCTCACTGTCATCGGCGCAGTTGATCTGGATTCTTCTAATACCATAATGTTCTGTCTTGAGTATTTTAAGCCAACGCTTTCCCACCAGATGGCATTTTAATTTTCCACAAACATTGTTGGAAAGACAATCCATCGTATCGTCTTGGACGAAGGCGCCTCCACTTCAGTCATGTGGATTTCATGTTGGAGAGCCATTGGCTCTCCTGTGTTAAACCATTCTCCCACCACCTTGAAAGCATTCGACGAACGTGGCTTTCAACCTCATGGGCTGTTATAAGCCTTAGCAGTCGAGTTGGGGGGCAAGACCGCAACCATTAACGTGGAAGTAGTCGCTGCCTCGTTAGATTATAATATTCTTCTTGGTCGTAATTGATTCTACGCCATGAATGCGGTCGCATCATCTGTCTTCCGCATGGTACTGTCGACCAACTAGATTTCTGTACACTTGACACCGCTACTCATCCAGGTGATAATGTTCCATTAATTGGACAATCTTCACATCCTTATTGGAGCGTGGGGGTTGGCCTCATCAAGGAATCATCCCTTATGGGCGTTTTTCCAACCTCGGACCCCCCAAATTATGTTGCCACGGTGAACATGATCTCCTCTTGGATATCATCTATCCCCAACTCTACTGATCCATGGCTTGTACCTGATAAAGACACTACACACCTGATTGGAGACACCATGCCTCTTTCACCCGCTGAACTCACTTACGAGGCTATCCAGTCAACACTGGAGGACCACTTAGTTGTGGCCTCCACCTCTTGTTCTCTACAACGGACATCATCCCTACTCGATCCTCTGCTCTGAACTTTTCATTCTGATGAGTCCATTATGGACATCATGAGTGCGGATGACCCTCCGTGGGAAGACCTCCATCATCGATCGTCTTTCCTTCCTTCATCGAATACTATGGAGAATAGCATCACCACCATCTTTACACCGTATGTATACCCTTGCTCTCAGTCCTCAATACTCACATGTCAAACGGACTCTGAAGGAAACTTGTCCAACATTGAGCCTACCATTTCGGTCGACATATCCGTCACTCCTGGTGTAGTGGAACAAATTCGTTTAGGCCAGAAGTGTTCCCCTGAAGAGATTACAACGTTCACAGCCTTGTTCAAGCAATTTCGAGACGTGGTTGCTTGGACCTACGAGGAGATGCCCAGGATAGACCCTACTATTGTTTCACACACAATTCAAACCTATCCTGATGCTAAACTAGTCCGACAAAACTGCCACCGGTACAGCCCCGAAGGACTGTGGCAATCAAGGCAGAGATTGAAAAGCTGGTTTTATCTACCCTGTCCCATTGACAGAATGGGTCTCAAAAGTCGTCCCTATAGCTAAAAAGCAGGGTACCATTCGTGTCTGAGTTGATTATCGGGATCTCAACAAGGCTTGTCCTAAGTATAATTACCCGACCCCCTTTGTCGACCAAATCATTGACAATTGTGTTGGAAGTGTCATTTTTTCTTTTATGGATGGATTTTCCAGCTACAACCAGATTGAGATCCACCCGGTTGATCAACACAAGACAACTTTCATCTGTCCTTGGGGTACGTTTTCTTATCGCAAGCTCCCTTTTGGCTTTAAAAATGTTGGTGCCACATTCCAATGGGCCATGTCGTATGCCTTTCACAACGTGAAGGACTTTGTGGAACCCTACTTGGACGATCTACCTGCCCATTCACGGCAGTGCGAGTACCACATTGACCATCTGACGGCGGTATTCCTCAGATGCAGGCGCTATAACATCCGTTTGAACCCTCACAAGTGTATCTTCTGCGTCGAGTATGGACGCCTCCTTAGTTTCATTATCTCGAAAGATGGGATCTGCATTGATCCCTTGAAGGTGGCAGCCATGGTCGCTCTCCCACCTCCCAGTGACATCACAGAACTTCAAAGTTTGCAAGGGAAGGCAACTTATTTAGGGTGTTTTGTCTTCTCGCAAAATATGTACGGTTACATGAGACTACTCAAGAAAGACGTCCCGTTCATTTGGGACAACCAAGCGCAACAATCTTTCGATAGTCTCAAGCATGCTATCACGCACGCCCCTGTGCTCCAACCGCCCAATTACTACAAGGATTATATCCTTTATCTTGCCGCTTCTGCCACCACGATCGCCAAGGTCTTGGTACAAGAAGACAAAAACACCCAGGAACTTGTGATATACTACCTAAGTAAGGGTCTCATTGACTCTGAAACTCGCTACTCACATGTCGAGAAGCTCGCTCTCGCGGTAGTCGTTTCCGTCTAGAAGTTCCGACATTACATTTTGCTCCGCACCACCACCATCATCACCGATTTGAACCCCATGTACCACGTTTTGACACGTCAGGTGCTTGGGGGCAAGTATTCACGCTAGATCGTGATACTGCAGGAATTTGATCTCCTATTCGAAAAGGCTAAGTCTAAAAAGTCTTTGGTGTTTGTCGAGCTGATATGTGATCTTCCCCAGGCTGATGTCGACTTTGAGCCCAATGATTCTCTTCGAGACGAATCATTGTTCCTCATCAGCATGTCTTATCCGTGGTATGGAGATGTCACTTTATATCTTCAGACCCAATGTTTCAGCCCCCAACTCTCACGGGATGACCGCTGTCAAATACGCCACCATGCAAAGTATTACCTGATCATCACTGATACCTTGTATCGTCGTGGTATTGATTCTATTCTTCGACGTTGTCTTAGTCATGAGGAGGCTGAACGCATCTTAAATGACTGTCATGCTGGGGCGTGTGGCGGTCATCTCTCTGGGATGGCTACAACCCAGAAAATACTTCGCGCAGGATATTATTGGCCATCTATATTTAAAGATTGTATCGAGGCTGTAAAAAAATGTCCTCCATGCCTGCACTTTCAAACTAAAAAGCACACCCACCCAGCCCTGGTACACCCGATTATTGCCGTTGGCCCCTTCGCTAAATGGGGCATTGACTTCATGCACTGTAAGCCTACCTCGGCCGGGGGGCATGGTTACGTCACAGTAGCCGTGGATTAATTTACAAAGTGGGCCGAGGCTATACCTACATACACGGACGACGACAAAACCGCCGCACTCTTCATATTCAATCATGTTATAGCGCGGTTAGGAGTTCCTCAAGCTATAGTCACCGACCATGGTTATCACTTCATGAACCACATGGTTGACGAATTGAGCACTATATTGGGTTTTTTCCATGAAAACTCAAGACCGTACTACTCGCAGTCCAATGGACAAGTAGAGGCCATTAACAAGGTCTCAAAAACCATGATCCAACGCATGGTGGGTACGCACAAGTCCAACTAGCACAAAATGCTCTTTTCCGCACTCTGGGCTTATGGAACATCCGTCAAGACCGTCATTGGATTTACTCCCTTCCAATTAGTTTATGGATTGTAGGCAGTCCTACTAATAGAGTGCGAGATTTCGTCCCTCAAACTCACAGTTGAACTTCTCCCTAACACTACTGCTGAGGAAGAAAGCTTCCTCTACCTGGAAAAACTCGACGAGACTCGCCGAGATGCTTCTCTTGCCAACGAGGCACATAAGAAACGCATCAAAGCACAGTATGACAAGTCGGTAAAAACTCACGTCTATAGCGAGGGTGATTTGGTCCTCACATACGACCAAAGACATGATAAGCTGGGGGCAGGAAATTTTGAGTCCATGTGGCATGGACCCTACATAGTAAAACACATCCTTGAGAAGGGAGCCTACGAACTTGAAGACTATGACGGGATATCTTTAGGTGAACCCCGCAATGGGATTTACCTGAAGAGGTACTATGCCTGATTTTTTCATGCATAAGTACTTTGTATATACTGTACATGGCATGTGTTTTGTGTGGTGTGATGCTTTGATTTGCGTGCTTAGGTATTGTTTCGTTACTTTTACCATGTTTTGTCTACGTGTGCAGATGGCAACTTGATACAGATTCGCGGACGGCGCTAGCCAGCATACCCGCAACCTTGCCTCGGCAGCCTGGGTGTTATACTCACCCACCGGCAAGCTTGTTAGCTCAGGAGGAATGTGTCTAGGTTTTGCAACCAAAAATGCTGCAGAATATCAGGCAGTCATTGGAACCCTAGCCGATGCTATTGCTTTGGGTATGGACCACGTTGTCATCCATTTGGACTCTCAACTGGTGGTCTCTCATCTTAACTAGGTTTATGCCATCCGCAACCCTATCCTACTCCGTCTTTTCCGACGAGTTCGTCCTCTGGAAAGGTCCTTCAAATCCATTTAGTACCTGCACATTCCACGAGACATGAACATAGTTGCCGACTTGATGGCCAACTTCATCTTAGATTGGTACATTGCACACACATAGCATATTCATGAACATAAAAGTAGACATAACTTTGTAAATAACTCATCACATAAGCAAACATATAAACAAGATCTCATATGGAACAAAAATGTATAAAGCCTCCAAAATGTCTGTATATATATAAATCGAGATAAAGTAGTGCCGATACAAAATCTGAAGCACGATGGCTTTCAGTGAGTCTATACAAAATCTGAAGCTTGATAGCTTTCAGTAATACAAAATCTGAGGCTCACAAGCTCTCAGTGCATACATAATATCATAAGGCCTAACGCCTGGCCCGTACACCCTTGGGTCTCGCAGTCCTCGCCTGTTGGCCATGGAAACAATCAACCGTTGTTGGAGCCAAGGCCGCAGCTATGGTAAAAGCTGCGAATTTTGAGGAAAAAGCAGAAGTATGGAAGGATGCAGATGCCCAGTGTAGTTGAAAGAGGCATCGCATTCAGTCTACACGGAAGTTGCGAGACACTCAGTCTCCGGCTTCCTGCGCAGTTCCTAGAAACATCCGCGCATGTCTAAAGTTTGGTTGGAGCGAGCCTAGCTGCGCTCTTGCGAAGCTTCTCCCCGGACCGTTGAACTATCGCTCTTGCGAAGTTCCCTGTGTCAATTTGCCGCTTGAAGTTTTGTTGTGGACCCCTATAGGCACAGTTCCCTAAGTTGAAATGACCCGCCGAAAATTTTGAATTACAGCAGTAATGTAGCCGCATCTGAAATAAATGAAGGATAAACCTGGCATTTAAGTGTAGCCGCTCTGACAGATTCGAAGTGATCTCCGTAAGATTTGCATTTAACCCATGGGCCGAAAGTTTTAGCTTCTCCCGGAAGCCTGTCAGAAGCCGTCCATCACAGTAAATGCACCGCAGAGGCGAGGGGGATCGTAGGGTTGTCAACTCATGCATAGCCGCCTATAGCTAGTAACCCCACTTGCCCGCATTTACTATCACCTTGCTATAAATACCCCACACTTGTATAATTTCGGGTTACTTTTCTCGAGATGCATAGTCTTGTTTGAGAATCTGAGTTATTATTTTCAGAGCCGAGTCGTGCAGAGTGTCTTCCTTGTAGTCAGCGTCCATATCCCACCCTGTTCCATTGTTCCTGTCCAAAGTTCGTGTTACCTATACCCGTTCACGACGGAGAACCTGTCAACCGAAGAAGTTGTTCGTCAATTCCTGCGCCGAGGCCTAGATTTCGGCATGACTACCCCCGTGACCGCTTCGACTTATGTACACCCTGGTTACCAGGATCCCAGACAGTCTCCGGCTACAAGAGCGTCTCCGTCGCAGCCAGAAGAGCCCGTTCCAGAACCGTTGGTGACTATGGTGAATTAGATTCCACGGCGACCTGACGATGCACCAGAGGTGCATATTCCGAAGAACGCAAAGTATCCGCTTCCGTTACCTCCATTACCGGCCGGCGTGCGAGTAGAAGGGTCCCTGCTCGGACACCTTCCACTGGTCAAGTTCTCTGATTTCAACCTTGGAGACTACAAGACATATCCTCAGTTCCAGCTAGACCGATATCTGACGGTAGTGCATAATCCCACCAGAAAGGTTGACGAATTCATCCCGAAGGGATTTGCAGCAAATCTTGAGCGCCCTGGGCTCCTGAACCTGTTAAAGCTACCGCATTTCGGGCGTAGCAATGAAGTGAACGCAGTCGTTAAGACACTGCTATCCTGCGTTCATGGAGGTTACCTTTGGCTCGGGAGGCCAATCGACTTAAACGTCGATTTGATTCATCGCATTACTGGCCTGTCTAAGGCTGGTAAGGACCCCAATATCCATTTTATGGGAAAGGAGAAGGATAGAAAACTGGCTACAAAGCTGGTCCAGAAATACAACCTTACAAGAGGAGGTCGGGCTTATGACCTCACAATAGTAGAAGACGAAGCACTGAGATTTACAGGAAGTTTTCTCGCGGGCAGACTTCTCACGAAGTGCAGACCAAAGGAAGTTACTGGAGCTGTCGTGGAACTTGCCATCGCAGCTGCGGAGGGAGAGCAGTACAACTGGTGCCTCTTCCTCCTCAATTTTTTTTTGGAAGACTGCCGGAACGTTCAAGATAACCCCGGTCAGTCGTTCCATTTTTCTTGGCTTTTAATTCTATGTGCTCTCGTTGGGTGGAAGGAGCCCCCGAACACTCAGTTCCTTCCGCGCCGCGCAGGAGAACCTGCCGGAATTCGCTATGTAAACCTTTGGGAATCCCCTAATCCCGCGAAGCGCAAGATGAACCGCGCTGTATTTTGTGAATACTACTATCTCCTCAGAGATACCATTCAGGAAATGCCAAGGCTGAGTGAGGAGACAGCGACAATATATGAAGGAAAGCTGGCCTTTACTGTCGACTTACATCAACTTTACCTCCGTCCCTGCGGCATTCAAGAGGAATGGGCCGTAGGTCTTTACAGGATGACCACCGAAGATGTCGAAGAAACTATCAAGTCTTGGTCGGACGAATGGAGAGAAGAAGCCGACATCGCATCCGCGATGCCACCCGCCGCTGCGCAAGAGAAGGATAAGGGCAAGGAAGCCCCTGAGCAAAGAAGCGATGAAGGCTCGACAGAGCCAGCCACCAAGAAACAGAAAGTGTCGCATCCCTCTGAGGCCATTCCCTCGGGGATCGACCAGTATTTGAAAGAGCAATTTCGCGAGATGAGGAACACGCATGCTCACATCAGAAGTGCTCTAGACCTACAGTTTGTGGAAATAAAAGGTCTCGCAGGAAGGATTGCGCAGACCCATGCGCCAGCATCTACTTCGCAGGCGCCACAAGAAATTCCAAGTGCCGAGCGAGTTGAAGAACTCATAGAAAGGCATACTGTCGTGCATATTCCGCCTATCAGCATGACACTTCCAGATCCGCTAGCTGCACTACAGGTAAGCGCCGTTGGGCCCATTGAAATCAATTTGTCTCTAATTCCTATAGAGACTCTACAGCTAGTGCATGAGAAAGTTTCTCTTGAGTTGAGAGCTAGAGAGCTCTCTACATTCCAGGAAAATCAACGACTGCAATCGCAGGAGATAGAGTTGAAGGCAAGCCATAAGAATATATCCGAGAAACTTGCACTTTATGAGGCGCAAGACATTGGCATTAGAAACGTAGTAGATGAGCTTTCCCAGGAATTGTCGGCTTGCGAGATTCAACCAGACCTCCCTCTGGTTGCAAAAGTTCAAATTATTGGAGGAAGGGTGAAAACCCTGGAGCAAGAAATAGTTGCTATGGCTGAGGGCCATAGAACCCAGATCGCTGAGCTAGAAGCTCGTGTTGCCGCGCAGTTTACGGATGATGCGTAGGTACAATTTGAAGCACTGAGCAGAGCTTCCATGCAGATGAAAGACAAAATACAGGAAGCTGAGAACCTGATGAACCAAGCTATGGAAGCTTGGATGGAGCTTGAGAAGCTCCCTTTTAAAGTTGGTCTTTTGGAACAGGTGCAAGCTGCAGAACAGTCCCTAACTGTTCTGGCTGAAGAAGCTAAGGCCTTAACAGGCTTACCGAAAATGAAGAAAATGGGCGAAGTGCGCAGAATGCAACAGCAACTGCACAAGCTCAGAACTGAAGATGAGAAGCTCACCAACAACAATCAGCCATTCATGGATGAGTATGCTGATATCGTGGGTCAAGTCGAGGCAAAAATCAAAGAGATTGCTGAATCTCAAGAGGTGATTGATGCCATCACTAAAGAAGAAGCCACTGCAGAAACGGTGCAGACTGCTGTGGAATGTGTTGATGAATTGGACCACGCTATTGCGCAGTGGAAGAAAGCATTCGCGCAAACACAAGCAAAAGCAGATGCGCAAGTAAAGCGACCACGCGCTAGTGCGAGTGGCTCGAGGGCGAGCCACAAGTAAGTGTTAGGGGCCTGTTGGAGCCAAGGCCGCAGCTATGGTAAAAGCTGTGAATTTTGAGGAAAAAGCACAAGTATGGAAGAGTACTAAGTTTTGAATAAGCGCCAATTTTGGAACAGAAGTAGACGGTGCACAGTACGGTGCCAGATGGATAATCTCAGCGCAGATTACGGACCGGAAATCGCGGAGCTCGCGCGCACGTCAGAAGAGAATGAAGGTAGCCGAGTGGAAAGCCCAGCTACCATAATCAATGAAGCAATGGAGTAGAGGGCTCAGCTACCCTCATTTAAGGCTAAGTATAGAAGTTATGGTTGCTCGGATCAAGGAAGAGCAACGGACCAAGGCATTGAAGGCGAAGGACAAGGCGCCCATACCCGTAAGCTGCGCCGGAATTCATGGAGCCTGCAGGAAGCGGCGACATGACTGCAAGCGACGCCTACAGTACAACTAGCCATGTGCGTGGTTAGGGTTTTTGGGGATTACTGCTGGGAAAGGCCCACAGTTTTGTAAAGGTGCGACCGCCATGGCCACCTATATATATGTATAATTGTGAAGGGTAGATGTTACTCAGTTAGTTGGTTAGACAATTAGCTAGCTAGCCTGTGAATTGGTTAATTAGAGAGTCAGTTAGCTAAGCCTCTGAGTGAGCTAGCTAAGATAATTGATGCTAGATGTAAGAAGGATTGATCGAGTTGATCATCCTCTGTTACGACCTTGTCGATTGTTTTCTACCGTGTTGCTAGAAAACAGGAGTTAGAGCTGGTTAGCAGTGAAGCTAATCCCTGAGTCGCCAGACAGTCTGAGTCGACGTCTGTGCTTTTGTAATCTTAGTAGAAGAGACTAGATCGAGAGAAGGGCTCCCAGCTGTGTGCGTGGAGTTTCCTGGAAAGATCTAAGGCTGCAGCTGTGTGCGCAGCATATTGTAGGAATCTATCATTTTCGGGTTAATATAAGAGACTCCCGTGGACTTCATATTTCTCGATGTTATGATGTTATGATGTTATGATTAAAGTGATTGCCTGATTTAGTTTACTGAGTATACCTGAATGCCGTATTATCTTTATGAGTGTGCTGAGTGAGTTCGTGAAGCTTCCGTGGGACTTATAATTGCTAAGTGTCGAAGGACACCGTAAGACACTGACGCCGCAGCGATAGTGGAATGCGTTGCTGCGCTGGGCGCGCAAGCGGAAACGATACACGGAGTATCGGCGCAGAGGACAACTGGTCCTAGCGCATGAGTGGAAATATCGCGTAGCAGGGCTGAAGAAGAGGAGTTTGAGCGCTCTGCGCTTGAAAGTCTGAGCAGGGTCGGACCTTCCGCTTCGAGAAGTCGTCAAGGGAACAAGCGATCGTCGCATCGCCAAGGTTAAGGAAACGTGATTCCTTAGCCCCCCATAGCCACTTCGGGTGAGACCTCGAGCTGCTGCGCAGCTCGTTGCCGAGAGGGCCAGTGCGCCAAGGGGTTTTGTTGCTGCGCTTCATTAAAACCCGGGTCTGTCCAAAAAGCAGCCAACAACCGCCCTCGCTACCTTGCGGAGTAGCACACTGAAATGCAAGGTCACGCCAACCGTGTACCTTTGCATGGCTCGCGGTAACTCATGCACTGCCAGCTCTGGAACGTCTAATGTCAACCTAGTGAGGTTCTCATAGACATCTTCCATCTCTACGATGGCATCATGCATGGCTGGGGCTATAGCTGGTGCCTCTCCCCTCCTCGCGAGAAGTGAAACTCCAACTGGTCGTGAAGGGCCCACATCTGCACAAACATGTTTTTAACTCATCAGCACTACCCAAAATTTTATAAATACACAAAATGAAAAAATACAATGGTCATTGTTCTTACCGATATCTCCCCACTCTGCTCTCTGAGGCAACACCAGGTCTAGATCCTCTTTGAAGTCGGTACCACTGTACAGATAGTCCTTGATCATGAGTACCTGGCCTTCCATCCAGGTGAAGAATACAGAACCATACCCGATGATCGGATCCCCACCACCATGGCGGGCCATTACATCCATCCATCGAACCATATGAGGATCCTTGGCATCCCTATCATCCAAGGTCACCTGCGGGCGTAAGACAGGTACCTGCTCCAGTAAGAAGGAGATCACTACTGATCCATAACCGAATTGCTTGAGTTCACCACGCCGACACTTGGTCAGCTGAGATCGAAGGTTGGTGAGGAGTCCCTCACACTAGTTAAACACCTTAGGAGGCATACACTCCTCTACATATAACATTTGGGACTTGGTATCCAGGTGAGCCACTTGGCTCGCTGCTATCCTCACTATAGTGAAGAGTATGATGCGCAATGGACGTTCTCGAAGCTCCTTAATGGGATTTTTCCCACTACTGGCAACGACATCTGGAGTACAATGCTGAGCGATCAAATCATCCACTGTCTGGTAACTCCCTCGTATCCGGTGAGAGACACAGTATCCCCCCTCCAGGATAGTCGTGTCAAGAAATAGATGTCCTCGACATCTATATTCAGCACGTGTTCCCCAATCATGAAATACTGCTCCGCTGGATCCCAACTCCGGATCATGTGCTTCAGTAATGGGACTTGGGCCCTCATGCCTTGAACCTGGAAGTACTTCAACAGTCCACAGTTTCCCAATGCATGCACACACAATGGATGATTTGCCGCTTGTACATCTTCTACTTCGTGTTCACGTTTCACGCCATTCAAGAACCATGGTGACGGTCGTAAACCTGTCAAAGGAAGCATTTAAACACTATTAGAACTCATCCAAACCATTGAAATTTTTTCTTGTGGGCTAGGTTTTGGTTTGAAGTAGGGCATTTCCGCCGTCGCACCCTGTCATTGCTGACAGGGTGACGTCGTCGTAAAGCACCCTTATGGGTTTTGCGACGACCCGGGTTCGTTGCTGTTCCCGTAAAGGAGGCTTGTGACGACCCGAGGGCACAAAATCCCCTCATAAATCAACCCAAAAACCTAAAAAATGAACAAAAACAAAATTGTAAACCACTAGAAAGATGATGGTTGAGGTCTAGGTTTACCTGCTCCTGACGGTTTGCGAAATAGTTAATCGTAGCTCCGGCAATCGAAGAATGAAAATCAACTCCAAATGGCACTTTCTTCTCCCCAAACTTGGCAAATGAAAATGGTAATTATTTTTGGTCATTTTTCCTATTTTATAAACAAAGATAATATTCTTTTTTCAAATTTAGATGCTTTATGGGTTATTTGCTATAGTTTGGATTATTTTCTACATTTTAATACCCAGTTGACTATTTGACCTAGTTTTCAAGCATGCATGAGACATTAAGTGTTTTCATTTGCGCTATTCTCACATCATAGCGATCATCTCATAAATGTTGTCAGGTATGAACAACTCGTTGAATATTTTTGTTGTTATTTTCGCCTGTTAGAATTTGTTTATTTAATGATGACGACCTAAATCTTTGTTCTTTCTTGTGCTCATAAAACCATGAGAATAAGTCACCGAGTTATGATTTATCATTTTTTCGGGCTCGTTAAACTCCTACGGAAAAGGAACCCCCCCAGAGTCTATCTTTAAGCTCTTTTCAGGCTCTCGAAATACGAAAATATCGCCAAGCGAACTTGTCATGTTCACGCTTGCTAAAGTATTTGAATGGTCATCTCCCTGGTGATAGTTTACCCCTTTTTCGGACTAGGGGGCACTACTTAAGAAAAAGGAATACTCCAGTCAATCATGACTGGAAGAGTCCTCTCTTGCGTTGTTTTACCCTTTTTCGGGCGAAGAGGCTAACCTTATGAAAAAGGACCTTTGGAGTCTTCTTTAGCTCTTTTCAAACTCTTTAAACATGAAATGACGATCGAGTTTACCTTCTATGGACTCGTTAAAATTTAACATTGAAGGGCCCACTATGGGGTGAACCCCTCCTCTCTTGGGTTTGGAAAATATTTGGGATTGGACTCATTTATGAGATGGGCTATACCGAGCATCTGGTTACCCTCATCAAGCTCATAAAAAACACATGAGGCACTCATAAGTCATGATGGGGAAAAAATGAAAGCTTTTGTGTTACACTTTTTACATGTGGTAGTACCTAGTTGTTCTTGAACATGACACTCATTTGCATTCGCATACCATACTTGGGTCATCCGTTTGTCCTCGAGTTTTACCCACTTCCCGGGTCTTGTTACTCCTTTGGGTCATCCAAAGAATACTTCCATCATCAGTTGCATTAGGAATTGGCATCATTCTTGTCATGTCGATACTGCCAAGTCATGCCATGCCCATGTGCAAGAATACTTTCACCACTCATCATTTGCAGTAAACACACCTTCCACCATGTTAGGTCTACTCTGAGTCAGTCCTGTATGTTACTGTACCATCCGATCTGTTCAAAACAACCTTTGTCGTGTTTCGTGTCGATGATGGGGGATTCATCATGACCCTCCTTCGATGGATTCATCCTCATTGACTTCAACACATCATCCGAGGACTGAATCTAAAAACCAATCAAGTACCTTGGACCTGCATGCCTCAATGGTAGGTTACCTCGCTTTCAACATGAGTTCACATCATTGACTCTTGATCGAGAGATTTCATCATGTGTTCAAATTCAAGTCATTCATTCACGCTTGGTGATATGTACTATGATACCTTGGGGATCATTGACATCAATGGTGATTTCCCTCGCATTTGTTAACGGTATACATCAATGACCGATAATCAAGTGGTTTCTACCATATTCGACGTCAAGACATTTGTAATCACATGGATAGATTCGTATCATTGCGGGTTCGACTTGAAGACCCTGGGGAGTCATGTTTTACCCAGGTTGCGATGGAGATTTTTTGAGTCATATCACACGAATCCACATTTGTATTGGTCATGGCTCTGTTATCATCTCATCATGGATCTACACTTGTATCTAGTAGCCATGATTTTGTTCAGTCGATTCTTTACTACCATGGATCTGCATTGTATTGGTCGGTAGGCATGTTGTGAGTTATACGAGAATGTGTTCTCAGAGTCAGTTGTAATGCAGTAGCATTTTCTATCCGACAAGCCATTGCCATTCCTTTTTTCAAAGCATTTCACTTGTCCAGTTTCAACAGCTTCATGCTTTGGGGGGCATTCTATTACACCTAAATCTTACCATCATGAGACTTAGTGTATATACCCTTGAAGTATCCATGACCAGGGAGTCAATTTGAAAGAGTTGTTGATCCTTTATCGTAAAAATCTAGGTGGATAGTCGCAACTTGCTCTCTTCCATATTGCGACGACCGGGATCATCGCAGGTTTCTCCTTGATAGAGTGCAACGATGTAGCATTTTGTCCTTATACAGCATGCACCGACCTCATTTGCCACCTGTTTCCCTATTACAACCTACGACAATGTCAGTTAATATGGATAAAAGGAAGCTTCGAGCGATTTCTCGAAGGAGGATGATTTGGATCTCTATCCCTAACTTATAGGTTGAGCTGTCCTTCGGTTCCTCCATAATTGGGAAGATCCCTTGGTCCTCTCCCACTAATCCTCAACTCATTCCTATCCTCCTAGTCCTATTTATATGAGGCTCCTCTTCACTCCAAAGGGGAGGAAGCCTATAGTACTTACATGTTGGTGAAATTAGCTTAGGAGATCTCTATTCATCTCTTGGGAGATCTATACTTCCTTTGGAGGTTTTGGAATTGGCTTGATTGGAGAAGGATTTATACGTTAAGCCTTGGTTGTAATCACTTTCTTCTATGTACTTTCCCTTTTTATACAGTAATATAAATGCTTTCCACCAAATGTTGTTACATTGATGATGTTTGTGTAGTTTTCCTGTTTAAATGCTTACTTAGATCTGTTATTGTTTAGATGCATTTTACTACTTGTGTTGTTCTGTATGTCTTGACAGGTTTTGCAGCTGAGATCTTAAGACCATAAATCTTGGAACAACATCAAGGAGAAAGGATCCGCGATCTAAAAGGTAAGGCATCTAGTCACTCGATCTCTAATTAGATCTAGGAAAGTTATTTCATATTCTGTCTCATTTGTTCTAGGCTTACATTAAGCTAGGGAGATCATGCCCTGAGTCCGCTCTTGGTAGATTGTCCGATAACATTCATCATCATCATCAAACACCCTGATATTTGTAACATTATCAGGTACAAATGGCCTGAAAATCAATTCAATAGAGCATTTATTATTTGTTGGCACTAGCCTGGAAGCGGAGGTAGCTAATAAATCAGTTGCAACATTCTGTAATCTAGGAATATAATTAATGTTAAAAGCATCAAACTATGAAATTAAATTCCAGACTTCAGACTGATATCCTTTTAAGTGCGGAGACAGATAATGAATTGTATTTCTTATTTGTCTAACAACTATTTCTGAATCACCAAAGACCTTTAGATACTTGATATTCAAATTTATAGCTCTTTTTAAACCTTGGACTAGAGCTTTGTACTCAGTTGTGTTGTTTGGACATTCAAACTCTAGTATTCAAGAAAGAAATTGCTTGTTTCCTTCAGGATCAACTAGAACACAACCTTCTCCGGATCCCTCTTGCGTTTTGGAACCATCAAAGTACAAAAACCAACATTTATTTTATGTTTTAACTATGTTAGTATTATTTCCTAAGTCAGTAACTAGCTCTACTATGTTACAATCAATTTCATTAGTCCGTGAGAATTGAAGGAGATCAGACTGTTTGTCTGAATTATGACTGACATCTTCCGATTGATAATTCCCTGGTTCGATTTCTAAAAAACAATTCCCCAAAACCGAGGATGAAAAATTAACATGCTCATTATTTTCCTCCAACTGAGTTACATTCTGTTTCATATGAGGCTCTCTCATTACCTTGATCTGATTTTGCTTGTTTTGATAAGGCAGCCACAGTTGAGACCAATCTGTTGCAAAATAACCATTCAGTTTCGTAGACCAGTCCCTGCTCAATATCAAACCATAACCTTCAGGTATATCTACTACCATGATATCTATGAATTGACACACCCTTGGGTCAATAGATAATCTAATAAGCACGTCTTTCATCTCTCCTATGACTTTAACAACAGATCTGTCCAATTGTATGATCTGGGAAGGATATGGTATAGGCTTCCCATTTATTTTTTTACAGATTGACAATGGCATAACATTGGATGAAGATCCAGAATCAACCAAGCAATTATGTACATTATGATTGAAAATTTCAAAAGTTAATAGGAAAGGTAGAGTTTGAGATTTTGATTTTCCACCAATGCTTGCTTCGTTAATCTCAGTATCAGACTCAACGGTTTCTAAGGTACTGCTTGATTGTGGGTCAAAATCCTATAGCAATTTCTTTCTTTGATGGGGAATATTACATAATTCAAATATAGATATATTTGCTTTAGTTTTCTTAATGTCTTCAACAATATCATACCCCATGTTGTATTCTTCCGTGCTTTTCCCAATATTTCCAGTTTTATTCACTACGACCATTGTCTGATTATTTGTTATTGGGCTTGTCTCTTTTACAACTCCAGTATTCACTTTCGGTTGAGGCTGGGTGATGCCAACATTCTTTCTTGGAGCTTCTTTTGTAATCTTTACCTTAGGCAACACCATGCTTTGATCCGCCACCGGTCCTTTACTTCTAGTGGTAATATTCACTGATGATACTTGGAATTCTTTAGCTGGTTCTTCTTCATTCAACCCCAAAGTGGGTGCCCAATCCCACAACACCATTGTGGTTTCCTCAGTTGGCTCCTCTTGTTTTTTGGTTTGATCTTCTTCCACTTCTTCCTGACCAATCGGTTGAGCATCCAACAATTGGTTCATTACTAAAGTCATTGAATTTATCCATTGTGGGCAGTTCTTTTCATAATGATGTTCTTGATGAAAAGTGCATAAATGTTCCATGCCAACTTCATTCGTATTTAGGATAGCAGAATTAGTAATAGGTGGTAAATACTGCCCACTTTCTTCTCTTTTCTTGTAGAAAGGTTTGAATGGTTTTCTAGATGTACTAGATCCTTTCTCTTTCTCTAAATCCACTATTTTGTTTGACAATTTTTGTACCATTTTGACCACGTTTTCCAATTCATTTGAGGTCTCTTCGTTAGGTCTAGCTAATATGAGAGGCTTCTTGTTGGTTTTTGGTTTTACTTATGAATCCAATGCATGTTTCGAAATACTATCCATTTTAGCTTCTACTTTCTTAGCTTCTTCATAATTTTCTATTAATGTAGCCTTAACCGCCCTTTTAACGAACATGGGTATAGGTGGATACAGTGCTGTGGTATAATATTCTACCAAGGATTCTTCAGCTGGTTTTGTTGTAGCACTAAAATTATTTAATAGAGTAGTGAATCTTTGATTAAACTCCTGCACCTTTTCTTTCTTATCCATCCTAATAGATAGCAATTCTTTCATGAGTGTGGAAATGGTCTTTTGATTTCCAAATTTATTTAAAAAAAAAATCAAAACCATCCCAATTTGCTATAGAATTAGCTTGTAAGCTAAAGTACCAAGAAGATGCCCTAGGTTCAAATGTGTAAGGAAAAATCCTACAGACCACATCTTCATGTTCAACATTTAAAAGATTCAGAGCCAAGTAAAAACTCTTCAAATGATCTTCAGAAGAAATGCCCTTTCCAGGGTCAAACTTGGGAAGCACTCGTTTTGGATGTTTGGGCAAATCATTCAATGGAGCGGATATATTGAGTGGTCCTATGGCTCTCCATGCAGACACATTTTCATCCATAATTCGTGGTGGTGAACGAGGTGGTGAATGTGGTGGGGTTTGAGGAATTTCCTGAGTTGGAGGAGATTCTGGTCTCAATTGATCAAGAGGTTCAGTGATTTCTTGCAGAGATAAATCCAACTACTCTTCCAAATTTTATACAAGCATCGAATCTCTGGTATATTGGATTTCTTTCTTGGGAAGTTGCCTTCTGGGTAATACAGAAATAAAATTAAATCCCCAAAGTTTCCTCACATAAGAATGCGTATGCCTACGGAAATGATTTACTTCTTCAAAGGGGACAGCGTATAGAGTTTCTTGATGTTCACTTCCAGAATTCAGATTTTCTTGATATTTAGGTTTCAGAATGAAGTCTTCTGGTATAGCTGTTTCAAGTGGGTTTCCAGAGGAATCTTTCTATACAAATGGATCTCCTCTGTCAGCCATGCACTTGCGACCCTCCTTCTAGCACCAAAAATTGTTGATGCCCCTGAAATCGCAGCACCGACAGTTGGGGATTCTCCCTAGTAAGCAAACCCAATTAGATTGTTCACCGTTTGGAGTGGGGAATCTGTTCGGTTAACGGTCCGGCTACCACGTGTGTGTTTGTTTAAAGTTCTTTACCGGTTGCGTTCCGGTTCACCGTTTATGTATTTTATATTTTATTATGAGATGCACGTGCCCTAATTAAATGCTTATAATTGACAGGCATCAACCACACTAGCGATGCGCATGTTCTTACCTCTCGTATTACCGTTCCTGCCTTATCAATTACCTATTTATTCCTATTCTAAATTAATCTAATCTAACTATCATATCCCTGTAGGGAGCAAGATTGAATTACGAGTAATAAACTGGAAATGCTCATAAAAGTCTCACAGATAGTTGTTTCAACACATTGATCACATTCACAGTAGAAAGAATATCAAAGATAGCTCGGATATGATAAAACACATTATTACTCATTTAGCTCATAAACAATTGCATAGAAAGCAAAATAATTCATCACCATGAAGTAATTCAATAAAGTTAGAACGATCTCACAATTTGAGTTATAAATGCAATAAGAAGTAGTTCCATTCACATTCCACACATTCCATGAAAAATCTCCGCACTAGCTTTTCCTAGGCAACAAATCCTTCTTTATTAAGAAAAAAAATAGTTCTCATACAAAATAGTCCAACTCTATTGTACTTGCCAAAAGTCCTTTACTCTCTATTCTCTTCCCCTATTTATATCTTTACCAAATTTGTCTTCGAGTGTCTCTTCACATACCCTAACCCTAGGGATCCCCAAATTTTGTCTTCTAGTGTTAATACAAAGAAATTACAAATATTAATTTCCAGTTGTCTTTTCCAAATCAGAAATGTATTTGGACCACATGTCAGTTTCTTCTAAAATAATATTACTTTAGACGAGCTCCACCATTTTTAAAGAGATCTCATGATTATATAATTCTGCTTCTATACTATTTACTCCTTCAGTTGTTGTCTTGTAACTGTCTTCTAAAAAGTAAGCGTGAATGGAAGCTTGTCCGATGAAATGATGCAGGTCTTCTCCTGTTAGCGCCTCCAGCTTCTTAATGTAACTCAAATCATCACTTAGTGCGCTCTGCAATTCTGATAAGCGTTGGTCTCTTTTGGGAAATTCTTCCATGGTTGGAGGTATAACCAGTTGACATTTTTCATGAATTTCACAGATCTTCTGGTAAAATCCTGTACATTTCTCGATGGTTTTTGGGATCTTATTATTGATCCGTAGACCAGATTTTGTACAAAATTCAAGGAGGCCTGAGTCCATATTTGAATCTGCGGTGGTCTTGGGAGGCAGGTGTTCAGGGAGTTTTGATTTCCCTTTTCTCCACTTTATTTGCTTCTTGATCTCGGCCATGGCGCGTACTAATTTCTACCTAACTCCCAGAGCCTTAGCATCAATTTCCACCATCCTTGATATCATCATTTTTATCTTGCAGACTTCCTTGGTGATAAGCTCTTGTAAATGATAGATCTTATTCTGAATACCACAGGCTTGCTCATGAAAAGGAGTCAAGTCTTGCTTATTCTTTGCAAGTTCTAGTTGCTCTATCATAGACTCCTTGTCCTTTACCACCTCCTTGAGCTGAACCTTCAAGTGTTTGACCTGTTTCCTACTGTTTGCCTCACTTTTTTCTGACTCCTTGATGCGAGTTTCCAGGTCCCTTTTCTCGCCCTCTGTAATTACCAACTGCACAATCAGTGCATCCTTTTCTGCTTCAAGATTTTGGTATTCTTCTGCTATCATTTCCTTTTTAGACAGAAGGACATCATGTTTCCTTTTAAGCTCCATCCTTGTTCTCACTCCTTCATCAAATTATCTTTTACTTTGAAGAGCTTCTCCTTCCTTCTTTCCATGTCACTCATCAGCTTGTCAACATTTTCTGCACTTGCTTGAGCCGCAGCTATGTTGACTGATGCCAGGAGCTTAGGGTCTCTTTGAGTACCCTCGAAGATTGCGCTTTCTTGAACTGTAACAACATCTTCGTGGGCTGGAAATTTCATTCTCTTTTCTGACCTCTTCATGATAGTCTTTCTTTTAGAATCAAAGAAGATTGTGTCCAATCTAGCTACCATGTGTTGTTTTGATGGGGTAAACAGGGTGAGATCGAGCTCCTGAATCTAGAGACGTTCTCTAGTTATTATTTCTGGTGGGTTTGTATCCATATCTTGCATGCTAGGGCTCTTCAGTGCCACAACTTGCTTGGACTTTTCTTCTTCATCCCTTTTCTTTTGCTGATCGGTTGCTTCTTTATCTTCTCTTTCTTTCATTTCTTGTACCCTTGCAGCCTCTTCCCTTTGGATCTTTTTAGCCTCCTCCTTTCGGAGTCTTTCAGTTTCTTCTTTCCGAAGTTTGTCTGCTTCTTCCTTTTGGATCTTTTCAGCTTGTTCCTTCCGGATTTTGTCAGTCTCTTCTTTTAGCTTCTTTTTAGCTTCTGCTAACTATATAGACAATGTATCCCGACGTCACTTTTCTGCTTCCTATTTTTGCTTTATCTCAGCCTCCTTGGCAGTGTTAGCCTTAGAACTAGAACTAACTCCATATAAAAGAGTAAACATACATGATCATGAAACAATATCACTAATAATATCTTTTAAGGTAGTGTTATATCTACTTTAAAACATCTATATTACTATGAAGTAGGTGAATATTCAATGTCAAAAATCCACAATCATTTATCATCCCCTAATATATTTCAAATCATGAATTAGAAGAGAATTGAATCGTTTCATATTAGGCTAAAGAAGAAGATACCGACTTGCAATCTAGCTTGATGTGCATCCTTTCTCCTTTGCCATGAACTTTTCTTTCTCCACCCTTGCCTTTGATGAAGATGCCAAGATTTCCAATCCTCCAAATCTCTCCAACATGCCTTTGCTATTCCTTTTTCCTCCTCTTACCATGCCCCAAATACCTTTGTTTTATAGCATTGGGAAATGAGATCTCAAGTTTCTCTTTTCACTGTGGGATTATCCTTTTTCTTGTTTTTTGGTTATTTTTGCTCAAAAACCCATTTTCCATAGTCTTTTAGGATTTTGTCACAACTTTAGCATATTCAAGTACAATTAATGCACTTTTGTGCATTTCTTCTCACTATTTGACTGGTGGAGCTTAGATTTGAGCCTTTAATGAGTAGTTCAATCACTGAACCTTGTCTTCTTAGGATACCTCTTTCTTCACTCAATCTTTCTGATTGTGGATGTAGTGATTAGATAAGAGAGGACTTTTAAAAAAAAAAAAAAAAGAAGATAAGAGAGGACTTGTTCTCTTGTGTACTTGTATTTTGTCTTCATGTTGCGGGTGCATAGTAAAATATGCTTCTTCCCCTCACTTTGTTAAGGGTGTTAATTTGATTGTTAACAGTCACATATGTAATCACACAACACAGGTATTTACATGGTTCACCCCCCAGATGGGAGCTACGTCCACGGGAACTGTTCTTTATATTAATGGGAAGAGTTAACAGTTCGAGTCTGCGCACACAACTGCAAACTGTTCTTTACAATGGGCCTCTGCGCACATAGCTCCAGAGCCTCTTTCGCTCTTGATGTTATAAGGAGATACTCATAATCAACAACAATCCAACCAAAATTCAACCCTTCCCTATACAAAATTACCCTTTTTATAGATTGTGCTCGAAGGTCACATCTTTACAATAACTATGGGCCGAAACCAATAGTACCCTTAAACCCAAGATGGCATGGTTCTCCTATTAAACATGATTTGTCTTTACTTAGCTGGAGCTCTCCTGTCCTTTTGCGTCGCTTCTATGGCCTTGATGCTTCTTCTGATAGTCACAGTTATGACTGCGTGACTATGACGCTGACATGGTGCGTCCTTTACACCATTCCGCTTCTTTACTCTTCTCTCCTGTAGCTGTCAGTACACCGCTTGATACATAACTCCTCCAACTACCTTAATTGTCCTTAGTACTTTGCTTTTACTAAGGGGACATGTCCTTTTCTTCTGACTTCGCATCGCTCCATGCCCTGCTCTCGAGAATTGTAGAGTTGCTTCTCCCAAAATTGGCCAATGTTAGGCCTCGCGTAACTTGTATTTCTTCCATCAAAATTGTTGCATTTGGGCCTCTCCCAACAGGGGTCCACCTTGCTGAGGTGGAGGACTGTCCTGTTGCGTGGAAGATGCTCCTGCTGCTGGCTGTGATGATGAAGCCCTGACTGTCGCTTGTGCCTTTGTAGACTGTTCTAACTGCTGGAGCTGGAGAAATATTGTGATGCTTTTCCAATCCTTTCCCATAGGATACTGGAAAAATATGATTTCTCTAAGGGATGAATCTATCTCGGTATACCGCTCAAAAGAGGCCTTTGGTATACTTCTGAAAATAGTTTGGAGGCAATTGGGCATCTCAAAATTGGTATGCAACCTGTCCATGATCATTCTTCCATTGAGCTCTTGCAAAGTATCCACCATGTGAATTTCGGAGTTCCTTGCATTTATCATCATGGAATTATAGTTTTCTTTTGGATAGAGGTTTCCATGTCCATCCTAGAAAGATGGGAGGCCAAGGGGAAATACTAATTTGAATAGTTCTTTGAACGAGTGCACATCCTGCTTCAGCTGAGCTTCCATGTCAGCGATGTTCTGAGCCAACACTCCCTTGGTAATCACTTTATTCGCTTCCATGATGATTTTAGTTCGGTCATGGAAAAAATAAGTCTGGATCTCCTCAAAGGTCTTCTCATTTAAGAAATCGATTGCCACTCTGGCTAGATCGGTCTTCTTACTCACACTGTTAGCTATTGATTGTGCATCCTAATCAGCGGATTCGACAATCTCAAATTCTTCTTGGGACATAGAGAAGTGGCCCCACTGCATGGTTATTAAAATTGTTATCTACTCCTAGACTGCAAAATTGCATTTTTTAATCAGGGGCTTACCAGTCAGCTTTCTAGATAGCTTATGGACTTCATTCCGGAGCTCTTACTTAGATTGTTGTAGCTCCGCAATGAATTGGTCTCTTCGGATAAACTTTTCATTTATGAGGAAGAGCTCCTCACACTCTATCTTCAGCCAGTCCTGCACTTGATTCAACTGCGCATCTTTAAGACTCATTTCAGCTACTGCTTGGGCCAGTTTGTCAGTAGTATCGACATATGACGAGACCTGTAGTGAGGCAGCCCTTTGTTGGAGGATGTCTTGATTTATCTTCCTTAGATCATCCAACTCACTTTGCAAAGCAATAATCTTCTCTTTAAATGTCTGGCCATCAGCCACTGATTTATCTAGTTCTGACTGTATTGCCGACTCCTCGACATTTTGTGAATGTTCAATTGTGGGGATGCTAAGCTTTTTCTTTAGGCCTACAATTTCTTTGTCCTTCTCTTTCATCATGGCTGGTAATGGAGCCATGTCATTTGGATTCTGCACCATTTTTACAATTTACTGTTCTAAGTCATCAATTTTCAACTGCTTAACTTTGTTGGAATATTTCTCGTTCTTCAACTGTTTCTCCAGCTTCTGGACAGTGGCTTGCAGCTTATTGGTGCTCATAGTATACTTCATTACATATTTGTATAATCCTTCACTTGTCTGCCGGTGAAGTTCCATGATGTGTTTAGAGGGGAATCCATCCAAATTTACTGTCACCTGAGTAGCCTTGAAATTCGAGGATACTTTCTTTCCCCTAGTTACCGGTGGTTCTAGAATCGCCATTTTCAGGGTTCCCTGCCTCAAATCTAGTGCATACAGCATTCTAGATTGCTTCACTGTGTCAAGTCCTTTTTTGGGAACAAATAATTTTCAAGGTCGATGTTCTCGTCTTTAATTTGAGCGTATAGCCCAAACAATCCTAATTTAACAGGTGACGTGGTGACCAAAGCGCCCTTCGTGGACTGGGATTCCTGCTTTTGGGGCCACGATGCGGATGGGAAACTTTTGAGGATGACAAGTGCCAGAGAGGTGGGTGTTGGCATGAATTTTGACATTGCATTGGACATTCCTTCCGATTTTAATCTTTTCACCCTTGGTCCCGTGCTCCCTGATCCTTCTTTTTCAGTTGCAGATGTGTGCTCTAGTGTGTACCTCTTTCCCAATGTGTCCACCTTAAGAGGTGTTGGGATGACCGATGCTATGAAAACCTTGCTAGGATCTAATGCAGCTTGAATTTTCTCCCAGATGTCTAGGTTGGCTATTTTGTCCAATAGTACATGAGGTTCATGGAAGTATGCCACTGACCTAGAAGCCTGTCTCTTTTGAGAGATGATCCCTTTGGGATCATACTTGCACACTATTCTCAGTGGGAAGCCAAAAGACGCTTGTATTTTTTCAACTACTTTTTGAGTAGCTCTGCTCCTGACCTTGAAAGGTCCAGCTTCATTGGGGACTTTAAAAGTCCTGACACTGTTTCCCTTCATAAAATGTACATCGTCACAATTGAATATTTGATGGATGTACTCCAAGGCAAAAAATCTAGGAGTCAAGAATATTGGGACCTTATAAGGAGCTAGTTTTGCTCCATACACCCGTATTTAATTGTGAGTATCGAAGCAGAACCAATCACCGACAACCTCATTTGGGTTGAGCTAAAGAAATTGCTTTCACTCTGGAAAGATTCAGGGAGGATGACAATCAAACAATAGTGCATATATTTTAGACATAATAGTGTCTATGAATGAAGCAAAATATTTCTATGGGGGAACTGGGATAATTGATTTATCAAGGTCACCTTTACTGAAGAAACTCTTATTGTGATAGAAAATAATGTATAAGAGGAGGGAACATAATATGAACATCTTCTTGGATGAAAACCTTTTTAGCTGAAGGTGGATGGATTGGGAAAGAAAAGATCAGAAATCTAACATGATGGGGGTCTCCTGCTCAGATAGGTTTGTGAGAAAAAAGAAAATGCAAAGTTGGGCCATCAATCACTCGGTCATGGTAGTATCCAAGGGCCTGCCTAACATATCATTGACATTACAGGTCTAGCGGAATTTGCAAACATCTCCAAACTGAACATAACCTGACTATTGAGCAACTTGGTCTCAGGTGGGACTATCACTTGGACGAAAGCATCTTTGTTTTCTGAGGACAGTTCTCGAATCTTTCCTATCAGAACTTCCTCGTCGAACTGAAGCCTTGAGGCGTCTTCGTCAGTGTCAGTCAACTACATGATGAGCTCCTTACTAATTGGGGAAACCATGGTTCCCAACCAGGAGATAATGGATTTTTTTTCAGGTGCATACCTCTTAGCACATCATTGTATCATCTTAGGGAAAATCCTGGCCTGTGGTAGAACCATTTTAGCCAATCCAGACTTCCACACATTAAGTAGATCACTACCACTTTTCGCCTGCTCCTCGGCTTCACGGGATGACTTATGCAGAAAGAGGAGACATAATCATGGATGTCGAAAAATGCGTTGCCGAGGTGGTCATCTTGATTGAGCACTTTGGAAGCAGAGGGGGCTTGGGGGGCAGATGCAGAAGCCATGGTAATGCTAGAATGGAGAAGGGAACGCTAGTACTGACTGGATTTGGGAGCCAAGAAAGCTGGCGCAGAGAGTGATGAATGAGAGCTCAGAATGTTCGAGGAAGAATGCCTGGTATTTTCCCTGGGGGCATATTTATAGGGAGCAATTTGAATTTGGTGGGTTTTAATGCGGGGTAGACGTGGTACTTGGAGATGGGTCCACCATCCGAGGGGTATCTGCTTCCTTAAATGCAAGGGGAACGTTTACCTCCTAAGAAGCGGCGATAATGACCATTAGGGGCGTCTTAAGGAACAAAATCAAGGAGGACGCGTTGAGGTGAGAGACGGAAAACTAAAACCCACAAGTGGTTTCAGGGCGCAGAGAAGGAAGTTTAGGAAGACTTCTTTTTAGGCCCTGACTCAACATGAAGATGCCACATGGAAATGGTGGTTTCTGTTCAGGGGCGCACTTGGGGTGTTAAACTTCGAGCGTCTTAAACACCCTGAAGCTCAAGTAGACGTTGATATTCGCTTGAGGTCTCCTTGAGATTCGTGTCCAACTGGTGCAACTTTATGGGGTGCCACCCCCCTTATTTTAATGGCTCTTTGCTTGGCGGCTTGTGGCTGAAACAACTATGGCAGATTTTAATGGTTTCAGGGCTTGGCGAAGGAAGTTTGGGAAGACTTATTTTCGGTCCTTGACTCTACGTGAAGCTGCCACGTGGAAAAGGTGGTTTCCGTTCAGGGGCGCACTTGGGGTGTTAAACTCCGAGCATCTTAAACGCCACGAAGCTCAGGTAGCCGTTGATATTCCCTTGAGGTCTCCTTGAGATTTGTGCCCAACTGGTGAAACTTTATGTAGCGGGCCCCCCCTTACTCTGACAATTCTTTGCTTGGAGGCTCATGGCTAAAAACGCTGTGGTAGCTTCTTAGTGGTTTCAGGGCTCAAGACGAACGGTTTGGGGAAACTGATTTCGGGGCCCTGGACTACTCTAAGGCTGACACGTGTTTACAACGGTTTTCCTTCAGGGGCGTTCTGAGCTTGATAAACATCGAGCGCTTTGACACCCTGAATGAAATATCAACCATTGATTTCACATTAAGTGGCCATCTTCATTTTAGTTTCCTCTATCTCTTCCACGGTCGATCTTTTGACAGGGTGTGAGCTATATTTCCTCCTTTCCATGCCATTTCCATTCTAGATTCCGCTCAAAGATATTCATCTTTTTAGAGTATGGTAAATCTTCCTATGACTGATTAGGTTGTGAATATTAGTACTAACACCTCATATGATACAAATCATATGGAAAGACCGAAACATGTTTGAGTTCCTAGTTGGCGTGCAAGTGGAGATGATCGGACGAGATCAAATCATGGTCTATCATGAACAACCCTTATCGAACCAAGTAGTTTACATCGTTATATATACACCACTCATGCAACCATATGTACTAGGACCTTAGCTCAAGGGGAATATCCATGAATGGTTTATATTTCTTCATGTAATCTTTGGTGGAAGATATTTTCCATTCGCACAACTAGAGGTGCTCGTACCTTATCCTGAAGGGCATCACCACAAATGGTGGAGATTGCTTCGTGCAAATTTTGGTAGTAGATCTCACCCTTTTTGATAAGGAAACATGCATGTGTTATGATGAAGTGGGTGGTTCTACAAATGGATTAGATTATAACATGTAAGTTGGATGGGACAATCCTATCCATTCGCAAAAGAATAAAGTGCATGGAGCTTAACGCAAACTGATCTATGATGTTTTAACAGGTCACGATGACATGAAAGGCTAGGAAGGAATAAATATGATGGGGAAAAGGTATCAAATGACATGGCTATTTCTTGTTGTACCATGTAGGAATTGATTAGAACATGGAAAGCCACATGTCATGCCACATCATCAGGACAAAAAAGCTAAAAAAAATATAGACTAGCACAAAAATTGTTTTGACCATAACAAGAGAAGTTTAGCTCATAATTTGATGAGACCTAGGGCATTTCAATGCCATTAAGGAAGGATACAGAATTTACAATGGCATGCTTGGGTCCATTCTTCTCTAGCTTTATAGAAATTTTGAATTAGTAGGTTTTGAAGGCCTGCGACCAGTGATTGGGTAGGGTCTATATTGGGGATTAATTTGTTATGGTGCAGTTGTGTTCCAAGAACATAAATAAATCTAGTGTATTATGGCCAAATTCCAAACGGTTTGAACCTTGGGGGGAAAAGAAGGCCAAAATCCAAGGTGCACGTAAGTGAAATTTTGGAAAACTTGGAGGAGGTAAAAGTGACACTAGATGTCAAAACCAGAAAAAATTATGAACACAACATTTTAACTAATCATAAAAAAATTTGGTTAGAGGAAGTTTTTTCTAGAAATGATTAGTTTAGGAGAGCAGTTCTGGAAAATAAATTGTTTGAAGAAGGGGGTATGACGTGGACCTACCACATCAGATGAATGCATGGGTGGAAAGACGGAAACATGTTCTAGTTCCTAGTTGGCGTCCAAGTGGAGCTAATTAGATGGGATCAAATCATTGTCAACCATGAACGAACCATATCGAACCAAACAGTTTCCATTGTTAGATCTACACCATCCGCACAACGAGAGGTTCCCGTACCTTATCCCGAGGGGCATCACCATGAATGGTGTAGATTGATTCATGCAATTTTTGGTGTTATATATCACCCATTCGCACAAATAGAGGTGCTTGTACCTTATACCAAGGGGAATCCCCTCAAAAAGGTGAAATTGATTTGTGCAAGTTCTTGTAATATCCCTCATTTTGACCCTTATGCTATTTTGGATGTAATATAAATAGTGGATAAAATGCAATGTGTGTTGCCCTAGTGTGGAGCTCAAGGCCAAGGCCCCACTAGTGGATGCTTAGATTTATTGCATAGGCAAGTATTTGATATTCTGATAATCCATGTGTTGTTAAGCCATGAGATATTGTAAATGATACCTTGTAAATAAAATACCAAGGACTGGCTAGGGATGCAAAAAAATGTGGGGGAACTATGTATCCACTAGGGAGTGGCGAGGGGGTGTGATATTGAACCTAGGATACCATATGCCACCTAGAGAACCCCTTTGACTGTCCAAGCTTCCATTGAATGCTGTTGTAAGGGGGTGGGTGAAGGACATTGTTCATGACTTCGATGGAGTATGGGACAACCCTGAAATCTATAAGGCAGGGTATGGAGCTATGTATTACTTGTCCCATAAGCCACCCTACCTCGTGGAGGGCGTATTCCTCATTAATGGACCTTGGTTTAACACATGGGAATTAGTCTAACCCTTACGCATCACAGCAGAGCCGAGTCATGAAGCAAGGAAGAGAAATCGCAATTCTCCACAGGGCCGCGATTTACAGAGCCGAATACACTTAGAAAACTCTATGTAGGAAGCAAAATGACGGGGTTATCCTTGGATTTGAATCTCTGGGTGAATTGCAGAGCATGGGATGCTCAAAAAGCCGTGAGGAAATACCCTGCGTTGGTGGCTGAGGACCCAACCGTGGGATAGATCTATTTTGCTAGAGAAAGTGGAGAAGAAAACCTAAGTGGGAAGGAGCCAAGAGGTTTTAGATTGCCTGCTAAATCCTCGGAGGGATTATTTACCTTGATTTAGCAGTCAAGGCTAGCCACACTTATCCAGGTCAGTGCTAGGGGAAGGGGTACCCTAGGAACTGTGCAACAGTGAGGGGAACCTTACCTAGGCTGAGAGTGGGGTGGTGGGGGTGCTTGAACCTGTCTGATATCATTGAGATATTCCCATAGCTCCGTGGAGGAGCTTATTAAGCTAGAAAACACTTACCTTCCTTCCCCATTTACTTAACAAAGGTAATTGTGTGTTCGATTCCTTGATGGAATGAGAACCAAGCTGTGAATGAACTTGATAGGGACTCCTTAGTGGATACATATGTTGGTAGTACAACTGTCGTTACACCAAAAACTGCAGGTGATTGGTAAACTCACCACCGCCAGATTTCAAGGATCCACGAGAGGCGATTAGTCCCTTGTCACAATACACTGGGGAGCGCCGACTACTTGTAATTTCGTGCAACAATATCCCCCTCAACGCGAGCCGAGTGTGTATCGAACTCGTGACCTCTAGCTCTAATACCAATTGTTGGTAGTACGGCTGCTGTTACACCAAAACCCACAGGTGATTGGTAAACTCACCATCGCCAGATTTCAAGGATCCACGAGAGGCGATTAGTCCCTTGTCACGATACACCGGGGAGCGCTGACTACTTTCAATTTCATGCAACAACATATCTCCATCTCGGGGGTGATCTTTGATTGCTGAAATAGTAAAGGCCGGGTAGAGATCTATGGTTGGGTTGGAACGTTGCATCCCATAGGGAGTTTGCTTGAAGATATAATGGAGAAGATAAGTGTTCCCTGTGTTAAATTATACCCATTTCATGTATTTTAGCCTTGTAATGGTTAATTAGTGATGACTGTTATTGATGGCAGAAGTGGAGTAGAGTTTATTGCAAAAGGGTAAAGGCACATAGGGGAGGTTATGGCTAGAGTTTCAGGTGGAAAAATGACAATTTTAGAGTGCTTATATGGGGTAGGGGATCATACCATTGGATAGAACTCTCTAAGAGATTTCCATCGGTACCGACCTTGTCCAATTTGGACCAAGGATGGAGGAGTTATCGCCCTCAGAAGTTGGAAAGTGAAGTTGTTGGTGCAGGGGTTTGTGGTCTCGACCTTTCTGCATCCGCAGTGCGGATTTCGGATTGAGGAGGTCGGGGACCGACAGTTGGGGTTGCACGGCTGGGATTCTGCCTTTTTGCATCCGCAAATCGGGTTATGGGTTGCTGGAGTCGAAAGGGCGGGTCCAATGGAAATGGCGCGTGGGAGTTCTGCCTTTCCGCATCCTCAAAGCGAGTTGCAGACTGCAGATGTCGGAAAGACGACTTCCACGGGGCCGACGCATTGGATTTCCGCATTTTCGCATCCGCACGTGGAGTGCGGATTGCAGATTGTGGGAGGATATTTTCTCGTGTTCGAAATAAGGTTTTCGATTTCGAACATCCGCAACGCGGGTTGCGGATTGCGGAATTGCAGAGGAGGAAATATTCTGGGGAAGATATTTGAATTCCAACTTCCAACTTCCGCATTATGGATTGTGCAAGTCGGGAGGGCGATTTTCGTGGAAGGATAAATTTGGTGATCCGATTTCTGATTTCCAATTGCAGCTTGCGGAACTAGGGATTGTAGAATGATGATCATTGTGGGTTCAAAGTTGCAGAGCCTTTGAATTGCTTGGGGAAAGAAATAAAACAATTAGAAGGTGATTCAAGGGTTGTCTCCCATTGCCTCTAAAGGGCAGTGAGGTGACTGGGGACATGACAAAGTGGTATTAGAGCTCAAGTTATAGCACTGGGGATGCTTGGACCAAATGATGAGTTTACATGCATGAGAACCTGATGTAGTAAGATCTATTGCAGTGATCAGGGAAAGCTACAGAGGGCTAACAGGGTCATGAAATTGGAGCAACTATGAAATGGAAGAAGAATTCCATGCTATGATGAGGAATTGGAAGGGAAAATCCCTTAACCTCTGTCTTTCTCTTGTATTTCAATTTTGTGAGCTTTCTATATAGAAAATGATGGCATAGGAATGCTGAAAATACAATAGACTAGATGAGTGAAGTGATATGCACTAGTAGGCATATTGTTAGGTAATGCATAGTGCTTGTATGTGATGTTTCATGTTGGTAAAGTTAGTGAAGTTTACATATGCAATGAGCCACCAATGACAATTGTTATGGTTGAAGCATGGTTGAAGATGTTGATGATACTATTACATGTGACCAACCACCTTATGAAGAAAGGTTGGTGCAACAGATCTGTGATCATGAGGATTGGTGGAAAGACTATGTAGCCTTGGTAATGAGCCAACTGATCAGGTAACATTAGTACATTAATGGCAACCTTGAAGGTAATGTTTATGTCTGCTGATTGCATAAGTGTTGAGAAAGGATGTGTGAGAATCCTGAACCATGTTTTAATCTTCATAAAAGAGCATGCATGTAATAGTGAATGCATTTATGTGAATGACATCCCACATGGTATGGAAAGGTATGTGATAGTAAAGAAATAGGCCTCATACCATGTGACTGTTTAAAAACTTAGAATGCATTCACATAAAGGACATGTCATGCCATGTGTATGCTAGTTATGAGCTTAATCACTAGGGTAAGTAAGGACTTATAGTCATGTTATAGTAGTGCATGCTATGTGAGATAAACCTGCTAAGGGCCATATGTTTTTGGAGGGTAAAATGCATGACATGATAGCATAGTATGCATGGATCAATATTCATGAAAATATTTTGTAAATCTATGGTTGCATGAAGTAAATGCACATTAAAAGGTAATGTAAATGTTGTAAATGTACATGCATGTGTGTGGGTGCACATAATGTGATACATTGCATGGATGCATGGTTCTGGTGGATGTTTTGTTGAAAATTAAATAATGGATGAAATGATGAATTGATGATAATTCTAGAATCATTCCATGATCTGCTATAAATATAGGAGAGTGAGTGCAGGAATAAGACATTCATGTTTGATGGGCTGCCAAAATGATCTGTGGAAGGACCGAGTTTGCATAAAACAAATGGCTAGGAAGTAATGAGCATTGAAAGTTTTGTTAATTTGCATAGATAGTGTGATAGTATCTCACAATTTCATTGTGACAATGATGCATGTAAAGTAAATAAATATATTCTCCGTTGCAATTGAAATGCTAACAACTGAAAGTGCTTGAGTTATTGAATGTTATAATTCTGAAAATTACTTCAATGACCGTGGTAGCAATGAAAATGTTATATGCATGAAGAACTTACAAAGTGTTTGGGTGATTGAAGTTTCATATCTCGGGCAGAAATGTCTTGGACATGGCCACGTGGGTAAGACCGTATGGAAGGTTGGAAATTATCATGTGCAAGAGGCAAACCCCATGAGAAGGGCATCATGGTTGTAAAATTAGTTATGTATAGAACATATTGCTGATTTCATATCTGGATATTCTCTGATTTAAGTTATGAGAATGATCTTATGGTTGCAAGCAAATTGCTGTAATAAAAACAGATTTGTAAGATTTCAGATTGGATATTTTCTAATAATTACTAATGGTTGTTTGGCTTATATGAATTGTGTCAGGATAGGGTGGTGCCACTTACAAGAGACAAACAATATGAGGATGGCCTCATGATTAAACAAATCTGATTTTTGTAGTAGATAGAGTTGTAAATTCACGTTGAATTAATTATTAATGCCACAGAATGGTTGTGGAAAAATCAGACTTGAATTTGATGGAAACATTATTCCAAGAGGGCAAATGTGGGTTATGGAACTTGAAAGAGGTTGGGATGGAAAACCGAGGGACTGTTGAATCAGAGAAGGGAGCCCCCATTCCTCACAAATAAAGAAAAGATGCATCTGCAAAATGGATAAGTGTTATGAAACCCTAGCTGAGAATATACATGTCTAGTTATTAGAGTTAATATGTAGAGCATGTTTTATTATTATTCCAGATTGCTTGAAGTGTAACTAGGGCCTACATGGCTCACATTGAAAAGGGATGCATACCTTTCAGGTGCTGGGTTATGTTAGGGTTGTCAATATTGACTACACCCTAAAGGAGTGAACGCATTCCTGGTGTTTCAATATTTGATAGTGAATGATATGAAATATGTTTACACTTTTAGAGCAACAATACTGATGAGCTTGCGTATCCATCTTGTGTTGTCAGCTTGAACATATGCAACTTGGTTCTGCGCACTAAAGAAGAAACGTGAACAGGTTGTTGTGAGGGGCTGTGGTGAAGGGTTGTTGTGTATATGAAGGGTTGTTGTGTGTTTGAAGGGTTTTTGTGTGTACGAAAGGTTGTTGCATTCCTATGGCTCCGTAGTAGAGACTTGACCTGGAAATGGTCATGGTGCAGTTTCCTTCCATTGACCTATGACCCAGATGGATGTGCTGGCTTGGAAATGGAGAGGGTAAACTAGGTATGGGACTGGTTTGGCACCATCAATGCCTGATAAACCCAGTCGGTGTACTGGCTTGGCATTGACTACTTGATGTTGTGGAGTATCATGTGTGCTGGCCAAACATCCACCCCACAGGTGCTCCAAGGCTTGTAAAGTAGAAAAGGAACCTGTGGAGTAGTGAGGAAATGTCCAATAAAGATAATTATTTTGTTTATCTTGCATCTTCATGCTCATTTAATATGAAAATACATGTGTATATGATTTGGTTATGATTTCTTAAACTCTTGTCTAGAGATAAACCCTATGAAAATTGTTGCTTGGTTTTCAACCAAGCATGTGCAAGGATGTACCTATTAACTTGTAATAGCAGTCTCGAATGAAAATCAAATAACAATAAACTGAATCTAATCTAACATTAACATGTATAAGAAAAATAAAGAACTTGTATTAGAGAAAACTCACTATGGCTTGGGAATACCACAACAGACAGATGTCTACCAGAAATCTACTCAATTCTCAAAACAATGCTATTATACATGACAATGTTAAAATAATGGAGAAATGTAACCAACCTCGATCCAACGTTTGATGTAGATCCCCGTTGGAGCTTTCAATCCGCGCACATCCAAGCACTTGTAATCTGCAAATTAGTCAACCAATATCTAACAAGTACATGTGATATATAAATGACATTAACATTATCAATAACAATGGTCCATAATATCATAAGCAAATGTAACCCAATGTATAATAAATGACATTCACACCATGAATGGACGAGAATATGAGTATTTCTATTAATGAACAAGAAGAAGTACAAAGTGATACGACCTCTTGCCGGAAACCAATCTGAACCAATATCTAGATCAAACCACTTGTGCCTCCACCACTTCAATCCTCCTTGAAAGGCAAACTCAAACTAGCAAGGAGTTTGGAAGGTGAACATAACTGGTTTACAACTACAAGGATCAATGAGTGTAGACTCAAGATAGGGCAAAAATCCACTAGAGTGCCTTTACTATTCTTTTCTTCCTCCCGTCCATAAGCCATATGTGCTAAATATATAGTCCTTTCAAAGGTAGGTGAAAGGACTCATCGAGACGTTACTTGGGCAGATGGAGAGCCAAAGGTTACCCAATGACCGCTTTTTGGGAGTAAAAGTAATAAAATAGTGGTTTTTACCATTTTACTTGATACCCGCGGGCTATAGGGATGCAACTCGTGGGTACGCATGCTATAGTGATGCAACATGCAGGTAGGAACAAAAACAGGGTAAACTGGTATCACTGAAGGATGAAAATGGATCCGAGTCACTGAAATGGATCCTACAGGCCAAAGAATGCTGATGCTCATAGGGTGGAAGATTTCTGTGTAACAGATGCCCCTTAATGTGTGAGGTCAGAGACTGAAATGTGCTACGATGGCCGAAATACATTATAAAACTCAGAAGTGGAGTGATGGAGACATAAGTGGAAAGAACGGCTCACTCGTCATAGTACAATAGTATCTCTAAATACATGTCGGTATAGTAAAACAATCTGCTACAATGGCCATGAATAGGCAGTACATAAGTAAATATATGTCACAAGTGATCATAGCCATGATCCCTCTACAGTAAGATATGGTCTTCTGCTGAAAAGAAGACAACTGGTGCAAAATTGGAGGTACAAACTACTGAAATCTGAGAAGTGATATCTCAGATGTAAAGTCAAAGTCATATGTAGCATACTGAATGCCACAATCGCCTGGGGCCTTCTACACAAGTCTTCGACGGTGCAAGTCTCATCAAGTGAATAAAGGAGTTGGGGTCGAACCTGATGAGACATCGTCTGATTACCTGTCATTGATGTATACCGTTAACAGACGCGAGATGACCCACCAATAATGAAAATGGGCATCAAGGCACAGAGCACAATCATTAGAGTGTGAATAAATGGGTTTAAGTCAAACACTAGGACGAATCCATCGATCAGGGGACATTGATGTATTCCCAAAACTGTCGATGGCGAGAGAACCTACCACTAATGACTGTAAGCCTCAAGGTACTCAACCAAAATCTAAGCCTCAAGTCCCGGAATAAATGAGTTGAAGTCGACGGAACGAGACTCGCTGGAAGGAGGGCATTAAGGCATCCCCCATCAACCAGCACGAGGTACCAGCAATGCTGAAAGATTTGGAAGATATCAGGTGAACCGTACTGACTCAATAAGGATGGCCGACATGCAATAGTCAAGATATCTGAGGAGTGGCCGACACTAGTTTCAGGACTTCCTTTGAACAAGAGCATGAGCAGATGGATAGACTCGGGCAGCATAGGCTTGACATAAACTGTGCAATGCAGGAGGCATTACATAGGGCTCCATAATGACTGGAAGCTTAACCAATCGGTGGAGAAAACTGAGAAACAAGTACAAATCCTAAGGCCCAACTATAGTCCCGACTCATAATGTACGGAGTGGAATGAATGCTCTGTTCAAAGGCAACACAATAGTTGCCAACAAGAAATAGTGACCATAATCCCGTCCGGCTTTTTGGAATATTTGATTTTTCTTTTTCTTTTTCATATTTGGGAAAAGCTTGAAAAAGAATAAAATTGCTTATAGTACAACAAGTGAGGGAACGAGTGTCAAATAGCTAGAAGACTAGTCCCAAGCAGTGGAACATACCTATGCTCAATGCAAGGAAGTGCATGCAGGATGTGGATACTCGGGGGTGTGTTCCCTCAGGGTCAAAGGGTCATCAAATTGTGAAGGAAAAATATATAAGCTCTGTAGGGCTCAAAAGGGAAAGTGCTCAGGCACCAGGATACCAATTGAGTAAGTGGGAGCTGGTACAGGGCTCAAGCGGCAAGCAGGATGATGCAATGCAATCACAACATGATATAACTGAGGGGAGTCCTTAAGGGAGATGGAAATCATAAGACAAAGTAGAGTATGAGTCTTCATCGCAACGTCATGGCGTGACTACAAAGGACTCCCAATCATGAGGACAAACAACGACATGGGCACCAAAAGCATAATGGGGTTCTAACTAGGGTACCCATGTTCGGGAAAGCCCTACCGCCACATGACGACACTTCTATAATAGTGTGAAGGTTCCGTGTCAGTCACGAAGTGGGGTCGCACCTAGGGTTTATGAAAAGTGGTCAAAGGTCAAATGCATAATGCATGTGAAAATGGCATTTAACCTATATGCCAGGTGTGAAACGTACCTGCCGTAGGTGTGAAATGGATCAGAACAACTCTCGCCGAGGAAATATGTTGAAAAAACACTACTCCATGACATGATATTAGTTCATAACGGACCAAAATGGAAAAAACTATAGAAAAGTGGGTCCAGAAAATTATAAATAGTAATAAAATTTAATAATTTTCAATTCATTTGCACTATTCACCATTTTGGAGTTAAGTGGTAAGTTTGCACTTGAAAATTCAAGCGCTGATCGTGGGAGCTACAAGCAACCGTTCAACGAACCGTCCGAAGCAGGTTAGTGGTCACTGCCATACCTTTCATTTAAGTGCTTTTATTTCAATTTTGGTTGGTGGGATTTTTTATTTGGCCAAGCCCTAAATGGATTCGGCGCTACCCACGGGCTGTAAGTGTGCGGGTCGCGGGTAGGGCATCAAACGCACAGTCAAAAAACTGACTGCCCGTGTCTACCCGCAACTGTCTACAATCTATGTCACGGGTACGACCATGAAGAAGTTTTTAAACATGATATTGACTAAAAATTTCTTTCTTTGCACTCCAGGATGGTTCTAGAGTGGAGGGAGACAGAGCATGACCAGGTAGATGAGGCCGTGCGCAACGATTTGCAAGCACAACAAGCATTGCAAGCATGTGGCTTATATAAATACGGGAGTCTTGGGGGATTAAGGGCCCAAAACCTACTACTCCGTCATTTGATCAACTACTGGGATGTGGATGCTCAACACTTCAGCCTCAATGGGAAAACACTGACACTAGAAGTGGAGGATATCTACTTCATTACCGGTTTGTCCCGTAGAGGGGAAGTGGCTAGTCTTCGGTCACGGACCGTGGGTGGTGGGATCACTGTGCAAGACTACATAGTACTGTATTGTCCCGCTAACACACGACCAGTGGGAAGTCAAGTGCCAGTTAACCTCATAACGGATCTGAGTACAAAGATCATTGTGGCAGCTCTGGTGCAGATCACGGGATCCAAAGCACTACATCAGGCATCCAGATCGGTGATGTTCTACGCATCACAATGCTTGCAGCCTACTATATTTGACTGGTGTACTACTCTGCTAGTGTCTATGAAGACACAACTGACGGAATGCAAAGAGGGGAAGGCCAAAAACTTTGGGTATGGTAGCATCCTCTGCAGTTTCTTCTTTGAGAGAGTTCCAGGACTTAGCTCGAGGGTGGATGTCTCTCCTCACAGTCTCCGAGATCCAGCCCTGACCCGGTTGGCTGAGATACTGACACGACAGGGTGGTGGCCGTTTGGCGTCACCATATACTGAGGAGTTCTTCCACTGGTGGAATCGGCAGGTGATCTCTATAGAGGACTATCCCTATACGGGGATAGACTTCAGATAGGACCATGACATGCTGCTCCCACCAGGCGCAGCTTTCAGAGACATCGGTGAGTACTCTTTTGGTTTTGTGTTTTTTTAAATTTTTATGGATTTTTTGATTATAGTTGAAATGCAAAAAATCTTTTTGGTGGTAATGTCATGTGCTAATGGGTGACTGTTTGCTCGCAGACAAAGGCCTAGTGAGACCCGAGGGCTTCCTGAGACATGGTCGTCGGGGTAGAGATGAGGTGGCGGAAGATGTCGCAGTAGGGCGCACACTCCAGACGTTGCGGTGCAATGTATCACAGATGTTTGCTCGAGTTCCACTGATAGAGGTGGCCCGACTACCTGAGGCCATGCAGCGCAAGGTAGTGGGTGTTCTCGGGGAGTGGGTGCGGTTGCTACAACGGATGGACAATGCAGCACAGTACTACTATGAGACACATCCCGTCGAGGTGGCAGGTAGACCTCCTCGGAGGGAATAGATATCCTAGGGTCTCATCATTTTTTGTATCGATATGTATATTTTGAGGGCTACGGGTTCCAGTCTTGCATGACACTACCATTTTTGGACATTTTATATATATATATACAACTTTGGTTCTCGGTTCTACTATATGTGTGTATGGTACAAATGTATGAATGTTTTTGTATTTATGTGCTTCATGATGAATGTGACAAATGCCAATCTAATACATAGTTAGCGTATGCATCAGATATATAATTATGACTTCTCGGAATGTGAATATATGTAATGGAAACAAAATGTCTCTCCAAGAGTCGTACCTTAAGGAATATCCGTAGTAATGTAGGGTCTTGTACACAATACTGCCCATTCAGCTGAAACACAACTAGTTGTGAATCCAGGCGGACTTCTAAACACTGGATACCATGTGAAATGGCATCCCGAAGTAGCTCAACAACGACACTATACTCAACCACACTGTTAGATGTAGGACCAAGACAAGCACCTCCTAACGACACAACTAGATGGTCAGGTGAAAAGATAACCTAGGCAGCAGAAGCAAGCTGCTGCGTATGTCGGCTAGCACCATCCGCGAAACCTAAGAACGTAGGACATCCCACTGACATCTGTCAATCAAACAGAGGCCAATCAGCAGACTTGACAACCAAAAAGGCAACCTAGACTATGTACAGAAAAACTATACAATAGTGTACAAAAGTATTAGCCCGAACCAAAGGTTCAAGCGTAATACCGCTTGAGGTAGAGCCCATTTCTAGGATCCTTCAAGACAACTCCCTCGTAATCTTCTAACTCATAAGCTCCTTTTTCAAGGACACGCCTCACAATGTAAGGACCGTGCCACATGGGATTGAACTTGCCTGCCCCCAGGGGTTCTTTATCTTGGTCATACAAGAGTACCAAGTCACCTTCAGCATATTGTCGGGGACGGACAGACCTATCATATTGAACCTTGACACGACGCTTGTTAACATCAATGGCCACAGCGGCATCTCGACGGTGTTCGTCAAGTTGCTCGAGGTGTACTAAATGTTGCTCAATCTCCGTTGTATCAGGGAGGAGCTCTATGGCTAGCTTGAGTGAAGGGATCTCGCATTCAATCGGTAAAAGTGACTCCACACCATGAACTAACTAGAACAGTGAGAACCCGGTGGCAGTCTTAACTACGGTTCGATATGCCCACAAAGCAGGATATAACATGATATGCCAATTGGTCTTGCTTTGTTGGATGGTACGTTGGAGAATGGTCTTCAAAGACTTATTTACTGCTTCAACCTGACCATTCACTTGAGGATAGTAGGAAGACGAGTGTTCCTGATGAAACCCAAGCTTGAGAGACAAATCCTCCATCATCTTATTTTGAAAGTGACTGCCATGGTCAGTGACAATCTCTTTCGGGATACCGAATCGAGTGATAATATGGTTGAACACGAAATGGGCTGCAGTAGCACCATCGGCTTTAACGGTAGGCATGGCCTCATCCCATTTGGAAAAATAATCCACAGCCACAATAATATGATGATGCCCCCCAGCCAAAGTTGGTTTTCAATCCATGAAATCTAACCCCCCACTTAGTGAAGGGACCGACAGTGACGACCGGATGGAGAGGCGCTGGATGCGAGTGTATGTTCTGAGAAAACACCTGGCAAGGGTGACATCTCTTCACAGCGTTAATACAATCTTTAAAGATAGTAGGCCAAAAATAACCCGCTCACATAATACACTGGGCTGTAGCAAGCCCGGATAAGTGACCGCCACATGCCCCCGCATGGCAATCATTAAGTACCTGTTCCGCTTCTTCATGAGTCAAGCAATTACGGAGAATGGAATCCTTTCCTCGGTGATACAAAGTGTCACTGGCGATAGTATAATATTTAGCGTGATGTCTCACACGCCGTCGCTCGTCTCGTGAATAATGCGGAGGAAACTTCAAAGTTTGGAGATATCTAATGACATCCCCATACCAAGGGTCCTCGGTCGAGAGAAGAAATAAGTGTTCATCCACAAAGGAATCTTCATGAATGACATCCTCATCAAGTCATGGAAGGTCCGACATAAGCTCATCAAACACCAATGATTTCACCGATTTTGTAGAAGCAAACTTGAGATCAAATTCCTGAAGGATCACAATCCATTGATTATACTTACCCCCGATAAGGCGTCGTGATAGCACGAATTGAAACGGATTGATATGAGCTACAACAGTGGTTGTTCGAAGAAAAATGTAATGCCGTAACCGCTGGACTGCGTGAACAGTCGCAAGTGCCAACTTTTCTACGTGAGTGTACCTTAGTTCAACGTCTACTAAATTTCGACTAATATAATAGATAACATGCTCGACAAGTGCATCATCTATCTGAACCAAGACCATGCCAATAGTCTCTTGAGATGCGGCCACATAAAGAATGAAATCTCGTGTAAAGTCCGGCGGACTAAGCACAAGGGCCAATACCAAAGCTTCCTTAATGGCATCGAAAGACTGCTGGGCTTGCTCATCCCAGATAAAAGGTTTGTCTTTCTTCAATAAGCGTGCGAAACCTTTAGTAATACTGGCATAGTTAGCTATAAACCGACGTAGAAAAGTATCTCTCCCTTGGAGGCTCTGAAGTTGAAACAGATTACACGGAGGAGGAAACTGAAGTATTGCCTCAACTTTGAGAGGATCGACTCTAATACCATCCTTCGAAACTATGAATCCTAGAAGGTGACCAGTCCTAACAGCGAAGATGCATTTGTTCTGATTCAATCGAATTTTGTAGTAGATACATCGTTCGAGAATCATACAGAGGTGCTTGGGGTGGTCCACTCTCTTGCGAGAATGGCAAGCAAGATCATCCAAGAAAAGTTCCATAATCTTCTTAAGATCGTGAAAGGCATAGGTCATGGCTCAATGAAAAGTGGCTTCGGTGTTCTTGAGGCCGAAGGGAATTTTCTGGTACGCAAAAGTTCCCCATGGACAAATAAATGTCATTTTATGTTGGTCCGTGGGTTTGATTTGAATCTAATTATAACTCGAGAATCCGTTCATGAATGAAAAAATCTCACTTCCCGTATAAGCATCCAATATTTGATCAATGAATGGCATGGGGAAGTTTTCTTTCGGACATGCACGGTTCAGATCTCTGAAATCAATGCATACACGAATCGTTCCCTGCTTCTTATCCACAGGAACGGGGTTTGACACCCATTCGGTAAGGGGAACGGGGTAGATGAAACCAGCTTTGAGTAGTTTCTCCACCTATGCCTTAATAGAAGCTGCCTTCCTAGGGTTCACAGCACGTAAGCATTGTCGAACCGGTTTAGCATCAGGATACGTTTTAATCTCGTGTTCAACAATGCGGGGGTCTATTCCTGGCATCTCCTCATATGACCAGGCGAAAGCTTCCCGGAGTTCGGTAAACACATCAGTGTAAATAGAAATCTCCTTAGGAGTGCAATTAACACCGATGTAAACATTCTCAATCTTTCTGGGAGTGCGGGAGATGTTGATCGAAGTGGTTGGGGAAATATTGGCCATATTCCCCTCCAAGAAAACATCATGCGACTGCAAAAGAGCCACATGGTGACCAACCATCTCAGCTAGAGCCATCCTAAACTCCTCCTGCTCAATGAGCTCAAGGTTGGGAAGGAAATAAGATTGATGGTGCATATCTTCCCAAGGCCTCTCACTACCACACATGGCTTCGAGGATAGCTTCATCCGATGGCAAAGTATCATCGAGGCAATTGTGAGAGCAAGACGAGTTGGCTACCCAAATTTGCAGCGTAACGGGATCTTCTTCAACTGTCTGGGAAGAAGAGAGATATGGATCTGCAGTGGTTTGTTGGATGTGATCATAAGTGAACTCTGCTATAGATAAAGGCATAGACATCTCGACGTGCGCAATGTCTCCAGACATAGAATTCGTGGATGGAAAAATCCATGGATCACCACGATAGGAAGTCCGGAATGGCATACTATTCGAAGGAGGAGGCGCACTGTCGGAAATGGTTCCAATAAAATTCACAGGTGCAGAATGGTTAAAAGTTCCCATCAACGAGGGGTACATTCCAACACCTATGTTCCCAGTTGCTGACTAAGAATCAGAAACTTGCAAGACTACTGATCCCGTGGATGCTGTGGAAGGAGTGCTAACATAATCGAGTTGATCGATCGTCACAATCTTGCCTTCATGGAGAAAGCAAATAACTCGAAATAAAGTAGAGGCGACAACCTTCATAGCGTACATCCAGTTTCGACCCAGTAAAAGGTTGTAGTCAATGGGCGCATCAACCACTTCGACTTCAATAGGCACGGACTTACCTCCCAAGGAGACAACAAGGGAAGGGATAATTCCATGCAGCGTAAAAGATCTACCGTCGAATGCAGTGAGTGTAGTTCTAGACGCGAGTAGAGGAGGAGAGCCAAGAGCTTTCCAACAAGTTAATGACATTACTAATGCGGAAGCACCTTCATCAACCATAGTACGTTTGACGAAGCTCTTAAGGCAAACCACCTGGATTTGAAAAGCCACGTGGTAAGGCAAGCGAGGTTAGACATCAGTAGTATCGAACTTGATAACACTAGGACTTCCCCCATCCTAAACTCCTAACACACTCAAAAGGGCATGCTTCTGAGAAGGACAAGCTTGCAAAACTTTAAGAGCCGACATGGCACACGGAGTTTGGCCCAAATCTTCTACGATGGAGTAGTTCTGGGCGGCTCGAGCATTAGGATTATGCGTGGAGCGCTTGAGAACACCTTTCGGTATCCGCAACATAATAGAAGGCTTCTCGATATGCAAGGAATTATCAGGAGGAGGGGGAGGCTCATTCCCTGAATTCGGTTGTGGTGCACCATAATCACATTGACGAGTAGCAACACAAACCTCTGACTAAACCATATTCACACATCCATAACTACTAGTATTGGAAGAAGATGTTGTCATTTCATTAGTACCATAACCAGTGGTGGGAGCATGCGAAGCCATGTTCTGGTGATGAGGTAGGGGATCCTTCAACACAGCTGGGCTTTGTGCCAAATGCTTCGATGCTTCTTCAATACGAGGACATAAGTGAGTAAGATGATCCTCCCCACAAATCTTGCAAGGGAATTTCACCTTACGCCTAGGTTTACTATCCTTGCCAGCATTACCGCCTTCCCGAGGAGGGTTGGCATTCTCTTTACGAGGAGTATTACGATTGCTATTGTTGTTACTTCCATTGTTTCCACCCCTATTATTATTTCTCCCCTTTTTCTTACCACCAGGCTGCTGGTTATCCGACGGTTTCGTTGATTGCACATTGTACATCAGACGATGGAGTGGAAGTGGACAAGGTGTGAACCTGTCCGGGAGCAGACTGGTTTAGTGACAAATTTTGCATTTGATTAGCTACCAAGTCTACAGGGCGAGTGCATGCGGACCCCACGATGCCATCGGCATGTGGTCCAGGAACTGACGTGGGCTCATGTCTTGTTCTCGGTGTGTCAGGAATAATGTCATACAAAATGCCAGACTGAGAATAAAGTAGATCTAACTGCTGGACTTTCAAGATATCTTGTTCCTCAGTCACAATGCCAGACATCGAAACATCCTTAGCAATGTATGGGAGTAGAGACTTAAGGAACCATTCCAACAGGAACTGTGGAGGAATGTTGGCTTTCACTAATCTCTTCCACCGACGCTACTCTTGAACATGGTCAGAAATATGTGTGGCCTTATTCTAACAAAAGGTGGACAACAACTCAGTACTAGTATCATAACGAACCGGAAACTGGAAATGGTCTAAGAAAACCAAAGCAATCTCGTTGAATCCCCTATAGGTGTTTGCGGGCAACTACACATACCACTTGGCGGCTTCCCCTGTGAGGGTGCGTTGAAATAGTCGTAATCGAATGGAATCATGATTCAAAGAGTTGGAGGAGCACCAAAGGTGAAATGTCGTGACATGATCTCCCAGGTCCTCACCACCTTTCCCTTCAAACTTTGGAATGTCCGAAGGAATCTTGGTAGGGACCGGGGGCCAAGTAGGGTCGTGAAACACCGGATCATTCGTGAGCTTCGAAAGATCTGGGAGATTCAAGCGTGCAAGGAACGGGAGTGCGGCTGGAAAGCTTGATTATAAGCCCCTATGAAAGGTTGGTTAAACGAAACTGTGTTGTAAGATGGACCAAAAGCTTGACCATGAGGCTTAAACTGCTGATAATGAGGACCTGACGTCCCGTAATCTTGCCTTTGGCCATAAGATGGATAACCTCCCCCTGCTTGACCCATTTGAGAGTAAGCAGGTATATGTGTGTTTTGAGCACCATATTGGGGTGGTGGGTGATACTAGTGGCCAGCACTAACTGTGTTGTAGTAAGGGTTTCCACCATGGGTATGGGGCATGTATGTACTATTCATAGTGGGAACCATGTTGTATTCACCGTAATGGTATGGTATGTTCCCACCCCTAATATTAGGATTAGCTTGAGCAGTCGTGTGATGACCATAAGCATGAGAAGTATTCCCCGGTCCAATATGGGTGTGACCAGTAGCAGGGTTGGTGGTGTGATGTCCATGTGGATAGGAAATATTCCCACCCCCTACATTAATATTACTAGCGGCAACAGTGGACGCAAAAGTATGCGGTATGTGTCCACCCCCGTGGTTGGGAGGAACGGTATCATGTGCAAAAGTAGTCCTGGGTTGACGAGTAGCGACATGTGTATTAGGTGGTGGATGGCGAGTCGTGTTTCGAACAACATTTCGACTAGGTTGGGTATTCCTAGGAGGTGGTCGCGTTCCAACATTAGCATGGTTAGGAATCTGACCAGTCCCCATACTATGTGAGTGGGTGGACAACGTAGTGCCCCCAGCTAGGGTAGTGCCCCCAGTGAGTATAGTATGGCTAACACTTTGACTAGTGCCAGCATGAGTACCAACCATAGTGCAAAGGTTCGACAGTATTGTGACTAGGCATACCAAAAGAGAGTGCGGTGGGGTTGACCATAGGGCCGGAATCATCATGAGTCTCAAGCCTCCTATATCTAAAATCGTGTGGAAATGAAGGAACAAAAGGCTCATCCTGTTCTTACTCCTCGGGTAAGTTGGGCATCCCGTAAAGATAATTATCCAGATTCGAAGGATCAAACGGGTCCCGGTCAAGTGGATTAGGCCAAATAGAACCAGGTTGAGTCTCAGGTGGATCACCTCCCCAATCCTTACAAGAAGTCTGGGGATCGGAAGTATGTTCAACTCTACCCGAAGAAGTAGAAAGGTCTTGCCCAATATCAGGATGTGTAGCCTTGTAGTCCTCAACGTAAGTCTCGTAAGAATCCAAAGACTCAGAGGGAGCCCTCCAGCGTCCTCTAGCAATACGACATGTAACCTAGAGTGGCTTTAAACCAGCCAAACGATGGGACCGACGGAGAGTAGGGCTCCGCGCCACGTTCTCTCCGGAGAGAGACACAACATCTCCTAAAGGCCAACTATCAATAAAAAACACACACCTAGAGAAACTACAGCCAAGATCAGACAAACAGAGTGGCTAAATGAGCTCCCAACACTAGAGTCGGTATGTCTCACCCAGGAGAGGCTTGAGACTCCCAAAATATATCCGGAGGTAACAGAATCAGTTATAGAGACACCCAGGATTCACTGTGTCGACAGGGTCAAGTGCACTGCATGAACACAACTGTGCTGTCCAATCCCTATATGACTCAGGACACAAACAACATAACCACTGCAAGTACCCTGTGCGGTACCTAGGTAAGGCAAATATGTTTACCGCAATATAACCAATGCTCAGGGGGACAGTCGCAGGTGGGACCCGTCATATGGGCAGGGTAGCTAAGCCCGAAGCACAAGAGGACGAACCTCCGGTACCCCCAGATATGAACAAATCCTAGATATATCTCCCACGTTCATCTGGTATCAGAGGGATATCTCCTCAACCAACCTCCCGTGGCCTCATTCTTAACTCTGGATTGAGTAGAGATTTCCTGAGAACACCGATTTATACCATGGATTCCTCCACTCCCTGGTCAGACACCTAATGTTTCGTTTAGTAGTCTTGGATTGTTAACTCACAATGATCTATTCCAAGACTCTAAACCTATGCTAGTTGGTTTACCCTATAAATAAAATAAGTCTAATCGATTTAATGATTAAGCGTTAATTTTAGTGGCTGTGATTACTCAAGGGATATGGTCGTGAAACTAGTGATGTGTAGACTCAATAGTATGCAACATCGTCCAATCCTAGACTCATCTATCCAATAAAACAATGTCACTAATATGCAAAATCAACCAACAATTCCGAAATAAATATGCAAACTTTTATCTTTTCAATGCACAAGCAGAACCTAAAATGATGGCATCAAGCACTCAATGCAAAATGCAGTACATGGAAATAAAATATTTTTGTATTTTTATCTTATAAACATAAAGGAAAATGCAAAAAACTAAATGAATATTTTTGTATTTTTTCAATATATATGGAATGAAAAAATTCAAGCAAAATCCTACTATTCAGTCACTGAAGTGCCGAGAAGATCACTAAGACAACCCAGCAGATCCTAAACAACAAGTCTCAGCCAAAAGAAAGAGCTCAAAAGGAAGAAACCAAGAGGCTAAAACCAAAGATTGGTAAAAAACCAAGAAGGCTCAACCAATAGAAACGAAGAGATCTGGTCACAACCAAGGCATGAAACAATCAAGAAAGAGGCCAACAAAGACTCAGGAACCAACCAAACTCACCTAGCAACAACCAATAGCCATAAACCAACAAAAGCCGGAGTTATAGGCTACTGTCGAAGGAATACCTGCGAGTACCCGCGAGCAGTAGTGTAAACAGATGCGGGTATACGCGGGCAGAGCTAAGCCAACCCGCGGGTGAGGAAAAGCAAATGGTCAAATAAAGAGTCCAGAGGCTAAAAAAAAGCAAGTTTTCTAAAGTATATCTTAACATCCAATCAGTGACACAGAGCTTCGATAATTAACAACTCTAATTATGGACTAATGCTCAACATTTTTCCCAAACATGGATGTTTTCCCCAGCGGAGTCGCCATTTCTGTATTGGAGAAAACTCACTATGGCTTGGGAATATCACAACAGACAGATGACTACCAGAAATCTACTCAATTCTCAAAACAATGCTATTATAAATGACAATGTTAAAATAATGGAGAAATGTAACCAACCTCGATCCAACGTTTGATGTAGATCCCCATTGGAGCTTTCAATCCGCGCACATCCAAGCACTTGTAATCTGCAAATTAGTCTTGACAACCAATATCTAACAGGTACATGTGATATATAAATGACATTAACATTATCAATAACAATGGTCCATAATATCATAAGCAAATGTAACCCAATGTATAATAAATGACATTCACACCATGAATGGACGAGAATATGAGTATTTCTATTAATGAACAAGAAGAAGTACAAAGTGATACGACCTCTTGCCGGAAACCAATCTGAACCAAGATCTAGATCAATCCACTTGTGCCTCCACCACTTCAATCCTCCATGAAAGGCAAACTCAAACTAGCGAGTTTGGAAGGTGAACATAACTGGTTCACAACTACAAGGATCAATGAGTGCAGACTCAAGATATGGCAAAAATCGACTAGAGTGCCTTTACTATTCTTTTCTTCCTCCCGTCCATAAGCCATATGTGCTCAATATATAGTCCTCTCAAAGGTAGGTGAAAGGACTCATCGAGACGTTACTTGGGAAGATGGAGAGCCAAAGGTCACCCAATGACTGCTTTTTGGGAGTAAAAAGTAAAAAAATAGTGGTTTTTACCATTTTACTTGATACCCGCGGGCTATAGGGATGAAACTCATGGGTACGCATGCTATAGTGATGCAACATGCGGGTAGGAACAAAAATAGGGTAAAATGGTATCACTGAAGGATGAAAATGGATCTGAGTCACTGAAATGGATCCTACAGGCCAAAGAATGCTGATGTTCACAGGGTGGAAGATTTCTGTGTAACAGAACTAGATTGATAACAATAAGCAAATAAGACAAGAAATTTAAAAGAATTTGTTTTTGTATTACCTCAAATGGTGAGGATGATGGGTTTTGAGCAACTCCAAGGTTGAGAAGCTCCAATATCCAATGGTCTCTTCTTCTCCAAAGCTTCAATGGGGATCTTCAAACTCGAAATTGGAGGCAATGGCTCTCAAAGGGAATTTGGCAGCATAAGGATAGGATGAAATGTGGATGAAAAGTGAGGAGCCCCTATCACCTTATTATAGTTTTTGGTGATGGGGAATACCATTGTGGTTTTAAGGAAACCATTGGTATGGACCAACATGGTTTAGGTCTCTTTTTTTCTCTTTTTCCTTTTTGAATATTTTTTATATTTTTATTCCTTTTTAATATTTTTTGGGAATTTTGGACCCTTTTTGAGGGTTTTTTGTGTATTTTGAGGGAAAAAAGGTGTATTGTGGTTTTTCTGGTGACCTTTTGATGGCTTTAGAGGTTCAAAATGGTGGAAAAGTGGACAAATGGGTCATGTGAATAAGGGAATGAGCTAGTGAGCACTTTTTGGGTGTTAACAGATTTCCCCCTGATGTGTGAGGGCATGAGCTCATCGTATGGCCGATAGCCATCATAGTTATTTTGTATTTTTCTTGGGGTTTGGAGAAGAGAAGAGACTGATTGGAGATTGGAACGATGGCCCCTTGGAAGCTGCAAAAAAAAATATTACATGGTCTCAAAATGAATGAGGAATAGTCTCTGATTATGGACGAGGCATGGATACCCATACTCGTATCAAGACATATACATAACAATTAGGCCCACGAAGGGGGACCTGAAAAAATACATAAAAATCTGCTGGTACATCATAAAGGTCCAAAGGGGACACAATGTTGGGATATGCTCATGGTCATACCATGACTGATATGAATAATTGATACACTGGAAAGAAAGCAACAACCGTTCTGAATAAGGTATCACAAGGGTTGATGAACTGCTAAAACTGAAGGTGTCCAACATCTGTAGGGACTCAATAACTGTGAGTCAATTCTGAGGAGCATATGTAACTGTATACTCGAGGGAGTATAAAACCGGGGTACATCTGAATACTGTCTCCAAGCACAACCTGGATATCTATAGGAAAATGTAACTGGTTGTTTCCTTAATTAGACTCTCAAATGTGGTAGAGTCAGGTGATATTCTGGGTCTTCAACAAATAATCGAAAGGACCGATACCCTGTACAAGTCTCAATGATATGATCAAGTTGTTGAAGTTGAGCATGTGAGAAACAATCATTTGGAGAGGCACTGAGGACTCCTTTCGAAATGATCCGTAGGCACTCATCATAAATGGTGATGAGTCCAAGGCACAGGGACCTCTGGGTCTATCCTCTGGAATAGATTTGGTTAGTGTCGACAGAGGGAGACCAGTAACTACCAAGGCAATGATGTTTCCTTGATAGGAACGCGAGGTGTACAATTGATATGTGATAGTACTGGTGGTAGGATTGACATACTGTGGGGATGGGGAATGATTGGGGTCATAGAGTGGGTGGACTCAAACTTCCCTTGTTCAGAGCATGATGACATGGTTGACCTGGTAGCGTAGGAAACTGACTTGTAGGTGCGGGGATCATAGCTTTAAGGGATCAAGGGTATGTATTGTAGACTAGAGTGACTATGGGGGGGAAAGCTGGTGAATGCTTTTTGGAGACTCTCAGGGTGACATACTGCAGAATACTATGAACAAAGGCGACCAAAATGGGGAAGCTGCCATATGAGTAGGCGTGATGTTTGTGGTGCCGAAAGCACCATTGGTTCCTTCTTCGTAGTTTTAATGAGCTCCAAGAAGGGATAAAAGTGTGCTCTGAAATGGTACTGTCCTGTGGATTTATGCGAGCCCAGGATTGTTCATGCTCGTGAGTGCTTTCATTTTTAAGGAGTCTGAAAACGATAAGAAGACTCTACATTGGTGGTGGAGTACCGTCCTGTGGATTTATACGAGCCCAAGACGGTGTTTGCTCGTGGTTGCTTTCAATTTTAGAGAGTTTGAAAGCGGTAAGTAGACTCCATTGGTGTTCTTTTTCGTCTGTTAGTCTCCAAGGCCCAATAAAGCATAAAATGATGCAAATGGAGAACTCTTCTAGCCGATGTGACTAGAGTATTCCTTTTTTGTAATTAGTCTACAAGGTCCGAAAAAGGGGTAAACTTATACCAGGCAGACACCCTTTCAAATACTTTTAGCGAGCATGAAAGGAAGCAAGTTTGCTTGGCGATCTTTTCATTGTTTTAGGAGTCAAAAAAGAGCTTAACATAAACTCCCTAAGTACCTTTTTCGTAAAGGAATTGCTCAACCCGAAAAAGGGATAAAATTATACTGAACAAAAAGGTATTGGTGAGAGCAAGGAATGATCTCGAGCATCGTCACGAGCGCGAAAAACTGAATCCGGCGACATAAAGATCGTCAAAAACGGGCAACGACCGATGTGGCATGCAAACCTAGGCGATGAGTGGCATTTTGAAAATATGCCTAAAAATTATGGGGGTGAGAGCGAGAAATGGTCTCAAGCATCATCACGAGCGCGGAAAACTGAATCCGACGATATAAAACTTTTCAAAAACGGCCCACGGCCGAAGTGGCACACAAACCGAGGCGACGAGGGGCATGGAAAAAAATGCCCGAAAAAACTGGAGGTGAGAGCGAGAAATGGTCTCAAGCATCATCACGAGCGTGGAAAACTGGATCCAGTGATATAAGACTCATAAAAAATGGACGACGACCGATGTGGCATGCAAATCGAGGTGACAAGGGGCATGGAAAAAATGCTTGAAAAATGGACCTGGAGGAATCGGGAAAAGGAGTGGACTATCATGAAGTTCTCGCTGTGATGATTCCAACGGTGCCAACGGTTTGAAAAACGAACATCGTATGGTGCCGGAATGGTTGTTTGAAATTTGTTAAATTCCTATAAATAGCAAGTGGGCCCAATGTGACAAGTGTCATTTTCACCATTGAGTTTCACATAGTAATTGAGGTGGTCAGAGCATTTTCTCGATTTGCGGGAGATTCGACCGTTGGTTTTTGATTCTGCGAGTTTCAGGTAAGCCCATTTGCCTTAGCCTTTTAAATTATTTGCTTTCTGGTTAGCGGCGGGCCCTCGAAGGCCGCGTAATTCCACTTTGGCTTTCCAATGTGGAATATCGCAAGTTTCGGATTATTTTCCGTGATGCACATCGCGCGTATTGGCTTGATAGCCGCGATGTGCATCGTGGATTTCGAGGCTGAAAGTCGCGATGTTCATCGCGGCTTTCGAACTGACAGCCGCGATGTTCATCGCGGCTTTCGGGCTGGCAGTCGTGATGCTCATTGCGACTGTGGGGCTGATACCCATGATGTGCATCACGGCTTTGGAGCTGAAAGTCGCGATGGGGTTTTTTGAGAAAAAAATTGTTTCTAAAATTTTTTCCTTTGTTTTTTGGCAGGATGTTGAGGAGGCCGCTAGTGTCGTGGTAGGAGAGAGAGATAGATGTGGGATTGATGGGTCGGATTCATGATGACCTGGGTGTGCAGGCAGCCTTGGCTGAGGGTGGAATCCTAAAGTTCGCTCAAGTTCCTCTTATGCGTTCAGTCAAAGCTCTGCTGAAAAAATTGGTGGAATTCTGGGTTCCGGGAGAGGGTGCATTCACGGTGCAAGGTGAGTGACTAGAGATCACCTTGAGTGATGTTTATTTCCTTACTGGCTTGCCCCGTTTGGGAGAGATTGGGGAGTTGTAGCCGAGGATTCCGGCTGGTTTGGACATTGAGGATCTACTAGAGAGATTCTGTGTTCTTGGGGCTCGTACATAAAACAACGCCCTAAGTATTTCGGACTTGCGGGAGCCGGCGATGCAGGAAGTGGGGGCTTATGTTTTGCGGGTGCTTGGTGCATAGGCGCCACATCATTTGTCTGGGGGGCAAACGATGATGGTAGATCGTGTTTTGAGAGGGACCTACTTTTCCTGGGGTCATATGTTTTTGGCCTATGTTCGGTGAGAGCTGGACAAGGTCAGTTGGGAGGGAGGGGAGTTTAGCTTTGCCTCCTTCCTCTGTTGTTTCTTTTTTGAGCGGGTCCATACTTTGCGGCCTCGTGTGTTGGTGCGGGATGGGTTGAGGAGTGAGCCGCGGATGGTGCGGTGGGGGGAGATGATGCCCCGAGGTGGTGGTGGTATCCGATGTTTCTTTTCTACAGATATGTATGAGAAGTGGGAGAAGAAACCCTTACTTATTGATGATTATCCATATGCTGGTATGGACTTCCGAGGAGATCCAGAGATGCCTCGGGCTCAGGGACAAGCCTAGGGTCTAGACGGTATATCTTTGTTTTTGGTTCTCTGTTATATCATGTTTAGATGTTTTTTTTATGAGTATAGCTAGAGATATTTATATGATATTGACTTGGTTCACTTGTGTGATTGTGCAGATATTGGTCCGAGGCCACCAGTTGATCATATAGGCTGTCAGGGACGGATGATGGTGGTGGTACCTCCACCTGTAGCGGCACCGCCTCCTCGTGCTCAAGGAGTTGTGCGTCCTCGAGATGATGCCGTAGAGGGAATACGTGAGACTTTGGAGGGGCTTCTAGTGGGAGCACCGGAGGAGGGTTGGAGGGATTTGGACCTTCCTACTATTGAGCGTTGTTTCGATGCGCCCCGTGAGTGGCGGTCTATCCTACTCAGAGTAGCTGTTGTGATGGCTGAGAGGAGGGATCGGGATCAGTAAGATCCGAAGGATCCAGCAGAGGAGGATACAGCGGATCCTGGGGATCACGATGATTAGGTGATCTTATACTTGCCCCCAAATGCTGATGAGCATATGGGGATGATTTTGTTGATACACATTTTGTACGACTAGTGTATTTTTTGTATATTTTGGGTGCTGAGGGCACTCCTGACATTATGAATTTTATGATGATGATATATATATATATGTTTTGGTATATCATCGTGTATGCATGTGGATGCACATCTTGTCTTGATTATATTTTTTTGCACGTGGATGCAATTGTAGTTTGTTTGTTTGCCCGTGGAGGCATGTTTTATTTTTTGTACGCCCATGGAGGCATATCTTATGCATGTGGATGCAATGTTTAACTTCTTCGTACGCCCGTGGAGGCACATGTTATGCACGTGGATGCAATGTTTAGATTTTTTGTAATGCTATGTGATGCATGTTGTGATGTCCTACATGTTTCGGTTGACTTGCCAATCTAGAATGTTGTTAGCCATTTGGTCTGCTACAGTGTTATGATTTCTTGGGACATGAGTGAAAGAGATGGATTCAAAATGTCGAATCATTTGTTTAGTGCGCAGGAATTTTCTAAATAGACAGGGATCGCATACCTGGTAATCATTGTTGAGCTGAGAAACAAGGAGTTGGGAGTCCAGGAAAACACTAAGGTGAGTTATGCTCATTTGGAGAGCAGCGGCCAGGAGATCGGCCACGGCGTCGTACTCAGCTTGGTTGTTTGTGGCAGCACCTATGCACACTCTGTCGAGGTGGATCAATTCATGTGAAGGGGAATATATTACCCAAGCTGCTGAAGCAAGGTTTGGAGACCAACGACTTGTGCCGTAGGCAAAGCCGATGTGGTAGAGTGGAACGGGATCCATCTGTGGTCATGCAGGAAAAAACAAATTTGTAGGTTTTGAAAATTTTACAGTGAAAAAATCAATTAAAAGAAACTGTACAATATGGACTGTGGTGTCCAAGTGTTTTCATGGGTAGAATCTTTTAAGGTACAACCCGTTACGGGGGTTGTGCATGGGATTGCCCTCTGAATCGGTCAAAATGTATGCTCCATGTCCAAGGCAAGTCTGTATAATATATGGGCCTTGCCACATAGATTGGAACTTTCATTTGCCTGTTTTGTCATGGGCTTGGTCATAGACAAGTACCAAGTCACCTTCATTAAATGCTTGTGGGTGAACATGTTTATCATAATGAAGTTTAGATCTGTTTTTTGCGGCTTCGATTGTTTGGAGAGCTGCGCGGCGATCTTCGTCGGCCTGCTCTAAAAGAAGTAAGCATTTTTCAATCAGTGATGTATCGGGGAGAAGTTCTACGAAAATTTGCAATGTTGGTATCTGGCATTCAATGGGAAGGACAGATTCCACTCCATGAACTAAATGGAATGGGGTAAAGCCGGTGGCGGTTTTAGTCGATGTGCGGTAAGCCCATAATGCGGGAAAAAGCATATGATTCCAATTGGATTTATGTTTGTCGACAGTGCACTGGAGGATGGTCTTCAAAATTTTGTTAACAGCTTCGACTTGGCCGCTCCCTTGGGGGTAGTAGGCGGAGGAAAAATGATGTTCAAACTTAAGGAGTGTTGATAATTCTCTCCAAATAGAGTCCTCGAAGTGAGAGTCTTGGTCTGAGACGAGTTGTTTTGGTACTCCGAAACGAGCAATAACATGGTTGAGGAAAAAACGGGCTGCAGTGTCGGCTTTGCAATTGTAAGTAGGCATGGATTCTGCCCATTTGGTAAAGTAGTCGACAACCACAATAATATGTTTATGGCCACCAGCTGACGTGGGATTGCAATCTATGAAGTCAATGGCCCATTTGAAAAATGGTCCAACGGTGACGACTGGATGAAGGGGGGTGGGGGGGGGGGTTCTTGCCTTGGGGGCAAAGAGTTGATAGTTCTGGAAATGTTTGACTGCGGTGATACAATCAGTGAATAATGATGGCCATAAATAACCTGCGTGAATTACCTTTTGGGCGGTGGCCATTCTGGAGAAATGGCCGCCGCAGGCACCGCTATGACAGTCGTTGAGGACTTGTTCTGCTTCGTCTTGGGAAAGGCATTGTCGTAAGATTGTGTCGACGCAACGTCGATAGAGGACATCATCCAAGAGGAGATAACGGGGGGCATGGTGACGGATGCGACGGCGTCCGTCACAATCGATGTTGGGTCGAAATTTCTGTGTGCGGAGGTATATCAAAATATCGCCATACCAAGGGTCGTCAGATGAGATGATGAACGAATGTTCATCGATTATATTAGTATGGATAGTTGGTGATGACGATGATGATGGTAAGTACGTAATGAATTGAGCGAGTGCTAATGCTTTGGTGCTCTTCGGGGTTTTAAAAGTTAGGTCATATTCTTGTAAGATAATCACCCATTTGGAAACACGGCCTTGTAGAAGGTGACGATTCAAGAGATAGACCATTGGGTTAGAATTTTCCACAACTGTGGTATGGCTGAGGAGAATATAATGTCGCAGCTTTTGTACAGAAAAGACGACGGCGAGGGCCATTTTCTCTTCATGCGGGTAGCGTAATGGTGGGCCTGATAAAGTTTGGCTCACATAGTAAATGACATGCTCTTGGTGAGCGGAGTCTTCTTGGACGAGAACTCCAGAGACAACGTAATCTGATGCCGAAATGTAAAGGGTAAAGTCCTTTGTGAAATCTGGTGGAGAAATCAACAGGGCACTTGTAAGTGCTTTCTTCAGGTCCGTGAAGTCTCCTTCTACTTGGTTGTCCTATACGAAGCGCGTATGAAGACGTAGCAAACAGAGGAAACCATGTACTGTGGTGGCATAGTCTGGGACAAAACGACAAAGGAAGTTGGACTTCCCTTGAAGGCTTTGGAGTTGTCTTAATGTACGTGGCGACAATAGGCCCACTATGGCTTGAACTTTTATAGGGTCAATGGTGATTCCTTTTTCTGAAATGACAAACCCCAGTAGGCGGCCTGCTGTAACGTAAAAAACACATTTGAGTGGGTTCAAGCGGATGTTGTATTTGCGACAACGCAAGAAAACTTGTCGAAGATCTTCTAAATGGTCAGATCGTTTCTTTGATCGGGTGGTGAGGTCGTCTAGATAAAATTTAATGATTTTATGCAGATCATGAAAGCAATAAGTCATGGCACGTTGGAAAGTGGCTCCCGCATTCTTGAGACTGAAAGGCATGACGCGATAGGTGAAGGTGCCCCATGGGGTAGTAAAAGCGGTCTTGTATTGATCTTCTTTACGGATTTTGATTTGGTTGTATCCGGAGAAACCATCCATAAAAGAAAGTACCTCATGCCCTGGACACTCATCGATTAGTTGGTCAATAAATGGTGTGGGGAAGTTGTCTTTGGGACAAGCAAGGTTGAGGTCTCAGAAGTCAGTGCAGACGCGGATGGTGTCGACTTTTTTATTAACTGGTACTAGATTTGAAACCCATGTGGTGTATGCAATTGGGTATATGAAGCTTGCTGCTCGAAGCTTCTCGACTTCTGCTTTGACGGTTGGAAGCTTGGATGGGTGAATGGGACGTTGTTTATGGCGGACCGGTGATATGTTGGGCCAAGTGTCTATGTGATGTTCCACAATGGTAGGATCAAGACTAGGCATCTTGGTATAAGACCAGGTGAAGGCATCTCAAAATTCTTGGAAGAGTTTCTTATAAGCTAGGGTCTCTTTTGAGTGCATGATGCGCCTAAAGAGATAAGCTCGTGTTTTCCGGGGGTGGTGGAGATGTCGATTTTTATAATGGGAGAAATGTTATCCATGTTTCCTTCTTCGAAGGCTTCTGGAGGTGGTATTGGATCTTTGAACCAATCGACCTTAGTTGGTAAGAAGTCCTTGGATTCAACAGATAGTTGGTTTGCCGCAGTGGACGTAGACGCCTCAGGGAGGAAGTATGATCAATGGTGCATATCATCCCAAGGGTAGTCTGGTGTGGTGAGTGTTTCTAGAATTTCCTCATCAGTGTGAAAGTAGTGGGACCATAAATTTACTGGCTTAGGTTTATAGGTAGTTGAAATCATATAAATAGTATTGATTTCTTCTGAATGGGAAGATTATGGGGGGAATATTTCCTCAATAAGTGGTGGGGATATATCTAGGTCAGCATTATTCATCTCGTATAGTGCTGCTCTGTAATCTGGGAGACCGGGGCAGTGATGTGAATAATGGCCGTAGATTCCGCATATTGCACAAGGGTGGTTTGTACGCAATGATTTATCGCGAGGTTGAGGGGGAAGTTCTAGTTTGAAAACTGAAACATTGGTGTCATCATCCAACATGTTCATGTGTTCTTGAAGTGCCGGTAGTTGTGGACATAGATGGGTAGCGTGGCCTATATCGTCGCACAAGGAGCACTTAGGGAGCACACGGGTTGGGGGATTTTTAGCTAATTTGGGAGTCACTGGGGAGAGCGAGTTATAGGTGCAGTGTTGTTGGTTGGTGGACCTCTGCCCCCAGTGTGGCGGAACTGAGGGGGGACATAACTAGATGTTGATGTAGTGCCCCCTGTTGGAGTTGATCGGTTTTGTTGTATCGAAACAGCAGGTGGGGGACAGTTTTGGGGGTTGGGTATGCCAGGTGGTGGATGTTTCGACATCTTCATGGGTTGTACTAGTTGTAAAACAACGGTCGGAGTCGGCGGGGGGGGGGGGGGGTTGGTGCAGGTAAGTACTATACCGGTAACCTTAATGTTAAACCTGGAAGGTTGAGTGTAGCCATTACTGGCGTGCTGACAACTCTTGAAAATGGAAACAAGAAGGGGATATTGTGAATCGGTGTCGTTCCGATATGACTAAGCAAGGTGGGTGCTAATGGTATTGGCTAAGTATGTTGTTGTCGGTCCAGAGTTGACACGCTCGATCTAAATGGGGACAATTATGTGTATAATAGCCGTAGACTCCACATATGGAACATGGATGGTTTGTTCTCAAGTTATTATTTTTGGCCTGTTTCAGTGGACGGTCAGGGTTTTGGTTGGGGGGAGCAACGTTATTATTATTTGGGGGATTAGGTGGTGGTCCACCTTGGTTGTGTTGCTGGTTGTTTCCGCGGTTACGTCCTCTTCCGTGGTTTTGTTGACCTCCTTGGTTACGCTGGTTGTTCTGGTTTGGAGGTTGGTTTTGCTGTGCATAGACATGCCCTTGGGCAGTAGGTGGGTTTTGAGGTCGTGCAGGCTCTGGAGCAGGTTGTGGTGGGTAGTAAGTAGGAGGGTTCTGAGGTGGCCCTGGTGTTTGTTGTGGTTGTGGGTAACCTTGAGATGCTGGAAGTGTTGGAGCAAGAGGTGTTTCCTGTTGAGGCTAATGAGCCACTTGGGTTTGTGGTTGAAACGGAGTTTGGTGGGCCTGCTGGTTATAATATGGAGTCGGCACATAAGCTGATGGTGATTGTCCGTAACAATGTGGTGGACATGAGGGTCCGTGAGTGTGGTGGGTGTGTATTACTGGAGCATACGAAGTTGTATCTCCAGAATGAGATGTAGCCCTAGAAAGGTCTGGGGCATTGTTTGTACTCATCATGGTAAAATGTTTGTTTTGCACCATAACCTAGCCGATAATACTGTCGGCGGCATGGGATGCCCCCGACGCGTCATGGCGGGATGGATCGCCGCGCGGGGGTGTCAGGTAAAATAGTGTATAGATATCCTGACTGGGCATATATGAGGTCGAACTGCTGAGCTTTTAAGATGGTTTCTTCTTCTGACTGGGGTCATTCAGAAGCCACATATTTGGCTATGAGGGGGAGGAGTGATTTGAGGAACCAATCAAAAAATATACGGTCATAAAGTTTTATCTTGCAGAGGCTACGACGCTTACGCCACTCATGGATATGATCAGTGATGTGTGTAGCGGTGTTCTGTCTACAAGACAAAAGTATTTCCACTCTTGCATCATATCGTACAGGTAGTTGAAAGAACTGGAGGAAGGTTGAGGCGAGGTATGTAAATGTGTTGTGAGTCCCATGTGGCTGCTCAATGTACCACTTGGCTGCAGAGCCGGTGAAAGTTCTTTGTAAAAGTCTTAGTCTGATGGAATCATCTACTATGGAGTTAGAGGAACACCATAAGTGAAACGACATGATGTGGTTTTGGGGATCTTCCCTAGATTTTCCTTCGAATTTTAGGATATCTGATGGAAACTTTGTGGGCATGGGGGGCCACGGAGGGTCATGTCTAATAGGGTCGTTGGTTAACCTTGCCAGGTCTGGTAAGTTTAGACTAGCCATGTATGGCAGACTGGAAGATGGGTGTGGCATGGTCACTGGGGTATAATTGCTAATGGTAGCATTATGGATTGGTCCAGTGCCCCCTAGGGGTATGTTAGATGTTAAAGGAATGTGTCCCTTAGCCGATGTGGTATGGGAGGGGCCTGCGCTCCCAAGTGCAACATGGGTTGCAGATGGGTTAGGAATGGTTCCAGTAATCACTGAGATCTGGGTAGTGGCGATGAGGGGGGGGTGACGCCCATGTTGGGAATACCTAATATAGGTGGTGGTCCTGTGTTGGGAATGCCTAGAGCGGGTGTGGCCCCCATGTTAGGCATGCCTAAGGGGGTTGTGGCTACCGTGGTTGTCATGGTAGTAGCAGGGTTTGTTGATGTAGCTCCAATAACACTGGTGAAAAGGGGGTCATATTGTGATCCAGCCATGGGGTTGGTTGGTGATGTCTCGGTAGGGTGTTCGGATTCAACCTCAGAATCAGATGTAAAATGAGGCACGTCAGAATCGGATGACTGGGTTCTATGCCGATGACGTGTGGGGTCAAGGGATAACGCTCTACGTCTATGACGTGTAGAGTCAAGTGTACCGAATTGAGGGGGTTCACCCTGAAAACGTCAGGATCATCTTAAGTTCTCAATGGTGAGATATGTCTAGAAATGCCAATGGATGGTGGTGAGATAAAAAACTCAAGACCCTAGTGCAACAATGTGTGCATGAGGGGAGTGTGAAAAAGCAACGGCTCTCAGGCCAACAACCAACCTCAAAAGCACTTACTATAATAGTTGTGCTATAGTAAGTGGAGTAATCAAGAAAAGTGGTAAAAATACCAAAAATCAAGCGGCTCCTAGAAAAAAGTGGTGTTCACTAGACCAAGGGGGGTAGCAGAGCATGCACACGCCTAACTAAAAGTGGTATTATGATTCAACAAAACATATCCTCTGCAAGGTGATAAAATCCAAGTCAGACAATATGAGTAGTGGAATCAAAGGCTAGATATACCCCTACCGGGAGGGACACCGGGTAGACAATCCTAAAAATTGGCCACTAAAATACCCCGTTCATGACATGTTCGGTTGGGTTAATCTGCAGTTTGGTTCTATCGCCGTTGTACTCCCATACGGGTGGTACACCGAGAAATGCGAAATGTATCCTTCGGTTACTGAATGGATAGTGGTATTCCACTCAGGCTTCCGGAACCAGTCTGGCTACTTCAACCCTCCTAAGGGAGAGGCCTTCCCGATAAATTGGTGTATAACCATGTCAACAAATAATAAGGGATTTTTGGGACCCTAAAAGTCAACCACTATGTTTCAGATGTAAATAATTGAGGGGTGTTATTGGAACACCTATCCCCTCAATCCTACCTAGCTACAAGATTTTTTTAGTGTTCCCCAAGTGGGGTTAAAGTGTTTGTGAGTTTAGGTAGATTTTAAGGCTCAGTTAATTAAAAATGTGGCAGATTGGGTGCAAGTGTGATTATTTAACTGAAAAATAATTTGCCTCGCTTGGGCGATTGATTACAAATTAAAAACAAGACGATTTATATTTGCAAAAAATAAAAGGCTTTTTCTGAAATGTAAATGCTTTAACAAAAATAATTCAAAAACTATGGAGTTTTGAAATAATTTTAAAGGAAAACAAATATCGTAAAAATTGTAAGAAATAAATGGATTTCTAAGTGCTTGCTTGGAAAAAACTATTGAGCAAATCAGAAAGATGGTTCGAAATTTGCAAATAAGTGAAATCTATGATCTAAACAAAGTGCTAAAAAACCTTTCTTTCACTTGTTGAAATTTTTTAAAAAGATTTTAATTGAGCATATGTGATAGAAAAAGATTTACTATTGCTGCAATAATGCAGAAAAAATAATGCAGGACGAAATAGGCTAAATGGGAAAAAATGCAGCAGAAATTTTCTAAAAATTGGGCCGAGCAAAAAAAAGTGGCATCGCGGCTTTATGGGAAAAAGACCCGATGTGCATCGCGGGTTTAAACTGTGAAGCCACGATGTGTAGCGCGGAAAAAATCCACGAAGCCGCGATGTGTAGCGTGGAAAAAAGCCACGAAGCTGCGATGTGCAGCGCGGAAAAAAAACCGCGAAGCTGCGATGTGCAGCACGGAAAAAAGCCGCAAAGCCGTGACGCATAGCGCGGAAAAAAGGCCGCGAGGCCGCGATGAGCCATGCGATTGTCGGGCGAAAAAGCGCGATGCAAAAAATAAAAATTTGTCGCCGGAAATGAAATTGAAAAGTGAAATTTCGGGCTGTTAAAGGCTACATAAAGGGTCAAAAGCTAGAGCAGCAATGAATATGCTGTCTAGTATGGCAGATCTACAAATTGGAATGATAAAACTAGTAAAAAACGAAGATCTAAAGCTAAAGTGTAAGATTCAAAAATTCAAATACCAGCGGAGTCGCCAAAAACTGTTGCTTGGTTTTTCAGCCAAGCATGTGCAAGGATGCACCTATTAACTTGTAATAGTAGTCTCGAATGAAAAGCAAATAACAATAAATTGAATCTAATTTAACATTAACATGTATAAGAAAAATAAAGAACTAGATTGATAGCAATAAGCAAATAAGACAAGAAATTTAAAAGAATTTGTTTTTGTATTACCTCAAATGGTGAGGATGATGGGTGTTGAGCAACTCCAAGGTTGAGAAGCTCCAATATCCAATGGTCTCTTCTTCTCCAAAGCTTCAATGAGGATCTTTAAACTCGAAATGGGAGGCAATGGCTCTTAAAGGGAATTTGGTAGCATAAGGATGGGATGAAATGTGGATGAAAAGTGAGGAGCCCCTATCACCTTTTTATAGTTTTTAGTGATGGGGAATACCATTGTGGTTTTAAGGAAACCAATGGTATGGACCAACATGGTCTAGGTCTCTTTTTTCCTCTTTTTCCTTTTTGAATATTTTTTATATTTTTATTCCCTTTTAATATTTTTTGGGAATTTGGACCCTTTTTGAGGGTTTTTTTTGTGTATTTTGAGGAAAAATATATATTTTGAAGAGAAAAAAGGTGTATTGTGGTCTTTCTGGTGACCTTTTGATGGCTTTAGAGGCTCAAAATGGTGGAAAAGTGGACAAATGGGTCATGTGAATAAGGGAATGAGCTAGTGAACACTTTTTGGGTGTTAACAAAAATAAACTAAACATGTGAAATTGATTCCATGTTTGAGTGTAGGTATTGTTGGAAGCAAGATCTTTGAAGGAATCCTGATGATGCATGTGGACATGTGACTGTTATAGAAAGCTCAATATGAGAAGCAATGAAGAATGGTGTTAGTGGACTTGTGTGGGTCCTAGCAGCCAAAGTTTCTGTGGGAAATCATGGGGTTAGAGTTCCCTAGATGAGAGGATTGGGACAGACCTTAGACACTAAGATTCATAGCCAAGAAAGGGCAAGTCAAGCATTCACATTGAAGTGAAAGAGGCTAAGGAGCATGGAACCACAGTGATGGTGTGGCTCCGAATTGGAACAAGACTAAGAGTGGAAAACTCTTACTCTTCTCTTTCCTTTTCAGTGATGTACTTAGAAACAAAAAATTGTTGAATGCATGTTTTGGATGAAAATTAATTGTGGTTAGTTCCTTGAAATAAATTGAGAATGCTGAAATAGTTAATTCCCTGTGAAAGGATGAACATGAATGAGTTCATATGTATGTTGGGAAAGCATGAAAGGTATGGAAGTCTCATGAATAAAGCATGGACTCTCCATGTCAATTGGGTAAAGAATTGACTAATTTTAATGTTTATTCTATGCTTGGCCTAACAAGATTTGGAATGATGAATTTCATAGGTGAGAAATAGAAATCAAATTGGTTGCAACAGTTACAAGGCAAGTGAAGTGGTGCTATCAAGTAGGTGTGAGAAGATGTACATATTGACCATGGCAGTATACCAAAGGCTATTGGACTTGGTTGAAAATATTCTTCAAACAATTTCCAAGACCCAAGAAAATATTGGAGAAATGCTCAAGCTAGAAAAGCAGCGGAATGAGATGAACCACGGGGCCTTGCAGGACTCTATTTGTCTACAAAGGGAGGTAAAAAGCATTTTGGAAGCAACCAACAGTGGAAAGGGCAGTGGAACAATGAAGAGACATCCATCCACTCATCCCAGTAACATACGTTCCAGGTGGGAAGAATCCAACGAAATTAAGCAAGAAAAGAAAAATCAGCCCCTGAAATGTTGGAAATGTGAAGGAGATAATTGTCTCCGCAACTACCCAACAAGGATTAGCAAGAGAGATAGCAGCTATGAAGTTTCCAGACTTGTAGATCAGCTATAAGATCAAAGCCAACATAAGAAGCTTGAGGAATCCAAAGGACTTGGTCTTGAAAGTTCAAAGTAGAGGGTAAAATGCAAGCCAGACCTACAACATTTTTTTAATTTTGGACATCTGTAAACTGTATATGTATTCATAAGTATTGGAACATTGAGGACGGTGTTATTCTAAGGGGGGGAGGATGTAATATCCCTCATTTTGACCCTTAGGCTATTTTTGTTGTAATGTAAATAGTGCATAAAGCAATGTTCGTTGCCCTAGTGTGGAGCTCAATACTAAGGCCCAACTAGTGGATACTTAGGTTTATTGCATAGGAAATTATTTGATATTCTGATAATCCATGTGTTGTTAAACCATGATATATTGTAAATGATACCATGTAAATAAAATACCAAGGACTAGCTAGGGCTGCAACAAAATGAGGGGGAACTATGTATCCACTAGGGAGTGGTGAGGGGGTGTTAGATTGAACCTAGGATGCCATATGTCACCTAGAGAACCCCTTTGACTGTCCAAGATTCCATTGAATGCTGTTGTAAGGGGGTGGGTGAAGGACGTTGTTCATGAGGTCGATGGAGTATGGGACAACCCTGAAATCCGTAAGGCAGGGTATGGAGGGCTGTCTTACTTGTCCCATAAGCCACCTTACCTCGTGGAGGGAGTATTCCTCATTCTTGGACCTTGGTTGAACACATGGGAATCATTCGAACCCTTACGCATCACAACAGAGCCGATCCGCGAAGCAAGGAAGATAAGTCATGATTCTGCACAGGGCCACGATTTACAGAGCTGAATACACTTAGAAAACTCTGCATAGGAAGCAAAATGACGGGGTTATCCTTAGATCTAAATCTATGGGTGAATTACAAAGCGTGGGATGCTCAGAAAACCGTGAGGAAATACCTTGCGTTGGTGGCCGAGAACCCAACTGCGAGATAGATTGTTTTGGCTAGATAAAGTGGAGAATAAAACCTAAGTGTGAAGGATCCAATAGGTTTTAGATTTCCTGCTAAAGCCTGGGAGGGATTATTTACCTTGATTTAGCATTCAAGGCCAGCCACACTTATCCAAGTCAATGCTAGGGGAAGGGGTGCCTTAGAGATTGTGTAGCAGTGAAGGGAACCTTACCTAGGGTGAGAGTGGGGTGGTGGGGGTACTTGAACCTGTTTGATATCATTGGGATATGCCCATAACTCTATGGAGGACCTTATTAAGCTAGAAAACCCTTACTGCCTTCCCCATTTGCGTAACAAAGTTAAATGTGTGTTGGATGCCTTGATGGACTGAGAACAAAGCTGTGAAAGAACTTGAGAGGGACTCCTTAGTGGATACATAGCCCCATCTCAGGGGTGATCTATGATTGCTGAAATAGTAAAGGCTGGGAAGAGATCTATGGTTGGGTTGGAATGTTGCATCCCATAGCTAGTTTGCTTGAAGATATAATGGAGAAGCTAAGTGTTCCCTGTGTTAAATTATACCCATTTCATGTGTTTTATCCTTGTAATGGTTAATTAGTGATGACTATTATTGATGGAAGAAGTGGAGTAGAGCTTATTGCAGAATGGTAAAGGCACATAGGGGAGGTTATGGCCAAAGTTTCAGTTGGAAAAATGACAAGTTTAGATTGATAATATGGGGTAGGGGATCATACCATTGGACAGATCTCTCCAAGACCTTTCCAACGGTACTAGTCTTGTCCAATTTGGACTAAGGATGGAGGAGTTATCACCCTCAGAAGTTGGCAAGTGAAGTTGCTGGTGTAGGGGTCTGTGGTCCCCACCTTTCCGCATCCGCAATGTGGATTACGGATTGCAGAGGTCAGGGATGGACCATTGGGGTTTCACGGTAGGGCTTCCCCCTTTCCGCATCTGGAAAGTGGGTTGCGGGTTGCGGGAGTCGGAAGGGCGGGTCCAACGGAAATGGCGCGTGGGAGTTCCGCCTTTCCGCATCTGCAAAGCGGGTTGCAGATTGTGAATGTCGAAAGGTCGACTTCCACGGGGCCGATACATTGGATTTCCACATTTCTATATCCGCATGCGGAGTGCGGATTAAAGATTGCGGGAGGATATTTTTCCCGGGTTCGAAATAAGGTTTTGATTTCCGACATTCGCAACTCAAGTTGCAGATTGCGGAATTGCAGAGGAGGAAATATTTCAGGGGCGGTGATTTCACTTCTGAATTTTGACTTACACAATGCGGATTGCGGAAGTCAGGAGGGCGATTTCCGCGGAAGGATAAATCTGGTGATCCGATTTCTGATTTCTGATTGCGGCTTGCGTATCGGGGCTCGCAGAAATGCGGATGGTAGAATGATGATCATTGTGAGTTCAGAGTTGCGGAGCCTTTGAATTGCTTAGGGAAAGAAAGAAAAAATTAGCAGGTGATTCAAGGATTGTCTCCCATTTCCTCTAAAGGGAACTGAGGTGAACAAGGACGTGACAGTTCTGGTGGTATCTCTCACCCATTTTCACGAGGAAACATGCATGTGTGATGATAGGTGGGTGGTTTTATGAATGGATTTGATCATAATGTGCATGTTGGAAATCCTATCCATTTGTGGAAGGATAAAGTGCACGAGGCTTACACAAGTGGATCTACTAGGTTTTAACATGTGACGATGACATGGAAGGCTTGGGAAGAAGAAATATGATGAGGCAACGATAGGGAATTACATGACCACACCATGTGATTCCATGTAGGACTTGACTAGTATATGGGAATCCACATGTCACACTACATCAACAGGACGGAAAAGCTAAAAAAATGTCTAGATCCCAAAAATTGTTTTGTCCATAACAAGAGAAGTTTAGCTCGGAATTTGATCAGGGAATTTTTAAGGATCCATACTTATTTAAAAATGTACAAACCTTGGCGAATCTTACCAATTCTTAAAATTTCAAATATAAAATATTTGGTGATATTTTTTCTAAAAATATTTCAAATTCTAAGGATTTTATATAGTTTATATAATAATATAACGATTTTTAGAGTGAAAAAAGTTTACTCCATCAAATTTGGGCAAAATAGGGCTTCAAAAAACGCAAATTGGCGAATCTTTTTTTGAAAAAAACATGGAAAAATAGCCCATGGGCCAAATTTCGCCCCTAAAATTTTCCTTTAATTTGATGAGACCTGTGGAATTTCAATGTCAATAAGAAAGACTACATAATTTCCAATTATATGCTTGGGCACATTCTACTCCAATTTTACATAAATTTTGAATTAGTGGGTTTTGAAGGTGCATGACCAATGATTGGATGGGGCTTTGTTGGGGATCAATTTTTTATGGTGTAGTTGTGGTCCAGGAAAATGGATAAATTTGGTGTATTATGGCCAAATTCCAAAATATTTGAAGCCTCGGTACAAAAGAAGGCCAAAATACAGTATTTGGGCATGCGAAAGTGCAATTTTGAAAAACTTGGAGGTAAAAGTGACACTAGATGTCAAGACCAGAAAAATTATGAACACGAAATTTTACCTGATCATTAAAAAAAATGGTTGGAAGATTTTTTTCCAAAAATGCTAAGCTTGGAGCAGTTTTTGGAAAATAAATTGTCTAAAGAAGATGCAAAAGCTAAAAGTAGTCAATTCCAAAAAAATATAGAAATTAACTGGAGCATGGGATCAAGGATCTGAAAGTTGTTGAATAACCCTTGACATGATTATTATCAATTCCTAATATAATTTTTTTTCTAGTTCTCCCTATATTTTCTTCTGTAAGTGGATGAAGTTGGTCTCTGAAGCTAAATGCACCTATAGGAAAACTGCAGAATTGAGCAAAATTGACAATTTTGAAAGGCTGTAACTTTTTGCCTAGAAATAAGAAATGGCTATAGTTATATTCATTGGAAACTTATCCATATGGTAAAAAATGTGCACAATTAGATTCTAAAAGGGTGATTTAGATGTTTCTAAAAAAAGAACAAAAAAAGTGTTTGTAGCCATAATTTGACAAAATTTGTTAATATGGGTAGTTCCCATAATGCATGAAAATTACTTTTATGATTTTGTAAGAATGTAATGAAGCTAAAAATTGTGTTTATATGAACACTTTTGCAGATACAATATCATATCAAGGACAATGAAGTTTCAACATTCAATAGAGTGCAATTTGGAAACCCTTGGTCTTGGTTGGCCAAAAAAACCATAATCATGGATGATGCACATGATCATTATTCAATTGAAATAGATTCCATGGGAGAAAATATACATGTTGAGAATCCAGAGATAGAATCTAATGGTTGAATAAATTAAGTAACTCCACGAGATATTGCATAAGCCATGAGAAGTCCAAGAGTGGAATTACAAAGTTGCAGAGAAAATAGTGAAAGGTTGATTAGAGCTATGGAAGAATAGAACCAACTAAATGTATCCATGCTACAAATATAAACATACATTCATAGGAATATTCACCATCAACAATACTTAGTAAATGAGGAAAAGAGTGGGATTTCTCAAGGGGGCATTCTCACAAGAGGTCCTATAGCTCAAAAAGGGTTTCTAGAGATATGACATATACTCTAGAATTATATTCTAGTGATTCATATGCCTCTAAAGATGCCACTGAATATTCAATCTCTCCTATCATAGGAATAAGAGAAAGAGGCCTTTTAAGAATAACTCACATGGAGAATTTTGGAAGGCCAAACCTTTCACTTTTGATCATGAAGTAAAATATGGTTAACAAGCTGAGGCTTGGCTTCTTGGGATGAGGAAGTATTTCCAATTTCGTGACTACTCTGGAGCATGAAGGAAGGTTTGGATATATTTAATATAAATGGAATAGAATCTATGTGGTGGGATCACCTTAGACAAGTCAAGATGATCAATGAAAGGAAGATTGCGTGGAAGGAATTTAAGAAGTACTTCAAAACAAAAGTACCCCTTTGATAGGTGTTGTGATAACAAAATTAAAGAGTTCCATGAGTTGAAATTGGGACAAATGACCATGGATGAGTATGACAATAAATACCTGGAGTTGTTGAGATGTATAAAGTATATTAGAGATGATAAGGTCAAAATTCATTTTTTTATAAGTGGACTACCTCAGTTATACAAGGATAGAATTGAGTTTTATGAACTTCAAACTCTATATGAAACCATAAGGAAGTCCAAGTATTGTTATGATCAAAACAAAAGTAGATGAGAATTCCATAAGGCATGGAAGGATATGAAAAGGGGGATGTTTGAAAATAATAATAAATAGGGGATTCAAGCCTCCTCATTTGAGAAATCACCAAAGGTAGCCACCACAAGGTGTGGCTAAGGAAAATAAGATGATGGGAGATAAGACAAGAGAGCCACTTCAATGTTGGGTATGTGGAGAGGACCATTTACTTAGAAATTTTCCACATTGGAGTGGGAGTACCAAGCATGTTCACAACATACAAGAGGTTGAAACTGTGGGTGAGGTGGCAAGGACTCTCACTAGAATCTATGTTGCACTAGAAGGCCTCAAAGCAGATCATTAATTGTCTATGGTTGAGGTTGAAGGTAATATTTCTAAGCAATCTATTCCTATTTTATTTGATCGTGGATCTACTCCGATAGTTATATCACACCTAAAACTGTTGATACTTTCTTTTGAGAAAACAAAGCATATTAATCCATGGCTAGTCCAATTAGCCACTGGAACTAAGAGGAGAGTTAGTGAAGTGGTGGAGAAATGTTTGTTAGAAATGGATGAATTCTTCACATGGGAAAATATAAATATTTTTCCACTTGGTTCCTATGATGTCTTCATTGGAATGGATTGGTTGGAAGCACATAAAGTTAAACTTGATTTCTACAACAAGACCTTTGAATGCATTGATGAAGAAGAGAGCCCACATATAGTAAATGGCATTCCCAAGGTGGTTTCTGTTAGGAAAATTTCATCCTTGCATCTGATTAAGTATTTTATAAAAGTTTGACAATTGTATGAAACACATGTGTTTTGTATAACAGAAAATGAAGTTCCCAAATTGGAGGACTAGCATGTGGTTCAAGAATTTAGGGATGTGTTTGTTGATGAAGTGACATGATTTCCTCCAAAGAGAGATATTGAATTCATAATTGATATTTTGATAGGAGCTACAATAGTTTCCAAGGAACCTTATAGAGTGAGTACCCCATAATTGCTTGAGCTGAAAATGCAATTGCAAGAGTTATTGGAAAATAAATACATTCGACTAAGTGTGTCTCTATAGGGAGCATCTGTGCTATTTGTGAAAAATAAATATGGAAATACTAGGTTATGTATTGATTATATGCAATTGAATAAATTTATAGTGAAGAAAAAGCACCTTCTATCTCAAATTGATGTGTTAGGATATTAAGACACCTATGAGTTGATTAAGATCAACTTGGTATAATGTATCTTTAGGTAAAGTGTGTATGTTTAGTATGCATTTGTACATATGTATTTTGATAGTGAATATGTTCTAGACATAGAGTGATCTAACGATTCATCCTCGCCTCGATCTAACGATCATTGATCCATGGATTAACACCCAATTGGTCCATGATCTTTATTTAAAGAGCATGGAGGGTCATTTGATCAATGATTGATTTTCATAAACTATTTGTAATGTTTATTTTCTTTTGCATAATATATTGCCTCAAGTAGCTATTTGATTGGGGTTGTGGACTATTTCCCACTTTGATGGATTTAACCACATAAAAACATCGGTGTGTTGGTCTGTATTTGTGTGAACGGTTTTTGAAAGTGTTTGGTCTTCTGGAATATATTTTGTTATTCAAACATTTATTAGAGATCATATGCAATTTCGTTTTTGTTATTGATCGATATCTTGAACTGGTGTTGTTGTATGCATAAGAATATTTTTGGTTTCTAATATTTGTGTGCATTTATGGGCCGAGAGAGGTGTTCCATTTCATCTGGAGCAATTCTTTTAGTTGGAAATGCTTTTTGTTTTTGTTTTACCAAGTTACAGTGGGAAATTTACTAGATACATAGGTATATTGTTTACAGTTATGCATATTTTGAATTTTTTTCTCATCTTATTTCAGAGTCTAGCCTGGTTTTTTATTGTATTTTTGGTTTTTAACCCTTTGGGGGTTTTCTTTACTATGTATCCTCTTTTTTGTGCACTCTATGCAAACTCTGTAAACTAGAAACAGTAAGAAAACTTACATTTTTCGGGTACGCTAACCAAGGACTAACACCACATCTGATACACTTTAGCTTCGAAATCTTTTTTTTTGTGTACTTGTGTAAATTTTCTTGCACCAAAAAACAAGGTTTTTGGATATCCATGCTCTTCCAACAACAACAATAACAACAACCCCATTCTCCTGGAAAATATTACTAAATATTTTGCTTAGTTTACTTAGTTAAAATTTACTTTAAAAATTAAGAGGTCTTGGGATCAAATCCTTCTTTTAATTACTTTTTTGTAAATGTTTGGAACTTTAAGTTATAAAATAACTACATTATAAAAGTGCTTCCGACTTGTTTTATAAAAGTTGGTCACTTATTTTAAAGCAATTTATTTGTAAAAGTGAGTTTATAGGAAAAGTTGGAACATATTCCCATCATTGACATTCCATGGACCTTATAATTGTTCCTAAGTAGTTTAGACCAAGGTTGAAACACCATTATTTGGTTCCCTAGTGTCTAGTTCATGTGGTGTTGCTTGCTAGTGACTAGTTTGGTGTTTTGGACCAATAGTTTGTCCAAATTTGACCCTAGAAATATGGTAAATCCTATATAGCCCTATGTTTCCACAATTTTATCCACCATCCTTCATTTTGGGAGTCAATGCGCCCTCACTCAAAAGCTTTATAGAGATAAGGTTCCCATCCCCTATTTCAAGGAACCTTGGTGCAATACAAGCTTGATTTGGTCCCTTGGGTAATTAATTGCCACTAGTCATCACTCCACCACCACTCCTCTACTTTGGTCCACACATAGGTTCATACTTATACAATCAAGGATCTCATAGGAAATATTTACCAATTCGTGAGGTCCAAGTATGATTTGGATGGCATTAATGTCACTTAGTGGGGGAATTAGTCTAGGTAAGCCCTCATTATGGAGAGCTACTCGAATTCCCATCTTGACCTTGATTAATACTCCTTGCATAAGGTTCCAAGTGTTTTGTGTAATTTTTTCCATGGTTTGGATTCATAGTGCCTACTCTACGGGGTTTGTCCACATCTTAAACTAGTGGTTTTCCATAATAGCCAAGTTTGTCCACAAGTGCACCCTATTTCCTTGTTCTAGGGAGTCATGATGCATTTAATGATGGAGGCACCCCTCTTACCTATTTTATGGGATAAGAATGGACCAAGGGTGCTAATGCACTAGAATTGGTCAAATTGCTCATTAATGGCCACATTCAAGACCCTAAACCACCTAATTCGCTATCATGATGATTCCATCCACATTAGTTGACTAGCTTAACGTCCTCATGCTACATCTAGGTTCATTGGACCTCATTATGTCCCAATATAGGAGTCACACTTGGCACAATGTCATAGATTGGGGGAATTACTCCACTAATCCTAACATTAATGTGGGATACTCAACTGTCTCCTAAGGCTCATGAATTTATCTGTTGAGATGTATTATATATTGTACACATCTTATTGAATAATAGAAGAAGTTGTATTTCATCCCAATTAAGTTCTATCTCTTGTGTTTCTAGTTATCCTTCTTCTCTATTTTGCTGCTAATATTTGTCGCTAATCTAGTGAGGTTATATTTGCTTTAAGATCCTTAGTTGTAGAATTTCTTGCATGGCATCAAGGCCATACAAATTTGACAGGAAAAGATAATAGGGGGGGAATTCTTTACTATATTTTTTTCTCCCATCACCACATGGATCAAACTTTGCCTATCATGTGGCCCCTTGGATTTTTTTATGTCTTTCTTTAAAAGGGCATAACTTTGGCATCTGGAGTTTCTTTTTAGTGCATTTTTTTAAATTGCCTATTTTTTCGATATATTTGTGTCTAGACCATTAGTTTTTGTTTTTGAATCTATATTACCTGCATATTACTATATGGCCGCTCCATGTGATATTCTTATTACCAGTGCCAACTGCTTCTCATGGAAGGATTGTATGGAGGATGTACTACGAAGTAGGGGAATTTACCGAACTATATTGGGAAAAAAAAATTGAACACACAGATGATGATAATAAAATAAAATGGTCCAATAAATGTGATGAATCCCTTGCATTAATATGGATGTCAATTTCTAATTCTTTACAATTCCACCTTCAAGTAATTGATGAACCAGATATGACCAGAGGAAAATTGGAAACTATTTTTAGTAAACACAATGATATTTGACATCACCATCTTGAAAATGAGTTGGTTTCTTTGAATCCAAGTGATTTTCCTTGCATTCAAGACTATCTATCTAAATTCAAAACACTTAGAATTTTAGTTGAAGAATGCAAAATAGCTAAGCCATAAAAGCAATGTATTTATGCTATTCTTTTCAAGCTTGGTTCTACCTATTCTCTTTTTGTATCTATATTTTACTCCTTGAAATAACGTATGGGGACTAAATATGTAGAACTCACTATTGAATATTTTTTGATTCCTTTACTAGAGAGAAATATAATCTCATACACATTGGAATAATCAACATTACCGAGACATCCAACAAATCCTTAGTGTCACAAAATAAGAATAAAACCAAGAACCCAAAGAAGCAACATCCTAGCAACAATAAGAAAAACAAGGGTCCCAAACCTTCTCAAACAGTTCATCCTTCCAATGATGACAAATGAACAAAATCAAAAGGTAAAAATACTAATCATTATTGCAATTTTTGTGAGTAAGATGGTGTTATGCAACCAAGTCCCAGAAATAGCATAAAAAGAGCAAAAATAGACCTGAAGAAAGTAATCCACACCTTAATAATGAAGAAAAGAGATAAATATCAAGCCTCTTCGAGGGGGGAAACCTCCTTACACAATGTACTAAGTACATAAGACAAGACAAGATAGAATTATGGCTAAAATGAAAATATCTCCTTCATATATATAGGAGACAAAGGTGTGCAATAACAACTAATAGACCCAAGATGACATCAATAATATGTAATGCACCACAATATAGGGGGTAATACGCCACTCTATAAGGGGTAATGTGCGATCATTGAGGGCTTAACATGCCCTTCCAATTCAAAAAGTGATGTCCTCAATGTTGAAGTAGTTTTGGATGCTACTGTATAAAGTACTCGTCTTCCCATGTTGAATCTTCCGCGGGTAGTTTCTTCCATTTATTGTGATACTCTGGAATTGATCGATTCTGAAGCTATATGATTCCTTCAAGATCCAAGATGATTTTTCCTTCCTCATAAAATTATGGTAATATAGTTTGAACTGGTATCTTTTCACCGATTACCTTCTTTAAACATGAAACATGGAAAACCGGATGGACTCGTGAAGGTGTAGGTAGTTCCAATTTGTAGGACACACTACCAATATTTTGTAGCACCTTATAGGGACCTTAGTATTTAGTTGATAATTTATTATCCTTCTTGGTGTTCTTCAAGGACATCTATTTGTATGGTTGTAATCTTAAAAGCACCCAATCCCCCACATAAAAGTTTCATTCACTATGGTGTTGATATACTTGTTGTTGCATTTGATTATGTGCCAAAGTCAAGTTGCGCTTTAAGAGTTGAAGAACTTGTTGTTGATTCTCCATGTGGTCTTCCACCGCTTGAACCTTAAATGAGTATCTTAGTGAATATGTGATGGATGGTGGATGATAGCCATAAAGTGCCATAAATGGGGTCATTTTTGCTGATGTAGGGAAGGAAGTGTTATACCACCATTCTTCCAAGGGTAACCACTTGATCCATTGTGTTTGTTTATCAACTGCAAAACATCAAATATATCCTTCCAAAAATTTGTTCACTATCTCTATTTGTGCATCAGATTGAGGATGGTAAAATGAGCTATGAGCCAGCTAAGTACCCAAACAAGAAAATAATTTAGTCCAAAAATTTCCAGTTAAAATCGGATCCCATCACTTACTATAATATTTGGAGTATCATGTAGTTTTTGGATTGTCTCCATAAAAGTAGCGGCGATTGTGCTAGCTTTGAAAGGGTGAGATAGTGCACAAAAGTGTGCATATTTAGTAAGTCTATCAACAACCACCATGATGACACTCTTTCCTTCAGAATTTGGTAAACCCATGATAAAATCCATTGAGACCTCTATCCACCATTGGCTTGGAATGGCAGGTGGTTGTACAAGACTTGGGTTCTTAATTGTTTCCACTTTATTTTGTTGGAAAACCAAACATTCTGTCACAAATTTTGAACATCAATTTTAAGACCATCCCCAAAAAATATTTCTTGACCTTGTGGCAGGTTTTTAAGAAACGCGAGTGCCCTCCTACCGGTGAGGAGTGTAATTCCAAAATTACCTTTTTCTTGAGTTGGGAACTCTTACAAAGATATAAGCGATCCTTGTAACATAGCATGTCATATTTCCACATAAATGTATTAGAGGCACTAGGATCCTGCTACAGCTTTTGAATGAATGTCCATATTTCTTCCTCATTCTTCCATTCATCCCTTGCTTTGGTTATCCAATCTAGTTGGATGATGGAGATAGCATAGAGAAATTCTTCAACATACTCATCTTTCTTGGAGAGTGCATATGCCACAAAATTTTTCTTCCCCTTTTTGTAGATGATTTCAAAGTCATATCCCAACATCGTTGTTACCCATTTTTGTTGCTCTTCTAAAGATAACCCTTGTTCCAAGAAATATTTAAGGCTATAATGATCAGTTTTAACCTTGAAATGTCTTCCTATGAGGTAGGGGTACCATTTCTTTAGGGCATGTATAATTTCTAACATTTCCTTCTAAAAAATTGGTTTGTGTAGATTCTTCCCCTTAATTTTCCAGATTTCAAAGGCAAGGGTCCTTCCATCTTGAATTATAATAGCACCATTTCCATTCTATGATACATCACATTCCACAACGAAGGTTTTTGTGAAATCAGTTGTAGCCAATATTGGAGCTCTACACATGGCCTCTTTGAGTTCTTCAAAGGCCTTAGTTGCATCTGGAGTCCATGAAAATGCATCCTTTTTTAGCAATGTTGTTAAGGGTGCTGCTATTCGCCCATAATTCTGAACAAACTTGCGATAATATCCTGTCAACCTAAGAAATAACCTAAGGTGTTTTAAGTTTGTAGGGATCTTCCATTCCTGGATTGCTTTAATTTTGTTAGGGTCTACCTTAACGCCTTCATGAGAGATGATATGACCCAAGTATTCCACCTCTTGTACTCCAAAGAAACATTTGGAGGGTTTTGCATATAATTGTTGTTCCTCTAATAGTGTGAGAGCCTTATTAACATGTTGAACATGGGTTTCCCAAAATTTACTATAGATCAATATATCATCAAAGAATACTAACACAAATTTTTGAATAAAGGGCTTCAAGATGGAATTAATCAAAACTTGAAATGTGGAAGGCACATTTGTAAGGCCAAAAGGCATGACCAAAAACCCATAATGGCCTTCATGAGTTTGGAAAGTTGTTTTTGGAATGTCCTCTTTCTTCATTATGATATGATGATATCCTCAATGAAGATCCATCACGACGAAGTAAATTGCACCGTGTAAGTCATTTAATAATTCATCAATAATTGGAATGGGGAATTTATCTTTAATAGTGAACTTGTTGAGCTCTCTAAAATCTACACACATATGCCATGATCCATCCTTTTTGTGCACCAATATTACTGGATAATAGTAATAACTATGGATAGGTTCAATAATTCCATCCTCTAACATTTTTGCAACCATATGCTGAATTTCACTTTTCTGGGCATAGGGATATCTGTAAGGCCTGATATTGGGAGGAACACTTCTTGGAACCAAGTGAATAGCATGATCATGTTCTCGAGTAGGTGGGAGACATATGTGAATATTATCAAATACCTTGGAATGATTGTTGAGGACTTGTTGTAGATCTGGAGAGATGGACAATTTAGGTGTTTGAACATCTAGTGAGAAAAATTGTGCAATTACACCCCATTGTTTCTTCCACAAAATCTTGGTCATTCCATTAGAGTTGATTATATTACTAAGTGTTGAGATATTGTAACTTCAAAGAATATTATATTTGTACTTTATTATTCCGGAGATGATTCATTCCTCCGTGAAGATCTTATTGTATATCCGGAGATGTTTATTCCTTCGTCGGAATGTGGTAACTTGGGTTATTAGACTTCCCTAGTGGGGGTCGGCCCTGTATGTGTTATGTGGGTCAAAGGGTTATTAGACCACCCTAGAGGGGTTGGCCCAGTCAGTTGTAGTGGGGTATTTAACCCAATGGTTAAATACGAGCCTACATGATTTGTGTAAAAGACAAGTCAGAGTAGTGTATAAATAGAGGAAGTGTATTCCTCATTTTACACACACTCACTCACTTGAGAGTGGCGCACTTATGAGAGAGAGGTATGCTATGGAGAAGGAGGAGCTTATGCTAAGGGTTACATATTTTGTATTTACTGGTCATCTATATTGAGGAAGCTTTGCTGGGTTTTCTACCCCATGAGGGTTTCCCAGGATAAATCTGTGTCTCTTGTGTTTATGCTATGCTTGTTGTTTCTTCAGTGATCCTGTATATGCTATTATTGTGAAATGGAATGTACTGCTGCTATTTTCTGTCTTAGCATATTAAATCTTAACATGGTATCAGAGCTAACCTGAAGGAAGGCAATGTATGGCACTTGCGACACTTGCTTCACTTGCGACAATTTGAAGGTTTGGGTTTTACATAGAAAAAACAAGTCATTGTGGAACTTTCGCCATAAATCTATTTATGCAAAGGTTCAGGATTTGAAAAGTTTACAAGTCGTAGATAACATCCCCAGGTACCTTGTGTCCAAAGGGAACCCTCCGATTCGTTGTACTTTGTGAGTTATGATCAGTACAAGTTAGGGTTTCTGCCTCTTCCAGATCTCAGTCAAAATCAGGTGACCTAGGAAAAAATGTCATAACTTGGGATACAAAGATCCAAATGAAATTTAGTAAAAAGTGACAGGTAGTACATAGACTGTACTATCTCAGGAAACATTTTCAGAGGACGAAGCTGAACCAGTGACATGTGGCACGCCGTACAAGTTCGCTCTCCTGTTTTATCCCATAAACAGGTCACGTTGCAACACTTGGCATAAATATCTCTCAGAAAATCCAATTGAGGTCAGATCTGTCGGGATGGAAAGATGATAGGTCAGGATACCACATAAAAAATTTCAGACCCTGTGGAGCAAAAAGTTCGAAGCTACAACAGAAACAATCAGGTACATATTTATGTCAAAATAGAATTATTTTTGGAGCACCTTCATTCATGGCTTCCGAAATTTAGGGTTTCGGAGAAAGTTAGAATTTTTGGAATCGGAATCCACGGCTGAATGCTACTCAGGAAAATCAAAATTTAGAGTCCAAGATCAAATTTTTTGGTTGGGTAGAAGACCGGGCTTGATCAAACCCCAGTTCGGGATTTTGATCGGAAAGATGGAAAATTAGGTCTTCAACAAAAGTTGGAATTTTTGAAGTCTGTAACCATGGATGGAAGCTCCTCAGAAAAATAAGAGTTTAGAGCCTTGGATAAACCTTTTGATTGGGCAGAAGGGTGGGCTTCATCAAACCCTAGTTCGGGATCCTGTCCAGAAGTTTCGAAGGCAATTTTGAGGGGTCAAATTTTGGAGATTTCAAAATTGAAGTATGCTAGTTTGACCAGCATAGCAAGACACATCCTTCCATCCATTCAGAAGTGTGAAAGTCAAAGATTGAATTTTTAGGGTTTTTCTAGCAAACCCTAATCAAGCTCCAGATCATGTTTCAGGGGGAGTTGAGGCTAAGGCCTTACATAAGAAGACTACAAGAAGTCTCGATAGGTATGACTTAAGGAGGTTCATGTATGTCTTGAAATCTGATTCCTGATTAAGTTCATAATGTGTTTGTCTTCATATTATTTATTAGTACAATCTTGATTAATGTTAGAATTGTCTTATCACCCTAGTAACAGTATGAATGCATGTGAATGATTGAAGACATTCATTGATTAGGGATATATGATTGTACTAATGCATTATGGTGTTGTATGAGGTTGATGTTGTCTGCTAACAAGATACAGGTACATCACAAAAGACAAATCAAGTTCCATGACCATGGCAACATAATCTTTGATCACATAGAAGTTCTAATTACGAGGTATGTATGACTTTGTACTATTATGCTTAACTTATGAGATATGCAGGTTCCAACATAGGATCTCTAAATCATTGAAGAGAACAAAGAAGATATTGATTAGGTATGTTAGACATAACTAAGCAGGTATACTAATCCAGGTATGTTTTCCTATGTCATGTTAGAATCTTACCTTGTGTTAGGATCCCTTATATAAGTATACTTGGTATGATTGGTTATGCTTATTCATAAAGTTAATCAAGGGTTTATGCACATTATGTCTCTTATCTTGATTGATGATTTAACTAACCAGAAGAGTCCCATGATCAAACAAGAATATGCATGAGTAAAAGAAGACTTCCCTGAAACCCTGAATAATAATGATCATGATTATACATATTCAAGATTATTTAGAATTATAATGTTTTGATAATATTGAGAATATACTAATGAATGTATGTTTGTGTATGAGATCATGAGGATGACACTAGTGCACACTTGAGCATGCACAGTGGTACATAATGAATAGAAGTTCAAAATACATATAGAAGATCAAGCGAGAGGCAACCACACAAACATAAAAGATAAGTATTTGAGTTGTTATTTGAAATAGTAGATGATATTGCTTGTATGCATATTTGTACTCCTAGAATATATCATGCTGAGTGTAAACATTCATAGAGCATTGAACAGTATACTACTAATATGCATATGATTGGTAAGTTGGACAAACATTCCATTGTTGCTTGTCTAGAATGAAACCTCTTTGCTGACATGCTGAGAGCTGTGCACACTCTCGATAGTATGTTTTGGTAGAGATGGAAGGCATCTAGATAGCCACTGTATGCATACAGGATATGGGAAAGTGTTGTGCCAAAGTATTGGTCAAAATAGTTGCATAACTATGTAAATGATATCTGTATGCATAATAGGTTATCATGTCAATATGATTTGATGATTATGAAGTATTACTAATCATGTAATTAATTTTGATTTGTAGGAAATATCATGATGAATGATGAACACTGAACAAGCGATGGATGTTCAACAAAAAAGATTTACAAATCAAACACACTATAGAAGGCTTGTGGCTAGAAGATTCTCTTAGAAAGAGGAAGAGAATCATGATGAGATGTTTTCTCCAAGTGGCTAGATAAGACCATTCTCTTAATGGTGTAATTAAAGAAGAAGTGTGAATCAGGTTCTGTATGGGTTCCCAGGATCGATAATCAATTGATGAGATTAATGATCACCATGGGTGATGTGGATCTTAACCTTTGCTACAAGGTTGAATATGGTTTCTATACACAGATGACATGGATGCAAGAAGGAACTCACCACAGAGTTCAAATGATATTGAGGCTCATATCAGTAGACCGATCTAACGAGAGATGGCACAGATAGATATGCAGAAGATCATTCAATGCAGAGTGTGAATGATGTTCAGTCACAAAGGGAGAATTGAAAGTTTCTTAATAAGCTTGGGCTTTACCAAAAGTAAAGTTGTTCCTAACCTTTACCTTAAGGTTATGGATCATACTATTATTGTATGTAGATGATATCTTTCTGACAGGGAATGAGAAACAAATCATGAAAAGAAAGAAGATGATGGCTGCAGAAATGAAAATGAAAGATATCAGATTGATGCATTACTTCCTAGGTCTAGAAGTATGGCAAGGCTCGTAAGGAATCTTTCTCAGCTAGGGAAAGTATGCTGAGAAATCTTGAGAAGACTTGATGTGTTGGAATGGCCACTCTCATGGATTCCAACTTGAAGCTGTTAGCGGATGACTCATCAGAGTTAGTGGATATAACTCTGTACAGAAAAATTATTGGGTCATTGATGTATCTAATGAATACTAGGTCAGATATATGCTTTGCTGTGAAACACCTTGAGACAGTATCTAGTGGAACCTAGACGAGTTCACCTGATAGCTGCAAAGCATGTGATGAGGTAACTAAAGGATACGATAGACTTTGATCTATGTTATCTTGGAGATCATGAATTCAGATGGCTACACAGATATTGATTGAGCAGAAAGTGTATCAGACAGGAAGAGCACATCGAGAAGATGTTATTGTCTGGGATCAGCCATGATCTTGTGGTTTAGCAGGAAGAAGTCTAGTGTGGCTCTCAACACAAGCAGAATATATGGCTGCTTGCTCTGCTAGTTGTGAAGCGGTATGGCTTCAGAATTGTTTGACATAAAAATGGACCCAACTGTGATCCTATGTGACAAACAGAGTTGTACCAAAATGGCAGAGAATCTAGTATTCCATGATAAGTCAAAGCACATAGATATCTGACATTTCTATATACAAGATATGGTACAGAAAAGAATTAAAGTTCGAATTTGTAACAAGTTAAAAATGTACTAACCAAACCTCTACCGATCCGATGTACTAACCAAACCTCTAACTCAAGTAAAGTTTTTCGAGACAAACTTAAAATAGTTCAGAAGGACCCTCCTCGAAAGGGGGAGTGATGTGATCACTTATGATGAGATTGCCCGCATCGACAGTGAGGTCGATGATGTGGATACCTATATTGGTGATGCCGACAGAGAGGTTGGTGGATGGTCCTTAGACAAGGTCTATGGTGACAAGGTGATTGCATCATCCTTGAACACATGTTCTAAAAGGAACTGTAGACAAGTGTCTCCGAGAAAGAAGGGGGATTGGATCATCCCTGGACTTCAGTCCTAAAGAGAGCCACAGACGTATGTCTTCGAGAATGAAGTCCTTGGTGGACATTAGGGGATTGGATCATCCCTGGACTTCAGTCCTAAAAAGAGCCGTAGACGTATGTCTTCAAGAATGAAGTCCTTGGTGGACATTAGGGGATTGGATCATCCCTGGACTTCAGTCCTAAAAAGATCCGTAGACGTATGTATTCGAGAATGAAGTCCTTGGTGGACATGAGGGGATTGGATCATCCCTGGACTTCAGTCCTAAAGAGAGTCGTAGACATATGTCTTCGAGAATGAAGTCCTTGGTGGACATGAGGGGATTGGATCATCCCTGGACTTCAGTCCTAAAGAAAGCCATAGACGTATGTCTTCGAGAATGAAGTCCTTGGTGGACATGAGGGGATTGGATCATCCCTGGACTTCAGTCCTAAAGAGAGCTGTAGATGTATGTCTTCGAGAATGAAGTCCTTGGTGGACATGAGGGGATTGGATCATCCCTGGACTTCAGTCCTAAAGAGAGCCGTAGACGGATGTCTTCGAGAATGAAGTCCTTGGTGGACATGTGAGGATTGGATCATCCCTGGACTTCAGTCCTAAAGAGAGTCGTAGACAATATGTCTCTGAGAATGAAGTCCTGAATGAACAGGTGGGGGATTGTATCTTCCCCGGACTTCGGTCCCAGAATTGAGCCGTAGACTGGGTCTTCGATAATGAAGTCCTGAATGAACAGGTAGGGGATTGTATCTTCCCCGGACTTAGGTCCCACAATTGATCCGTAGACTGATGTCTCCGAGAATTGAAGATAGGACTGCATTGTCCCTGGACCTTGGTTCAAAATGTACGTGATGGGATTGCATCATCCCTAGACACGAGACTTGTCTTAAAGGTACGTGTGAGGGCTGCATCGTCCATGAACTGGGTTCAAAATGTACGTGATGGGATTGCATCATCCCTAGACATGAGACTTGTCTTAAAGGTACGTGTGAGGACTGCATCGTCTATGAACTGGGTTCAAAATGTACGTGATGGGATTGCATCATCCCTAGACATGAGACTTGTCTTAAAGGTACGTGTGAGGACTGCATCGTCCATGAACTGGGTTCAAAATGTACGTGATGGGATTGCATCATCCCTAGACATGAGACTTGTCTTAAAGGTATGTGTGAGGACTGCATCGTCCATGAATTGGGTTCAAAATGTACGTGAGGACTGCATCGTCCATGAACTGGGTTCAAAATGTACGTGAGAGGACTGCATGTACGTGATGGGATTGCATCGTCCCTAGGAATGAGACTTGTCTTAAAGTGATAAGGATTGATCATCCTGGAACTTGATCTGGATTGTATCATCCATGAACCTATGTCCTAAAGAGAGCAGGATTGATCATCCTATAATATGATCGTGTGTGTTGCAGGGTATGCTGCTATTATGACTGATGAGGATACTTGTATTGATGTATTGATACTTGTATTGATGATATGTATTGATGAGGATACTTGTATTGATGATGTGTATACTTGTATTGGTGTGGATACTAATACTGATGATCTAGATGACGATGCTGCTGATCGTGTTGATCTAGATGATGATTTTGCAGATGCTGTAGATCGAGATGATCCAGATGCTGTAGATCAAGATGATCCAGATACTGTAGAACATGATGATCCAGATGCAGTAGATCGAGATGATCCAGATGCTATAGATCTAGATGATCCAGATGCTGTAGATCGTGATGATCCAGATGCTGTAGATCGTGATGATCCAGATGCTATAGATCAATATGATCCAGATGCTGTAGATCATGATGATCCAGATGCTGTAGATCGAGATGATCCAGATGCTGTAGATCGTGATAATCTAGATGCTGTAGATCGTGATGATCCAGATGCTGTAGATCGAGATGATCCAGATGTTGTAGATCGTGATGATCCAGATGCTGTAGATCGTGATGATCTAGATGCTGTAGATCAAGATGATCCAAATACTGTAGAACGTGATGATCCAGATGCTGTATATCGAGATGATCCAGATGCTATAGATTGAGATGATCCAGATGTTGTAGATCGTGATAATCCAGATGCTGTAGATTGAGATGATCCTGATGCTGATGATCGTATGATGACGATGCTGATGATCGTGAGGATCCAGATGTTGATGTTGTTGTAGCTGTTCGAGTGCTGCAGAAGATAAAGACTCAGTACTGAAGATGTTGATGTTCCAGTATTGAAGATGTTCCAGTAACTGATTGAGTTACTGATGATGTTGAGAAAGCTTCCAATGATTTATAGATGTATCATGTATGACGTTGATGACTCATTGCTTGTGCAGATGATGTTATAATATCCTTCTCGTTAAGGGGAAGTGTTGAGATATTGTAACTTCAAAGAATATTATATTTGTACTTTATTATTCCGGAGATGATTCATTCCTCTGTGAAGATCTTATTGTATATCCGGAGATGTTTATTCCTCCGTCGTAATGTGGTAACTTGGGTTATTAGACTTCCCTAGTGGGGGTCGGCCCTGTATGTGTTATGTGGGTCAAAGGGTTATTAGACCACCCTATAGGGGTCGTCCCAGTCAGTTGTAGTGGGGTATTTAACCCAATGGTTAAATACGAGCCTACATGATTTGTGTAAAAGACAAGTCGGAGTAGTGTATAAATAGAGGAAGTGTATTCCTCATTTTACACACACTCACTCACTTGAGAGTGGCGCACTTATGAGAGAGAGGTCTGCTATGGAGAAGGAGGAGCTTATGCTCATGGTTACATCTTTTGTATTTGTTGGTCATCTATATTGAGGAAGCTTTACTGGGTTTTCTACCCCATGAGGGTTTCCCAGGATAAATCTGTGTCTCTTGTGTTTATGCTATGCTTGTTGTTTATTCAGTGATCCTGTATATGCTATTTTTGTGAAATGGAATGTACTACTGCTATTTTCTGTCTTATCATATTAAATCTTAACACTAAGTATCCTTGTTATACCTATTAACATGAATTCTTTTCCTCCCTGAAAAAAATTCAAGAAAAATTCTTGAAAATTAAAAGCTAATGTTCCTAGGATTGTAGCCATTGGACCCATATGACCACATCAACCCCGCTCATTGGAATGGCGATCATTGGACTATTTAGGACATACTCTCCCATAGAGAGATACATATTATGACATTTTCCTGAGTAATTTATAGTTACTTCATCCACAACCATCACCTGAAACTCTGGTGCTATATATATAAAGTAATTTAAATCCAGTGCTATCTTACACTGAATAAAATTGTGAGTACTGCTAGAATCAATTAGTACTATTACATGTTTATTCTTGATATAGCTTTCTATATTGAGTGTTTGAGGAGTGGTAATTCCATCCAAATCATTTCAAGATATGGTGTGGTGAATTTCTTCTGCTTCAATCCATGGTGTTGGTTTCTGGTGTGAACCCTCTTCTTTTGATGCTTCTTGTTCATTTTCTCCCTCTTCTTCACAATCTATGTAAAATAGTTTATTATCAGTTCACTTGTGGCCCTTACTGTATTTGATATCACAACTGTAATAAATCCCTTTTGATCTTTTTTCCTCTAGTTGTTGCTATGTAAACCTTGTAGGTTGTGGATGACTCGAGACAACACTTCCTTCCTTATAGTTGTAAGTGGTAGACTTCCTTGTTGCCATAATTTTGTTTTCAACTTTTATTGCCACCCTAAATACATGCTCCAAGGACTTAGGTTCCCAAAGGAGAACCTCTTGTTGGATGTTATCCTTCAAAGTTCCAATAAAGAGATCCAACAAATTATCTTTTGAAATATTTTTTACTCTAAGACTTAGCTTCTGAAACTGCTTGATGTGTTATGTAACTGGGCCTTTTTGCTTGAGATTTTCCAACTGGATAAAGAAGGTGTTGCTATTTATATCCCCATAATGTGCAATCAATTCTTCTGTGAATATAGAACAAGATATAATAGAGTCATTTTTATGATCACAAAGACATTAGTACCATACAAATTGAGTAGGCTCTAAATATAAGGATGCAATAGTTACCTTTTACAAAGTTGGCACCTAGTGTAGATCAAATAATTGCTCCATATGGAATATCCAAGTTATTGGATCATTTCCATCAAACTTTCTCATGTCAATTTTGGGAATAGAGTAGTTCCTTGGACCTGAGTTGAACCCATGATGGTGTACTGAATCATCAAATTTATGGGTCTTGAACTTCTTGTGCTCCAACTATTTTTCAATTTCTACAATACGTGACTTGAATAAATCCTCTTTTTCCTCCTTATCCTCTTCTTGAGTAGATGAATGAAGAAGAAAGCTATGTTTTATTTAATTCATCAATTCCTTCAATTCTTGAAGATCCTGTTTACTAGCCATCCCCTTGAGATCCTATTTACTAGTCATATTTTTCAATTCCTTCTCTATATCACATTTTTTTTTAACAATTGAGTAGATGTCACTACCCTTTTACTCCATTCCTCAAACTTTTCACTTAACTGGGTCAAGTCGTGTCTTAATTTTTCATTTTCTTCATATGTCGGGGATGAATCATCAGGTGGTTTGCTTGGAGTATGATTTTTTACAATTAATTTTGGTGGCATTTTGAACAATATATATCACACCCTAGGGTTCCCACAAACAGATCCTTCTACTCAAATTTATTTAAATTTAAAATGGCATGCCTTTTTTAACCCTGATTGGAAGACTGTTTTATGGCCTCCTTAGAACTGACGTAAATTTTGAAATTTTGGCTCCTCTAGGTATGCAACTTTGGAATTATGTATCCTGGTGTGTCCTATTTCTGATGCTGTAGGTCTAACCTAGTTTGGATGTACCTGTAAAAAGTTATTTCAAATCTCCCAACACTTCTTATTTTTTGTATATATAGAGGAGAGAACTTGTATGGTATTCCACGTGTCCAATAATTTGTATCTAAGGTTGAAAAATATAACGCAGTTACCTTGGTCCATATACTTTCTTATGCAATAGGTATCATTCAATTTGGATCTCGCATTCCCTATATATGACCATTTTCCCCAAAACATTTGTTTTAGACTAGTTTTTGGACTAGTAAAAAACCCTATCTTCCAAGCAGAATATCTTTGAACCTGTAATCTCTCAGGATTTGAAAATTGGAACATAGATATATATATTTTATATAGATGTGTTTTAAATATTTCTTTCTGAATCCTTGTATAAAATATAATATAGTGAAAATTCCAATATGCCTCATTTTGAGGAAACCAGTCTCGAGGAAAGAGCTCTAATACCAAATGTTACACAACCAAGTCCTAGAAATAGCATAAAAAGAGCCAAAATAGACCTGAAGAAAGTAATCCATGCCTTAATAATGAAGAACATAGGCACGAATAGAAATCCTCTTTGAGGGGGGTAACCTCACACAATTTACTAAGTACATAAGACAAGACAAGATACAATGACGACTAAAATGAAAATATCTCATTCCTATATATAGGAGACAAAGGTGTACATTAAAAACTAATAGACCCAATATAACATCAATAGTATGTAATGCACCACAATATAGGGGTTAATGTTCCACTCTATAAGGGGTAATGTGCCATCATTAAGGGCTTAACATATGGTCATGTGGAATCCAAGTGTTTTAAGAATATGGCATCCTTGGAAGCAGTAATGAAGAAGCACAACATCAACCTTAATTTGTATCGTGACTCTACAACTCATGGACATGCATTTTGTGCTTCAAGATTTTTCCTTCAATTCTTCTTCTTCCTCTTCTTTTAACGAGTGGCTCATTGATTATGAAGCATCTTATTATATGGATAAGGCTACAACCATATTTTTTTCCTAAATGAATGTAACACCAAACAAATTTTGTTGGTGATGATAGATCTATTAATCTTGTAGGATCTGTAATAGTTCATCTAGATGATGGTAAACTCAATGATGTATTATGTGTTCCAAAAAATTATTGAAATTTCTTGTCAATCTATCAAATCATTCATTTTGGTGAAGGTAAGACTGTAACGTTTACACCTCACCAAGTTATAATCAAGGATTCCAAAGATCCTAAGCATTTATAGCTACTAGAATTGTTGATGATATTACTAGTTTGCATAGATTCAACAATTTTGGGTCATCACCTTTCCCCTCAGTTTTATTTCTCATAACGATGAATTGAGAAAAAATTGGCATGAGCGATTTGGTTATTTAAACTATCGCTTATTGCATCAAATACGTCATCATAAAATGGTGATTGGTATTCTTCCCATATCTTGTAGAGATGTTGTTTATCCCGGGTGTGTTTTCAACAAACATCATTATGACAGTTTAAAAAAACATGCCTCTTAGCACACCTTGGCCCCCCTCCAGCTTGTTCATAGTGATTTGTGTGGTTTGATTTTTTCTACTTTTTTTGCCTTCAAGTATTTGTTAACTTTCATTGATGACTTCTCCAGATGCACTTGGGTTTACTTCTTAAAACTTAAGAGTGAAGTTTTTGACAAGTTTTGGCCTACAAGGCCCTTGTTGAGAAACAATATGGACATCAAATGCATAAGTTAAGAACATATAATGGATACGAATATATAAACAACAAATTTACTACTTATTGCACTACACAGGGAATTTGGGTTTAACATATTGTTCTATATACACCACAACAAAATGGTGTTTTTGAGAGAAAGAATTGCACATCAAAAGAATTGGCTAATTGTATGCTCCAATCTAAAAGATGATATCTTCAATTTTGAGATAAAGCCATTAATTGTGCCAATTACATAGTTAATCGAATTCCCACCAAGGCTCTAAAAGATATAACACTGAAAGAAACATGGAGTAACATTAAACTAGATGTTATCCACTTCGATGTATTTTGTAGTGAAGCATGGGCTCATATTGTTGATGAAAAATAGAAAGCATTGTATCCTACGAGTGAAAAGTGCATATTTGTTGGATATTTTGAAGATGTAAAAGGTTATAAACTTCTTTAACTACATTCCAATGATATATTTATTAGAAGAGACGTTAAATTTGATGAAAATATCTCGATATGCAATCCTAATTTAATGTTTGTGTCATATGTGGCATGCGAGCCATCTTTGGTGCTTATGCCATCTTCTACTCCCAAATTGCTTGATAGTGTTCCTACTATGGCTTCTTCTTCTTATGATGACAGTGAGGATGAAAATCCATCTCCACCTGCTCATTTTCCTCTATTTTCACTAGCACAACTACTTCCTCAATGGGTCCATACAAGAAGCTTCTCACAAGTGCTCCAATTTGAAAATTGCAATTCGAGAAAAAAAAAAGTATTTTGTGGTGTGTATCAATACATGTAAATAAGGAATTGCAAGAGTTCTTATGCAATACAATCATGTGGTATGTTATGAGTCAAGAAAGCTAAAGGAACATGAAAATAATGTTGTTAACCATGATTTAGAGATTATTTCCATAGTGCACGCTTTGAAAATGTGGAGGCACTACTTGATGGGAAGTAAATTTGACCTTAGGAAAGGCCATTGTGGTGTGAAATAATTTTTTGAGTAGCCAACAGTAAATGCAAGGCAAACTAGATGGATGGAATTTTAATGTGAGTTTGATTTTGAGATCAAACACATAATGGGGAAAGAAAACAAAGTGGTTGATGCACTCAATACAAAAATCCATCCAATGCATGTGGAAACTATTATCATTTTTCAATCGGGTTTGAGGCAAAATATTCTTGACTTTCTTTCTAAAGATGAGCATTGTGTGGAAATAAATTATAAATTACAACAGTAGAATTTGAAAAAGAGATATGAAGGTTATCATTTCGAGGTTGGTGGACTTATTACTTATAAAATAGAATGCATATTCATAATGTTGTAGACTCGAGAAGAATTATTGTGGATGGAATCTGTTTGTCCTGGAAATTGTACTAAGACTATAGAGAAGTACAAGCTAGAACATCCAAAGAAACTGAAAGAAAAAGGTTTAAAATTTTATGATTTCTAGAGGTATCATTCATGGAAAGAGTAATAAAACATGAATCACATATAATCACTAAGTCATAAGAAATCTGAAAACTGAAATGAAAGAATTAAGAAACATAAGCATTAAACATAAATATAAATACAACAAGAATTCTAGTTATGTCCACAGGCTTAAGAGAATCTACAAGATAAAAACCTTTATCAAGAAATGAAATAGTAAACAAGGTGATCTAACAGATCATCAACATCAACCAGAAATAACAATAACATATGGCTTATGTATTATATTTCAATTCAAGCATGAGTCTTCAAAAACTTACAGGCGAGTGCATCATATGTGCTTCATACCAATTGATTCCACAGTTCTAACTTTCTTTCCAGAACAAAAAACCAACCCTTACTACTACTTGTTTTCCTTCTTTTATAATTAAAAAATATCAAAAGTAAAGTGGTTTGAGATCCACTTTCTTAGGCTTCGAATCTGTTCAGGAATTATATACAAAAATGAGTCTTTTAAAGTATAACAACTAATTACTAAAAATAGGACTCCACACTTATCAACAAAAATGTGTTATGAACTCTGTGGGACAACTGTATGCATATGTGGTAATTAGAATTGTTTCATTGCTTCTGCCAAAAGGGTTACTCCATCCAGTGCTTGTGATCTTTTGGAAAGACGAGCCTGCTCTGCTTCCATGACTTGAACCTTGCTTGACAACTCCTTATTTTGACTTTTTAGGTCTTTAATGTGTTTAGTTAGCTCCTCAATTTGTCCCTCTGCATTCCTTTTTATTTTCAAAACCTATTTATCAATTGTAATAAGATCTTGATAATGACCATTGACATCTTCAAGATCTTCCCTAAGTCTCTTATTGGCCAATACAAGCCTTTCATTTGTTTCATTTAGAAATCCAATCTGTCTTTTATGCTGCTGTAATGATCCTTTAAGATTTTCAACTTCATAATTCATTTTAATTTCTCCTTGAAGTATTGGATCTTCATTTGAACCTACTGGAAGGTCTAGATTTTCAATAAGCAAATCTTCCTGTGCTTTATAAGTCTCACCTAATTCCTTAGCTATTTCATTTGAACATAGAAGTTTTGAGCTCATTTCTAATTCAACACTTGGAACATTTTCTTCTTCTGCCACTTCATCAGATTTTCCCACTGTCTCTGTTGAATCCAGATGTTCCTTTCCTCTATTTTTGACAAGTTGTTGCGGCCTCAATTCTAGTTTCCCATCTCTTAAATCTTCCTCACTTGAGGAGTCCTGAATAATGATAACATGTTCTTTACCCAATTTAGGATTCGAGATTCTTTTTATAATCAATCCTAATTTGTTAGTTGCTCTAGTTTTAGGTCTCCATCTAGGCCTTTTAGGTTCCATTATAGATTTAACATCTGCTTTGAAATCGGGGAAATGAACAATACCTATTTTTATGTATTCTTTTTTCATTCATAGAAGGAGTATCAAGCACATGAGTATGTTCTTCAGGGGTATGTTTCTGCTTTTCTGCAACTAAATCAATGCTTTATTCATTATTTGAAACAGAAACACCTTCTACAAGACTGTCTCCTTCAGGAATACACTCTTGCTGCTTCTCCATTGATATATGTCTCTATTCTGCATCATTTGACTTTATAATCTTCCCCAATACATCACCATCTTCAGTTTTGTGCATCTCTTCAAAAATGCTTCTTTTAAACCTGTTTATGAAGCCAAATTGTTTTCTTGACAGGAGCTTTCCTTTAGGTTCATTGTTCTCTGATTCAAACCCTGACCAGAACAATTTTTTTTTTCCAACTACGATTTCTTTTCTCCAGCTCTGTTAAAACAATTAACTTGACCAGACTATGGTGGAAAAGAGACTGGTTTGTATGATCCACATGAATTTTAACCCTATTTGAAATTTTGTGGAGACTTTTTAATAGATGAAAGGGCAAGTTCATTTTTGATTGATCATTCAAATGCAATAAAAATCTGACATGGTATTTATAAACCAATGCAAACCTACCCCCGCATGTGATATAGCTTTGCACAATACAAACAACCTCCCGCCATTCTATTTTCATATTACTTAGATGAATACCCTTATTCCAGTCAAGAGACTTGAAACTTGGTAATACGAACAGAATTGGATCGAAATCAAATGGGATCTTCTTGAACCAGTGCTCCCCTTCAATGGGCATACCAATGGCCTCAACAATTAACTCTTCTGTCAACTCAAACTTTAGGGTGTCGAAGCTAACACATGCGTTTGAGCATTTTTGAGCAAAAGAATGAGTAACCTTCAAATTAAAACCTGAAATCTTCTCAAAAAATGTCAACCAATCGACTTTCCTGAACAGTTCTGCACATTTCAGAAAATATTTAGCCCATCCAGTGTTTGCTGGCTCCAATCTACAGAGTTTTCCACTCCTGCCCATGCTTGCTATGTTTTATTATCGACTTCACTAATAACCTGATAACAAACTTACTATGGTAGAAATCATTGACAACACTATGGGTTTGAGAATTGCGTGGATTCCCCTTATATTTGAATCATCGGTGTTGAAATTATAACTTCACACTTGCTATGATATGGCAGACAGATTCCTCAGGGTCCTCATTCATGAGAATAAATGCGCCAGACTAGATGTGGGCAAGCCACGATCTTGGATGATTTAGGATTACGGTAGTGCTCATGCTTATGAACCTTAGTGATTCCACTGCCATAATAGCTCAAGTATGAAAAATTTTCATAATATTCAACATAAAGGTTAGAAACAATATTCACTCATGTTTTGAAGATCAATAAGAAGGGAAATTTTTAATAAGCCAATGTTTAAATCATAAATAAAAAGTCAACAATAAACTAAAATAATAAACCAACATTCTTGTAATAAAACTCAAACTGACAAAAATAAAAAAAAATAAGGAATATGAAACCAAGAAAAAGATTAAAATGAACTAGGTACAATTCCAATTCCAACATCTGGCTCTGGCTGGGGGATGAAAGCGTCCATGTGAGGTTTCAAGATCATGTAGACGAGTGCCTTCTGAAATCCAAACTGAAAATTCCCTGTTATTCTTCGTACTTCCATTGGGCAATGGAGTCTTATTAAACTCACTTCACACCGATATGTACAATGAATGAAAGTTCCATACCTATTAATAGCTGTAAAAGTGTTTAAGGAATCGCCCATTCACAGGGATTGAAAATTCCTCACCTTCCAAGTTCTGCAGTACAAAGGTATTATTTTCCAAAATTTTGGAGATTTTGAAAGGTCCCAGCCATAAAATGTCAAACTTTCCATGTTGACCTTTCTGATCTCTTCGAGCATCCCATTTGAGTACCATGTCTCCAAGAATAAAGATATCTTCTTTAACCCTCCTGTCAAACCTCTCTTTGACCTTATTTCTGTAAGCCTGAGCTCTTTCTACCAATGCTTCTCGTTCCTACTGTAATTCAATCAATGAAAATATTCTTCTTTGAATATCATTTGGCTCCTACTGACTGTCTTGAAAAAAATTCATCACAGAAATGCCTAATTGGATAGGGAAAACGGTATCAGTACCATAAACTAGCTGAAAAGGAGACAAACCTATAGCATTTTTGGTGGTTATTCGGTCTGCCCAAAGAGCATACTTCAACATTGAATCCCAAGAATTTATGTTATTGGTTAGCATATTTTTGATACTCTGGATGATATTTTTGTTTGTTGATTCTGACAGCCCATTCCCCTAAGGGGAATAGGGTGTCGAATGCTTCAAAATAATACCATTTTGCTTACAGAAATCAACCATAGCTTTAGATTTGAAGGCCTGAGCATTATCAGTCAATATCTTTTTAGGGCAACCAAACCTACTCAAAATATTTTTCTTGTATAAAGTTGACGATAACCTTCTCAGTTGCATTCCACATGGGAATTGGGCTGGAAATGAAGCAATAAAATGCCATAATTCTGTCACCCATAAAATGCCATATTTCGGTCACCCAAACAATTGCTATGGAAATGAAGCAATATTTTTGGTCAGGAATAAAGAAATACATTATTGAATATATTTCTAGGTATATGAAATGCCAACAAGTGAAGGCTGAACATCAACACCCAACATGTTTATTGCATCCTTTTCCAATTCCAAAAAGAAAATGGGAAGTGGTAACTCTGGATTTTATTACCATATTTCCAACTAATTCAAGAAAGCATGATTCCATCATGGTTGTGGTGGATAAACTGTCGAAGGAAATACATTTGATTCTAGTTAAATATACTTACAAGGAAAATGATATAACATAGAATATTCACATTACAAGGGTTACCCAAAGAAATTGTATCCAACCTTGATACAAAATTTACTTCTAACGTTTGGAAAACCCTTTTTGGAGATTCGAGTACACAACTAGTATGGATTCCTAGTGCAGAGGTCAAGGCCAATACCTAACTAGTGAATGGATAGGCATGTATAATGCAAATATATCTATATGGAACAAGTAGTTAGTTTGTCGTGCTAACTTGAAAACTATGTAAGTATTATGTTGGAAAATTAATAAAAGTGGCCCAACATGGTTGTGTAAGGAGCACTAATAGGGCTGTGATTCCACTAGAGGTGAAGAGTAAAAGGGGGACTATGGTAGATTAAATCCTCTATAGACAAGTGTCAACCTTACAACTCATCCTTTTACTACCATGTGCCTTAAATGAGACAATCCTCATGTAGGTATGGAAGAATGGGATGAATATACTTGTATGACAGTTGTAAAAGTCCTCTCTTCTATGGTCAGAAGTTATTCCAGCTGTCTTTTTCACCATCCTCTCATCTCCTTTGGAGTCTACAACTCATTCTCATGCATATTTTTACACTATGTAGGGTTTTTATCTTGTTGTTCATTCCATTACCATTTACTATTACATGACTTTAAAATGACAAGAAATTCAAATTGTGAAGGATAATTACAACATTAGAGAAAAAAGATTACTGTAGGTGAGCATAGGAGATGGGAAAGATAGGAATCTTTACCCATTGTGTTTTTCTACTCTCGAATGCTTGAGAAATCATGAATTAATGTTACATGAGGTTCTCTAATAGAATACAGTGGGTTGGACTCTTTATCCACACATTGATAAGCATTGTAAGGGTTGGATTTCTTGAGGGAACTGTGGAGTAGTGAAGGGAAATGATTTCCCTATGTTCTGTGGAATAGTGGAAAAGAGTTCCATGGTTGGGATGGTTGAGTGACATCCCTATAAATGCTCAAAGGTGTGCGATTTGGATAAGTGTAATACCCCTAATTTTGACTGGGGATATACTAAATCAAATTATGTAAATGATGTAAATATGCTAGTATGGATTTCTAATACAAAGTTCAAGGCCAAGGCTTGACCAGTGAATCGCTAGGCATGTATAATGTAAATATATCTATATGGACCATTGGTTACCTTGTCATGCTAACTCAAATATATGTAAACATTGTGTTGGCAAAAGAATAAAATGATCAAAGATGGTTGTGTAAATAGCATTAGAGGGACTATGATTCCATAAGAGGAGAAGAGGAAAGGGGGCCTATGGGAGATTAAATCCTCTCTTTCCAAGTGTCAACCTTAGAACTCATCTATTTGCTTCTATTTGAATGCATGTGTGAGGTTGGTGGATAAATTCTTCTCATGTAGTTATGGAAGCATGGGATGAATATACTTCTATGAATTTCATAAGAGTCATATCTTATATGGTCATAATTTATGCCAGTTGTCTTTTTCACCATCCTCTCATATCCTTTGGAGTCTATCTTTTTTTTCTCATGCAAACTTTTAAAACATATTTTTACACTAGGAAGAGTTCTCTTGTTGTTCATTCCATTGTCATTGCCATTACCAAATTGTGAATAACCATAAATTCAAATTTTGAAGGGAAAATTTCAGACATTAGAAGAAGAAGATGATTGTAGGTGAGAATATAGGCTGGGAAAGATAAGAAATTTTACGCACTATGTTTTGATACTTATGAATGATTGAGAATATAAAGATTGATGTTATTGGAGGTTCTCTAACAACATACATCCGGTTGAACTTTTATGCACACACTAGGAAGAACTGTAAGGGTTGGATTTCCAAAGGGAACTATGGAGCAGTGAAGGGAAATGTCTTCCTTGTGTTGTGTGGGGAAATACAAAAGAGTGCCATGGCTGGAATGGATAAGTGAGATCCTTGTAAATGCTAGGAGATGGGAATTTTGGATAAGCATGAGAGAAAATGGGTTGTGGGATGAGAAAGAGAAGCATGTAGGTGTTTCCTTTACTCACTTGGACTCATCGCATGACTTGGGGATGGTATCTATATCTATTACCTACATTTAGGTGGAAAATTGCTCTTACTCAGCTAGTTGCTTGGATATTCTTTGTTAAAAGATAACTATTCTGTTGTATATAAATGTTGAATGAGTTTATTTTCTACGTATGATGGATATGCTTGTTTATGCATGATGTGTGTGTAGATAGAGGTTTATTTCCACTTTGTTTTGTATTATGCATCTGCACAAACATTTCTTAATTATGAATTTGTATTTATGGCCCACGGGGAAAAATTTATAAATGTGTAATTCATAATTATCCCTCCTTCTATGGTTGGAATGACAGATGGGGATGTGACAAAGTGGTATCATAGCTCTTGGTTGCAGCATCGGGACTATATGGGCCATAACCCACAATTATAGGCATAAATAAGATATTGCAAAGGAAGTGTTAACAAAATGCTTCTATGAAAATCTATGATTTCAATTGTTAGAGGGTATTTTAACATATCCATGAGTTACATATGTGTTCTACCAATAGGAATGGTCAATTGGATAAGGAAATTTGGGAAAATTACAAATCTATTAGTGAAAAAAACCAATTATGTTAAGTGATAGAGAAGATCCAGAATGGAGGAAAGGTCACGTATAAATTTTGTGTGTCCACCTGTTGTAGAATTAAAAAATTGAACTATTTATGGAATTTTGAAAAAATATTCAGAAAATTTGAGATGGGCCCCACTTGTGCCACATCATATGGCATGTATCAACCACATCGAATGAATGCACGAGTGGTAGGAATGAAACAAGGTCCCCAGGAAAGAGTAATTGGATGAACTCAATGTTATAGTGCCAGAGTCTAATCTAATAAGTCCGAAAGGTTCTATTGTGATGAACCCAATGTAACATTCCTAATGATAGTGCTAGAGTTTGATATGATGAGATCGAGCCAATGTAAGTAGCCAAATGTACATGAGTTGTTGATGTATATATGTAACTTCGGAATGTATTTCATCAGTATATTATATATATATTTATTGTACCCTTATAAGAGATGTGTTATTCCTCTATAAGGAAGTGTCGTCATGTGGATTGACAAGTGTCGCAAGTGTGTGTACTTGCCGATGGGTTATTAGACCACCTTATGGGGTCGGCCCTAATTAATATATAATATAATGTGGATGTACTCAAGTAGACAAGTCGGCCCCAGTAGGTCACTGGGCAAAAAGGTGAGTATAAATAGAGATAGGAGATCTCTATTTTACTCACTCGGAAAAGTATCTATCTCTCTCTCTGAAAAGTAGCGCACTAGTGAGGAGGAGGAGGATCATCTGCTAGGAGACTATCTCAGTGTTATTTGGTTGTATTTTGGTTGAGCCATTGCTCTCTCTATCTCTGAGGAAGTTGTGGGGTTTTTCACCTTAGGGTTTTCCCCACGGAAACTCTGTGTCTCTTGTCTCTATGCTTTTGATTCTTGTGATGCTTGTGATGCTTGTCATATTATGATTGTCATGCATTGATATACTATAGATGTTATTCTCTCAGCAAAGATCCTATAGTATTGTGATTTAATACTGAAAATTTAACATGGTATCAGAGCTTAACTGAGAAGAAGACATTTTGCAGTGACAGAAGCTTGTATTCCTTGTTTATTGGGTTTCTCTCCACAGATTTTTGAAATTCAGTATAGTAGATTGGATCTACTCATCAAGGCGCATCTTTCTGTCCAATCAGATTTCAGTTCCGAGCATTTTCAGTTTTGGCCCTAAAAATTAGGGTTTCCACAAAAATAGGAATTTCTGGAAACTGAAGATACAGCTGGAAGCTCCTTGCAAAAATCGAAGGTTTGAGCTTTGGATCGAGATTTTTGGCTGGGTAGATCTCCGGGAAACTCAAACCCTAATTCAGGGCTCTCCCCAGTGAACCCGGGAGGACAAAAAGGCAATTCTGAAGGGCAAGACTTTGCTGATCTCAAATTCTGAATGTACTAGGCTGATCAGCTCTCCAAGGCGCATCTTTCTATCCTTTCGGAATTTTGAAATTCACATTTTGAATTTTTAGGGTTTCTCTGACAAACCCTAATCCGAGACCAGATCCAGTTTTCAGCACTTCAAGTGGTAAGTTCTAAATCTTTTCTATTTCCATTTGAAGTACTCTTAAAGATGTCTCTTCACACCAAGCTTGAGGATAAGCTTGAAGGGGCTGATAACTTCCAAGCCTGGAAGTATAGGATTGGGCTAATCTTGGAAGAGAATGAGTTGGACTCATATGTGAAAGAAGACATCCCTATCCCAGAGGATGAAGAGGCCAAGGTATTGCACAAGAAGAACTTGGTCAAGGCAAAGAGAATCATTGCTGATTCTATCAAAGATCATCTCATACCCCATGTGTCTTCTCTCAAGACACCCAAAGAGATGTTTGAATCTTTGACCAAGCTATTTGAAGGAAAGAACATAAATCGGAAGATGACCCTACGAAACCAATTGAAAGCAGTAAAGTTTCAGAATGGAGAAACCATTCAATCTTACTTTTCAAGGGTCTCTCAGATCAAGGAACAATTAGAAGCAGTAGATGAAATGGTGGAGAATGGTGAGGTGGTGATGACTACTCTAAATGGCCTACCTAGGTCATGGGATTCCTTTATTCAAGGAATTTGTGCAAGGAAGAAATTGATCTCGTTCAACAGATTGAGGGAAGAATGCTCTCAAGAAGAAGCTAGACTTATAGCTCGTGAGGAAAAGATGGGAGGAGAAGATCAAGCTCTTGCAGCCCACACCAAAAGAAGCAAAACCAAGAAGGATCACCCTCACCCCAAAAGATTCCATCAAAAGAGTAAGAAGGACCTAAGATGCTTCACATGCAATGAGAAGGGTCACTTTGCTTCAAATTGTCCCAAGAACAAAAGGGATAATAAGAACAACTCCAGTAAGAAGAAGAAAGGCAGCAAAAGAAGGTTTCATGCTCATGCTGCCGAAGATGATGAACCTCCAAAGAAGAAGTCTAGGGCAGAAAGTAGTAGTGATGATGACTCATCAAGTGAAGAAGAATATGTTCTAATTTCCGCTCTTACAGGTTCCATCTCCCATGGATGTAATGATTGGTTGATTGATAGTGGGGCTTCCAAACACATGACTGGGTTCAAGGAATCATTTGTGAACCTTTCTGAACATGAATCACCCCATAAGGTGAAACTTAGGGATGATTATCAATATCCAATCAAAGGAAGTGGTGAAGCCTCTTACAACTTAGATTCTGGAAAATCTCTGAAGATGAAGGAAGTCCTCTATGTACCTGGGCTCAAGAAGAACTTACTCTCCATCTCTGCTCTAGATGCAAAAGGTATGAGGGTTGCATTTGTTGATGGCCAAGTACTAATGTGGCCAAAGGGAAAGACTATAGATGATGCAATAGTGATTGGAGAGCAAGAGGGAGGCTTGTATAAATTAAAGGGTCAACCTGAACATGCCATGGTACATGAATCCATGGAGCCAAGTGAACTTTGGCATAGGAGACTTGCTCACATGCACTATAGAGCACTTCCAATTGCAAGCAAGGCTGTAGAAGGTCTTCCTGAATGGTACATGAATCCATGGAGCCAAGTGAACTTTGGCATAGGAGACTTGCTCACATGCACTATAGAGCACTTCCAATTGCAAGCAAGGCTGTAGAAGGTCTTCCTGAAATCAAGACCAAACATGAAGGGGTTTGCAAAGGATGTGCAAAAGGTAAGAACATTAAGAAGGCTTTCCCAAGCAGTGAAAGCAAGGCAAAAGACATCCTGGAAATCATCCACTCAGATGTATGTGGCCCCATGTCATCCTGTTCCCTAAGTGGGTATGTTTACTATGTATCATTTATTGATGACTTCTCCAGGATGACTTGGGTATACTTCTTGAAGGGCAAAGATGAGGTGCTTGATAAATTCAAGGAATTCAAAACCTTGATGGAGAATCAAACTCACAAGAAAATCAAGACATTCAGATCTGACAATGGTGGAGAATTCACCTCAAATGACTTCAAGAAGCTTTGCAGTGATTCAGGGATTAAGAGGGAGTTGACTGCTCCTTATAATCCTCAACAGAATGGAGTTGCAGAAAGGAAGAATAGAACCATCATGGAAGCAGCAAGGGCAATGTTGCATGACCAGGATCTTCCTATGCATCTATGGGCAGAAGCAGCTAGAACAGCTGTATATGTGCAGAATAGAACACCCCACAAGATATTGGACAACAAGACACCAGAAGAAGTCTTTCTGGTAAGAAACCTGAAGTCAGCCATCTCAAAATATTTGGTTGTCCAGTATACACTCATGTCCCAAAAGAGAAGAGGACTAAACTAGATCCTTCAGGAAAGAAGGGCATCTTTGTGGGTTATAGTGAAAGCTCGAAGGCTTACAGAATATATTTTCCAGGGTTCAAGAAGATTGATGTCAGCAGGGATGTAACATTTGATGAGAATTCAGCATTCATCAAATCAAGAAAGGCACCTACCGAAGTTTATGAAGAACCTAAGGAAACAAGATTTCAGGACACTACCATGACTGAAGCAGTTCCAGAAACTGCTCGTGAGTTTGAAGATCCACAAGAACCTGTAGATCCACCCCGTGAGGATAACTCTCACAAGAGGAAACCTGTATGGGCTAGAGAGCTCATTCATGATGCAGAAATATTTGGCATTCCAGAAGAAGAACACAGAGCAAAGAAGAGAACCAGATCACACACCAGTTATGTTGCTTTACTCTGTGACATCATGAACAAAGAGCCTTCCAGTTATGAAGAGGCAGCAGAAAAGAAAGAATGGAAGGATGCTATGGTTGAGGAATATCAATCAATTATGAAGAATGATGTTTGGGATGTTGTCCCAAGACCTAAAGGGAAGTCTGTTGTGACTTCCAAGTGGATCTACAAAATCAAGCATGCTGCAGATGGCAGTGTGGAAAAATATAAAGCAAGATTCGTAGCTCGTGGTTTCTCTCAGAAGGAAGGAATAGACTATGAAGAAACCTTTGCACCTGTAGCCAGATATACTTCCATCAGAACAGTACTTGTCCTGGCTACAACAATGAAATGGAAGATACACCAGATGGATGTCAAGACTGCTTTCCTGAACGGTGTAGTAGAAGAGGAAGTATATGTGGAACAGCCACTCGGCTTTGAAATACATGACAGGGAATCTTATGTATGCAGATTGAAGAAAGCCTTGTATGGCTTGAAGCAAGCTCCCAGAACCTGGTATGGTAGGATGGACAGTTTCCTATCTAGTTTGGGATTTACCAAGAGTAAAGCGGATTCCCAACCTTTACTACAAGGTTGAGGAAGGGAATCCTGTGATTCTACTACTATATGTGGATGACCTATTTGTGACAGGAGATGACAGAATGATTGCAGATACCAAGAGGAAGCTTGCAGCTGAATTCGATATGAAATATTTGGGAATGATGCACTATTTCCTAGGTATGGAGGTGTGGCAGAATGCAGGTGGGATCTTCCTTGGTCAAGGGAAGTACACAATAGATGTCCTGAAGAGATTTGGGATGATGGATTGCAAGGCCATGGCCACACCTATGGCATCGAATCTGAAGCTTCTTTGTGATGCTTCATCTGAGCCAGTTGATGTTTCTATGTATCGTCAGATGATTGGGTCCTTGATGTACCTGACGAACACGAGACCAGATATTTGCTTTGCTGTGAACACATTGAGCCAGTTCCTGACGGATCCGAGGAGTGTTCACCTGGTTGCTGTAAAGCATGTTCTGAGGTACCTGAAGGGTACAGTGGATTATGGGCTCAGATATGAGGCGAATCAAAAGTTTAACCTGCAGGGTTATGTTGATTCAGATTGGGCTGGCAGTGCTGCAGATAGGAAGAGCACATCTGGGTGTTGCTTCAGTATGGGATCAGGTGTGATCTCTTGGTTTAGCAGGAAGCAGTCCTGCGTAGCACTGAGTACAACTGAGGCAGAGTATGTTGCAGCCTGTTCAGCTAGTTGTGAGGCAGTATGGCTACGGAAGCTACTGTTTGAGTTATTTGATCTCCCGTTGGAGGCTACTGGTATCTTCTGTGATAACCAGAGTTGTGTGAAGTTGTCCGAGAACCCAGTGTTTCATGACAGGTCGAAACGCATAGAGATCAAATACCACTATATCAGGGATATGGTGCAGAGAGGAGCTGTGAAGCTCCTGTATGTTGCGACGGACGAGCAGATTGCAGATGTGCTGACAAAGCCACTAGCCAGGGTGAAGTTCGAGTACTTCAGACAGAGGCTTGGCGTTCTTCAGATCGAGGACACTTCGAGGAAGAAGTGATGGACACATTTGCTGAAGCCATTCCAAGCATGTTGGAAGGAGGATCCTTCACATGGCTGTGGATGTAAGCGCTGGATGATGAGCATCAGGATGATGTTCTAGTTTCTGCTTGATATGATCAGTTGGATCATTTTATGTATGTACACATCATGTTGGATGCTGGATATGATCAGTTGGATCATTTTATGTATGTATGTACGCATCATGTTGGATGCTGGATATGATCAGTTGGATCATGTGTATGTATTTTTGTATATGCATCATGTTGGATGCTTGGACCATGTATCTGTATATGTATCAGGTGGATACATTGTATGATCAGGTAGATCATGTATGGTGATATGTATCATGTATTTGTATTTGTATCAGGTGGATACATTGTATGATCAGGAGGATCATGTATGATGATATGTAGCAGGTAGATACTTGGTGTGCATCAGGTAGATGCATTGATGATCAGGTGGATCATGTATGATGACATGCAGCAGGATGTTGCAGTGATGATCAGGATGATCATGGATGACGAGCTTCAGGATGTTGCTTCAGATGACATGCAACAGGATGTTGCATTGATGATCAGGATGATCATAGATGACGAGCTTCAGGATGTTGCTTCAGATGACATGCAGCAGGATGTTGCATTGATGATCAGGATGATCATAGATGACGAGCTTCAGGATGTTGCTCCAGATGACATGCAGCAGGACGTTGCAGTGATGATGATCAGGACGATCATGAGTACATCAGGATGATGTATGGTGAGTGTCAGGTTGATACTCTGTGGCCGTGGATCAGGTTGTGCAGATGAGCATGTCTGGGAGATCCTATAGGTCGGAGTTGTGTACCCGTAACAGCCTGGGATGCTCTTTCGAGACATTGCTCTGGGAGGACATGTAATTTGTGCCCTGGGAGATCTCAGGTCGGAGTTGTGTACCCGTAACATCCTGAGATGCTCTTGCGAGGTTTTGCCCTATGGCATGTAATTTGGGCCCTGGGAGATTTCAGGTCGGAGTTGTGTACCCGTAATATCCTGAGATGCTCTTGCGAGGTTTTGCCATGACCACATGTAATTTGTGCCCTGGGAGATTTCAGGTCGGAGTTGTGTACCCGTAACATCCTGATATGCTCTTGCTAGGTTTTGTGGTGGACCACATGTAATTTGTGCCCTGGGAGATTTCAGGTCGGAGTTGTGTACCCGTAACATCCTGAGATGCTCTTTCGAGGTTTTGTGGTGGGGTCACATGTAATAGCGCCCTGGGAGATCCTACAGGTTGGAGTTGTGTACCCGTAATATCCTGGGATGCTCTTTCGAGGTTTTGTGACGCACGTAATAAGTCCTGAGGATTCCACAGTATGGCCAGTGATGACGAAGACCTGCAGGTGGTGGGCCTACATCCAGTATGAAAAAGGACTGGCTCTGTAGAACTTCCTATGACGAGTAGAGACAGAGATTGGACGAGATAGCAGCAGCAGTGACGATGACGATGACGATGCATCGATGATGATGATCCAGAGAAGAAGACTTGTCTAGCAAATCTGTGTCGAGAAATACCTTCCTAGTTAAGAGGGAGTGTTGATGTATATATGTAACTTCGGAATGTATTTCATCAGTATATTATATATATATTTATTGTACCCTTATAAGAGATGTGTTATTCCTCTATAAGGAAGTGTCGTCATGTGGATTGACAAGTGTCGCAAGTGTGTGTACTTGCCGATGGGTTATTAGACCACCTTATGGGGTCGGCCCTAATTAATATATAATATAATGTGGATGTACTCAAGTAGACAAGTCGGCCCCAGTAGGTCACTGGGCAAAAAGGTGAGTATAAATAGAGATAGGAGATCTCTATTTTACTCACTCGGAAAAGTATCTATCTCTCTCTCTGAAAAGTAGCGCACTAGTGAGGAGGAGGAGGATCATCTGCTAGGAGACTATCTCAGTGTTATTTGGTTGTATTTTGGTTGAGCCATTGCTCTCTCTATCTCTGAGGAAGTTGTGGGGTTTTTCACCTTAGGGTTTTCCCCACGGAAACTCTGTGTCTCTTGTCTCTATGCTTTTGATTCTTGTGATGCTTGTGATGCTTGTCATATTATGATTGTCATGCATTGATATACTGTAGATGTTATTCTCTCAGCAAAGATCCTATATTATTGTGATTTAATACTGAAAATTTAACATGAGTCCAATATCGGGCATCAACCATCAAACTAGGTCGATCAGAGTTTCAAAAGTGTAGTGTAAGAATAAATTCCAATCAGGAAATCCCGATGTGATCGAACATCGGCCATCATAATGGGTGAAGTCTGATTAGAGTTTTTCGAAGCAATCAGACATTGGTCATCATACAAAGCCAATTAAGAAGATAAAAAACTAGCAACATGAAACAATCCCGATGTGATCCATCGATGTGATGAAAGAAGGTCGATACAATTTGTCATAGAGAATTCATTGGAGAAATCGAGAACAAGCAATTTGGAATCAATCTGTAAGGGATTTTTTGATGTGATGGTTATAATTCGAAAAAGCTAAAAAAGAAAAATTTGGAACCCAAAACTTGTTTTGTCTATAATAGGATAAATTTAGTTGATAATCCAATAAGACCTATGAAATTCTGACACCATTGAGGAAGGCTACAAAATTTTTAGTGAGAGGCTTGGGCCCATTCTGCTCTAGTTTTACAAAAATTGTGAAATAATGGTTTTTAAAGATCAATACCCTGTGACTTAACAAGGGATCTATTGAGGATGAAATTATTATGGTGCAATAATGGCCTAGGAACATAGGTAAATATAGTGGGATATGACCAAATTTTAAAAGGTGTGAAGCTGAGGTGCAAAAGAAGGCCAAAATCCACTATTTTGGGGCACTTGTTGGGGACTTTGGAAAACTTGGAGGTAAAAGTGACCCTAGATGTCGAGACCAAAAAAGTTTATGAACTCAATGTTTTAACTACTCATCAAAACAAACAAATTTGGTTGGAGGAATTTTTACCATAAATGTTGAATTTGGGAGATAACAATTTTTGGAAAATAAACTAAGTCTGAAGAAGATGTAATAGTTAAAAGTAGTCAATTCCATAAAATTATAGAAATTAATTAGAGCATTTGATCAAGGATATAAAAGTTGTTGAGTAATCCTAGTCATGATTATTATTAGCACGTGTTAGAAAAAAATTATGGTTGTACCTATATTTTCTTCTACAATTGGTTGAAGTTGGTCTCTGAAGCTAAATGGACCGGTAGGAAAAGTGACAATTTGTGAAAAATTGGCAAATATGAAAGGTTGTAACTATTTTACCATAAATATAAAATGGGCATAGTTATAGTCATTGAAAATATTATCCATATGGGAACAAATGTGCACAATAAGATTATGAAAGAGTGATTCTATAGCCATAATTAAGGGTCATCATTCAATATCGTGCAATTTAGGAAATCCTTTGGCCTCATTTGGGCCAAGAAGACCATCATCATGGATGATGCACATGATCCTTATGTAGTTTTAAACATATGACATGGGAGAAAATATACATGTTGAGAATGTAGAGACATAATCTAATGGCCAAAGAAATCAAGTAACTTCCCTATATATTGTGGAAACTATGAGAATCCTAAGAGTCGAACTACAAAGTTTCAAAGCAGATAATGGGAGGTTGATCAAAGCTTAGGAATAAAAGAACCAACTAAATGCATGCTCCAAAGTTGAACAAACGTTCATAGTAATATTGACCATTGGAAACACTCAGGAAATGAGGAAAGGAGTGGGAGTAGCTCAAGGAGGCATTCTCACAAGAGGTACCATAGCTCAAGAAGAGTTTCTAGAGATAGGACATATACTCTAGATTTCTATTCTAGTAAGTCACATGCCTCTAAATATTTCATTCTTCTCATAGGAATAGAGGAATAGGTATCCACAAACCAACTCACATGGGGAATTTCGAAGGAACGAACCTCCTAATTTTGATGGTGAAGTAAAATATGGTCACGAAGCTGAGACTTGGCTGAAGTATTTTCGGTCCATGAATACTCTGAGAAAATGAAGGCAAGGGTGGTTATATTTAATTTTAATGGAATAGAATATATATGGTGGGGTAACCTTAGATAATTCAAGAAGATCAATGAAAGGAATATTGTGTGGAAGAAATTCAAGAAGTACTTCAAGCAAAAGTACCTCTCCAATAGGTGCTATGATGACAAAATTAAAGAGTTCAATGAGTTGAATCATGGAGGAATCTGCCAATAAATTCTTGAATTGCTGAGGTATGTTAAGTATATCAAATACGATAAGGTCAAAATTCAGTGTTTTCTAAGTGGATTACCCTAGTCATACAAGGAAAAAAATGAGTTTGATAAACCTCAAACGCCTGATGAAACAATAAGGAAGGACAAGTATTGATATGATCAAAATAAAAGTAAGAAGAATTCTGTAAGGCATGGAAGTATAAGAAGAAGGAGAAGTTTGACCAAATAAAGAGGGGATTCAAGCCTTTAAATTTTAGAAGTCAACAAATGAATCCACTTCATGGTTTCACTAATCCAGGTAAGATGATGGGAGATAATCCAAGAGATCCACTTCAATGTTGGGCATGTGGAGATGACCATTTACTTAGAAATTCCCTAGATTGGAGTGGGAGTTCCATGCATTTTCACAACATCCAGGGGGATAAGACTATGGGTGAGGTAGAAAGGACCATCCCTAGAATCTATGATGTAGTAGAGCACCACCAAGCAAACCATCAATCAGTTGTGGTCGAGGTTTAAGGTAATATTTCTAAGAAATATTTTATATTTTGATTGACCTTGGACCTACGCATAGTTATGTCACTCCTAAAATTATTGAGATTTGTGCTTTTAAGAAAACAAATCAGAGTAAAGGATGGTTGGTCCAACTAGCCATTAGAACAAAGAGGAAATTTAATGAAGTGGTGGAGAAATGTCCATTAGAAATGGATGGGCTCTTTACATGGGAAAAATTGAATATTTTCCCACTTGGTTCTTATAATGCTCTCATTGCAATGGATTGGTTGGAAGCATAAAAATATAAACTTGATTGCTACAACAAGACCTTTGAATGCATGAATGAAGAAGAAAACCAAAGGATAGTAAAGGGCATTCCAAAGGTGGTTTCTATTAGACATATTCCAATATTTCAATTGAAGAAGCTCATTATAAAGGGATTTCATTTGTATACATCCCATGTATTGGATAAAACAGAAAATGAAGTTCCCAAGTTGGAGGACTGCCATGTATTGTATGAATTCAGGGATGTGTTTCTTGATGAAGTGTTAGGACTTCCTCCGAACAGGGATATTGATTTCACATTTGATCTTGATCCAAGAGATGCACCAGTTTCTAAGACACCTTACATAATGGGTACACTAGAATTGCTAGAGTTGAAAAATGGAATTACATGAGTTGTTAGAAAAGAAGTACATTAAACAAAATGAGTATCCATGGGGAGCACCTGTTCTATTTGTGAAAAAAATATATGGAAAACTCATGTTATGTATTGATTACATAAATTTAGAGTAAAGAAAAATTACCCTTTATCTTGAATTCATGATCTCTTTGATCCAATGAGGGGGGTAAAGGTATCTTTAAAAATTGATTTTCAGTTCAGCTACCATCAAGTTAGAATAAAGGAATGATACATCCATAAGGAAGACTTTAAAACAAGGTATGGACACTATGAGTTCATGGTGGTTCCATTTGGTCTCACTAATGCACCAACTACATTCACGTGTCTCATGAACAATATTTTCAACAAGTATTTGGACAAGTTTGTTCTTGTTTTTCTAAATGACATTCTTATTTTTTCCAAGAATGAAGAGGATCATGAAGAAAATTTGAGAATGAATTTGCAAGTGATAAGGGAGAATAAATTGTATGCAAAGCTAAGAAAATGTGACTTCTATCAAAATAAAATTCATTATTTGGGTCAAATTATTTCAAAGGAAGGAATATCAGTGGATCCAAAAAGGATTGAGGCCATTATGACTTGGCCAACTCCAAAGAATGTGACATATGTGATATCCTTTATGGGTCTTGGCGGTTATTACATAAGGCTCACTGAAGGATTCTCCAAGGTTTCACACCCCATCACTTCTTTGCTAAAGAAGGGAATAAAATCTGAGTGGATACAAAAATGTGAAGAAAACTTCCATCTATTGAAGAAGTTCCTTACAAATACTCCAACTTTGAAAATTGCAAATCTAGAAAATGATTTTATGGGGTGTACCAATGTATGTAAACAAGGAATAGAAGGAGTTCTTATGCAAGAAAATCATATGGTATTTTATGAGTCGAAAAAAGATAAAATAACATGAAAATAATTATTTTACCCATGATTTAGAGTGTGCTACTATAGTGAATGCTTTGAAATGTGGAGGCATTATTTGATGGGAAGAAAATTTCAACTTAGGATAGACCATTGTGGTCTAAAATATTTATTTGAAAAACCAACACTAAATGCAAGGCAAGCTACCTGGCTTAAATTTTTATGTGAGTTGATTTTGAGATCAAACACATAAAAGGGAAAGAAAATAAAGTGGTTGATGCACTTAGCAGCAAAATCCATGCAACAAATGTGGAAACCATTAGCATTTACCAATCAGATTTGAAGCAAAAGATTGTTGACTCTCTTGTTGAAGATGAGCATTATGTACAAATAAAAGGTAAATTACTGCGACAAAATTTGGAGAAGAGGTATGAAGATTATCCTTTGGAGGGTGATAGATTTATTACTTATAAAAATAAAATGTATATTCCTAATGTGGCATATTTGAGGAGAAATATTATAGATGAAATCCATAAAATTCCATATTCCAATCACCCAAGATACTAGAAAACAATTGCTATAGAAAGGAAGCAATATTTTTGGTCAGGAATGAAGAAATAAATTGTTGAGTGTTGGAACATAATTCCCATCTAGACCTTGGTTAATAATCCTTGCATAAGGTTCCAAGTGTTTAATGTAATTTGTTCCATGGTTTGGCTTCATAGTGCCCAGTCTAGGGGGTTTGTCCACATATTAGACTAGTGGTTTGTCATTATAGCCAAGTTTGTCCACAAGTGTGCCCATTTACTTATTATGGGGAGTCAAAGGCACCCTAATTAATGCATTTAATGAGGAAGTCACACCACTTCCCTGTTTTGTGGGATAAGGTTGGAACAAGGGCTCTTATGCACTAGAAATGGTCAAATTGTTCATTAATGGCCACTACCAAAGCCCTAAACTACGTAATTCTCCCTCATAATTATTCCATCCACATTTATTGAGTTTCCTAACTTCATCATGGTCCTCTTAGGTTCATTTGACCTCATTATGGCCCAATACAGGAGTTACACTTGGCACACTATCATAGATTGGGGGAATTACTCCACTAAGCCTAGCATTAATGTGAGCTACTCAACTCACCACTAAGCATAGCATTAATGTGAGCTACTCAAATCACCACTAATCCTCTCGATTTTGTCTCTTGAGAGAATCTATATATTGTGCACATGTTCTTGAACAATAATGCAATGGAAGATCAATCCACATGAGTGTTTTTCTCTTTTGTTTTGATTCATATTTTCTTCATATTTCTTCTATCAATGTTTGGTAAATTCTAAGTGAAGCTTGCTATAGTAATATAGATCCACCTGACACACATATAGAATTTGACATGGTATCAGAGAGCCATAGGGGATCCTAGTCTTGCTTCCAAAATAGATTCTTAAGTGTGTGTTTTGCATGTGCCTACAACAACTTCAATATGGATTCGAAAGCCGTTCCTCTCCTCTCTCCATTTAACTATTCTGAGTGGAAAGAAAAGATGTGTGCATATCTAAAGAGAAAATGTCTCTTTGATGTGTCCATTGGTGTTGCGAGCGATTCAAAATATTTTTAAGAGAAGTGTGATTGGCTCAATGACTGTGATAGAGAATACAAAACCATGTGTCTAGCTATACCTCCTAGAATGCATTATCTCATTGATTCTGTTGAGTACCCATTTGAGCTTTGGAGAAATATAGATAAACCTCTTGGCATGTAGAAAGAAGATATTAGCTATATGGATAGAAAGAAAATGGACACCTCCTCATGTGTTCTCCCTCCAAAGGTATTGGCCTCATGCATTTCTCAAGAAGTTGTTCAAATTGAAGAAGAAGAAGAAGAAGATACAGATTCGACAAATGATCCAGCTCAACTTTCTTCCTCTATGGATTCGTCTGTTTTCCATGAAGTTGTTTTTCATGAAGATAAAATACGAGCTACTGCCATCAATACTATTGAAGATATGTCTCTACATTCCACTTCTTTCTCCTCTATGTATTCTATTACGAATGTTGAAGATGGGTTGTTGATTGGTGATCATAGTGAGCCTTCTCTAGAAGAGGTTTATTCTTCATATGAGAGTATTGGTTCAAAAGATGGTCAAGGAGAAGTTTGGAAGTCAAGTGAAGATCTCTCATTACTTCATACTCTTTGTATTCCTATGTAATCCTACACTATGACTATGTATTTCTTCAAGTTCGTTTGAATATGGAGAAGCCTTAGCCATCACATTAGAAAACTTGGGAATCTTGTTCCACATTCTTGGAGTTGATTACAACTCTCATGGTTAGAAGTTGATGCTTCACGAGCTTTATGATTTGCTTGGGGTAAATTATTCTCAAGGATCTCAAGTCTCTTTTGGACCTAGCACCCTAGTTGGTTCGAAGATCAAGTCTGAAGCGAAGCATTCGCTCTACTATCAGTGTTACTTAGTTGTTCTACATGGCTTCAGTTTCCATCATGCACTTGTACATGTTTCTGATATGGTTGAGCACATTCCTCTTCTTCCCAAGAAGAAGATTCCTCTAGACATATTCAGCTAGTTTGGAGAGTATTCAGTTTTTAGTTTCTCTTTCATATCCATTTTTTAGGGAGGATTTTCCCCATATGGTTTTTCCTCGTTCCTCATTTTACATGGATGAATAATGTAAAGGGTGACCATAATCCTTTGTTGCTTGGGCCCTCATGATAATTTTCTTTTCTCACAACCATTTTGGCTTAAGGGGGGGTGTTGGAACATAATTCCCATCTAGACCTTGGTTAATAATCCTTGCATAAGGTTCCAAGTGTTTAATGTAAGTTGTTCCATGGTTTGGCTTCATAGTTCCTAGTCTAGGGTGTTTGTCCACAAGTGTGCCCATTTCCTTATTCTGGGGAGTCAAATGCACCCTACTTAATGCATTTAATGAGGCAAGTGCACCACTTCATTTTTTTATGGGATAAGTTTGGACCAAGGGCGCTTATGCACTGGAAATGGTCAAATTGCTCATTAATGGCCACTACGAAGGCCCTAAACTACCTAATTCACCCTCATAATGATTCCATCCACAGTTATTGACTTTACTAACTTCCTCATGGTCCTCATTGGTTCATTTGACCTCATTATGTCCCAATATAGGAGAATGTCATAGATTGTGGGAATTACTCCAATAAGCCTAGCAATAATGTGAGCTACTCAAATCAAGACTATTGATTTTGTCTATTGAGAGCATCTATATATTGTACACATGTTTTTGAACAATAATGCAATGGAAGATCAATCCACATGAGTGTTTTTCTCTTGTGTTTTGCTTCATATTTTCTTCATATTTCTTCTATCAATGTTTGGTAAATTATAAGTGAAGCTTGCTCTAGTAATCTAGATCCACCTATGACACATATAGAATTTGACATTGAGTATATTTCTAGATGCATGAAATGCCAACAAGTGAATGATGAACATCAACAACCAACAAGTTTATTGCTTCCTTTTCCAACTCCAGAATGGGAATGGGAAGTGGTAACTATGGATTTTATAATCAGATTTCCCTCTACTTCAAGAAAACATGATTCCATCACGGTTGTGGTGTATAAATTGTCTAAGGTAACACATTTTATTCCAGTTAAATCTACTTACAAGGTTGATGAGATAACTAGAATATTCATGAAAGAAATATTCAAATTGTATGGGCTACCTAAAGAAATTGTATTTGACTATGATACACAATTTACCTCTAACTTTTTGGAAAAGTCTCTTTGCATATTTGGATAAACAGTTGAACTTTAGTACTAACTACAATCCACAAACATATGGACAAACATAAAGAGTAAATTAGGTGATTTAATACATGCTGCACATGTATGTGATGCAAAAACCATCAAAGTGGGAAGATTGTCTACAGTTGGTAGAGTTTGCATATAAAAATGGGCAACAAGCATCATTGGGAATGAACCCATTTTAAAATTTGTATGAAAGAAGGTGTAGGAAACCAATGAGTTGGGATAATCTAGTGAACACGGGCAAGAATTGCTTAAAGAAATGGAACAAGCGGTTGCAAAGATTAAGCAGAATTTAAAGGAAACCTAGGATAAAAAGAAAATCTATGCAAATAAGAATAGAGAGCATAGGGAATTCAATTTTGGGGATCATGTTTTCCTCCAAGTGAGGCCAAGGAAGAGTTCCTTTAAGCTTGGAAGTTGTGCCAATCTATCTTCAAGATATTGTGGGCCATTTGAAGTGTTTGATATGATAGGTTCAATTTCATATAGAATTGCATTGACTGCTAACACTAGATATCATAATGTTTTTCAAGTTTATTTGCTTAAGAAATATGTACATGATCCTAACCATGTGATTGCTTGGGATGTGATCCAAGTGGAACCTGAGGGAGAGTTCCAAACAAAGCCACTATGCATCCTTGACATGAAGGTAACATTTCCCTAGAATTGATCCATTGGACATGTAAAGGTACATTGGAATCACTTTGGTCCCAATGAGGCTACATGGAAGTTGGAGGATGCCATGAGAGAGACATGCCCATTTTTGTTTTGATTTTGAGGAAACATCAAGGACGGTGTTATTCTAAGGGGGAGGGGATTGTAACACCCCCAATTTTGACTTGGAATATACTAAATCAATTTATGGAAATGATGTAAATATGATAGTATGGATTCCTAGTGCGAATTTAAAGGCTAAGGATCGACTAATGAATGGATAAGAATGTATAATGTAAAATTTCTATATGGACCATGTGGTTAGCTTGTCATGCTAACTCGAAAGATATGTAAATTTATGTTGTAAAATTAATAAAATTGTCCAAGATGGTTGTGTAAAGAGCACTAGAGGGGATACGATTCCACTAGAGGGGAAGAGGAAAATGGGCCTATAGGAGATTAAATCCTCTATTACCAAGTGTCAACCTTATAACTCATCCATTTACTGCCATGTGCCTTAACTGAGTCAATTACTTAATTTTGACAATTAAATCCAATGGCATTGAATGCATGTGTGAGGTTGGTGGGGAAAGTTTTCTCCTGCAGTTATGGAAGCATGGGATGGATGTATTTATATGACTATGGTAAGAGTCCTCTCTTCTATGGTCAGAAGTTATGTCTATTGTCTTTTTCACCATCCTCTCATATCCTTTGGAGTCTATCCATTTTTTATCATGGAGATTTTTAGTATATTTTTACACTATGCAATTTTCTCCTTTTGTAGTTCATTCCATTGCCATTACTATTACCAAACTGAGAAATAACCAGAAATTCAAATTGTGAAGGAAAAATTTCAGACATTAGAAGAAGAAAATGGTTGTAGGGGAGCATAGAGGTTAGGAAAGATAGGAACTTTTATCAATTATGTTTTTCTACTTCTAAATGATTAAGAAGCAATGCTTGATGTTATAGAAGGTTCTCCAACAACATATAGCTGGTTGGAATCTTTATCCACACAATGGTAAGAACTGTAAGGGTTGTATTTCTTGAGGGAACTATGGAGAATTAAAAGGAAATTTCTTCCTTGTGTTGTGCGGGGTAGTAGAAAAGAGTTCCATATATGGGATGGCTGAGTGAGATCCCTGTAAATGATTAGAGGTAGAAGTTTTGGCTACACATGAGATAAAATGGATTGTGTGATAAGAGAGAGAAGCATGTAGGTGTTTCCTTCACATTGACGGCCTCGTAGCCTAACTTTGATGTGGTATCTATAGCTGATACCTATGGTTGGGTGGAAAATCGCTCTTACATAGCCAATTGCTTGGATATTCTTTATTAAAAGAAAGTATTCTCTTATATATGAATGTGGAATCATTTTATTTATGTTTGTAATGAATATGCATGTTTATGCATGATGTGTGTGGATAGAGTTTTATTTCTTTTTTGTTTGTATTCTACAATACACATACATTTCTTAATTATGAATTGATATGTATGGCACATGGGGTGAAATTTAACAATCTATAATTCATTATTATACCCCCTTCTATGGCCGGAATGATGGATGGGGACATGACCCTAAGCATTAGAGTAAATGGGTTGTAGGATGACAGAGAGAATATTGTAGGTGTTTCCTTCACTTCGGTGGCCTCATAGCCCAGATTGGGGCTGGTATTTGCAGCTGATACCTACAATTTGGTGGAAAATATATCTTACACAACTAGTTTCTTTGTTGAAATATAACTATTATATTTGTATATGAATGTGGAATGGTTTTATTTTCTTCCTGTGATAGTTATGCTTGTTTATGCATGATGTACACGTGGATAGAGTTTTATTTCCACCATGTTTTGCATTTCTACATTTATACATACATTTCTTATTTATGAATTCATATTATGTCCAATGGGGTAAAATTTATAAGAATGAAATTCATAAATACCCCATCCTATGGTTGATATGATGGATGGGGATATGACAACTTCCATAAAAATAAGGGGATTCTTATTGTATTATATAGTGTTCCATGGCAGAGAAAAACATCGAGGAGTGGGATATTGAAGTAGAATATAGGAATTAGAATATCCTATAGTATCCATATGGACCATAGAGTCCATGGAAACTCCAAGGTGAGTGACCCCTTTCTTTGTATTTAAATCAAAGAATAAAATAAGAAATAATATGCCTCACCTTTACACTGCGTTTTTCCTGTATTGGGTTTTCCCAAGGTATATTTTGTCTTATCATGTGGATGGTTTGTAATTTTGTTACTTCCTTCATTTGAATTTTTGTTAGTTTCTATTTATTTCAACATTAAGTAAGAAACACTAAATATGCAATCCAAATTATAACACATAGCGATAAGAGATTTTAGAATATTAGAAGATCTATTGTGATGAACTGTTCTATTGGAATATCCATGGCAAGTTGCAGATCAATGTATGGATTAGTCTTCACCTTGCTATTTTTCACTTCTAAAAAATTTCCTTGAACTCATTTCTAGAGAAATCTCCACCGTTATCTTACCTTTACACCTTTATTTTCTTCTTTGTTTGGTTCTATACAAGAGCCTTAAACTCTTTAAATTTACCCAAAGATTAAATTTCTTTTGGAAGAAACATATTGTTGTGGGAAATTATGCAGAAAGGTGTGCATCCTCTCCCACTTTGGGTGAATCCCTTGAGGTTGTTGACTAGGCCCAATATTTAGAAAGAGAAAGAAAATGTGATAACCCCAAAGTATATCCTGCAAGGATTTGTTAGTTAAATAGAACAAAAATAACTTGAAATGATAAAAGGGAACAAGAGGGTGAAAACCACAACAAATAACCAATTCATGAACCACTTTAGATTCCCCAGTGGTCAAGCAAATACATGTGGTGTCACCTAGGAGGTGAAGGATTCAAAGGGAATCCAACAATCTCCCTTAGGGAGGTCTACTTTGTCCACACTAAATGCTAGATAGATCAAAGAACCAATGGAGAGAAGCACTTTCCCCTTGAAGGAAGGAGGCAAGAGAGCTTGGAGAATGCCAACAAATATGAAAGAGATGGGCTATGAGGAAGCTCCAATACAATTTCTACATCATAACCTTTCTCTTGGTTTCTCCTCTAAGATGCATGCCCATGGATTCCTTTTATAGGCCAAGAGGTGGCCAAGAAACAACTAGATCCAAGTGTGAACCCCATCACCTCATGAACTAGATTCCAGGTAAAAAATGGGGGCTATTGAATGCCAATCTATCATGTTGAGAATACAAATTCAAATTTGTGTTGGTGATGGGCCTTTATGAGACTTTAATGTGCAACTAGTGGTTGATATCTTGTCTTTTTGACAGTCGCACATACATCGAAGGGAAATATGAGTAGGAGTCACACAGATGTAGAACTGGTAATATGAGCATTTACACACATAAACAGAGATAGGACTGCACTATCCTATCATTTGATTGTTCTTTAGAATTTCTGGACTTATATTGCTTCTTGGATCTGATGAGGATATCTTTGATGGGATACATTGTTATATGTTGATGATGCCTTATAGTGTGAATTGAAAAAATGTCGCATGTGTGTGATATTTATGTGTTAAAAAATGCCCCTGATGTATGAGGTTCGTAGGTACTATAGAGTCGATAATGCATCATCATTTCTTTTGTACTCTCTGGTGTTCTTGAAAGCTATGAAGCATGTGTAGATGAATAGGTTTCTCCCATGGGGGGAATTTCTGATGAAGCCATAACAAAGAATATGTTTTATACAAATGAGGGAGGTATACCCATGCTCCTAAAAATATTCCAAAGATTACTACAATAAGAGAAGACCGAGGGATAAACTCAATACACATTTGACACATGGATGAAGGCGGATTCAATCCATGCAAGAGCAAATGAACCTGGAAATTATGTTACTGTGCTAAAGAAGTGGTACTACTAATAACCATGATAATCCCATAGGGTTGGGGGACCAGAACACTCGTGAGGGTGTTAAATGTAAGACCTCACCAAACTGTTGCTACCATGATTTATAAATGTGAACACTACTACCTTCAAAACGTATGACTCTGCCTGATGTGATAGATGTGTTGACATTGGGCACATGAGAGACTATTAATTTGGGGGGACCGAGGGCTCACCCTAATTAGGTCAAGTCGATCCCTTATAGTTATTGAAAGGGACCCAAGGTATAGATTCATCTATTGCAACTCTCAGAATATGGTGATTTGGTGTCGGTGAGAGCTGAAGTATATGATAAGATGACGGCCTTATCCTGAAAACCAAGATAATTTTGTAACCAACTGTTGGTATGACAGGACTAAAACAAGACTAGCTATCAAGTGTGAGAATCATGACTTCCTTTGTGTGAAAATCACATTCAAAGGTAGGTCTTCAAAGCAAAAAATTACTCTCACAAATTGCCTTGCAAAAACTAGTCAAATATCACATAAAGCAGTCATGAATTTGATGCAAACAATAAAAGTCTATTGAATAAGTCTACATCATCCAAAATTAGGCAATTCAATGTCTATCCAAATATATAATTACATCAGATATTTTAAATCCAAAATAAGGCATTCAAAATACTCGCAATAGTAGGCTTACTAAAATGGTGAAAAACCCCTTAGGTGACAAAGTAAATTTCCAAATCACCTCTAAGGCTCACGAATTGTAAAAATATGAGTTGTGAGGTGATGAATGATGGAAATGAAACTAAATCATGGATTTTGGAGAGATTAAAAACAAGGAGGGAGATTTGTCCAAAAAGATCATGTTTCTAAGTTCACTAGCATTACCTTTTCCACTAAAAGTAGAAAAAATGGGATAAAGTAGGAAGGCACCCTTCTATTCCAAGAATAGTAAGAAATATCACATAATCAGAGAAAATATTGTCCAGAATATGCTCATGTGTTCCCTAGTGGCACAAGATGGCATGTGGTCCCATAAAATACAAAACTAGGCCAACTTACCTAGTGAACACCTAGGAAATTAATCATGGAAGACTAATAAAAGATATCCTAAGTATGGATTGGGTTTTTAATATTATAACACCCACCCTTAAGCTTGAATTTATGTGAAATATGATAAATATAGGGCCCAACAACAAGGCTTGGTCACCCTTTTTACATACTGCTTATCCACAAAACAAGGAAATAAGGAAAACCTCATGGGAAAAACCTCCCCTCAAAACATGGATATAAACAAAATTGAAATTTTTTCTTTTCAATCCTTATTCACAACATGTTCACCCATACCAAGTAGTGATATGATATGGCTGAAAGTATTCTCTGTCAATTATTTGGTGAAGATGGCTGCAACTTGCTAAGAAGATGGGAAAAACTGCAAAACAATGATCTGTTCATGCACTAGACTTCAGATGTAGTGCATATGAATATCTATATGATTGGTTAGTTTCCTTTGAAATGGGTCATTTGAGATCCTTATATCACTCTGATTGTCACAAAATATGACTGTGGGAGTGCCAAAATCAATCCCAAACTCTGAAAGTATACCTTGCAGCCACACACACTGAGTTTCAACATTCACTGCTACTCTGTACTCAGCCTCTGTTGAAGAGAGTGAAATGGCACTTTGATTTTTATTTGAACAGAAAATAGATCCTCCTCCAAGCATGAAAACAAATCAAGAATTTGAATTCCGATATAAGCTATCACCGACCCAATCAGAATCTGAAAAATCATGAATATTTGAGGAAGATCCTACAACATAATGAATCCCATGAGACTTGGTGCCTTGCACATAATGCAAGATTCTTTTAGAATCCCTCCAATGAATCTCATGTGGATGAACCATGTATCTAGAGGCTACACTCACTACATATGCAATATCAGGTGAAGTGTGAGTTAGATACATCAAACTGCCAACTAGTTGTCTATACAAGGTGATGTTCACCAATGGTGTAGATTCTGCATCTTCAAGTATAACTACTGAAAGGAAGGGATGTTACACCATATTTTGACACCTTGTGAGAATTAGCACTCATTGGCCTCCATTATCCATTTATGGAATCAGAACCACTTTTTGTCCTCTTGGAACCCTTGTTTCCCTATTTTTACTCCTATACGTGAGGTGCTTCAATGCAACTCGCGCATACGTAGGCTGCACCATTATAGCCCGCGTACATCGAGTTAATTGGTAAAAGAGAGTAACATCTCCCTTTTTCACTCCATATCTTGTGAGGGATTTTCTCCTTTACTCGTGAGTTTTCCATTGCATGGGGGATTGAAGTGGTGGAGGCATAAGTGGAGGGACCTAGTTCTTGGTTAAGATGAGTTGCCGACAGGAGGTTGTATCTTGTACTTCTTGTTCATATTAATAGAAATACTCATTTTCGCGTCCAAATGGTATTGTGAATGATTGTTTCTTATCATTGGGTACATTTGCTTGTATATATCATGGATTATGCTATTGTATATGCTAACATCTTCCATATATTATATGCACTTGTTTGCATTTATTGTTGAGACTAAGCCGCAGGTGCAAGCGTTGAAGATTTGAAAGCTCAACAAAATTCTTCATCGAACGTCCGGATTGAGGTAAGCTCTCTATGTTATCCGCATTTACATTCATATAACATATGTTGAGAATTGAGTTGGTTTCTCTGTGTCATCTGTCTATTGTGGTCTACCCCAAGTCATAGGAAGTTTTTTTCCGTAACAGAATTGGCGACTCCATGAGAAGCATCCATTTGGGTTTTTTGGGCAATTTTCCTTATTTTGCGTCTCTGTTCTGTCGAGTTTCTGTGTTGTTGGTAGGTTGTCAGGTTCTTATAGAAAAATATTGAGTTTTTTTGGCCTTTCAACTCATTTTTTGGTCACCTATATTTCCTTGTATGCGATTCTATTATGGTTTACCCACATATACTCGCGACTGATAGTTCACTAGCCCGCGTACATACACAATTGTTTACTGAACAGTCGCGTACAAATCCGGTTTAACTTTGTTTTTGGTGTTTGGTTGATGTTGGGTGAGTTCTGGGTGTTCCTGAGTATTTTTGGGCGTATGTCTTTACTATTCCTTGCCTCTTTTAGTGATTGGAAGATCCTCTCTCTTTGTTTTAGAGAATTTGGTTTTTTAACCATTTTTCTTTTTTATAGCTCATTAGCTTAGCCAAGTCTTGCTTTTTTGGGTTTGTTGGGTTATCTGCACTGTATTCTCTACATTCTTTTCTGAAATTTTTTGATTCTACTATCATTTTCATTCATTTATATTGAAAATACAAAAACAAAATTGTTGCATTTTCATTCATTTATATTGAAAACACCAAAAAAAAATTGTTGCATTTTCATTCATTTATAGTGAAAATACCAAAAAAAATTGCTTTATGTATTTTCATTTTGCATTAGAGTGCTTGTGTTTTCATTAGGGCTTGTTTGTGAATGAAATATTAAAGAGATTGCATTTTGTTTCTAAAAAGAAGCTTTGGTTTGACTGTCATTTAGTGGCATATTTTTTCCATTGATAGAAGAGTCTAGTGCTTTTTGGGTGTACATTTCATTGAGTCATCTCACATCACTAGTTTCACGATCATATCCCTTTGAGTAATCACAACCAATAAAATTAACGCTTAATTAAAGAATTGATTAGAACATTTTATTTTCTAGGGTGCACCAACTAGTATAGTTTTAGAGTCTTGGAATAGATCCTGTGTGAGTTAACAATCCAAGACTATTAAACAAACATTATGTGTCTGACCAGGGAGTGGTGAAACCCATGGTATACATCGGTGTTTTCAGGACGCTCTACTTAAACCCGAGTTAAGCACGAGGTCATGAGAGGTTGGTTGCGGAGATAGCCCTCCAATACTTGCTGAACGTGGGAGATATATCCAAGATTTGTTGGTATCTAGGGACTTTTGGGGGATTTGACCCTCTTGAGTTTCGGGATTAGCTACCATTCCCATACAATGGATCCCACCTGCGACTGTTTTCCTGAGCATTGGTTATACATGGTGGCCATAGTTTCTTTCCCTAGGTATCACATAGGGCTTTGCAATAGTTATTCTGTGAGTATCCTGAGTCAGATAGGGGTCGGACAACAGATTTTTGTTCACACGGTGAAGACTGAGGGCCCTTATAATTGATTCTATTACCTACGGTTATAGTTTGGGAGTCTCAAACCTCTCCTAAGTGAGACATACTGGCTGTAGTGTCGGGAGGTCCCTTGAGCCTGTCCCCTGTTGTGTGCATTTTGGCTGTAGTTTCTTTTAGGTGTGTGCTCAGTGAAGATTTAGTGGGCCATTAGGAGACGTTTATTTGTTGAATATTTGAAGTCATCGTGGATCGAGATCCGCCTCTCCGACAATCTCGTTGGTTGGCTGGTTTACCAGCTAGCGATCCGTCACAGTATCTTCTCAAGAGACATCAGAGGACTATCATTGGTCCTTTATTCACATCTCACGAGCTTCTGAAAGCTCCCATTATGAGTTCTGCATCTGACAAGTTGGGAGTCCCCTTGAATCCATCCGCTGGCACAAAGAGAACTTCCCCTCCTGACGTATACTCTCCGAGGAACGAACGAGAGGGAGGTTCATCACACATCACTCGTCATGTGTATGGGATGTCCTTTCCCACTAGTATGAACCGATTCGATGATACATGGTCATCGTGTATTCTGTATAGTTCATCTATGGGTGTGTCATGTTTTGGTTCTACATCCGTCTCTACAACCTAAAATCCTTTTTCATTGGGTATTCCCATTTTTATGCCAATTATGACTCCCACCATGTCCGATAGTCATGCTAGCTCTAGCATTGGGTTTGGGGGCACTATACCCCTGTATACTGCTTATCAGTTTGGGAGTGGTCACATCCCTCCATCTTCTTCGAATGTTGGAGGAGGGCCCCCTCCTTCATCATCCCCTAGTGTTAGTGTGAATCCTTTCTCAAGTGGAGGTTTCACGATAGGCGTCAGATCTACTACTTATATTCCATCCATTAACCCACATGCCTCTACATATATTACTGCACCGACGAATTCTTATATGATCCCGCAACATCCTCCTCCTTCTAGCTCCTTGGTTCCGTGGACTGGGAACGTACCATTTTCTTATGGAACTCACTCGACTAGTTTCCTACGTTGAGTAGTTATATGGGACCCCATTCTTATGGGGGTAATTTTTACAGTTATTCAACTGGTCCTAGCCATTATCTCATTCCTTCCTATGGAATCCCTTCCATGCATATACCTACGTATCCTTATATGGGTCAGTTTGGAGGAGCGTATCATCCTTCTAGTCATGGTCACATTTTCTATCAGAGTTCATCTACACCTCAAGTGTCGACTTCGATGAACACAACCTCAACCTCAGTTTCACAAAGTCAGTCTCTCTTGGGAGCTTATAATCAAGTTTCACAGCCTCAAATCCCGTTCCTTTCTAGGTTAAATTTTCCCGATCTTTCTGAACTAAAAAATGATCCGGTGTGTCATGATTCCACATGGCCCCCAGTTCCCACCAAGCTCCCTTCCGACGTTCTGAATTTTGAAGGGAAGAAGGGTGAGGATCTAGTTGATCACGTCACCACTTTCCATTTATGGTGCTCCTTGAATTCCTTCTACCACGATTCTATCCGTTTGAGGCCATTTCAACGCACCCTTACGGGGGAAGACACAAAATGGTATGTCGAGTTCACTGGGGGCATGTACAAGAGATTCTATGATTTGTCATTGGTTTTTATCAACCATTTCTAGTTGTCGGTTCGTTACGACACTAGCACCGAAATCTTGTCCACTTTCTGTCACTGTAAGGCCACACATATTTATGATCACATTCAAGAGTGGCACCGATGGAAGAGGTTAGTGAAGCCAACATTCCTCCGAATTTTCTCCTGAAATGGTTCCTCAAGTCTTTAATCCCTTATATTTCGAAGGACGTTTCATTGTCCGAAATTATGACTGAGGAACGACCCATCTTCAAGCACAACAATTAGACCTAGTCTATGCTCAATCTGGGATTTTGTATGACATTATACCTGATGAGCCGCGATCAAGACATGAGTCCAAGCCCGTTCCTGGAACGCATGCCAATGGAATTATTGGTTCCGCAAGCACTTGTTCCATGGATATGGTTACAAATCAGATGCATAATCTATCTATTGACCACTCTACTTCTAGATGGGCTCCCGCATCCTCCGTTTCCAACCAGTTGTCCGATGTACATTTTGTGCAATCGACGAACCCATCCGGTAACCAGCAACCTGGTGGGAAAAATAAGGATAAGAATAACCGTAGGGGTGGGAACAATAGGAATAAAAAAGATAACGCTAACCCTCCTCGGGATGGCGAAAATGATGGTGGGGATCGCAAGCCTTGACGTAAGGTGAAGTTTCCTTGCAAACTTTGATCGGAGGATCACCTTACACATTCGTGTCCTCGTATGGAGGAAGCATTGTGTGAGTATTTTGATCACAGAAGATCTAGGAGCTATGGAGAACCTCACAAAATCGAATTAATTTGCAAAAACAGTGGAAAAACTTGAAAAAGATGATAAATTTACACACAATGTATGCTCAAATCTTTGATTAACTGACTGTCTAACATGTGAAAATGTTAGTAACATGTTTTTATTACATCCATGAGAAAATCAAGAGCATTAGGTGGCTCAAGCTGAGTGTACAAGTCATCAATGCCAAATTGGCCTCAATCCCCCCTAGGTGGGTCCAACTCAATCCCAATCACCCCAAACAGCCATGAATTATGGTGTGGAGGTGCCTGAAGCATGCTGGATCAATAATGAGCTCAAGGCAGGCGTGGGTGAGCAAGTAGAGGAGGTTTGGGGGCCCAAGGGAGCATTAAATGCTCCAAATTTAGCCAAAAAAGGGCAAAAATCCACCCTAGCGCCCTTGGTCAACTAAAATTCCCCAAAACAAGGAGAGAGGGCGCACCAGCAATTAATGAGGGCACACTTGTGGACAAAACTGGAGGCTGGGTGAACTGGTTTGCTTGGAAGTGGGTGTGAACACTCTCAAAGTGGGTTTTTGACCAACTATAGTCACTTAATCCAAAACATGGTTTAATTAAGCACATGGGCAATTAAAAAATTATGGATTATGGTACTAAGTGTGGTTACTGTTCTAACACCCCCCCTTAACCATAAATTTGTACATCTCATGAAAGATAAGTGGGAGGCCTTGGCAACAAAGGCTCAAGTCACCTCAATACAACAGAAATTTTATTTGTCCATATGAACCGAGGAAAAGAAGTAAAACCTCATGGGATAAAAACTTCCCTCAAAAATGGACATGGGGCTGAACCTGCAATTAAATTGAAGCAATCACCATCCATCACTCACTCCAAGCAAATCTCTCAAGTGAGTGAAGGTCTTCTCAGTAAAGCACTTGGTGAAAATATCAGCAGTTTGCTCGGTGGATGGGCAATACTGCAGTGAAATCACCCTGTCATGCACCAAGCCCCGAATGTAATGCATGTGGATCTCAATGTGCTTTGTTCTTTGCCTCTGTACTGGATCAGTAGATATCTTGATGGCACTTTGATTATCCACCCAAATATTGGTTGGAGAATCAATAGCAACACCAAACTCCCGAAGAATGCCTTGCAACCAAACACACTGTGTGGCTGCGTTCACTACTGCCCTGTACTCGGCCTCTGCTGATGAAAGAGAAATTGTATGCTGTTTCTTACTTGACCAGCAAATAGGACCTTCAGCAAACATAAACACAAAACCTGAAGTGGACTTTCTATCGATGGGATCTCCCGCCCAATCGGAATCAGAAAATCCAGCTAGTTGAAGTGAAGAACCAGCTGCATAGTGTACCCCAAAGTTCTTTGTTCCTTGGACATAATGAAGGATCCTTTTGGCTGCCTTCCAATGGATCTCATGTGGCTGCTGCATATACCTTGCTACAGCACTTACAACATAAGACAAATCAGGTCTTGTATGTGTAAGGTACAGCAAACTTCCGACTAGCTGCCTGTAGAGAGTGCAATCCACCAATGGAGAGTCTTCAAATTCACCTAGTTTTATGCCTGAAAGGAATGGGCACTTGGCTGCCTTAAATTCAGCCATTTTAAACTTGAATAACAGGTCTGAAGCATACTTAGGTTGACTCAGCAATATACCTCTCTCAGATTGCTCAATTTCCAAACCCAAAAATTGCCTTAGCAATCCTAGGTCGCTCATGGCAAATTCACTGTGCAAAGAAGCTTTAATTGAGCCAATTTGTTTGGTGCAGCTCCCTGTAATTAAGAGATCATCAACATACAGTACAATGACCTGCAAATTATCATCACAATTCTGCAAATAAACATTTGGATCAGACTTGCATCGACAGAAACCAATTGAGGGAAAAAAAGCATCCATTTTGGCATACCAAGCCCTGGGGGCTTGCTTGAGTCCATAGAGTGACTTCTTCAACCTGCATAAAAGTGTGGGATCCTCTTGGAATCCTTCAGGCTGCTGCATATATATCTCTTCCTGTAGCTCACCATGCAAGAATGCACTTTTGACATCCATGTGGTGAACTTCCCAACCTTTACTAGCTGCCATGGCTAGAGCTAGTCTAATTGAGTCCATCTTTGCAACCGGTGCAAAGGTCTCTGTATAATCCACACCATGGATTTGTGAGTAGCCCTTATAAACTAACCTAGCCTTATACTTCATATCAGAACCATCAGCAACAGGTTTGGTTCGAAAAATCCACTTACATTGCAAAAGTTTCCTCTTGGGAGGAAGAGGCACCAAATCCCATGTTTTGTTCTCTTGGAGAGATTGGAATTCTTCTTGCATTGCTGCCCTCCACCTTGGATCATGATTAGCTTCCTGATATGATGTTGTATCAGATCCAATCATCATATAACAGTGATCAGCAAGTTCACTCTCATTTGCAAAGGAAGCATTGATTGTTTGAGATCTAGTCTTCCTAGGCTCTTGGGGATTGCCTGCCAATTCACCTGCAGCTTCTATGATTTTTTCAGCCCACTTGGGCCTTGATGGTGACTCATGTACAGCAATGTCATCTTCAGCCATTTCATCTTCAGCAATATCAGAAAAATCAGAGGTGGAATCATCACTAATCTCATTAAGGTGTGGAGGAGAGGAGCTTTCCCCCGGTGCAAGCTCAAAATCTGGAATTGGTTCTTCTTCGAATTGCACACTTCTCTCAATGAAAGTTTTAAGTGTGGATGTGTCAAAGAGCTTGTATCCCTTTGTGTCCTCACCATATCCAACCATGATACATTCCCTGCTCTGTGGCTCCAAAGCCTTCCTTTTTTCTGATGGAATTCGAGCCCATGCTCTAGACCCAAAAATCCTGAAATTTGACACATTTGGTTTTTGGCCAAACCATGCCTCATAGGGGGTTTTTCCTTTGACTGATTTGTGAAAGGATCTGTTCTGAATATGAGCAGCACAATTGATGGCTTCAGCCCATAGCTTAGGGCTTAGATCCCTATCTTCAATCATGCAAGTAGCCATCTCCTTGAGAGATCTATTTTTCCTCTCTGCCACACCATTTTGCTGAGGTGTGTAGGGGATTGAATGTTGCATTTGGATGCCACATTCCTCACAAAGGTGCTGAATGTTATTATTCACATATTCCTTTCCATTATCAGTCCTAAGGATATTTATCTTATGACCACTATGGTTCTCCACTAGGGCTTTCCAAATCTTCAATTTCTCAAACACTTCTGACTTCAATTTAAGGAAGTAAACCCAGCAGAATCGAGAGTAGTCATCTATGAATGTAAGTACATACCTTGATCCACCATATGATGGAGTGGGAAGAGGACCAATGAGGTCTGAGTGTACCAATCCAAGTGGTTGAGTGGCTCTCCTTGCCATTCCCTTCTCATAGCTGCGCTCAGGATGCTTTCCAACTACACACCCAATGCATGCACCATTTGATGATCTGATTTCTGGAAGCCCTTCCACCATCTCGTCCTTGTGCAATTGCTGGAGATATTTGTAGTTCATGTGGCCAAATCTTTCATGCCACAACTTGGAGGTCTCGTTGGCATGAGAGACAAGATCATGGTCACTAGAATTTGGAATGAAATTTGAGAATTTGTACATTCTCTCATCATGATCTGCATAACCTACAACCACAACTTGATTTGAAGAGATTTTTGAGATTTCTACCAAATCTGGAGTGAATGTCACTCTCTTGGCTTCTCCTGTATGGGTCATTTGGTAGACTGATAGCAAATTTGCAGCCAATGAAGGTACATAGAGCACATCACTGAAATAGCCATGCTCCATGTCAATCCTACCAATCCCCTTGGTCTGGATTTCTGAATCATCTCCCATTCGAACTGTTGGGCCACCATTCGAATGCATAGAGGAGAAGAGCTCTCTGGATGAAACCATATGTCTGGAAGCTCCTGAATCAATGATAAAGGATGAGGGATTCGAGGTACCTGCTACCAAAGCATGACACTTCTCCTTATTGTCAGGGTTTGAGGTGCTCTCCTTCTTCCTTGCGCCCTCAGGGACTGGGATGTTGTTCTTCTCCAGCAGCTGCGCCATTGAGTCAATGGTTTTCTTCATACATGAGCTCTCTGGATGCCATCCCCTATGACAATAGGTCCATTTGGTCTTTTCCTTTCCCTTCTTGTCCTTCTCCTTTGACAGATTCGAACCCCCATCTGCAGACTTGGTCTTGTCAAACTTCCTCTTCTCTTGCTGCTTCGAATTCTTGGCTTTCTGCTTTCCTTTGCTTGCATTTGAAACACCCATTGCCAATGCTTGGTCCTTTGATTTTATGGTGCCCATCTGAACTAGTTTATCCTGCTCCTGAGTGAGACACTCCATGAAGGTAGCTAGTGATGGCATTTGCCAATTTTGAAGGGTCATTTTGGCTGAGTGAAATGTGCTAACAAATACTGAAAACTCTGGGCCTAGCTTCGAAAGGATGGACAGAATCAGTTGTTCCTCCTTCTTAACAATTCCACATTGTTGCAGTTGAAGCACCAGTGACTTGAATTTCGTGAAGAACTCCTGGATGGTTTCAAAATGCGTTGGGCTCAAGCTAATGAGCTCGTTTTCAAGCTGGTGGCCTCTCAGTTCATCAGTTTTCCCAAAGAGTGATTCTAGCTTCACCCATACTTCATTGGGAGTTGTCAAACTGTCTGTATGAAACAAGAGTTCCCTTGAAATGCTCAGGCATAGCAATCCATAAGCTTCATCAAGTCGATTGTAGTACTTTGCTTTCTCCACAGCAGAATTTGGCTCCACTTCTGTGCCCATGGTTACTCTATAGAGACCCTTAGATCTCAGCTTGATAACCATCTCAGCCTTCCAATCGAAAAAATTGAAGGGTGTGAGCAACATTTGGTTTGCTTCCATGACTGCCCGCGTTAATGGTGAGAAAACTACTGAAACACCTGCAAAAAACACTCAATTTTTATCTGGAAATCCTCTCTAGAATGCAGTTCAACGCTCAATGTTGGCCTGCAACTCACTAACTCCACGATGGCTCTGATACCATTTGATTATTTTGATCACAGAAGATCTAGGAGCTATGGAGAACCTCACAAAATCGAATTAATTTGCAAAAACAGTGGAAAAACTTGAACAAGATGATAAATTTACACACAATGTATGCTCAAATCTTTGATTAACTGACTGTCTAACATGTGAAAATGTTAGTAACAGGTTTTTATTACATCCATGAGAAAATCGAGAGCATTAGGTGGCTCAAGCTGAGTGTACAAGTCATCAATGCCAAATTGGCCTCAATCCCCCCTAGGTGGGTCCAACTCAATCCCAATCACCCCAAACAACCACGAATTCTGGTGTGGAGGTGCCTGAAGCATGCTGGATCAATAATGAGCTCAAGGCAGGCGTGGGTGAGCAAGTAGAGGAGGTTTGGGGGCCCAAGGGAGCATTAAATGCTCCAAATCTAGCCAAAAAAGGGCAAAAATCCACCCTAGCGCCCTTGGTCAACTAAAATTCCCCAAAACAAGGAGAGAGGGCGCACCAGCAATTAATGAGGGTGCACTTGTGGACAAAACTGGAGGCTGGGTGAACTGGTTTTCTTGGAAGTGGGTGTGAACACTCTCAAAGTGGGTTTTTGACCAACTATAGTCACTTAATCCAAAACATGGTTTAATTAAGCACATGGGCAATTAAAAAATTATGGATTATGGTACTAAGTGTGGTTACTGTTCTAACACATTGAAGCACATCACACAGAGCCTAGCTATGTTGAAAAATCCCCTTCCTCATCATCAGAATATGGCTTCTGGTGCTTCCACCACCAGTCATGGGACTAATGAAACTTCGACTTCTTCTACCCGTAACGACACTTTTGGATGCGTAAAAATGGTTAAATCTGAGGTTTGTGTTGCTACTCGCTCGCATGATATGGAGCTCCACAACATTATTTGGGGAATGAGCCCCCTCCACCTGAGACTCCATTGCATATCGAGAAGCCCAATTTTATGTCGCGGGTATCGAAAGGTGTTCTCAAGTGCTCGTCACATAATCCTAATGCCCGAGCCTCCCATAACTACTCAATTTTAGAATACTTGGGTCAAACCCTGTGTGCTATGTCAGCACTCGAAGTACTTCAGGCTTGTCCTTCTCAAAGGAACGCCCTTTTATATGCTTTAGGAGCCCTCGATTCTGATATCCCAAATGTCATCAAGTTTGACACTACTGACATTTAGCCTCGGTTACCCTATCATGTAGCTTTCCAAGTTCATGTTAGGTTCCTAGAGATGATCGTTAAGCGTACCGTCTTCGATGAAGGTGCATCCACTTTAGTAATGTCTCTATCTTGTTGGAAGGCTCTTGGCTCATCCCCATTTTCGAAGTTTACAACCTTGGTTACAACATTTGACGGTAGGTATTTCAAGCCGCATGGTATTCTCCCCTCCCTTGAGGTCCACTTGGGTGGGAAATCCGTGCCTATAGAGGCCGAGGTGGTTGAAGCACCCATAGACTATAACCTGTTACTGGGTCGGAATTGGATTTACACTATGAAAGTGATTGTATCCTCTATTTTCAGAGTTATTTGCTTTACCCATGAAGGAAAGATTGTGACCATCGATCAACTGTCCTTTAATTCTGTAGCATCGCGAGGGTTTGTGGTCCCTCAAATTGAAAATTCTCAGCCGACAACTGGGAATTTTGGTGTAGGGTTATACCCCTCCTTGATGGGATCTTTCGATTTTGACGCACCAATCTACTTTATAGGAACCATCTCCGATGATAACCCTTCGTCATTGACTCCTGTACCATTTCAGACATCATATTTTGGTGATTTGTGGACCTTAGCTTCCCCGAGTCCCACGTCAAGAGATACTTCGCACATCGAAATGGCTATGTCCTTGTTTGCATTCGAACTTGCTTATCGTTATATTCAACAAGTCACTACAAATCCGGATCTCTCTTCTTCAAGGACAGAGGAAGAAGATCCCATTATGCTGCCTGCATGGGTAGTTGACTCGTCTTGTTCACATGAATTCCTTGATGATATTTTACCATCAGATGAAGCCATTATCGAGGCCATGAACGACAATGACAAGCCTTGGGAAGACCTACATCATAGATCTTATTTCCTTCCAACCATTGATCTTATCGAACAAGATGAGTTTAGATCGACGCTAGCCGAGAAGGTTGGTCACCTTGTGGCTCCTTTGGAGTTGCACGACATTTATGCGGAGGGGAACATGGCTAATATTTATCCTACCATTGTGATCAACATTTCTTGCACTCCCGAAAAAATTGAAAATGTATATATCCGTGCATATTTCTCTCCTGAGGAAATCCGTATCTACAACGATCTATTTAAAGAGTTTCAGGATGTGTTTTCTTGGTCATACGAGGAGATTCCAGGTATTGACCCTAGTATTGTCGAACATGAAATTAAAACTTACCCAAATGTTAAGCTTGTTCGAAAACGCCTTCAAGCTGTTAATCCTAGGAAGGAAGCCACCATTAAGGCAGAGGTAGAGAAACTTCTTAAGGTTGGTTTCATCTACCCGGTTCCCCTTACCGAATGGGTATCCAACCCTGTTCATGTGGATAAGAAGCAGGGAACCATCCATGTGTGCACCAATTTTCGTGATCTGAACAGAGCATGTCCTAAAGATAACTTCCCCACCCCATTCATAGACCAAATCTTGGATGAGTGTGCGGGAAGTGAAGTTTTTTTTCGTTTATGGACCTTTTTTCAGGCTATAATCAAATCCAAATTAAACCTGAGGATCAACATAAGACTACATTTATATGTCCTTGTGGAACCTTTGCATACTGGAAAATGCCTTTCGACCTTAAAAATGCCGGAGCTATAGTTCAGTGGGCCATGACCTATGCGTTTCATGATCTTAAGTGGATAATGGAAGTTTTCTTGGACGATCTTACTGCTCACTCTCGCAGTAGAATAGATCACCCGGGTCACCTCTGTCTTTTTGTCGAGAGATGTCACCGATATAATATTCGTTTGAATCCAAACAAGTGCATATTTTGCGTGAAAACTAGTCGCCTTCTAGGGTTCATAGTCTCGAAGGAAGGTATTAGAGTCGATCCATTAAAGGTTGAGGCAATACTTCGGTTGCCTCCCTTGTGCAATTTGGTTCAACTATAGAGATTCCAAGGGAGGGATACTTTCTTACGTCGTTTCATTGTAAACTATGCCAGTCTTACTAAGGGTTTCACGCGATTATTGAAGAAAGACACCCCTTTTATCTAGGATGAGCGAGCCCAACAGTCTTTCGACGCCCTTAATAAAGCCTTGGTATCGGCCCCTCTTCTTAGTCCACCTGACTATGCAAGAGACTTTTTTCTTTATGTGTCCGCATCTCAAGAGACGATTGGTATGGTCTTAGTTCAGGTGGTTGATGTGCTTCAAGAGCATGTTGTCTATTATCTTAGTCGAAACCTAGTAGACGTTGAACTAAGGTATTATCAAGTTAAGAAACTAGCCCTTGCAACTGTTCATGCAGTCCAACGATTGTTATCGGACAATCTACCAAAGATGGATCTAAGGCGTGATCTCCCTATCTCAAAGCGAGTCTAGAACAAATAAGACAGGCTACTAATGCATTTCCTAGATCTACTTAAGGATCGAGTATTAGGTGTCTTACCTTTCACTTCGCAACCCTTTCTCCTGTATGCTACTTTGCGTCTCACGGTCGTCAGATCCAAGCTGCAAGACCTGTCAAGACAAGAAACAAGAGAAACAAGTAAAAGGAATCCATACAATAAGAGATCTAAGTAAACAGTTAAGCAGGTAAACTACTCAATATCATTATGCACATGAACAATATTGGTGGAAAGCATTTGTATTACTGTAAAAAGAGGGGAGCACATAATAGAGATATAGAACTACAACCAAGGCTTAACGCTGCATCCCTTCTCCGACAAAGCCGATTTCCATATCCTTCCAAGGAGGTATGAGTTCTCCAATAGGTGAGTGGAGATTTTCCAAGGGTGATTTCACCAGCATGTAGATACCATAAACTTCCTCCCTTTGGGATGGGAGTGATCTTCATTCATATAGGACCAAGTGGATAGGGTATGGATAGGATAGGTTGAGAGATGGTAGGAGAGGTTTAAGGGATCTTTCCAAAGTATTAGGAACTGAGTACCAGCTCCTCCAAGAAGTCAGGGATAGGGACCCAAGTCAGCAAGCTTCGAGAAGGACCTTGAAGAAGCTATTTTTTCCATCTAACTGACTTCGTCGCACCCTGTAATGGGGCAAGGTGCGACGTCGCATGTTGCTCATGTGCAACTTGCGACGACCCTACAAAACCTAGCACAATTGGGTACAAATCCTCCCTGGTTGATCACTTAGTCAAGATATCTTCAGGGGTATATACACTAAATATTATGATGAGTAGATTTTGGGTGTAACAAAATGCCCCCCAAAGCATGAAGCTGTTGAAGATATACAGGTGAAGTGCTTTGATAGAAGTAATGGCAACAGACTTGTCGGATGAAGGACACTGCTGCAGTACAACTGACTCTGAACTGACAATCTCATATAAAGTGCAACATGGCTGCCGACCAATACAGTGCAAATCCATGGTAGTAATGACCGACTGAACACAATCATGGCTACTAGACACAAGCATAGATCCGTGATGAGATGATAACATAGCCACGACCAATACAAATGTGGATCCATGTGATATAACTCAATACAAACTCCATCGCAACCTGGGTAAAAAATGACTCCCCAGGGTCTTCAAGCTGAACCCGCAATGATACGAATCTATCCATGTGATTACAAATGTCTTGATTTCGAACAAGGTATAAACCACTTGATTACCGGCCATTGATGTAAACCGTTAACAAATGCGAGGTAGATCACCATTGATGTCAATGATTCCCAAGGTATCACAGTACATATCATCAAACGTGAATAAATGAGTTGAAGTTGAATGCAAGACGAAATATTTCAATCAAGAGTCAATGATGTAAAATCATGATGAAAGTGAGGTAACCTGCCATTGAGGCATGCAAGGCCAAGGTAATTGATTGGTTTCTAGATTCAATCCTCGGATGATGTGTTGAAGTCGACAAGGATGAATCCGTTGAAGGAGGGCCATGATGAATCCCCCATCAAATGACACGAACATGACAAAAATGTATAGGGTAGATCGGATGGTACAGTAACATGCAAGATTGACTCAGAGTAGACTGACGTGATGGCGGGTGTACTGACTACAGATGATAAATGATAGACATATTCTTGAACATGGGCATGGCATGACTTGGCAATATTGACACGACGAGTGTGGCACAAATTCTCAAAGCTACTGATGATGGAAGATTTTCTTTGAATGATTCAAAGGAGTAACGAGACTCAGGAAATAAGTGGAACTCGAGAACAAATGGATGATCCAAGTGCTGTATGCAAATGCAGATTGGTTCCATGTTCAAGAATGACTACATACTGCCACTAACAAGGTATGTAACAAATACACTTTTCTTTTTCCCCATCATGAATGATGAGTGCCTCATGTGTTTTTTACGAGCTTGATGAGGGTAACCAGATGCTCGGTATAGCTCATCTCATAGATGAGTCCAATCCCAAATATTTTTCGAACTTGGGATAAGAGGGGTTTGTCCCATGACGGGCCCTTCAATGTGAAAATTTTAACGAGTCCATAGACGGTAAACTCGGTCGTCATTTCATGTTTAGAGAGTCTAAAAAGAACTAAATAAGACTCCAACGGTCCATTTTTGTAAAGTTAGCCTCATCGCCTGAAAAAGGGTAAAACAACGCGGGAGAGGACTCTTCCAGTCATGATTGGATGGAGTATACCTTTTTCATAATTAGTGCCTCCTGGTCTGAAAAAGGGGTAAACTATCACCAGGAAGAAGACCATTCAAATACTTTAACAAGCGTGAACGCGACAAGTTTGCTTGGCAATCTTTTCATTTTTCGAGAGCCTGAAAAGAGCTTAACGATAGACTCCCAGGGTGTCCTTTTCCGTGGGAGTTTAATGAGCCCGGAAAAGTGATAAATCATAACTCGGTATTTGTTCTCATAGTTTCATGAGTACAAGAACAAACGAAGAGTAAACTCATCATCACGCAATAATTACAAACTAACCGTTGCAAAAATAATGACAAAATGTTCAAGGGAGGGTTCATACCTGTGATGACCATTGTGATACGAGAAACGACACAAAAGACTACTTACAATTCCTGCACAGTAGAAAATGTGTCAAATAGCCCCAAATATGACAAAAATGGTAAAAAACTATGATAAATGGCCTAAGAGCATCAAAATATTTGAAAAAGGAATATTCTATTCTATTTATAAATAGAAAAATGGGCCAAAAATAGTTTCATTGTTTCATTTTCCAATTTGGGAGGAGAAGTACCAATTTGGAGCCAAAATTTCCTTTGCCAATTCCAGGAGCTATGATCCACCATTTCACCCACCGTCAGGAGAAGGTAAGCCTAAACTTCATCCAGCAACTTTCTAGTGGATTAGATTTTTTTTTTAGGTTCAATTTTTGGGTTTTTTGATGAATTCATGGAGGGCTATTGTGCTCTTGGCTTGTCGTAGTTGGCCCTTTCGGGAACTGCGACGAGACCAACTTGGCACAAATCCCGAATGAGTGAAGTGCGATGACATCGCACTGTATGCAAAAGTATAGTGCGACGACAGAGATGCATTTCCCAAACATCAAAATAAACTCAAAAAAAGAACTTGCTGTGGTTGAAGTAGGATCTAACAGTGTTTACATGTCCCTTTTGGCAGGTTGCTAGCAAGCCAACATGGTTTTAGAGTGGCGGGAAAGAGAACACAAAGTAGAATATGTACAAGCTACCAATGATCCACAATGCGTGGATGCCTTGAGGAACTGTGGTTTTCTCAAGTTCTTTGAGATTCAGGGGATGAGATCCCAAATTCCGTTGCTATCACACATGATCCAGAGTTGGGATGCGGCCCAACAACATTTCGTGATTGGTGAGCACGTCCTCACAATAGATGTTGAGGATATCTGTTTTCTCACAGGTTTTTCCTGGAGAGGGGACCCTGTATCTCTTACTGGAACACGGGCCAGTGACCGCACACTCGATGACATGGTGTCATATCCTTGTACCGCTCTTGCTCGATCTTCCAGTGGGAAGATTCTTATTAGGGATGTGGTGAGCCGCCCACAGCGTACCATACTATTTACTATTACTAGAGTGGCGGGAAGCCAAGCCCCACACATGGCTACTCGGGTTCAGATGCTTTATGCGGAGGACTGTATGTCCCCCAGGGTTTTCAATTGGTGCGAGGGTCTCCTCGCAAACCTCCAAGCTCAGCTAACTAAGTGTCGGCGGGGAGAGCTCAAGCAGTTTGGTTATGGATCAATTGTGGTATCGTTCCTCTTGGAGCGGATCCCTCTCTTGCGTCCACAGCTAGTACTAGATGACAAGGAGCCTAGAGATCCCCACATGCTCAGATGGGCTGAGGTGATGACCCGTCATGGTGGAGGACCTATCATCAGCTTTGGTCCTGATTTCTTCATCTGGCTGGAAGGCCAGTTACTCATGGTTAAGGAATTCCCGTACGATGGTATGGATTTCAAAGAGGATCCTGACTTAGTGCTGCCCGAGGGTGCAGCATAGGGTGACATAGGTGAGAAAAAAACCATTGTACTTTTAGTTTTGCATATTTATCATTTTTTTGATGCAGTGCTGACAACTATGTAACATGTGTGTGCAGATGTGGGGCTCGTACGACCGGTAGGACTTTCCCTTCTAGCAAGGAGAGACAGAGGTGGGGAAGCAGTTGTGCCCCTAGGTGCTCATGCTTCCATCAAGGAGATGGAGGAGGTATACATGAACTTGTCTCAGTTGACAGTAGAGGTTCCTGAGCCAGCGATAGATGGCTTGCCGAGACCTATGCAGAGGTTTGGGGTTGGAGCGTCTATACGCTTCAATGCCCTACTCCACAAGGTAGCGAGGACCGTGGATTGCTTCCTTACTTAGCGACATCAGGTTTTTTGTGCTAGGGGTGGTGTATGGGTCAGGCATCAGGCCTGATGACACTATTATACTTTTACTGAGAGCTTAGAGGCCTCAGATTTTGTACTACTGAAATCTACGATGCTGCAGATTTTGTAGAGACTCACTGAAAGCCATCGTGCTTCAGATTTTGTACCAGCACTACTTTTGAATGATATATATATACAGGCATTCCTAGCGATTTATACATTATGTGTTTTAAAATGATGAGTGATGTGATCTTGTTTACATGTTTTATTTTATACCTTGCATTATTTACATGTTGTGAATGCTTTTACATATGATGAATATTATGTGTGTGTGATGTACCAATCCGAAATGAAGTTGGCCATTGAGTTAGCAACTGTGTTTAACTCTCGTGGAATGTGTAGGTACTGAACGGATTCAAATGACCTTTCCAGGAGACGTACTCATCTGAAGAGACGGAGTAAGGTGGGATCATGGATGGTGTAAACCCGGTTAAGATGGGAAACCACTAATTGAGAATCCATGTGGATGACAATGTGGTTCATACCCAAGGAAATGGAGTTAGCTAGGGTTCCGATTACTGCCTGATATCCTGCGGCGTTGTTGGTCGCAAACCCTAGGAAACTTCCTCCTGAGCTAATGAGTTCACCTGTTGGTGAATATAGTACCCAGGATGCCGAAGCAAGGTTACGGGTATGCCGACTGGCACCGTTCGCGAATCCATAGCACGTTGCCATCTGCACACACAGACAGAACATGGTATAAGGAGCGGAAACAAGATCTAAAGACACTAAAAAATAAAAGCGTCACAGCACAAAAAAACACAAAAAACACACCATGTATAGTATATACAAGAAAGTCTAAGAGTGACGAGTTTAGGCATAGTATCTCTTCAGGTAAATCCCATTGCAGAGTTCACCCAAAGAGATTCCGTCATAGTCTTCAAGCTCGTAATATCCCTTTTCCAAAACACGTTTGACAATGTAAGGTCCATGCCACATGGATTCGAACTTTCCTGCTCCTAGTTTGTCGTGCTTCTGGTCATAAGTGAGGACCAGGTCACCCTCGTTAACGATACGAGGTTCAACTGACTTGTCATATTGGGATTTGATGCGTTTCTTGTGTGCTTCATTAGAAAGAGTGGCATCTCGGTGGGACTCGTCAAGTTTTGCTAAGTGCAGGAGACGTTCTTCTTCGACAGTAGTATTAGGAAGAAGTTTGACAGTGAGTTGTAGAGACAAAATTTCTCACTCTATAGGTAGGACAACCTCCAATCCATAGACTAGTTGGAAAGGAGTGTAACCTATGGCGGTTTTAACGGAGGTTCTATAGGCCCATAATGCTGAAAAGAGCATGTCATGACAATTGGATTTCTGCGTACCTACCATCCTTTAAACCATGGTTTTCAAGACTTTGTTAATGGCCTCGACTTGTCCATTGGACTGCGGGTAGTAGGGTGTTGAATTTTCATGGTGAAAACCCAACCTCTTGCTCAGTTCATCAACCATATGGTTCTGAAAATGGGAACCATGATTGGTAACAATTTCCCGAGGAACTTCGAACCGTGCTATTACATGATTGAACATGAAGAGTGCAGTGGTTTTGCCGTCGTTCTGGTATGTAGGCATAGCATCGACCCACTCTGTAAAGTAATCCACATCTACAATGATGTAACTATCCCCCCCGGTCGAGGTAGGCTTACAATGCATAAAGTCAATGCCCCATTTTGCGAAGGGACCTACGACAATAACCGGGTGTAATGGGGCAGGATGGGTGCACTTCTTCGTATGGAGGTGTTGGCAAGGAGGACATTTTTTTACAGCCTCAATACAATCTTTGAAGATGGTAGGCCAATAATATTCTGCGTGCAAAATTTTCTGGGCTGTAGCCATCCCAGAGAGGTGACTGCCACATGCCCCAGCGTGACAGTCATTCAGAACGCATTCGGCTTCATCGTGAGTGAGACAACATCGAAGAATTGAATCGATGCCACGACGATACAAAGTATCATTGATGATTAAATAATACTTCGCATGGTGACGTATCTTACGATGGTCGTTGCGAGATAGTTTAAGGTTGAAGCATTGGGTTTGAAGATATAATGAGATATCTCCGTACCATGGATCAATCGTACGAATGAGAAACAATGATTCATCCGGAAAAGAGTCATTGTACTCAATTTCTGCATCAGGACGGGGAAGGTCACAGATCAGCTCAACAAACACCAAAAACTTTTTTGACTTGGCTTTCTTGAAGAGAAGATCAAATTCTTGCAGTATCATGATCTAGCATGAATACTTGTCCCCAAGCACCTGTCATGTCAGGACATGGTACATGGGGTTAGAGTCTGCAATGATGGTGGTGGCGCAGAGCAAGATATAGTGCCGGAACTTTTGGACGACGATGATTACCGCGAATGCGAGTTTTTCAACATGTGAATATCTAGTTTCAGTGTTAGTGAGACCCTTACTTGCATAGTATATTACATGTTCCTGGGCATTTTGATCCTCATGTACCAAAACCATGGCAATAGTGGTAGCAGAAGCGGCGAGATATAAGATATAATCTCGATAATAATTGGGTGGTTGGAGCACGGGGGCATGCATGATGGCATGTTTGATATTGTCGAAGGACTTTTGAGCTTGGTCGTCCCAAATGAATGGGACGTCCTTCTTTAGCAGTCTCATATACCCTTGAGTCTTCTTTGTGAAATTGCAAACAAAACGTCTTAAATAAGTCACCTTCCCTTGGAGACTTTGAAGTTTCGTCACATCAGTCGGGGGTGGGAGGTTGATGATGACCTCCACCTTTAAGGGATCAATGCGAATCCCATCCTTCGAAACGATAAATCTAAAGAGGCATCCGGACTCAATGCAAAAGATACACTTATGAGGATTCAGACGGATATTGTACCGTCTGCATCTGAGGAAAATGGCCGTCAGATGATCAATGTGGAACTCGCATTGCTTTGATTGAGCAGGGAGATCGTCCAGGTAAGGTTCCACAAAGTCCTTAATGTCATGGAAGGCATACGACATAGCCCGCTAAAACATGGAACCAACATTTTTAAGGCCAAACGGGAGTTTGAAGTATGCAAACGTTCCCCACAGGAAGATGAAAGCCGTCTGGTGTTGGTTGGCGGGGTTGATCTCAATCTGGTTGTAACCAGAAAAGCCATCCATAAATGAGAAGATGATGCTTCCGACACAATTGTCGATAATTTGGTCGATGAAGGGGGTCGGGTAGTTGTCTTTTGGAAAATCCCGGTTAAGGTCCCGATAATCGACACAGACATGAATGGTACCCTGCTTTTTGTTCATAGGGACAATGTTTGAGACCCAATCCGTCAATGGGACATGATAAATAAAACCAACCTTTAAGATCTTTTCAATCTCTGCCTTGATTGCTGCCGTCTTCCCGGGGTGTACTGATCGCAATTTTTGGTGTACAGGTTTGATGTTGGGATAGGTTTTTATTTCATGAGAAACAATCGCGGGGTCTATCCCAGGCATATCCTCATAGGAACAAGAAAATACGTCTCGAAATTGCTTGAATAAGGCCGTACCAGCAGTTATTTCTTCAGGGGAACACTTCTGGACTATACAAATGTGTTCCACTATACCAGGTTTCACTGAGATATCTACTGGGGTGGTTGGCTCAATGTTGGCCAAGTTTCCCTCCGTGTCCGTAAGACATGTAAGGATGGGGGAATGAGGGAACGGGTAGATGTCTGGTGAGAAGAGGGTGTGGATGTTGTCCTATATGTACTCCAAAGGAGGAAGAAAAGATGACCTATGGTGGAGATCATCCCACGGACCGTCGTCAACATTCATAACTTCCATGATGGACTCGTCTAAATGAAAAGTCCGAAGTAAGGGATCAGGTAGAGATGACGTCTGTTGTAGAGAACAGGATGGAGAGGCCACGGTTAAATGGTCCTCCAGTGTTGATTGGATAGCCTCGTAAATATGTTCAACGGGTGAAGGAGGCATTATATCTCCAAGCAGGTGTGTTGTGGCTTCATCCGGTACAAGCCAAGTATCAGTAGAGTAAGATAAAATCTCTGTGGAGATCATGTTCATTGTAGCGACATGATTAGGGGGGTCCGTCGCCAGAAAAATTCCCATGAGAGATGAATCTTTCAAAAGGCCAACCCTATACTCTGATATTGTTTTGACATTTGTCCAATGGAAGGAACATGGTCGCCAGGATGAGTAGTCCCATCTGGTGTGCAAAAATCTAATTGGTCGATAATAACAATTCGTCCTTGGTGGGGGAATTGTACTATGCGGAAGATTGAAGAGGCTACCGCCTGCATGGCGTAAAGCCAATTGCGACCAAGCAAGAGATTATAATCTATTGGGGCCGAGACCACTTCCACGTTAACGATTACGGTCTTTCCGCCCAACTCAACTACAAGAGCTTGTAAGAGCCCGTGAGGTTGAAAGCCACACCCGTCGAATGCTTTCAACGTGGTGGGAGAACGATTCAATTCAGGGGAGCCAATGGATCTCCAACAGGCGATCGACATGACAGAAGTGGAGGCGCCTTCATCTAAAAGTGTACGATGGACAATCTTCCCAACAATGTTCACATAAAATTGGAATACGAGCTGGTGGGAGAGCCTCGGCTTGAAGTGGTCAAGTTGGAACATGATGGTATTTGAGGAATCGGGGTCGACTGCAACGATGGCTGCAAGGAGAGTTTTGCGTTGATTAGGACAATTCTGCAAAACTTCCAGGCTAGTCATGGCGCAAGGATCTTGTGCCAAGTCTTCTACAATATTGTAATTTTGTGTCGCCTGAGCGTTGGGATTGAAAACAAATTTTCGAATCGTACTCTTGGGCGGTCGCAATATCGAGTCTAAGGATGGATTCTCAATGGTGAGAGAAGTTGATGGTACACTGACATTAGTTAATAAGTCGGAAGCTTTTTCAGTATTACTTCCAGTGGATTCCTTTGAAGGGACTGGTTTGTAAGATCGTGAGTGTTCAAATTGATTGTCTCATTATGCACCATGAGAACATGCGTGGTATTGGACGGTTCCCCCTGGGATGGGGGGGGGGGTTGAGCAATCATCTGCTAGTTCTGAGTAGGAAACAGATCATTGAGGACTGCGGGAGTTGGTTTACCCATAAGAAACTTTTGTATTTCGTCTCTATGGGGACATTCTTTGGAGAATAGGTCATCTCCACATAGTAAACAAGGATACTTTAGCTTCCGTTTTTGCTTGGTATCATCAGGAGTGCTCTTTTGTTCCTGCTGGGAGGAAGACTTTTTGGGTTTCCCCTTGTTCTTCCTTTTGCCGCCAAACTTCTGAGATGAAGCTGATTGGACAGAATTCACCTCTTCAATTAGAGCAGTAGTGGTGGATTTGGTGGTGCTGTGGCCAGCCTGAGTCTGTAATGGGGAAGAACCATGGAGGTGCATCAGGCAAAATATCAAACAAATTGTCGGATTGAGTGTAGACTAGGTCTAGTACATGGGCACTTGGGTTGGCTTGTTATTCGGTGAAATCAACTTGCATGGAAACATCTCTTGCTATGGTAGGGATGAGGGATTTTGTAAGCAAGTCTGCTAGGAGCTGATCTGGAATAGGAGCTTTAATGAGACGTCGTCTCCTTTGCCACTCATGGATATGATCAGAAATATGAGTGGCGGTATTCTGACGAAGCGAGGTTAAAATCTCGGTACCAGTTTCATACCGTATGGGCAAATGGAAACGTGTCAAAACGTTCATGGCAAGAGAACCAAAATCAAGAAAAGAGTGGGGTGGAAACTCAATGTACCACTTGGCAGTCGAACTGATGAGAGTCCTTTGAAACAATCTAAGACGAATTGAATCATCCATTAAGGAATTAGATGAACACCATAAGTGGTATGTCATCACGTGGTTTTTAGGGTCTTCACCCGGCTTTCCGTCAAATTTGGGGATATCAGACGGAAGTTTCACCGAAATTGGTGGCTAGTTAGATCAGTGGTAAATAGGATCATTGGTTAAATGGGATAGGTTAGGCAGGTCCAAAGTAGCCAGGAAGGGCAGTTGTGGATTAGGCTGTGTGTATTGATAATACGGATAAGGCGTGTATGGACCAAACTGACCGTAAGGTGTACCAGGAGGAAACTGGCCATAGGGGGGTGTGTCGCCCGGATCGTAAGGGGGTCCGCCACCATAAGGCAGTCCATTCTAATAAGGTGGGGGTCCACCTCCACCACTAGGAGGAGGTGGAGGTCCGCCGCCACCACCGGAAGGAGGTGGGGGTCCATAACCGTAATAAGGAGACCCACCACCGCTTCCGCCTAGAGGGGGTGGTGGACTACCTCCACCTCTAGAAGGATGGGGGCCCCCGCCACCTCTACCGCCGGAAGGATGAGGGTCTCCACCACCACCGCCACCACCATAGTAATTAGGTCCTCCACCGCCTCCTCATGGAGGGGGTGGTGGACCACCTCCACCACTCGAAGGGAAGTGTCCTCCTCCACCATAATAGGGTGGTCCCCAGCCGCCTCCGCCTGGAGGGGGTGGTGGACCATTCCTGCCACCACCGGAAGGGTGAGGGATATTTTTGGTAAAATGAGGCGGGCCTCCACCAAGGTTAGGTGGGGGCCCGTTGCCTCCAGCAGGAGGTAGGGGAGGACCGATCAGGGGTGGTGGTACTTGAGGGATAGTTGGTTGGGGTTCGTGATGCAACACAGGCTGTTTCCCCCATAGAGTGTGTGGATTCCCGGGATAAGGTATCCCGTATGGTGCATTTCCAGGATTAGATTGACCTGGAGCAGGGTTAACGGAACCTAGATACGCTTGACTCCATGAGGGTTGAGTTACATTGGATGGGCCCCCAACATGAGATAATCCCATGGTGGATGGTCTAGCGGGATGGGAAGGTCCAACGGAAGTCCATTGGGGATTCCACCGCTTATGTTCTGGTTAGGAAACTGGTGCTTCCCCCAGCCACAATAGGTTGACCACTATTCAGAGGTTGAACCAACGTAGGTTGTTGACTAGATACCGTGGTAATAACATTACCAATAAGATAATCCTGTGGAATGGAATATCCTCCCTTTGAATTTTGAGGTGGAGGAGGAACTGGTAAAGTAACTATGGTAGTGACGGGCATGTTGGATTGTTGTCCTTCCACCGATTGGTTCGCTTAAGGTGCAGGACTGGACTCTTGGGAGGGTTGACCAGTCTTATTAATGGTCTGGTTGTGGAGGGATGCTTCAGGTGATCCGAAAGATATTAGACGATCTGGGATGTCTCTGTCATCGAATCTTATTTGGAAGTGTCGATTTCAAAACTCTTAGAGCGTTGCTCAAGACTCTGTCTTCGAAGGTCATCACCCTTGAGACGTAAAAGTTCTAAATGTTCACGGATATGGCCGAAAATATTGGTGGGGTCAGGCCTGTATTAAGGTCTATAGAGCTCTAGAGTAGTCTAGTTAGGTGGGGATGAGATGGCAAAATGAGCCACTGGGTGGTCTGTAGAAGATGTCCAGTAAGCTGCTGAAGGACCAACAGTTGTGGTAGGGTCATCCTGGGGTCGTTTTATCCATTCTAACGATCCAGGTTCTCCCTGGATGACATAAGAAAGGTCTGGTGAAGCGGGGATTTGTGCTCCTTCATCCTGCGGGGGATGAGAGGCAGGTGAATCTGGAGGAGTTTGTGGAAACAATAGTCCTCCAACATTCAAAGTGGGGTTTTCCACTTCAGTAACTACGACCATGTTACACTGATCCATTCTTACCCTCGAATAATCTTTGGATTAAGGGGATATTCGGGTGATAAGTTTAAGATCCTACGGGATCTTCTCCAAGGAAAATCTGCCAGAGCGTCAGGAAAATCAGCCAGGAAGGCTGAAACAACGTTTCTCCTAAGGGTATGCTAAAAGAAAAGCAGTCCAGAAAAACCTACTCAAACTAAGGAAACAAGCAAACTTATGTGACAGAGTGGATTCAAAAGTCTGGAACCTCAAGGGATTATCAAGGCATCGCAAACCGCAATATACTGCAGGGTCCAACAATATGACGCGACAAGGAGGATTGGGACCGTACCCTTTCCTGCATACCTGATTACCTGGACAGTATGTGTGTGCTAATCTCCCCGAGTGCTAATCTCGGTGTATTGCTTTGCCAAGACGGCCAAATGGTTAACTCTTTTGGTTTCAGGAATCCTAGTGGTGTCTCCCGATATACGCAAGGTACGTGGGAGCTCAAATCCGTAGTGGTGCTGTCTAATGCACAACCGTTCGGCAAGAGAACTTCCAATATACTACCGAGTACATGATACACCCTTCGATATACGCCAAGTACAGATTATGTTACTTGGTGGGTACGTGAAGGAGCTCGATATACCGATAAGTACACGGAAGACTACAATACCCCTGGGATACAGTGCTGGAAAATAACGACAGCTGCCATGCTTAACGACGCCGAAACACGTCTCTAACTTACACACAAGTTGCTAAATTTTTTACCTAGTTCTACTGTTAATTTTATCTTGGACGGTTAGGTGAATGCATGATGTGAGTACATAATCGGAAGCATAATGCAAGTCCTAACTCCATGCACGAAATATTCTTTTCTTTCAATGAATTCTAGGTATGTGAAGGAGAAATTTTTTTCCAATAGTATTGCCAAAACAAACTCTATGCAACCTAATTCCCAATTCAAACAAATCTGACAATGAGAGCATTCTTTTCCTTTTTCAACGAAAAAAAAAATCACAACACTCCTATCCGAATCAAAACATTTTTTCTTTTCTTTTTATTTTCAAAACAAAACGACACTAGGTAATGAAAGAGAGGATTCTGAAATGGAATATGCAAGTTTTTCAATTTCACTTTCAATGGTCTAAAAGCAACAAAAATTAAAAATGCATCTATCTTTCCTTAGCATGGAATCAATTTTGCAAAAATCGAAGCGTACTTTGAGTCTTTCAAGAAAATGAGTGATTCATAATTCGAGAAAAACACATTAGATCATACATTCATTCAATTTTTCCAAAACATAAACTAAAACGTTCCAATGCACAACAATTTTCTTCAATAATTCTTAAGAAATGATGGGAAAGAAGCACTTTTTAACTTTTCAATGGATGCATCACAGAATAAACTTGATAGCAATTGAGCTTTCAGATTTAAATGACTGAAAAGAAAACATTACTTGCAGCACTTAGTACACTCAGAAAACTCGAGAAAAGACAAACACTCGACCAAGCTGAAAGACACACTTAACTCAAAATCAAGCAGCAGGAAGCAAACCAAGCAAGCAAAGCTCAAACAATGATGAAAACGAGGTCTGGAGGCTGATTTAATGTGATGATCAGATCAGGGATGGAAGGGAGGGAATGCAAGGGTAAGCGGATGAAGGTGGACGAGACAAGAGTATCCACCACTACCGGTCTTCAAACTTGTCCAAAACGGAACCCAAAATCAATCCAAACAAAACCAAACACTCAAAACACAATTCATAGGTGGGATCCCTGACTGGATCTTGCAGCACAGAGGGATTTCATACAGCAAACCAAAGTCTAGACTGTCAAATGGAAAGGAGATGCCTGCATGCCAAATTTTGACAAATCGGCGCACTCTGTTCTTGTACACAGTGCGACGTTGCGGTTTACCTACACGGGAAGTGAGACGATGTCATAGTTTACCAATGCAAGGGATGCGACGAGTAACTAACAGGTAAAGAACAAAAGCCAGAAATGACACAATGTCGCTCTGTTCCCACTGCCCAGGTGTGACAGGCGAAGTCTAAATTCAAAAATGAATCATATCTCTCAACAATGAACCATGGAATGGTTTAGGAATGATTTGTACAAACTTAGGGGAAGCAGATCAGAGTCTTCAATACGAAGATCTGATAGTGAAATAAACTTCAAGAAGTAAATGGGAAAAATGAAAAGGCTTATGTCAAGCAATCAACTGAAAATGATTCTCAGATTGAAAACTATTGAATAAGACTGTATTTTCCCCAGTATGGTCGCCAGATTTGTTATCGGACAATCTACCAAAGATGGATCTAAGGCATGATATCCCTAGCTCAAAGTGAGTCTAGAACAAATACGACAGGCTACTAATGCATTTCCTAGATCTACTTAAGGATCGAGTATTAGGTGTCTTACCTTTCACTTCGCAACCCTTTCTCCCGAATGCTACTCCGCGTCTCACGGTTGTCAGATCCAAGTTGCAAGACTTGTCAAGACAAGAAACAAGAGAAACAAGTAAAAGGCATCCATACAATAAGAGATCTAAGTAAACAATTAAGCAGGTAAACTACTCAATATCATTATGCACATGAACAATATTGGTGGAAAGCATTTGTATCACTATAAAGAGAGTGGAGTACATAATAGAGATATAGAACTACAACCAAGGCTTAACACTGCAGCCTTTCTTCGACAAAGCCGATTTCCATATCCTTCCAAGGAAGTATGAGTTCTCCCATAGGTGAGTGGAGATGTTCCAAGGGTGATTTCACTAGCATGTAGATACCATAGACTTCCTCCCTTTGGGATGGGAGTGAGCTTCATTCATATAGGACCAAGTGGATAGGGTATGGATAGGATAGGTTGAGAGATGGTAGGAGAGGCTTAAGGGATCTCTCCAAAGTATTAGGAACCGAGTACCAGCTCCTACAAGAGGTCAGGGATAGAGACCCAAGTCAACAAGCTTCGAGAAGGACCTCAAAGAAGCTATTTTTTCCATCTAACTGACTTCATCGCACCCTATAATGCGGCAAGGTACGACGTCGCATGTTGCTCATGTGCAGTCTGCGATGACCCTTCAAAACCTAGCACAATTGGGTACAAATCCTCCCTGGGTGATCACTTAATCAAGATATCTTCAGGGGTATATACACTGAATCTTATGATGAGTAGATTTTGGGTGTAACAAGGATTACGACAATATATTTTGATTAGGAAAACCATAGTTATAGCTCATGTCAATCCATTTCAGTTCGTGCTCTCACGACGTCTAGTTGGAGGGGAATATAATAAATGGAATATAAGTCCTTAGTTTTCGTGGAGCTAATGTCGTATTTTCCGAGAATTGATGAGGAAGTGGTCCACGAAGACTCATTTGTTGATGATAATTTATTCCTTATCTCATCGATGGACCCTTGGTATGGAGACATCATTATATATCTCCAGACTCTGAAGTTCCCTTCACATTTTTAGCGAGATGAGCGATGGCGTGTGAGACGCCATGCCAAATATTACGTCATCATCAGTGAAACTTTGTATCACCAAGGAAAATACTCTATCCTATGTCATTTCTTAACTCACGAGGAAGCGGAGCTAGTGCTTAATGATTGCCATAGCGGAGCGTGTGGTGGTCATTTATCTGGGCTTGCGACATCCCACGTATCTTGCGAGTGGGATATTTTTGGCCTACGATATTTAAAGATTTATTAAAATTGTAAAGAGATGTCACCCTTGTTAGGTGTTTTCTCGAAATATACACTCACATCCTACTCCTCTCCATCTGGTCATCACCGTCAGTCCCTTCACTAAGTGGGGGGTTGATTTCATGGATTGCAACCCAGCTTCGGCTAGGGGGCATCATCATATCATAGTGGTCATTGAATAAATTACCAAATGGGATGAGGCCATGCCGACCATTAAATCCGATGGTGCAACTACATCCCACTTTGTATTCAATCAAATTATAGCTTGATTTGGTATCCTGAAGGAGATTATCACTGACCATGGCAGTCACTTTCAAAACAAGATGATGGCAGAATTATCACTTAAACTTAGGTTTAGAAAATATCACTCATATTCATATTATCCCCAAGCGAATGGCCAGCTCGAAGCAGTTAATAAGTCCCTTAAGGCCATTCTCCAAAGGACCATTGACAAAGCAAGAGTAATTGGCATATTATGCTGTATCCTGGTTTGTGGGATTATCGAATCGCAGTAAAGACTTCCACCGGATTCTTGCCTTTCCAGTTATTTCATGGTGTGGAGTCCATCTTATCGATTGAATGTGAAATACTTTCTTTGAAGCTAGCCATAGAACTCCTTTTTGATACTTCAGAAGTAGAGAAACGCATAGTCTACCTCGAGCAATTTGACGAGCAATGTCGAGATGCCACCATATCAATAGAGGCCAACAAACATTGTGTCAAGGTTTTGTATGATAGGTCTATCCGTCCCCGGTAATATGCAGAAGGTGACTTGGTCCTCCTTCATGACCAAGCTAAGGAACCTCTGGGGGTAGGCAAGATTAACCAAATGTGGCACAATCCTTACAATGTGAGGCATGTCCTTGAGAAAGGAGCCTATGAGTTAGAGGATTATGAGGGAATGCCCTAAAGTAGCCTAGAAATGGGCTCTTCCTTAAGCGTTATTATGCTTGAGCTTCTAGCTCGAGCTGATACTTTTGTACACTATTGTATAGTTTAGCTTTCCTTTGATTTTTTGAGTCTACTGATTGGCTTCCATTTGGTTGATATATGTCAATAGAGTATCTGGTGTTCTTGGGATTCGCAAATGGGGCCAGCTGTCATATGTAGAGACTAGCTTTTGCTACGTGGGTTATTTACTCTCCCGACTATCAGATTGTGTCTTTAGGAGGTGCTTGTATTGGTCCTACATTGAACAATGTGGCTGAGTATAGTGGTGCTATCAAGTTACTTCGTGAGGCCATTTCGCATGGCATCCAGTCTTTAGAAGTCTGCCTGGATTCAAAACTGGTTATGTCTCAGTTGAACGACCAATACTGTGTGAGGGATCCTACGTTACTAAGGAGATTCTTGAGGGTAAGAATCTTGGAGTATCAATTTGTTTTTATTACATATATTCATGTTCCGAGACGTTTTAATCATGTAATTGATGCATACGCTAATTATGTCCTAAATTGGCATTTGTCACATTAATAAAAGAAGCACACAAATAACATTCATACATTTGTACATACATAATAGTAGAGGTGGAAAATCATAGTCTTTTCATTATCAAAATAATATGTCCAAAATGTGGTGTCATAATACAAAACTGGAGCTCGTAGCTCTCAAATATACAATCCGATACAAAATAGTGAGACCCCATATTATCTAACCCCTACGGGGAGGCCTCACTGCCTCGACAGGATGTGTTTGTATATAATAATGCATAGCGTTGGCTATGCACCGGAGTAATCGCACCCATGTGCAAGGTACCGCTACTACGTGTCTCTGTATCACCTCTGGGAGATGCTCTACCTCAATCACTGGTACCCTGGTAGTCATACGGGTCAGGTTGACCCGTACAGTCTCTAATGTGTGCTCTGCTGCTGTGACCACTACCTCACCACCCATTCCCCTACACGGATGTCGTGGGAAGCCTTGTATTCTTCGTGGACCCAAGTCTGCGAGCAAACAGTCAAACAACAATACATGATATCACACCAAAAATATTTTTTCTTTCACTTAAATAAAAAATAAAAAAAATTAAATATTCAAAACTTAAAAACAGTAACTTACCAATGTATCCAAATGTGACCCCCAGTGGAAGTGACATGTCGCGGTCCCCTTTGAAATCAATCCCCTCATAGGGATAGTCGTCAATGGCGATCACCTGCCGCTGCCACCAGTGGAAAAAATCATTAGTATATGGGGAAGCTTACCGACCACCCCCGGTTGTGTCAATATCTCCACGCACCGGGTCTGGGAAGGATCTCAGAGACTATGTGGAGGGACTTCAACCCTTGGACTCAAACCGGGCACCCTCTCAAAGAATAAGCTGTACAATATGCTACCAAAACCGAAGTTTTTGGTCTGCCCTAGTTTGCACTTTGTCAGCTAGGTCTTCATGGTACCCAACAGTGTTGTGCACCGGTCATATACAGCCGGTCTCAGGAACTCAATCGACTATGTGGAGTGAAAAGTGAAAATGATGTGGTAAAAACATTTCTTTTTACTATTTATCATTTTTTCAAACCCACTTTTATATAGTTTTTGCCATTTTTAAGCCTTTTTGGACTAATATGTCGCCATGAAGTGCCTTTTTGAGCTGGTTTTTGCGACGAGAGTGGATTTTGAACCTTTTCGCACCTTCGACAGGAATATAGGTTAGGATGTCATTTCGCCTGCATTTTTGCATCGACCTTATGAACACATTCATAAACCTTAGGTGCGACCCTTATTTTTAATTGACACAGAACCTCCATGTTGCTTTAGAAGTGTCGTTATTCGGTGAAAGGGTCTGTTCGACCGTGGGTGACCTAGTTAGATCCTTTTTATGTCTTACGGTGCCCATGCAGTTGTTCCTCCTTAGGATTGGGATTCCTTTGTAGTCACGCCATTACATTGCAATGAAGACTCATACTCTACTTTATCTTTATTCTGACCATCTCCCGTAAGGACTCCCCGTTTATGTCAAGTTGTAAATGAATTGCATTATCTTGCTTGCCTTTGAGCCTTGTTCCAGATCCTGCTTTTATCAGTTATTAGCCATGTTCTTGAGCACTTTTCCTTCTGAGCCAAGCAGAGCTATAATTTATCTTTCATAGCTCAATGACCCTTACCTTTGGGGAACACCCCCCCGAGTGTCTACATATTGCATATGATTCCTTGCATTGAGCATAGGTATGTTCCATTGCCTGGAACTAGTTTGATTTCCAATGACACTCGTTTTCTCATTTTTGTATCATAATCAATTCTATTCTTTTTCAAGCTTTATAATATGAAAAAGACCCAAAAAATCATATAATTTAAAAAGTCATATGGGAAATTTTTTACCACCTTCTATTGGCAGTTGTCGTGTCTCCTTTGAACATAGCATCCATCTCCACTCCATGTATCATGAGTCGGGACATTAGTAATACCTTAGGAATTTGTACTCGTTTCTCAGATCTTACTCCATCGGCTGGTTAATATTCTAGTCATTATGGAGCCTTTGTTGATGCCTCATGCGTCACATAGTTTTATTAGTATCTAGTGCTTGAGTCTATCCTTCCTGATTCCTTTCATCTGCTCATGCTCTTTTTCAAAGGAATATTGAAAGCAGAGTTGGCCACTCCTTAGATCTCTTGACTATTGCATGTCGTCCATCCCTTATGAGTCCAGTTCAATCACGTTCTTCCAAATCTTTCAGCCTAGCTGCTACCTCGGGCTCGTTGATGGAGGATCCATTAATGCCTTGCTTTGAGCGAATATCATTCCATCGAATCCAACTCATTTATTATGGAATCGAGATTTAGAGTCCTATTGAGTACCTTGAGACTTGCAGTCATTAGTGGTAGGTCCTCTCGCCATCGACAGTTGGGAATTCATTAATGTCTCCTGATCAATGGATTTGTCAGAGTGTTCAACCTCAACACCTCTATTCACACTTTGATGAATGTAATCAGTGCCCTAATGCTCATTTTCATTATTGGTGGGTTATCTTGCGTCTGTTAACAATATACATCAATGACCAGTAATCAGACGATGTCGCATCAGGTTTTACATCAGTACCCTTATTCACTTGATGGGACATGCACGGTAGACGATTTGTGTAGAAGACCCCAGACTTTAATGGCATTCAGTATGCTACTTGTGATCGTGATTGTACCTATGGGATATTATATCATCAATATGCATCAATTGTTTCCTCTTCAGAAGGAGACCATATCTTACTGTATATGGGTCATGGCTATGACCATTCATGACATGTATTCCTTATATACCGCCTATTCATGGCCATTGTATCAAATTGATATGTATTGTACCGATATGTATACAGAGACATCATTATATTGTGACGAGTGGTTTTCTCCTGCCATTTGTGCCTCCATCACTCCACTTCTGAGATTTATAATGTATTTTGGCCATCGTAGTACCTTCTCTGACCTCACACATTAGGGGGCATCTATTACACCATATTTTTCCACCTTGTGAGCATTATCACTCATTGGCCTCCATTATCCATTTATGGACTCAGAACCACTTTTTGTCCTCCTGGAACCCTTGTTTCCCTATTTTTACTCCTATATGTGACCTGCTTTAATGCAACTCGTACATATGCAAGCTGCACCATTATAGCCCGTATACATCGAGTTAATTGGTAAAAGAGAGTAAAATATCCCTTTTTCACTCCAAAAAGCAGCCATTGTGACCTTTGGCCCTCCATGTATCTCGAAACGAATCGATCCGACCTTTCACTTTCCTTTGGAGGGTTATATATTGAGCCATTATGAATGGAAGGAGAGGAGAGAGGGAAGAGAATCTAAACTCTTTTGGAATTTTTCCATAGCTTGAGTCCACATCCATTGATCCTAGTTGTTGTGAACCTTTTATGTTCACCTACCAAAATCTTCAATATCTTGTGAGGGATTTTCTCCTTTAATCGTGAGTTTTCCATTGCATGGGGGATTGAAGTGGTGGAGGCACAAGTGGAGGGACCTAATTCTTGGTTCAGATGAGTTGCCGACAGGAGGTTGTATCTTGTACTTCTTGTTCATATTAATAGATATACTCATTTTCTCATCCAAATGGTATTGTGAATGATTGTTTATTATCATTGGGTACATTTGCTTGTATATATCATGGATTATGCCATTGTATATGCTAACATCTTTCATATATCATATGCACTTGCTTGCGTTTATTGTTGAGACTAAGCCATAGGTGCAAGTGTTGAAGATTTTAAAGCTCAACGGAATTCTTCATCGAACGTCCGGATTGAGGTAGGCTCTCTGTGTTATCCACATTTACATTCATATAGCATATGTTGAGAATTGAGTTGGTTTCTTCCTGTCATCTGTCTGTTGTGGTCTACCCCAAGCCATAGCAATTTTTTATCTGTAACAAGGGATTATTTGTAGCCTTGAATTATTCCATATTTAAATTCTTTATCAGGCTTGATGAATACTTTGAATGGGATACTTTAATTCCCGAGTTGTATTGAGAGATCTCAAGCCCCAAGTATTGTCTAAGTATTCCCGAGTCAGTCATGGAAAAAGCATGATGCAAAGCTGTCTTCAATGAAACAATCTCATGAATGGAGCTTTCTGTGATCCAAATATCATCAACATATAACAAAATAATAAAAATGGAACCATTAATTAGCTTCATGTACAAATTCGTATCATATTTGCATCTGTTGAAAGATGGTGATAGGAGAAAACTATCCATCTTGGCATACCAAGCTCTAGGACCTTGCTTAAGCCCATATAATGACTTCTTAAACCTGCACACAAGGTTAGGATCACAAATATAGCCTTATTTATATTGCATATATATCTCCTCCTCAAGGTATCCATGGATAAAATCACTTTTTACATCCATGTGATGCACTTCCCAATCCTTGGATGCAGAAATTTCCATAACTAGTCTTATTGAATCCATCTTTGCAACTGGTGCAAATGTATCATTGTAGTAAATGCCATGGAATTGGGAGAATCCATTAGCCACTATAGTTTCCTTGTAATTCACTTCTGCACCATCAACAACAAATTTGGTTCTGAAAATCCACTTACACTTTACCAATTTTCTATCAGGTGGAAGCTTGACTAACTCCCATGTTCATTCTTTTGAACAAAATGAAATTCCTCATCCATGGAATCCTACCATATTGGGTCATGTGAGGATTATTCATATGATTGAGGATCATATTCAACTATCATAAAACCATTCTTAGGAAGAAAAGGATCTGTGATAGAAAGAGCATTCTCAAAATGAGATCTAGTCCTCCTAGGATCTTGAGGATTACCCGCAAGTTCTCCAGTTGCTTCAAGAGTTTTTGAATCCCACTTAGGCCTTGTGGGGGAGATTAGATGTATAATAATATGGTATTCATCATCAGAAATATACGAATAATAAATTTCATGATAAACTTCACTTGCTTCAACAGGTGGTGGTTCAGAGGATTCTCCAATTTCAACTACCTGCAAGGGTTCTTCTTCGAATCAAACACTTCTTTCAATGAAATATTTTTGAGTGGTCATATTCAAAAGTTTGTAACCCTTGGAGTCTTTTGGATATCCAAAAAATATGAGTGGTTGAATTTGGGGATGCAAATCCATCCTCTTCTCAAGTGGAATTATAGCCCAAGCCTTGAGCAAAAAATCCTGAAATGAGACACATCAAGCTTGTGCCCACTCCAAGCTTCAAAAGGTGTGATTCCTTTCAAGGATTTAGGTGGCACCCTATTATGAAAATAGGTTGCAAAATTGATATGTTTAGCCCAAATTATTGGATACAAATACTTAGACTCAAGCATGCAAGTAGCCATCTCCTTGAGAGATCTATTCTTCCTCTTAGCAACACCATTCTGCTGAGGTGTATATGGCACTGTGTTAGGAACCCGTGTCAACCCTTCTCATTACTTTGTTAGTATATTGTTGTTGGAAGCATATGATTTGTAAGTCGTCCTGTAGTATTATATGTTCCATGGTATTGATCCATAGTTTGTATGATCCCATAGTATTATATGATTCATGGTATTGATCCATAGTATTTGACGCATATGCTTTGTAAGTCATCCCGTAGTGTTATATGTTCCATGGTATTGATCCATAGTATTGATGCATATAATTAGTATATAAGTATGTGTTGAGGGTCCTTGAGAGTCCTAGCAGGATAGGCAGGGAGTTGAAACCTGCTAGCGGAGCTGGATAGAATTTCTGCTATTTCATTTTGCTCCCTGAGAATGAAAGAAATGTGATGTTCTGTGAAGAAATTATCAAATAGATCCCACACAACATTTCCATAAGACCTCAACCTGTGGTGTTTTGCCTCATAGTTTCCATTCACTTGTTGGATTATCAGCTCTACGTCTCTATAGACCTTGATCTTCTTAGTTTTCAAGCCTTTGAAGACATTCAAGCCCAATATGAGAGCTTCATATTCTGCCACATTATTTGAACAATCAAGCATTAGTTTGGAAGTATGAAATATGGAACATGCATTTCCCTAATTGACTAGTTCCCACCCGTGAGGTAAACCAAGAGTTGTCGTTTGTGGCAAAGCAGTTATCAGTTTTACCTGAGTCGTGGAGTGAGGGGTACTGCCCCAATACGCAAGCCATCATACATCATTGGTGGCTAAATGAATTACCTGAACTGCTAGGAAGCCAAGCATACCTGGGATCCATATATATTTTCAACTAATAAATAGCAAATTACATCTATCCAGAACTGTTGCCGATCAATTCTGGAAAAGAAAAGTATAAAATTCTATTTTTTCGCCATATATTCTTTGTTTTAACTCTGTTTCCATTGAAAATTCACTGAAACCCCTGCAATCCCATTATGCATATTTCATTCCCGAGGACCCTATCCTAAATTCCACTTCCCGAAGCTAGAAATCCCACATCCGTCTATTTTTATGGTTTGCCATAACTTCTTCGCTTTTCACACAATCGCCTTCAAATTTTGCCACAGTGTTCATTTCCTATTTCTTCTTCTTTGTCCCTCTTTGAAATTTTTTCTCATTCTTTCACCTTGCTTATGAAATCCCCATTTTCTGCTTCTGTGTCCATCCGAAAGTGTCCAAAACCTAGTCAAACCCCAATTACCCATCAGAGATTTTCCCCAATCCAAATTTTCCGTTACTAAAGAAGCTTATGTTTTTGTTTTTCTACCCATTCAAAAAACAAATCCTGGTTATGGTTTTCACCCGCACAGAAGCAAAAATTATGGAGGAAGAAATTGCAGCCCTCAAAACCAAACTCCAAGATATGGATGAAAAATTTCTTAGCCTTCATCTTCAACATTCAACCATGAACGATAAACAACAACCATAATATTCTGCAGAAATTGGGTTCTCTTCTTCCAGCAATTTTCGTGGGGCGAAGCTTAATTTTCCTTCAATGGTAAAGATCCGATTGGATAGATATACTGAGAAGAACAATATTTCAGTCTGCATAATAATTTTGATGTCAACAAAGTTCCACTTGCATCCTTTCATTTGGAACATGAATCCCTTCAATGGTATCGTTTGTATATCAAGGCTCATGAAGAGCCAAAATGGACAGATTTTTGCCAACTCCTTTTGCAACGATTTGGTACTAGTGCTTTTGATGACTTCACAGGCGCACTCACTAAACTTCTCCAAATTGGCACTATGAGAGAGTATCAGACAAAATTTGAGAAATTGGCCAATCACATAGAAGGATTGTTTGATGAATTCTACAGGAGTTGTTTTATCAATGGTCTCAAGGATGCAATCTGATTAGAGGTTAAAATGTTATGTCCCAACACAATGATGGAAGTCCTAGGGTGTCTAAGTTGTTGGAGGACAAGATCACAGTCAACAACTCTCCAAATCCACTATTGTTCCATTCAGAAATATGGTTTCCCAACAACCTCCCATCACGCTAGCTCCTCAACCAACTCCTATCAAGCATTTGTCTGAAGTAGATATGCGGGCATGTAGAGAAAAAGGGATTTGTTATAATTGTGATGAGAAATTCACTCAGGGCCATAGATGTGTTGAGAAAAATCTCTATCTATTGGATGTGGATTCTCCGCCTGCCTCTAAAATTGGTGAAGAAGCTCCAGATACAATAGATGATCAGGTCAATATTCAATAGCCGCTTGTTGAACCTCCATCTTAGGATGACCACCCATAGATATCTCTTCATGATTTAGCCGGAGTCACCACCCCACAAACAATTCGGGTCATGGGTTACTTCAAGAATCTCCCTCTTACAATACTCATTCATTCTGGTAGCACTCATAACTTCATTGACCCTCGGATCGCCAAACAGGCTGATTGTTTTGTCCATCCTTGCTGCAACTTTGAAGTCATGATTTCCAATGGGGGCACCTTACCTTGCAAGGAGAAGTGTCACAATGTGTGTATCTCTATGGGATATTATAACCTGTGCTCTGACATGTTTGCCTTGGACTTAGGATGATGTGATGTGGTTTTGGGCGCTCAATGGTTACACAATTCAAAATGACATTTCAAAAGATGGTGGCTGAATATTATACTTGCCAGCTCAACAAGGTTGAAATGACACTCCTTCTGGGATTGCTCGAACCCTTTCTCATCCCTACATGGATTGGGACAGATATTTCTATGGATTTCATTGAAGGGATCAGTAAATATGGAGGGAAGGCAGTGATTTTGGTTGTGGTTGATTTCCTCTCCAGATATATTAAATTTTGTTCCCTTGGCCATCCTTATACAACCTCCTTAGTTGCACAAATTTTCCTAGAGCAGATCTTCCATCTTCATGAAATCCCTTCTTCCATTGTATCGAATCACGATGCAACTTCCACTAGTCATTTTTGGACAAAATTATTTTGCCACATTGGCACCAAACTGAAGACGAGTTCAGGGTCTCACCCACAAACATATGGCCAGACTGAAATTACCAATATATGTTTGGAAACTTATCTTCGTGGCTTCACCTCCGAACAACAACCTCATTGGGTGATGTGCCTCCCTCTCGTTGAATGGTGGTACAATACGAAATCTAAAATGAATCCATATGAAGCAATCTATGGTCAGGAACTGCCAGTTCCTCTTCCATACACCCTCAACAGTTCACCAGTTCAGAAAGTTGACACGGTTCTTTGAAACCGCGATCATATTCTTCACATATTGTAGGACAAACTTCATGTTTTCACTCAAGATTTTCCTGGGTTGTGGCAGGAAAGACCATGAGGTAACTGTTGCAAACCAATCTTTAGGGGATGGAAACTAACCTATCCAACCACAGAGAGGGATCTCTCTTTAGTGCTTCTAGCAACAGGGTATAGCTTGAGTGGGGTGGGTTATTGGAACAAGTGGTGGATAGACCTTCAAATAATGAATTAAAGGGATGTTTTCGGTTGGTTGGAGTTAAGAACAGGAGGAAAGTTGGTCATGGAGTCAACTTCGGTGGTTTTACTGTAAAAAATGATAGGTTCAGACCACAATTGTAGAGGAAAGAGGCAAGGTAGATGGGTCTCTTTCAAGTCAAAATGATCAGCAGGTGAAGGTCAAAAAAGGAAACAAGTTCCATTACAAGGTCATAGCATTTACAAATGAGTTCTATCCTGCAACTTCGAGAGGAAAAGGGTGGAATACCTAGTCATATGCTTCTAGAGAAAAGGGTGGAAACCCTGTTTTTACATCCTTGGAAAATTGCTTTTCCGCAATCCGCAATCCATAGTGCGGAATGCGGGACATCGGACTGATGGGCTTGCAGAAAAGTGGAAAGGTCTCTTATACCTACTTGCCGAATGCATTCTAAATCTCCGATCTGATCCCGCCTCTCAATCCTGGCTGACGAATCTTCTTTCGTTGCGTAAGAAGCCCTTATTGCTAGTTTTTCTCATTTTCTCACTGCGGCTCGGTCATATAGCTCGGATTCGCTTGACATTTAGATATTTTTGTGTTTCCTGACTCTTTATTTGGTGCAACACATCGATGGGTGACCATTGGGGCTTTGGTGGGGCTTTCCTTTACCTTCCCTGGTGGAAACCATAATAGGTGTTAACAGCGGCTCCAATCGGGGATGCTATCCTCCCCGTGAGGTATCAAGAACATGTAGACTAGTGGCCCTTACTCCTCTCCTCTTTTTCCTTCGTATCACAAAAAGTGAAAAACGACTAACTGAAAATAAAAAAATAGCAATGTATAATGGGGGTGGATCGACGACCTTTCTTTTTACTTGAAATAATGTTTCAAGAACCGCCCGTTGACGGGTCTCTTGCCAACTAGTTCATCATCTTCACCATGCAAGAAGAAATCATTATTCCCATGGCGGGTGGTGATTGTATAGGGCCCCTGCCAAAGGTTATCAAACTTTTGGGCCTGGTCTTCTTTTCTAGCATTCCATTTTAATACCAGATCTCCCATTTGAAAATCATTCGCCTTGGAATTTCTGTCGAAAGTCTTCTTGATTCCATCCTGATATTTCATAGCTTCAGCCTGTACCCTGTCTCTAATTTCGTGCACCTCCACCAACTTGTTAGCTCTCCTCAGTTCAGGGTTTGGCTCTTCTTCTTGCTCCTGCAACAGTCTCATCGCAGGCCCTCTGAAGGGAATTAGGGAATACCACTTCTGTTCCATATACTAATTTGAAAGGGGAAGTCCCGATGGATCTTTTAGAGGTGATCCTACCAGCCCACAGGGAAAAGGTCAGCTTAGTGTCCCAAGCCCTTTTATTTTCTTGCAGCAATTTCTTGATTATCCTCACCGGAATTTTGTTGGAGGATTTCACCAATCCATTTCCTTGGGGATATTAAGCAGTAGAATGGCCCAATCTGGTGTGGAACTTGTCACGAAATTTGATCATCTTCTTGGATTTGAAATCCTATGCATTATCAATGATTATTTTAATGGGGAACCCAAACCTAGACATGATATTATCCTCTAGGAAATTGATGATGACTGTATCTGTGGCTTGCTTGGTAGGTACTGCTTCGATCCATTTGGTGAAATAATTAGTGGTAGTCAATATCCACCTGTGTTTTCTAGAGGATTTGGGGAAAATTTCGCCAATGAAGTCAAGCCCCCACTACTAGAAAGGGGCTTCCACAGATATTGGTTTCAAAGGAAAGGACAAGATCTTCCACTTTAATTCAAAAACTTGGCATTCATGGCAACTGGATATTTCCTTATAAGCATCATTGAACATAGTAGGCCAATAGAACCCTGCCCTGAGAATTTTGTTAATAGTGGCCTTCTAGTAATGATGTCCCCCACAGACACCTTTGTGAACTCTTTCAAGGTCACTTTGGCCATATCTTCCACTATGCAATTCAAGAGGACACCTCCAGGGTCTTTACAATAAAGACAACCCCCTAGTTTGCAAAACTTCGCAGCCTTGATCTTGGTGGATCTAGATTTTCTTTTTCCCATCTCAGGGGGTGCTTGCAAGTTCTACACAACATATATAAGATCAAAATACCAAGGAGAGGACAAGAATTTGTCTAATAACTGAGGTAGTGGATCTTGGGAAGTTTCCTCTTGCATGTGTGACAACAGGTTCATACTCATCGAATACCAATTTGACTCATCCACGAGCCTGGCCAGCCCTTTCCATTTAATAAGCTTTGTAGGTTTTATATCCAGGTCATATTCCAGTAGTGCAGCTATCCACTTTTCCCTTCTACCCTCTGGATTAGGTTGCATCAATATATCTTTCACAACAACATTAGGAACATAAGCTAACACATGGGAATGTAGAACATAAACTCTGAAATCCTTCAGAGTTTTGATCATGGAATAGGCTTTCTTTTCCATAATGTTGTATTTGAGCTCAACATCTCTGAGAGCCCTGCTAAATAAAGCTATGGGTTGCTCATCTACTTCCTAATTTTTGTGTAAAAGCACACTCGCTATGGATTGCTCTGAGACAAAAGAGAACATAAGAATTTCTTGTCGAAATATGGGCTGATCAATACAGGTTCTTCAACAATTGCTCTTTTTATATCTTCAAATGCTTGCCTAGTCTCGGCAGTCCACCCGACCTGAGTGTCTTTCTTAATCATGCAGGTGATCATCCTCATGGTCTCTGCAAAATTGGGAATAAATCTCCTTATGAAATTCACTGTGCCTAGAAAGGATTGTATTTCCCTTTTACTCCTGGGGAGCTCAATTTTTTGTATTACATCCATTATGTCTGGGTCAATTTTGATCCCATCATTAGATATTATGTGGACCAACAAATTTCCCTCTTGCATGGAAAAATTTGACATTTTAGGGTTAAAAAAGATTCCAAATTTTCTGCACTTGGTGAACACTTGGTGCAAATGTTTTATATGTTCCACATCAGATTTAGAATATATGGTGATGTCATCCATGTAGACAACTACAAATTTGTCTTTCTCTCTTGCAAAAGCTATGTCCATATCTCTTTGGAAGGTGGCTCCTGCATTCAACAGACCAAAGGGCATCTTTGCATACATGAAGGTTCCCCAAGGTGTGGTAAAGGATGTGTTGCTCTGGTCTTCTAGCTGCAACTTAATCTAATTGTACCCTGAAAATCCATCCAGCATGGAAATTCTTGTTGCCCCTAAAACCTTCTCCAAAATGTGGTCCATTTTGGGAAGAGGGTAGTTGTATTTTAGGGACACCTTGTTGAGATTTCTAAAGTCAATACACAGTCTGATTTCACCGTTCTTTTTCCTTACTGGGACTATGTTGGCGACCCACTTTGAAAACCTCAAAAAGACTATGATTTTGGCCTCATACAACCTCTTTACCTCCGTTTTTATCAGCGGGAATAGCATGGGATTCATCCTTCTCAGCTTCTTCCTTAATGGATTCTCCCCTATCTTGACTGGTATGGTATGTTGGATGATGGCTGTGTCATATTCTTTCAGATCTTCGTAGCACCATGCAAACACATCATAAAACTTTATCATTAAATCCATATAGTATTTTTTGATACCCGGGGCCAAAGCTTTTGATAGTTTGACAATTTTGGGTTCTTCATCGCTCCCAATGTTACAATATTCTATTTCTTTTGGGTTTGGAGCAACCTTGTGGTCCTTGACCACATCATTTTCATCAAACAATATTTCCAGTGGGACCAATCCTTTGGGTATGTAGTTTCTTTTTAGCTACAAAATCTCTTTGCCTCCCAAAGTAGTTTTGAGCTCTGGAGGATCAGGCTCCCACTCCTCCACTTCACAGTCCTCTTGATCAATCTGGATATTGAAAAATTCTCTAGTCATCTCCAGAAATTTCCTGATCTGCTGGTCATATTCAAATATTTTCCAATGCTTTGTATTGTTTGAGATAGAGGGTCTATGCCTTATATTAATCATGTGAGTCCTAGCAGGATAGGCAGGGAGTTGAAAACTGCTAGCGGAGCTGGATAGAATTTCTGCTATTTCATTTTGCTCCCTGAGAATGAAAGAAATGTGATGTTCTGTGAAGAAATTATCAAACAGATCCCACACAACATTTCCATAAGACCTCAACCTGGGGTGTTTTGCCTCATAGTTTCCATTCACTTGTTGGATTATCAGCTCTACGTCTCTATAGACCTTGATCTTCTTAGTTTTCAAGCCTTTGAGTACATTCAAGCCCAATATCAGAGCTTCATATTCTGCCACATTATTTGAACAATCAAGCATTAGTTTGGAAGTATGAAATATGGCACATGCATTTCCCTCGTCTGGAGGGATGATCCATATTCCTGCTCCAGCTCCTTCTTTATTTACAACTCCATCGAATCTCATGACCCAGTGATCTTCTTTTCAGATGGTGATCATGGCCTTTGTTTCCAATTCTGATTTCTCATTACTTCCTTCTTCCATTCGCTTCCCATCGTTCTCTATGTTGGTTGAGATGTTAAGGCACTATGCCCCACTCCCACCAAAAGCTTCATCGTTTGGTTTAGGTAACTTGGAAACTTTTACAATTTCTTCCTCTGATCCTAGATCATAGAAGAGAATTGAGGAACCTACATCTGTTTCTATAGAAAATATGGGGTGGTTACCAGGCATGTCATTGTTGCTTACTACGTACGATAGTCTATGTTCCCTATACAAAATTCTACGTTCACCAAAGACGGGGATGGTGGCATAAGACATGTCCATTTGCATGGTTCCCTTTAACTTGGTTGTCCATGACCTAGACAACAACATCCTAAACTTAGGTGGAATATCAACCACTACCACATCCATGATCATATTCTTCTGAGCTATCTGAGTCAGTGAAACCACCATGTATTTAATCATCCCTACACTTGGAACTCTTTTAGAATCAATGGAAAAAAGATCTTTATAGGGCCTTGTGATTTCTAACCCTGGATTCCCCACCACTAAACTTGGCATGAGGTTATGAGAGGCTCCTAAATCAAACATGGCATTGTGCAGGATATGGCCATGTATGTTGAAACTGATATAGAAAGGAGGGAAATCAATTTCTGAGGCATTTTCAACATGGTGACCAAACAGAAGAGTAGGTTTGTCATCATACATATTGAGAGTATCAGGTTGCTTTCCTTCTCCACCATTTACTACTTTCAAAATTTGGTCTTTGTATTCCGAGTTTTTGACCAACTCATTTAAGGGGATGGAGATCATAATCTTAGATATTTCATTTTCCAAACTGAAAGCAACATGGAAACTCTCTGTTTTCTTTGTATTACCTTCATCTCCCCATTCTGGACTCTTTTTAGGAGGTTCTGCCCCCTTCTCAAGAGTCTCATCAGAGATTTTAATTTTTGGGTCCTTTTTCCCAAAGATTTATTTTCTTTGTGGCTGAGAAGAAGATGGATCAGCAGTAGCCTTTCATCGGTCTACTGTTATTTTTCTACTTCTCAAATTATGTTGCCTCTCAAACTCACAGATTGCATTGTGGAGCCCTCTTTGGTATTGGTCAGATTCTGATTCTCCCAGGACATCATCTGATTGTAGGGAAGACCGATCATGTTCATCTTTAGTCAAATAGAATTGGGGTTGGATCTGATCAAAGAGATGGATTTTGTCTTCAACATGTCTATATTCCTCTTATTCATCTATGAAGTTCTCATCAAAAGGTTGTCTGATTGGCTGATTCTCAGGATTTCTAGGGTCTCTTGGCTCTCTATGTCTTCATTGTGGGGCAAGAGGCCTTCTGAGATTTTTATTTCGAGCTTGAGGATCTGGGTTTTATATGGAAGGAGGCCTATTGTTAAGGGATATCCTATCCACCATCCTTTCCATAGTTCTCATCATCTACTCAAATTTGGAATCCATGGATTGGGAGGTGGAGGGTTGCACTGCTAAATTACATATCTTTTTCTCAGCTTCAGTTTTGTGCTTCATTTTACCCGAGGCCATCAAGTCGGCCTCTACTTCAAATGCATCTTTCGACATATTAGGGAGAGTGGTATATCTCCTTTCTCTCAGCATGAGTGCAAAGTCACTGTAAAAAAAATTGGAAAAATGAAGCTTGGCTGCCCCCACAAGAGTTTTTATGTCCACAGGGATTAATTGTACACTGTCATAACCTGGCTGAGAATTCTTGGACAGTCTCAACATTTTTTTTCTTTTTATTTTCATTCTGATTGAGAATATGGAGAGGATTTTGTTTATCCTGCCATCTGGCTAGGAAAGCTTCTTCAAATATTTCATAGGTAGCAATTCCTCCATTTGGAAGGGCCTTAAACCATTTCTTTACTTCTCTTGCAAGGATTTGGGAAAAAAACCTCATCTTTACATCATCTTCATCCACCTCTTCTAGGTCCATGAAATCATTGAAATGGTCTATATGTTGCTACGCCGAAACTTTTCCCTCCCCATCGAATTTCATGAGGTGCTGGGCATAGCAGAGGGGCATATCTGGAAGCCATGGCTCTTAGGTTTTTCTTGGGAGCAGAGGGGGTTTTAGAATCAACAGGAGTAACAACGGGTATTACGATAGTAACGTTGGGGACAACAGGAGGAGTATTTAGGACTTGGATACTTTGGCTAGTAGCTTTAGCGAAGGGAAACATGCCACTAGTTTCTTCCTGGGCTTGTAAATTTTCCCATAAAGCACTCAAGAAATGGGTTTGGAATATTTTATGGTAAAACAAGGATTCTCTTAGATCAATCTCATACCTAGATCTGAATGGGGAAGACTTAGTCCTTAAACTAGGAGGGACGCTTTCTATAGTATGTTCCTCTTTTTTGGGTAAAGAAAAGGACCTAGTTAATGGAGAAATACCTATTTGGTATTTCTTTGCTTTCTCGATGACCTTCTCTTGTTCTAAAGTAACCTTTGGTAGCTCGGGATCTGGATGAATTCTGATAGGTATCCTCCTAGAATTTAACCGATTCAAAATATGGAGTCGCAGAGAGAATAATACACGATCCATTTGGTGTCTGGCTATTGTTCTCCCTCAGCAATCAGCTCTGATATGATACAAATTTTAAAGTAAGCTCGATCTCCAGTAGAATCACCTATTTGAAAGTTGGATTCACCAGGGAAAATGATACAACCTTGGAACTTCAGACTCTTTGTTTTCCCTCAGAGGTTTAATTTGATACTGTGAAAACCAAAGATTCTCCCCAACGGAGTCACCAGAATGTTATCACTCAATATTTTCCCGGGTTGTGGCAGGAAAGACTATGAGTTAACTGTTGCAAACCAATATTTAGTGGACAGAAACTAACCTTTCCAACCACAGAGACCGATCTCTCTTTAGTGGTTCCAGCAATAGGGTATAGCTTGAGTGGGTTGGGTTATTGGAACAAGTGGTGGTTAGACCTTCAAATAATGAATTAAAGGGATTTTTTTCGGTTGGTTGGAGTTAGGAACAGGAGGACAGTTGGGAATGGAGTCAACTTCAGTGGGTTTACTTACACCAATGACAGGTTCAGACCACAATTGTAGAGGCAAGAGGTAAGGTATATGGGGCTCTTTCAAGTCAAAATGATCAGCAGGTGAAGCTAGAAAAAGGGAACAAGTTCCATTGCAAGGTCAGAGAATTTACAAATAAATTATTACCTGCAACTTTGAGAGGAAAATGGTGGAATACCTAGTCATATGATTCTGGAGCCTGGGGACATGAACTCCAGACCACGTGGTCTTGATCTAGGTATTGCGGAAGAAAACAATCAATGGAAATACAATGCAGGAACACATGCACAGGAAATAACAAACATCAGAACACACATCACATGAATCTCAAGCTCCAGAATCGGGTCTTATCATTGAATTAAGAGGCCGAGTTCAATATAGGCGCATACCATTAATATATCTTAATATAAAACATCCAAACTTTTGGTCCTCTTTGGAACCTACCTATATAGGCTTACAAAAAATCAAAATCGTCTAACTAATTCAAAACAGACTTGGACTTGTAATGATGAGGCCGTTCGAGCTTGGTCGCTTGAATCAACAACCTCAGATTTTGCTATGCGTGGAGGTAGGGAATAATTTGCATGGGCAGTGTGCCATTGGGCCATGGAATCCACCTGATTGTCCTTTAGATCAGACCGTTTTACGTTTATTAGGACAGGTAACTGAAACAAGCCCCTTCGCCATTCTCAAATGCGCCATTTTCTGTGAAAATATTCATTCCCTGCGACTGCAATTTGCTCTGCAAAAATTCTTTCAATCCACAATTACCTTTCCACAATCTGCAATCCGCAATGCGGACTATGGAATTTAGAACCTCCATTTTGTGCCTTCTGATAAATAACCTTTCCGCAATCCGCACTGCGGGATTCAAAAACTCGATTTTATGCTTGCTGGAAAATTTCCTTTCTGCAATCCGCAATCCGCAATACGGGATGCAGAACTCGGAAACTTACTTTTTGCGTTCTTGGAAAATGACCTTTCCACAATCCACAATCCGCAATGCGGGATGCAGAACTTGGAAAATTACTTTTTCGCTCCTGGAAAATGACCTTTCTGCAATCCACAATACGAGATGCAGAACTTAGAAACTTACTTTTTGCGTTCCTGAAAATGGTCCTTTCCGCAATCCACAATCCGCAATCCACAATGTGGATTACGGGAATCGGAAATCCCGTTTTTACATCCTCGGAAAATTTCTTTTCCGCAATGCGGAATGCGGGACATTGGACCGGCGGGCTTGCGAAAAAATGGAAAGGTCTCTTGTACCTTCTTGTGGAATGCATTCTTAACCGCTGATATGATACCGCCACTCAATCCTGTCCGTCGAATCTTCTTTGGTTGCGTAAGAATCTTATTGTTAGTTTTTCTCATTTTCTCATTGTGGCTTAGTCATTTACCTCAGATTCGCTTGACATTTAGCGATTTTTGGGTTTCCTGACTCTTTATTTGGTGCAACAGGTCGATGGGTGACCATCGGGGATTTGGTGGGGGCTTTCCTTTACCTTCCTTGGTGGAAACCATAATAGGTGTCAACACTTCACATGGCAAGAATTTGAATGAAGCAACAAGCTGATCAACACAGTTCTGAGTGCACTTTTCAAGAAGGGGATATGTTTTTTCTTCGTCTACAGCCTGCGAAGCAATCCTCCTTGAAACTCAAAGGGTGTCATCAACTCACTCCAATTTTCTATGTGCCCTATAAGTTTCTTCAGAATATTGAGTTTGTTGCTTATAAGTTGGAATTTAATCCTTCTTCCCGCATTCATCCAATATTTCATGTCTCTTGTCTGACGAAAGTTCTTGGCACCAACATCAAAGGACAATATATTTTACTAGAACTGGATAATGAAGGATCCATCCTTTTGGATCCGGATGCCATCCTCAATAGGTGCACTCGTCAACTTCGCTCTCGATCTATCACAAAGGTATTAATTCAGTGGCACAGAATGCAACAATAGGATGCTACAGGAGAAGCACTCCTTCAGATTCAACATCAATTTCCAAATCTAAAGCTTTGAGGACAAAGATTTTTCTAAGGGGGAGGGGATGTTAGGAACCTGTGTCAACCCTTCTCATTACTTTGTTAGTATATTGTTGTTGGATGCATATGCTTTGTAAGTCGTCCTATAGTATTATATGTTCCATGGTATTGATCCATAGTTTGTATATGCCCATAGTATTATATGATTCATGGTATTGATCCATAGTATTGGATTCATATGCTTTATAAGTCGTCCTGTAGTATTATATGTTCCATGGTATTGATCCATAGTATTGGTGCATAGAATTAGTATATAAGTATGTGTTGAGGCCAATGAAGGAATCCAAGGGTTATTTTGTATTAAACTTTCTCAAAGGAGGTTTCCCCCTCAATGTGGCCCGCGATGAATAAATCTCTTATGTGTTTTGTTATTTCTAATATATCATGCATTTTAATTAATTAATTGCTAGAGGTTCCTTACACACTGTGTGTTGAATTTGGATTCCAGGAGTAGCACAGAGTTGTTGAAAATCATATTTGGTGTAATCCTCACCATTATCAGATCTGAGTACTTTTATCTTCCTAACAGAATGGTTCTCTGCTGAGGCTTTAGAAATCTTGAAAAAGCCAAAAACTTCATACTTGAATTGAAGGAAGAAGACCCATCAAAATCTAGAAAAGTTTTCTATGAAGGTTAGGACATACTTGGAATCATTCAAAGACAAATTGGGGAATGGACATGATATATCACTGTGAATAAGATCAATGGGTGCATAGGTTCGATCAGACTTGGCTCTCCCATACTTATGCTCAAGGGGTTTTCCAAGGATGCAACCTTGATATAATCCTTTGGAAAATTTGATATTGGGAAGCCCTATGACGATGCTCTTCTCATTCAATTGGGAAAGATACTTGTAATTAAGGTGACCAAATCTCTCATGCCACAATTTGATTTCTTCACTGGCATGCGTGAGGAGAGAAGAGGGTGATGAGAAAGGCACAAAGTGAGAAAACTTGTAAACTTTAGAGCTATGATAAACATTTCCTATGGAAACAACTCTACTTGTGCAAAATATCATAAATTTCCACATCATTAGGGGTGAAGATGAACTTTTTAGGGGACCCAGTATCATTCATATGATAGACTAACAAGAGGTCAGGAGCAAGACCTGGGATAGATAAAACAATGGTGAAGGAACCATGGTATAGATCTATTCTGCCTTTACCTTTGGAAGCAATTTCAGAGTCATCTCCCAACATAATTTTTGGAACACCAGAAGAATCAAGAGAGGAAAAAGAATCTCTTGTGGATACCATATGCCTTGAATCTCCTGAATCTATGATGAAAGAGAAGGATTTTGATGTGATAGCCATCAAAGCATGTACTCGCTCCTTATCTTCAGAATTAGAACCTCCCTCCTTTTTTCTTAAACCATCTGGAAGAGGGATGTTATTTTTATCAAGGAGTTGAGAGATCATGTCAATGGTCTTCTTCATGCAGGAACTCTCAGGATGAAAGCCCCTATTGTAATATGATCACTTGTACTTCTCTTTCTTCTTCTTGGAGATTCTGGAATCCTCTTAATATTTTTGCTTGTCTTTCTTCTGATATGGTCGCTTTTTGGGATTATCCTCTTCTTTCCTTTTGAATTATTTGAATCTAAAATAGCCAAAGCATGGTCCTTTGATGGATTTTTGATGGTACCCATACAGACCAACTTGTCTTTCGCTTGACTGAATGATTCCATGAATTCTGCCAGTGAAGGCATCTTCCCATTTCGAACTGTGAGTTTGGTAGCATGGAAGGTAGAAACAAAGATTGAGTAATCAAGGCCTAATTTTGAAAGAATGTCCAAGATCAATTTCCCATCTTTATTATCAATTACACACTGCCTCATTTGAATAACATGAGCTTTAAAATTGGCGAAAAAGTCTTGGAGGGTCTTAAAATTGCTTTGACTTAGTGAAACAAGTTCATTCTCTAGTTGGTGGCCCCTCAATTCATCAGTCATGCCAAATAAAGTTTGGATCTTGACCCAAACCTCATTAGGAGTGTTAAGGCAATATAGATGAAAAATAATATCCCTATAGGTACCGAGACACAAGATACCATAAGCCTCATCTCCTATGTTATGCCACTTTGCCTTCTCTATGACTGTAGTAGGCTCACTTTCAGTAGACATAGTCACCCTATAGAGGCCTTTGATCCTCAAAAGGATCTCCATCTATTCCTTCCAATCAAAATAATTTAAGGGATTCAAGATGATAGGTTTAGATTGGTCCATGGCTACTCTGAATTGCACCCCTGGGATGCTTGATTGTGCCCATAATATGTTGGATTGTGCCCTCTGAGAGACTAATTAGATCCTGCAGGAAAATAGAAGGAGAATAATGCTGCTAGTATTCTATTATACCATGTGAAAATAAAATTCACATGTAGATCTTGAAAGAAGACAATTACTCTCACAAATTGCCTTGCGAAAACTAGTCAAAGATCACATAAAACGGTCATGAATTTGATGCAAACAATAAAATTATATTGAATAAGTATAAATAATCCAAACTTAGGCAATGTAATGGTTGTCTAAATATATAATTATATCATAGATTTGAAACCCAACGAAGGAATTTGAAATCCTCAGAAAAGCAGTCTTACTAAAATGGTGAAAACCCCCCTAGGTGACAAAATCACTTTTCAAATCACCTCTAAGGCTCATGAATTGGAAAAATATGAGTTGTGCGGTGATGAATGATGGAAAAGAATTTAAATCATGGATTTTGTATAGAATAAAAATAAGGAGGGCGATTTGTCCAAAAATATCATGTTTCTAAGTTCACTAGCTTTACCTTTTCCACTAAAAGTAGAAAAAATCAAGATAAAGAAGGAAGGCACACTTATATTGAAGAAATAGTAATAAATCTCATAGAATCAGATAAAATATTATCCAAAATATTCTCAAGTTTTCCCTAGTGACTCAGGATGACATGTGGTCCCATAAAAGACAAAACTAGGCCAACTTACCTAGTCAACATCTAGGAAATTAATTATGGAAGAGTATACTTTGATTGATGTCAACTTGGGTAGTAATGGATGTCAACATTCTTCAAAATAAAGGTATAGGTTGTAATGGAGGGAGATATACTGTAGATGAAGGATTTTGTTTAGGAATCAACACTAAGGGTGATGGTGACGAACATAACTCATAATGTTGAGGGTAGTGCAACTCAACAACATCGACCAATGGAGACCAGGGGTTGTTTCCAAAAGAATAGTGCTGTTCCCATAGTTTTAAGTGGATTGGGGAAAAATTTATACATAAAGAATAGATGGTGGGGTCCCCATGCTTTTGGGGGTGTCCGAGGACCGATTTGATGATGGGTAGGATTCATGTGGTTTTGGGTTAATCGGGGAATTAATTTGATGATGGGTCAAGTTCCCTTAGTTTTGCGTGAGTCGGGGAACCGTTTCCATAATGATGTGAGGGTTGGTTTGAAAATGCGTAAATGGGTGCCCCATGAATCAATTCCATGTAGATGGTTCCTACGAGAATAACTGAATAGAATTGGTTTCTTCGGAGGGTGGGGGCCCTATTGGTGTCTTGGCGGGGGTGGTGGTACAAAGAAGATTGCAAATGGTAGAGTGCTCATGGGGGTATGAGTGGTCAACTATGTTTCTTGATTGTAACATGTGCCGAGGAATTTGATGGCACTGATTGCTGAAGGTGGGGGAGTAAATGCATAACTATAATATGATGAACTATGGGTTGATCGTTTCAAGGTGTATCAAATTCCTCGAGCTTGTGGGGGGTCGAAATCATGGGTGTCAAATAATGACCGGGTTGCAATGGTGCATACACCCATGGAGGAAAGAGGCTACCCTCAGTGTAATATTGATGGCATATCATTACTGGGGATGACGACCCTATTTTTATTAGTATGAATATATGGTAAGTGCAATGCAAACAGAGGGAAGGAATTTCCTATATGCCAGTTTTGAGATGATACCTATGATAAAATTCCAATGCGATTACTGAGAGGTGGAGCCTTGTTCTTATAATGGAAAAAAGGGGTTGTTAAATCCCAATCGTTATCCTACACATACAATGCAAATACTAAAGTGTAATAAAGAGCATGACAAAGGTATTGACTATGCATAATTGATAACCAAAACATAGCACACCTATGGAGTGTAACTGGATTATGGGTAGAAGCGTTTAAGGTAAAACCCGTTGATAGGCATGTTAAGAATATTCCTTAGCTCTAGAAATTTGGGGCATAGGTTGGTTGCATGGCCTTATTTCCCACAGTGACCACATGGTGGAGTCATCCTTTGTGTGGGAGTATTGGTCATTACTGGAGATTTTAATCGTTGTTGGTTGATGCCCCCTTCTTTAGGATTAGCGGCCCCCGATGATGATTCAGGAATTAGGTTGGGTATGAGGGGGGATTTTAACTTAGGTTGTCTTGTGCCCCCATTTGTGGGTGTAGTGACCATCAATTTTGGTTTAGTTGCGGATGTCATAAGTTTGGCTTGTAGTACAGATGGTGTGAGAGACCTAGAAGGCGCAACGACCGAGACAATGACAAACTCATAATTGGATACCGATTTTGAAGCCATATCAAGTTATGGTGGTGTAAGGTACCACACAGGTATAGCCAAGGTTAACCCAGGTAGAGTCAACTGAGCCATTACTAGAGTCCCTTGCACTCCTTTAGGGGGGTGCAAGAATGTGATTTGGAATATAGGAGGTATCGATGGAATCAACATTTTCTCAACACCATGGCTCGGTGGAGGTGCTGATGACACTCTCAAGGGGGAGGTGGACACATTCTCAACAGAGAAAATTATGCACATAGGGCCATCGTTTGATGCAGGGATATAGGGTGGTGGGCCAAAGTACACCTCGAGCAAGTTAGAGTCCTTGTACATTCCTAGTCTAATATCAACATAAGGGGGTTGACTTGTCTCGGCAACAATGGGAAGGACATTGTCAGGATTGGTGTTGGTATTGGGGTCTTAGTAGTTGTGTTGGTGGAGGGTGACTATTTTCCCATTGAAAGGAAACATCATGATGCATAATACTGAGGAGGAGACTGCCTTTATGGCGTACATGTAACTACATCCTAAGAGGATGTTGTAGTTGAGTTGAGCATCGATTACTTTGATATTGATCATGACCATCTTTCCTCCGAGATCAATATGGAAATTTTGATACAATCCCCAGGGTTGGGATGGTCTCCCATCGTATGTGCGAAGACCAATAGACAAGGGGACTAACTCAGGTGATCCCAATAATTTCCAAACATTAGAGGACATGGCACATGTGGATGTACCTTCATCGATGAATCATAATGCTTTTTACCGTAATGGGGACTTGGAATGCAAATGACGAGGGTAGTCGTGACTCACCTTTGTCGATATTGAAATTCACGAGGCATGAGTCAGAAGGGTCGACAGTTCCAAGTGCATTAAGTAGTCTCTTTCGTTGAGTTGGGAAATATTGTAGCACTTCTATTGTGGACATCGTGATGGGTGACTGAGCCAAGTCATCCACAATACTGTAATTGTGGGAGGCTTTCATATGAGGCTTATTAGGGGTGCACCAAAGTGGTACTTTTGGGACCCATGGAATATGTTCACCACTTGAGTGTGGTATCTGTAAAGGGACCCTCGAGGGATAGGTACATCTTTAACTTGGGGGGATTCAAGCCTATCATAACCTTTGGATTTAGTGTGGAGGCTGACATCTAATGTGTAGATGTTTTGGAAGGAGCCATCATTGAAAGGGCATGGTTCCTGCTGCTGAGTAATGACCCCTTGATTAGCAAAGGGTTGTTGTAAAACAATATTTTGGGTTTGTGTAGGGTTAGGAACCTAAGGGGGATTTACTGTAGTCTTCTTCTTGGATTCCACTAACTATTGGAAGTGCAATGACCATATTCTTCGCAAATGGAACAAGAGTAATTGGTCCTCATGTTTTTGTTATTCCCTTGCTTGGGGGGGTTATTGGCCCCTGCATTTGGGTTTCCCAGGTTCTAGTTCTACTGGGGAGGGGGTTTCCCCCTTGCCCCTACTGTTGGTTTTGTTTGTTCTTTCCCTTCTTCTTCCCCTAATTTTTAGGGTTCTGGGGATTTGATGCATTCAACTACTCAAATTAGTGGGATTGTTGTGTGAAAGAGGGTTGGACTAGATTTACCCCCATATGAGGTGTGGGGGATGAACCAATAGGACATGAGAACGGGTAGTAAGGGTTATACCCTAGTGGGGGGATTAATGTGGTTTTCAATCCATCGGATGTGGATGTAGGAGCGACATGTTCCATTTGCGGTGTAGGTACCATTGATGCTTGGATTGCATTGGGATAATTCAGACTATAGGGTCCATAATGTAACTGACCAAATGGAGGAGTAGGTACAAGAGCAGGGGGCGCCAACACAGTAGGGATGGGTGGGTATTACGGTGCCATATTGAATGGCATAGAAGTAGGGGGGTGGGGTAATATTTCCTTGGTGGGAAATGGACCCAATAAGCCCAGCCGTAGAATGTGATGAACCTACAGGTGTAGGATCTAATGACTGACATTGAGGGGCATCAAGAAGGATGGTGTATAAATACCCAATTGTGCATAGATAAGATCAAAATGATAGGAATTCAAGATGGAATATTCCTCATTTTGTGGCATGGATTGGAAACATCTTTTGCAATGTCTAGTTGGAGTGACTTAACGAACCAACCCAATAGGAATGGGGGTTGTATCTCGATTTTACACAATGTTCGTTGTTGATGCCACTCATGGATATGGTCGACAATGTGTGTAGATGTGTTTTGGAAAAATTTAGTGAGAATTTTGAGGCTAAGGTCATGATGAATAGGAAGTTGGAAGTATGTGAGAAATGAGGTGGCCAATGTCACAAAGGTGGAATGTGTCGATCCTGGTAAATTCACATACCATTTGGAAGCCATCCCAATGAGGGATTTCTAGAAGAGGTGAAACCTCACTGAGTATTCCACTATGATGTTGGAGCAACACCATAAGTGAAATGACATGATATGGTTGGCAGGACCGTCTCCTTGTTTCCTTTCAAATTTAGGAATATCCGAGGGGAACATATCTAACATAGCTAGCCAAATTTGATCATGTGTGATAGGGTCATTGATCAATTTGAGGCTATCCATGAAAGGTAAGGTGGGAGTTGGTCCTTCCATTGTATGTTGTGTGTGTTTTCTTCGAGGTGGAGATCGAGGTGGTGTTGAAAATAAAGAGTGACCTCCTACCATAGAGGAGGGATCAAAATGGTCCAAAGGATCTCCGAGGGGAGAAAACAAATGAGAACCTCTTCCGAGAGAGGGAGGAGAGGGAGGATTTCCTCTTCCATGAGAGGATAAAGCAAGGAGCGGCCTCACCCGGATGATCCTATCAATATGGCTTGTGAGCAACCCCAACTAAAGTATCTCTTGCATGAACCATGGGGAGAAAGTGGAAAAACACCCCTCGAGAGAGGGGATAGGCCTTACAGTCATCATGACTTCCTTAGGTGGTTGTTTTGTTCCTCAATGGTGAAAGCTTAGTGTCAAGTGAGAATGATGGTGGAAATAAACACAATTAAACAAATGTAAAAATATGCTAACCAAAACATATGCAATATGGTGCAAAAGTGAGTGATATGTGCGATGTCAGTTTAGTGCAAGAGTCCCCACATGTAGGTTCTTTTTAATTACGAGTTAGTGAAATTGTGTTTAAAAATAAAAATAAGTGTAAATTCCCTAAAATACCTAACGTCCTTCCTCTCAAATGTAACTGGGCCTTCCAAAAGCTCAATTGATTGTGACAATGGGATTTGCACACCAATTGACTAGTGAAGGTAACAAAGAGTCAGTTGTACCAACAATGGGGCTATGCTCTGAAAGGACTGGAAACACTTCCCAACGGCAATATCTGACTTCATGAGTCATTTTCACTCATAATTTCTCCTTGGCGATGTACTAATTTTGGTCACTAAGATACCTTGCGTCAAGTGTGGACAAGTGCTTCTTCTTGGGAAGTATATTGTCACCTCCAAAAAAAGTTGAGTGGATCTGAAGGGAAACTATACCTTAGATTTGACCTCCTTGGGCACGACACACTTCCTATCTGGGTTTTATTTTAACACTTGTTAATAGAAGGATTTTGGTAGTAACCTATAAGTAAAAAATGCTATGTTTCAAATACCTAATGACACTACATTGGTGGGCATTAAGGGATTCCTATCCCAATCAATCCTACCTAACTAAAATGTTGTTTTGTGACCTCCCGTGGAGGATTTTAGTTGGTTGGAAATTTACAAAGTTGATTTTAAGTTTCTAGATACACTTAGTGGGTGTAAGGGAGTTATTTAAGATTTCCCTTCATTTTTGATTTACCAAGCTCACAACAAGTGTGAGGTGAATAGCATACTTGGAATGAAAGAGCTTTTAGTTCCCTTAGTGTGTGCTAGTGATGCAAACACATGCGAGGTAAGAAAATTGATTGTTGCAAATTAACTAGAAGAGTGTAAAGTAAATGCAAATGGGTATTTAACTTTTAACTCTAAAAGATGCTAATGGTGCTTTGTAAAAAAAAATTGCTAATGAAGTAAAAATGTGCAATGGAGGCACTTCACACTTCTCACCCCTTTTTGATTCACCAAGCTCATAAGAAGTGCAAGGTGAAGAGAATACTTGGGGATATAAGATTCTTTAGGTCCTTTCTTGTGTGAAAAAAGTGGATTCTACACTAATTTAGCCTAAAAACATGTTAAGCAAACAAAGAATCATGAGATGTATTAAATACTATAGACAACAATGAGGCCCGTTAAAGCCCCAAGGTTGGTTACCTAAGTATATTTCAAGAGATATGGATTCTTTACTTCCTAATATTAGTCTAAGTGAGCTAATTACTATATAAACATGTAACTATTGCAAGTTAAATTAGTTCTAGTTCATTAGTGAGTAGCCATTTGGGGTGCAAGATTGTGAAAAAGTGATAAAAAGCAAATAAAATTAGCAGCAGTGTGCAAAAAGTAGAGACAGGTGCACAACAGTGCGGTGAAAACATTCATTGGTGTGCAGTAGTGTGATTACAATGTGAAGAGGTCGTGCGGCCAATGAAAGATGAACAGTGTGGGAAAAGTATGTTAAACTATACAGATAGCGTGATTGTCAAAGGATTCTATACGTTGAAAATGAATCCATGGCATTAAGATCCACACGACTATTAAAACAACTTTTCTGTCCAAGAGGAGGCCGAATTTTGTTTCGAGACACTTCATCTATGCAGACAAGGACAAAGCTCTCTAGTCCAAATGGTATGGATCTAGAAAAAAACAGAACATAAATGTAAACCTTTCCCTAGATTTATCAAATTACTTGAATGTAAAGAATTCATACCTCTTTTCGAAGTTTGTCCTCGCTAACCTAAAACTTTTGCAATCCTACTTATTGATGAAGAGATACTCTACAAAATATTCAAAGAAAACAAGAAACAAGTAGAAATTGAAAGATAATCTGGTATATCTAAGAAAATGGCCAAGGAGAAATGCTACAAATGATATTAAACATCATTTATGGGAAATGAAGAAATTAATGTATTAATATCAAAGAGGAAAGAATTACAACCATGTAGAGCCTTGGTGTTGAAGATCCCTTCCAACATGGCCTTGGCTCAATATGTAAACTATCAAAGATCATACCTTTGGAATGATTCCTACAACATTTAGCTACTCTCATTCTACCCCCCCTATACCATGAGGGTAAGCTTGCATTTATAGTCCCAATGAGAGGAGGAGGAGAGGAGAGGGTTAAGAGAGAAGGATGAGGTAGGATCCTACTAAGATGGGAGGTGAGTGAGATACACCCTAAATGGAAGGGATAAACCTCCACGAGGGTCTCCTTCGAGAGACTTCTCGAAGCTTCTCTTTTTTCCCTTAGTACAGATAGTGACGCATCCTGTACACAAGAAAAGTACATTAGTTCCGCACCTTGTAGTGATGCAAAGTGCATCATTAGGGAGTGACAAACCCTATTGGAAGGAAACATGCGTCACTTAGTCAAAAAGGGGTTTTTAAAGGGAAAAAACCTCAGGGCTCATCTTCCAAATAGATTTTGGCCAAGCACTTTAGGGATTGAGGCAAGGAAAAGGTTTACATGGTTCGTGATCATGGTGAGGGCGAAAATTCCATGTAACAGATTCCCCCCTAAAGTATGAATCTAGAGTAACGATATAGGTGAAATACTTTTATAGATAAAGGATAAAGGATCGATGCAAGGAACCACCGGTTGGAAACCTGTCAACAACAAACAATGAATTTCTCGCAGTACAATATTTATCATCCTAGTGACTCACAACATGGCTATCGACCAATATATTGCAGATTCATGAAAGTATTGAATCGGGATACAGAGACCGACATACAATGTGGATCCGTACCAAAAATAACTATGGACAAATCAGAGCTACATAAATACAAATTAGATCCATGATGAGATAATAACACAACCATGACCAATACAAAGTGGATCTATGTGATAGTAGATCAAAAAATATCCACCACAACCTGGGTAATGTACATACACGATCCCCATGGTCTTCAATCCTAACCCATAACGATACAATTCTATCCATGTGAATAAAGGAAATGAAGTCAAACATGGTAGAAAGCACTTGATTACCGGTAATGATGTAAACCGTTAACAAGTGTGAGGGAAATCACTAATGATGATAATGATCCCAAAGGTATCTTAGTACATTCCAATGTATGCAAATAGATGAGTTGGATTCAAACATCCATGGAATAATTCAGTCAAAGGTCAATGATGTAAACCTACTGTTGAAAGTGAGGAAAATTTCCATTGAGGCATGCAAGTTCCAAGGTACTGACTAGTTTCTAAGTCTAATCCCTGGATGCTGTGCTAATGTTGATGGGAATAAACTCATCGAAGGAGGGCCATAATGTATCCCACATCATCGACACAAAACCAACATAGGAAAGTGATGCAATATGGTAGATCAAATGAGCGTGAACTGACACAAAGGTGTAATGGTGAATACGAGAGACTATTTCAGGGATGACTGACACAATGGAATGCTTTATGACTGCAAAGGTTGATTCCAACAAAAGTCTTCCATTGAGCATACAACAACATGACAAGTGACCTAGAAGTATTGAATTAATGAGGCAGAGACCAAGACATAATACAAAAAATGACCGAGGTATTCTTCAGATAACCCAAAGGAGTAAGATGACTATTGTAATTGGTATGACTCAAGGACAAGTTGATTACCCAAAAGTTTGAATAGGATACAGACATGTGCTATGTTCAAGGGTGACTGTAAGCTGCCATTAATACAGATTAAATATATCTTCCCATTACCTTATTCCCCATCACGATTGACGAGTACCTCTTTGTTTATTAATGAGCTTGAGGAGGATAATATATGCTTGGTATAGCTCATCCTTCAAATGAGTCCAATATCACATGTTTTACGAACTTGAGAAGGGAGGGGTTCGGTCCCAAAAAGGGCCCTTCAATGTTAAATTTAACAATTACAAAGAATTTAAACTCGACATCGTTTCATGTTTTGAGAGTCTGAAAATACTAAAGAAGACTCCTAGGTGTATGTTACACCTAAAATCTTCCCATCATGAGTTTCAATGTATACACCCCTGGGGTTACCTTGATTAAGTGATTAACCTGGAAGGATTTGTACCCATTTGTACTAGGTTTTGAGAGGTTGTCGCAAGTTGCACTCATGCAACATGTGACGTCGCATCTTGCTCCATTGTAGGGTGCAATGAAGTCAGTTAAATGGAAAAAATAGCTTCTTAGAGCTACTTCAAGCTACTTCTCGAAGCTTGCTGACTTGGGACCCTATCCCTGACCTCTTGGAAGAGCTGGCATTTGATTCCTATCATTTTGGAAGGATCCCTTAAGCCTCTCGTATCATATCTCAACCTATCCTATCCATATCCTATCCACTTAGTCCTATTTAAATAAAGTTCACTCCCATCCCAAAGGGAGGAAGTCTATGGTACTCTTATGATGGTGAAACTAAACCCAATAGATCTAACACTCTAGCTTGGGGAACATCCACTTCTCTCTAGGAGCTTTGGCATGGCTTGTCGGAAGGAGTTTGCAGCGTTAAGGCAATGGTTGTAATCCTCTTTTCTATTGTACTTCTCCTCTCTTCAATACAGTTAATATAATTGCTTTCCATAAATGTTGTCTCTTTGATGAAATTTATAGTTTTCCTCCTTAACTGTTAACTTAGATTTGTCATATGAGATAAATGATTTCACCTCTCGTGGTCTGTCACATGTTCGACAGGGTTTAGCTACTCGCAATCTGGTAGCGCTGGAGCATTGGATCAACGAAGGAGAAAGTGATCTACAAATCTAAGGTAAATGATCTACTCTTACATTTGTACTTCTATACGATCTAGGAAAGTATTTTATGTTTTGTCCTTTTTGTTCTAGACTTAAATTAAGCTAGGGAGATAAGGCCTTGAGTCCGCTCTCAACAGATTGTCCGCGAAACAAATCTGGCGACCATACTGGGGAAGGTTCATTTTGTCTTAATAGTTGTCAATCTGGGAGTTGTTTTTAGTTGATTGCTTGACACAAGCCTTTTATATGTCACTTGCTTCTTGAATTGATTTCACCATTAGATCTTCATATCGAAGACTCTGATCTAATTCCTTTGAGTTTATACTACTCATTTCCAAACCATTTCATAGTTCATTACTTGGAGATATGATCCATTTCAGAACTTAGATCTCGCCTATCGCACCTAGTTAGTGAAAATAGAGCGACACTGTGTCTTTTCTGGTCTCTGTTCTTTGTATGTTAACCACTTGTTGCAGTCCTTTCATTAGTATATTGCGACACCGTCGCACTTCCCGCATTGGTGAACTGCGACGTCGCACTGTGTACAAACACAGAGTGCGCTAATTTTTCAAATTTGGCATGTAGGAATCCCCTCTCCATTTGTTGATCTGAGCTTTGGTTTGCTGTATGAACTCACTCTGATGCTGCAAGATCCAGCCAGAGATCCCATCTTTGATTTGTGTGTTGAGTGTTTGGCTTAGTTTGGATTGGTTTTGGGTTCCGCTTTGGACAAGTCTGAGAACCGATAGTGGTGGACACTTTTGTCTCCTCCACCTTCATCTGCTCACCCTTTCATTCCCTCCTCTCCATTAACTGATCTGGTTACTTCATTAGATCATCTCCTAGACCTCGTTTGCATTATCTTTTGAGCTTGGCTTGCTTGGTTTGATTGTTACTGTCTGATTTTGAGTCTTGCGTGTCTTCCAGTCTGGATGAGTGCTTGTATTTTCTTGAGTTTTCTGAGTGTACTGAGTGCTGCAAGCAGTGTTTTATTTTCAATCATTTACATCTGAAAGCGCGGTTGTTATCAAGTTAATCTTTTGATTCATCCAGTGAAAAGTTAAAAGTGCTTCTTTCCCATCATTTCTCAAGCATTGTTGAAGAAAATTGTTTGTGCATTGGAATGTTTTGCTTATGCATTTTTTGAAAAATTGAATGAATGTGTGATCAGTTGCGTTTTTCTTGAATTATGAATCGCTCATCTTATTGAAAGACTCAAAGCATGCTTCAGTTTTTGCAAAATTGGTTCCATGCTACGGAAAGATAGATGCATTTTTAATTCTTATTGCTTTTAGATCATTGAAAGTGAAATTGAAAAGATTGCATACTCCATCTTAGAATCCTCTCTTTTCATTACCTAGTGTCATTTTTCTTTGAAAAGAAAAAGAAAAGGAAAAAATGTTGTGATTTAGATTAGTAGTGTTGTGATTTTTGTGTTTCGTTGAAAAAGGAAAAGAATGTTTCAATATCATTTTTCGTAGAGTTGGGATTGTGTTACATTGCATTGCTTTGGTATAATTGTTGGAAAGAAAAAGAAGATTTCTCCTTCCCATAGGTAGCATTCATCAAAAGGAAAGCATACTTTTTGCATGTAGCTGGGGCTTGCATTATGTTTCCGATTATGTACTCACCTCATGCATTCACCTAACCGTTTAGATAAAATTAATGGTAGAACTAGGGTAAAATATTTAGAAACTTGTGTGTAAGTTAGAGACGTGTTCCGACATCGTTAAGCGTGGTAGCTATTGTTATTTGCTAGCACTGTATCCTAGGGGTATTGTAGTTTTCCACGTACTTATCGGTATATCGAGCTCCTTCACGTACCCACCAAGTACCATAATCTGTACTTGGTGTATATCGAAGGGTGTATAACGTACTCAGTAGTATATCAGAAGGTCTCTTGCCGAACAGTTGTGCATTACACAGCACCACTACGGATTTGAGCTCCCACGTACCTTGCGTATATCGAGAGACACCACTAGGATTTCTGAAACCAACTGAGTTAACCATTTGGCCATCTTGGCAAAGCAATACACCGAGAACAACACTTAGGGAGATTAGCACGCACGTACTGTCCAGGTAATCAGGTATGCAGGCAAGGGTACGGTCCCAATCCTCCTTGTCGCGTTATGTTGTTGGACCCAACAGTATATAGCGGTTTGCGATGCCTTGATAATCTTGTGAGGTTCCAGACTTTGAATCCACTCTGTCACATAAGTCTGCTTGTTGCCTTAGTTTGAGTAGGTTTTTCTGGATTGCTTTTCTTTTGTAGCATACCCTTAGGAGAAATGCTATTTCAGCCACCTTGGTTGATTTTCTTGACGCTTTGGAGGATTTTTCCTGGAGAAGATCCCGTAGGATCTTGAACTTATCACTCGAATATCCCCTTAATCCGGAGGTTATTTTGAGGGTAAGAATGGATCAGAATAACACGGTTGTAGTTACTGAAGTTGAAAAGCCCACCCTGAATGTTGGGGGAATTTTGTTTCCCTCAAATCCACCAGATTCATCCACCTCCAACCCCCCACAGGGTGAAGAGGTGGATATTTCTACTTCACAAGATGATACCCTCCCGACAGTTATTCCAGGAGAGCCTGGATCGTTGGAATGGATAAATCAACCCCAGGACGACCCCACAACAATTGCTAGTCTAGCTGCAGCCTATTGGACATCTTCTACCAGTCACCCGGTGGCTCATTTTGGCATCACATCCCCACCCAGCTGGACTACTCCAGAACTCTCTAGACCCTTCTACAGGCCCGACCCCGCTGAGATTTTCGGCCCTATTCATGATCATTTGGAACGATTACGTGTTAGGGGTGATGAACTTCGAAGACAGTCTCGAGCAACGACCTGGGTATAGAGATACTTGAGTTCATCCGATATATTTTGGTTCACCTGAACCATCCCTCCACAACCTGACCATTAATGAGACTGGTTAACCCTCACAAGAGTCCAGTCCTGCACCTCAAGTGAACCAACCGGTTGAAGGACAATAGTCCAACACGCCTGTTACTGCCATAGTTACTTTACTAGATCCTCCCCCACCTCAAAATTCGAGGGGAGGATACTCCATTCCCCCAGATTATCTCATTGGTAATGTTATTACTACGGTAGCTAATCAACAACCTATGTTGGTTCAACCTTTGAATAGTGGTAAGCCTATTGTGGCTAGGGGGAAACCCCCATTTCCTAACCAGAACATAGGCGGTGGAATCCCCAACGGACCTCCAGTTGGACCTCCCCAACCCGCTAGACCATTCACCATGGGATTATCTCATGTTGGGGGGCCATCCAATGTAATTCAACCCTCATGGAGTCAAGCGTATCCAGGTTCTATTAACCTTGCGCCGAGCCAATCTAATCTCGAGAACGCACCATATGAGATACCCTATCCCAGAAATCCTTACACTCTATGGGGGAAATAACTCATTTTACAACATGGACCCCAACCAACTATCCCTCAAGCACCACCACCCCCGATCGGTCCCCCCCACCTCCTGCTGGAGGCAGCGGGCCCCCACCTAACTTTGGAGGAGGCGGACCTCTCTCTTCTGGTGGAGGTCCAACTCATTTTTCCAACAATAGCCCCCACCCTTCCGACGGTGGCAGGAATGGTCCACCACCCCCCCCAGGAAGAGGCGGCAGAGGACCACCCTATTATGGTGGAGGAGGACATTTCCCTTAGGGTGGTGGAGGTGGTCCACCACCCCCTCCAAGCGGAGGCGATGGTGGATATAATTATTAAGGTGGCGGTGGTGGTGGTGGAGACCCTCATCCTTCCGGCGACAGAGGTGGTGGGGGCCCCCATCCTCTGGAAGCGGAGGTGGTCCACCACCCCCCTCTAGGCGGAGGCGGTGGCAGACCACCTTATTATGGTTATGGATGCCCACCTCCTCCTGGTGGTGGCGACGGACCTCTACCTCCTCCTAGTGGTGGAGGTGGCCCCCCACCTTATTGGAATGGACCACCTTATGGTGGCAGACCCCCTTATGGTTCGGGTGGCACATACCCCTATGGCCAGTTTCCTCCTGGTACACCTTACGGTCATACTGGTCCTTACATGCCTTATCCGTACTATCAAAATGTTCAGCCTAATCTGCAGTTGCCCTTTCTGGCTACCTTGGACCTACTTGACCTATCTCTTTTAACCAATGACCCTATTTACCACGAAACTAATTGGCCACTTGTTCCGGTGAAACTTCCGTCTGATATCCCAAAATTTGATGGCAAGCCGGGTGAAGATCCTAAAAACCACGTGATGACATACCATTTATGGTGTTCATCTAATTCCTTAATAGACGACTCGATCCGTCTTAGATTGTTTCAAAGGATTCTCACTGGTTCGGCTTCCAAGTGGTATATCGAGCTACCACCCCACTCTTTTCCTGATTTTGGTTCTCTTTCAATGAAATTTTTGACTCATTTCCAACTGCCTATACGTTATGAAAATGGTACCGATCTTTTAACCTCGCTCCGTCAGAATATCGCCACTCACATTTCTGATCATATTCATGAGTAGCGAAGGAGATGTCGTCTCATTAAAGCTCCTATCTCAGATCAACTCCTAGCAAACTGGTTTACGAAGTCCCTCATCCCTGTCATAGCACGAGATGTCTCCATGGGAGGTGCTATCACTGAAGAACAAGCCATCGCGTGCGCCCATGTGCATGACTTAGTTTATACTCAATCCGACACATTGTTTGATATTCTTCCCGACGCACCCTATGATGCCAACGACCCCGCGAAACCACTCAAGGGACCCCAAGCCGATGGCATCATTGGATCCATTCACACCCAGCCTCCTCATCAAATTGTTGGTTCTTCACACCCCCAGGGTTTGTCCCCATCACCAACACAGGCTGGTATCAGCACCACCAAGTCATCCTCTCTTGCTGCTACTGAAGAAGTGAATTCTGTCTCATCAGCTTCACCTTAGAAGTCCGGTAATAAGAAGAAAAACAAGGGAAAACCTAAGAAATATTCTGCCTAGCAGGAACAAGAGAACACTCCTGATGACACCAAATAGAAGCGGAAGCTAAAGTATCCTTGTTTACTGTGTGGAAATGATCACTTCTCCAAAGAGTGTCCCCATAGAGACGAAGTCCAAAATTTTCTTAGGGGTATACCCACTCCCCCAGTCCTCAACGACCTTTTTCCTACTCAAAACCAGCATATGATTGCTCAACCTTCCCCAACCTAGGGGGAACCATCCAATACCGCGCATGTTCTCATGGTGCGTAACGAGACGATCAATATGAACACTCGTTCGCAATCATACGATCCGATCCCTTCGAAGGCACCGGTTGGAAGTAATATTGAAAAAGATTTCGACTCCTTACCTGATGTCACTGTACCATCAACTTCTCTCACCATTGAGAAGCCATCCTTAGATTCGATATTGCGACCACACAAGAGCACGATTAGAAAAGCCGTTTTCAATCCTAATGCTCGGGCAACACATAATTACAATATCGTAGAAGAATTGGCACAAGCGCCTTGCGCCATGTCCACGCTGGAAGGTTTGCAGAATTGTCCCAATCAACGAAAAACTCTCCTTTTAGCAATCGGTGCGGTTGACCGTGATTGTTAGAATACCATCATGTTCCGACTTGACTATTTCAAGCCGAAGCTTTCTCATCAGTTTGCATTCCAAGTAGCTGCAAACATTGCTAGGAAAATTTTCCATTGTACCCTTTTGGATGAAGGCTCCTCTACTTCTGTCATGTCGATCACCTATTTGGAGAGCCATCGGCTCTCCCGAATTGAATCGTTCTCCTACCATGTTGAAAGCATTCGACAGATGTGGCTTCAACCTCATGGGCTCTTACAAGCTCTCACAGTCGAGTTAGGCGGAAAGACTGTAGCCATCAATGTGGAAGTGGTCTCCGCCCCAATAGATTATAATCTCTTGCTTGGTCGCAACTGGTTTTACGCCATGCAAGCGGTAGCCTCTTCAGTCTTCTGTGTAGTACAATTCCCCCATCAAGGATGAATTGTTACCGTCGACCAATTAGATTTTTGCACACCGGACGCTACTACTCATCTTGGTGACCACGTTCCTTCCATTAGACAAACGTCAAAACAGTATGAGAGTATATGGGTTGGCCTTTTGAAAGATTCATCTCTCATTGGCGTTTTTCCCACTTCGTACCCCCTAATCATGTTGCCTCGGTGAACAAGATCTCCGTAGAGATTTCATCTCACTCCATTGATACTTGGATTGTACCTAACGAAGCCACAACACACCTCATTGGAGACGTGATGCCTTTTTTCCCGTTGAATGTATTTACGAGGCTATCCAATCATCATCGGAGGACCACTTAACTTTGGCCTCCCCACCCTGTTCTCTACAATGAGCATCATCTCTACCTGATCTCTTACTTCAGACTTTTCATTCAGATGAGTCCATCATGGAAGTTATGAATGTTGATGATGGTCCGTGGGATGACCTCCACAATAGGTCGTCTTTTCTTCCACTTTCGGAGTACATAGAGGACAACATTACCACCATCTTTTCACCAGATATCTACCAGTTCCCTCATTCTACTATACTTACATGTCTTTCAGACTCTGAGGGAAACCTGGCCAACATTGATCCTACCACCCCGGTAGACATTTTGGTGAAACCTGGTGTAGTGGAACACATTCACATAGGCCAGAAGTGTTCCCCTGAAGAAATAGCTATTGGTACGGTCTTATTCAAGCGTTTTAAAGATGTATTCACTTGGTCCTATGAGGAGATGCCTGGGATAGACCCCACGATTGTTTCTCATGAAATAAAAACCTATCCTGACATCAAACCTGTACGTCAAAAGTTGCGACCGGTACACCCCCAGAAGACTGCAGCGATCAAGGCAGAGATTGAAAAACTCTTAAAGGCTGGATTCATCTATCCTATCCCATTGATGGATTGGGTCTCAAACGTCGTCCCTATGAACTGTTAGGATATTCCTATACTCCATCCTAGTCCTAGCAGCATTTTCAGTCATGCATGCACTTTTAGGGTTTGCATGCATTTGCATGCATCCCAGTCATCAGTCCCAGCACCTAGCCCTCAACTAGCTAGCCCACGGAGTTTCTTTCCACTCAGTTTCAGCCCTCCTAGAGCTTAGTGCGCCCTCCTTTCACCTACTGCATGAGAAAGGCGCCCTTTCTTACCTACCATTCAGTTATCTTTAGTTCTTTCCTTTATTTAAGGCTAGACTGACTCTCAACTGACTGTATCACTCCGATGGACCTCAAATGAGACTTGAATGCCCATTCTGACTCCAGTTAGTTCCTCATGCGCCCTCCACTAAGCCTCCTTCATTCATTTAGTGTCTCCATGTGCCAGTTATAATTAGTTACACCTACCACACTCAGTTAGACTCAGTTTGACTGACGGTTGATAGTTACTTGTGCATTGATGACTCCATTGATGATGAGGTAGACTACTAGTTGTGCTCTGATGACACTCCAGTGATATTTTGATCACTCCAGGAAGGCTAATTCGAATTTCCATCTTGGCATTCGAATCCTCATGCATTGTACTACTTATTTTTCTATTCGAGTTCTACTGTATTATTATTCTGTTGCTCATTATATTACATTGACCACTCTTCTTCTATTTTCCTGCTTAATCATAATTACTCTTGTGAGGTATACATCATCTCTTAGATCTTCTATGAGTATTTTCACATGGTATCAGATCATTTTGAGAGTATTGTTTATCTTCATTCCTGAGAGTTTTTTGCAGGTTATTATCAAGATTTCGAGTGCAGCAATTGCAGTAGTTTCTCCATTTTTGCAGCAGTAGCAGTTGTAGATATTTTCTATTGTTTTTGCAGGTCTTCTACAGCTTCCATGTATTCAGAAGAAATCCCTCCTCTTTCTCCATTCAACTATGATGAATGGAAACCGAAAATGATAGCACATTTGAAGAGAAATGGTCTCTTTGATTATTGTTTTGAAAGAGAGTTTGAATCCTTTGAAGAAGAGTATGACTGGTTAAATGACGGTGAAAGAGTCAGTGCATCCATGTTGTTTTCTATGTCTCAATGCATGGTAAACCAATTCCTTGATTTTGATGATTATTATTATCCAGAAGAGCTATGGGCCCATCTGGATGAAAGATTCGGCAAACATAATGAAGGATTTGGTCCAAACCCCTTCAAGACCAAGCAAAATGATGCATTCACCCTCCTTGATGATCTCATTGATCATGAACCAGTATCAAACAAATATCATATTGAAGTTGTCCACAAAGAAGAAGAACTTGCAGATTCTACACTCATGCTCCAAATTTCTTCTCTTTCTGTGCCAACTCACACTCTAGATATTGCAGAAGGTCCTAAATCCTCTCTTGCACCAGAGTCTATTGGTCTACATCATGATCTATTGAATGTTTCAGAGGTCAAATTAGCTATTGGAGGTAATGTATTTTCTCTCCTCAAGCAATCACGTCTTATTTACTACTATATGATCATTATTCCATGCTTTCAGAAGGTTATTGAAGAATATGGCCATTGCCATTCGCTTGGGATAATTTCTCATGCACATCATGGTTTTGATCTCACCCTTGCTGGTTCAAAGGAGATCTAAAGAAACCATTGCCATTCGCTTGGGATAACTTCTCATGCATTTACTGGTTTTGATCTCACCTCTTATGGTTCAAAGGAGATCTCAAGAAACCATGATTCAAGTCTTGGATCTAATTTGGATTCTAAGCAATCACTACTTGGGATAATTTCTCATGCATATGATAGTTTTGATCTCACCCATGCTGGTTCAAAGGAGATCTCAAGAAACTATTCTTCAAGTCTTAAATCTGATTTGTATTTCAAGCAATCACATGATGGTTCTTTTTGGCATGGTCTCACCCATGATGGTTCGAAGGAGAAGACAAAAGACTATATGCACATTCATGTTTTTGATCCTACCTCAGTTGATTCAAATCACAGGTTCAAGGATCATCCTCATACTTTTGGATTTGTTCTCATCACATTTGATCTGAAGAGCAACTACAAGCACATGCTTTCTGAGCATGATCCACTTCTTCCCAAGAAGAAGATACCTCTAGACATATGACCAAGCATCACAACTGCTTGAGTTTGGAGCATTTAGTTTTGTGTGTGCCTTACAGTCTATTTTGAGGGGGATATTTTTCCTATGAGGTTTTCCCCATTTCCTCGGTTTATTGACTATTATTATTCATTGTATTGGGTGACCTTTGGTCTTAGTTACTAGGGCCCAAGATGGATTAAGGGGGGGTGTTAGGATATTCCTATACTCCATCCTAGTCCTAGCAACATTTTCATTATTTACATTTTCCTTCTTAATCATAATTACTCTTGTGAAGTATACATCATCTCATAGATCTGCTGTGAGGATTTTCACATGAACAAAAAGTAGGGTACCATTCGTGTCTGTGTCGATTATTGGGACCTTAACAAGGCTTGTCTAAAGGACAACTATACGACCCCGTTCATTGACCAAATCATTGACAATTGTGCTGGGAGTGTCATCTTTTCATTCATGGATGGCTTCTCCGGTTACAACCAGATTGAGATCAACCCAACCGACCAAAATAAGACAGCTTTCATCTGTCCTTGGGGGACGTTTGCATACCACAAACTCCCATTTGGCCTTAAAAATGCTGGCACCACGTTCCAGCGAGCCATTTCGTATGCCTTCCATGACATTAAGGACTTTGTGGAACCTTACCTGGACTATCTCCCTGCTCATTCAAAGCAGTGTGAGTTCCACATGGATCATCTGACGACCATTTTCCTCAGATGTAGACGGTACAATATCCGCTTGAATCCTCATAAGTGTATCTTTTGCGTAGAGTCTGGATGCCTCTTAGGGTTTATTGTCTCGAAGGATGGGATCCGTATTGATCCCTTAAAGATGGATGCCATTGTCAACCTACCACCTCCGACTAATGTGACGAAACTTCAAAGTCTCCAAGGGAAGGTGACTTATTTAAGGCGTTTTGCTTGTAACTTTGTGAAGAACACTCAGGGGTATATGAAGCTGCTTAAAAAGGACGTCCCATTCATTTGGGACGATCAAGCACAAAAATTCTTCGACAGCATCAAACATTCCATCACGCATTCCCCCGTGCTCCAACTACCCAACTATTACCGAGATTACATCTTGTATCTCACTGCTTCTACTGCCACTATCGCCATGGTCTTGGTACAGGAGGATCAAAAAGCCCAGGAACATGTAATATACTATGCGAGTAAGGGTCTTACTGACATTGAAACTAGATATTCACATGTCAAAAAACTTGCTTACGCAGCGGTCATCGCCATCCAAAAGTTCTAGCACTATATCTTGCTCTGCACCACCACTATCATTGCAAAATCGAACCCCATGTACCACATACTGACACGTCAAGTACTTGGGGGCAAGCATTCATGCTGGATTGTGATACTGCAAGAATTTGACCTTGTTTTCAAGAAATCTAAGTCTAAAAAGTCCTTGGTGTTTGCTGATCTTTTTTGTGACCTTCCCCATCCTGATGTAGAAATTGAGCACAATGACTCTTTTCCGGATGAACCATTGTTTCTCATCAGTAAAACTAATCCATCGTATGGAGATATTTCATTATATCTTCAAACCCAATGCTTCAACCCTCAACTCTCTCGCGACGACCGTTGCAGAATACGTCACCATGCAAAGTATTACCTGATCATCAGTGATACTTTGTACTGCTGTGGTGTCGATTCAATTCTTCGACGTTGTCTAACTCACGATGAGGTTGAACGCATTCTGAATGACTGTCACGCTGGGGCATGTGGAGGTCACCTCTCTGGGATGTCTATAGCCCAGAATATTTTGCGCGCAGGATATTATTGGCCTACTATCTTCAAATATTGTATTGAGGCCATGAAGAGATGTCCTCCATGTCAACACTTCCATACAAAGAAGCGCACCCATCCCGCCTCATTACACTCGGTTATTTCTGTGGGCCCCTTCGCAAAATGGGGCATTGATTTTATGCATTGTAAGCCCACCTCGGTCGGGGGGCATAGTTACATCATCATAGCTATGGATTACTTCACAAAGTGGGTCGAGGAAATGCCTACATACCAAAACGACGGCAAAACTGCTGCACTCTTCATGTTCAATCATGTAATAGCACGATTTGGAGTTCCTCGGGCGATAGTTACTGTTAACACCCAAAAAGTGTTCACTACCTCATCTACCCCATTACATGGTTCATTTGTCCATTTTCCTACCATATTTCCCTTAAAAACCCTAAAAATCCCATTAAAAATCCTCCAAAAGGCCTAAAATGCCTCCAAAAGGCCACAAAACCATCAAAATAGCCTCAAAAAGGCTAAAAAACCCCTTTTCCCTCCAAAAATATCCAAAATTCCTCTAAAATAGCAAAAATCCCCTAAAAAGGGAATAAAAAATATAAAATAATGAGGAAAAAGAGGAAAAAACCCTATACAGCTACCCTAAACCACATGGTTCCCAAAACCATGGGTCAGCACTCCACCACCAAAAAACTATAAATAGGTGATGGAGATCCCTTATTTCACATCCACAATCAAGCATACCCTTACTCTGCCAAAATCTCTCTTGAAACCCTAGCTCACCATTGAACCATTTTCACCTTGAGAGCCCCTTTTGGCCCATTTCCACCATTGGAGAAAGAGAAGGAGCACATTGGAGCTTGGAGCAACCCTCTTGGACAGTGCAAGAGCTTCATCAACCTTCACATTGGAGGTAATATTAATACAAGAACCATTATTTACAACTTGTTGTTTATGTTTCATGCACATGTTTTAGAGTAGTTTACATTTCTATTTACATTTACTGAACTGCTACTAAGGAGTCCCTTCTCCTTAGTAGGTGCTCATTTGCACAAGCTAGGGGTAAAACCCTAGCTAAAGTTTTTGGCGACTCCCCTAGGTTTGAATTTCTGGTTTTCGTTTAATTTTTTTTTAGTTTTCTGCAATAATTTCCCGTTTTTTCCTTTCGGATGTCCCTTTCGGCCGCCGTACACCGCGTTTTTTCCCTCTGCAGTCGCGTCCCGACCGCGTCTTTCAGGCCTTTACCTGCGACCCGACCGCGGCTCTCAGACTGTTTTCGACGCCCTGTCGGCGGATTCAAGTCTGTTACCTGCGATCCGACCATGGCTAATCCGCCTGTTTGCTGTGATCTGACTGCGCCTGTTGGCCATTTTCCCGCGTCCTGACTGCGACATTCAGCCCATTTGCTGCGACCCGAATGCGTCTTTCTACTTCTTTGCCGCGTCCCGACTGCGTCTATCTGCCCCTTTCCCGCATCCTGACTGTGACTGTCAAACCATTTTACCGCGACGCGCCGGCGTGTTTTTCCCCGTTTCCTGCGGTCTGACTGCCTCTGTCGGCCCAAAAGCCGCGACCTGTCCGCGTCTGTTTCCCTTAAACCCACGGTCTGCCTGCTCAAATTCGACACAGACCCGCGGTCTGATTTCTGCATTTTTTCCCTAATTTGAGCCCAACCCCTTTTGCTGCAATATTTTCTGCATCTGAACAGCCATCTGTCTTACCTGCAGCCCTACTTCCCTACAGCCTTTTCTGCAACATAATTTCTGTTCCCTTTACAGAATCTTTTTAAAAAAAATTTCAGCATTTTTAATTTAGAAAATTTTGCAAGTTAAAGTTTTGAATTCAGTCTTATTGATAGTTAGAAGTTGCCCCCCTTGTGGCACTTTTATTTTGGGTTCATCACCTCACGAGCACACACTCTGTCACATAATTCAAGTGAGCCTTAAAAGGTACCTAACTCAACTAATATTCTAACCCCACTTGGGGAACACAAAAGAATCTTTGTAGTTAGGTAGGATTGGGGGGATAGGCTTCCAATAACACCCCTCGGTTACTTACACTTGAGACATAGTTGTTGTCCAATTAGGGAGCCAAAATCCCCTAGTACTTTTTGGCACGGTCACGACCAGTTTACCAGAGGGCCTCTCCCCTAGGAGGGTTGAAGTCGCGAGACTGGTTCTGGAGGCTTGAGTGGAATACCGCACTCCATTCAGTAACCGAAGGGCTACCTTTCGCAGTTCTCTGGATATCGTATTGGGGTATTGCGGTAAAAGGACCAAATGGCAGATTCACCTTTCTGGACGTGTCATGAACAGGGTATCTTAGTTGCCATTCTTCTAGGATTGACTACCCGGTGTCCCTCCCGGTAGGGGGACATCTTAGCCACTTGGCTCTTCTATTCATATTGTCTGACTTGGATTTCATCACCTTACAGAGGATATGTCTAGTTTAGTCAGAATACTTTTTAGTTAGGTGTTTGCATGCTCCCTTACCTCCTTTTGGTCTAGTGAGTCCACCATTTTTTATTTTTAGGAAACCTGCTGCTTGTTGGTATTCTGACCATTTTGTTGGTACTCCACCTATTGTAGCACAACTGTTACAGTGGGTGTTTTGAGTTGGTTGTTGGCCTGAGTGCCTTGTTTTTGAGCTCTCCTTCTGCACACTCGGTTGCATTAGGGTTTTTGAGCTGCTTTTTACTCACCTCAACCCATAGAGTTTCGACACCATCTGTCACCATTGAGTCCCCAAGACATTCTCGGTGCCTCAGGGGAGAGCCCCCACAACACGGTTCGCTTGACACCACACGTCATCGCCACAGATCATCATCACTTGATACCACTTATCACAGATCTAGAGCCTTGTCCCTTGACTCCACTCGTCAGCGACATAGGACTCCGTCACCAGATATTGATGCCCCTTACTTTATCTCCGATTCTGAGGCAGAGTTTGAGAACCCCATTTACACTTCCCCTACTAGCCCCATGGCTGGCACGACTTCCACTCCGTTTGTTATAGGGACCATTGGTGGCACATCCACCACTACACCAGTTACTACACCTGTTTTGGGTATGCCCTCCATGGGGCCCCGCATCTACCATTCCCCTCACGGCAACTATTCCCACAGCGGGAATACCTATCCCCACTCCATCGGTGGCTCACACTACCCATGGTGGTGCAGGCCCATCCTATACTACCTCCGTTCCCCCACTTGGGGGCATTGGCCCCAACTTGGTCCAACCCACTACTGTGTCACATCCTTCTTCCAGTTTGCCATTCATGGCTAGCCTCAACCTACCTGACCTGGCCAGATTGACCAACGACCCTATCCGACACGACCCTGCGTGGCCTCATATGCCTACCAAGCTCCCCTCTAACATCCCTAAGTTCGAGGGCAAGGCCGGTGAGGACCCACAAAACCATATCATGTCTTTCCACCTATGGTGTTCCTCCAACTCCATAGTGGACGACTCTGTTCGCCTCCGTCTCTTACAGTGCACCTTCACTGGCTCTTCAGCCAAGTGGTATATCGAGCAACCCCACGGGACCCATGCCACCTTTGCTTCTCTTGCCTCGACCTTCCTGCAGTTCTTCCAGTTACCTGTCCGCTATGACGCGGGCGTTGAGATCCTCCTATCCTGCAGACAAAACACGGCTACCCACATCACGGACCACATTCATGAGTGGCGTCGACGTCGTAGCTTATGCAAGATAAAATTAGACGACCGTATCTTCCTAGATTGGTTCCTCAAATCCCTTCTCCCTGTCATTGCTAAGGATGTGGCATCAGAAAGACCCCAGTCTGAAGAAGAGGCCATCCTTAAGGCCCAACAGTTCGACCTCATTTACGCCCATTCGGGTTACCTTTATACCATTATACCTGACGCCCCTCTCGGAGATTCCTCGCAGCACGATGCGCTGGGGGCATCCCACGCTGCAGACAGCATCATTGGCCGTGTTTCTTCACATCCCCAACCATTTTCCATAGCACGTCCTACCCTTGGCCCCGACCTTTGGCGGGCTACCTCACAGTCTGGAGCAACCAACTCATATGCTCCCATGACACATCACCACCAGTCCCATGGACCCTCATGTCCACCTCAGTGCTTCGGTCATGCGACTCCTGCTTACGCTCCCTCGGTCGCACCTCAACCCTACTACCACCAGCAGGCTGCACCAACTACTGCGCCTTCACAAGCACAACCCGCTTATTACCCACCACCGGTAGCCCCTGCGGCAAACCCACAACCCGCTCCGTAGCCATATCAGCAACCCCGTCAAGTTGCTGCACCTGCTCAGCCTCCACCTGCATATCATCCCCCGCAACCTGCTCCAGCACCTGCGCAACCTCATAATCCACCAGCTGCCCAAGGGCAAGTTTACGCCCAACAAAACCCGCAGCAAAACCAGAACAACCAACGCAACCATGGCCAACAAAACCGCGGCAAGGGACGTAATCGTGGGAACAACCAACCTGCAGACCAAGCTGGTCAACCAACTAATCCCCCCGACAATAATAATGCGGCCCCTGCTAACCAAAACCCTGATCGCCCGCCCAAGCAGGCTAAAAACCCCAATTTGCGAACAAACCACCCTTGTTCTATTTGCGGGGTCTATGGCCACTACACGCATGCTTTCTCACACTTGGAGCGAGCTCGGCAACTTTGGGTTGATGATGCCCATCGCCAAGGGCATGCAACTCCTCAGGCGCCACCTAACCCCCCTCAACCTCACCAGCCACCTTTGGTGCTGCAAAACCCCTTACCAACCCAAGGCATAGTGAACACTCAGCTGTTGGCTCCCCCTCAAGCCAGCGTGCAACCCCAACAACAGATCACATACGCTGCTCCCGATCAACCCATGTTTGACTCGGGAACCCACCACTTGTTGATGATGTCATCCGCTGACGTCAACCTCCAGACTCGTCGGAACCAATATGGCTCCACCACTGAAGCCCCTCCTGCTGAGAAAACCCCTAACGCTCATCGCACTGATCAAGCATTACGCATACCCCCGCCTCCACTAGAGGGTGCTCCCAAAGCACCTCGTTTCCCGCTTCACCGTATCAACAATAACCCCAATGCGCGGGCTCCGTCAAACTACAACATTGTTGATGACCTAGCCCAATCTCCCGCAGCCATGTCTACGTTAGAAGTCTTGAAAAACTGCCCTTCCCAACGCAATACTTTACTCTCCGCCATTGGGGTGATGGACCCACATGATTCAAATTTGATGGCATTTGATTTGGACCAGTCCGAACCTCGCCTGCCTTCCTCCTTAGCATTCCAAGTTTTTGTTTCCATTCGGAATCTTGTCATCCATCGATGCATCATCGATGAAGGTGCCTCCACATGCGTTATGTCTACATTTGTATGGCAAAAGTTGGGATCCCCTACTCTCCAGCAGTCCTCCACTGCATTACGCGCCTACGATGGTCGGTCGGCCCCAGCCCCAAGGCCTCCTACCCAATGTCCCCATCCAGTTAGGTGGTAAAACCGTCCTCATCGACATCGAGGTAATCAATGCCCAATTGGATTATAACCTTTTACTTGGCCGCAGCTACATGTATGCCATGCGGGCGGTTGCCTCTTCCGTTTTTCGCACCATGATGTTCCCCCATGAGGGACACGTGGTCAAGGTTGACCAGCTCACCTACTATGATCCCAGTGCTCCCACGGCACCCGAAAATGTTCTCCCCATGGTTGAACAACCTGTTTCTCATGCCACCACCTCGTTTGTTTCCTCTACGGGGCCTAGAGTTTACTCATACACGTCGATGACCTCCACCTTCCAATCCATTCCTCCCCCGTCATTTACGCCCGAAGTGTCTGACTTATGTACCCTATCCCACGATAAACAAACACCTAACAATCAACCACCCTTGTTGCCTAAACCACCATTGGTACCTAGCCACATTGGTGTTACACCTATCCATACAATCCCCTTCCTAGTCCCTCCATCGGGAGTAGTAAGCGCCCTAGTTATGGCTACCCTTAGCCTTCCTGGGTTAACCTTGGGATTACCTGTCTGGTACCTTTCGCCTCCCGTTCCCCCGCCGACACCAAGCGTCGTCCTCCAACCGGTGCAACCCATGGCTACTACCACTCATCCACCCCCCGGTGTCTCTACCCCTTCGTCCTCCACGACTCCCCATCCTACTCCCAAACCCACTGGGGGCAGAGGGCCACAACCTTACACTGCTGTACCACCTCCCAAGACAGTCAAAAACCCTCCAGTGTTTCACGCTCCTCCCAAATGCTCGTTGTGCAACGAGTTAGGCCATGCGACCCATCAGTGTCCACAGTTACCAGCCTTACAGAAACACATGCAGATGCTCGACGATGACCCCAACATCCCGGTTGTCGAACTAAACCCCACCCCCAAGCCTAAAGACAAATCCCTGCGTACCAACCACCCCTGTGCCATATGCGGTGTTTACAGGCATTACTCCCATCATTGTCCCGATCTCCCGGATTACAGAGCGGCTCTCTATGAGATGAACAATCTGGATCTTGAGATGGCACCACCCACCATTGAGGAGATCTACCCCTCGGTCTCTTCCCCTTCAGGAGAGGTTAACACCATTTATATGATCTCTTCAACCACTACCCCCTCGTCAACCGATTTGACGACACAAACTTTCTGTACTGATGAGGAGATTCTCGAGGCCCTCACTGCCCCGAATTATCCCTAGGATGATATGCATCATCGTTCCTACTTCATCCCAGAAGAATCCTCCTCTAGCACAGCCACCCAATTCACGGTTGAATCCAAAGACTTCCTTCCCACCAAGGTCGACTGGTTCAAGGACCCTATTCCTGCTCCTGACACCTTCGAGGAGGGTAATATGGCCAACATCTCACTTGTCATCCAAATTGATATCGCTGCTCCTGGACGTGCCCCTGAACTCATCACTTTAGGAGCCTTCTGCAGTAAGCAAAAGATTGAAGACTACCAAACCCTTTTTAGAGAATTCTGTGATGTCTTTGCCTGGTCCTATACCGAAATGCCTGGTCTTGACCTCGCCATTATAGAACACCACATTGACACATGGCCTAATGTACCCTGTTCGTCAGAAACAGCGCCCCATTCATCCCTTAAAGCTCCCAGTTGTCAAAGCCGAGATTGAGAAGCTTCACAAGGCAGGATTCATTTATCCTATCGCCTATACCACTTGGGTTTCAAACCTCGTTCCTGTTAACAAAAAACAAGGCACCATTAGAGTATGCACTGACTTCCGCGATTTAAACTGTGCTTGTCCCAAGGACAAATTCCCCACGCCATTTATTGACCAACTCATCGATGCGTGTGCGGGGCATGAAGTCCTCTCTTTCATGGATGGTTTTTCCGGATACAACCAGATTCAGATCCGTAAGGAAGACCAGTACAAAACTGCCTTTACTACCCCATGGGGCACCTTTTCCTATCGTGTCATGCCTTTCGGCCTCAAAAATGCTGGTGCCACCTTCCAGCGGGCCATGACCTATTGCTTTCACGACTTGGTCCATATCCTGCTCGTCTACCTTGATGACCTTACTGCTCGTTCTCGGAAATGATCAGACCACCTTAACGACCTTCGGCAAGTTTTTCTGCGTTGTCGCAAATACCAAATTCGCTTGAACCCCCACAAGTGTGTCTTTTGCGTTCCGACAAGCCGATTGTTGGGTTTTATTGTTCCCCAGAAAGGAATTACTGTTGATCCCCTGAAAGTCCAAGCCATCTTAGACCTTCCCTCTCCTCGTACGCTCCGGCAGCTCCAAAGTCTGCAGGGGCGATCCAATTTCCTTCGACGCTTCGTTCCTGATTACACCACTACTGTTCACGGTTTCTTGCGCCTGCTCCGTACTCACATACCCTTCGTTTGGGATGAGAAAGCAGAAGCTGCATTCGAAGCCCTCAAGAAAGCTCTCACACAAGCCCCTCTGATCTCCCCTCCGGATTTCTCCCAGGACTTCATCCTATACGTCTCGGCATCTGAGAATGCCGTGTCCGGAGTCTTGGTTCAAGAAGACTCTTCTCACCAGGAGCATGTCATTTACTACGTCAGCCAGACCTTGTCTGGTCCACCCCTACGTTACCCATATGAGGAGAGACTATCCCTAGCAGTGGTCTTTTCTGTCCAAAAATTGCGACACTACATCTTAATGAGTCATACCACAGTCATCGCTGACTCTAACTCCATGGTCTATCTCCTTAACCGGCGGCTACTCCAAGGTCGCGTTGCTAAATGGGTTATTATCCTCCAGGAATATGATCTTACCTTCAAAACCCCTAAGAGCACTAAAGCCCTCGCGCTTTCCCAGCTCATTACTGATCTCCCTTCCCTTCTCCCGACCAAACCAATCTCCGATGAGTTACCCGACAATCACCTGTTCACTATCTCGTCTGATGACCCATGGTACGGTGATATTTTGTTATACCTGTGCATGCAGAAGTTCAGACCCAAAGTCACCCGTAATGGACGCCGTCGCATCCGTCACCAGGCCTCTCGATATCTCCTCTTAGGCGATGTCCTTTACCGGTGAGGGGTTGACACAATTCTTCGTCGTTGCCTTAGACACGAGGAAGCTGAACACATCCTTAACGACTGTCATAGCGGTGCCTGCGGAGGCCATTTCTCAGGGATGGCCACTGCCCAAAAGGTCATCCGCGCCGGATACTTTTGGCCCACACTTTTCACTGACTGCATCACTGCGGTCAAGCACTGCCATAATTGTCAACTTTTTGCCCCCAAGGCCCGGACACCACCTGCTCCATTACACCCAGTCGTCACCATTGGTCCCTTTTGTAAGTGGGCCATCGACTTCATGAAGTGTAGACCCCCATCTGCCAACGGTCACAAGTATATCATTGTCGCCATTGATTACTTCACCAAATGGGCCGAAGCCATGCCTACCTTCAATTGTACCGCTGACACAGCTACCCGTTTATTTTTTAACCATGTTATCACTCGATTCGGGGTTCCTAAACAATTGGTCTCAGACCACGGTTCACACTTCGAAGATTCCGTTTGGCATGAGTTATCCACCCTACTCAAGTTCGAACATCAGTTCTCCTCTGCTCACTACCCCCAAGGGAATGGTTAAGTAGAGGCTATCAACAAAATCCTAAAAACCATCCTCCAACTCACTGTTGACCGGCATAAGTCCAATTGGAACCACATGCTATTCCTTGCCTTATGGGCTTACCGTACCTCCACTAAGACCGCCACTGGTTTTACCCCGTTTCATTTAGTTCACGGTGTAGAGTCTGTCCTCCCCATCGAGTGTCAGATCCCTGCCTTACATATCGCCGTTGAGATTCTCCCCGACACTTCCCCCCTTGAGCAGCGTTTGTTGACACTCGAACAAGCTGATGAAGACCGTCGTGCCACTCTCCAGAACATCGAAGCTGCCAAGAACCGCTCCGAAGCCGGTTATGAAAAACATGTTCACCCTCGAACTTTCCACGAAGGGGACCTTGTCCTCGCCTATGACCAAGCCCACGACAAAACTGGTAAAGGGAAGTTTGAATCCATGTGGCAAGGCCCTTACATCGTGCAGACCTACCTCGGCAAGGGGGCATACATCTTAGCCGACTCCGAAGGTCACCCGTTGCGCAACCCCCGTAATGGGTTGTATCTTAAGCGCTTTTACCCATAAATGAAATTGCGGCCTCATTGGTCCGCATTGTACAGTTTTCTCTCTTTGTTTTTCACCTTTTTTACCATCATCTCACATTCATCATTCTTGCATGCACACAGATGGACCATCTTCCACCTTGTTACACTGGCTTCGCTGACGGCGCAAGCCGCTGGTCTCCCAACCTGGCTTCTGCAGCATGGGTCTTATATTCCCCCTCACATGAGATGATCCACCTTGACCGAATATGTATAGGCGCTGCTACCAATAACCAGGCGGAGTATGATGCTGTGATCGGTCTCCTGACTGCTGCCCTCTAGATGGGCATATGCCACCTTCATGTGTTCCTTGACTCCCATCTACTTGTCTCCCAGCTCAACAACTGCTACCAGGTGCGTGATCCCTGCCTTTTTAGAAAATTCCTGCGAGCAAAACAACTCAGTCGACAATTTGAATCCATAACATTCACCCATGTCCCCAGAGTTCAGAATAGTGTCGCAGATCAGATGGCCAACAACATCCTAGATTGGCACATCAATCACAACATGTAACACCTACCTCATGCATCATCATCCCATAACATATCATAAAAATATATAAAAATCCAAAAATCTTGCATCAACATTTGCATCCATGTACATAAACCATACAACCACATGACTATACACAAGGGGCATCCACGTGCCCAACATCCTATACTACTTGCATCCACGTGCAATACCAACATATCACACATCATAAAGCGCATCCACGTGCGTACAACTAAACAACAACATCACAAAAGGTGCATCCACGTGCATATATATATATATCAAAAAATACATGTTCAGTGCTATACATGTCCTGAGTACCCCTGTACTCAGCTATACAAAAAATGGCTATACATCCCTAGAGCCTCATAAAATACATGTTGTAGCTACAAAACTCGGGGGGAGTCCCCTGCACTCCCTAATGAGAGTCATACCCTGTATCACTACCTGCATCGGCTGCCTCTGAGTCCTCCCCTCGCTCTTCCTCCAACAAATCCTCATCCCCTATGGGCTCCTGTGCCCGTGCCCTGTCTATCAAGATCGCCACCCGGATCGCAATGGATCTGAACTCTTGGGGTACCCTCATGCAATCCTGAACCACGTCCGGATCAACGTCCCGCCATCCCTCGTCGGTCACCCCCACCAACAAACGGTATAGTAGTGCCCGTACCGACTCCAGCGTCCCCTCCGCATCGTGGCGATGGACCTCTCCTCGCCCAGGCAGAGCTGGAACGACCACAATCCCCCTCCGTGTCACATGACCTGGCGGCGGTCTTGGGCCCACATCTGCAGATCACCCATATGTCAGTAACCGTATATCAATCTACTATCATATATAAAACTTGACATCCATAACATGCAAGCAAACACATACGTACCGTCGGGACCCCATGCCTGTCCTGGTGCTCGTGGCACCTCTGGATCTCCTGTGTAGTCCATGTCACTATACGGGAAGTCGTCTAGTGTCAATGGTATCTGGAGCCACTGCAGGTACAACTCCTGCGTAAAATACCTACCCACGTCGCCACCACCACGGTGACGCATCATCTCGCCCCACCGCACCATCCGCGGCTCCCTCAAACCTCCTGCTCTGATCGGCACCCGCGGCCGTAGTGTGGGTACCCTCTCCATGAAGAACGCACACAAGAAGGAACCATAGCAAAACCCCTTGCCAGATTCCTTCGCTGCCGTTAGCTACCGCTGAACGCAGGTCAGGAACATCTGGCCCCACGCATAATATACACCATCCAGTATGCGCTCTACCATCTGCATCTGGCCCCCCGACACCTTCTCAGGTGACTGGGACCCCAATACTCGAACCACGCATGCCGCCATGGCCTGTACTGCCGGCTCCTGTAGGTCTCTCACCAGAAATACATTCCTATGCACTCTAGCCTCTGGACCGCAGTACCTCTCCAGCATGTCCTCCATGTCTATGTCCGCAGACACCCGCGGCTGCGTGTCCGCCACCCTGCCCAGACAGGGCAACCCCTTCAGAAAGTATACATCAGTCAGGGTGAGGTCCACCCTCTCACCCTGTACTCGGAAATCCTGTATGTCCGGCTCCCAGAAACTAATCAGTCGGTTCAGCAGCAACGCTGCTGACCGTATCATGGGTATCTGTGCGAACTTTAGTAGTCCGCACAGTCCCAACACTGATCGCACATGGCGATCCCCTCGGACCACGGCCACAATCTCATCAGGGATTTCCCGCTCTCTCCATAGAACCTGCGGCATCCTGTCAATCACACAAAGTAGATTCATCAGACTCATGTCAAATAAATAAGTCCTTCCCCTTCCCCCCGGAAGACCCTAATAGCTCGGCCCAAAACCGCGGCTTTAGGGCTCCCTGCCGCGGTTACTGACCGCGACTGTTAGGCCTACACTCGCGGTCCTTAACCGCGCCTGTTCGACCTAACCTCGCGGTCTGGCACCGCGTGATCCTCCCTGGAACACACGGTACCAGACCGCATATCCAGCCGAGAAACACACGGTACCCAACCGCGTGATTCACCTCGAAACTCGCGGTCGCCAACCGTGGTTTCGTCCCCCTAACCCGTGGTCCACCCCACGTGGACCGTACAAATAACCCTGGGACCCACTACCCAACCCCTGACCCTAAAAAACATGCAGGTATGAGTTTGACGGAATACCTGTATCTCCCGGATCTGAAATCGGCCGATCGGATCGTCCAGAAATTCCACCTCAGCTCTGGTCCACTCTGATCACAAGTCAAAGTCAAATATTACAAATGACACTTGTCATGTTGGGCCCACTTACTATTTATAGTCAGTTGACTTTTTCTTGTTTTGGCCATTCTGACCCCATACGGAGTCCGTTTTTCGAACCATTTCCACCACTAGAATCAGCACGACGAGACCGTCATGATGGTCCCCTCGTTGCATTATTTTGGCCCTGTCATGTTTTGCCCATTTTTCAGACACCACTAGTCGTCTCGGTTTGTGTGCCACATCGACCGTTCTCCATTTTTCACATATTTTATACCATCGGATTCATTTTTTCGAGCTGGTGATGATGCTAGAGGTCATTTCTTGCTCTCACCCCCAGATTTTTCGGGTATTTTTTCCAAAACGCCCCCGTCACCTCGGTTTGCGTGCCACATCGGCCGTTACCCATTTTTGACACTCTTTATATCGCTGGATTCATTTTTTCGAGCTCGTGATGATGCTTGAGATCATTTCTCGCTCTCACCTGGTACAATTTCAACATTGTGTCCCAACACTTTGCTGCCTCAGTTGGAGCGCCACATCGGCCGCCATCGGATTGTTCCACACTTTTACATGAGCCCTTCACTCCTGTCATACTGCAAATGTTTCGTTATTTTGCCACCATTCCATTCACCCCGCAAGGAGGCCCACTAGTGTTCCCCCCTACCCTCGTTCTTGGTCATCAATACTGATCCTTGATTGAACACTTCCTCCTTGCCTGGCGATTCCTTTTGTTCGGTATAATTTTATCCCTTTTTCGGGCCGGACAAGTCCCTTACGAAAAAGGCACTTAGGGAGTTTCCGTTAAGCTCTTTTCTGACTCCTAAAACAATGAAAATATCACCGAGCAATCTTGCTTCCTTTCATGCTCGTTAAAGTACCTGAAAGGGCGTCTATCTGGTATAAGTTTAACCCTTTTCCAGACCTGGTAGACTAATTACGAAAAATGAATACTCTAGTCACACCGGCTAGAAGAGTTCCTCATTGCATCCTTTTATGCTTCTTTGGGCCTTGGAGACTAAACATACGAAAAAGCAACCCCCTGGAGTCTTCTTATTTGCTTTCAGACTCTCTAAAATTGAAAGCAACCACGAGCATGAACTGTCCTGGGCTCGTAAAATCCACACGATAGTACTAGTCCATTACTTCAGAGTCTTCTTATCGCTTTCAGACTCCTTAAAATTGAAAGCAATCACGAGCATGAATTGTCCTGGGCTCGTATAAATCCACACAACAGTACCATTTTACACTCACTTCTTCTAGTTCCTTAACCCATGAAGAAGTCATCCCGTGCCTCCAGGAATTATGATCGATCATCTCGGCAGCACCCCCAATCAGGTCGCCTTTGTTCAGAGTATTCTGCAGTCTCCTGCCATTTTACCCCAGCTTGAGTCTCCCTCAGCCCAGTCCCCCTCCCAGATCCAATACAGCTATGATCCCTTTCCCATCAGTCAGTTTTATATGCTGCCCGATCATCCCTGTTATCATACTCTGAACAATGGAAGTTTGAGTCCACCCACTCTACTTGCCCAGTTATTTCCCCCAGTTTGTCAGTCCTGCCATCAGTACTATCACATTTCGGTTCTCCACCTCGCGCTCCTGTCAAGGAAACATCATTGCCTTGATAGTTGCAGGTCTCCCTCTGTCGACGACAACCCCTCTATTCCAGAGGATAGACCCAGAGGTCCCTGCGCCTTGGACCCATCACCATTTGTGGTGAGTGCCTACGGACCATTTTGAGAGGAGTCATCATTGCCTCTCCGAATGGTTGTTTCTCACATGCTCGACTTCAGCACCTTGATCGCATCGTTGAGAATCACGCAGGATTTACATCCCTACCATTATTTTTCGAAGACCGCGGATTTCCCCCGACTCTAGCACATTGGTGAGTCACTTCGGAACACCCAGTTATATGTTCCCGTGGATGTCCGGGATGCGTTGGCGATTGTATTCGGAAGCCATCTAGTTACATGCTTCCTTGAGTACCCAGTTCAGTGTACCATTGCGAGTGTACCCCTTGTCACTCTGATCCATCATCTCATCAGTTCCTTTGGTACCACACTCAGTAGCACTGTTGATTGTTCCAGTGTATCAGTTCTTCAGCTCAGACATGGTCAGCCCAGCAGTATGTCCCAGATTTGTGTCCCCTCTGGACCCTTATGATGTACACAGTGGTTCTCTATGTATCTTACAGGTCCCTCTTTTCGGGCCTCACAGTTCTTTTTATGTATCTTGATACGAGCATGGGTATGCCCGCCTCGTCCATATATTGAGATTCTGCCTCATTCAGTATTTGAGGTCATGTATATTTCAGGTCCCCATTGTTGTTATTATGTTATATCCTGATACGAGCATGGGAATGCCCGCCTCGTCCATATGATCAGATGATTCCTCACCCATTATTGAGGTTATGTACTTTTAGTTCTTGCAGTTTGTTCGGGATCGTTGTTCCGGGCTTCAGTTTGTTTCTTCTCTTCTCCATACCCCAGGAAAACCATATATGACTTATGATGTCCATCGGCCATACGATGAGCTCCTGCCCTCACACATCAGGGGGCAATCTATTAACACCCAAAAAGTGTTCACTACCTCATCTACCCCATTACATGGTTCATTTGTCCATTTTCCTACCATATTTCCCTTAAAAACCCTAAAAATCCCATTAAAAAGCCTCCAAAAGGCCTAAAATACCTCCAAAAGGCCACAAAACCATCAAAATAGCCTAAAAAAGGCTAAAAAACCCCTTTTCCCTCCAAAAATATCCAAAATTCCTCTAAAATAGCAAAAATCCCCTAAAAAGGGAATAAAAAATATAAAATAATGAGGAAAAAGAGGAAAAAACCCTATACAGCTACCCTAAACCACATGGTTCCCAAAACCATGGGTCAGCACTCCACCACCAAAAAACTATAAATAGGTGATGGAGATCCCTTATTTCACATCCACAATCAAGCATACCCTTACTCTGCCAAAATCTCTCTTGAAACCCTAGCTCACCATTGAACCATTTTCACCTTGAGAGCCCCTTTTGGCCCATTTCCACCATTGGAGAAAGAGAAGGAGCACATTGGAGCTTGGAGCAACCCTCTTGGACATTGCAAGAGCTTCATCAACCTTCACATTGGAGGTAATATTAATACAAAAACCATTATTTACATCTTGTTGTTTATGTTTCATGCACATGTTTTAGAGTAGTTTACATTTCTATTTACATTTACTGAACTGCTACTAAGGAGTCCCTTTTCCTTAGTAGGTGCTCATTTGCACAAGCTAGGAGTAAAACCCTAGCTACAGTTACCAATCATGGTTCTCACTTTCAGAACCATATGGTTGATGAACTGAGTGATAGATTGGGTTTTTTCCATGAAAACTCAACACCCTACTACCCGCAGTCCAATGGACAGGTCGAGGCCATTAACAAGGTCTTGAAAACTATGGTCCAAAGGATGGTAGGTATGCATAAGTCCAACTGGCATAATATGCTCTTTTTAGCATTATGGGCCTACAGAGCTTCTGTTAAAACTACCATAGGTTTTACTCCTTTTCAATTGGTGTATGGATTGGAGACTATCCTTCCTATAGAGTGCGAAATTCCATCTCTACAACTTGCTGTCGAACTTCTTCCTAACACTACTGCCGAGGAAGAACGTTTCCTGTACTTAGCAAAAATTGATGAGTCTCGCCGAGATGCTGCTCTTCCTAACGAAGCACACAATAAACACATCAAAGCTCAGTACGACAAGTCAGTAGAACCTTGTATCTTCAACAATGGCGATTTGGTCCTCACATACGACCAGAAACATGATAAGCTGGGGGCAGGAAAGTTTGAGTCCATGTGGCACGGACCTTACATTGTCAAACGTGTTTTGGAAAAGGGAGCTTACGAGCTTGAAGACTATGATGGAATATCTTTGGGTGAACTCCGTAATGGGATTTACCTAAAGAGGTACTATGCCTGAACTTGTCATGCATATACTTTCTTGTTTATACTGTACATGGCGTGTGTGTGTTTTTGTGTGGTGTGACACATTTATTTTTTAGTGTCTCTCGATCTTGTTTTTTCGCTTCTTATACCATGTCCTATCTGCATGTGCAGATGGAAACATGCTACGGATTCACGGACGGCGCCAGCTGGAACACCCGTAACCTTGCCTCGGCATCCTGGGTACTGTATTCCCCAACAGGTGAGCTCATTAGCTCAGGTGGAAGTTGTCTTGGGTTTGCAACCAACAATGCCACAGAATATCAGACGCTAATTGGAACCCTAACCGATGCTACTTCTTTGGGTATGGACCACATTGTCATCCACATGGATTCTCAATTAGTGATTTCCCATCTTAACTGGGTCTACACTATCCGTTAACCCACCCTACTCCATCTCTTCAGACAAGTACGTCTCCTGGAAAGGTCATTTGAATCCATTCAATACCTGCAAATTCCACGAGAGTTAAACATAGTTGCTAACTCGATGGCCAACTTCATTTTAGATTGGTACATCGCACACACATAATACTCATAATATGTAAAAGCATTCACGACATGTAAATAATGCACTGTATAAAAAAACATAGCATATGAACAAGATCACATCATTCATCATTTCTAAAAACACATAATGTATAAATTGCCAGGAATGTCTGTATATATATATCATCAAAAGTAGTGCTGGTACAAAAATCTGAAGCACGATGGATTTCAATAAGTCTCTACAAAATCTGAAGCCTCGTAGCTTTTAGTAGTACAAAATCTGAGGCCTCTAAGCTCTCAGTACAATTATATTATCAGGCCTGATGCCTGGCTCGTACACCCCTAGGGCGGACAACTCTCTGTCACTGAGAATGGAAGCACTCCACTATCCTCGCTACCTTGCGGAGTAAGGCGTTGAAGCGTACAGATGCTCCAACTCTGAACCTCTGCATAGGTCTCAATAAGTCATCTAATGCTGGCTCGGGAACATCCATTTCCAGTTGGGAGAAGTTCCTGTACACATCCTTCATCTCTATGATGGAAGCATGAGCACCTGGGGGCATAAATGCTTCCCCACCTCTGTCTCTCCTCGCCAGAAGAGATGTTAAATTTTTAGCATTAATTCACAATACTCTAGGATCTTTACTAAGAGAATAACATATACAGTATATCAATGCATGACAATCACAATAAGCATGACAAGCATCACAAGAATCAAAAGCATGAGAGACAAGAGACACAGAGTTTCTGTGGGGAAAACCCTAAGGTGAAAAACCCCACAACTTCCTCAGAGATAGAGAGAGCAATGGCTCAACCAAAGTACAACCAAAATACACTGAGATAGTCTCCTAGTAGCAGATGATCCTCCTCCTCACTAGTGCGCCACTTTCTGAGTGAGAGAAGTGTGAGTTTCCGAGTGATACAAATAGAGATCTCCCGATCTCTATTTATACTAACCTATTTTCCCAGTTACACTATGGGGCCGACATGTCTAGCTAGGTACATCCACAATATAATATATATTTCAGGGCCGACCCCACACATGGTGGTCTAATAACCCATCGGCAAGTATACATACTTGCGACACTTGTCAATACACATGAAGACACTTCCTTATAGAGGAATAACACATCTCTTATGAGGGTACAATAAATATATATGAAATACATAGATGAAATACATTCCGAAGTTACATATACATCAACACTCCCTCTTAACTAGGAAGGTACTTCTCGACACAGATTTGCTAGACAAGTCTTCTTCTCGGGATCATCGTCACTGTTGTTGCTATCTCAACCAATCTTTGACTCTACTCGTCATAGGAAGTTCTACAGAGCCAGTCCTTTTTCATACTGGATGTAGGCCCACCACCTGCAGGTCTTCATCATCTTTGCGAACGGTCTGATAGAGATGGCCTCTCAGGACTAATTTTATGTGCGGATGCAATACCAGAAAGAGTATCCCAGGAACATTTATGTGCCTAAGCACAACCGACAAGATCTCCCAGGATTGATTACATGCATCTCCTCCACAATACCTTTAAAGAGCATCCCAGGAACATTTATGTGCCGCAGCACGACCGACAAGATCTCTAAAGAGCATCCCAGGACTTATTACGAGCACACAACTCAACTCTCGGATCTCCAGGAATGATTACATGTGGATAGAAAAACCTTTAAAGAGAATCCCAGGAACATTTATGTGCCACAACACGACCGGCAAGATCTCTAAAGAGCATCCCAGGACTAATTACGAGCACACAGCTCAGCCTCTCGAATCTCCAGAACTGATTACATGTCTCCGTAGTAATACCTCATCCCAGGACTGATTATGAGCACACAGCTCAACCTATCGGATCTCCGACGACTGATTACATACTACATAGCAATACCGGAAAGAGTACCCCAGGAACATTTATGTGCTGCAGCACGACCCACAAGATCTCCCAGGACTGATTACATGCTATTTGCACAACCTGCCACATATCATCTCTGACCTCCAAGTATCAACCTTATACTCATGATCTAATGGATCATCATTGCATGAGGCATCATCCTGATTCCCATGATCATACTGATCATCATCACTTGTACCATGCTGGTACATATCATCTGGAGCAACATCCTGAAGTCATCATCATGATCAACCTGATCATACAATGCATCCACCTAATGTACACCAAGTATCTACCTGATACATATCATTATACATGATCTACCTGATCATACAATGTATCCACCTGATACATATACAGATACATGGTCCAAGCATCCAACATGATGCATATACAAATACATACAAATGATCCAACCGATCATATCCAACATCCAACATGATGCGTACATACATATAAATGATCCAACCGATCATATCCAACATCAACACAATGCATACATACATACAAATATAAATGATCCAACTGATCATATCCAACATCAACACGATGCGTACATACATACAAATATAAATGATCCAACTGATCATATCCATCATCCAACATGATGCATATATAGAGCAGTAATTGGAGCATCGTCCTGATGCTCATCATCCAGCGCTTACATCCATAGCCATGTGAAGGATCCTCCTTCAACCATGCTTGGAATGGCTTCAGCAAATGTGACCATCACTTCTTCCTCGAAGTGTCGTCGATCTGAAGAACACCAAGCCTCTCCTTGAAGTACTCGAACTTCACCCTGGCTAGTGGCTTCATCAACACATCTGCAATCTGCTCGTCTGTCGCAACATACAAGAGCTTCACGGCTCCTCTCTGCACCATATCCCTGATATAGTGATATTTGATCTCTATGTGTTTCGACCTGTCATGAAACACTGGGTTCTCAGACAGCTTCACACAACTCTAGTTATTGCAGAATATACCAGTAGCATCCAATGGGAGATCAAATAACTCAGACAGTAGCTTCCGTAGCCATACTGCCTCACAACTAGCTGAATAGGCTGCAACATATTCTGCCTCAGCTGTACTTAGTGCTACGCAGGACTGCTTCCTGCTGAACCAAGAGATCACACTTGATCCCATACTGAAGCAGCACCCAGATGTGTTCTTCCTATCTACAACACTACTAGCCCAATCTGAATCAACATAACCCTGCAGGTTAAACTTTTGATTCGCTTCATACTTGAGCCCATAATCCATTGTACTCTTTAGGTACCTCAAAACATGCTTTACATCAATTAGATGAACACTCCTCGGATATGTCAAGAACTGACTCAATGTGTTCACAGCAAAGCAAATATCTAGTCTCATGTTCATCAGGTACATCAAGGACCCAATCATCTGACGATACATAGAGATATCAACTGGCTCAGATGAAGCATCACATAGAAGCTCTAGATTCGATGCCATGGGTGTGGCCATAACCTTGCAATCCATCATCTTGAATATATTTAGGATATATACTGTGTACTTCCCTTGATCAAGGAAGATCCCACTTGCACTCTGCGACACCTCCATACCTAGGAAATAATGCATCATCCCCAAATCTTTCATATCGAACTCGGCAGCAAGCTTCCTCTTAGTATCTGGAATTAATCTGTCATCTCCTGTTACAAATAAGTCATCCACGTACAGAAGTAGAATCACAGGATTCCCTTCCTCAACCTTGTAGTAAAGGTTGGAATCTGCTTTACTCTTGGTAAAGCCCAAGCTAGATAGGAAACTGTCCATCCTACCATACCAAGTTCTGGGAGCTTGCTTTAAGCCATACAAGGCTTTCTTCAATCTGCACACATATGACTCCCTGTCATGTATTTCAAAACCGAGTGACTGCTCCACATATACTTCCTCTTCAACTACACCATTCAAGAAGGTAGTCTTGACATCCATCTGGTGTATTTTCCATTTCATTGCTGCAGCCAGGGCAAGTATTGTTCTGATGGAAGTATACCTGGCTACATGTGCAAAAGTTTCTTCATAATCTATTCCCTCTTTCTGAGAGAAGCCACGAGCTACGAATCTTGCCTTGTATTTCTCTATACTGCCATCTGCAACATGCTTGATTTTGTAGATCCATTTGGAAGTCATGACAGACTTCTCTTTAGGTCTTGGGACAACATCCCAAACATCATTCTTCATTATTGATTGGTATTCCTCAACCATGGCATCCTTCCATTCTTTCTTTTTCGCTGCTTCTTCATAACTGGAAGGTTCTTTGTTCATAATGTCACAGAGTAAAGAAACATAGCTTGTATGTGATCTGGTTCTCTTCTTTGCTTTGTGTTCTTCTTCTGGAATGCCAAATATTTCTGCATCTTGAATGAGCTCTCTAGCCCTTGCAGGTTTCCTCTTGTGAGAGTTATCCTCATGGGGTGGATCTACAGGTTCTTGCGGATCTTCAAACTCACGAACAATTTCTGGAATTGCTTCAGTCATGTTAGTGTCTTGAAATCTAGTTTCCTTAGGTTCTTCATAAACTTCGATAGGTGCCTTCCTTGATTTGATGAATGTTGAGTTTTCATCAAATGTTACATCCCTACTAACATCAATCTTCTTGAACCTTGGAAATTCTATTCTGTAAGCCTTCGAGCTTTCACTGTAACCCACAAAGATACCCTTCTTTCATGAAGGATCTAGTTTGGTCCTCTTTTCCTTTGGGACATTAGTGTATACTGGACAACCAAATATTCTGAGATGGATGACTTCAGGGTTCTTACCAGAAAAGACTTCTTCTGGTGTCTTTTTGTCCAATATCTTGTGGGGTGTTCTGTTCTGCACATATACAGTTGTTCTAGCTGCTTCTGCCCATAGATGCATAGGTAGATCTTGGTCATGCAGCATTACCCTTGCTGCTTCCATGATTGTTCTGTTCTTCCTTTTTGCAACTCCATTCTGTTGAGGATTGTAAGGAGCAGTCAACTCCCTCTTAATCCCTGAATCACTGCAAAGCTTCCTGAAGTCACCTGAGGTGAATTCTCCACCATTGTCGGATCTGAATGTTTTGATCTTCTTGACAGTTTGATTCTCCATTAAGGTTTTGAATTCCTTGAACTTATCAAACACCTCATCTTTGTTTTTCAAGAAGTATACCCAAGTCTTCCTGGAGAAGTAATCAATAAATGAGACATAGTAAACATACCCACTCAGAGAACTGGATGACATAGGACCACATACATCTGAGTGGATGATTTCCAGGATACCTTTTGCCTTGGTATCACTGCTTGGAAATGCCTTCTTAATGTTCTTTCCTTTTGCACATCCTTTGCAAACACCTTCATGCTTGGTCTTGATTTCAGGAAGACCCTCTACAGCCTTGCTTGCAATTGGAAGTGCCCTATAGTGCATATGAGAAAGTCTTCTATGCCAAAGTTCACTTGGCTCCATGGATTCATGCACCATGGCATGTTCAGGTTGTCCTTTCAATTTATACAAACCTCCCTCTTGCTCTCCAATCACTACTGCATCATCTATGGTCTTTCCCTTTGGCCACATTAGGACTTGGCCATCCACAAATGCAACCCTCATACCTTTTGCATCCAGTGCAGAGATGGAGAGTATGTTTTTCTTGAGCCCAGGTACATAAATGACTTCTTTCATCTTCACAGATTTTCCAGAATCTAGGTTGTAGGAGGCTTCACCACTTCCCTTGATTGGGTATTGATAATCATCCCCAAGTTTCACCTTATGGGGTGATTCATGTTTAGACAGATTTACAAAAGATTATTTAAACCCAATCATGTGTTTGGAAGCCCCACTGTCAATTAACCAATCATTACAACCATGGGAGATTGTACCTGTTAGAGCAGAGATTAGAACATACTCTTCTTCACTTGATGAGTCATCATTACTATCGTCACTTTCTGCCCTAGCCTTCTTCTTTGGAGGTTCATCATCTTCGGCAGCATGAGCATGGTACCTTCTGTTGTTATCCTTCTTCTTCTTGCTGGAGTTGTTGTGGTTGTCCCTTTTGTTCTTGGGACATTCTGAAGCAAAGTGACCCTTCTCATTACAAGTGAAACATCTTAGATCTTTCTTGTCTTTGTGATAATGATGAGAAGATTTCTTCTTGTGATGGGATGGCTCCCTCTTGAACTTGCCCTTCTTAGTGAGAGCTGTGAGAGATTGATCTTCATTCCCCATCTTATCTTCTCTTGCCACAAGCCTTACTTCTTCTTGAGAACATTCCTCCCACAATCTGCTGAAGGAGATTATTTTCTTTCTGGCACAGATCCCCTGGATAAAAGAGTTCCATGACCTAGGTAGGCCATTCAAAGTGGTCATAACAATTTCACCATTCTCCACCATTTCATCTATAGCTTCAAGTTGTTCCTTGATCTGAGAGACCTTGGAGTATCAGGATTGAATGGTTTCTCTATTCGACATCTTGACCCCTTTCAATTGATTCTGCAGGGTCATCTTTCGATTTATGTTCTTCCCTTCAAATAGCTTGGTCAAAGAGTCAAACATAGCCTTGGGTGTCTTTAGAGAAGACACATGGGGTATGAGATGGTCTTTGATAGAATCAACAATGATTCTCTTTGCCTTGACCAAGTTCTTCTTATGCAATACCTTAGCCTCTTCATCCTCTGGGATAGGGATGTCTTCTTTTATATATGAGTCCAACTCATTCTCTTCCAGGATTAACCCAATTCTATACTTCCAAGCTCAGAAGTTATCAGCCCCTTCAAGCTTATCCTCAAGCTTGGTGTGGTGAGACATTTTAAAGAGTACTTCAAATGGAAATAGAAAATATTTAGGTCTTACCATTTGAAATGCTAAAAACTGGATCTGATCCCGGATTAGGGTTGTCAAAAAAACCCTAAAAATTCAAAATGTGAATTTCAACTTCCTGAAATGATAGAAAGATGCGCCTTGATGAGCTGATCAGCCTAGTGTATTCAGAATTTGAGATCAACAAAGATTTACCCTTCAGATTTGCCTTTTTGTCCTCCCGGGTTCACTGGGGAGAGCCCTGAATTAGGGTTTGAGTTTCCCGAAGATCCACCCAACCAAAAATCTCGATCCAAAGCTCTAAACTTCAATTTTTGCAAGGAGCTTCCAGCTATGTCTTTAGATTTCAGAAATTCCTGTTTTTGTGGAAACTCTAATTTTTAGGGCCAAATTTGAAAATGCTCAGAATTGAATTCTGATTGGACAGATAGATTCTCCTTGATGAGTAGAGTCAATCTACTATACTGATTTTCCAAAAACTGTGGAGAGAAACCCAATAAACAAGAAACTCAAGTTTCCATCACCGCAAAATGTCTTTTTCTCAGGTTAGGTCTGATACCATGTTAAATTTTGAGCATTAATTCACAATACTCTAGGATCTTTACTGAGAGAATAACATATATAGTATATCAATGCATGATAATCACAATAAGCATGACAAGCATGACAATAATCAAAAGCATGAGAGACAAGAGACATAGAGTTTCTGTGGGGAAAACCCTAAGGTGAAAAAACCCACAACTTCCTCAGAGATAGAGAGAGCAATGGCTCAACCAAAGTACAACCAAAATACATTGAGATAGTCTCCTAGTAGCAGTTGATCCTCCTCCTCACTAGTGCGCCACTTTCTGAGTGAGAGAAGTGTGAGTTTCTGAGTGATGCAAATAGAGATCTCCCGATATCTATTTATACTAACCTGTTTGCCCAGTTACACAATGGGGCCGACTTGTCTAGCTAGGTACATCCACAATATAATATATATTTCAGGGCCGACCCCACACATGGTCAATAACCCATCAGCAAGTATACATACTTGCGACACTTGTCAATACACATGATGACACTTCCTTATAGAGGAATAACACATCTCTTATAAGGGTACAATAAATATATATGAAATACATAGATGAAATACATTCCGAAGTTACATATACATCAACAAGAGAAACCCCTACGGGCCGCATGGGACCCACATCTACACACACATGTCATATACTTGTCAGCACTGCATAAAAAAAAAATCATAAAGATACAAAAATTAAAAAATACAAGGGTTTTGTTCTTACCGATGTCTCCCCATGTTGTACCCTCGGGCAGCACTAAGTCGGGATCCCCTTTGAAATCTGTACCGCCGTACAAGTAGTCCTCAACCATGAGTAACTGGCGTTCCAGCCAGCTGAAGAAATCGAGACCAAAGCTGATGATAGGGCCCCCACCATGATGGGCCATCACCTCTTCCCATTTGAGCATGTGTGGATCCCTAGGATCCCTTTCATCTAGTCGTATCTATGAGAGCAAGAGAGGGATCCGCTCCAATAGGAACGATATCATGATCGATCCGTACCCGAACTGCTTGAGCTCTCCCCACCGACACTTGGTTAACTGAGCTCGGATGTTGGCGAGGAGACCCTCGCACCAGTTGAAGATCGTGGGGGACATACACTCCTCCGCATAGAGCATCTGAGTCCGAGTGGCCATGTGTGGGCTTGGCTCCCCACCACTCTAGTAATAGTAAACAATATGGCACGCAGTGGGTGGTTTACAACATCCCTAATGGGAATCTTCCCACTAGAGGATCGAGCATGAGCAGTACAATGCTGCATCACCATGTCATCAATAGTGCGATCACTATCTCGTGATCCAGTGAGAACAACAGGGTCCCCTCTCTGGGACAGACAGGTAAGGAAATAGATGTCCTCAACATCTATAGTGAGGATGTTTTCACTGATCATAAAGAGTTGCTGGGCCGCATCCCAGCACCGAAGCATGTGTTTCAGTAGCGGGATTTGGACCCTCATGCCCTGAATCTCAAAGAAATTGAGCAAACCACAGTTTCTCAAAGCATTCATGCATTGTGGATCTTCGGCAGCTTGTACATCTTGCACCTCGTGTTCCCTTTCCCGCCACTCTAATACCATATTTGCTTGCTATCAACCTGCCAAAGTGGGAATTTAAACACTGTTAGACCTTACTTCAACCACGGGAAGTCCACCTTTTGGGTTTAATTTGATGGTTGGTATATGCGTTTCCACTGTTGCACTGTGCTATTAGACACAGTGAGATGACGTCGCACTCCATGTTTTCGGGACTTGCGCCAAGTAGGTCTCGTTGCAGTTCCCGAAAGGGAAGACTGCGACGAGCCGAGGGCACAATAGCCCTCCATAAATCCATAAAAAAACCTAAAAAATGGACCTAAAATCAAAATGTATTCCACTAAAATTTTGTTGGATGAAGTGTAGGCTTACCTGCTCTAGACGGTGGATGAAATGGCGGCTTGTAGCTCCCGGAGTCAATGAATGAAATCTTGGCTTCAAATTGGCACTTCTTCTCCCAAATTGGCAAATGAAACAATGGTGACTATATTTGACCCATTTTTCTATTTATAAATGAAATAGAATATTATTTTTTCAAATATTTGATGCTTTGAGGTCATTTGCTATAGTTTTGATCACCTTTAATCATATTTGGAATATCGGTTGACTATTTGACCTAGTTTCCAAGTGTGTAGGGGTTGTTAAGTGGTATTTTGTGTCGTTTCTCACATTACAACGGTCATCTCTGGTATGAACTCTCCCTTGAATGTTTTATCATTATTTTGCAACGGTTAGATTGTAATTATTTTATGATGATGAGATTACTCTTCTTTTGTTCTCGTGCTCTTAAAACTATGAGAATAAGTATTGAGTTGCGATTTATCACTTTTCCGGGCTGGTTAAACTCCTACGGAAAAGGATACCCCTCGGAGTCTACCTTTAAGCTCTTTTCAGGCTCTCAAAAAATGAAAATATTTCCAAGCGAACTTGTCACGTTCACGCTTGTTAAAGTATTTGAATGGTCGTCTTCCTGGTGATAGTTTACCCCTTTTTCGGACCAGGGGGCACTACTTATGAAAAAGGTATACTCCAGCCAATCATGACTAGAAGAGTCCTCTCCCGTGTTGTTTTACCCTTTTTTGGGCGATGAGGATAACTTTACGAAAAAGGACCGTTGGAGTCTTCTTTAGTTCTTTTCAGACTCTCTAAATATGAAATGACGACCGAGTTTACCTTCTATGGACTCGTTAAACTCTTACATTGAAGGGCCCGCCATGGGATGAACCCCTCCTATACCAGGTTCGAAAAATATTTGGGATTGGACTCATCTATGAGATGAGCTATACCGAGCATCTGGTTACCCTAATCAAGCTCGTAAAAAACACATGAGGCACTCATCATTCATGATGGGGAAAAAGGAAAGCTTTTATGTTACACACTTTACTAGTGGCAGTACGTAGTCGTTCTTGAACATGGCACTCATATGCATTTGCATACTATACTTGGATCATCCGTTTGTCCTCGAGTTTTACCTACTTCCTGAGTCTTGTTACTTTTTTGAGTTATTCAAAGAAAGCTCCCCTCATCTGTTGCATTAGGATTTAGTGTCGTACTCATCATGTAAATACTGCCAAGTCATGCCATGCCCATGTTCAAGAATACGTCTACCATTTATCATCTACAATCAGTACGCCCGTCACTTTGTCGTTCTACTCTGAGTTAGTCTTGCGTGTTACTACACCATCCGATCTACTCTACACATCTTTTGTCATGTTTCGTGTCGATTGATGGGGGATTCATCATGGCCCTCCTTCGATGGACTCAACCTTGTCGACTTCAGCTCATCTTCCGAGGATCGAATCTAGAAACCAACCAAGTACCTTGGTCTTGCATGCCTCAATGGCAGGTTACCTCGCTTTCAACATGAGCCTACATCATTGGCTCTTGATTGAAAGATTTCATCTTGCGTTTGAATTCAACTCACTTATTCACGCTTGGTGATATGTACTGTGATACCTTGGGAATATTTGACATTAATGGTGATCTCCCTCGTGCTTGTTAATGGTAATCAAGCGGTTTCTACCATGTTCGACATCAAGACATTTGTAATCACATGGTTAGATTCGTATCATTGCGGGTTCGGCTTGAAGACCCTGGGTAATCATATTTTACCCAGGTTGCGATGGAGTTTGTATTGAGTCATATTACATGGATCCACATTTGTATTGGTCGTGGCTGTGTTATCATCTCATCATGGATCTACGCTTGTGTCTAGTAGCCATGATTGTGTTCAGTCGGTCATTACTACCATGGATATGCATTGTATTAGTCAGAAGCCATGTTGTGAGTCATTTGAGACTATGTACTCAGATTCAAGTTGTACTGCAGCAACGTCTTTCGTCCGACAAGTCCATTGCCATTCCTTCTATCAAAGCATTTCACCTGTCTATTTTCAAATAGCTTCATGCTTTGGGGGGCATTCTGTTACACCTAAAATCTTCCCATCATGAGTTTCAGTGTATACACCCCTGGGGTTACCTTGATTAAGTGATTAACCTGGAAGGATTTGTACCCATTTGTACTAGCTTTTGAGAGGTCTTCGCAGGTTGCACTCATGCAACATGCGACATCGCATCTTGCTCCATTGTAGGGTGCGACGAAGTCAGTTAAATGGAAAAATAGCTTCTTCGAGCTTCTTCTCGAAGCTTGTTGACTTGGGACCCTATCCTTGAACTCTTGGAAGAGCTGGAATTCGATTCCTATCATTTTGTAAGGATCCCTTAAGCCTATCCTATCATATCTCAACCTATCCTATCCATATCCTATCCACTTAGTCCTATTTAAATGAAGCTCACTCCCATCCCAAAGGGAGGAAGTCTATGGTACTCTTATGCTGGTGAAACTAAACCCAACAGATCTAACACTCTAGCTTGGGGAACATCCACTTCTCTCTAGGAGATTTGGCATGGCTTGTTGGAAGGAGTTTGCAACGTTAAGGCAATGGTTGTAATCCTCTTTTCTATTGTACTTATCCTCTCTTCAATGCAGTTAATATAATTGCTTTCCATAAATGTTGTCTCTTTGATGATGTTTAGAGTTTTCCTCCTTAACTGTTAACTTAGATCTGTCATATGAGATATATGCTTTCACCTCTCATGGTCTGTCACATGTTCGACAGGGTTTAGCTACTCGCAATTTGGCAGCGCTGGAGCATTGGATCAACGAAGGATAAAGGGTTCTACAAATCTAAGGTAAACGATCTACTCTTACATTTGTACTTCTATACGATCTAGGAAAGTATTTTATGTTTTGTCCTATTTGTTCTAGACTTACGTTAAGCTAGGGAGATTAGGCTTTGAGTCCGCTCTCGGTAGATTGTCCGGGAAACAGTGTACTTTATCATAAATTTAGTCCCTTGGGCCCGAAAAAGTGTGAAACAATACCTGGAAAAAATCTTCTAGTTAAATTTTGACTAGAGTATTCATTTTTTGTAAATAGTCCAACCAGTCCGAAAAAGGGGTAAACTATCACCGGAAAGAAAACCTTTCTTATACTTTTACAAGCTTGAAAGAATCAAGTTTGCTTGGCGATATTTTCCTATTTTGGGAGTCTGAAAAGAGATTAAAGAGACTCCAAGGAGGTAATTTTTTTGTAAAGGTTTTACGAGCCCTAAAAATCAATAAAAGTATACTCGACACATTTTTACTTGGCTTTTAACAAGCACGACCATGGTATCAAAAGTGCTCGGAATATTTTTCATGTTTGAATTCAGAGCATGAAAAAGGAAAAAGTAAGCTCAATGCATATTTTTCATGTTTTTTAACCAGAGCATGAAAAAGTGAAAAGTAAGCTCGACACCATCTTACTATTTTTAGTGAGCTCAAAGATAGGTTGGAAGAATGCTCATGGTATCTGCTTGTTTTTTTAGTGATATTGGAACAAGAAATGAATTATGCTTGGGATAGTTTTCATGGTTTAGTGAGCTCAAAACAAAAAATAAGTATGCTAAAAAAGATTCCCATTGGTGGATGTTCTCCCAGCATGATACCCAGAGTTGGTACATGCCCCCATCTTTATTCTATAAGTAAATGACTTAATTCCAACATTATGTGGAGAGTCTATTGAGTTGAATTCAACATGATGTCTCGAGGTCAAATACATGCCCCCCAAGCTTTGTTTCATTCACCTAGTCTGCTTTTTCATCCGATTAAACTCATGGCTACTAATATGAATATGTTCACTAGAGACGAAGGAGGATCAAGTTTCATAGGCAGATGAAAAGAAGGTCCAGGTACTAATTCTAGTGGAATACTCGATTCAATGGGAAAGGAATCTATTTCATTTTTTAATGAGCTTGACACAGATAAGGAACCATGCTCGTGATGGCATATTTGATTTTTAATGAGCTTGACATAGGAAGAGAACTATGCTCATAGTATCTGTTTCATTTTTTAACGAGCTTGACATGGGAATAGAAATCTGCTCATAGTGAGTTGTTTCATTTTTTAACAAGCTTGACACGGGAAGGGAACTATGCTCGTGATGACCTGTTTCATTTTTTACACAAACTCGAAACCAAAAAGAAAGTATGCTTGGGTTTGGTTTCATTTTTACACAAGCTTGAAACCAAAGATAAACTATGATTTTGATCGATGTGGACAAGGATCAAAATCCCTAGTCTCAATGATTCAGATCTAGAACAAAAAGGGACAAATTGTACAAACCTTTACCTAGGTCAATGAAATAGTAATAATAGATAAGTATAGAGAGAAATTACCTCTTATACAATAGCTATATTTATGATCCAAGAGCATTCACAATCTATCCTTGCATATAAGAGAACCTACTACATATCAAGACAAGGCAACAACAACTGAAATAGAAATAGTACGATTGACCTATGCAAGTGACCAAGGAATCTTACAATATATGAACATGAACATCAGATGTATGGGGAAGAAAATACAATTGTATTAAGAGTAGCAGAAAGAGAGTAAGAGAGTACAATCGTTTGGGCCTTGGTGTTGTAGCTTCTTCTTAATGGGTTCTTCTTGCTCCAACAATTCAAGTCACCTTCACCTTGAATATAAAGAACTTCAAGAGTCTCAAAGTCTAGGGATATTTCTCCAGCATTTACCTACTTCTAATCTTCCTCTCCTCACCCATGGCCCAAGACATCAATTTATAGGACAATGTGGATAGGGAGAGGTTGAGAAAAGTGAGGGAGTCAAGCAAGATCCATAACAATAGGAGGGAAAGGATATCATTCGAGATTTCTCTCTAGAAGCTTCTTGAAACCCTGTTTTTTTCCGTGGAGAAATCGACATGGTTTGTAGTGGAGCAACATGCACCAAAATGGATCAACGCGAGTTGCTATGAAGACACCCTTCATCATCGACACGAGTTTCTAGTGCAGCAAAGTGCATCGATGGGATTTGATGCACGCTGCTAGTAGAGAAAATCGCATCGAATTCACACAATAAGTTAAGCTGCAAGGTAAATCAAACTAGGATCATCCATCATGACAGTGACTTTAGGGATTGTGGCAACACACGAAAAAATTCCATGTAACAAATTTTCTAGAATGAAGGGTGTGGACCTCTTCACTTGCAAAGGACAATATACCATAAATCAACTACCTAACAATTAACAACCTAGTTAAGAGAAAAAGGAAAAAAATGAAGTGGAGTCGCCATAATACCGTTGTGGGAAATTATTCAAAAATATGTGCAACCTCTCCCACTTTGGGTGAATCCCTTGAGGTTGTTGACTAGTCCCAGTATTTAGAAACATAAAGCAAATTTGATACCCCTAAAGTAGATCCTGCAAGGCTTTGTTAGTGAAATATAACCAAAATAACTTGAAATGATAAAAGGGAACAAGAGGGTGCAAAACCACAACAAAGAACCAATGCATGAACCACTTTAGATTTCCCAATGGTCAAGAAAATACATGCGGTGTCACCTAGAAGGTGAAGGATTCAAAGGGAAGCCAACAATCTCCCTTATGGAGGCCTATTTTTTCCACACTAAATGCTATATATCTCAAAGAATCAATGGAAAGAAGCACTTGCCCCTTGAAGGAAGGAGGCAAGAGAGCTTGGAGAATGCCAAAAAATATGAAGAGATGGGTTATAAGGAAGCTCTAATACAATTTCTACAACATAACCTTGCTCTTGGTTTCTCCTCTAAGATGCATGGCCATGGATTCCTTTAATACACTAAGAGGTGGCCAAGAAACAACTAGATCTAAGTGTGAACCCCATCACCTCATGAACTAGCTTCAAGGTACACAATAGGGGCTATCGAATTCCAATCTATCATTTTGAGAAGACAAATTCGAATTTGTGTTGGTGATGGGACTTAATGAGCCTTTAATGTGCATCCAGTGGTTGATATCTCACCATTTTGACAGTCACGCATATATAGGAGGGAAATATGCGCAAGAATCACTTAGGCGTAGAATTGGTAATATGTGCAGTCGTGCACCTAAACAGCGATAGCGACACACTATCCTATCTTTTGATTGTTCTTTGGAATTTCTAGGCTCATATTGCTTCTTGGATGTGATGAGGATGTCTTCGGTGGGATGCATGCTATATCCTAATGATTCCTTACTATGTGAATTGAAAAAAAATTGCATGTGTGTGAGATTTATGTGTTAACACATATACATGTGTTTCTCAAGAAATCATCTACGAATGAAACGTAGTACACATATTTACCTAGTGATGGAAGAGGAATAGGTCCAAACACATCACTCTGTATCAACTCCAAGATTCATTTTTATTTTGTATAACCATATGTGTATCTTACATTATTCTATTTACGATATATACAATGTTTATAGAAATCAAAATCTAAAGAAAAACCAAACATACCTTCAACCATACATTCACCATGTAATTCTCAAAGGATCTTCTCTCTAGTATGTCCCAATATTTGATGTTATAGCATTGTCTTCTATCTAGGGATAGTAAGTGTAACAACCATAAAGTAACACACTCAATTTTTTTTATTTATCATCGCATTTACATTTTTTACAAAGTGACATTTATGATTTAGGACACTTATATATGTCATCTCTAGTATTTGCTTATGCATTTGTCTGAAGTTTGTAAATATGTCCCTTAATGACATTGAGTATTGGATTTTATTGAATTTTTCAAATTGTTGTTTTCTCATTGGTTTAAAATATACATAGATAGATAGGTTAGATCTTAACCTTGACGAGAGTGGAACTGTGCCATTTATTCTCATCCTATGCATGCATGGTTATTAATACATGAACGCGGTCTTTTATGGACACAATACTAAAACAACTCCTTATTTTTGTAGTAATCTATGACATGAATGATCTTGTTATTAATAATGAATAATAACATTAATTGCATCCATTCTTTGTTCATCTATTAATCCATGAGTAGATATTCATATTTTTTTCATGCTTGTTTTTTTAACACTTATTCCCCTCTAACAAGATCCTAAGCACAAGATCTAACATAAATAATATATGTTTTTTTTTCCCACGAAAAAAAGCATACTATTGATATTCAGTGTTGAATCAAATAGTACATGATACAATCGGTCAAGTCTATCTTACCCAAGATGTCCCTCATCAACAAAGATCTGCAGTAACCCCCCATCATACACAAAAACAAAATCTACAAGTTTTTTCTGAAAACATCAAGTGTTCAAAAAAGAAACTAATCCAGAAAATACATATTTCCAGAATCTACAAGCTGGTTTTCCACCAGTTCTTCCCACTGCAAGTAACCAATCTCACCATCCAATGCTGCTTTAGACAAATGATCAGCCTGTGAATTAAATTCACGGTATATATGTTCTACCTTGTAAGTGTATAAATAGTTGAGTTCAAATTTCGTTCTATTGCACCAATATACCAGATTCAGAACCTGCAAATCAAACTCTCCTTTGGCTCATTTGATTGTGACTCTTGAGTCGCCAAAAATCTTCACCTGTCCCAGACCAAAATGATTTGCAACCCGAGCAACACACCATAAGGCCGCAAGCTCTACCTTCATGTTAGTACCTCTTCCACAATTCATGCAAAGGGTAAATTAATAGTCCTTACTAAGGAAAATGATCCCTCCAACTCCAAAAACTCCCATGTTTGCAGCTCCATCAAATAATAAGACTGGATCATCTATTGTGAAATGAAAATCCCCTAAATTGCGCATGGCAGGAATTTTCTGTACACTTTGATATTTCAAATAAAGACAAAGTGTAGAATTGTAAGTAGCATCCAAAATAGGAGAAATATCTTCAAATAAAGCTTTGTTCCGTGTCCTCCAAATCGACCAACAGACGAAGATAGGTAGTGTAGAATGAGCTTTGCAAGTTCTCAGCCAAATTTCAGTGAGGTTTCCACATTGCTGCCTCCCCAACACACCAAAATACCAAGTGTCTGATAGAATTTATCCCACGGACTGCAAATAAATGTACATTCCACAAAGAGATGTAAAGTGGATTCTGAGAAGCATCTACACAGAGTACATCTATTAGGACCCACCCATCCAATTCTAGCAAGATTGTCCCAGGCTTTTAGCCTGTCCTGTAACAGAAACCAAATAAAACACTTTAGCTTGAGAGGGATATCCCAATGCCAAATAACCTTGTACCACCAATGATTAGGATATATGCATCTGCGCTTGATAATACATCTATAAGCAGAGCTCGCCGTGATCATACCTGTAATCTCATTTCCAACCCAGACCAATTCATCTTCAATAGGGAAAATACAAACCCCAACCTCATTTAGTGCATGAGTGTATGAATCCCATTCACTAGCAAATTCACGGGGCAAGTGCAGATCTGTCGAATTAGACCAATAACCAATCACATTATTTTTAATAACAGAATTCAGGGTAAACAGACCCGCACCCCTCAACACAGATAGTAGCTCATCAAAAAGTTTGTGAGCACTATTCAGTCTCATTATGGGGTCCATACCAATAGCCACCTCTCGACCGTTCCCAACTTTCCAACAAATATCCAAAGCAAGCCAACTGTTAACTTTCAAAAATCCATTCCAGATAGGTGAGACCCCCCACATCCGTTTCTGTGGATTCCATAGCCAGTGAGAAATCTTAGACTTGATATATTTCTATTGAATGACCTTCGTCCAGAGAGAAGAGCCCATAATAGCTCTCCAAAAGATTTTCAGTTTGAGAGCCTCACTAAATACATAAATGTTCAAGATTCCCCAGCCCCCAGCATTGAAAGGCAAAGCAAGCCTTTCCCACCCAACCATAGATAGATTCGATTTTCTCAAGCCACCAGTCCATAAGAAGTTGAAGATAAGTCTTCTTAAAGTGTTGATAACCGCACAAGGTACTGGCAATAAATAAAACCAATAAACAGGTGTACTAATGAGTACAGATTTTACCAATGTTAGCTTAACCCCAATATATAGAAGCCTATACGTCCAATGAGAAATAATCGATTCAAATTTTTTAACTAACCACTGCCAGTCTTTAATAAGATAACCATTAGGTTTGAGATGATAGCCCATATATGTAAAACCCTCAAAGATCTCGAAAAACTGAAATGGAAACAGTGCTTGTATCTCCAACAATTTATCTTCCTCAATCAGATTACCATAGAGACAGGACTTACGAAGACTGAACCGCATACCAGAATCCTTGCAAAACTCATCAATAATACCCTTATATAACCTCCAGTCCTCCAATGAATCACTTCTAGCAATCAAGACATCATCCACAAATAAAACATGTGTAAGAAAATAATCCTTTGAAATTTTTAAACCTTTAATCTTTCCATCTAGATATGCCTTAGTGATCAATCTACTAAGCCCTTCAATCACTAATAAAAAGAGTATAGGAGACATTGAACAACCCTATCTAATGCCTCTAGAATAGCTGAAAAATGAAGTAGGAGCACCATTGACAAAAACAACAATGTTCATCGTACTCACACATGCCATGATTCAATTAATAGCTAGTGCTGGCACACCAATATGAATCAACACAATTCTAAGAAAATCCCAACTGACTCGGTCATATGCCTTCTCCAAATCCATCTTAAGTAAAACTGCCTTCCGTTTATTACATTTTATAGTGTGAAGCATCTCCTGTGTAATACCAACTGCATCATGAATTTGTCGGTCTTGCAGAAAACCAAAAATGGAGCAAAAAAACTCCGTTCTGAAGAAAAAGAAACTACCAAAAGGACCCAGTGCCCACCGAAAACTGAGGCCAAGAATGGAAAAATCCAAATAAAGTAAACCTACAAAATGGACAGAAAATCATCGAGTAAAAAAGGCGGGTAGAAAACAGTAGACGTAAACACAACATTCCCACTTTTTTTATACTTGGCTGGTACTAAGTTGGTTCGTATAGAACCAACTGGACTCCAAGTTTCCGCTGCTCAGAACCACCACATCACCCAGTCTTTCCTGTCCAATCCTGCAGAAATCCAAACCGAAACCCTAACGAGAGCCATCCTCCTTTCTATAAATAATATATGTTGTAAAGCATTAAAGGCATCGCACTTCATATATATATATATATGTTAAACAATATTAACATATTATTAGCATGGCACTACATTAGCCCACCCTTAACACATATTAATATCTTGTGGATCATATATGTAGGTTTACAACTATACTATAGTTGACCCATCATATAAGACCAACTATTTACATATGGTTGTCGTGCAAACATGGAGAGGGTTGTGAGACAAGCCTAGGGCTTCATCTATTGCTCGACAATGGTCAACACTTCATTTTGTGTAAACACTAAAGCATTGTTAAATATTTCCACCGATCCATCCTTAACTACAACCTCGATGATGGCATGTGATAACTGGCACTCAAATCGCTCCGGTATTCCGGCGATCGACGATGGATAGTTTTCCAGCGAGGCACAGTTCCACCCTTTTTGGTTATTTTTTTGGAATTTTGATGATCTGTATCGTCTTAAAATGGGCCAAAACCCCTAGGGGCACAGTTCCATGGCATAGTTCCGCAGTAAATGGGGTGGAACTACGATTCCGCCAATTTTTATAATCGGATCTAGGGAACAAATCGCCAGAAAAGCAGGGGGATTTGAGTGCCAATTATCCCACGCCCTCAAGGATGACATGGAGGGTTGTTGTGATAGTACTGGTACTTGTTGAATTGGAAATGTATGAGTGTAACATTGGCACTTCGTACAATTTTTATAAAGACATTGTACAATGCATTGAGTACACAACATTGAATTCGACCTTGGATAGGTTAACTTCTCCCTTCTAGAACATTTTGTTTTCATTTGAAGAGTTTGTGGGAGAGGCGCAGCCTCCTCCGTAAGGGTTTGAACCCAAGAGGGTTTCACCATGAACAATATCATTTCATGGATTGGCCCTTTGTCTTCCTAGCTCAATGATTTGTATATAATGGAGGTAGTGTTTGTTCCGTGCTCCTGACAGTCCTTGCATGACACAACATGGATTCTCCCTTCATATTGTCGACCATCCGACATGCCACTTAGCCATACTTAGGTAAAGATTTTACATTTTCGTTGTGATTTTTATATTGTTAATTGTATTTATTATTTGTTGTAATGTAAACACTGATATTAATATATGATTTAGCCTTGCAAGTAAAGGCGTTGGTTTGATGGATGATGCAGGTAATATTCACGTGTCGAGTCGTGGTCGTTAACTCCTGAAGGCTTTCGCTTTTCCAGGTATGCCAAAGTATTTGGCCTCTTCGTGAGGAGGGCTTCGACCCAATTATAGTTCCAGAGCTTCTTACATTTTCTCTAAAGGGAAACTATAGTGGCTCGACCACTCAGTTGTCACTGTAATTTTATTTTGAACAAATTAATAAAAGGAAGGTTTGAATCTATAAATTCACAGTGAAATGTAACAAGGGTTACTCAATTCAATATATACGATTTGTTTATTTATTCTATAGATTTGTTTACAATAATAAATCATTTAATTATTAGCATAGAAACTCTTTTATTAGGTTCGATTTATAATTCTTATTTGATTATATACGAATTTGTTATGCATTCTATTTAAATTATAATACTTATATAAAGAGAGAAATATTTAAATTTCTTTTATAAAGAACCATAGAAAATATAACATTAACTTAATATAAGATAGATGATAGATGTAGACAATGATAAAGATTTAAAGATTTATACAGTCGAAATTCAAGCATATAGTATCATTTTGTTTATAGATATGACTGATAAAAAGAATAAGAGTTTACTTATAGCATTTCAGTATTGAAATATCAAACATAAATAACTAAATTGTATGGCATAAAACTAGTTAGGAGCCTTCATAGTATAATTTAATACTTCAATAATATAAAAATAGTTAATCAAGTAGAGTTATTCTCTAAATAATCTTATGCGGATGTAAGATTTAAAAGTATTCCTTAATAGAGTATTAGAAATGGATTCATAAACAACCTATAAATATGAAGTAGATATGTAAATAGACTTATAAACAGTGTAAATACATAAGATGTATCTGCTAAAGAATTCCTAAATATTTTGTTATTTAAGGATAACCATTGTCCTCTGTAACAATAGAATGAATAAGAAAGAATAGACTATACATATTTTTCTTCTAGAAAACTATAAATAAGGATATATATACTTAACAACTTAATGCAACCAACTTGTTATGTAACTTCCACGTTCCTGCCAACCGTAGATTCTTGAACTGTTCTACAACTTCTGTCCAGTGAATCACTCCCGAGCCGAGGCAAGTGTAGCTAGGGTTTTACCCCTAGCTTGTGCCAATGAGCACCTACTAAGGAGAATGGACTCCTTAGTAGCAGTTCAGTATATTAAACTAATTATGCAAAAACAAAAAATTAAATTGTTTCTAAGACAAGCATGAAGCATAAACACCAAAATGAAAGAATGACTTTGTATTGATGTTACCTTGAGTGTCAAGGTTGGTGAAGCCCTTTGCAGTGTCCAAGAGGATGCTCCAAGCTTCTGAATGCTCCTTCTCCTTCTCCAATGTTGGGGATGGGCCAAAGATGGCTCTCAAGGTGAAAATAGTTCAAAGGTGAACTAGGGTTTCGAGAGAGATTTTGGCAGAGTAAGGGTGCTTGTGATTGTGGATATGGAATAAGGGATCTCCATCACCTATTTATAGTTTTTTGGTGGTGGAGTGCTGACCCATGGTTTTAGGAAACACATGGTTTTATGCAGCTGTATAGGGTTTTTTCCTCCTTTTCCTCATTATTTTATATTTTTATTCCCTTTTTAGGGGATTTTTGCTATTTTTGGAGGAAAAGGGGGTTTTTTAGCCTTTTTAAGGCTATTTTGATGGTTTTTTGGCCTTTTGGAGGCATTTTAGGCCTTTTGGAGGCTTTTTAATGGGTTTTTTGGGATTTTAATGGAAATATGGTAGGAAAATGGACAAATGAGCCATATAATGTGGTAAATGAGCTAGTGAGCACTTTTTGGGTGTTAACAGATTGCCCCCTGATGTGCGAGGGCAGGAGCTCATCGTATGGCCGATGGACATCATAAGTCATGAATGGTTTTCCTGGGATGTGGAGAGAAGAGAAGAAACAAACTGGAGCCCGGAACAACGATCCCGAACAACTGCAAGAGCTAAAAGTACATAACCTCAATAAAGGCTGAGGAATCATATGATCATATGGACGAGGCGGGCATTCCCATGCTCGTATCAGGATATAACATAATAACAATGGGGTCCAAAAATGGGGACCTGAAATATACATGACCTCAAATACTGACTGAGGAATAATCTCAATGTATGGACGAGGCGGGCATACCCATGCTCGTATCAAGATACATAAATATAACTGTAAGGCCCGAAAAAAGGGGGACCTGTAAGATACATGACCACTGTGTACATCATAAGAGTCCAGAGGGGACACAAATCTGGGACATACTGCTGAGCGGATCATGTGTGAACTGCAGAACTGGTGCACCGGAACAATCAACAGTGCTACTGAGTGTGGTACCAAAGGAACTGATGGGCTGCTGGATCATAGTGACTGGGGTCATACTCTCCATGGTACACTGGACTGGAACTGAAATGGGTACTCAAGGAAGCAGAGAACTGGATGGCTTCCGAATACAATCGCCAACGCAGCCCGGACATCCACGGGAACATACAACTGGGCGTTCCGAAGTGACTCACCAATGTGCTAGAGTCGGGGGAAATCCGGGGTCTTCGACTAAAACTGATGGGATATAATCCTACGCGATCCTCAACGATGCGATCAAGGTGCTGAAGTCGAGCATGTGAGGAACAACCACTCGGAGAGGCAATGATGTCTCCTCTCAGAATGATCCGTAGGCACTTACCACAGATGGTGATAAGTCCAAGGCGTAGGGACCTCTGGGCCTATCCTCTGGAATAGAGGAGCTGTCGTCGACAGAGGGAGACCTGCCCCTATCAAGGCAATGATGTTTCCTCGACAGGAGCGCGAGGTACAAGACCGAAATGTGAGAGTGCTGATGGCAGGACTGATAAACTGTGGTGGGATAACTGGGCAAGTAGAGCGGGTGGACTCAAACTTCCTTTGTTCAGAGTATGGTAATGGAAATGATCTGGCAGCATATGAAACTGACTAAGGGGAAAGGGATCATAGCTGTAATGGCTCAGGGAGAGTGACTGGTCTGAGGGAGACTCAAACTGGTATATAATGGCAGGAGACTGCAGAATACTCTGAACAAAGGCGACCTGATTGGGGGTGCTGCCGAGATGATCGATCATAGTGCCAGGAGGCACGGGAGGGGACTTCTTCATGGGTTAAGGAACGAGAAGAAGCGTGTGGATAAAATGATACTGTCGTGTGGATTTTACGAGCCCAGGACAGTTCATGCTCGTGGTTGCTTTCAATTTTAAGGAGTCTGAAAGCGATAAGAAGACTCTGAGATGATGGAATGGTACTGTCGTGTGGATTTTACGAGCCCAGGACAGTGCATGCTCGTGGTTGCTTTCAATTTTAGAGAGTCTGAAAGCAAGTAAGAAGACTCCAGGGGGTTGCTTTTTCGTAGATTTAGTCTCCAAGGCCCAAAGAAGCATAAAAGGATGCAATGAAGAACTCTTCTAGCCGGTGTGACTAGAGTATTCCTTTTTCGTAATTAGTCTACCAGGTCCGGAAAAGGGTTAAACTTATACCAGATAGACGCCCTTTCAGGTACTTTAACGAGCATGAAAGGAAGCAAGATTGCTCGGCGATCTTTTCATTCTTTTAGGAGTCAGAAAAGAGCTTAACGGAAACTCCCTAAGTGCCTTTTTCGTAAAGGACTTGTCCGGCCCGAAAAAGGGATAAAATTATACCGAACAAAAGGAATGGCCAGGCAAGGAGGAAGTGTTCAATCAAGGTTGAGTAATGATGACCAAGAACGAGGGTAGGTGGGAACACTGATGGACCTCCTTGCGGGGTAGATGAAATGGTGGAAAAATAACGAGACATTTGCAGTATGACAGGAGTGAATGGTTCAGGTAAAAATGTGGAACAATCCGACAGCGGCCGATGTGGCGCGCAAACCGAGGCAGCAAGGTGTTGGGACACAATGTTGAAATTGTACCAGGTGAGAGCGAGAAATGATCTCAAGCATCATCACGAGCTCGGAAAAATGAATCCGGCAATATAAAGGATGTCAAAAACGGGTGGCGGCCGATGTGGCACGCAAACCGAGGTGACGGGGGCATTTTGAAAAAAGCCCGGAAAATCTGGAGGTGAGAGCGAGAAATGATCTCAAGCGTCATCACCAGCTCGGAAAAATGAATCCGATGATATAAAATATGTAAAAATCGGAGAACGGCCGATGTGGCACGCAAACCGAGGCGACTAGTGGCGTCTGAAAAATGGGTAAAAAATGACAGGACAAAAATAATGCAACGAGGTGACCATCATGACGGTCACGTCGCGCTGATTCCAGTGGTGGAAACGGTTTGTAAAACGGATGCCGTATGGGGCCAGAATGACCAAAACAAGAAAAAGTCAACTGACTATAAATAGTGGTGGGTCCAACATGACATGTGTCATTTGTACTTTGTTGACTTTGACTTGTGAGGTGAGTGTACTAGAGCTTAGGTGGCATTTCTGGACGATCCGTCTGGCTGTTTGCAGATCCGCGAGATACAGGTATTTCGTGAAACTTATACCTGCATATTTTTTCGGGTTGGGGGTTGGGTAGTGGGTCCCAGGGTTGACTTGTACGGTCCACGGGGGGTGGACCGCGGGTTAGGGGGACGAAACCGCGGTGGAAGACCGCGAGTTTCGGGCCGAACCATGCGGTTGGAGACCGCGGGATTCTTGGATGGAACCGCGGTCGAGTACCGCGAGTTCCAAGGAGGAACACGCGGTTCCCAACCGGGGGTTTAGGGCTTGACAGGCGCGGTTGGGAACCGTGACTATGTGCCTGACAGCCGCGGTCGGAAACCACGGCAAGAAACCCGAAAGCCGCGGTTTTGGGCCGAGCTTTTAGGGCTTTTGGGAGGGGGAAAAGTATTTTGCTTAAGTTGTCATGAGACTGATGAGTTCACTTTGTGTGATTGGCAGGATGCCCCAGGTTCTCTGGAGAGAGCGGGAGATCCCTGATGAGACTATGCGTTTCATCCGAGAGAACCGCCATGTGCGGTCAGTGCTGGGGTTGTGCGGACTTTTGAAGTTCGCACAGATACCTATGATACGGACAGCAACATTGTTGCTGAACCGTCTGATCAGCTTCTGGGAGCCGGACATACAGGCGTTCCGGGTACAGGGGGAGAGGGTAGACCTTACCCTCACTGATGTTTACTTTCTGACGGGGTTACCCTGCTTGGGCAGGGTGGCAGATACACAGCCGCGGGTTGCCGCGGACGTCGACATGGAGGACATGTTGGAGAGGTACTGCGGTCAGGACGCGAGGGTGCATAGGAATGCACTCCTGGTTAGGGACCTACAGGAGCCGGCAGTGCAGGCCATGGCGGCGTGTATGGTGAGGGTATTGGGTTCCCAGTCACCAGAGAAGGTGTCTGGGGGGCAGATGCAGATGGTAGAGCGCGTCTTAGATGGGACGTACTACGCCTGGGGCCAGATGTTCCTGACCTGCGTTCAGCGGCAGCTGACGGCAGCGAAGGAAGATGGCAAGGGCTTTTGCTTTGGGTCCTTCCTATGTGCCTTCTTTATGGAGAGGGTACCCACACTGCGGCCACGGGTGCCGATCAGGGCAGGAGGGATGAGGGAGCCGAGGATGGTCCGTTGGGGTGAGATGATGCGCCGCCGTGGTGGTGGCGACGTGGGCAGATATTTTACGCAGGAGTTGTACCTGCAGTGGCTCTAGATACCGTTGACGCTGGACGACTTCCCGTATCGAGATATGGACTTCACGGGAGATCCGGAGGCGCCACGAGCACCAGGACAGGCATGGGGTCCTGATGGTACGTATGTGTTTTTATTTCATGTTATGTATGTCAATTTCTTATAGATATGATAGTCGATGGATATACTTTGACTGACATATGGTTGATTGTGCAGATGTGGGACCGAGGCCACCTCCAGGGTATGTGGCGCGGCAGGGTATTGTGGCCGTTCCAGCTCTGCCTGGACGAGGAGAGGTGCGGCGCCGGGACCCAGAGGTGACTCTAGAGTCTGTACGGGAGCTGCTAGATCGGTTATTGATAGGAGTGACCGACGAGGGTTGGCGAGATGTCGATCCGGATGTGGTACGGGATTGCATGGGGGCACCCCGTGAGTTTAGGTCCATCGCGATTCGGGTGGTGATTTTGGTGGACCGGGCTCGGGCACAGGAGGCCGGAGGCGAGGAGGACTTGCCGGAGGAGGAGCGAGGGGAGGACTCAGAGGCAGCCGATGCTGGCAGTGATGCAGGATACGACTCTCATTAGGGAGTGCAGGGGACTCCCCCCGAGTTTTGTAGCTACGGCATGTATGTAGATGAGGTTGTAGGCATGTATAGCCATTTTTTGTATAGCTGAGTACAGGGGTACTCAGGACATGTATAGCACTGAACATGTATATTTTTTGAGAGATATATATATGCACGTGGATGCACCTTTTTATATGATGTGGTTTTATTTGTACGCACGTGGATGCGCTTTATGTGTTATGATATGTTTATGTTGCACGTGGATGCAAGTAGGTTAGGATGTTAGGCACATGGATGCCCCTTGTGTATTTTATGTGATGTGACATGATATATGTTTGTTTAGGCACGTGGATGCCCCTATGGATATGCATGTGGTGTATGTACAGGGATGCAAATGTAGATGCGATGCAATCTTTTTGGGTTTTTATATGTATTTTTATGAGGTGCTATGGGATGATGATGCATGATGTTACATGGTGTGATTGATATGCCAGTCTAGGATGTTGTTGGCCATTTGGTCTGCGACACGATTTTGAGCTCTGGGGACATGTGTGAATGTGATGGATTCAAATTGTCGACTGAGTTGTTTTGTGCGCAGGAATTTTCTAAAAAGGCAAGGATCACGCACCTGGTAGCAGTTGTTGAGCTGGGAGACAAGTAGCTGGGAGTCAAGGAACACATGAAGGTGACTTATGCCCATTTGGAGGGCGGCGGTCAGGAGACCGGTCACGGCATCATACTCCGCCTGGTTATTGGTAGCAGCGCCTATACATATTCCGTCAAGGTGAATCATCTCGTTGGAAGGGGAGTACAAGACCCATGCTGCAGAAGCCAGGTTGGGAGACCAGCGGCTTGCGCCGTCAGCGAAGCCAGTGTAACTAGGTGGAAGATGGTCCATCTGTAATCATGCAGAAAGGATGAATGTAAGATGATGGTAAAAAAGTGAAAAACAAAAAAGAGAGCAAACTGTACAATGCGGACCAAAATGGGGCCGCAAATTATTCTATGGATAGAGATTCCGTAGGATGCAACCCATCATGGGGGTTGCGTAAAGGGAGGCCTTTAGAGTTGGTTTCAGTAAGAACATGGAGTTCCTCTGGCCGTGTGTCTATGTGATGTTTGAGAATGGCGGGGTGGAACCCAGGCATTCTGTTAGAGGGCCAAGCAAAGACATCACGGAACTCTTGGAAGAGTTGTATATAATCCTCAATCTCCCGATCGCTGCAGGAGACTCCTAAAGTGATGAGTTCAGGGGCATATCCTGGGAACTTTGATGGAGAAAGAGGATGTTGTTTTTGACGAACGGGGGTTACATCAGGCCATGTGTCAATGTGGTGCTCTATAATTGCGGGATCAAGACCAGGCATTTCGGTATAAGACCAGGCAAAGACATCACGGAATTCTTTGAAAAGGTGTGTGTAGTCCTCAATCTCTTGTTTACTGCAGAATGCTCCTAACGTAATGAGTTCAGGAGCACGACCTGGAGCAGCAATATCAACTTGGATGACAGGTGAGATGTTGGCCATGTTGCCCTCCTCGAAGGCATCAGGAGCAGGAATAGGGTCCTTGAACCAGTCAACCTTGGTGGGGAGGAAGTCTTTGGATTCGACCGCGTATTGGGTAGCGGTGCTAGAGGAAGACGCTTCTGGGATGAAATAGGAACGGTGGTGCATATCATCCCAAGGATAATCCGGGGCAGTTAGGGCCTCAAGAATCTCCTCATCAGTACGGAAAGTCTGCGTCGTCAAATCGGTTGACGAGGGGGTAGTAGAAGTGTTGGTTGAAGAGATCATGTAGATGATATTAACCTCTTCGGAAGGGGGAGAGACCGGGGGGTAGATCTCCTCAATGGTAGGTGGTGCCGTCTCAAGGTCCAGATTGTTCATCTCGTAAAGAGCCGCTCTGTAATCCGGGAGATCGGGACAATGATGTGAATAGTGCCCGTAAATACCGCAGATGGCGCATGAGTGGTTGGTACGTAGGGACTTATCTTTAGGCTTAGGAGTAGGGTTGAGTTCGACAGTTGGGATGTTGGGGTCATCATCGAGCATTTGCATGTGCTTCTGTAATGCAGGTAACTGTGGGCATTGGTGGGTCGCATGGCCCAACTCGTCACACAGCGAGCATTTGGGAGGAGCACGAAACACTGGAGGGTTCTTTACTGTCTTTGGAGGTGGGGCAGCAGTGTAAGGTTGTGGACCTCTGCCCCCAGTGGGTTGAGGAGGAAGAGGAGTTGTCGTGGAGGACGAAGGGGTAGAGACACCGGGAGGTGGCTGAGTGGTAGTAGCCATGGGTTGCACTGGCTGGAGGACGACATCTGGTGTCGGCGGGCGAACGGGAGGCGAAAGATACCATACAGGTAATCCCAAGGTTAACCCAGGGAGGCTAAGGATAGCCATGACCGGGGCGCTTACTACTCCTGCTGGAGGAACTAGGAAGGGGATCGTATGGATCGGTGTAACACCAATGTGACTAGGTACCAATGGTGGTTTAGGCAACAAGGACGGTTGATTGTTAGGTGGTAGGATGTCATGGGACAAGGTACATAAGTCAGACATTTCGGGCGTAGATGACGGTGGAGGAATGGATTGAAAGGTGGAGGTCATCGGCGCGTCTGAGTAGACTCCAGGCCCCGTAGAGGAAACAAACGAGGTGGTGGCACTAGAAACAGGTTGTTCAACCATGGGGAGAACATTTTCAGGTGCCGCGGGAGCACTGGGATCATAGTAAGTGAGCTGGTCAATCTTAACCACGCGTCCTTCATGGGGGAACATCATGGTGCGAAAGACAGAAGAGGCAACCGCCCGCATGGCATACATGTAGCTGCGGCCAAGTAGAAGGTTGTAATCCAATTGGGCATTGATTACCTCTATGTCAATAAGGACTGTTTTACCACCTAACTGGACAGGAACGTTGGGCAGGAGGCCTTGGGGCTGGGCCGAACGACCGTCGTAGGCACGTAACGCAGTGGTGGACTGCTGGAGAGGAGGGGATCCTAGCTTCTGCCATACAAAGGTAGACATAACGCATGTGGAGGCACCCTCATCGATGATGCACCGATGGATAACAAGATTCCTAACGGAGACTGTAACTTGGAAGGCTAAGCTGGAAGGTAGGCGTGGTTCAGACTGGTCTAAATCAAACGCCATCAAATGTGAATCAGTTGGGTCAATCCCCCCGATGGCGGAAAGTAAAGTCTTGCGCTGGGAAGGGCAGTTCTTCAAGACTTCTAACGCAGACATGGCTGCGGGAGATTGGGCTAGGTCGTCTACAATGTTGTAGTTTGACGCAGCGCGCGCGTTAGGGTTATTGTTGATTCGGCGCAGTGGGAAACGAGGTGCTTTCGCAGCGCCGTCTGTGGGAGGCGGAGGGATACGTAACGCCTGATCGGTGGGGTGGGCGTTAGTAGTTTTATCCGTGGGAGTGGCTTCAGAGGTGGAGCCATATTGGTTCCGACGGGTCTGGAGGTTGACGTCAGCTGATGACATCATCAATAAGTGGTGGGTACCTGAGTCAAACATGGGTTGATCAGGGGCAGCGTAGGTGATCTGTTGTTGTTGGGGTTGCACGTTAGCTTGAGGGGCCAACGGCTGAGTGTTTACCACGCCTTGGGTCGGTAAGGGGTTTTGCAGCACCAAAGGGGGTTGCTGAGGTTGGGGGGGGTTGGGCGGTGCTTGGGGAGCCGCATGCCCTTGGCGATGGGCCTCGTCAACCCAAAGCTGCCGAGCTCGCTCCAAGTGTGGGCAAGCATGGGTGTAATGTCCATAGACCCCGCAAATAGAACAAGGGTGGTTCGTTCGCAGATTGGGGTTTTTGGCCTGCTTGGGCGGGCGATCAGGGTTTTGATTAGCGGGGGCCGCATTGTTATTGTCAGGGGGATTAGCCGGTTGACCAGCTTGGTCCGCAGGTTGGTTATTTCCCCGATTACGGCCTTTGCCGCGGTTCTGTTGGCCCTGGTTACGTTGGTTATTCTGGTTTTGCTGCGGGTTATGTTGGGCGTAAACTTGCCCTTGGGCAGCAGGTGGATTTTGAGGTTGTGCAGGTGCAGGAGCAGGCTGCGGAGGATGATATGTAGGTTGAGGCTGAGCAGGTGCGGCAACTTGAGGGGGTTGCTGATAGGACTGCGGAGCAGGTTGTGGATGTGCCGCAGGGGCTGCCTGGGGCGGATAATAGGCTGGTGGGGCTTGTGAAGGCGCAGGAGCTGAGGCAGCCTGCTGATGGTAGTAAGGCTGAGGGGCGACTGGAGGAGCATAAGCAGGAGTCGCATACCCGAAGCACTGTGGTGGACATGAGGGCCCATGGGAATGGTGATGTGTCATGGGAGCATATGAGTTGGTTGCTCCAGACTGTGAAGTAGCCCTCGACAGGTCGGGGCCAGGGGTAGGACGTGCTATAGAAAATGGTTGGGGATGCGAAGAAACACGGCCAATGATACCATCTGCAGCGTGGGATGCCCCCGGCGCATCATGATGGGAGGACTCGCCGCGAGGGGCGTCAGGTATAATGGTATAAAGGTAACCCGACTGGGCGTAAATGAGGTCGAACTGCTGTGCCTTAAGGATGGCCTCTTCTTCAGACTGGGGTCTTTCTGAAGCTACATCCTTAGCGATGACAGGAAGCAGGGACTTGAGGAACCAATCGAGGAAGATACGGTCATCTAGTTTAATCTTGCATAAGCTACGGCGTCTACGCCACTCATGGATGTGGTCCGTGATATGGGTAGCCGTGTTTTGTCTACAAGATAGAAGGATCTCAACGCCCGCGTCATAGCGGACTGGCAACTGGAAGAACTGCAGGAAGGTCGAGGCCAGGGAAGAAAAGGTGGCGTGGGTCCCATGAGGCTGCTCAATATACCACTTGGCTGCAGAGCCAGTGAAGGTGCGCTGTAAGAGACGGAGGCGAACAGAGTCATCCACAATGGAGTTAGAGGAACACCATAGGTGGAAAGACATGATGTGGTTCTGTGGGTCCTCACCGGCCTTACCCTCGAATTTAGGGATGTCAGAGGGTAGTTTGGTAGGCATATGAGGCCACATAGGGTCGTGTCGAATAGGATCGTTGGTCAATCTGGCCAGGTCAGGTAGGTTGAGGCTAGCCATGAATGGCAAACTGGAAGAAGGCTGCGACATAGTAGTGCTATGGACCAAGTTGGGGCCAGTGCCCCCAAGTGGAGGGACAAGATTTAGGGTGGTGCCCCCGAGTGGGGGAACTGAGGTAGTGGAGGATGGTCCAGCACCACCATGGGTAGTGTGAGCCACTGATGTAGTGGGGATAAGTATTCCCGCTGTGGGAATAGGTACCGTGAGGGGAACGGTAGATGGTTGCCCCATGGAGGGCATACCAAAAACAGGTGTAGTAACTGGTGTAGTGGTGGATGTGCCACCAATGGTCCCTATGACAAATGGAGTGGAAGTCGTGCCAGCCATGGGGCTAGTAGGGGCAGTATAAATAGGGTTCTCAGACTCTTCGTCAGAATCAGAGGTAAAGTAAGGTGCGTCACTATCGGGTGACGGAGACCTACGTCGCTGACGAGTGGAGTCAAGTGACAAGGCTCTAGATCTGTGATGAGTGGTATCAACGGACAATGATCGGAATCTATGACGAGTGGTGTCAAGAGAACCGTGCTGTGGGGGCTCGCCCCTGAGGCGCCGAGAATGTCTCGGGGACTCAATGGTGACAGATGGTGTTTAAGTCTCTGTGGGTTGAAGTGAGTATAAAAACAGCTCAAAAATCCTAATGCAACCGAGTGTGCAGAAGGAGAGCTAAAAAGCAAGGCACTCAGGCCAACAACCAACTCAAAACACCCACTGCAACAGCTGTGCTACAATAGGTGGAGTAACAACAAAGATGGTCAGAATACCAACAAGCAGCAGGTTTCCTAAAAAAGAAAAATGGTGGACTCACTAGACCAAGGGAGGTAAAGGAGCATGCAAACACCTAGCTAAAAGTATTCTGACTTAACTAAACATATCCTCTGCAAGGTGATGAAATCCAAGTCAGACAATATGAGTAGGAAAGCCAAGTGGCTATGATATCCCCCTACCGGGAGGGATACCGGGTAGTCAATCCTAGAAGAATGGCAACTAAGATACCCCGTTCATGACACGTCCAGAAAGGTGAATCTGCCGTTTAGTTCGTTGACCGCAATACCCCTATACAGGGATATCCCGCGAACCGCGAAAGGTAGCCCTTCGGTTACTGAATGGAGTGCGGTATTCCACTCAGGCCTCCGGAACCAGTCTCCCGACTTCAACCCTCCTAAGGGAGAGGCCCTCTGATAAACTGGTCGTGACCGTGCCAAAAAGTACTAGGGGATTTTGGTTCCCTAGTTGGACAACAACTATGTCTCAAGTGAAATAACCAAGGGGTGTTATTGGAAGCCTATCCCCCTGATCCTACCTAACTACAATGATTCTTTTGTGTTCCCCAAGTGGGGTTAGAATGTTGGTTTAGTTAGGTACTTTTTAAGGCTCACTTGATTTAATGTGACAGAGTGTGTGCTCGTGAGGTGTTGAACCCAAAAACAGAAGTGCCACAAGGGAGGGCAACTTCCAATCTATCAATAATGCTGAAATTGATTCTTTTAATTTGCAAAATTTTCTGAAATAAAAATACTGAAATTTTAAAAAGATTCTGTAAAAGGAACAGAAATTATGTTGCAGAAAGGCTGTAAGGAAGTAGGCTGCAGGTGGGACAGAGGGCTGTTCAAATGCAGAAAATATTGCAGCAAGAGGGGCTGGGCTCAAAAACAGAAAAAGAGCAGAAATCAGACCGCGGGTCTGTGGCGGATCAGAACAGGCCGACCGCGGGTTTAAGGGAAACAGCGACGGTCAGGTCGCGGCTATCGGGCCAACAGAGGCAGTCGGGACGCAGGAAACAGGGGAAAAGGCACAGTCGGGTCGCGGCTATCGGGCCAACAGTGGCAGTCGGGACGCAGGAAAAATGGAAAAAGACACAGTCGGGTCGCGGCAAAAGGGCTAATCAAGCGCAGTCAGGACGCGCGAAAGAGGCAGAAAGCCGCAGTCGCGACGCAGGAAAAAGGCCGACAGGCGCAGTCAGATCGCGGCAAACAGGCTGATTAGCCACGGTCGGATCGCAGGTAACAGACTTGAATCCGCCGACAGAGCGTCGGAAGCAGTCTGAGAGCCACAGTCGGATCGCGGGTAAAGGCCTGAAAGGCGCGGTCGGGACGCGACTGCAGAGGAAAAAGACGCGGTATGCAGCGGCCGAAAGGGACAGCCGAAAGAAAAAATTTAAAAACGGAAACCAGAAATTCGAAAACTAGGGGAGTCGCCAAAACTGTAGCTAGGGTTTTACCCCTAGCTTGTGCCAATGAGCACCTACTAAGGAGAATGGACTCCTTAGTAGCAGTTCAGTATATTAAACTAATTATGCAAAAACAAAAAATTAAATTGTTTCTAAGACAAGCATGAAGCATAAACACCAAAATGAAAGAATGACTTTGTATTGATGTTACCTTGAGTGTCAAGGTTGGTGAAGCCCTTTGCAGTGTCCAAGAGGATGCTCCAAGCTTCTGAATGCTCCTTCTCCTTCTCCAATGTTGGGGATGGGCCAAAGATGGCTCTCAAGGTGAAAATAGTTCAAAGGTGAACTAGGGTTTCGAGAGAGATTTTGGCAGAGTAAGGGTGCTTGTGATTGTGGATATGGAATAAGGGATCTCCATCACCTATTTATAGTTTTTTGGTGGTGGAGTGCTGACCCATGGTTTTAGGAAACACATGGTTTTATGCAGCTGTATAGGGTTTTTTCCTCCTTTTCCTCATTATTTTATATTTTTATTCCCTTTTTAGGGGATTTTTGCTATTTTTGGAGGAAAAGGGGGTTTTTTAGCCTTTTTTAGGCTATTTTGATGGTTTTTTGGCCTTTTGGAGGCATTTTAGGCCTTTTGGAGGCTTTTTAATGGGTTTTTTGGGATTTTAATGGAAATATGGTAGGAAAATGGACAAATGAGCCATATAATGTGGTAAATGAGCTAGTGAGCACTTTTTGGGTGTTAACAGCAAGCAATGTAGAAGAAAAATGACTGAGGGAATATTTATTATCTAAATGATTTACTACTGCTGAGAATTCACAAGGTTTTTTACCAGCTCTATGAATTCCCAGTAATTTAGATTCCAATAACAGTCCCTCCCAGACAAACCATGTTTTTGTTCATGGTCAATGAGCTCTCAAGGAATTCAACTAAACCCTCCTATAACTTGGAACCATTGCCTCATGTAATGTTCTTTCCTTGCCCTAGTATGATTAAGAGGAAGGCTATGTTCACATTTAGGATTCTCTCTCTTAGATAGGAAAAGATGCCTCTTTTTCTCTCTTGTCTTCGTTTTATTCTTTTCTTTATTTTCAAGAAGTAGTTAGGTTTTCTTTCGAATTCTCTCCATTTATTTTTATACTTTATTTATTTAATCTCTGCTTTTACTAACCATGTTTAACTTCCTTTTTATTTTTTTTAGGTTTTCTTAGTACTTCATTTCCTTCTAGTAGGCTTGAATCCTCTTCATAACTGGATGTTCCCCAACACGTTTTGAAGTTTAAGTAGATAAAATCATATAGATAATCACATCAATAATTACTTATGATGTATTAGAGTCTTCAAATCAACATAAAAAGAAAATGTATGTAAGTCCTCCAAGACTTTATTAACAAGGGGGTACAAACTTGGGATATTACATCCAACCTCCCTTAAAAACAACATCTTCCCAATGTTAGCAACTTTTATTTTCAGCTTTGGAAGAGGGAAGGATATGCTTTTATCATAGCATCTTCCCTTTCCCATGTGGCCTCTTTAGGACCGAAGTGCTTCCATTGCACTCTTAGTTGGAAAATGGATTGTTTCTATAACTGTACTTCTTTCTTATCCAGTATACAAAGGGGATATGGTAGGAATTCTCCTTCTAGTTCTACCTAAAACAAGTTCTGATCAATTATGTGTTTACAATCATAAACATATTTATTTAGTAAATATACATTAAAGACATTGTGAACTTGAACATGAGAAGGTAAAGCAAGTTGATAAGCCACAAGACCTATCTTAGCCAAAATTTCAAATGGACCGCAATATCTAGGATCTAATTTTCTCCACTTCGCCAAATTTAGAGATCTTCTTTTTTCTTTAAATTTTATATATAGATTCTCTCCAATCTGATACTCTTTATCTTTTCTAGTTTTTTCAGCGTATATTTTTCGTCTGTCTTGTGCCTCTTTCAAATTATGTTGTATTTTGCTTACTAGATGTTCTAAATCTTTTAGTAAATATGGTCCCAACATCAACCTGTCGACTGGGTTGTCCCAAGTCACGGGATTCCTGCATTTCATTCCATACAAAAATTCAAACCAAGTCATCATTGTGGATGTTTAATATCCATTGTTACATGCAAATTTTGCTTTGTGTATGTAGTCTACCTAGGGTGTTGGATTATGCATCACATACATCCTAAGCATATCTTCTAGAATTTGGTTAACAAATTATATTTTCCCATCTGTTTATGGGTGATAAGCAGAGCTGGAATTTAGTTGAGTATCAATTCAACAAAATAAATCTTTCCAAAAGTTCCCTGTGAACTTTGTGTCGCTATCAGATATGATATTTTTTGGTATGCCATGAATTCTGAAAATTTCTTTTAGGAAAATGTCTCAATATGTATTGCTTTGTAGGTTGATTTTACAGGGACAAAATGTGCAACCTTTGAAAGTTTATAAACTACTACGAAGATTGAGTCATTTTTCTTTTTACTTTTAGGTAACCCAATGATAAAATCCATGCTGATGACCTCCCACTTCCATTTAGGGATGGGAAGGGGATGAAGTAATCCAACTAGATGTCGGTGTTCATCCTTAACTACTTCAAATTCTTGACATATTGATATATATTGTGCTACATATGTTTTCATTTTAGGCTAAAAGTAATGTTTTTTGGTAGCAAAGATCATATTTTGATATCTGGGGTGTCTCGAATAAGTTTTTTTATGAAATTCATCTAATTTGTAAGATCTAATATTTGTTGTTTATGTGATATAAAGCCTGTTTTTAGACCACTACATGCCTTTTTCATCAATTCTGAATTCTTGTTGTTGCTGTCCCAACTCACTTTTATGCAATTTTCTTTTTATTTATGCATAAAATCTGTCATTTTCTGAAGCTGTCCTAATTCTATCATACAAATCAAATTCAATTTGACTAGCTAATAATTCATAAATCACATGTATTTGATTGCTTAATGCATCTACCACTTTGTTTTATTTTCCTTTGATGTGTTTTACTTCAAAATTATATTCACCAAGGAAGGCTAGCCATCTTTCCTACCTTGCATTTAAGTTTTGTTGTTAAAAAAAGTACTTTAGTCCCATGTTATCACTTTTAAGAAAAAACTTCGATAATGTAGTAAGTTCTAGATCATGCATATCATAGTTACATCCATGCTCCTTAAGCTTTCTCGATTCATAGGAAGTGACGCAATCATTTTTCTTAAGGACTCCACCTAGTCCTTCTTTACAAGTGTCGATGCATACAACAAAATTTCCATTTGGATCAACAATATTTAGGATAGGAGCAATTGTAAGTAAATGTTTTAGTTGACGAAAACTTGCCTCACACTTTTCTATCCAAATAAAGCTTGTTTCCTTTTTTTGCAAAGATGTTATGGGGTATGCAATTCTCGAAAAGTTCTCAATGAAATTTCGGTAGTGTCCCGCAAGACCCATAAAGGACCTAATATCCGATACATTAGTAGGGGTAGGCCAATAAAAGATGACCTTGATATTATCGGTGTCTACGAATATGCCTTCTTCTGAAATGATGTGTCCTAAGTATTGGATTTGCTTCTTATAAAAATCACATTTTCTAAACTTAGCATATAATTGATGTTCTCTCAATACTTGCAAAAAATCCTTAAATGTTCCTCATGCTCTTTTTCATCCTTAGAATATATAAGTATGTTGTCAATAGAGACTAATACAAAATTATCTAAATAATGATGGAATATGTTGCTCATCATACACATAAAGGTAACATGAGCATTTGTAAGGCCAAATGGTCCTTAGAATATATAAGTATGTCATCAATAGAGACTAATACAAAATTATCTAAATAATGATGGAATATGTTGCTCATCATACACATAAAGGTAACAAGAGCATTTGTAAGGCCAAATGGCATCACTACGAAGTCGTAGTGTCCATATTTGGTATTGAATGTTTTTTTACTTATATCCTCTGTTCGGATCCTAACTTGGTGATATCCAGATCTTAGATCAATCTTAGAAAATATTTTAGCTCCTCCAACTTGATCGAACAATTCATCTATTCTGGGTAATGGGTATCTGGTTTTAGTTGTCAATTTGTTCAAACTAGCGATAATCAATGCACATTCTCACTGTCCCATATTTCTTCTTTACAAAAAGGATAGGATCTCTCCATAGGGACACACTGGGCCTAATATATCCTTTTTCAATGAGTTCCTGTAGTTTCATTTTAAGTTCAACTAATTCTGTTACACTCATGCGATATGGTGCTTTTGAAACAAGCATTGCTATGGGTACAAGTCCTATAAAGAAATCTAAATCTCTCTTTGGTGGAAGCCTAGGTATTTATTCAAGGAAGAAATATTTGAATTCATTTAAGACTAGGAATTCTTCTAATTTATTTTTGGTCCCTTCATTATAAGTTTGAATGTCAACAACATATAATTTGCATCCCTTTTGAGCACACCTTTTGGTTTACAAAGATAAAATTTATCTAACTAAAATTTTCCTAGCTACCCCACATACCCATTTTTGAATTCCTTCTTCATCAACACAAGTGAAAGTATTATCTAAGAAGTTAAGTACCACAGGGTGTTTCTCTAACCAGTTCATTCCTATTAAAAAGTGATACAAACCCAAGGGTAGTATGTTCAAGTTTATTGTTGTGTTCATTCCATTAATATATAAAGGATAGTCCTTAACCAATTCTGATATTTTTCTTTTTGTACCTATAGCTAACTGAACTAGCCAAGGTTTGGTGTTCTTACTTTTATCTATTTGACACGCATCCACTATTTTGGAAGAATCATAACTACGACAGGCTCTTGGTTCTATCAAAATAGAAATTGGTTTTGTAAAGAGATTACCTTCAATATCTACCAAAGTAGATTGATGATCTTCCTTCCTGCCTTCCAGAACAATGCATATCCTAGGAGTTTTAGCAATGCCATCCATTGTTAAATCTTCTTGTATGTTGTTCAAAATTTTATTGTTTTTTTGCGAGTAGTATTTATAATAATGGGCACCTTGACATCCCCAACATTTCAAAATCCATGATACTATTTTGTTTCCTGCATAAGTGGTTGGTTTATTCCCACTTTGGTATGGCATATTTGACTGAAATTCACTTCTGCTGAAATTTCTATTGTTTATAAAACTGTTGATCTTTATTTTTGTAAGGAGGTGGCTTAAAGTATTTCCTTCTACTATATGGAATTTTTTTTATGCTTTTTTTATTATATATTTTTAGATCTTTATCGACTATGCCTATAACAAATTCTAGATTTATATAGTGCTTCTTCTAGAGTCTTAGGTGCATCAAATTCAATTTTGTCTTTGAAATCTGGCGGAAGACAACTAAAAAATTGTTGAATCTTGATTTTTTCATCTCTAATGTAAGGAACATAATGTAGTAGTTCAAGGAATTGGTTGATTAGACTGTCCATTTTCATAGATCCCATTTTTAGTTCATGAAACACTTTGATCTTTTTATCGTAAAATATTTTAGGCATGTATTTATCCTTAAACATATTTTTGACGTGTTTCCAATTAACCTTTTTCTCTTTCAGATTTTTAGTCAACTTTAAGTCTCTCCACCATCTTGCATCCCTTCCATTTAAGTTGTTAATGGATTAATAAGCTTTCAACTTGCTTGGATAGGCATACACTTTGAAATACTTTGGAATTCCTAACAACCACTCTTCAACTTTCTCACATGAGTCCAAATCACCATCAAAAGTTGTTTCCTTTATTTTCTTAAACTCCCCCTGCAATCCTCTATTGCTTGAATATTTGTGCTTTTTCTTGGGATAAGAGGAACATGTATATGAAGAACTACTATTTTAATTGTGTAGTTTAATTTCAGAAGATGAATTAGAGTTTGAAGTAGACATAGCTAAAAATTTAGGTCCCTAACTTCTAGCTCTTTTTTCTTTATAAGGGCCTTTTACTGTATTGCTAGAAGTATGCGTAGGTTGCTTATTATTCTTAATTTCAGTTAAGGTTTGTAATAGGGAAGCATTTAAATCTCGTTGTTCCTCTTTGTCTTTTATATTATCATCCTTAAAACTTTGAAATTCTATTTTTAAACTTTGTACAATTTCTAACCTTTCTGAGGGTGTGGCAGCTTTCCGACTTTCATTTAAGTCCACCCATAAATCATCCTTCCGAGGTGGGGAGTGAAGGTTTCCTTGTTGGTTGGAATTTCTTTCACCACTCATTTTTGTTCATAACTAGTTTCGTTGTCTTGGGATTTGTTGTTGATCTATAATTTCTTCTTACGGTGCTAAAGCTTCCCAAGTCCTTTCAAATTCTACCCTCTTTCTTGTTGTATTAATTTCCAAGTTGAATAGCTGAGATGAAATTGAATTCTGATTTCCTAGATCATTTGGAAGATCTAGTTTTGTTTTCCTTGGCAGCATCATCTACTTTATGGTGTGAAGAAAGAGAACATCTTTGACAAAGTGATGTTTATGATTTAGGACACTTATATATGTCATATCTTGTTTTTTCTTATGCATTTGCCTGCAGTTTGTAAATATTGTCCCTTAATGACTTTCAATATTGGATTTATTCACTTATTTAAATGGATGGTTTCTCTATGGTTTAGTGTATACATAAATAGACATGTTAGTTCTTAACCTTGGCAAGAATGGAGCTATGCCATTTACTCTCATCATATGTATACATGGTTATTAATACTTGAACGTATTATTTCATGGACACAATACTAAAACAAATCCTTATTTGTCTAGTAATCTATGACATGAATGATCTTGTTATTCATAATGAATAAATACATTAATTGCATCCATTCTTCGTTCATCTATTAATCCATGGGTGGATATTCATATTAGTTTCGTGATTTTTTTAACACTTATTTTCCCCCTAAGGAGATCATAAACCCAAGACCTAACATAAATAATATATGTTGTAAAGCATTAAAGTCACAACACTTCATATATATATGTTAAATAGTATTAACATATTATTAGCATGACACTACATTAGCCTGCCCTTAACACATATTAATATGTTTTGGATTTATATGTAGGTTTATGACTACACTATAGTCAACCCATCATATAATACCAACTATTTGCATATGGTTGTCCTGTAAACATGGAGAGGGTTGTGAGACAAGCCTAGGGATTTGTCTCTTGCTCGACAATTGTCCACACTTCGTTTTTTGTAAACACTAAAGAACTGTTAACATATGTCCATTGATCCATCCTTAACTAAAGGGGGGGTTGTTTTGATAGTACTAGAACTTCATGAATTGACAATCTATGAGCGTAGAACCTGGCACTTTGTACAACATTGATAAAGAGACTATACAATGCATTGAATTCGACCTTGGATAGGTTAACCTTTCCCTTCTAGCACATTCGTTTTCATTTGGAGATGTTATGGGAGAGACTCAGCCTCCTCTACGAGGGTTTGATGCCCAGAGGGTTTCACCATGAAGAATATCAGTTTAGTGCTCGTCCCTTTGTCTTCCTAGATCAATGCTTTGTATATAATGGATGTATCATTTTTTTCGTTCTCCTAATAGTCCTTACAGGATATGGCTTGGATTCTCCCTTCATATTGTCGACCATTTGATAGGCCATTTGGCCATTCTCAGGTAAATATTTTACATATTTGTTCTGATTTTTATATTGTTAAATATATTTAGTATTTGTTATAATGTAAACATTGATATTAATATATGGTTTAACCTTGCAAGTAAATGTGTTGGTTCAAGGGAAATTGAGGATAATGTTCACTTTTCCAGTCATGGTCGTTAACTCCAAAAGTATTTTTCTCTTTCAGGTATGCCAAAGTATTTGGCCTCTTCGTGAGGAGGGTTTAGACCCAATGATAGTACTAGATCTTCTTACATTTTTCTCTAAAGGATAAATGGAAATTGTAGTGGCTTGACCACTCATTTGTCACTATAATATTCTTTTAAAAAAATGAATAGAAAGTGAGTTTGAATCTATTATTTCACCACGAAATGTAACAAGGGTTCCTCCATTTAATATGTGTGTGTGTGTGTTTGAAAGTTACAAGGCATTGTTTTGCTGGTACATTATGTTCATTATTAACGAGTTTTGTTAATCGTTTAAATATGTTACTGGATACTTTGTATGGTCATTTTATTTACTATGTACCCAAGTTGTTAGGTAAGGCCCGAGGTTTTGACCCTTGTTATAACTTTTAGTCTGTTTGTTTTCATATATTTACTCCAAGTCATTTGAAATGGAATTGTATTATGATCTTTATGCTCATCAACATGAATGCATGTACAAGGCTCGTTGACATAGCTTGTGAATGCATATATTATACAATTTTATTGTATAGTTTATGAAAGGGTTATCCCAATGATTTCCTTTGGACTATTCATCCTTCTCATGTCTGGTAATGTATATATATTTTAGATTTCGATGCTTCATAGCTTGTATTAATATTATAATTTAAATAATATTTTTACCCTTTAGGGGTTTTGACCTTTGGTCATTTTGTATAAAAAATTTCCTTGTTTACATACTAAATTGAACAATAGCCTATAGGTGTAAAAACCTGTTGCACTAAACATGTAAACAATGTAAAATCGATATAAATCATGGTTAGGAGCTCAAGGCAAGGCCCCACTATCGATTTGGAAATTAAAAATCTATGCATGTGGATCTCATGTTAGGATGGAACAATGGAAATTATATATATGATGCAAATTGTATTTTAATAAAAATACCAACAACTAGCTATGCAATGCAATAAGAGTACGACGTCATGATTTTTGCAAGGATTAGGGAGGGAAATATTCAAACCCTTGAATCCAATAGTGTTAAGCCAAGTGTTAATGAGAGAACCCATGAACCATTAACTACCCATGTTGACTTATGTACCTAGTCATTTATTTCTTCCAAGAGGTGGTTGAGGTAGTTATTGTTTTGAGAAATGGAAGATATGGATGTCCAAATTTCGTGTATGGCTAAGCCATCATTTTGGAAAAATGTGTTTCGATTCCTGGGCAAGAAAAGACCCACAATTTTGCTTCCCAATCCATTATTCATCCATTTGCTTTTCTCCCTCATGTAGTTTTGTCTTGCTAGGAATTTTACTCTACGTTTTTACTATGTTTTCCTCCATTTTGTATAGATGGGAAGTAATTTTTGTGTTGTAGAATGACTAGGAGGAATGTAAAACGAGTTGGGAGTCTGTAAGATCCGTTTTTGTTACTCAGTTTCCCATGTTCATGTTGGGAATTCGACCTGTAACTTTCAGTGGTTGTTTTTCTATCTCAAAATTTGTTTTTGATGTGCCACGATTTGAAAAACCCATGGAAATCTTGTTTTGTGCATCCCATGGTTAAAATCATTTTTCCATTCCCAACATTTATGCTTGTTGTGTGTGTGTGGATATATTGTTGTGGTTTGGGTTATATGCATCCCCTATTTGGATTGAACTTGGGAGTAAGCAACCAAGAGTAGAAGATGATCCATAATTGGCTTGATAAACCTAGTGAGGAGTGTAACCTCACCAAAGATGATAGGGATTTGGATACTTTTCTATGCACATCCTGAAGAGCATTAGAAGGAAGGTATGGCCTGAGGGACTATGGAGCAGTGAAGAAAATAATTATTTTTGTTGGGTGTGTAGGTATTGTGGGCGCCAAGCTAGATAAATCTTGTGGAGGTACTAATAGCTCTGTGGTGGAGCTCACTAGCTTAGCAATTCCTTCCTTTCTACTACCTTAACAGCCTGATAAACCCAGTTGTGGACTGACTTGGATGAGATGTGATGTATGCTTATCTATATGTGAGTTTATAGGTTCCCTTTCCTTGTGGAAATACTTCCCATATCGGGGGTGGAAGTTGTGTTGAGAGATTAATGAGCACAGTTGGCCTATGGCTGGGTGGAACGTTGTAGTTGCATAGCCAGTTGCTCGGGTCAACATCATTTCAAGATAAGTACTCTCTTGTATTTCATATGCAATGTTTTTAATTGATGTTTATGCTAGAAATTGAATGTTAGATATGTGTGGATATAGTTCAATTCCACTATGTATGTTCATTTATGCATCTGCACACATGTTTTTACTTGTATGAATTTGTTAATGATGATGGGGCTAGAGTTTTTGAATATCTCGAAATTAGTGTCATGTTACATTCCTTGAGACGGATCGATGGGAGGGGATGTGACAATGTGGTATCATAGCTATGGGTTGCAACATTGGGCATGAATGGGATAAATCATGCAACTTGCAGAGGTAAGATTACTTCTTGCTAAGCACTGACTATCAGACAAAAAACAAAAAATTTCTAAGTCTTTTCCTAAGTGTGTGTCAGCGGATTTGAGCAAGTTGCACCGACATATATCGACAAGTTTTGGAGAAATTCGCTGAAGGAATTTTGGCGAAAAGAAAATAAGTATGCCGAAAGGATCAATGAAAAATTAGAAAGTTTGTCGAAAAGGAATTTCGGTGAAGAAAGGAAAAGTTCATCAATATGTTTCGGTAAAAAATTGAAAAAAGTCGTTGAAACCGTTAATGAAGAAATGGAAAAGTCGTTGAAAACCATCGTCAAAAAATTGAAAAAAATCTTCGAAACCGTCGGAGAAGAAATAGAAAAGTCACCAAAACCATCGGTGAAGAAATGAAAATAACATTGAAACAATTCGGCGAGTTTCAGAAAAGTCACTGAAAAGGGGCGTTTCAGAGCAAAAATGAAAATCCTTCCAAAACACTTTCGGCGAGTTTTGGAAAAGACATCGAAAAGGAATTTCGGAAAAGAAAGGAAAATTTATCCGATGTGTTTCGGCAAGGTTGGAGAAAAATCTTCAATGAGGATTTTCAGTAAGTTTGGAGAATCACGCTGAAACATAGAAATTAAACAATTTGTCCCCTTGAGACATCGCTGATTGTGAGAAAATTATGTGATTTGACAAAATTGTCAATATGGATTGTTCCCATAATGCATGAAACAAAAATTATATATTTCTAAGAGTATAATGCAGCTAACAATTGTGTTTATGAACACGTTTTGCAGACTCTGAATCATATCGGTGATTGTTAGGGATCAACATTGAGCATAGTACAGTTGGGAAATTTTGGTCTTAGTTGGGCCAAAAGGATCGTCATCATGGATGATGCACAAGATCGCTATGAGCCTAAAATAGATGCCATGGGAGAGAACATACAGGTTGAGAATGCTGAGACTGTTGAAATATTGTAACTTCTAAGAATACTATATTTGTACTTTATTATTCCGGAGATGTTCCATTCCTCCGAGGAGACCCTATTTTATATACGGAGATATTTATTCCTCTGAGAAAGTGTGGTAACTAGGGTTATTAGATCTCCCATGTGAGGTCAGCCCCAAGTTAGCTGTTTAGGGGTTATTAGTCTCTCTTAAGAGAGATCGGCCCCATTAGGGTGAAAAGTCAGTTAGAACATGAGTATAAATAGAGGAGGTGTGTTCCTCATTTATCTCATTCATTCACTCACTCACTTGTTATTGGCGCATAAGAGAGACAGAGGTTTGCATAGGAGGAGAAGGAGCTCTTGTTGAGGACTACATCTTGTATTAGTTTGATTATCTATATTGAGGAAAGCTTTGCTGGGTTTTCTACCCCATGAGGGTTTCCCAGGGTAAATCTTTGTCTATCTTGTGATTGTGCTTCTTTTAGTGATATTTCTTGTGAAATTAGGCTAAACATAACATGGTATCAAAGCTAGCCTGAATAGGACATCTTTCACAAGGTGAAAATACCTCTCTCTCCTCCTCCGGTGAAAATTAGGGTTTCTACAAAAGTTGGAATTTTTGGATTCTGATTGCATGGCTGAATAGCCCTCCTCAAAATCAAAGTTTTGAGCCCTAGCTCAAACTTTTTGAGTGGGTAGAACTCCGGGAAAGTCAAACCCTAGTTTGGGTTTTGGACCAGAAAACTAGAAAAACAGAAAAACCAGTAAACCAGAAAAAATGCGCACTTGTGCACCAGTGAAATAGAAAAGCTGTGAACCTATGCACCAGTAAACCAGAAAAGTGAAGACCAGAAAACTAGAAATTCTGTTGCAGATCTGGAAGGTGAAAAGTTGAAGTTTCCAGAAGCAGAACACACCAGTATTCTCAATTCAAGCAAGCTCATCTCCTGGTAAGTGTTATTCTATCTCTTGAGAAACTTCAATCTCTGTGACCCCCTGGATAAGATGGCTCCAAGCACTAAGCTTGAAGACAAGTTAGAGGGTATAGAGACATTTCGGGCATGGAAATATATGATTGGTCTCATTCTTGAAGAGAATGATCTTGTCCAATATATTAAAGATGAGGTTGCAGAACCTGAGGAAGATGAAGCCAAAGAGAAGTATAGGAAGGACTTGATTAGGGAAAATAGAATCATTGCTGATTCTATCAAATACCACTTGATTCCCCAAGTGGCATCCAAGAAGACTCCAAAGGAAATGTATGATGCCCTTTCCATAATGTATGAGGGAAAGAACATCAATAGGAAGATGAACCTAAGAGCTCAATTGAAGAGCACCAAGATGAATAAAGAAGAATCTGTTCAATACTATTTCTCAAGGGTTTCCCAGTTCAAGGAACAACTATATGCTATTAGAGATACCCTTGATGAAGATGAACTAGTCATGACTTCTCTAAATGGTCTCACTAGATATTGGGAGTCATTCATCCAAACTATGTGTGCCAGAAAAGAAAGTATGAAGTTTGATGTGGTATGGGAGGATTGCATTCAATAAGAAGCTAGGGTTTCCAACAGAGAAGCCTTGCTCAAAGAAGATGACCAAGCCTTGGCCACCCACACCAAGAGAAGAAGGAATCAATCCCACTTCAAGAAGAATAGTCATGAGGAGTCTCAACCTCCACAAAGGTTTCAAAAGAAAAGGGGAACCAATCAAAGAAGAGATTGCTCCTCATTCCAATGTTTTACTTGTCACAAAATAGGACACATTGCTAAGGATTGTCCTCTAAAGAAGAAAAAGGGATTTCACAACAAAAGACATCAAGCAAATCTAGCAGAAGATGACAGTGAAGAAGAAGAGGAGGAAAGGCCTCAAAAGAAAAGATCTAAAGTAGTAGAAGAAGAAGATGTAGAAGAGTATGTTCTATTCTCTGCACTCTCTTGGGAAGTAACACTTGGAGAAGATACATGGCTCATTGATAGTGGTGCTTCAAAGCACATGACAGGTCAAAAGAAGAATCTTTCAAAACTTGAAGAGAAGACCTCTCCACAGAAGGTATCCCTAGGAGATGACTATCAATATCCCATCAAGGGAGTTGGTGAAGCAAGTTACAAACTTGATTCTGGAACCCCATTGAAGATGAAGGAGATATTATATGTACCAGGTTTGAAGAAGAAATTACTTTATATCTCAGCTTTAGATAAGAAAGGTTATAGGGTTGCATTCATAGATGGGAAAGTACTCATGTGTCCCAATGGAAAATCAATTGAGGATGCAATTGTTATTGGTGAAGAGGAAGGAGGTCTATACAAACTCAAGGGCCATCCAGAAGCTTCCCTTGTACATGAAGCCACTAGCCCAAGTGAGCTATGGCATAGGAGGCTTTCTCACATTAACTACAAAGCACTACCTCATGTGAGAAAGGTAGTTATAGGACTACCAGACTTAAAGATTGATCATTATGGCACATGCAAAGGATGTGCAAAAGGGAGGAATATCAAGAACCCATTTCCAAAGAGTGAAACAAATACTAAGAGCACCTTGGAATTAATTCATTTAGATGTTTGTAGATCAATGCCCTCCACATGTTTGAGTGGATATGAATACTATCTTACTTTTATTGATGACTATTCAAGGAAGACTTGGATATACTTTCTAAAAGGAAAGAATGAAGTCTTTGGAAAGTTCAAGGAGTTCAAAGCCTTGATAGAGAATCATTCAGAAAAGAAAATCAAAATACTCAGGACAGATAATGGCTGAGAATATACTTCAAAGGACTTTGGATATTTCTGTAAGGAAGTTGAAATCAAGAGGGATCTAACTACTCCCTACAATCCTCAACAAAATGGTGTTTTGAACAGAAATAATAGAACCATCATGGAAGCTGTAAAGACAATGATACATGATCAAGACCTACCTATGTATCTATGGGATAAAGAAAGAGTAGTGTAGGGTTGAAGACAACATAAACTTGGTTTAGATGAGAGACCACAAGTTGGGAATCCATATAGATGACAATGTGGTCTATACCAAGGGAAGATGTGTCGTTTAACAATCCAATCACCACGTGATACTCGACGATGTTATTATATGCAGGACCTAGGCAAGTTCCTCTTGATTTTATCAATTCACCGGCAGAGGAATAGAGTACCCAAGCCGTCGAGGCAAGGTTTCATGTGTGTCGGCTAGCGCCATCCACTAATCTATAACAGGTTTCCATCTACACATCCACGAAGAACATGGTATAAGCAGTCATAATCATAATGAGACCCTAACACATAAAAAGGAATGTGTTACACCAAATCAAACACACGTTATATACAATATATACATGGTATTGATGTTGGATGGCATAAGCATAGTACCGTTTAAGGTAGATCCCATTTCGAGGCTCCCCTAGGGATACTCCATCATAATCGACCAATTCATAAGCTCCTTTTTCCAACACATGCTTTACAATGTATGGGCCATGCCACATAGACTCAAGTTTACCTGCCTTCAGTTTATCGTGTTTTTGGTCATATGTCAAGACCAAATCACCCTAGTTAAAGATACGAGGTTTTACGGATTTGTCATACTGGTCCTTGATGCGTTTCTTATGTGCTTCATTAGCCAAAGATGCATCACCGCGAGTCTCATTGAGTTTGTCTAGGTATAACAATCTCTCTTCCTTAGGGATAATGTTTGATAGGAGTTCGACAACTAGTTTCAAAGACAAAATTTCACATTCAATAGGAAATATTGCTTCCAATATGTATACCAATTGAAAAGGTGTGAACCCAGTAGCAGACTTGATGGAGTTTCTATATGCCCAAAGGGATGAAAAGAGCATTAAGTACCAATTTGATCTATTGGTCCCTACCATGCATTGTATCATGGTTTTCAAGACCTTATTAATGGTCTCTACTTGACCATTCGCTTGAGGATAGTAGGGGGTTGAGTGTTCATGAAGAAAACCCAACTTAGCGCTTAGTTCAGTCACCATTTTGTTCTGGAAGTGTGAGCCATGGTCTGTGACAATGGATTGTGGAACCCCAAACCTAGAAATAACATGATTGAACATGAAGAGTGCAATATTTTTTCCATATTCATTATATGTAGGAATATCCTCGACCCATTTAGTGAAATAGTCAATTGTTACAATAGCATATGCATGCCCCCCGACCGAGGTAGGCTTATAATGAATGAAATATATGCCCCATTTTGTAAAGGGACCGATGAAAATAACTAGGTAAAGGGGTTGGATGAGTGCGCTGTTTGGAATGAAAGAATTGGCAGGGAGGACACTTCTGAACAGATTCCATGCAATCTTTAAATATGGATGGATAGAAGTATCCAGGGCATAAAATATTCTGAGTTGTAGCCATCCCAGAGAGGTGACCGCCACATGCCCCTGAGTGGCAGTCATTCAGAACATGCTTATCCTCTTCGTGATTCAAACATCATCGTAAGATCGAATCAATTCCATGGCGACATAGAGTGTCATCGATGATTAGGTAATATTTGGCATGATGGAGGATACGATGGATTTCATCGCTGGATAGGTGAGGCGTAAAGCATTGTGTTTGGAGATGCAAGGTGATATCTCCGTACCATGGATCGGAAGTACTGATCATGAACAATGACTCATCGAAAATAGATTCAATGGGCTCAGGGTCTTGATCAATATGGGGAAGATCGCAACTAAGCTCCCCGAACACTAATGAGTTTTTGGGTTTTTCCTTTTCAAATTGTAGAGTGAATTCTTGAATAATCACGATCCAATGTGAATATTTGACCCCTATTACTTGGCGATTTAATATATGGTAAATAGGGTTAGAATCAACAATAATAGTGGTTGTACGGAGTAAAATTTAATGACAAAACTTCTGGACAGCGATGACAGCTTCCAGATCCAACTTATCAACATGTGAATAACGTGTTTCAGAGTCGATAAGACCCTTGCTAAGGTATTAAATCACATGTTATTGCGCATTGCTATCCTCCTGTACTAAAACCATACCAATAGTCAAGGTAGACACAACAAGATAAAGGAGATAATCCTTGGTGTAATCAGGTGGTTGTAACACGGGTGCGTGAGTAGTGACATGCTTGAGATTGTCAAAGGATTGTTGGGCATAGTTATCCCAAATAAATGGGACATTCTTCTTTAACAATCACATATAACCTTGTGTTTTCTCCGCATAATTACACACGAAACAACACAAGTAGTTTTCCTTCCCCTGCAAACTTTGAAGTTCAATGATGTCTGCAGGTGGGGGTAGGCCTAAGATGGCCTCTACATTGATGGGATCAATGCGGATCCCATATTTTGAGATGATGAATCCAAGGAGCACTACTACAAAACATGACATTGGTGAGGGTCAAAAAATATCACCATAAGCTCACTGGTTACGTTCAAAAGAGTGTTCGTCACCAAAAAATGAACCTCACCAAAGGTGGCATCCCCAAAAGTATAAGTAATATGGTGAGGTTCAAGTTCCGTCACCAATAATAATTATTGTGACGGGTCATGTCCCTCACCATTTCCTATGAATAATAGTGGCGAGTCTTTAATGGCCCTCACTATTGATCTATATATCGATGACGTTCAAAAAGGCCTCCGTAACAAAAAATTGAATGTCACCAAAGGTGGCGTCGCCAAAAGTAAAGGTGATATGGTGATGTTCAAGTTCCGTTAGCAATAATCATTATTGTGATGGATGGTGTCCCTCACCATTTGCTATGAATAATAGTGATTTATGGTGACGAGACTTTAATAGCCCTCGCTATTTATGCATATATTGGTGACGTTCAAAAGGGCCTTTGTTACCAAAAACCGAGCATCACCAAAGGAAGCATCCCCAAAAGTAAAGGTGATATGGTGAGGTTCAAGTTATGTTAGCAATAATAATTATAATGACGGATGGTGTTCATCACCATTTGTTATGAACAATAGTTTTTTTTGGTGACGAGTCTTTAATGACCCTCACTGTAGTAACTTTTAATGATAGGCCTTTGATGGCCATCATTATTGATGGCATATATGGAGATGGTCAAAGACCGTCACCATATCCTATGAATAATAATGATGTATGGTGATGGGCTTTCGATGACCCTCACTATTGACATCATTGCTATTATCATATCAATGGTGATGGGCCCTACAAGATCATCACCAATTGTCAATTTGAAAATATTTTAATGACATGCAATTAAAAATTGTCACCATTTATATTCACTTTGAAAACAATTGTAATAGTCATTAAATTGCAAATGATTAGTATTTAATTAATGGTGATGGTCATAAAATTAAGCATCATAGTTAATTTACACATTGGTCACAGTCACATAATTAAAAATTACCATTAATTTCCACAATGATGACAATCTTAGGCATGTGTTGTTACCCATGGAGATGGCCAACGACACATTTCTATGTATAATAGTAAAGAAAAATCAAGAAGCAATGAAGAAAAGTAAAAAAGAAAGAAAAGATCAACATAAACCATCTTTTACCACAAGCCTCATAACACGCACTTAACATGCTTGATAATGTAACAAAATTGTCCTTGCAAGCTTCATGTAACTTGGGTTATCATGAAAGTAATTTTGCATAAACAATAATTTGCATGTACATGTTCCAACTTTCATATCAACGTCACCATCTACAGAGATTAACAATGATAATTCTTGTTTGATTTTCCAATCTTATGGAAAGGGTCAATATGGAGTGGTTTAAAAACTATAGGAAATCGCCTTTTCCAATAGCCTTAAACATTATTTTATCAGCATCATGGGACATGGTGGTAACTGTAACTCTTTCCTGATGACATGTTGGAACCCAATATCATTGCCCTCTACAATAGCATGTTTCTTCATAATCATTCTTGCAAAAGCAATATAGATTCAAGACACTGTTCATAATTCACATAGTCAATAGAAAAGGACAAAAGTTTAGTTACTTAAGGGTTTTTCTAAGTCATCTACAATTTTCTTACCTTCAACCATCTAGTATAACATGTGCTCTTGCTGAATAAAAATAGGGAAGGATGATGTGTCTCACACTTCTACTGGCTTTCATGTTATCATCTCCAACAATATCCACAGTTTCTTTGTCAGTTTTCAAGAACCTTGATGCAATATGTTCATCAAGTATACCAAGATAACAAACATCATTATAATTAAAATATGCAAAACTAGATCAAGAATCTTGGTTCTACATTGTCATAACAATATTCACAAAAATCAAGAGCAACTAAAGGATAAAACAAAAAAATAAAATATGTACAATATATTGCAACAAACAACACAAACCAACACTCAATGTTCTCAGAAACATTACCTTATTTACCCAATCCAACATTATTGTGCTAAAAAGGAGTGTTTGAACCTTGCTTGCATCCTCAACTTTTCCTGAAACAAGAAGATTGCCAAACTTAGAGAACATGGATATTAAATATACATATCAAATATTAGAATTCTAATAAATGGTGCGCTGATATTATTGCAGCATTTTGGATAGTAGGGTATTACTTTTGCAGGTAGTACAATCAGGCCTAGACTTGTTTTGGCAAGCTCATTGAAGAGAACTATCATGGTGGATTTGTAATCTGATTGGTCATTATTCATTTGCTAATAAGGAAGACTGTTTGCTAGGGAACACAGTTTCCAAAACCTATATGTTAATTGTCGCTCTATTCTAGAATGCTATTGGTGATTGTCCAACAGGGACATTTTTAGGGGCGAAATTTCGCCAATTGGCTATTTTTGGGGCTTTTTTTCAAAAAATAAATTCGCTATTTGGTCATTTTTAGTCTCTAATATTGCCTATATTTACATAAAATATGTTTTTTTATCACAATATCCGCCAAAATTCACAAATTTTAGTAGTAAATTGTATGTTTCATATTTAATATTCGCCTCCCTATCTATATATATGTTTTTTTCAATCCAAATTAATCACCTATAATACTATACTTAAGTATAATGTTAGAATCCTTAAAAAATACCCTGTTGTCCAGTGATTCTAATTGCAGATGATGCTACTCTATGTGATCAAGCACATGACCCATGGCCAAGGCAATAAAAAAACATCAAGGCAATGGATGACAACATTCACCACAAGGTTGCATGTCTCATGTTCTAACCTTTGATACATCGGCCATTCGTGTGAACTCGTGATTGAAATCAAGTGTCTATTTGGAATTTATTGAACTCAAGTGTCTATTCTGAGTTGTCTAAATCGATTGCATGCATTGTCCTTGTGTCTAGAATCTAACTAAAAGATTCTATTCAAGTTTCTAGTTCAGTTGCAAGACGAGTTGTGAAGTTTGAAGTTTGCATGCCAAGTTCCAACTGATGTTACAAGTGAGGTCTCTATTCAAGTCAAGTTATGTGAGTCAAGTCAAAAGGAAAGTATTGCATGTATATGAATGAGTTGAAACCCGAGTTTCTTCTTTGGATCCGTGCCTAGTATAATTAGAGCATCTGCTGATTATTTTTTTATTATTGGAAAGGTAGCACAAGAGATCAATAGTGCAGTTGATATTATTGCAGCAGTTTGGACAGTAGGGTATTACTTTTGCAGGTAGTACAGTCATGGACTATAAGGATAGGTGCAACTTGTTGATCCCATCTTCATTATGTTCTTATCTCATAAGAAAACAACCCAACAAAACCTCTCTTGACTCCATTTGACCTATTATGCATAAGCACTAATTTTGGTCCACCCATCCATTAATTTTTTATAACTCTACCATACATTTTCCTAGGGAAACCTCCCTTGTGTTGGAAATGAGTTGACCTAAAGTGAGAGATGGAGTGACTGTCGTGATAGTAGATATCCCCTTTTAATTCCTCCAAGGTTGCACTTGTGTTTTAGGGATTTACCACTTGAAGTGCAAGTTTGGGAGGTAACAATGTGCTAACTATTTTATAGCCAAGATTCTATCTACTATATCAGCTCATGCATCCTGATATATGAGATGTGAGGCACTAACATAACTTGTTCTAGTGAGTATCATTATGTGATTATACATGTATGCAATAATTTATCTAACCATACTTATTCATTCACATTTTGATGGTTATTGTTAACACCTAATATTGAAGTAATGTCATTCTTATTCAAAAGCACTACTATCGGCTTGTTGGACAACTGCAACTTAGCTATACAGAACATGGCACAAACTAAATGGTGCAAAATGACACTACTCTTTTGGTCACTTGTGCACCATTATTACAAGATCCGTGGTAGATTTCAGTGTTTATTTCATAGCTCTAGGGCCCCTTTCCACTTTCTTTCACTATCCCGACCGTAAGTGCTTGGATCTCTTATGCCCGAGGTGTTTACTCAAAGGTAGAAAACCTTACAAGATTCTTCTTGGATTCACCCCATCAAGTCGATTACCTCCTCCCAGAATATTTTGGCTTTGAGAAGTCCTGAGAGCTGCACAGACCCACCTAAGTTGGCCACAACTTGTACCAAATCAATGAGATTATGTATAAAATCATGTTCAAGAGGTGGACAACCCATACCACAAGGAAATTTAGGGGTACCCAGTTTCAGCGCAAGCTGACTTGCTATCCCAATCCAGACACCCAAACTCACATTTAGATTATTCTCGTTGTCTCAAATGTTAGGAGAGATTTTGCTAGCTATTTTCAGCCTCCTCCAAGGGTCACAAGTTTTACAAAGTAAATAAAACAACCTACACAAATGTACAAACAGGTAATACAAAGCAAAATGGTTTTCAAAGGTGACCAGATTGGATAGCCACAACAAGACTCGTTAAGAAAAATAACTTAGTCCAACTATCAACAATTGAATAGAACAAAAAATCCAAGTGCATGATATCTGAAATGGATCACTATATCTATTGTCATCATTATGGGTGATTTATGGAGTCGGAAATTAGAGATATGGCCTCATTAGGGCCATTTTATCTGATGATCTAGATTTGGCGATTTGAGGTGTATTAAAACCCCAAAATGCAGATAAGTTTTGGTACTTAGATGTACTCTTTTCAGTATTATTGTACTAGGAAATGGGGAACTATGGGGTGTTGCAGGGATTGTAAAAAGGATTCCTAATGGAAAGGAAAACAAATCTGCATGGCCTGGAAGATACTGGGATATAAATTTCAGAACAGGGAGTTACATATTCATATAGTCAATTTATGTATTTATCTTATATTGCCACTAGTCAAAAGAGGTCCCAAAGCAACTGATATTATTGCAGCAGTTTGGACAACAGGGTATTACTTTTGTAGGTAGTACAGTCAAGAAATATAAGGATAGATGCAGCTTGTTGATCCCAGCTTCATTATTCTCTTATCTCATAATAAAACAACCCAACAAGACCTCTCTTGACTCCATTTGACCTATTATGGATAAGCACTAATTTTGACCTCCCTTGTGTTGGAAAAGAGTTGACCTAAAGTGAGAGATGGAGTGACTGTCGTGATAGTAGATAGCCCCTTTTAATTCCTCCAAGGTTGCACTTGTGATTTAGGGATTTACCACTTGAAGTGCAAGTTTGGGAGGTAACAATGTGCTAACTATTTTATAGCCAATATTCTATCTACTATATCAGCTCATGCATCCTGATATATGAGATGTGAGGCACTAACAGAACTTGTTCTAGTGAGTAGAATTATATTATTATAAATTCATGCAAGAATTTATCTAACCATACCTATTCATTCACATTTTGATGGTTATTGTTAAAACTTAACACCTGATATTGAAGTAATGGCATTATTATTCGAAAGCACTACTATCATCTTGTTGGATAGCTACAACTTAGCTATACAGAAAATGGCACGAACTAAATGGTGCAAAACGCCACTACTCTTTTGGTCACTTGTGCACCATTATTACAAGATCTGTGGTATATTTTAGTGTTTATTTCATAGCTCTAGAGCCCCTTGCCACTTTATTTCACTATCCTGACCGTAAGTGCTTAGCTCTCTTTTGCCTAAGGTGTTTACTCAAAGGTAGCAAACCTTACAAGATTCTTCTTGGATTCACCCCATTAAGCCGATTACCTCCTCCCATAATATTTTGGCTTTGAGAAGCCTTGAGAGCTGCATAGACCCACCTAAGTTGTCCACAACTTGTACCAAATCAATGAGATTATGTATAACATCATGTTCAGGAGGTGGAAAACCCATACCACAAGGAAACGTAGGGGTACCTAGTTTCAGCGCAAGCTGACTTGCTAGCCCAATCCAGACACCCAAACTCACATTTAGATTATTCTCGTTTTCTCAAATGTTAGGAGAGTTTTTGCTAGCTTTTTTCATCCTCCTCCAAGGGTCACAAGTTTTGAAAAGTAAATGAAACAACCTACACAAACACACAAAAAAATAATATAGAGCAAAATGGTTGTCAAAGGTGACCAGATTGGATAGCCATAATAAGACTCCTTAAGGAAAATAACTTAGTCCAACTATCAACAATTGAATAAAACAAAAAATCCAACTACAGGATATCTGAAATGGATCACTACATCTATTGTCATCATTATGGGTGCTTTATGGAGTAAAAAATCAGAGATATGTCCTCATTAGGGCCATTTTATCTACTGATCTAGATTTGGCGAATTGAGGTGTATTAAAACCCCAAAATGTAGATAATTTTTGGTACTTAGAGGTACTCTATTCAGTAGCATTGTACTGGGAAATGGGGAACTATGGGGTGTTGCAGCATTTGTAAAAAGGATTCCTAATGGAAAGGGAAACAAATCTGGATGGCTTGGAAGATACTAGGATATAAATTTCAGAATAGGGAGTTACATCTTCATATAGTCAATTATGTATTTATATTATATTGCCACTGGTCAAAAGAAATCCCAAAGCACCCCTCTTTCAATATCAAGATACCCTCTAACTTCCTATGGTAAGGGAACCAATAGTGAAGTCCCACATCCAATGCAAACCATAGGAGATACGTTTATGTCCTAGTGGAGGAGTCAAGGAGGGATGTCAAATCATACTTTGAGGTTGCAATAGGCGACAATCGATAGAGTATGGGATCTCACATCCATTGGTCTTATCAAAGTAACAATGAGGTTCACAATATATATGACAAGGGAGGTGCGGGGCAGGTCAATGGAATCCAAATAGCATGTGGAAGGACTTGGAATTCCAACCCACCTTCAAGTTCTTAAGAGAAAGTTCCAGCTAACCAATATGGAGGTCTCAACCCGCGCAATGAAGTGCAGAGGTGCTAGACTCACAGACCAGGGCCAAGGAAAGAGATAAGCTTGAAGGTCTTACTAGAATCATAGGTCTAGGTCTGTACGACTACTTAACCAAAGAGGATTGTACAGGACATCAAATAGAAGGCCTTGCAAGCACACAATTATAAAAAAAATGTCATTATTTGGTTGATTCTACCAAAACCCACTTCAATTCTCTGCTCATTTTTGTCAAATGCTAATAGCCGAATTGGATTAAAATTTTATACATATATAGTTATATAAGAAACTCAATACGCATGTTGATGAGCTTTCCAAAAGAGGCTAGGAGAAGGACAATGGATCAATGGAGTTAACAAATAAAAATGCTAGGACTTTGGTGCATGTTTTAGGAGCATTAAAGGGACTAGTAATACACCCAACTCTGCCATTTTTCCCTATTTATCAATTTTTTGTGGGTTAGGGTAATCCAAGTTATATTTTATCATAGTTGGTTCAAACTTCAGGGTAATCCAATGCAAAATCCATGTTTCAGATTCAAAGAGAACAACAATTTCGTACTTTTATTGGATTTTTTGATTGAAAAAGGGTATTGGAGGAGCAAACATCGAGCTCCATTGTTATGACAACATCAATACATTATCTATTGAAGTGACCACTTTTGTTATAACATGATAGTGCCATAACATGGCATTATATATAAATGTTAATAATTATATTAGGCTTACTTAGGTGGTTAGGAAACTTTCCCATCTTAGGATACTATGAGATACGTGAGGGAGCTATAATGTATTTGATATACTTGGAAATCCTTCCTTGGATAACCTTGTGATCTACTGCTACAACATCATTAGCAATATATGGCAGTTATTACTCTCTCCAGAATAGTTTAATTTAAGGTGCATATGCTGATATACAATCCTATTCACCTAAGGAAAATTCCCTTAAAATGCAATAGGCGAACAAAGAATTTCTTTGATCCATGAAACAATTTGTAAACACTGTTAAGGAAAGCTTTATCTATGAATGTCGTTCCAATCAGCTGACAGCACATGACACTAACAAAGAAAATTCTTCCTGTAAAGTCATCCCATTTTACTGTAATGTAGGTTGGAAAATGTTGGAACTAGGGACACTTTCTTAATACAAGGCTAAGATATCTTGTTTCATTATTGCACTTCTTAAAATAGAAATTTTGATTATTGGAGGAACTAAAACCTTCCTCACATGTACCTTGCTGCAGATTTTCTGAGTAAACTTAAGATTTATTTCCATATATACTCTACAACATCCTTACACACAATTTAGGATTTAAGGAGAGCGAGTAGTTCTGTAACTTTTATCAGGTATTTAGATAACATGCAACAAATATTTCATTGTTTGCAGTCAAATGGACATTTTATGTACATGATGTAGCTATTATTATTATTATGCACATTTGTACCTTGACAAGATCCAAACTGCCAAACCCAAAATTCATTTTGACCAAACTGGAGGAGCAACCATTAGGTGAAGTTACATGTAGAATACAAACAACCCGAAGAACCTCTAAACTTGATCATCAATAGCCTAGGCTGTGATTTACCTTGGAGAAGGTGTTGATGCAAGGGAAATTCTACACTTAGATGATTTTTCACTCATGAGAGAACTGATATTTGTGACCTTTATCAACCACGGAACCACTCAAGTGATTCCATAGATGAATACTTCGGAAATCCGGTAGTGAGAGAATTTAGAGCTAAAGCTCGAGGATGAAATAGTCTGCTGAACATGATTGTGTATACATATCATTACCTTGTGTACCACCTAACAAGCATTCAAGAAAGTTAAAGGGAGATGAGGCTAATTTGATAACAGGTTAGACAACCCCGGTGGAAAGTAGAAGGATGATGTTGTTTTAAGTTTTTAATAGACCCAAACCCATGGTGTGTATATAGTATTATATTAATACTATTACTATATCATGTTGAACACTGGTAATGTAAAAGGAGCAGGTTGTAGATTGTTAGAACAGATTAGCAAATTGTTTTCATAGCATCTCCCTTAATATTATCTTCGCGAATACTTACATTCCGAGGAAAATAACTAATGCAAGGTATTCTATTCAATATTTCTAGCATCTTATTTATATGTTTAATAAGATACCATAACTCCTTAGTTGTTCTTGTCTATAAAAAACAAGAAATATTGGCATCAATGGAATAATATATCACACATTTTAGACTCAAGACAATATACAAGAAAAGATAATTGTTAGGTACTCTATTGCAAGAAGTCGAAGAGTGGAAAGTGTTCTACCTTTTCTCAAGATCCTTTAGAGATAATTTGTTGCCCAACTCTTTCAGTGAATCATCTAGCAAAGTAGACTCTTTACTTTTTGTGCCACTTTGTAAAATAATACAACATATATAACAAAATATTTGGGTATAACTTAAAATATGAAGAACATTTATCGGGGAATCATTCTTCTCATTTGTTTTATTTTCTTATTTATCTATGTATTCCCATTCTAAATGATTCTTGTTTATTCAAAGCCGCAAGTATAGACTTCACAAAAAACTTACCTCCAAGTATGCAAATAACGTCACAATTAGCTTCTTAGTCCTGTATAAGCCACCAGAATATTCAGGCAGACCATCCAAAGAGTGAGCCTTCTGAAAAGGTAGATTCCCTTCAATGGAGGATGACAATTCACTAAAGTTGTTAAAAAAATTAAACCCCCCACCTTCCAGGAGCATGTATCTTGATTGTAGGATTAATTCACAAGTTTCTTTGAGCCCATCTCAATCATCCTGTTGCAAAAGGATACTTTCTATCAAATCCAAACCTTTCAAGTCCAAAGGTGCAATATCCACCTGCATTGATCATACAGTAAACAAAAATAGAATTATATCTTGAAAGACAATTGCTGCAAGAACATGAAAGTCAGAGATGGTAAAACAACCCATATGTAAGATTGATGCAACATATACTATAATCATTCTACCCTTCTATAAAAGTTAAATATAGAAAGGTCACAGATAACATAAGGTTGAAAGTTGAAACTATTATTATGCCAGATCATTTTGGGTAATGTGGAAATGTGGACAAGGTGCCAACATTGCATCTGACAGTCTTGAAGCCTACAGATTAATATCCATTTGACCCAGATGCATGGGTAACTTTTGTCTGAAGTGATTTTTGTTGCATAAATAATGGATGTGTTTCTCTACCAATAGAAAGACGAGCATTTTCCTGAAACAAAAAGCAAACAATTAATTGATGAAGCATCTCATAAAATTATCTTAGAAACTTCAAAAAATGAATCAAGTCCACTTATGTCCATGAAAGTGACAAAATTGGACAGCATTAAATAAGAAGAAATCAAATTAGGGTTCCTTGGACCCCCATCTCATACTCAATAATCTATTTATAATATACTAGATATGGTAATTCCCCTGATAATTTTCAGAACACATATATCTTGGGTTAGTAAGACATGACAACTATCTTTTTGTGACCAAAAAAGTACATATACGAATAAAGATGCAATATAATATGCCAAGTCAAAGCTGTAAAAGGAAAGGTGATATATGTGAATACTAAACAGGAGTATGCACACATATTTGTCTTCTATATTATATTGATATAATACATTCCATATATATCCAATGATAGAGAATAAGTCTACATGGCATGCATCATAAGGAAATATGAAATAATCAATCCAATGTCTAGAATGAGGTGTTACAACCCTAGCAAATGCCAACAAGATTCTAGCAGTTGAAGTTAACATGGAGGACTATGCCTCCCATGGTAGCAGACTCACGAACAACATTTGGAAGCCAGTAACTAAACCTTGATCAACACTTAAAGAGACTTCAGGGATGTCATCTGCAAGAGATTCTATTGACTAACACTTAAAGAGGCATTATGGAGCACACATGTTTCCAACAGGCCTGTGTGTGCCCCTGTTGGTATACACAGGGAGCCTGGGCATGCACACATTGTGCTTGTTGGCATGCCTAGGCTCCCTGTGTATGCCAACAGGGGCACACGCAGGCCTGTTCCTACCAACATGCCTATTTGTGCTCCTATTGGGATACACAGGGAGCCTGGGCATGCAAACAAGCACATGTGTGCTTGTTCCAAGAGGACTGTGTGTGCCCCTATTGACATACACAGGGATCTTGGGCATGCCAACAAGCACACACAGGCCTGTTCCTGCCAACAGGCTTGTGTGTGGCCTTATTGGCATACACAGGGAGCTTGAGCATGCCAACAAGCACACATGTGCTTGTTCCAATAGGCCTGTGTGTGCCCCTGTTGACATACAAAGGGATCCTGGGCATGCCAACAAGCACACATGTGCTTGTTTGCATGCATAGGCTCCCTATGTATGCTAACAAGGCACACATAGGCTTGTTGGAACGTTGGCATGCACAAGCTCCCTGTGAATGCTAATAGGGCACACACATGCCTGTAGGAACAAGCACATGTGTGCTTGTTGGCATGCCTAGGCTCCCTGTGTATGCCAATAGGGGCACACACAGGCCTGTTGGAAGGAACATGCATGTGTGTGCCCCTATTGACATACACAGGGATCTTGGGCATGCCAACAAGCACACATGTGCTTGTTGGCATACACAGGGAGCCTGCGCATGCCAACAAGCACACATGTGCTTGTTAGCATCCACAGGCTCGCTGTGTATGCTAACAGGGCACATATAGGCCTATTGGCAGATCTGTTTGGCTCCCTATGTGGTCCTTCAAGTTCTCCACATATATAAATTACACATCTTGTTTGTTTATGCATTGTTGAGTCTAGGTTAAGAACCGTCACAAAATTTTGACCTAATCTTTGTTAATATTTTTTGTGCTCAAAACTCATCTAGAAGATATGAGAGTTCCCACTAGAAGCTTTAAATGGAAAAGTGAGTTAGGGGAAAGCATAGGAGTCCAAATTCAAGCTTTAACCTAAAAGAGACATCAAATAACAAAGAATATAAGATTTACATGAGATTCTACACACCGATTTTCACCAAAATTCAAGAAACACCATTGGAAATTCGTATATATCTAATATTGCCAATAGTTATGCATGTAGGATTGTCAAACAGGGAGCATATGTCATATGGATCATATAAAAAGAGTAAAAAAAGAATATTAAGGAAAAAAAGTAAAACAATTGAATAGTGGAAGCACACACATGCAATAATATAGCCAACAATATTGCAAATATCAAAGAATAAGAGGATTGATTGGGTTTACTCTTCTACTAATTAAAATTGTAGATCGTGGTATTTCAACATTCCATCTTGCTTACAAGCAAGTCAATTATATTCATCATGAATTATTGAACTGCATGAATCAAATTATAATCTTGACATGTTTACTTGACTGAATTGAAGAACAATCAATGCAAAAACCAAAAATACAAACCACATTTCAGCTTTAGACAGCCTCTGTTGCCTTTTTATAGTTCTGACCAAAAAATAACATTCCATAAAATCCTTCTTTGACCTATCCACAGTCAATTTTTTTACTGTAAACATATTTTCTGAAAGAAGAAGTTAATGGAATTATCGCAAATAGAAATTGATCACTAGGTTTTGACAATAGCTACAAACTGTGACTTATCACTTTCTTAAACAAAAAAATGGCTAAGAACCTAGACACTAGCCATGTTCACATGCTCTATGATGTTGAAACTTTGTATAAATTTTGCTACATTTTTTACAAAACATTTCATAAAAATTTAAAATTTTTTCATATAGGAATAAATGCCAATATTAAGTATCGTGGGAGTATAATATTGATAATTTAACCCTTTTTAACAACCGATCAGTTATATGATGCCACAACATTCGTGAGTTGTTCTAAACATGTCATAACATCATGATGTTGTAATTACTTTAATCATGACGCATTCAACTTGGATTCAAGCATGTATATATTTTATAAGTTAATCACCCCAAGAAACAAATACAAGGATAATAAACATTAACATAATAATAAGGTACACTCATTAGCAACATGCATCATATAAACAACCAAACCAGTTATAATAATCATACATGTGATCAAGTAAAAAATAATCATAATCTCACTAAGAGAGGCAAGTACACACACATAAAGGACACAATGAGAAACACATGTCAAGTACACCATTTGTACCGTGGTTCACCAGCAACTTGGGCTACGTCCAGAAAGGGTTGTGTCATATTATTCTTCAAATTCAAAGATTCACATTATTGTTGCATCAAAACTCTTTCTACTTTTTCTAACCTCTATCTCATAGAAGATTGTAAGTAAGAACTATTTACGTGAACCTTACCTTACTCAAGTTGTGAAGTAAGTTCTTCTTACTTATCCTAAGAATTTATGTTATTACTATAGCATATAACAATTACTACCAACAAGATTACTTACCATCCACTTTTTCCCAACCATACATCCATATATATATATATATATATATATATATATATATATATATTCATTACTCCCAGGAATAAATTATACATAAAACGTCCCTTTTTGCAAGACCTTATTACAAGATCTTTTCTTTTTAGGTCATGAGTAATGATAAATAAGGTCTTTTTCACATTTCACTTTAATAATCTAGAAATGATAAAGACTATTATTTATAAATTTCACCCAACTCTTTACCCAATATGCTCGTTATCACATTTCGTGAGATGTAGTAAAATTTTCTAATCAAATTACTTTTTATTGATACATCGAACCCTAGAATCCTCCCATACATGTTGTATCTATGCATATATATACGTAAATGTTGTTGAAAATCAATAAATTTTCATTCCGGAGAAATGGTAAAAATTTCTAAACCTCAATAAGGGCGGATCGAACTATCATACTTGATATTTATGACTCGCAGATCCATTATGATCGCGATTGATGGAAAACAAACAACACTTGGAGATGAGTTAAAACAAATCGGGAAGAAAAATCGAAAGTTCACCTTAGCGAAAAAGAGGTCGACCAACAAATTATTGTTCACTACCAACGAATGACGAACCTTTATGCCAGCTGGGTAATATTTCTATAAAAACCAAACCTCAGTTTACAAGTTTTCTCCACGCTTAGCTCCAAACAAAAACCAGTAAAAAGTTATCTCGGGTCTTATTAAGATTTTAAGATAAACGGGGTGACAGCTCTCCCACAGAGACGTCGATTAACACACCACTAAACTGAGTGGCAATTCGATTAGAGAAGGAAAATTGTTTAGACTCAGAAAGCGAAGAGATTTACTCTACAAAACTATCAACTATTGAAGGATCATTACTTCAAAATAAAATTTAATTTTTATTTTGGTAGCACAGATATTTAAGAAAAAGCAAAACTTCAACCCTATCACTAACTCCTATTACAGAGATCTCGAATTGATTTAGCACACAAAGATCCTACCTAAATCAACGGATATTGAGAAGAAGAAAAGATCAAGTATTTAAGAGAGCATGGTTCGGTTCCATAAGGAAACTCTTATCAAGAAATAAAACATAGATTAAAAGGATTATTAGTATTGCTCCTCTCCATCGAGAGGCCACCCGAATTCTCTGCACAAGTATACAGTCAGGAAGAGGGAAAAACAACAACAGTAAGGGTGGATCAATCGATCTAAAACAGAAAGGAAAAATAATCATGCTGAGATCATAGTGTTGCGATATCGTTTCCTTAGATCTAGAAGTGAACTATGATATAAAAAGTAATCAGTATGAAATGAATAAGGTGGGCTGTGGAAATCACAAACTCAACTCTTTTGTATATCTTTTGAGAGATAGGTCTCTGCGAATCTGAACAGGGTTTTAAGTGACTACAATGAATACTCTTACAAATGCAATTTTAACACTAACACTCAACACACTCGCACCTCCTGGAGAGGTAGATCTTTGTGATTCAGAGTAGGTTTTTCAGTTCTACAATTAAAAACAATAGCTTCCTTCGTAGCACACCAAAAACTAGGGAGATACGCATTCTTTGAGATGTTGTGCATGGATCCAAGGTCCTGGACAAAAATCTATTTCTAGGGTAAGCAAATTCAGGGAAAATTCACATTCTCAATTGTTGTAAGCAGATCAAGCATAGTGAACAGAACACACCTTACAGGAAACAACTTAGAGAAATCGTATTTCCTACGCTTCTATAAACAAACGAATGCAATGTTCAGAAAAAACACTTACTATTCTATAGTCATTCGATTTCCAACATTCTTCTGTTGCCGAACACACCTGGGCGTGAAGCAGATTCCCCTTCTTCCTTCCTTTCCATTATTTCCAAAAACCCAAAAGGAATGCCCAAGATAGAACCCCCGAATGCACCTTTGTATGCTGGTTACTCCCTTGAGGAGTTCGTCTCCCACTACCCGAGAAATCCGATGGTGACCTACGATATTTACCCAAAAGAAACCGCCGAAGCCCCGTGATAAATTACAGAGTTTCATATTTACGGGCTTGTTCTCCTCTCTTAGAGAGGCCGACAACATCCCTCCTAGATCAGGTGGAGTGGCTGGTGGTAAGTAGGATACCCCGCCACTTGTCTAGGTTACTCCTTTTTAAAGACTGGCATGTTATTACTTCTCCACTAGAGTTCACCACACCAACAAAACGTGTAATCACTCCTCCACATAGAGTTTTAGTTGAGCGAGCTTCTACCTTCCTTCCGTCTATAAACATGGCTACAATATATAACTATATATTTACCACCATAAAATCCACATATTAAATAAGATCTACTTATTAAATAAGCGGTGCCAAGTTCATTCCTTATAATCATTAGCTTTGTTATGTAAATCTTATTAAACCATTTGGACAATCATACTTTTGCTATATATAAACACACTAATACCTTTTCTCCTAAATATAACCTTTTTAATCTTAAAAAAAATATTATATCTAAAATGCATATAACTAACTATCTTTTAGTAATTATCACTAATATATATCTTTCCCATATATGTATGACTCTCATCGATATGGTATATATATATAATATCTAGCCTTTTAGGATATAGTTAAGTGTCCAAATTTGCCCAATATGACACTAACTCCAATAATAAGCCAAACTTATATATTATGTATTAAAACATATAATCTTATATTATTTATTTATTATTCCTAACTTATAATACTAAAACATGTACTTTTTATATTCCATCTATGTATACATATATATAAGTAGTTACTCAATAATTCCTTAGGATAACCTTAGTAGAAATCTTCAAATGTCATGACTATGACTTTTTAGTCATAGTGGACTTAAATCTTTTGAAGTTCTTATAATATGTATATAGATATATATGTAGCAACTTTTCCAGTCACTTAGTTTATGTTCGCTTTTACTTAGGTGACACTCTTAATATTTGTGTTTTTACAAATGATCATCACTAGATTATTTTACTCCAATTACCTATGGGTACTAAAGTTACATAGGTCATTGTCGACCTATCTTCCCTAGTACAAACTCAAATGCCCATCATGGCGTCACTACTTCAAGTGACCTAGGTATACCACCTAGTTTTACAATCTTTAGAAAATAAACATCATTAGACGCAACATTTACTGGTGGGGCCTTGGACTTGAGCTCCTCACAAGAAACGATTACAAAAATTATTTACAATAATAATAATAAGGGTCAAATTTGAGGGATGTTACATGCCATGGCCCAAAGCTTTCTTTACTAGAGGATTTGAGAAGCTAGGGTTATGTTCAATGGACCCAATACAATTTTGGAATTGTGGGTCAAGTTCATGAAACTCTTTCCTGAGATCATGTGGATGGCTTCATAACCTCCATTAGGCCTATACAAACATGCTATAACTTGCAGGACCCAATTCTGCTACTCAGTTATGGATCTAGGACCCTGAACCAAATCAAAATGCGTCCCTTAATGGCTTTTGGATGCGAGTGAAAACTTGCCATAAAATGAAATCTGGGACATAGATCGATGAACCGTCAATTCCCCTAGGACTATGGCATGTGGATTCAACTGGGACACCCCTTCCCCATCGAATTCCATCACTAATAGCTTGCTTTACCTAGCGATTTTAAAATCTAGGGTTTCATTCAATGAGAGCAAATGCATTTTTTGCACTGGGGAGTCAAATTCATGAAACTCCTCCCAAAGAGCAGGTGGATGGCTTTATGACATCCAGTAAATCTATACACACCCACTGGAAGTTGCAGAACTCAATTATGGATCTAAACCCCTGGACGAAATCAACATGTGTCCCTGAATGGCTCTTGGATGCAAGTGAAAACTCGCCATAAAATGCAATCTGAGACACAAATCGTTAAGCCATCAATTTCGTGGGGTCTGGGACATGCAGCCTCAACTAGGACACCCCTTTCCCATCCAGTACCATGCCACGAAGCTTTCTTTAGCTAGTGATTTGAGAAGCTAGGGTTTTGTTCAATGAGACTCAAGGCAATTTTTGCATTGGGTTATTAGGGCCATTTTATCTACTGATCTAGATTTGGCAATTTGAGGTGTATTAAAACCCCAAAATGCATATAAGTTTTGGTACTTAGAGGTACTCTTTTCAGCATCATTGTACTGGGAAATGGGGAAAAAAATCCGCATGGCCTGGAAGATACTAGGATATAAATTTCAGAACAGGTAGTTACATCTTCATATAGTCAATTATGTATTTATATTATATTGCCACTGGTCAAAAGAGGTCCCAAAGAAGCCCTCTTTCAATCTCAATCTACCCTCTAACTTCCTATGGTAAGGGAACACATAGTGAAGTCCCACATCCAATGCAAACCATAGGAGATACGTTTATGTCCTGGTGGAGGAGTTGAGGAGTGATGTCAAATCATACTTTGAGGTTGCAATAGGCGACAATCAATAGAGTATGGGATCTCACATCCATTGGTCCTATCAAAGTAACAATGAGGTTCACAATAGAGATGACAAGGGAGGTGCGGGGCAGGTTAGTGGAAGCCAAACAACATGTGGAAGGACTTGGAATTCCAACCCACATTCAAGTTCTTGGGAGAAGGTTCTAGTTAGCCAATATGGAGGTCTCAACCCGCGCAATGAAGTGTAGAGGTGCTAGACTCACAGAACAGGGCCAAGGAAAGAGATAAGAGGGAAGCCATCATGGACTTGTTGAAGTTTGTAAGAACTTAGAGGTATAAATTGATAGTTTTCTTCTCGAAATCTATTGCCATCTATTGCTAGTGGCTTGACTGTATTACATGACAATTTTCTTCTAGCTATACAATTTTGGTTGTCTATAACTGAAATATGGTTGTCTATACCTGAAATATAGTTGTCTTATGGTTATTGGATAGCAATTTCCATGCTGTGGTTTCTTTAAATTTCATCGTCATTTGTGACATTCGTGACAACCCTTTAAGGCCCGTCACAAGCATGCCCCTCACCAATGTCTTGTTTTGTAGTAGTGGAGACGTCCGGACTCCACAGAAAATATGCACTTGTGGGGATTTAAGTGGATGTTCTAACGTCGATATCTAAGGAAAACAGTCGGTAGATGATGGAGGTGAAATTCAAGATGATTGGAATGAACTGAAAAATCATCGAGGTATGGATCCACAAAATCCTTAATATCATGAAAGGCATACAACATACCCCGCTGGAATGTGGCACTAGCATTTTTTAGGCCAAAAGGTAATTTGTGGTATGCAAATGTACCCCATGGGCAGATGAAATTTAGTGTCCCCTCAACAGTGAATATTGGATCAAGATCCCAACCCAACCAATCCCTTGGGTTGAGGAGACAACTTCAGTATCATGGGATTAAATTTTGTATTCCAGGAAATTAATTAATTAGGAGTGTGCATTTAATTTTATCCAAAGTTTGTTATCCACTTGGAATAATGATTTATGATGCATTTAATAGTTTTTATGTTGAATAAATGAATATAATGCTCCACTAGGGCGCATTAGTGGATAAGTTTGACTGAGAAGAGGTTTGAGGAAGAAGTCAAGGAAAAAGGAAGAAAGGAAGACCAAATTAGGAAAAGCAACATAAAGTGGGAAAGTTAGAAAAGAATGAAAGTTTAGAAAAGAAGAAAAGTTCATAAAAAGGAAGAAAAGAAGAAAAATCCAAGGCAAAAAGTGGAAAAGCAATCAAAAAAGGAAAAAGGAGGAAAGCAAAGAAAAAAGGAAAAAGAAGGAAAGTTAGCTTTCCTCATCCACTCAAGGAGGGCGCATTATCTATGGAGACTTTATCCTCAAGTCATAAAATATTTATAAATAAACCAGTGTGCAACACATTCACATCTTTTGTCAGTTTGAGTATTGGTACGAGAGCAATTTTGCCTCAGCGACTTGGGAGATATGCCCCTAGTCCAAGATGGGATATTTTCCCCTGCTTTCTGTGAGAGGATGATGGTATTTAGACATTGTAATTGATTTTATTTGCAGGTCCTGTAGCTTAACCAAGGTTGGTTCTAATTTCAGAAAGCTTCATGAAGACCATGGTTTGAATCTTAGAGCTTCTCAATGATTTTTAATGCTAGATTGTTGTGTAGGAGAGGAGAAGCATTTTTGTAATTATTTGAGGAGTATATTAGCTAATTTATGATTGATTTACAGTAAAAATAAATATATTACATCATTCATGTCACTTAATATTACATAATTCAGAAATTTTCAGAGTTTTCTCCACCCCTTCTAGATTTACCTAGATTTTGACTAGTTTTCATAATACTTGTGAAATATGAATGAGAATAGTTCCAAATGAGTTGATTCTTGTTTCTGATGTTAATTAACATTTCAAATGACCCAATACATTTCTGATTTGATAAATTCATGAGCCTTCATTGAATGTTTGGGATCTCCTGAAAATTACTAGTTGTGCAATCCTGGAGTGTCAATTTACTAGTATTTTTGTGAGACTTCTTCAGAACTTAACATAACTTTATGGAATGTCAATTGAATTTTTAATGACTGTAATTTAATTTTATTTAGCCTCTCTTATTTATAAACACTCATCCCTTGCATCCAGTCAAAGCTTATACCCATACTGGTCTACATATGCTGAGGGGCCCAGGAGCGTTAGCGTAGATTTCAAATTTGTTGATATTGAAAAATAAATGGTATCAGTACCTTTTCATAGGTATCAAAAAATATCAGAGCCTTCCTTTCATACAAATATTTTGATCTTATCCACCCTCAGTCAAACTAGCTTCCATAAACTTTGTTTTAACTGATTCTATGAAGTAAAGAGTTTTTGTATTACTAATCCTAGTTGGTAGATTACAGTGGTATCAGAGCATGGTCCTATGAACCTGAAATTAACATATTTCTATGATTCCAAGAAGAAGGATCCTCTATCAAAGGAAGAAGAGGGAGAAGAGATAAATTCTATTGAAGGAAAGTTGCAAGGATAACCAGACATGTCTCACAATGAAGACAAGAGGAGTTAAAACTCTTTGTTTAAGGCATGATGAATGGGCTGAAAGAAATCTCCCTTAATATTGTTCAGTCTATAAAGGAGACCAGAGAGTTCTTAGCTCAACAGCTAGGAAGCAAGAATGGAGAGGGGAGAAGCAATGGTACCCCACATGGCAAAAGGAGGGTGAGTGGTGGCCATATTTTATCAAAGACTAGGCCTCAAAATTTCCCTGATGAATTCAAGATGGAATCTCAATCTCACTCTAGGCCTACTATGCCTAAGTTTACTGAAGATCCAAGAGAGGAACCTGAGGTTCGAAATGGAGGTCTTTCTTCATGGGAGGACAAATATGTTGAGTACCTTACATTGAATGAAGAATGCAGAAGTGCTTTACCATTCAAAGAATTTTGTGATATGCAGTACAATTCCAACACAAGAGGAGGATTCAAGATACAAAATCAGAACTATGAACTCAGAAATTCCATTTGTAAGATTTCTTTATTGTATTTTGATGGTTCACAGAAATGTACTACTAACTCTTGGATTCAAAAACTTGACACATATTTTCAGTTGAATCTTGTGGCTGAGAGATATTCCATCAAGATAGCTACTCTACACTTATATGGGGAAGAAAATAACTGGTGGTTTCATGGCATAAATAATCTTCGACATGACCAAGTGACCACCTATGAAGAATTCACAAGAAGGTTGGCTAAAATATTTGAAAGAAGAGATCCTGAGATCAAATTTAGGGAACTAGCATATGTGAAGGAAACTTGAACTCCTGAAGCTTACATCTCTGAGTTCCAAAAATTAGTCATGATGGTATATGTTATTTCAGAAGCTATGTTGATCTTGTTTTTCATTGAAGGGTTATCAGAACCTTTGAAAGGATTGGTGAAAGCTTACAGACCTGTTATCTTGCAAGATGCACTAAGTCAAACTAGAGACTTGCAAGACTCTCTTCCAAGGACCAGATTTCCTCTTAGGATTGTTGGTCCTAATCAGTTCAAGAACCAAAGGCCACCCATGAAGAGTCCTTATGGAAATTTCAGAAAGGATAACTATGCTAAGGATCAAGATGAATTGAGAAGAAGGAAGCTGTGCTTCACCTGTCAGGAGCCATGGGTTCTAGGACATATATGTGCTAAATGAAAAGCACACTACATTGAGGTTTATTCAGAGAGAGAAGATGAGTAATATGAAGAAGAGACCCTAGCATATGCAAAAGTGGCCTATGAGACTGTAGAAGAAGAACCTTCCCCTGATCATTGCAAGATTGCAGTATTTTTAGGGGTACCTCACTTCCATACACTCAGATTCAAAGGAGTGGTTCAAGGATAATCAGTCACTGTTTTAGTAGATGGAGGAGCAACACATAACTTCATTGAATCAACTCTGGTTGAGAGGAGGAAGTTACATACTGAAAAATTTGGAGGCTTCACTATTATCATTCTAGGTAATAACTCTATGAACTGTTGTAGATGGATTCCTAAATTGCATATTTGTGTAGGAGAACATACCATTACAGGTAGCTTCTATGTTGTGGATGTGGCTGATACTAACATGGTTTTGGGAGTACAAAGGTTGTATTCCATTGGTAAGCATTTAATAGACTACCAAGTCCCTGAGATGATCTTTAAGGGAGAAGTTGGGAAGGAGGTAGTGATTAGAGGGATCGATGCCTATCCAAAACAAGCGGTAAGTGCACATAGTATGATATCCATACTAAGGCATGGAGATATTGAATGGGCTACAAAATTCCTAATCACCACAAAGGGAAACTCATTTGAAGTAGCTCATTATCCTAAAGACATTCAAAAGTTACTCCAAAATCATGAGAAGGTGTTTGGGGATCTCCCTCATGGTAGGCTACCTGATAGAGGAGTGGAGCATAGGATTGAGTTGGAGATAGGAATTGCACCTATCAAAGTACATCGACCCTACAAGCACCCAAAAAGATTCAAGTATGAGATATAGCGAACCATCAAGGAACTGATTGAATTGGGGTTCATCAAGCCAAGTTGAAGTCCTTTTGCCTCATTCGTAGTCCTTATGAAGAAAAAAGATGGGACCATGAGGATGTGCATAGATTATAGAGCTCTCAACAAGAAGACTATAAAGAACATATATCATATTCCAAGGATTGATGAGCTTATGGATGAGCTCCGGTCCAAGTACTTTTCAAATATTGATCTCCGATTTGGTTACCATCAAATCAACATGAAAAAATAAGACAGACATAAGACAACTTTCCGGTGTCACCATGGGCACTTTGAGTTTCTTGTTATGCCTTTTGGCCTAACAAATGCACCTGCAACTTTGCAATCTTGCATGAACAGAGTGTTCAGCAGGCAGCTCTGTAAATTTGCACTTTTTTTCTTTGATGATATTTTAATCTATAGTAGAACCTGGGAAGAGAATCTGCATCATTTGGATATGGTACTAACAATCTTGGTAGATCAATATTTTTATGCAAAGTTGGCCAAGTGTGAGTTTGGGATGACTAATATTTTGTATCCTGGTCATGTGATTGGTCAAGATGGAGTTAAGGTTCACATGGAAAAGATCCAAGCCATTATATATTGGCCTAGTCCTAAAAATATCACTCAACTTAGAGGGTTCATTGGGCTATGTACCTACTACCGGAAGTTTGTCAAAGGATTTCCCAAATTCACATCTCCATTGACAGACCTCACTAAGAAAGGATCTTAACACCGGTTAGAAGAATATGAACAAGTGTTCAACAGAATGAAGGAGGTAATGGGTAGTTTTCCTGTTCTTGCACTTCCATATTTTTCTCAACCTTTTGTTCTTGAGTGTGATGCTTCAAGGAATGGAATTGGAGCAGTATTGATGCAAAATAAGAACCTCTTGGCCTTTGAGAGCAGAAAATTGTAGCCACAAGAAAGGTTGTATCCAATCTATGACAAAGAGATGTTATCCATCATGCATGCGCTAGTCAAGTTCAGGTAGTATTTGGTGGGAGGTAAGTTCATTATCAAGACTGATCACAACAGTTTGAGACACTTAGTAACCCAAAAGGAGCTGAATGATAGGAAACATAAGTGGGTAAGCAAGGTCCAATAATTTGACTTTGATATTGAATATAAGAAGGGTAATAGGAACATTGTAAATGACGCACTTTCTAGAAAACCCACACCTGCATTGCTCAAATTTCATGATGATTGGAAAGTACAGCTTGGGTAGAATACACAAAGAACCAGCTTGCTTATGATTTATTTGATGGATTAATTCATGATGATGCTTATGACATTCTCAATGACATTATTTATTATAAGGATAGAATATTTGTAGTTCCATAATCCATACTAAAGAAGAAAATCCTTGAAGCTTCCCATGATGTTCCTTTAGCAGGACATCCGGGGTTTGTGAAGACTTATAGGAAAGTGAGGGAAAGGTTCACATGGAAGGGGATGAAGAAGGAGGTGATGGGGTATGTCAGGTCATGTGTGGCATGTCAGAAAAATAAAGTAGAGCATACTCACCCAACAGGGATATTACAACCACTCCCCATTCCTAAGCAGAAATGGGAAAGTGTATCCATGGATTTCATCACTAGGCTTCCAAAAAGCCAAGGTAAACACAAATTTTTTGTTGTGGTTGATAGATTAACTAAATATGCACATTTATTTTCTATCACAACTAATATTGGAACAATCCAAGTGGTTTAACTTTTCATCAAAGAAGTCTTCAAGCTTCATGGCATACCCAAGTCCATCATCAGTGATAGGGATAACAATTTTTGGCAAGAACTGTTCAAGTTAGTGGGGACAATTTTGGACATGAGCACAAGCTACCATCCATGGACTGATGGAAAAATAGAGAGAGATAACCAATGGTTGTAAGGGTACTTAAGAAACTATGTCACCGTCCAACAAAAGTCATCGACCACTTGGCTCCATTTGGGAGAGTTTTGTTACAACACTACTTTTCATCTCTCGATTGGTATGTCTCCCTTCAAATATCTTTATGGTTATGATGCACTTAGTTTTGATGATCTGATATTTGGTGATTTTAAGAAAAATAAATCAAATTATTGGCTCCAAGAGAGTCAATACATACTTAGGAATCTCAAGGAAAACTTGTAGGTAGCACAAAACCGGAAAAAAGTGCATGCAGACAAGTATAGAGTTGAGGGAGCTTTCCAAGTTGGAGATCTGGTATATTTGATATTGCATCCCTATATAAAGTAATAATTGAAGTCTAAGGGGGATGAGAAGTTGCATCCAATATTATATGGCCCCTACCAAGTTTTGATAAAGATCGGGGAAGTGGCTTATGAGCTAGAGTTGCCTCCGGGCAGCCGGATTCAAAATGTTTTCCATGTGTCCTATTTGAAGAAAGGAATAGGGAAGCAAGTCAAAGTTTCACAAGACTTTCTACCCTTAGATGATGAAGGGAATTTGGTTCTAATCCTTGAGAGGATCTTGGAGTTCTGAGAGAAGAATCTAAGGAGAAGAATCCTTAAAGAATTTTTGGTGCAATGGGAAGGAGTTCCTAGTGAGGATGCTACTTGGAAATGCGAACATATTTTTCAGCATCCTAGTTTGAAATTGCTCTAGGACAAGCAATATTGGGTGGGGAGGACAGTCATGTCCCCTCAACAGTGAAAATTGGTTCAAGCTCCTAACCGAACCAATCCATTGGGTTGAGGACACAACTTCAGTATCATGGGGTTAAATTTTGTATTCCAGGCAATTAATTAATTAGGAGTGTGCATTTAATTTTATCCAAAGTTTGTTATCCACTTGGAATAATTATTTATGATGCATTTAATATTTTTTATGTTCAATAAATGAAGATAGTGATTCACTAGGGCACATTAGTGGATAAGGTTGACTGAGAAGAGGCTTGAGGAAGAAGTCAAGGAGAAAGCAAATAAATCTAGAAAATCAGGAAAAAGGAAGAAAGGAAGAGCAAATAAAAAAAACAAAATAAAGCAGGAAAGTCAGAAAAGAAGGAAAGTTCAAGAAAAAAAAAAAAGTGGAAAAGAAATCAGAAAAGGAAAAAGGAGGAAAGCAAAGAAAAAAAGGAAAAAAAAGGAAGGCTAGCTTTCCTCATCCACTCAAGGAGGCAGAATTAACTATGGAGACTTGCTCCTCAAGTCATCCAATATTTATAAATAAATCAGTGTGCACCACATTCACATCTTTTGTCAGTTTGAGTATTGGTATAACAACAATTTTGCCTCGGATACTTGGGAGATGTGCCCCTAGTCCAAGCTGGGAGATGTGCCACTGCTTGATGTGAGAGGATGATGGTATTCAGACATTGTCATTGATTTTATTTGAAGTTTTTGTAGCTGAACTAAGTCTGGTTTTAATTTCAGAAAGCTTCATGAATACCATGGTTTGAATCTCAGAGCTTCTTAGTGATTTTCAATGCTATATTGTTGTGTAGGAGAGGAGAAGCGTTTTTGTAAGGATTTGAGGTGAATATTGGCTCATTTATGATGTATTTATAGTCAAAATAAATATATGATATAATTCATGTCATTTAATATTACATAATTTAGAAATATTGAGAGTTTTCTCCACCCCTTCTAGATTTTCCTATATTTTGACTATTTTTCAAAATACTTATGAAATATGAATGAGAATAGTTCCAAATGAGTCTATTCCTATTTATGATGTCAACTAACATGTCAAATGACCCAAGCCATTTCTTATTTGATAAATTAGTGATCCTTCATTGATTTTTTTGGATCTCCTAAAAATTACTAGTTGTGCAATCATGGAGTGTCAATTTACTCGTATTTTTGTGAGACTTATTCAGAACTTCATATAAATTTATGGAATGTCACTTGAAAATTTAATGATTTTAATTTAATTTTATTTATCCTCTCTGAGTCAAAAAACTCATCCCTTGCATCTAGTCAAAGCTTATACCCATACTAGTTTGCATATGTTGAGGGGACTAGGAGCGTTGGAGTAGATTTAAGATTTGTTGAAATTGAAACATCAATGGTCTCAGTACTTTGTGCATAGGTATCAACACATATCAGATCCTTCCTTTCATCCAAATATTTTGATCTTGTCCACCCTCAGTCAAACTAGCTTCCATAAACTTTGTTTTAACTAATTCTATGAAGTAGAGAGTTTTTGTATCACTAATCCTAGTTGGTACATTACATGAAAGAATTCTTGTGTTGATATTCTGGGTGTATATCAATCTAATTATAGCCGAAAAATCCATCCATAAATGAGAACATGACGCTATCGGCACAGTTATCAATAATTTGGTCGATAAATGGGGTAGGGTAATCTTCCTTAGGAAAAGCCTTATTTAAATCCTTGTAATCAACACAAACTCTAATGGTTCCTTTTTTTTGGTAACAGGAATGATATTAGAGACCCAATTTGTCAAAGGGACATGATAAATGAAACCATCTCTCAACAACTTTTCAATTTTTTCCTTAATCATCGTAGTCTTTCGAGGGCGTACTGGATGGAGTTTTTTCCAGCTGGGTTTTGCATCGAGATAAGTTTTGATTTGATGAACAATGATAGAAGGATCAATCCTGAGCATTTCTCCATAGATCCATGTGAATATGTCATGGAATTGTGTAAACAAGGTTGTATATTATTTGATTTCTTTAGAAGAACAAGTTTGGAAAATATGTATATGTTCCACAATGTTGGGTTTCACCGAGATGTCAATGATAGTAGTAGGCGTAATGTTTACCAAATTCCCTTCGGTTACCGTATCCTTGGTAAGAAGAGGAGGTTGAGGGTTAGAAATGACATTCGGTGAAATAATAGTTTGAATCTCATTCTCTATCATGTCTAAAGGCGGGGGGAGGACGATTGATGGTGATTGTCTTCCCATGGAGGCTCATCCAAGCTCATAATATCCATGATCGATTCATGAGAGTGGCAAGTTTGGAGGAGAGGATCTAAAAATGGAGAGGATGAGTTCATCCAAGATGGCATAGAACCTGTGTTTGATGCCACCAGGAGGTGGTCATCAGATGTTGAGTGGATGGCATAATAGGTATCCTCAGCTGGGATGAATGACATATGAGCTCCAATCGAATCAATATCAATCGGGTCAGGAACAATCCAAGAATCTGTTGAGTCGGAAAAATATGGGTGCATGGAAGAGATCATGTTCACCATGGAAACATGTGATGGGGTATCAGGTATTGGAAAGACTCCCATCAAGGATAATTCTTTAAGTATTACTACCCCCACACTCTCATATATTGGTGAAGAGTGTTCCAAAAGAGGGACATTATCCACGGGATGAGTTGTGTTCTCCAGTCTGCAAAAATCTAATTGGTCGATAGTGACAATTTTCCCTTGGTGGGTAAATTGCACAATGTGGAAGATGAAGGATGTGACCGTAGTCATGGGATAAAATCAATTTCAACCAAGTAACAATCCAAGGGTGTTGTGAGTACTTCCATGTTAATGGGAACAATCTTGCCTCCCAAATCAACGACTAAGGATTGTAGAAGCTCGTGTGGTTGGAATCCAAGTCCGTCAAATGATTTTAGCATGGTAGGGGAATGATTCACTTCAGGAGAGCCAATGTATTTCCAGTAGGAAAAAGACATTATAGAAGTAGAGGCTCCTTCCTCTAAGGTGATGATTTGAAATTCCAATTGGTGGGAAAGCCTCGGTTTAAAGTATTCCAATCTAAACATGATGGTGTTGGATGATTTTGGATCCACTACTCCAATAGCAGATAGCAAAGTCTTACATTGATTAGGGAAGTTTTGTAAAACTTTTAGGGTCGACATAGCACATGGTTCCTGGGATAGATATTCTACAATGTTGTAGTTTTGTGCGGTCTGGTAATTGGGGTTGAAAACTGCTTTACGAATTGTGCTTTTGGGTGGACGCAAAACTGCATCTGGTAGAGGTTTGTCTATGGTCAAAGGACCTTGTGACGGAGGAATAGTGGATGCGGATGTGGAGAATTTTTCATTATTACCCCCATTAGCTTCCTTATCAGGAATAGAATCATACATGCATTCTCTGGTGGATAAGTTAACGGTTCATTATGCAAAATGAGAACATGAGAGGTCATGGATGAGTCTCCTTGAGAAGGATTTGGTTGTTGTGCAACCATTTGTTGATGTTGTGTGGGGAAGGGGTCCATTAAAACTATGGGTGGAGGGTTTCCTTTGAGGAAATTTTGGACTCCTTCACAATGTGGGAATTATTTTGTGAAGTGGTCGTCAATGCACAATAAGCATGGATATTTATCCTTCCATCTTGGTTTGGTGTCAGGAGGTCCTGGGTTGTTCTTAGGTTCTTGTTGATTAGAATAATTCTTGTATTTGCCTTTTTTCTTCTTCTTACCACTGGATTTCTGAGTTGAAGTAGATTGGAATGAATTCACCTCTGCAATGGAAGCAGAACTAGGTGAATTTTTGGTGTTATTACCAGCCTGTGACGGGGTTGGGGTTGAAATCATGTGGCTTTGTGATCCAACCAATTGATTAGCAGGCTGGGTATGAACGAAACGAATGATGCGATCGACATGTGATCCCGTGGGGGTTTTTGTTGGGTCATGTGGGGCGAGGGGAATTGTGAATTATGTCGTATAATATGCTAGATTGAGCATAGACTAAGTCTAAATACTGAGCACATGAAATAGCTTGTTCTTCTGTAACTACCCCTCCCATAGCGATGTATTTGACTATGATAGGTGACAACGATTTGGTAAACCAATCGACCAATAATTGATCCAGAATGGGAGCCTTAATGAGCTGACGCCTTCTTCTCCATTCATGAATATGATCAGAAATATGAGTAGAGGTTGATTTTTGGAGAAAAGTTAAAAGATCCATGTCAGTTTCATATTAGATTGGTAATTGGAAATGTGTAAGAAAATCCATTGAAGTTGGAAAAAGAGTGTGGCATTAATTTGATGTACCATTTGGAGGTTGTGACAGTGAGGGTTCCTTGGAATAGCCTCAAACGGATAGAATCATCCATTAATAAGTTTGAGGAACACCATAAATGAGATGTCATTACGTGGTTTTTGGTATCATGTTGACAATGTTATTTCAACAGGGGTTCACTTTGCACCGTTGTCAACAAAGATCAACCAGATACACTTACGCATCGGTCCATAAAGGTTTTACCCTTTCCAGCAACACCCACAGAGCGAGTGAGGTCTCACCTAAGATGTCTAAGGGGGGTTGTAGGAACCAAGTTTCCACAATTGTGAGAATAAATTCACTATTTCACTCTCAATGGAAACACAAGCCATAGATATGCATTCGCATTATAACATCATATTGTCATCCTATTAATCCTTAACTGCATTACCATCCTGTAATCAACGAATTAGAAAAATTAACAAAGCATGTTTACGGATTCTACGGTACATAACACAGTCGTGAAAGCATCTATTGCGATCTCAAGAAAACATCAAACATTGCGATACACAAAATGATATAGATGCGGATCACTCCAAATATTGCAGAACTACTAGCTAATAGGCAAAAACCAAATAAATGTTCCCATAAATTGATCCAAAAGACAAAAACACAAATAGATGTGAAGGTATCATCTCATAATGCGCAACTCAAGAAAATGCCCTCAGGCTTACAATCGCAACAAGGATTCTTCTTTTTCGATCCCTGCATTACCGATAATTCCTAAAGCTTACAATCTTACTTCTACTTATAGGCACACTTGTCCCTTACAAATGGTCCTAATGACCCATCTCTAACTAAATTAACGAATTACTTCTACATATCTCGGCTTTGTGACCAATAATTTGTTATTGTCTTTGACTCTTTCGTCGCTTGGGGTTCCACACTTGTGCACTCCGACCCCATGCCAACAGATCCTCATCGATTTTTCTGTCAAACTTGGGTATGTTTGATGGTAGTTTCACATGAATGGGTGGCCAATTCATGCCATGTTGAATGGGATCATTGATCAAACGTGACAGATCTAATGTAACAAGAAATGGTAATTGTTGGTTTGGCTACGGGTACTGGTAGTATTGTTATGGCATTTGAGTACCAGTAGGAATGTAGATTGATTGATCATAAGGTCCTCCCATAGAGGGTTGGCCATATGGTGGAGGTTCTCCCACATTGGGGAGTGGACCGGATAGGGTTCCTCCGCCTGAATGAGGGGATCCTCCAAAGTGAGGGGGTTGTCCGAGCGGTGGGGGTGGAGGTGGGACAGGTGTTGTGGGTGGTGGTGGGGGAGGGGTGGGATTCCCATTGGGGGTGTTTGTGTGTCCAGGGTAAGGTACTCCAGGATAAAGGTTTCCTAGAGTAGTTTGATAGAGGTGACTCATTTCTACATTATGATTACCCGGATATGTATAACTCCATGGGTGTTGGGACCATACAGATGATCCTCCCGTGTGATGTTCCCACAAGGGTTGTCCCATGGCTAGGAGGGAACTCCTAGTCATATTATAATTCATAAACGAAGTTTTTCCTCCACTTGTATTTTTTCCACTAACTTGAGGTTTCCCCCTAGTTAGATTTTGTCCACTAACTAAGGGTTCCCTCGGGTTACATTTTGTCCACCAACCGAGGTTTTCCCCGAGATTATTTTTTGGCCACTAACCATAGGTTTCTGTGAGGTCATATTTTGACCACTGACTAGGGGGTTACTTCCGACCATACTTTGTTGCAAAGGTTGTGTTCCAGTCGCGAAATTAACATTGGTCGAAGATTGTCCCCCAATCATTGGGGTCAAAATAGGTCTAGAACCTACCAAATGTGAAATAGGTGGAAAATATGGTTGGCCTAGTTCATAGAAGGTCATATTAGGCATAGGAATTCCCAGCGAAGGAAGAGTAAAATAATGCATAGGGTAGTGGTGTTCAGAATTTGCTATTTCCGGAGTGGATTGGGGAGTGATACCATGGAACCTTACCCACTCTCTAAGTGTCCACAAGCGAGCCACAGTTTCTTGAAGTGGTTAAAAAAAATCCATGTTCAAGACAATTATGGTAGGGCGCAGAGGTGGTGGTGTCTCCACAATCGGTGGTGATCCAAAATCGGAAATAACATGCCCTAAATAGGTTCCCCAAAATGAAGCGGTTGGACCAAAATCAATTGTTGTTGGGTCATCTGTAGGTCAATTGAATATCCAATCAATAGCACTAGGGTGACCTTCAAATGATTGATGAAAATATGTGTCGTGTGAAGGAGGTTTCTCCACAGCAATGGTCCCATAGGGTTATTCACAGGCAGATTTACAGGAGGATAATAATCCCTTCTCGATTTAGTCATTGGAATTCCTTCTTCATGCGAACCAGCTAAGGTGGGTTGGTCCATATTTGCCCCTGTTTTTCCTTCTTCAATGAGAGGATATTCAGGTGGCAATTTTTGTATTCTACGGGATCTCCTTAAGGGTTGTTGAGTTAGAATGGCTTATGAAATTACTCTCCTAAGAGTTCTAAATAAAAATACATCCAAGTCCTACTCAAGCTAAATCCACAAGCAAACTTATATGATAGGTGGGATTAAGAGTTGGATCCTCATAGGAGTGTCAAGGCATCACAATTCGCGATATACCACAGGGTCCAACAGTAATACTTGGCCCAATATTTTAGAGCACTAACCAGGGAGGATTAGTACCATACTCCTAACCGTATTAACCGACTACCTATCAATACGTGCATAGTAGATCCTTGAGTCTTGTTTTCGGTGTATTTCCATGCCAAGACGACCAATGGTTGACTCAGACGGTTTCAAGATCTTAGTGGGGTCTCTTGATATATGCAAGGTATGTGGGAGCTCCAATCTATAGTAGTGTTGTCTAATGCACAATCTTTTGATAGGAGCCTTCATATATACCCTTGAGTACATGAAGTGCCTTTCTATATACCCGTAGGTACATGAAAGGATGTTCAATATACCGACTAGTTCATGGAAGAACTGCAAGCCCTCGGGATGCAGTGCTAGAGAATAATGACAGTTGCTACGTTTAAAGACGCCAAAACATGTCTCTAACCTATCACACTAGTTTCTAAATAGTTTAACTTAGACTACCTCTTGATTTTATCTTGTACGGTTAGGTGGATGCATGAAGTGTATGCTCGAACCAATATGCATGAGTAAGCTAAATGAGATGCAAGCCCTTTGTTTTTCAATGAAAAATATCTAAGGAAAGGAAAGATCTTTCTTTTTTCAAAACAACCAAAATCTACCCCAAATTATGTTAAAATAATGTAACTACGGAAGATATTCTGTTTATATTATTGTATTCCTCCTCCGGGAGATCAGGGTCATGTAATTAATAATGTAAAGGTGATTGAAAGAATCAATGTAAACCCTAGGACATGTGTCAGCCTAGAAAAGCCCCTAAAATATTATTATATTATGTAATTGACCAGTCAAGTAGAGAAGTTGGCCCCGTTGGGGAAATTGTCACCCCAAAAAAAGAATATAAATAAAGGACACCTCTCTCACTTCTATTGACTCATTCACTCAAGCAAGTTCGCATTAGTGAAGAAGATAGGTGTGCACAAGTGGAGGAGTAGCTGATTTGTCTTGGGGAACTTTTGTACTTTGTGATTTCTATATTGAGGAAAGATTTGTCGGGTTTTCTCCCTTTGTGGTTTCCCCGAGAGAATATCTGTGTTCATTGTGTTTTAAGATGTGCTTGTTTATCTTTCAGTAATTTTTTATATGCTATATGTTGTTCAAGTAAAAACTAACATGGTATCAGAGCTCGCTTGAAAGATTACATTGTGCAGCCATGGGAAATTAGGGCTTTTAACAGAAGCGAAATTTTGGAGTTCTCTCAGCATAAGATTGATCCCCTCAGAAACATAAAAATTTTGAGACCAAGATCAAACTTTTTGGTTGGGCAGAACCCCGAGATCAATCAAACCCTAGTTCGGGTTTTGGACCAAAAAACCAGAAAACCAGAAATTGCAGATCCGAAATTTGCAGGTCACTTTTGAGGGGTAAATTTTTGGAGTTTCCAAAGTCTGAGCACGGGCCAACTTGCTTGCCTTAGTCAAGTGCATCTCCTTGTCCTGACAGAAGTTTGAAATTCCAAGTTTGAATTTTTAGGGTTTCTCTGTCAAACCCTAGATCCAACAAATCATCAAGGTAAGATCTACAAACTTTTATGTTTCCATTTGAGGTTCTAATTATAGAAAAATGAAAATCAATACCAATCTTGATGAAAATATTGAGGAGCTGAGAACTTCAGATCCTGGAAGTATAGAGTCATGCTCATCCTTGAGGAGCATGAACTAGAAGACTATGTGAAGGAAGGAATCACAGAACCAAAGGGAGATGAAGATAAGGTAAGGCATAAGAAGAACCTGATCAAAGTAAAGAGGATCATTGTTGATTCCATCAAGGATCAATTGATCCCCCATGTGTCTTCCAAGAAGACAAAAAAAGAGATGTTTGATGCCTTGACCAGCCTGTTTGAAGGAAAGAACATCAACAAAAATATGACCTTGAGAAATAAACTCAAGGGTGTGAAGACTATGAAGTCTAATTCTATGCACTCATACTTCTCCAGAGTATCCTAGATCAAATAACAACTAGAAGCCATTGAGGATATGATAGAGGATGCAGAAGTTGTGATGACTACCCTGAATGGTCTCCCTCGAGATTGGGAACCATTTGTGCCAGAAAGAAACTAATCAAGTTCAAAAACATATGGGAAGAATGTGTCTAAGAAGAAGAAAGAATAGTCGTAAGAGAGGAGAAGTTAAATGACGATGAAGATCAAGCTTTAGCTACTCTTGCTAAAGGTGGGAAGAAGAGGAAGAACAAGCCTTGTCCTTGAGAGGACTCTCCAAGAAGAGCCCAAAAGAAGAGAAGGACCAGAAAGGATTTCTCTTTAATTGAGTGTTACTCATACCACAAGACTGGAAACATTTCAATTAATTGTCCAAACAAACTTGGACAACACAAGAAGAAGAAGAAGAAGAGGTTTCATGCTCATGTAACAGAAGATAGTGATGATGATAAAAATACTAGAGTTGGTGAAGACTCCAGTGAAGAATATGTTCTTATCTCAGCACTCACTAGTTCAGTATCTCATGGAAGTGATACTTGGCTAGTGGATAGTGGAGCTTCAAAGTACATGATAGGATATAAAGAATCCTTGTCTCATCTCATCCAGAAGGATTCTCCACACAAGGTAAAACTCAGAGATGACTAGCAATATCCCATCAAAGGTATGGGAGAAGCCTCTTACAAGTTGGACTCTGGGAAGTCCATGAACATGAAATATGTACTTTATGTACCTGGGTTGAAGAAGAATCTTCTATCTATTTCAGCATTAGATAAGAAAGTTTTTCGAGTTGCATTTGTGATGGTGAAGTTCTCATGTGGCCTAAAGGGAAGACTATTGATGATGCAGTAGTCATTGGAGTAGAAGAAGGAGGACTTTACAAACTGAAGGGTCATGCAGATGCAACAATAATGGATAGTACCATGAACCCCTGTGAGCTATGGCATAGGAGACTAGCTCATGTACACTATAAGGCCTTACCAATTGTAAGTAAGGGGGTGATGGGATTACCAGAGATCCAGGTGGATCATGAAGGAGTATGTAAAGGATGTGCTCAAGGGAAGAGTATGAAGAACCCATTTCCAAGTAGCAACAACAAAGAGAAAGGTATTATGGATATCATTCATTCAAACATTTGTGGACCAATGTCGACCACCTCTCTAAGTGGGTATGAATATTATGCATCCTTCATTGATGATTATTCTCGCAAAACCTGGATTTACTTTCTGAAGAATAAGAATGAAGTCTTTGAAAATTTTAAAGAGTTCAAGGCGCTCGTAGAGAATCTCTCTGAAAAGAAGATTAAGATCCTAAGGTCAGACAATGGAGAGGAATATACCTCAGTGGATTTCAAAGATTTTTGTAAGCAAGCAGGGATTAAGAGGGAGCTCACTATCCCTTATAATCCACAACAGAATGGTGTACTTGAAAGGAAGAATAGAACGATCATAGAAGTATTAAAGGCTATGATCCACGATGAAGACTTACCCATGCATCTATGGGAAGAAGTTGCCAGAACTGCAGTCTATGTACAGAACAAGATCTCCCATAGTGCTCTTGGAAACAAGACCCCTGAAGAGATGTTCACCAAGAAGAATCCCAAAGTCAGTCATCTAAAGATATTTGGATGTTCAGTGTTCATCCAAATTCCAAAAGAGAAGAGATCGAAACTAGAGCCTTTGGGGAAGAAGGGAATATTTGTGGGTTATAGTGAGCAATCTAAGGCTTACCGCATATACATCCCAAGATTTCGTCAAATCGAGATTAGTCGAGATGTCACATTTGCTGAAGATACAACTTTCAACAAGTCCAATAAGACTCATGAGGATGAAGAGGAGCAAGAGGCTCCCAGAGTTGCAAAATCAACCAAAGAACCAATTCTAAATAATGAAGGAGATCCTACCCCAGAGGATCATTACATGGCAGAACCTCAGAGACCTGAGGAGATACCTCATGTGGATATCTCTCGAAAGAGAAGAATAGCCTGGGCACGTGAATTAATCCAAGATGCAGGAAAGTATGGTGCTCCAGAAGGATCTAGTAGAGAGAGCAAGAGACCAAGGCCATACTCCAGCTATGTAGCCTTTATGTGCAATCTTGTGGAAGAAGAACCAACTTGTTTTGAAGAAGCAGTAAAGAAGAAGGAATGGTTGGATGCCATGAATGAAGAGTATCAGTCCATTATCAAGAATGATGTTTGGGATGTGTTACCAAGACCGAAGGACAAATCAATCGTTTCATCAAAATGGATCTTCAAAACAAAACATTCAGCAGACGGAAGCATTGAAAAGTATAAGGCAATATTTGTGCCCGGGGATTCTCTCAAAAGGAAGGAATTGATTATGAGGAGAATTTTTCCCCAATAGCCAGATATACTTCGATTAGAACCATTCTTTCCTTGGAAGCCAAGATGAAATGGAAGCTACATCAGATGGATGTGAAGACTGCTTTCCTGAATGGAAACATAGAAGAGGAAGTATATATCGAGCAACCAAAAGGATTTGAAGTAGAAGATAACAAGTCACATGTATGCAGGTTGAATAAAGCACTGTATGGGTTGAAGCAAGCTCCCAGAGCATGGTATGGAAGAATTGACAACTTCCTGATGAGCTTGGGATTTACCAAGAGTAAAGCGGACTCTAATATTTATTACAAGATTATGAATGATGAACCCATGATACTATTATTGTATGTGGATGACTTACTTCTGACAAGAGAAGACGCGCCCATTTTTGAATGTAAGAAGAGGCTTGCAGAAGAATTTGAGATGAAAGGCCTTGAAAAGATGCACTACTTTCTAGGTCTTGAGGTATGGCAGTTTCCAGATGATATTTTCCTGAGTCAATGAAAATACACAGTAGAGATCCTAAAGAGATTTGGGATGCTGGATTTCAAGGCCATGACTAATCCGATGGTGACAAATCTAAATCTTTTGAGTGATGCTTCTTCAAATAAAGTGGATGTCACCATGTATAGAGAGATTATTGGGTCATTGATGTATTTGACCAATACTCGTCCAGATATATGTTTTGCGGTAAACACATTGAGTTAGTATATGGTGGAACCGAGGAATGTTCACTTGATTGCAGCAAAACATGTGATGAGATATTTGAAGGGTACATTGGATTATGGACTCAGATATGCCTCAGATAGTGAGTTCAAACTGTATGGGTACACAGACTCAGATTGGGATGGAATTGTTGAAGACCAAAAGGGCACTTCAGGATGTTGCTTTAGTTTGGGATCAGGTGTGATCTCATGGCTCAGTAGAAAGCAACCCTGTGTTGCACTCAGTACAGTGGAAGTTGAATATGTAGCAGCTTGTTCAGCTTTTGGTGAAGCAGTGTGGCTTCACAAGATGTTGACAGGATTGTTCAATGCATAGATTGATGCTACGAAGATACTTTGTGACAACCAGAGTTGCATCAAGTTGACAGAAAATATTGTGTTTCATGATAGATCGAAGCACATCGAGATTAAGTTCCACTATATCCGGGATATGGTGTAGAGGGGAGCTATGAAGCTTGAGTGTGTTCCTACAAAGAAACAAGTTACTGATGTGTTGACTAAGCCTCTAACTCGTGTGAATTTTGAGTACTTTTGAGACAAGCTTGATGTGGTCGAGAGGGACCTCTCTAGAAAGAGAGATTGATAGATCCTATCCGAAAGGATAGATGCCTGTCCAGGACGGATGGTAGATCAGTACTGGATGACTGATAGTTCCATCTCTCACGAGATGATTCTTGTCCTAGGGATGGATGCCTCTCCAAGGGTGAGGGTAGATCAGTACTGGCTGACTGATAGTTCTAGCTCTCACAAGATGATGCCTATCTGTAGGTATGGATGCCTCTCCAAGGGTGAGGGTATATCAGTACTGGCTGACTGATAGTTCCAGCTCTCATGAGATGATTCCTGTCTGTAGGGATTGATGCCTCTCCAAGGGTGAGGGTAGATTAGTACTGGTTGACTGATAGTTCCATGTCTCATGAGTTGATGCCTATCCATAGGGATGAATGCCTCTCCAAGGGTGAGGGTAGATCAATACTAGTTGACTGATAGTTCCATCTCTCATGAGCTGATGCCTGTCCGTAGGGATGGATGCCTCTCCAAGGGTGAGGGTAGATCAGTACTGGCTGACTAATAATTCCAGTTCTCACGAACGGATGCCTATCCATAGGGATGTATGCCTCTCTAAGGGTGAGGGTATATCAGTACTGGCTGACTGATAGTATCAGTATTCAGTTACTGATGGTTGTTGCAGGTGTTCCAGCTGATGGTGTTGTTGATGAGGATGTTCTAGCAGATGGTGTTCCAGCTGACGATGATGTTGTTCCAGCTGATGGTGTTGCTAATTAGGATTTTCTAGCAGATGGTGTTCCAACTGACGAGGTTGCTGACAGCAGAAGATGTTCCAACTGATGATGTTGCTGATGAGGATGTTCCAACAGAAGAAGTTCCAGTTGACGAATTTGTTGTTCCAGTAGATGATGTTCCAGCAAGAGGATGATTGTTGATGATGATGATCACATTTCAACAAAATATGATGTTGCTACTCCATAGATGATGCCCCAGAAAAATGATTATCCAAATCCTTTCTACGACATATAGAATTTCACAAGTCAGTTGTGTATATGTTGTTACCCGCAGAATACCTTCCTAGTTAAGAGGGGGTGTTAAAATAATGTAACTGCGGAAGATATTCTATTTATATTATTGTATTCGTCCTCCAGGATATGATGGTCATGTAATTAATAATGTAAAGGTCATTGAAAGAATCAATGTAAACCCTAAGACATGTGTCAGCCTAGAAAAGCCCCTAAAATATTATTATATTATGTAATTGACTAGTTAAGTAGAGAAGTTGGCCCTGTTGCGGAAATTGTCACCCCAACAGAAGAATATAAATAAAGGACACCTCTCTCACTTCTATTCACTCCACTCAAGCAAGTTTGCATTAGTGAAGAAGAGAGGTGCACACAAATGGAGGATTAGCTGATTTGTCTTGGGGAACTTTTGTACTTTGTGATTTCTATATTGAGGAAGGCTTTGCCGGGGTTTTCTGCCTTTTTGGTTTCCCAAGAGAATATCTGTGTTCATTGTGTTTTATGTTGTGTTTGTTTATCTTTCAGTAATTGTTTCTATGCTATATTTTGTTCAAGTAAAAACCAACAAATTATAATGCTATCTTTTCACTATTCTTCTTAAGAAAATCCAAAAGACATATGCAAGCAAAACTCTTTCAGTCAATCCAACAAAGCAAAAATAATACACCAAACCAAAAGATTTTTCTTTTTTCTTTTTCCAAGAAGCTATATCTACAAGCCAAAATGAAAAAAATTAACTTCTTATAATTGCAATATCTTTTATTTTTTAACCAAATAAGAGAAGAGGTAAAGAGAAATCCAAAAAGTATGAGGGCATTGACTACTTGTTCCAATATCTTTGAAAAGGCCTAATTCCCATTTAAACTTTTTGGAGAAATGAATATGTACTCTTTTTTAAAACCAAGAAGAAATAAACATGCACAAATTTCAGCTCTTTCAAAGTTTTTCAAACAACTATCAAAAGCACAGATGATTTTTTCAACAATCTCATGCAATGCACTCAAGGTGAAGAGAGTAAAACATTTTATTTTCCCTACCAACACATTTAACAATTGTAAGAATAATGTGACTTCCTTTATCTTGATTCAAAATATGAGAGATTATTTACTACTACAATCTTTAAATAAATATATTCTTAAGTAATCAATCACCCAAAAAGTGTCACAACTCAAAATTCACACCAAATGCACCAAAATGAAAACAACATGAGCTTTTCAAAGACTTAGAATTCAGAGCAAAACAAATCAGGGATTCTCAAAGAGTCACAAGACTAGTTGCACTTGCGATGGATTGGAACTAACCAAGGCTAAGGAAGCAACCCCTTGACTAACAATGAATTACTAAGAAGTCAAATCGAGCTATAAATATCAAAGTAAATCAAAGAAAGAAGCAATCCAAATCTAAGAAAGACTATGCCTGAGACAAGCAAAACACAGATCTCAGAAAACCAATCAAATCAACTTTTTGTGGGAAATTCAGACCTAAATTCCAAGCTTTACAGGGTGACGTGGGTTGCAGGTATGCACTAGGGCATCAGAGCCTCAACGACGTGGTTTGCACACAGGGATAGAGCGTCAGTGACACTTTCTAAACACTAGATAGGTGCGTCAATAACGCGATCTGCCTTAAAACAAGGTGTGTTAAAATTACAATGATGTAGGTATAACACTACCCAAGTGCGTCAGGCGAGGTCCATGATTGAAAAAACAAAAAATCCCAAACCAAAAAGAGGTAACTGGCCGAGTTTAATATCCCTAAAAGAGATTGGATCACTCAATGACTCTCAGAAGGATAGATCTGAAAGAAAGAGGCAAATTGAAGGCTTTAGGAAGATAAACAAAAAACAATGCAAATCACAACCTAAATAAACCAAAGACTATGGTGTCTCCCTAGTATGGTCGCCAATTTTGTTTGCGGATAAATACATCGGTGCAGACACCAACCAATATCCCTAGTCTAAATGGTTTAGATCTAGAACAAAACACTATAGAACATACAAACTTCCCTAGATTGATCAAATTACAAAAAATGTAGAGGGGTTTCTTACCTTGCTACCGTAGTGATGTCTCCTTGCTTGATGTGTTAGTTTTTCAACATTTAATTCAATATGATCTAGGATCTTAACTGAAAGAACAACATGTACATCATATCAAGCATAAGAGACAACAGACAAGAGACACAAGAAATTTCACCAGGGAAAACCAAGAGGGTGAAAAACCTTGCAACTTCCTCAGAGATAGAATAAGCACCAATACAAAGATCACAAAGATCAAACCCCAAGAGATAGATGAATGCAGCATATACTCCTCCTCCACTTGTGCGCACTCCTCCTCTCTCTCACTAATGCGAAGTGAGTGAATGAGAGAATGTGTCAAATGAGAGAGTCACACTCTCTATTTATACTTTTACTTTCACTTGACCTTTACTCAACTAGGTCGGCCCCAACTTAACCACTTAACATAATGTTGACTGGACCAACCCCACTAGGGTGGTATAATAACCCTTTAACCCACATGACTCATACAGGGCCGACCCCATCAAGGTGATCTAATAACCCATCAAGTATAAGTTACGACACTTACAATATAACTTGCGACACTGTTAGGAACCCATGTCTTTACTTTGTTAGTATGTTGTTGTTGGACACATATGCTTTGTAAGTCGTCCCGTAGTATTTGTTGATCAATAGTTTATGTTATTGTTATTGGCGCATATGCTTTGTAAGTCGCCCGTAGTATTGTTGATCCATAGTTTGTAACGGCCCATGGTTTTGACCCATAGTATTGGCGCCTATAATTAGTATATAAGTGTGTGTTGAGACCTATGAAGGCACCGTGAAGTTAATTGTATTGAGCTTACTCAAAGGAGGTTGCCCCCTCGAAGTGGCCTGTGATCAATATAAAAGTGATTCTGAGTTCTGTCATTTCTGCTATTTCACATATTTGTATGAATTAATTGTTGCAGGTGCCTCACATGAGGACCTTCCAGTGAAAAGGGCAACGACCCCTACCTGATTGACTAGTTCCCACCCGTGAGGTAAACCGAGAGCTGTCGTTTGTGGCAAAGCGGTTATCATTTTTACCTGAGCCGTGGAGTGAGGGGTACTACCCCAATACACAAGCTGTCAGACAGCATTGGTGGCCGAGTGAAACCCCTGAACTGTTAGGAAGCCGCACATACCTGGGGTCCATATCTACTTTTAGCTGAACTATTGTCAATCACTACTGCGCTGTTTCAGATCCATTTTGCAAGCCGTTTTTTCTCCATATCTCCCTTATTTTCACTCTGTTTCCCTTGAAATTTTCAAGGAACCCCTGTCATCCCATTCTGCATATTTCAGTCCTGAGGACTCTATCCCCAATTCCCCTTCCCAAAGCCTGAAATCCCACATTTGTCTATTTTTAGGGTTTGCCATAACTTCCTCAGATTTCACCCAATCACCTTCAAATTTTACCACAGAGTTCCTTTTTGATTTCTGCTTCTTTGTTCCCCTCTGCCAAATTTTCCCATTCTTTCACCCCGCTTCTGAAATCCTCATTTTTGCTTCCCTGTCTATCCAACAGTGTCCAAAACCTAATCAAACCCCAATTACCCTTCTGATTTTTTTCCCAAGTCCAGATTTTCCCTTACTGAAGTAGTTTTTGTTTTTGTTTTCCTACCTAGTCAACCGAACAAAAAATAAAAATAAAAATAAATTCCTGGTTATGGTTGTCACCCGTGCAGGAGCAAAAACTATGGAGGAAGCACTTGCAGCCATCCAAGCCAAACTCCAGGATCTGGATGAAAAATTTCTCGGTCTCCATCTTGAACATTAAGCTATGAACAATAAACGACACTCCGAGTCTTCAACAGACAATGGGTTCTCTTCTTCCAGCAATTTCCGTGGTCTGAAGCTTGATTTTCCTTGCTTCAATGGTACCGATCCAACTAGATGGATCTATCGTGCAGAACAGTATTTCAGTCTGCATAATACTTTTGATGTCAATAAAGTTCCGTTGGCATCCTTTCATTTGGAATAGGAAGCTCTTCAATGGTACCGTTGGTACATCAAGGCTCATCCAGAGCCCAAATGGCCAGACTTTTGCCAGCTCCTTTTGCAACGATTTGGTCCTAGTGCTTTTGATGACTTCACGGGAGCCCTCACTAAACTTCGCCAAACTGGCATTGTGAGAGAGTATCAAACCAAATTTGAGAATCTAGCCAGCCACACTGAAGGATTGTCTGATGACTTTTACCGGAGTTGTTTTATCAGTGGTCTAAAGGATGCCATCCGCTCTGCGGTCAAAATGTTCTGTCCCAACACAATGTTGGAAGCACTAGGGTTGGCTAAGTTGGCAGAAGACAAGATTGCAGCCCAACAACGCTCCAAGCCCACTTTTGTTCCCTTCCGAAATATGGTTTCTCAGCGACCACCTATACCGCAGGCTCCTCGATCGACTCATATCAAGCGTTTGTCTGAAACAGAGATGCAAGCATGCAGAGAAAAGGGGCTTTGCTATAATTTTGACAAGAAATTCACTCGGGGACATAGATGTGTTCAACAAAATCTCTATCTCTTGGATGTGGAGTCTCCGCCTGCCTCTGAAATTGGTGACGAAGATCTAGAAACACTAGATGCTCCGGTCGACATTCAAGAACCGCCTATTGACCCTCCGTCTCAAGATGACCAGCCAGAGATATCTCTCCATGCTTTAGCTGGAATCACAACCCCCCCAACAATGCGAGTCAGGGGTTACTTCAAGAATATTCCTCTTACAATACTCATTGATTCTGGTAGCACTCATAATTTCATTGACCCTCGGATCGCCAAACAAGCTGATTGTTTTATCCATCCTTGCTCCAACTTTGAAGTCATGGTTTCCAATGGGGGCACCTTACCTTGCAAAGGGAAGTGTCGAAATGTGCGTATCTCTATGGGAGATTATACCTTGCGCTCTGACATGTTTGCCTTTCCCTTAGGTGGATGTGATGTGGTTTTGGGCACTCAATGGCTATGCACACTTGGCCCTATCTTATGGGATTTTGCTGAACTTTGGATGCAGTTTTCCCTCAATGGACACAAACACACATTGACAGGATTACAACCAGGTTTTATCAGCATCATCAATTAACATCGCATGGAAAAAATACTCAAGAAGAATTCACATGGTGTCATCGCTCAGATCCATTCCATCCAGATGCAACCATCAGCAGTCTCCACTACTCCTTTGGATCTACAAAAAATTTTGGATCGATATATAGGTGTCTTTGTTGAACCAGTGGGATTGCCACCTTCCAGGCCAGAAGACCATCGTATTCAGCTCCTTCCTGGCAGCATTCCTCCCAACATCAGGCCCTATCGCTACCCATTTCACCAAAAATTGGAGATTGAAATGCTCGTTTGGGACTTATTGAAGCAAGGTATTATTCGCCCAAGCACTAGTTCCTTTTCTTCTCCAGTTATTCTTGTCCGCAAAAAAGATGGGTCATGGAGCCTCTGCATTGACTTCCGAGCACTTAATCACCTCACCATCAAGGATAAGTTTCCAATTCCTGTTGTTGATGAGCTTCTTGATGAGCTTCATGGGGCTCACTTTTTCTCCAAGTTGGATCTTCGTTCTGGGTATCATCAAATTCGGGTTCATGAGGATGATATCCCTAAAACAGCTTTCTGCACACATGATGGCCATTATGAGTTTTTGGTCATGCCTTTTGGCCTCACTAATGCTCCTTCCACATTCCAGGCCTTAATGAATAAAATATTTTGACCCTACTTGCGGAAATTCATTCTGGTATTCTTTGATGATATCCTCATCTACAGTAAAACATGGGATGAACATCTCCAGCATTTGGATCTTGTCATGCAACTTTTCTCTGACCATCATCTCCATGCCAAGCAGTCTAAATGTGTTTTTGGACAGAAGGAAGTTGAGTATCTCGGGCACATTATCTCAGCACAAGGGGTTCGCGTGGATCCTACCAAAATCGATGCCATGAACAATTGGATGCAGCCTCATACACTCAAGAGCCTTTGTGGTTTTTTGGGGTTGACTGGATACTACCGCAAGTTTGTCAAGGATTATGGGAAGATTGTAGCTCCATTAACTACTCTATTGAAAAAGGATGCCTTCACATGGACACCTGCTGCTTAGTGTGCATTTGACAAACTAAAACAAGCTATGTGTACTACACCTGTGCTAGCTATGCCCGATTTTTCCAAGCCCTTCACTATTGAGAGTGATGCTTGCGGAAATGGACTTGGTGCTGTTCTCCTTCAAGATGAACACCCCATTGCATTCACCAGCAAAGCCCTTTCAGGTAAGAATCTAGCTGCCTCTACCTATGAGAAGGAAATGATGCCTATTTTGCATGCAGTACAGAAGTGGCACCCATACCTATTAGGGAATCATTTCTGCATCAAGATTGATCACCAGAGTCTGAAATATTTCTTGGACCAGCGTGTCTCCTCCCTGGCACAACAAAAATGGGTTAGCAAACTAATGGGTTATGACTATGAGATCACTTACAAGAAGGGTAAAGACAATATTGTGGCAGATGCTCTTTCTCGCACATTTGAGGCCCAAGGTTCTCTTTCAGCTATTTCTATGCCTGTTCCAAATTGGTTGCAATCTGTTCAACAAGGTTATGTCAATGACTCCTCCTTATCTCAAATCATCCAATGCTTGACCAACAACCCTTCTGTTGTACCACATTACTCTTGGGATGGTGCTTCTCTGTGATACATGGGTTGTCTGGTGCTTCCCCAGAGCACAGATCTTCAACAGGCTATCTTCTATGAACTCCATGCTTCTCCATCGGCAGGGCACTCTGGGTTCCTCAAAACGTATGAACGAGCACGACGTAACTTCTTTTGGAAGGGCATGAAAAGGACAATTCAATAGATGGTGGCCGAATGTGATACCTGCCAGTGCAATAAGGGTGAAACAACACTCCTTCCAGGATTGCTTGAACCCTTGCCTATACCTACACGGATTTGGACAGATATTTCTATGGATTTCATTGAAGGGCTCCCTAAATCTGGCGGGAAGACAATGATTCTCGTTGTGGTTGATCGCCTCTCCAAATATAGTCATTTTTATGCTCTCATCCATCCCTATACAGCCTCCTCCGTCGCTCAAATTTTTCTGGACCAGATCTTTCGTCTTCATGGCATCCCTTCTTCCATTGTCTCGGATCGTGATGCGACTTTCACTAGTCATTTTTAGATAGAACTATTTTGCCACACTAGCACCAAACTGAAGATGAGTTCAGAGTATCACCCACAAACAGATGGTCAGACTGAAATTGTCAATAAATGCTTGGAAACTTATCTTCGTTGCTTCACCTCGGAACAGCAACATCAGTGGGAAAAATGTCTCCCTCTTGTTGAATGGTGGTACAATACCTCTTACCACACTGCCTCTAAAATGACCCCATATGAAGCAGTCTATGGTTAGGCACCTCCAACTCTTCTTCCATACACCCCCACCAGTTCACCAGTTCAGGAAGTTGACACGGTTCTTCGAAACCGCGATTAGATTCTTCGCATTTTGCGGGACAATCTTCACATGGCAAGAAATCGCATGAAGCAACAAGCTGATCAGCACCATTCTGAGCGCACTTTTCAAGTCGGCGATATGGTTTTTCTTCGTCTCCATCCATACAAACAATCATCCTTGAAACTCAAAGGGCGTCATAAGCTCGCTCCAAATTTTTATGGGCCATATCGGATTCTTCAAAAGATTGGGTCCGTTGCTTATAAATTGGAACTTCCTCCTTCTTCCCGCATTCATCCAGTCTTTCATGTCTCTTGTCTGAAGAAAGTTCTTGGCACCAACATCAGTGGACAAATGATTTTACCCGAACTGGATAATGAAGGATCCATCCTTTTGGAGCCAGAGGCCATCGTCAATCGGCGCACACATCAGCTTCGCTCTCACTCTATCACAGAGGTCTTAATTCAGTGGTACGGCATGCAACCAGAGGACGCTACATGGGAACCACTCCTTCAGATTCAACAACAATTTCCACATCTAAAGCTTTGAGGACAAAGTTTTTTTTTTAAGGGGGAGGGGATGTTAGGAACCCATGTCTTTACTTTGTTAGTATGTTGTTGTTGGACGCATATTCTTTGTAAGTCGTCCTGTAGTATTTGTTGATCAATAGTTTATGTTATTGTTGTTGGCGCATATGCTTTGTAAGTCGCCCGTAATATTGTTGATCCATAGTTTGTAACGGCCCATGGTTTTGACCCATAGTATTGGCACCTAGAATTAGTATATAAGTGTGTGTTGAGACCTATGAAGGCACCGTGAAGTTAATTGTATTGAGCTTGCTCAAAGGAGGTTGCCCCCTCGAAGTAGCCTGTGATCAGTATAAAAGTGATTCTGAGTTCTGTCATTTCTGCTATTTCGCATATTTGTATGAATTAATTGTTGCAGGTGCCTCACAAACACTTGCAAGTAAAACTGACGACACTTCCAATTGGAGGAATAATAGATCTCCGTTGGGGATACAATAAAGTACAAATACAATATACAAGTGAATATCTTTTGAAGTTAAAAATACATCAACACTCCCTCTTAACTAGGAAGGTATTCTCTTGACACAAGTCTTCAATTCTAGAGCTGGATCATCATCACTAGATCACAGAGCATCATCGTCCTTGCTGTTGTACTCGTCATCTTGATCACTGGGCTATCTCTCAATTCTTCTTGTCATAGGGAGTTCTACAGAGCCAACCCTTTTTCATGGTGGATTTAGGCCTAGCCTCCTATAGGTCTTCATCATCTCTGCAAGTGGGACATCCTGTGGAATCCTCAGGACTAATTACATGCGTCAACAAAACCTCGAAAGAGTATCCCAAGATCCTTTATGTGCATAAGCACGACTGACAAGATCTCACAGGGAGCTATTACATGTGACTACCACAAAACCTTAAAAGAGTGTCCCAGGAACATTTATGTGCATAGCACGACTGACAAGAACTCTAAAGAGAATCCCATGATCATTTATGTGCCTAAGCACAACCGGAAAGATCTCCAGGACCGATTACATGTGGTATGGAAAAGCCTCAAAAGAGCATCCCAGGACTGATTACAAGCGTACTGATCAACCTATCGGACCTCCCAGGGAAACATTATATGCCACAGGACAAAACCTTGAAAGAGTATCCCAGGATCCTTTACGTGCCTAAGCATGATCGACAAGATCTCCTAGGGAAAGATTATATGTCCTCCCAAGCAAAACCTCGAAAGAGAATTTGCCAGATCTCCTAGGGAGCTATTATATGCCATAGGAAAAACCTCACAAGAGTATCTGCAAATCTCCTAGGGAAAGATTACATGTTTATCGCAAAACCTGTCCACAACCATGGAGTATCATCCTGATACTCATGATCCACCTGATCATCCTCGCACGGAGCATCATCCCGATGCTCATGATCATACTGATCATCATCATACAATACATCATCCTGATGCACATCATCAACACATGCATCCTAATCATCGTCACAACATCATCCTGATGCATATCATCATCGCATGATCATCCTGATCATCATCACAGCATCGTCCTGATGCATATCATCATCGCATAATCATCCTGATCATAATCACAGCGTCACCTTGATGCATATCATCATTGCATGATCATCCTGATCATCGTTATTGCATCATGCAGAGCATCGTCCTCTTTAGATCATCTCATCATCCACGGATCATATCCCAGATGAACATCATACAACACTTACACCACCGACATGGGAGAACACATCTACCACCATGTGAAAAATGGCTCAGCAATTATATCACGACCATGGGAGAACACATCTACAACCATGTCAGAAAAGCTCGGCAATTAAATCACAGCCATGGGAGAACACATCTACAACCATGTCAAAAAATCCCATGTGCATCTACGTCTTCTGGACTCATCACTTCCCCTTGGAAGGAACCTCAATCTGAAGTACACCAAGCGTTTCTATGAAGTACTCAAACTTCACTTTGGCTAGTGGTTTGGTCAACACATATGCAATCTGCTCATCTATCGCAACATACTGGAGATTCACTGTTCCTCTCTGCACCATATCCCTAATATAGTGATATTTGATCTCAATGTGCTTCGACCTATCATGGAACACCGGGTTCTCTGAAAACTTCACACAAATCTGGTTGTCACAATAGATACAGGTAGCATCCAACTGGAGATCAAATAAATCAGACAGCAGCTTCCTTAGCCATATTGCCTCACAACTAGCCAAAAAAGCTGTGACATACTTTGCTTCGGCTGTACTCAGTGCTATGCAAGATTGCTTCCTGCTAAACCAAGAGATCACACATGATCCCATACTGAAGCAACACCTCGAAGTGATCTTCCTATCTGTAGCACTGCCTGCCCAATCTGAATCAACATAACCCTCCAGTTTAAACTTGTGATTTGCATCATACTTGATCCCATAGTCAACCGTACCCTTCAGGTACCTCAGAATATGCTTTACAGCAATCAGGTGAACATGTCTATGATCTGTCAGGAACTGGATCAAGGTGTTCACTGCAAAGCAAATATCTGGTCTCGCGATCGTCAGGTACATCAAGGACCCAATCATCTGACAATGCATCGTGGCATCAATCGACTCTGATGAAGCATCACTCAATAGCTTCAGGTTTGATGCCATAAGTGTGGCCATGGCCTTGCATCCCATCATCCCGAACCGCTTCAGGATCTCTACTGCATACTTCCCTTGTCCAAGGAAGATTCCATCTGCACTCTGCCACACCTCCATACCTAGAAAGTAATGCATCATACCCAAGTCCTTCATCTTGAACTTGACAACAAGATTCCTCTTCATGTCGGAAATCAATCTATCCTCACCTGTCACAAACAGGTCATCCACATACAATAGGAGTATCACTGGATTGCCTTCCTCAACCTTGCAGTAAAGGTTGGAATCTGCTTTACTGTTGATAAAATCCTAAACTAGATAGGAAGTTGTCTATCCTGCCATACCATGTCCTGGGTGCTTTCTTCAATCCATACAAGGATTTGTTCAATTTGCACACATATGACTCCCTGTCATGTGTCTCAAATCTAAGTGGCTTCTCCACTTCCTCTTTGACTACATCATTCAAGAAAGTTGTCTTGACATCCATATGGTGTATCTTCTACTTCATCACTTTCCTTATATTTCTCTATGCTACTATCTGCAGCATGCTTGATCTTGTAGATCTACTTGGAAGTCACAACGGAATTCCCTTCTGGTCTTGGGACCACATCCCAAATATCATTCTTCATGATCGATTGGTATTCCTTGATCATGGCATCCTTTCCATTACTGCATCCTAGATCCTGGGAACTTCAGATTCTTCAATATCTTCAATAGGTAGTTTTCTTGAACTTCGTCACTGAAACAAATGTCGTCATCCTTCTTTTGTAGGTGATTGTACATGATCTTTCCTACAAGTCAAATTCAATTGCATGATTAGAAACTTCTCATAGTTTTTCAAAACAAATTCTTACAGATAAAGATATATGTCATACAGTCATGCAATTATCTTAGTCAATGCTTCAATACAACATTTATCCATATGCCGTAACTTTCTAGATGCCTTCCATCTCTACCAGAACATTGTTAAGAGTGTGCACAACTCCCAACATGTCAGCAAAGAGGTTTCATTCTAGATAAGTAGCAATGGAATGTTGTACAGTACCATATGCCACTTACCCATTACTTTATTAGTAGTATCTTGTCCATTAATGAAACTTTTCTAAAATGCATAATATACATCCTAAATCTAGGAACATAAGTATGTACATGACTGAACATCATTTAAGTAACCACATATACAAGAAGTGGCAATTCAAATACTTATCTTTGTTTGGTTGTTGGGTGGAATCCCTCTCAATCTTTTGTTCCTTCCAGGAGCTACTGGAGTGTGCTCCCTCTTGATATTTGCTTCCTGGATTATATGTCCTTGAAATTATATCCATCCCTGACCACTATGCATGCTTAAGTGTGCACTAGTCTCATCATTGTGTCATCCTCAAGATCTCATACATATTCATACATTTTTTAGTATAATATCAATACTATAAAAACATTATGATTCTAAATAATCTTAAACATGTATGGTCATGATTATTTCATACACAGGTAATTTATCATAAGCATTAGTATTCAAGGTTTTAGGGAGTCCTTCTTTTACTCATGCATATTCTTATTTGACCATAGGACTCTTCTGGTTTGTCATATCAAAGCAAGAAGCATAATATGCATAAACCCATGATTACTCAAACTTATAACTTCATGAATAATCATTATCAATCATACAAATATATACTTATATAAGATCTTAACAAAAGGTAGGATTCTAACTTGATATTGGAAAAACATACCTGTATTATCATGTTTGCTATTTATGTCTAACATACCCAAACATTGTCTTCTTTGTTATCTTAGAGACCTTGTGCTAGCAACCTGCATATCTCATAAGTTAATCATTGTAGAACCAAGTTATACATACCTCGTAAGTAGAGCTTCTATGTGATCCATGACTATGGATGAGTCTTTGTCTTCATGTCACCATGGTCATATGTTCTTGATCTAGAACTTGATTTTTTTTCTTGATGTACCTTTCATGTTAGTGGACAACATCATCCTCATACAACACCACAGTGTATTAGTACAATCATTAGTGTCATAACCCTAATCAATGAATGCATTCATACTTTTACTAGGGTGATAAGACAAGTCTAAAATTAATTAAGATTATACTATCCTCAATAATATGAAGACAAACATATCATAAACTTAATCATGAATAGATTTCAACACATACCTATATCTCCTTAAGTCACACCTCTTGGGATTTCTTGTAGTCTTCTTATGTAAGACCTTAGCCTCATCTCCCTCTGGAACTGGAATCTCTTCACTTATATAGGTGTCCAATTCATCCTCTTCTAGGATTAACCCAATCCACTTTGATTTGTTGAAACTGGATCTTGAGCTGGATTAGGGTTTGTCAGAGAAACCCTAAAAATTCAAACTTTGAATTTCAAACTTCTGATTGGATGAAAAGATGCGCCTTGCTAAGCTGATCAAGCTGGTATACTTCAATTTTGAAATCTCCAAAATTTGACCCCTCAAAATTGCCTTTGAAACTTTCAGATCTTTTGGTCAAAATCCCAAACTAGGGTTTGATAATGCCTAAGGTTCTGCCCAGCCAAAAGGTTCGATCTTGTGCTCTAAACTTCAATTTTTTTAGGAGCATCCAGCTGTGGTCACAGATTCCAAAAATTTCAACTTTTGCAGAAACCCTAATTTTCCACCTTTCCGATCAAGATTCTGAACTAGGGTATGATAGTGCACGGGGTTCTACCCAACCAAAAAATTTGAACTTGATCTCTAAATTTCAATTTTTCCGAGGAGAGTAATCCTATGCTAAGATCACTCCAAAATTCCACTTTTGTCAAAAGCCCTAATTTCCCGCAGTAGTGACAAGCCAAAAATGAGAATGGTCAGAATCCAATTCTATTTCATGGAAATATGTGCCTTATTGTTTCTGGTGCATCTCTGAAATTTAGGATCCACAAGGTTTGAAACTTCGGCCTCTAGTATCCCGACCTGTCATCTTTCCAACCCCATAGGTGTGACTCAAATGGATTCTCTGAGAGAGAGATATGCCAAATGTCGCAACATGACCTATTTACGGGATCAAACAGTATATCGAACTTGTACGGAGTGCTACTTGTCACTATTTCAACTTCGGCCTCTAAAAACTGGACCTATGAAACTAAAGTCCATTCTCTTACTGTCACTTTTAATAGAATTCATTTGGATCTTCCTAGCCCAAGTTGTGTTCTTTTTTCCTAGGTCACCTGTTTATGTTTGAGATCTGGAAGAGGCACAAAACCTAAATTGTACGGATCATAAAATAAAAATTACAGCGAATTAGATGTTGTGCTTTGGACACAAGGTACATGGGGATTTTATGTTCGACCTGTACAAGTTTCAGAACCTGAACCTTTTCCAAAATGGATTTATAGCAAAAGTTCCACAATGACTGGTTTTTACTATACCAATCCCTAGCTTCCAATTTGCTGCAAGTACAACAAGTGTCATAAATGCCATACCATACCATGCCTTCCTTCAGGATAGCTATGATACCATGTTAGTTTTTCAACATTTAATTCAATCTGATCTAGGATCTTAACTAAAAGAACAACATGTACAACATATCAATCATAAGAGACAAGAGACAAGAGACACAAAACATTTCACCTGGGAAAACCAAGAAGGTGAAAAACCCCACAACTTCCTCAGAGATTGAATAAGCACCAATAAAAAGATCACAAAGATAAAAACCTAAGAGATAGATGACTGCAGCAGCTACTCCTCCTCTCCTCTCTCACTAATGCGAAGTGAGTGAATGAGAGAATGTGTCAAATGAGAGAGTCACACTCTCTATTTATACTTTTACTTTCACTTGACCTTTACTCAACTAGGTTGGCCCCAACTTAACCACTTAACATAATGTTGATTGGACTAACCCCACTAGGGTGGTCTAATAACCCTTTAACCCACATGACTCATACAGGGCCGACCCCATCAAGGTGGTCTAATAACCCATCAAGTATAAGTTATGACACTTACAATATAACTTGCGACACTTGCAAGTACAATTGACGACACTTCCAATCGGAGGAATAATACATCTCCGTTGGGGATACAATAAGTACAAATACAATATACAAGTGAATATATTCCAAAGTTACAAATACATCAACATGATGTAGCCCTTTCTCTTCAGCTGCAAAACAAGATACAACAAACAAGTGGAAACACACAAACGCTAATAATATGCAATATTGATTAATCTAAACTAGTATTCAAGGAAACTAATTCTAAATATCTATAATGTACAATAAAATTTTATTGAAAGAGTATATATTACTGTATTAATGGGAATAAAAGAAGAGGATATTACATCCAAGCCTTGACGTCACAATTTCTTCCAAATAATCTTTTCCTCAAATATCAAATCTTGCCTCTAATGGATGAAAGGGTTTCAACTCTAGCAGAATTTCACCAACATTTAGATGCTCTAATCCTTCCTCCCCTAACTATGAAGAGGAGGCTTGAATATATACGCCAAATAGGATAAAAGGGGATGAGTATTTGATGGAGAAGGCTAAGGGATCATCCCAAGAAGTTAGGGGATCAAATGCCACCTTCACTTGATTTGTTGGGATAAGCCTCCATGAATGGATTCGTTCTAGAAGGCGCTTGAAGCTTCTACTTTTCTCCTCTAACTGACAATGACACACCTTGCTAACTAGAAGCCTGCGTCATGGATGGGGTGACACATGTTGAATGAAGGAAAGTAGGGTCAATGACACACCTTGCCAATGGGAAGAGGGTGTCACCATAGTTCTGATGCTACTTGTGAACATGTAGGGTGTGTGGGTGTCACAATATGAGGAAAAAGGTATGGAAATCCTTCTTTTTAGACATTTTGGCATCAATGCTTCAGGATCTAGGACAAACCAAAGGTACATATGTCATGATGACAGGATTTTGGTGTAACAAGTGCATCCACAAGTTCGTATGGAAAACGGATTTGGTGACTGGAACTTTCGACTCATCCAAGCACCTAAGTGGCTTATGGGAAAGGCGTTGTTCGTAGGGGATGCAGCAATATATGCCTATGTTTTTATTATATATATATATATATATATTAATAATATTTTTTCTTTTCCAAGACCTTCCTCCCACCCATCCAGAAAATGGAGGAGATTTTTTTTTGGTTTTGTTACAAGATGTTGTTACCTTGATATATTTTATCTTTCCACTCATATTTATGCTCAAGTTCCTTGGTAAAATGCCTTAAATTGGCAGATAACAGAATCATTTTGTGTGACAAGAGAGTAATCTCCATGGGAGTTCATATGTATTTTCCAATCCACCATAACTTGTTAATAGCAAACAACATAGAGGACATATCCTTTATATCAAATTATTTAAAAACCCCTTCTCCAAAAGTATCAATCTCTTGGTGAATCTCAACAAGAATTGTTGCAAGATGCCTCTGTAAAGTTGTTAGCACTTCAACCTTTCAGAAAATCCAAAAGTGACATTATTAGCCAGACGATGCATGGAGAACCATTTGTATCTAATTGACGCGTCGGTTGTATGGTACCTTCAATAAATTCCAATGGCCCTGTTTCAAAACCATAAAATGCGCATTTCATGGATATGTTCCCTTTGCCCGAGATTGCCAAAAGTGTAGAGATTTTGCACATCATGTAAATTTGAAAAGGTCTCTTCAGGCATTTCCTGTAGTATCACAATAACTTCATCCACCACCATCATCAATGAGTGGCTACACCTTGGAGAATAGGTTGGGAATTAAGCTTAACGGTATGAAATATTGAGTTCTAAAATAATTCCATATTGTAACAGGGCATGAGATGTAGAAGGACGTCATCGGAACCTAATCGATATTGATTTTTGTCTCTTGATTACTGTTAAGAGTTTCATATCTAGTTATGTACCTTTGTCTATGAAGAATTTGTCTACTGATAAGATGGAGATGGCAGGATCTTCTATGCTTCAATTTATTAAGTTTAAATTTTGGTAAATAATTCCTTACAAACTTGTTTTCCGCCTTTCCTTTGGTGGCCTTCTTCTAGTGCAACACTGATGTCTAGGGGAAACGAAATTGAGCGTGCGACATGTTAAGAAACAATTTTTTTTAGCTTATGATACTCCTAAATTTTTGGCATGTCCTGTATTTAGAAATTATTTCTATGTAAATTATACTGCATATTTATTTATATATGAAGGTTAAATGAATATATGGGGGAGCGATGGACAGGTACGCATGCCCGAGGGTCGAAGATTTCGGTTCGCTTTTTTTGTAAGTCCCTTCCCTCGCACTCACATGTCGCAATGGGATTTTCTCTTATCCCTTCCCGTTCCCTTATTCTACTCCCATTTGGCTCCTTCCCTACCCGTCCTCCGTACCCCTGCCACCTTATCTCTGAAGGACGTAACCCCACATTACGGATGACCCAGGGTTCATTTTTCACATCATGGTAATAGACGAAGTAGATTATGATATTGACACACATGACGCCCCCATTTTCTGCACAGATAAGGAGGTACACTGCTCGGTAAAGGTAATGAAATCCCCGCACCACCTCACTATGCCTACATCAGAGTCCCCTTCTATTCACCCTTATAACCCCTCTTCTTCCCCCCTCCCCGGTCGTTCCAAATCTATCTCCACGTCACCTTTCCTATCTCATTTCTCTGAACCATCATTAATAGTTCCCTCTTCGCACAAACCTTGCAATATTGTTCAATAGTACAGCTCGTCGTTATGTAGACGTCCAGAAAAAAAAAAGCATTAAACCAAGAAAAACCAGCCCTGAGTTAGTGGTAGGAAAGGATATATGTCTTTCAGATATACCGGATTATCTAAAATATGCCATGGTTGGTCATTTATGCAGAAAAATAACTGGTGAGGAAGCCCTCTATTCCTGGATGGAGCATAATTGGATTCCTACAATTGGATACGTCTCGGATTTCCACATTCTACCATGCATATGGTTTCTCTTCAAAGTCCGCTCTGAATAGAATGCAGCTGATCTACTGAGCCAACAATGGAGTTGGGGACCTTCAGGCTTAATTTTGAAAGCTTGGATAGTGGATTGCAATGCGACTAAAGAACCTCACAACTTACAACAAATTTGGGTCATCCTTCCCGGATTACCAATGGTATTTTGGCAAGAGCCAATTCTGAGAGCAATTGGAAACAAATTAGGAAAATTCATTGCTTTGGAAGAAGATTGGAGTTCGAAAATGGACAGACGATGCGCTCGCATTCTTGTAGAATTGGATTTAAGGGATGGACTGTTTGAGGATATCAAAATTGAAATGTTGGGGAGCACCTGGACCCAAAGGCTTGACTATTGGAAGTTACCGTTCCGCTGTTTTAATTGTAGACAAGTTGGGCATTTACATAATGAATGCACAGCTCTGAAACAAGCTAACACGTCCAGACCTCCATATAAGAAATCATGGGTTAGAAAAATAAAGGTGATGGATGTCACTGCTGAATCTCCTATGAAAGACCTGGAAGTTAACACGTATGAGGCATACAGGACGACAAATACACACCCAAAAGATTCCTTGGTTTATTTAGTGGACAATCAAATTTCGACATGCAAGGTGACAGCTCAAGCTCAACAGGACATTACATGCGAAAAGGTGGCAGGAGAAGCCATCACTTTGGGAGATGAAGTGCTTCCTGTACTAAACAACTTTGAAGGAAGATCCAGCTCGGATAATGACATAGCGCAAAAAGGTAATCTCTCAAGTCCCGTTTCATTTCCTTCTTTTCCCATTACGAATTCCGTCACCCCTTCGGCGGAGCTCCACTCTGTCCCTGCTTCCTCCCAACATTCCCTTCCCCGCTCGCTCAGTCCTATCATAACACTCTCTTCCTCCCAAAAATGGAAATATGACCTTCGGTCCTACTCTACCACATAACCCCTCGCAACATCCACAGGTGGTATCGCTTTGGATCCACCTCCAAAAACCAAGGTAGGAAGAAGATCCCTTCTTACCAAAGCACAATTACAGGCTGCTAATGATGTAAAAAATGGAAAAAAAAGAACGATTGGTAGGGCTCTTAGAGTGGAAAAAGCCCTTTCGAAGGGTTCTTAATGTTAGCGCTCTCTTTAAATATAAGGGTTCTAGGGGGAAGGCCCAAACAACTCTCCGTCAAAAGGTTAGTAGAGTTACAAAACCCAAAAATTCTTCTACTACAGGAAACGATGATGGAAGGCTGTAGAGATGCAGAGGTGATAAAAAACCTCTTCAAGGACTGGAATATGGAAACCTTGGATGTAGACGGTCACTCAGGGGGACTACTCACTACGTGGATCCCGGACGTGAAGCTCCTCTCCACTGTCGTGTTAACTTCATCCCTCAAAATGGAATTTGAAATTCCGGAGCTAAACCAACAATTTTCCTTTCTAAATGTCTATGGTCCCTTCCATGACCACAAATACTTCTAGGATACCCTAAGTCTCTTAGGCGTGTTGAATACCCATAATCTCATTCTCGCAGGCGACCTCAACCTGACTCTTGGTTCTGGAGAATTCTGGGGCAAGAATGCACTTTCGGACTCTCTAACCCCATTCTTCCTCAATTTGTTTTGAAAAAATTCCCTAATAGATATTCAGCCGGTCAAAATCACTCCAACTTGGAAGAACAACAGAGGAGGAGATCAGGCAATCTCCAAGAGATTAGACAGATTTCTTATTTCAGAAGACCTTTTTCAGCAAAGGCTTATTTTCCGCTCCTCTGTCGAGCTAGGGGATTCCTTTGACCACAGACCAATTTCTCTTTCCATCACTGTGTCGGAAAAGAAGTCTCCATCCCCTTTCAAATTCAACCCCTCATGGTTAGACCATGAAGACTTCTACAAGCTCGTGAAGAATAATTGGTTCCCACTCACTCCATCAACCTCTACCTCCTACATGAAACAGTTTGACTTAAATCTTTCGTGAATAAAAACCCTTGCAAAGGTATGGAGTAGGGAACGAGAGGAAAATGGCTGACAAGATCTAAAGGAAACTGAATCCAAAATTTTAGATCTGCACAATTCTTAGCCCAATGGAATTTTCTCCAATGAACAATTACTAACCTTGAAATCGTTAGAAGATAAGAAGGCTTCTTTACTAGCAAAGGAAGAAGCTTTATGGAGATTGAAGAGTAGAGCACTATGGATAAAGGAGGGAGATAACAACACCAAGTTCTTTCACCTCTTTGCGACTCACGGGAAGAATACCAACACCATTATAGAGGTCAAGGATGACAATGTAAATCTGACTTAAAATCTTTTGGAAAATACCAAAGCAGCAGAGGCACACTTCAAAGCCAGATTCAAGACCCCTCCAGGATTCCCGATAGAAGAAATCCTAGAGGTAATTAATCTCTTCCCATCCCAAATCACAGACGAAATGAGATGTGATTTAGAAGAAGAAGTTAAAGTGGAAGAGATTCACACAGTTCTAAACTCCTTTCACAAAGGGAATAGCCCGGGGCCGGATGGATTCACAGTTGAATTCTTCCTGGGGTTCTATGAACTATTGAAAGAGGACTTACTTAAGGTGGTCCAAGAATCTTAGAACTCCAGTAAAATCCTGGGGTCTTTCAATTCAACCTTCATAACCCTTATCCCCAAAAAACAAAAAGGTGAAACCTTTGACGATTATAGACCCATTGCATGCTACAACATGATTTACAAAATAATCTCCAAGGTCATAATGCATCATCTCAAACCTATCCTCAGCAAAACCATCACCGAAGAACAATTTGGATTCCTCTTTAATCATCAAATACATGATGCAGTGTCTATTGCCCAGGAAGTCTTCCACACTATCAACAAAAAGAAATTACCAGCTTTGGCTCTAAAACTAGATCTTTCCAAGGCGTATGATCATGTCAATTGGACCTTCCTCCAGCTCCTGCTAATCCATATTGGGATGCCTCTACCAATGGTTGAATGGATAATGGGTTGAATTCATTTGACTTCCTACGCTATACTGATCAATGGCTCCCCTTCTTCCTTCTTTCGTCCATCTCAAGGAATTCGACAGGGATGTCCTCTGTCCCCTTTCCTCTTCTTGCTTGTAGCAGATGCATTGAGCCGGATGTTACATAAAGTCAGTACAGAGGGGTCCTTGAAAGGAATCAATGTTTCCACCTCAGTAATTCTGACCCACACCTTGTTTGTCGATGACGTTCTACTATTTGGATAAGGCACCCTGTGCACTTTCAATACCATTAAAAAAATTCTGGACCTCTATAAAAAATCCACATGAATGGTATTTAATACAGGGAAATCCAGATTGGCCTACAACAATCTTTCAGATTCTGTACAGGTCTTTTTGACTCACTCTTCACCCTTTCCCCTTTCTCCTCTATCTGAGGGTCTGAAATATCTAGGATTCTAACTCAAACCCATTGCCTATGTGTTACAGGACTGGCTATGGCCATATACAAAAATTGAAGATAGAATCTCCTTATGGGAAAATCGTTTCCTCTCTAGAGGAGGAAGGCTTATCCTTCTGAAATCGGTCCTTCAAAGCATCCCAGTCTATTGGGCATCGATAGCTTACATTCCAAAGGGCATCCTAGTCAAGATCAAGAAAAAGTGTTTCTCCTTTTTTTGGACAGCCAGTAAGCAAAAAGAAGGAATTCCGCTAGTCACCTGGACAACCATTTCCAAACCCAAGTATATGGGTGGGTGGGGGTTCAAAAACCCTGATCTCTTTTGCAAAGCTCTAGCTACGAAAACACTGTGGAGATTAGCAGAATCTCCAAGCTCACTTTGGGGAAGAACCCTTCTCTCCAAATATTGTCACCCACTTACCATCACATAATGGTTCAGGCAACCAAACAAAAGCTTTAAGAACTGCTCCATATGTTGGAATGCACTGGTGCTAGCCTTCCCATTAATTGGAAACTGGGTGGCCTGGAAAATAGGATATGGGAAATGTGTTCGAATTGGAGAGGATCGTTGGGCCGGGGCAGGTGAACACTCTAGATTGTCTGCTGACCTCCTTAGAAATCTGCATTCCAAGAATATTTACACTCTATATAATGCTTACAATCATGAACATAGGAGTTTTTGCAGAGGAGAGTGGAAATCCGCCACACATCTGGGTCTGGGATGAGTTCAGGAAGAAGAATGGACCCGGTAGATCAACCTCCTAAAAAAATATTTCATCTTCCTCAGAGAAGGTGAGCCAGACAAGTTAGTCTGGACCAAGAACAATAAGGATGGAGCTTTCTCTGCTAAGTTAGGGTATGAAGCTGCTATAGACATAGTGGCAAGGGAGGACTTACGACCTTGGTGGAAAAAATATGGAAAATCGCAGCCCCTCCAAAGTCCATCATCACACTCTGGTTGGAATTGAGCAATAAATTGCTCACTTGGGACAATCTACAGAAAATAGGTTTTCAAGGTCTTGGTAGATGTGTCCTTTGCAACTTGGCTAAGGACTCAATCTCACATATCTTCTGCCATTGCTCTTATGCAGATTAGGTATGGAGGACTTCAATCGAGAATCTCAACTTTGCATCATACCTACAACAAGAATCAGTGGAAAAAAAATTTATGGACTGGTGGAATGATCGCAAGGTATGTCTATTCCAATCCTTTCCTGCACTTTTCATTTTTATGATTTGGGAAGCCAGAAACAAGTTGATATTTCAAGACACCCTCATTCCTCAGGATATCTCTGTACTGATTCTAATGCAGAAAACAAGAGAATACAAAACACAGCCTTCAGAGAAATCTCCAAGAGTTCTAGTTCTCCCCTCCATCAACAAAGATATCCCCTAGGCCTTCTTTGATGGAGCCAGTCAAGGATCCCCCTCCTTGCGAGGTGCCGGTGGAATTATCCATTTTTCAAACATTAAGAAATGGCATATAAAGTTTGCGCCAAAATAGGCTTCCAATAGCAAAGCAGAATTAGTAGCGTTATGGGATACTCTGATGGTTGCAGCAGAGAATCAGATAAAGAATATTCAACTTTTCAGAGACTTGAAAATGACCATTGACTGGGCAAATGGAAAAATCCAAATAATTGCACCTCATCTTCAGCATCTCCTTCATGCAATCAGAGCTCTAATATCTAACTTTGATCTTATCTAGTTCTTGCTTGTTTATCGGGAATTGAACTTTGAAGCAGATTACCTATCCAAGCTGGCGCTTGCACTACCCCCTGGAAGACTTGAGGTAACAGGCATTCACAACAATCAACCAGCTTTCAATCAATTGATGGATATCTAGGTCCAGGAAGTGCCTTAAGGGAAATAAGAAACACTGGAGAAGACAGGCATTTTGAATTTTTTCTATGTAGCCTTAATGGCAATCAGACCTATGAACTTATGAATAGTATTGTAATACATTTTTGAGGGTAGTGCCTTAAGGACAGTAAGAAACACTAGGGAAAACATGCATTTTGAATTTTTCTATGTAGCCTTAATGGCAATCGGACCTATGAACTTATGAACAATATTGTAATACATTTTTGATATATAATGAAGACAGTCCATGATCACTTTTTATTTAAAGTGATGGATATTTTCCTATTGGAAAATATATGAAGGTTGAATGCATGTAGGTAACATAAATCATCATTTGAATCGGGCACCTTAAATATCTTCATGAGTAGATGATTTGACAAGCAAAATCAAAGAAATGTTTGAATAGCATGAGTGAAAGATGAATATTCCATCTGGATTAATTATTTGTTTACACAAAGGAACGACAAGCAGAATTCACAAGTATAACACAGGAACTTGGTCGACCTTTCACATCCTGTATATAAATTCCAACCACAAGTATAGGGCCCTTTTGTTTGAATTAAGGATTTGTCTTGTCCAACGCAAGTTGGATGGTAAGCCTCTATACATAGCTTGCGACTACAGAGAACTAAATCTCCTTTGTTGAAGCAAACGGATTCCTTCCTTTACCCTTTTACTAGATTAATGGCAATAAGAGTTTTTAGAAGAAAACATGTGAGTCACTCACACAAGTTTTTGTCTTTTTTTTTTTTCGTTTTTTTTCCCTTCGACGCAAGTTATTATTGTCAATTTACCACAGCAATTCAGGTCCATGAAATCTCATTATAGTTTGGCACAAATGGATATGACTCGGGAAAAAACGTTGTGATAATGTAAGGCTTAAGATCAAATTCAAAGACAATGGTTTCTCTACCTTTGGGATGATTCTCTAAACAATACAGTGATACAAGAATCAACATAGCATCCACATGCATGGACCATAGTGGTAGCGGGCCCTTTCATGTCCAACATGCTACCATAATTATTTTCATAAAAAAAATCAACGAAGATAGACTAATTATATATTTTGAGGATGGAAAGAATGTATCCCATTCAATAGAATTAAAAAAATGGAAGCCCTATTAGCCAAGTGTTAGAACATACGCTCTGATACCATATGTAACACCCATCAAGGGTGGTTAATTGTTCATCAAATAATTCAGAATCATTAAAAATACATGGTTGATTCACACAACATAAATTATCATAATAAATCATGTAGCAATAACATCATATAAGAAGTTTACAACAACATATAACAATTTAAAATCACAAGAAAAATACCTCAATATAATAATGGTGACGAAGTCCAAATTGGGCAAGCTTCCATCTTCTCCTCGAGTTGCTTCCCTCTTCATTTCCCAAAGCAGAACCACGATTTTACCTCCCATCCAACTAGGGGCATAGCCGAATCCCTAGGCCTAGGAAGCCATCCAAATGGTGTCAGGAACCCGTGTCAACCCTTCTCTTTACTTGGTTAGTATATTGTTGTTGCACGCATATGCTTTGTAAGTTGTCCGTAACATTATATGTTCCATGGTATTGATCCATAGTTTGTATTATACCATAGTATTATATGTTCCATGGTATTGATCCATAATATTGGACGCATATGCTTTGTAAGTCGTCCCGTAGTATTATATGTTCCATGGTATTGATCCATAGTATTGGTGCATAGAGTTAGTATATAAGTACGTGTTGATGCCAATGAAGGCATCCAAAAGTTATTTATATTGAGCTTTCTCAAAGGAGGTTTCCCCATCGAAGTGGCCCGTGATCAATAAATCTATTCTGTCTTCTGTTATTTCTGATATATCGTGCATTTTCATTAATTAATTGTTGAAGGTTCCTCACATCTGGTATCAAAGCACTTTCTTGGGCTTGTTGGGTGGAATTTCTACCAAAATTAGTTTTTGGCATCTGTATTGTTCCTTTCAATTGCAGGTTTAGAGCCGGGAATAATCCCTATCCGCTTAACTATGGGAAGTACTTGGGCATATCCCTAAATCTCATTGTGAGGAGTACAATAGGAACCTTGACATAGATGGCCCATTAAGAGGACATGCCAGCGAAAAGGCAAACGAACCCTACCTGATTGACTAGTTCCCACCCGTGAGGTAAACCAAGAGCTGTCATTTGTGGCAAAGCGGTTATCATTATAACCTGAGTCATGGAGTGAGGGGTACTGCCCCAATACGCAAGCCATTAGAAAAAATTGGTGGCCAAGTGAATCCCCTGATCCTTTAGGAAGTCACACATGACTAGGGTCCATATCTATTTCCAACTGATAAATCGCAGATTACATCTGTCCAAAACTGTTGCAGGTCACTTCTGTGTCGTTGCAAATCCATTACGAAAAAAAATATGTTTTTTCGCCACATCTTCTTTGTTTTAACTATGTTTCCCTTGAAAATTCATTGAAACCCCTGTCATCCCATTCTTCATATTTCATTCCTGAGGAACCTATTCCAAATTCCAGTTCCCAAAGACAAAAATCCCACCTTTGTCTATTTTTAGGGTTTTCCATAACTTCTTTGATTTTCACCCAATCGCCTTCAAATTTTGCCACAGTGTTCATTTCCTATTTCTACTTCTTTATCCCTCTGTTACAAATTATCTCATTCTTTCACCCCACTTCTGAAATCCCCATTTTTTGCTTCCCTGTCCATTAGAAAGTGTCCAAAACCTTGTCAAACACCAATTACCCATAAGAGTTTTTCCCAAATCCAAATTTTCCTTTACTAAAGAAGATTTTGTTTTTGTTTTTCTACCCACTCACAAAAAAAAACTCTTGGTTATGGTTGTCACCGGCGCAGGAGTAAAAATCATGGAGGAAGAAATTGCATCCCTAAAAACCAATCTCCAAGATCTGGATGAAAAATTCTCATCCTCCATCTTCAACATTCAACCGTGAACAATAAACGATTGCCAGAATATTCTGCAGATGCTGGGCTCTCTTCTTCCATCAATTTTCATGGGCCAAAGCTTGATTTTACTCGCTTCAATGGTAATGATTTGACTGGGTGGATATACCAGGCGGAACAATATTTCATTCTGCATAATACTTTTGATCTCAACAAAGTTCCACTTGCATCCTTTCATTTGGAACATGAAGCCCTTTAATGGTACTGTTGGTACATCAAGGCTCATGAAGAGCCAAAATGGACAGATTTTTTCTAACTCCTTTTGCAACGATTTGGTCCTAGTGCTTTTGATGACTTCACAGGAGCACTCACTAAACTTCACAAAATTGGCACTATGAGAGAGTATTAGATAGAATTTGAGAAACTGGCCAATCACACAGAATGATTGTCTAGTGAATTCTACAGTAGTTGTTTTATCAGTGGTCTCAAGGATGCAATCCGATCAGAGGTTAAAATGTTTTGTCCCAACACAATGATGGAATTCTTTGGGTTGGCTAAGTTGGCGGAGGACAAGATCACAGGCCAACAACGCACCAAATCCACTTTTGTTCCATTCAGAAATATGGTTTCCCAACAACCTCCCATCATGCCAGCTCCTCGACCAACTCCTATCAAGCATTTGTCTGAAGCAAAGATGCAGGAATGTAGAGAAAAAGGGCTTTGCTATAATTGTGATGAGAAATTCACTTGGGGCCATAGATGTGTTGAGAAAATATCTACCTATTGGATGTAGATTCTCCACCTGCCTCAAAACTTGGTGAAGAATTTCTAGATACAATAGATGATCAGGTCGACATTTAGCAGCATCCTGTTGACCCTCTGTCTCAGGACAACCACCTAGCGATATCTCTCCATGCTTAATCTGGAGTCACCACCCCACAAACAATGCAGGTCAAGGGTTACTCCAAGAAGCTCCATCTTACAATACTCATTGATTCTAGTAGCTCTCATAACTTCATTGACCCTTGGATCGCCAAACAGGCTGATTGTTTTTTCCATCTGTGCTCCAACTTTGAAGTCATTATTGCCAATGGGGGCACCTTACCTTGCAAGGGGAAGTGTTGCAATCTGCGTATATCTATGGGATATTATAACCTGTGCTCTGACATGTTTTCCTTGTCCTTAGGAGGATGTGATGTGGTTTTGGGCGCTCAATGGTTACGCACACTTGTCCCCATCTTATGGGATTTTGCTGAACTTTGGATGCAGTTTTCAGTCAATGGGAAAAAACACACATTGACAAGCTTACAACCAGGGTCTCTCTGCATCATCAATTCACATTGCATGGAAAATATCCTTAAGAAGAATTCACATGGTGTCACAACTCCATTACATTCAGATGCACCCATCCACGGTCTCCACTACTCCTTTGGATCTACAACAAATTTTGGATAGATATGCAGGTGTCTTTACTGACCCAGTAGGATTTCCACCTTCAAGAGTGTCATGTCCGCACAAAAATGAATATTGGAACAAGTTCCTAACCCAATCAATCCATTGGGTTGAGGAGGCAATTGAATAACCATGGGGTTAAATTTTGTATTCCAGGCAATTAATTAATAAGGAGTGTGTATTTAATTTTATCCATAGTTTTCTATCCAATTGGAATAAATATTTATGGTGCATTTAATATTTAATTGTTATGCTCAATAAATGGAGAAAATGCTCCACTAGGGCGCATTAGTGGATAAGGTTGGGAGAGAGACTTGAGGAATAAATCAAGGAAAGCACATGAGTCCAAAAATGATTCCAAAAATGAGAAAAGAGGAATAAATCAGGAAAAGCAAGAAAGTCTGAAAAGCAGGAAATTTCAGAAAAGAAGGAAAGTCAGAAAAAGAAGGAAATCCAAAGCAAAGCAAAGCAAAAGGAAAGGAAGGAAAGCAAGCTTGGGAATGAAAGATTCCCTTATCAAATAAAGGAGGGATCATTAATCATGGATGCTTTCTCTCCAAGTCAACCAATATCTATAAATAATTCCATGAGCACCACATCCACATCTTTTGTTAGTTTGAGCATTTGTATGAGTGCAATTGTGCCTTTGAGACTTGGGATATGTGCCCCAGCTTTCTGTGAGAGGATGATGGAATTATTCCATTTTCACTGATTTTATTTTCAGTTCCTCTAGCTAATCAAGTTGAATCTGAATTTCAGAAGCATCATCATCCAGTTTAGAGTTCAAATCTTCAAGCCTTCTATGAGTTTCTGCAGCTAGTTTCTTGTGTAGAAGAAGAGATATCTTTCTATAACTTTATGAGAGGCATATTGTCCTATTTTTTATTTAATAAAAGATTATTTAATTTTATTATATCATTCAATTCCATATAAATTAAAGAACTCTGATTTCTTCTCATATTTCTCCACCCCTTCTAGATTTAGCTAGAATTTGACTAGCTTTCAGTGTTTATTTCATAAGTCAATGAGTATAAGTCCAAAGGAATCCATTATTGTTTATAGAGTTGATTAAAATATCATATTCCATGATCTAGTTCCTGATTCATAATTTAGTGAGCCTTTGAGCATTGTTTGGGAACCCATAATTCGAACTAGTTGAGCAGTCCTAGAATGCATTTTTACTAGTTTTAGTATGAGACTTGTTCATATCTTCATGAAACTTTATGAAATGATAATTTATGATGAAATTAATGTAAATTAATTTTAATGAACCTATATGATGTCAAAAACACTCATCCCCATCCTTCAGTCAAGTTTCCTACCATACTAGTCTGCATATGCTGAGGGGCCTAGGAGAATTGGATTAAATTGAAGCCTTGCTAATATTGAAACATAAAATGTCTCAGTACATTGTGCATAGGTATCATTCCACATCATATCCTCCTATCCATCCCAATCCTTTGATCTAATCCATTCTCTATCCATTTAGCTTCCACAATCACTGTTTTAGTCAATTTTGAGAAGTCTAGAGTTTTTGTGCCACAATCCTAAGTTGGTATATTACAATGGAATCATAGCATGGTCCTCTGAACCTTCTCTTTAATTTTTCCTATTATTTCAAGAATATACTTAGACTACAAGAAGAAAGATCCTTTGTCAGAAGAGGGAGAAGAAATTAATTCTATTGAAGGGAAAATATAAGAGGAATCAAATATGTTTCCCAATGATGACAATGATATCAAACACTTGGTTCCGACCATGATGAAGGGGATGCAAGAGATCTCACTAAATATTTCTCAGAGTAGAAAGGAGACTAGAGAGTTCTTAGCCCAACAACTAGGAAGCAAGTTAGGAGAAGGGAGCAACAATGGAACCCCACATGGTGAGAGGAGGAGCAATGGTGGCCATATTTTATCAAAGAATGGGCCTCACAATCGCCCTAATAACTTCAATATGGAATCACCATCATAATCCAGACCTATTATTCCCAAGTTTATTGAAGAGAAAAGAGAATAACCTGAGGTTTGAAATGGAGGTCTTGCTTCATTGGAGGATAAGTATGTTGAGTACCTTACATTGAATAACGAATGCAGAAGAGAGTTACCATTCAAAGACTTCTGTGATATGCAGTACAAGTCCAACCCAAGAGGAGGATTCAAAATGAAAAATCAGAACTATGAACTCAAAAATGCCATTGGTAAGATTTATTTACCCTATTTTGATGGTTCATAGAAATGCACTGCTAACTCTTGGATTCAGAAGCTTGACACATATTTTCAGCTGAATCCTATGGCTGAAGGATATGTCATCAAGATGGCTACTCTACACTTATATGGAGAAGCAAATGACTAGTGGTTTCATGGCCTAAAGAATCTTGGGCATGACCAAGTGACCACCTATGAAGAGTTCACAAGAAGGTTGGTTGAAAGGTTTGAGAGAAGAGATCCTGATACCACCTTCAGAGAACTAGCACATGTGAAGCAAACTAGAACTCCTGAAGACTACATCTCTGAGTTCCATAAATTAGCTGCGATGGTCTCTGATATTTCAGAGGCAAGGATGATCTTATTGTTCATTGAAGGGTTATCATAACCTTTGAAAGGCTTGGTGAAATACTACAGACCCCCTACCTTGCAAGATGCATTAAGTCAAACTAGAGACCTGCAAGATTCTCTTCCAAAAACTAGATTTCCTCCAAGGACTGTTGGTCCTACTTAGTTCAAGAATCAAAGACCACCAATGAATATTCCTACTAGAAATTTCAGAAAGGATAGTTATGCTAAGGACCGAGATGAGCTAAGGAGAAACAAAATGTGCTTCACCTGTCAGGAGCCATGGGTTCTAGGGCATAGATGTGCCAAGGGAAAGGGACACTACATTGAGGTCTACTCAGAGTTCAAAGATGAGGAAGAAGAAGGAGAGGCCCCAATAGATGCAGAAGTGGCCTATGAGTTTGCAGAAGAAGGAACTCACCCCGAGGTGGGAAATATTGCAGTACTCTCAGGATTACCTTGCTACCATACACTCAGATTCAAAGGAGTGGTTCAAGGACAATATGTCACTGTGTTGGTGGATGGAGGAGCTACACACAACTTCATTAATTCAACTTTGGTTGAAAGAAGGAAACTACACACTGAAAAATTTGGAGGCTTCATTGTTATCATTCCATGTAATCATACCATGAATTGTTGTAGATGGATTCCTAAATTGTAGATTTGTATAGGAGAAGAGACCATTAAAAATAGCTCTATGTTGTTGATTTGGCTGACAGTAACATGGTTTTGGGAGTACAATTTCTACACTCCATGGGAAAGCATTCAGTAGACTATCAAGTTCCTAAAATGGTCTTCAAGGGAGAAAATTGAAAAGAGATGGTGTTGAAGGGAGTCAACACTTATCCCAAACAAGTGGTAAGTGCCCACAGTATGAGATCTATTCTAAGGCATGGAGACATTGAAGGGGATGAAGAATGCCTAATCACCATAAAGGTAAACTCATTCAAAGTGGCCCATTATCCTAAAGGTATTCAGAAGGTTCTCCAAAAACATAAGAAGATGTTTGGGGACCTTCCTCATGGTAGGCCTCCAGATAGAGGAGTGGAGCATAGGATTGAGCTCAAGATAGGAACTTCACTTATCAAGGTATATCCCTACAAGCACCCAAAAAGATTCAATGATGAGATTGAGTGAACCATTAAGGAACTTCTTGACTTCGGGTTCATTAGACCAAGTTCAAGTCTTTTTTCCTCATCAATAGTCCTTGTGAAGAAGAAAGATGGGACCATGAGGATGTGCATATAGATTATAGAGCTCTCAACAATAAGAATATCAAGAATATATATCATATTCCAAGGATTGATGAGCTTATGGATGATCTACATGGGGCCAAGTACTTTTCTAAGATTGATATTTGATCTGGATACCATCAAATCAGCATGAAGGAAGAAGACATACAAAAGATTGCTTTTCGGTGTCACCATGCACACTTTAAGTTTTTGGTTATGCCTTTTGGCCTAAGAAATGCACCTGCAACTTTTCAATCTTACATGAACAGAGTGTTTAGAAAACAACTCTGTAAGTTTGTACTTGTATTCTTCCATGATATTTTGATCTATAGTAGGACTCAAGAGGAGCACTTGCATCATTTGGATATTGTACTAACAATCTTGGCTGATCAATATTTTTATGCAAAGCTAACCAAGTGTGAGTTTGAAATGACTGATATTTTGTATCTTGGTCATGTGATTGGCCAAGATGGAGTCAAGGTTCACATGGAAAAGATCCAAGCTATTCTAGATTGTCCTAGTCCTAAAAATCTCATGGAACTGAGAGGGTTCATTGGGATATGCACCTACTATCGGAAGTTTGTAAAGGGGTTCTCCAAACTGACATCTCCTTTGACAAATATCACTAAGAAGGGATCCTTCCATTGGTCGAAAGAATCTGAAAAAGTGTTCAACATGATGAAGGAGGTAATATGCACTTGTCATGTTCTTGCACTTCCATCTTTTTCTCATCCTTTTGTTCTTGAGTGTGATCCTTCAGGGAATGGTATTGGGGCTGTCTTAATGGAAAATAAACATCCATTTGCCTTTTAGAGAAGAAAATTGCAGCCACATGAAAGTCTATATTCATTTTATGACAAAGAGATGCTAGCCATCATGCATGCGCTAGTCAAGTTTAGACAGTATTTGGTGGGAGGTAAGTTTATCATCAAAACTAGACACAACATTTTAAGTCACTTCTTAACCCAAAAGGAGTTGAATGATAGAAAACATAAGTGGGTAAGAAAGGTCCAAGCATTTTATTTTGAGATTGAGTATAAGAAGGGTAAGATGAATATTGTAACTGATGCACTTTCTAGAAAACCCAAATTTGCACTGCTGAAATTTCAAGATGATTGGAAAATACAACTTAGAGTAGAATACACCAAGAATCATTTTGCTTGTGATTTATTTGATGGATTGATTCATGATGGTGCTTATAATATTATTAATGATGTCATTTATTATAAGGATAGAATCTTTGTATTTCCAGAATCCATACGAAAGGAAAAGATTCTTGAAGCCGCCCATGATGTGCCTTTGGTAGGGAATGCGGGGTTTGTGAAGACCTACAGGAAAGTGAGGGAAAGGTTCACATGAAAGGGGATGCAGAAAGAGGTGATGGAATACGATAGATAATGTGTGGCATGTCAGCAAAATAAAGTAGATCATACTCATCCAGCAGGGCTCCTACAACCACTCCCCATTCCTGAGCAAAAATGGGAGAGTATCTCAATGGATTTCATCATGGGGCTTCCCAAAATCCAAGGTAAAGACAATATTTTTTCTATGGTTGATAGGTTGAATAAATATGAAGTTTATTTGTTGTCACAACTAATATTGAATCCATCCAAGTGGCTGAAATTTTCATCAAAGAAGTATTCAAACTTCATGGCATACCCAAGTCCATCATCAATGACAGGGACAGTAAGTTTACTAGCAATTTTTGGCAATAACTGTTCATTGAGATAGTAGGCACAAGTTTGGACATGAGAAAAATATACCATCCACATACTGATGGCCAAAGAAAGAGAGTGAACCAATGGCTAGAAGGGTACCTAAGAAACTATGTCACTGGTCAACAAAAGTCATGGACCACTTGGATCCATCTGGGATAATTTTGTTACAACACTACTTTTCATCTTTCAATTGGTATGACTCCTTTCAAAGATATTTATGGATATGATGCACTTACTTTTACTGATCTGATATTTGGTGGTTGTGAGACACAGAAAGAAAAGAATTGTCTCCAAGAGAGTCAATACATACTCAGTGCAAGTTTTAAACCTTAATAGTGAAGTACAAACTTATATTGATTTTTAAGCATTAATAGAAAATACACAATGACACACACATTACACAGAGATTTTCACCTAGAAACCCTTAACCGGGAAAAAAACAACAAAACTTAGAGCCTCACTACTCCTTTTCATTATATGTTTACAATATATGGTATTCCATAGCATCTAAAACCCTAATTCGTTTACCCAAAATTAGGTTACAACCCTAATCCCTTTTACCGGGATTAGATAGAGTACAATGGGTCGAAATCGCGAAAAAGCAAAAAGCAACCCAAAACATCGTGTTGTACACGCAGCCACCATGTGAAGAGATATAACATTCCGAACATTCTCCCACTTGTTGTTCTCTTCACATACAGGATAAATTTATGACTTTAACAATTCAGGGAAACAATGCCCATGTTCTCTTTACACCAAGAGAACTTATGAGTACTCACAGACTTTGTCAAAGAGTCTGCAACATTTACCAAAGTGTCAACCTTCTCCAGCAACACTTTGTTTTGTTCAACCATGTCTCTGACGAAATGGTACTGCACATCAATGTGCTTTGTCCTCGAGTGATAAGCAAGGTTCTTTGCCAGAAATATTGCACTTGAGCTATCACAGCCAATCTTTACATCATTCTGAACAAAACCAATACCTGAACACAATCTTTGCAACCATACAGCTTCCTTACTTGCATGGGTAGCTGCCATGTATTCAGCTTCTGTAGTTGAGAGTGCAACTACAACTTGTCTTCTACTCATCCAACTGATTGCTCCTCCAAATAGATTAAAAACGTAGCCACTTTTAGATCTTCTGTGATCAAGATCTTCGGCCTAGTCAGCATCAGCAAATCCTTGTATATCTATCTCTCTGTTTAGACCGGGTCTTCCTTGGTAGCAGATTGCAAAATCTGTAGTGCCACGCAAATACCTGAAGACCCTCTTTACTGCAGTCCAATGTTCCTTTCCTGGTTTTGACATGTATCTACTCAAAACTCCCACTACACGGGCTATATATGGTCTAGTACAAACCATGGCATACATCAGACTGCCAACTGCACTAGCATAGGGAACATGAGACATGTCCTCTACCTCTTCTTGTGTCGTGGGACTTTGTTCTGCAGATAACCTTACACCTACAGGAATGGGCACCTTCACTGGTTTGCTTTCCTACATATTAAATATCTTCAATATTGTTTCAACATATTTCCTCTAATTTAACCAGAGTTTCCTATTTTCACGATCTCTTTTTATTTCCATGCCCAAAATAAAATTTGCAGCACCAAGATCTTTCATGTCAAATTCAGATGACAGCTGATTTTTGACATCCTTGATGATTTCCTTGTTATTTCCAATTAGCAACATATCATCAACATACAATATTACATAAATAAAATGATCACCAGTTAGCTTAAAATAAACACAGTGATCAGGTTTGCTTCTTGAGAAACCAAGTCCCAGTATATAAGTATCAAATTTTTGATACCACATTCTTGGAGATTGTTTCAATCCATAGAGAGATTTTTTCAGCTTACAGACAAGCTCCTTTCTTCCTTTCACCACAAACCTTTCTGGTTGCTTCATATAGATCTCTTCATTAATATTTCCATGTAGGAAAGCCATCTTTACATCCATCTGTTCTACTTCAAGGTCAAAAACAACATAAATAGATAGAAGAAATCTAATAGAAGTCAATTTTGCAACAGGTGAAAAAATCTCACCAAAATCGATGCCCTCAATTTGGGAATAACCTTTTGCTACTAGTCGAGCCTTGTACTTCTCCACTTTACCTGCTACATTTAACTTCTTCTTGAATACCCATTTGCTTCCAACAAGATTTCTTCCTTCTGGCAACTCAACCAGGTCCCATGCCTCATTTTTGTCCAAGGCATCCATTTCTTCTATCATGGCCTTCTTCCATATTTTACTATCTTCTGAATCCATTGCCTCTTTAGTATTTCTAGGATCATCATCAGTAATAGATAAAAAAAAATTAGAATGAAAAATCAGGGGGACTGTACCTTTTAGCTTGCCTTCTTACTCGGTTAGATCTCCTCAATACCGGAATCTGTAGATCCGCCTCTTCATCTGATTCAGACGATTCTACCTCCTCATCTGATTCAGACGAATCTAGTTCCTCAAAAGAATTACCTCTTTCATCCTTGATATCAAAGTGTAGCTTCTTTGAATCATTTTCCTTTGGTACATCCTCAATCTTGGAAGTGCTTTCAACTTCTCTGAATATCACATCTCGACTGTAAACTATTTTCCTTTTTACTGGGTTCCATAGCTTGTACCCTTTCACTCCATCCTTGTAACCAATGAAGATACATTTTTCCGCTTTATTATCCAACTTGATCCTTTTCTCCTTTGGAACATGTACAAAAGCATCACACCCAAACACTCTGAGATGAGAGAGAGAGGGTTTCTTACCAGTCCAAACCTCATGAGGTGTCTTGTCAACCAACGCTGATGTGGGTGTCCTATTCACTAAGTAACACGCAGTGTCAACAACTTCTGCCCAGAATTGTTGTGTTAGCCCTGCACTACTGAGCATACTCCTTGCCTTTTCCATCAATTTCCTGTTCATCCTTTCTGCAACCTCATTCTGTTGAGGTGTGTACGGAGTAGTCTTTTTCCTTGCTATTCCACACGTTTTACAGAACTCCTCAAATTCACTTTCACAGAATTCTCCACCGTTATCTGTTCTGAGTACTTTTATTTTCTTCTCAGTTTGATTCTTTACAAGAGCCTTAAATTCTTTGAATCTTTTAAAAACCTCATATTTCTTACGCAGGAAATAAATCCAAGTTTTTCTTGAGAAATCATCTATAAATGAAACATAATACACAGATTTACCTAGTGATGGAACATGCATAGGTCCAAAAACATCACTGTGTATTAACTCTAAGATTCCTTTAGCTCTTACAACACCAGATGAGAATCTTACCCGATTCTGTTTACCATATAAGCAATGTTCATAGAAATCAAAATCTAATGTGAAATCAGACATGCCTTCAGCCATACTTTTACCTTGTAATAGTCGAAGACCCTTCTCTCCAATATGTCCCAACCTTCGATGCCATAGCGATGTCTTATCACTAGAGACAGTAAGGACTCTGTCTCCTTCATTTTTACCCTCAGGAACAATAGTACTGTTACATCCATTTTTGAAGGTGCTTCCCAACAACTTGTATAGAGTTCCAATCCGAACTCCCCTCATTAGCACCAGTGATTCTCGAACCATCTTGCATGTGTTCTTTTCAAATAAAGTTTTCACACCTGCATCATCCATTTTACTTACAGATATAAGGTTTCTAGCTAGCTTTGGAATGTGCAAAACCCCGGGAAGAGTTTTAACCCTTCCATCTTTGAGCAGTAGCTTGATCTTTCCTTGACCTATGATTTTCTCCACCGAGTTGTCTCCCAGAAATACATCTCCTCCATCATACTTTTCGTATTCAAAAAACCACTCCCTGTGAGGAGTCATATGATAAGACGCACCTAAGTCAATCAACCACGAATCATGCTCTGCATGTGTACTTGAAGATGCCAGATACACATCTCCTCCTTCCTCTGTAGATTCTTTCCCATCTGTGGATGGAGCATCATTAGGTCCTCTGCTTTTATCAGTATTTTTGGATTTACAATCCTTCTTGTAATGCCCAGCTTTACCACACTTCCAGCATTTTCTTACAGAAGGTCCTGGAGATTTAGATCTCCCTCTAGATTTAGATCTACCACCTGAAGACTTATTTTTAGATCTGTCTCCAGGGCGACCTCTTACAAATAAGGCATCCTTGGTTGAACTATCCATGGATCTCCACCTCATTTCCTCCGATAGCAGAGATGCAACCACATCATCAAAGTTTAGCGTGGTTGCATTACTCCCAATAGCTATAACCAGATTATCCCATGAATCTGGCAAAGAACACAACAGACTAATACATTTTTCATCATCAGTAATTGTAATACCAATAGATGTCAAGTGACTTACCAGAGTATTGAAGGCGTTTAGATGCTCTAAAACAAGGTCTCCATCGGTCATCCTCAGAAGGTACAATTTCTTTCACAGAAATAACTTATTTACCAGGGACTTTGAATGATACAGGTTTCCCAGTTTATCCCATAGCTTCTTTGCACTGTCTTCTCCAGATATGTTCACCAATACCGAATCTGCGAGGCAAAGATGAATGGTGCTCCTTGCTTTCCTTTCCAGCTTTTCCATTCTTCTTTTACCGCACCAGTGGGCATGGTACCTGGATCTACTGCGATCCATTGTTCTCTATCTACCAGAAGATCTTCCATTTTGAGCTTCCATAGCTCAAAGCTCTGACCATTAAATTTCTCAATCTCAAATCTAGAACTGCTCGCCATTCTTTAAAGAAAAATAAATCACCGCTGCAAAGCTCCCACTGAAACCAGGTTTATCACAAATCCAAGATCGAGCCAAACCCTTGGAAACAAAGGCATCCCTCTGAACCCAAAAAATGCTTTGATACCAAATGTAAGTTTTAAACCTTAACAGTGAAGTACAAACTTATATTGATTTTTAAGCATTAACATAAAATACACAATGGCACACACATTACACAGAGATTTTCACCTGGAAACCCTAAACTAGGAAAAAACCAGCAAAACTTAGAGTCGCACTGCTCCTTTTCATTATATGTTTACAATATATGGTATTCCGCAGCATCTAAAACCCTAATTCGTTTACCCGAAATTAGGTTACAACCCTAATCTTTTTTACCGGGATTATATAGAGTACAATGGGTCAAAATCGCGAAAAAGAAAAAAGCAACCCAAAACATTGTGTTGTACACGCAGCCACCATGTGAAGAGATATAACATTCCCAACACTCAGGACTCTCAAGGACAACTTGCAGGTAGCACATAATCGACAGAAAGTACATGTAGACAAGCATAGAGTTGAGTGAGCCTTCCAAGTGGGAGATCTGGTATATTTGAGGTTGCAGCCCTATAGACAATCATCATTGAAGTCTAAAGGGGCTGAAAATTTTCAGCCAAGGTTTTATGGCCCCTACCAAGTTTTGATAAAGATCGGTGAAGTGGATTATGAGATAGAGTTGCCTACAGGCATTCGGATTCACAATGTTTTCCATGTGTCCTGTTTGAAGAAAGCAGTAGGGAAGCAATTCAAGGTTTCACAAGAGTTGCTACCCCTTGATGATGAATGGAATTTGGTTCCGATACCTGAAAGGATTCTTGAATTCATATAAAAGAAGCTAAGGAGCAGAATCCTTAATGAATTTTTGGTACAGTGGGAAGGGCTACCTAGTGAAGATGCTACTTGGGAAGGAGAACATATATTACAACATCCTAGTTTGAAATTGCTTGAGGACAAGCAATCTTGGGTGGGGAGGACTATCATGTACCCACAAAAATGAACATTAGAACAAGTTCCTAACCCAAACAATCCCTTGGGCTGAGGAGGAAATTGCATAACCATGGGGTTAAATTTTGTATTTAGGCAATTAATTAATTAGGAGTGTGCATTTAATTTTATCCATAGTTTTCTATCCACTTGGAATAAATATTTATGGTGCATTTAACATATGTGGTGCATTTAATATTTAATTGTTATGCCGAATAAATGGATAAAATGCTCCACTAGAACGCATTAGTGGATAAGGTTGGAGGAGATACTTGAGGAAGAAGTCAAGGAAAGCACATGAGTCCAAAAATGATGCCAAAAATGAGAAAAGAGGAATAAATCAGGAAAAGAAACATAAATAAGAAAGCAGCATAAAACAAGAAAAGCAGGAAAGTTCAGAAAAGAAGGAGATTCAGAAAAAGAAGAAAAAGAAAGAAAGCCAAAGCAAAGCAAGGCAAAGCAAAAGTAAAGGAAGGAAAGCAAGCTTTCTTTATCCACTCAAGGAGGGTGAATTCATCATGGATACTTGCTCTCCAATTCATCCAAGATCCATAACTAATTACATGAGCACCAAATTCACACCTTTTGTTAGTTTGAGAATTTGTATGAGTGCAATTGTGCCTCTGAGACTTGGGAGATGTGCCCCTAGTCAATTTTGAGAGATGTGCCCCAGATTTCTGTGAGAGGATGATGGAATTCAGCCATTGTCACTGATTTTATTTGCAGGACCTGTATCTTATCATTTCGAATTTGAAGTTCAGAAGCATCATCATCCAGTTCAGAGTTCGAATCTTCAAGCCTTCTATGAGTTTCTGCAGCTAGTTTCTTGTCTAGAAGAAGAGAGATATTTACATAAATTTATGAGAGGAATATTGGACTATTTCTGATGTAATAGCATAGGATGTAATTTTATTATATAATTACATTCAATTTAAATTACAGAACTCTGATTTCTTCTCATATTTGTCCACCCCTTCTAGATTTAGCTAGAATCTGACTAGCCTTTGTGTTTATTTCATAATTCAATGAGTATGAGTCCAAATGAATCCATTATTGTTTATGGATTTGAGTAACATATCATATGCCATAATCCAATTCCTGATTGACAATTTTGTGAGCCTTTGAGCACTGTTTGGGAACAAAGAATTCAAACTAGTTGAGCAGTCCTGGAATGCATTTTTACTAGTTTTAGTATGATACTTGTTTATATCTTCTTGAAATTTTCTGAAATGATATTTTATGATGAAATGACTTTAAATGAATGTTAATGAGCCTCTCTGATGTCTGAAACACTCATCCCCATGCTCCATTCAAGTTTCCTACCATACTAGTCCGCATATGTTGAGGGGCCCAAGAGCATTGGAGTAAATTGCATCCTTTCTACTCTTGAAACATAAAAGGTATTAGTAAATTGTGAATACGTATAATTCCAAATCAGATCCTCCTATCCATCCCAAGCCTTTGATCTAATCCATTCTCAGTCCATTTAGCTTCCACAATCACTGTTTTAGTCAATTTTGAGAAGTCTAGATTTTTTGTGCCACAATCCTATGTTGGTACATTACAAATATCCCTTTCTGGTAAGAATTTATCCACCTCTACATATGAGAAGGAAATGATGGCTATTTTTCATGCAGTACATAAGTGGTGACCATACGTATTAGGGAATTATTCCTTCATCAAGGCTGATCACCAGAGTCTGAAATATTTCCTTGAACAACAGGTCTCCTCCCCAGCACAAGAGAAATGGGTTATCAAACTCCTGGGTTATGCCTATGATATCACTTACAATAAGGGTAAGGACAATCTGGTGGCGGATGCTCGTTCTCGCACATTTGATGACCAAGTTTCTCTTTCATCTATTTCTCTGCCTGTTCCAGATTTGTTGCAATCTATTCAATAGGTCTATGTCAATGACTCCTCATTATCTCAAATAACCCAACAGTTTTCCAACAACCCTTCTATTATACCGCATTAATCTTGGGATGGTACTTCCATGAGATACAAGGGTCATCTGGTGCTTCCCTAGAGCATAGATCTTCAATAGGTTGTCTTCTATGAACTCCATGCTTCTCCATCGGCAGGGCACTTTGGTTTCCTCAAAATGTATGAGCAGGTACAACGTAACTTATTTTGGAAGGGAATGAAAAGGAAAATTTAACAAATGGTGGTTGAATGTGATACTTTACAGCTCAACAAGGGTGAAACAAGACTCCTTCCAGGATTGCTCGAAATATTTCTCATCCCTACATGGATTTGGACAAATATTTCTATGGATTTCATTGAAGGGATCCCAAATATGGAGGGAAGACAGTGATTTTCATTATGGTTTCTCGCCTCTACAAATATAGTAATTTTTTTGCCCTGATCCATCCCTATACAGCCTCCTCAATCGCACAAATTTTCCTGGACCAGATCTTTCATTTTCATGAAATCCCTTCTTCCATTGTCTTGGATCGCGATGCAACTTTGTCATGTCCCAAATTTGGTATTGGGTCACAATGGCCTAATCACATTGGCTCTATTCATTAGAGTTTGTCAAATTAATGCTAAAGGTCAAATAATTGCCAAGGAGGAAAATTACTAGTTTCCTAGGTTTGGGGTGGAAGCTTTGGGATTTGGAATAATGGGGATAATAAATGATGTTTGAACATTAGAATGGCATAAATATTTAATAAAGGATCTAAATAAATATATACAAGTGAAAATCAAAGTGGCATTTCATCATGAAGACACATGGAGGAAGTGGGACCCACATATGGCTAGATTTCCCCACTACATTTGGCATCATTCTCTCACCAATTCGAATTCAAGGTGAATGGTAACATACTTGGGGGAGTCCAAAAGGTATTATTCATTGCATGACTCATACAAGGTCGAAATATAGAGGAAGAGTAACTCCCATGGAAGAGGAAGAGGCAATTTGGAGTTAGTGAGACACTTGGGCTAGATTCCCTAGCTCTATGACAACAATAATGAAGATGCTATGACACCTATGACACAAATCAGACCTGAAGGCTGACATATGACATATATGACATGTCAGGGCTAAAAATAGACTCCAAGAGGGCGCTCAAGGGTGTTAGGGCAGCTAAGATGCTTCCACGTGTGATTTGGTGGAAGTGGGAGACTAAGAATTGTTGTACAAGTGGCGTTCTTTGGAATCTCTTCCCAACATGACTTGGCATGAGTCTCTTGGAAAGAATTCGACCCATGGAGGACATTAGAAGTTTATAAATTTCAATAACAAATAATGAAACCAGCTTTTTATCATTTGTAGAATTTGCAATTGCATTTGTGAAGAGGGAGAGCTAGTGGATGACTAGTTTCTTGCCTTAGTCAATTTCGAGGGTGAAAGATTCCCATCCAAGTTGGTAATTGGAAAGGCCATTCAGAACTTTCATTTGGAGCTTTAATGGAGTCTTTATTTGCAGGTGTAAGCTACAGGGCAGCTCATGGTTTCTTCTATTGCAGCTCACTCCTTCAACCATTTCCCGTTTTGATGGCATATTCTTGATCCTTGAGGGAGGGCATTTTTGGTGAGCTATTTTACTCTTTGGGGAAGCTTTTAATGCCCCATTTCTTTTTTAATATGAATTAAATACTCTGTTCTTCATCTCCAAAAAGTTTCAGGTCGAAATTCCAAGTAGAAATGTATAAATCTCATTTTTAATGGAAGAACAATGCCATTTCCCCACTACCTTGTTGTGAACCAATGTATTGATGATGATTTCGAATGAATTGATGATTATCTAATATATTTGTGATAAATATACTGCCATGTATGTCTTCTACAAGTTTCATGTACTGTACTTGAGCATTTGAAGCATTTTTACTCAGTTTAGTTCTATTGGGAGGTGAAATAGTGCCATTTCCCCAAGGGTCGAATTGGGGATTTTTGCAGTTGAATGGGAGAGGGTGAAAACAGTTGTAATAATCCATTAATGGTGCATATGAGACTTTAATAAAATAATTAACACATTACATACCTCTGTTCATAAATTTGAGTGGGTTTGGAGGCATTTGGGAAGCCATTTTCAGTACTTACCCCAGGGGGATTTGAACCCCAAATCACTAGTAAAATTGCATAATTGGTCCAGAATATTAAGAGAGTTTGCAGAGGTCTTTTGGTGGAAATATGTCATCCATAAACATCATATTAAATTTCTAATATCATTCATACACCTTCCTTGAAGATTTGAAGACATTTGGAGTCAATTTGAGACCTAGAGGCCAATACTAGTCAAAGGAAAATCACTAGTAAAGTTACCTACATTGATCAGAATTGAAAGAGGATTTGAAGAAGTATTTTAAAGGTCCAAAGGCATCCCTGAAACACATATTTATGTTCTAATATCATTCATATACCTTCTCAGAAGATTTGGGATCATTTGGGGCAAATTTGGGACCTAGAGATCCAAACTAGTCAAAGGTCGAACTAGGGAAAACAAGTGGAAAATTGCAATTTTAATAAAATTCTTAATAAGGGACATTACAGTGGTATCAGAGCATGGTCTTGGCACCTGATGTGGTAGAACATTAATGAAGACCAGGAGTCAAAGAAATAATCCACCACCCTTAGAAACTGAAACTGGATGTACTTTGGTGAAAGGGAAGAAGTAGGAGAAGAAGTGCATTCATTGGTCACCATGAGTAAGGATGAGAAAGGAACCTTAAAGGAGAATGAGGAGTTTAGGAAATTACTTGAACCATCCTTTGAAGAAAAGTGGAGACAATACTTTCAAGAGTTCAGATTGTTGCTTAGTGAAATTGGAAGCAACTCGGAAAAAGTAATGAGCAATGGTTCTCTTTTCAAGGAAAAGGATGAAACAATTTATGCCACAAAAGAGGAACCTAATGTAATTGTGGAACATGAGGTACATGTTGATATGCAGGTTCTTGAAGATACTACACTAAAACAAGAAGAAGGACAAGCACTTGTCCTTGTTCAAAGGGATTATGAGTTGCCTCATGGAGAGAGTTGCAAAGCCTTGGAAGAGGTACATGATCTCACAATAGTTGGACCAGCCAATTATGGAGAAGATGAATTAAATATTTCAATGGGTAAGAGTTGTAAAGAATTAAAGTTGGTTCATAATTCCTCACCCCACACTTCTTTTCCACCCACATCACTTTGGGATGAAAATTGGGTGAAAGGTTTTTTCCTAGTGGTGCCACATGAGGGGTATGAAACTCCTACCGCTCCTTTTGATGATGACATGAATAGAGCACCTCATTATTTAGAATTGCAGCAACATATTGCTTTACCTTATGATGATACATATCCTCATGGATGTATGGATGAGACTTCTTTGAGTCCTTTGAATTCTCCTTGTTTTTCCTGCTCATTATTTGGTTCAGATTTTAGTGGAGATTCTTCATTCACTTCTTGGATGAAAGAATGCATGGCTGAATATTTTGATGCATATCACATTCTCTTGGAGCAGCACTATTGGACATGGGATCCTCACCTATGTCATTGGACCAGATTTGATGGGTCACTTGAAGATTGTATGCACTTGGAAAATGGTGGTCTACATGCTTGGAGGTATAAGCTCTTTCATGACTCTTTGATGAAGCATCTCCTTTATGTACATTTTCATTATGTTGTTATGTACTTTGATGATATATATTTTGTACTCATGATGTTTGGAAGAATGCATACAAGAAAATGGGATCCAGGAATCCTCTTATCTGATGGTATGGGTTGGAGAGCACTTTTAATTGTTGGAGTGCAATACAAGCAATGGGACCCTGGAATAATTTTTATCTCATTGGTTTCATATTTTTTGGGGAAGCAAGCAGTATGGGAGATGGATTCCCCACTTAATAAAGTGATTTTAATCAGAGTAGTGCAGCAGAAAGCATGGTGGTTCATCTCTAAAATCTTCATGGAAACTCAAAGACTCAAGGTTGGGCAATTCAATGGCAACTTCAAAGAATTATACAGAAAGCAGGTTCTTCAACACCCACATTTAAAATTGCTTGAGGACAAGCAATATTGGGAAGGGAGGATTTGTCATGTCCCAAATTTGGTATTGGGTCACAATGGCCTAATCACATTGGCTCTATTCATTAGAGTTTGTCAAATTAATGCTAAAGGTCAAATAATTGCCAAGGAGGAAAATTACTAGTTTCCTATGTTTGGGGTGGAAGCTTTGGGATTTGGAATAATGGGGATAATAAATGATGTTTGAACATTAGAATGGCATAAATATTTAATAAAGGATCTAAATAAATATATACAAGTGAAAATCAAAGTGGCATTTCATCATGAAGACACATGGAGGAAGTGGGACCCACATATGGCTAGATTTCCCCACTACATTTGGCATCATTCTCTCACCAATTCGAATTCAAGGTGAATGGTAACATACTTGGGGGAGTCCAAAAGGTATTATTCATTGCATGACTCATACAAGGTCGAAATATAGAAGAAGAGTAACTCCCATGGAAGAGGAAGAGGCAATTTGGAGTTAGTGAGACACTTGGGCTAGATTCCCTAGCTCTATGACAACAATAATGAAGATGCTATGACACCTATGACACAAATAAGACCTGAAGGCTGACATATGACATATATGACATGTCAGGGCTAAAAATAGACTCCAAGAGGGCGCTCAAGGGTGTTAGGGCAGCTAAGATGCTTCCACGTGTGATTTGGTGGAAGTGGGAGACTAGGAATTGTTGTACAAGTGGCGTTCTTTGGAATCTCTTCCCAACATGAGTTGGCATGAGTCTCTTGGAAAGAATTCGACCCATGGAGGACATTAGAAGTTTATAAATGTCAATAACAAAGAATGAAACCAGCTTTTGATCATTTGTAGAATTTGCAATTGCATTTGTGAAGAGGGAGAGCTAGTGGATGACTAGTTTCTTGCCTTAGTCAATTTCGAGGGTGAAAGATTCCCATCCAAGTTGGTAATTGGAAAGGCCATTCAGAACTTTCATTTGGAGCTTTAATGGAGTCTTTATTTTCAGGTGTAAGCTACAGGGCAGCTCATGGTTTCTTCTATTGCAGCTCACTCCTTCAACCATTTCCAGTTTTGATGGCATATTCTTGATCCTTGAGGGAGGGCGTTTTTGGTGAGCTATTGTACTCTTTGGGGAAGATTTTAATGCCCCATTTATTTTTTAATATGAAGTAAATACTCTGTTCTTCATCTCCAAAAATTTTCAGGTCGAAATTCCAAGTAGAAATGTATAAATCTCATTTTTAATGGAAGAACAATGCCATTTCCCCACTACCTTGTTGTGAACCAATGTATTGATGATGATTTCGAATGAATGGATGATTCTCTGATATATTTGTGATAAATATACTTCCATGTATGTATTCTACAAGTTTCATGTACTGTACTTGAGCATTTGAAGCATTTTTACTCAGTTTAGTTCTATTGGGAGGTGAAATAGTGCCATTTCCCCAAGGGTCGAATTGGGGATTTTTGCAGTTGAATGGGAGAGGGTGAAAATAGTTGTAATAATCCATTAATGGTGCATATGAGACTTTAATAAAATAATTAACACATTACATACCTCTGTTCATAAATTTGAGTGGGTTTGGAGGCATTTGGGAAGCCATTTTCAGTACTTACCCCAGGGGGATTTGAACCCCAAATCACTAGTAAAATTGCATAATTGGTCCAGAATATTAAGAGAGTTTGCAGAGGTCTTTTGGTGGAAATATGTCATCCATAAACATCATATTCAAGTTCTAATATCATTCATACACCTTCCTTGAAGATTTGAAGACATTTGGAGTCAATTTGAGACCTAGAGGCCAATACTAGTCAAAGGAAAATCACTAGTAAAGTTACCTACATTGATCAGAATTGAAAGAGGATTTGCAGAAGTATTTTAAAGGTCCAAAGGCATCCCTGAAACACATATTTATGTTCTAATATCATTCATATACCTTCTCATAAGATTTGGGATCATTTGGGGCAAATTTGGGACCTAGAGATCCAAACTAGTCAAAGGTCGAACTAGGGAAAACAAGTGGAAAATTGCAATTTTAATAAAATTATTAATAAGGGACATTACAAACTTTCACTAGTCATTTTTGGACAGAACTATTTCTCCACATTGGCACCAAATTGAAGATGAGTTTAAGGTCTCACCCACAAATAGATGGTCCGACTAAAATTACCAATAAATGTTTGGAAACTTAACTTTGTTGCTTCACCTTCGAACAACAACCTCAGTGGGTGAAGTGGCTCCCTCTCACCGAATGGTGGTACAATACTGCCTCTAAAATGACTCCATATGAAGCAATTTATGGTCAGGCAGCGCCAGTTCTTCTTCCATACACCCTCAACAGTTCACCAGTTTAGGCAATTGACATGGTTCTTCGAAACCGCGATCAGATCCTTCGCATTTTGCAGGACAATCTTCACATGGAAAGAATTCGAATGAAACAACAAGTTGATCAATATCGTTCTGAGTGCACTTTTCAAGCAGGTGATATGGTTTTTCTTCATCTACAACCTTCCAAGCAATCCTCCCTAAAACTCAAAGGGCGTCATAACCTCACTCCAAAGTTCTATGGGCCTTATAAGGTTCTTCAGAATATTGGATCCGTTGCTTATAAATTGGAACTTCCTCCTTCTTCCCGTATTCATCCAGTATTTCATGTCTCTTGTCTGACGAAATTTCTTGGCACCAACATCAGAGGACAAACTATTTTACCAGAATTGGATAATGAAGGATCCATCCTTTTGGAGTCGGAGGCCATCCTCAATAGGTGCACTTGTCAACTTCTCTCTCGATCTATCATAGAGGTATTAATTTAGTGGCACGGAATGCAACCAGAGGATGCTACATGGGCACAACTCCTTCAGATTCAGCATCAATTTCCACATCAATTTCTAAGGGGGAGGGGATGTTAGGAACCCGTTCCAACCCTTCTATTTACTTTGTTAGTATATTTTTGTTGGACACATATGCTTTGTAAGTCATCCCATATTATTATATATTCCATGTTATTGATCCATAGTTTGTATTAGCCCATAGTATTCTATGTTCCATGGTATTGATCCATAGTATTGGACGCATATGCTTTGTAAGTCATCCCATAGTATTATATGTTTCATGGTATTGATCCGTAGTATTGGCGCATAGACTTAGTATATAAGTACGTGTTAAGGCCAATGAAGGCATCCATAAGTTATTTGTATTAAGCTTTCTCAAAGGAGGTTTCCCCCTGGAAGTGGCCCGCGATCAATAAATCTATTCTATGTTATGTTATTTTTGATATATCATACATTTTCATTAATTAATTGTTAAAGGTTCCTAAAAAATGGCCTCCTGGCCCTCCATGCCCAAGACCCCCAAATAACATAACAATGATGCACTAGGTAGGCCATTTATCAAATTTTCCAAGAGTTCTCAAACTTTGTTAAAGGATTAGTTTTCAAGTGCAGACGTGAGTGAACCTCCCTAGTTCGAATGAGTCAAAACTAGAACAAAACGGGACAATGAATTCACACCTTCACCTAGATCAATTAAATACTCACAAGAAATGTAGAGAAAGCTTACCTCTGATATGAATTTCATCCTTGTTATATTCAAACTAATGCAATCCAAATTTGCGTATGAGAGAACCTGTGACAGATCCAATACAAGCAAATAACAAGTGGATTGAATGAGAAAAAATGTAAATGATCTAAGCAAATGACCAAGGATCTTTTCTATACATGACAATAACAATCAAGTATGGGAAGGAAATGCATCATTGTATTAAATATGACATAAATAAATACAACTATGATCCTTGGTGTTGTATTCTCCTTTCGATCAGTTCCTCTTATTCCAACATGTCACCCTTTTATTGAAAGGAAGCACATCAAGATTCTAATTCTCTAGGAAAATTTCTCCAACACTTAATTGCTATCAATTTCCTCCTCCTCACACCCATGCCCAAAGGTCTTATTTATAGCTCAAAAGGATAAGGGAGGGGTGAGAAGATTAGGGAAAGTGGATGAGATATGATCCCAATAGTTATGGATTTCTATCTAGATCCAGATAATTATGAAGGAAAGGCTATCCAATGAGATTTCTCTCTAGAAGCTTGTCAAAAGCCCAATTTTCTACCTATACAAAGGTCGATGCACTTTGCAGTGGAGAAATATGTGTCTTTCATGGTCGGCGTTTTTTGCTCTAAAAATAAGGTGCGGCAGTGACGTGTGTTGCAATGAGACACACTGTATCAAGAGGATTCCAACGTAGGTTGTTAGTGGATCAACACCCATTGAGGTTGAAAAACAAGTGATTTACAAGCCAGGGAATTCAAGGATCATCCACCATGAAAATAAATTCAAGGATTGTGGCAACATGAGGTCACAAGGTTTGTGTTGCCAACGAAAATTCTATGTAACAAACTCTTCCAACTCTTCCAAACTTCTCATCCCCAAAATATCCAAAATTCCCATCCCTAGAAAACTCTCACCAAAATATCCTTCAATAGAAAAGAACCTCCTCCTTTCAACTCTCAAGTCTCCTATTTATATAAAAAGTCCTCATCCTCCTCCTCATCCATAAATAAATTCCAATAGAATAATATTCAACAATCAATAAATTTATTTTCTCAAAAAATAGCAATTTGATTTACATAAATAAAATATTAATAAACATGTTTGCAAACTCTCACTTTTCATGCAACTATCTTAAATGCAACTATGATGACTCTTTTCTAAAAATTTGTGCAATCCTATCTCAGATCCATTTATTTATATTATCCCCTCATACATAAGTCAAATAAGATATTTGCATATACTATATTATACTATGGCATATGTTATATTATATGTATATAATTATATATTTCATTCAATAATCCAATCAATTTATATAAATCTAAAACATATTAAATAATTCAACAAACTCATACTTTCAACACACAAGTAATACTTTCAACCATTCATCAACCAAGTTACTAATAGCTAATATAACCATATTAATTTATTCATCGATCAACCAATCATAGTAATGTAGTCACGAGTTGGTGTATGCATGGCCAGTGCACACGTCTTAAGCATGGGTACTAATAATCACTTTTAATGCTCCTAATATATCATTATTACATGCTTTCAAACAACATATAGAAGAACAATTAAACAATTCATCATTCATCATTCATAATCATTCATACAAAATAAATAAAACAGAATTAGGTAAACATAATGATGAAATTGTGCATATAATCATGATGTTTAATAACATTCAAGAACACCATCCAATCCATCATTGGTCTAATCCATCCCATTAGTATTCCAACCACCTAATCACCACTACTTCCATTTCCTGACCTCACCATCCTGTCCTTTGCTGCAATATATTGTGGCGTCGACTACACTACCTAACCACATATACAACTCGTAATTGGAAGTGTCGATTGACTACATCGACCAAGCTTCCCCAGTAGGAATTCGCAAGTTGTCATCACACATCTAGGGGAGCATGTGCAACACAACCTTCCCATGACTCTACATTTCAGGGGATAAACGGTGGGACATGCATCCACCCCCCTGATAGTACTAGAGTGAATACCCTACATCAACCAAACTGTGCCATCACTGTTCTAAGGGGTCTCGTTATTGAACAACCAATTTGGGCAAGTCACTATTCCTATCAAAACTCACACGCACCGACAAGTCATATACATATTGGAATTCACAATTAAATAACATGAAAACTGATATAACATCATTATCCTCTTGATGTCCAAGACATCTTGTGCCCCTTAGCACTGTAGGAATCTGACTATCTTGTAGTCAATCAATATGTGGGTTAGTTCATCACTAACATAAAACTCATGTATAAACATTTCCAACTCTTTTAGATGATAATCCTTATCACTAATAATGACACTAAAAATAATCATGTAAGTTCCTTTGCAATATATATTGTACTTGATCTATATCATAAATACAACTAAACTAACATCCACATATTGATATCCCACCTTCCATTTGCATGTTCAAATTAAATAACATATTAATCATCATTAGTAATTTAAAGCGATAATTTCTCTTTACTAACTACACACCTAGGGAATACACATGTCCATATAACAAGAGTCTTAATCAATCTGACTAAGTTCAACAAGTAATAATAAAATAAAGTGCTAAGTTAGTTTGCATTAGATTTGTAATTAATGAGTGTAGAAATATGGGGTGTTACACTCAATCGAAGGTGTTTTAATTCATCTTTGGATTTATCAAGCCATGTATCCTCTATAATATTCAAGGCTATTGAATATGTAGGAATCTGCATAAATCCTAGCTCACTTCTATTCAAGGCATGCCACCCCTACAACATGGCTAATTCTTTGCAACAAAAAAGCCTTTAAATCCTTGGTATTATAGACATGTGCATCAATATCTTATGAGAAGGACCATGTGCCTTACCCTTTTTTTATATCGATTTACTGTCATGCCCAAATTTGGGAGATATGTCTTTGTTTGTGAATTCACCTCTAATAAAATACAGTCATTTAGAAAAGCATGATATGATATGTACTAACATCCAATTTTTTTAGCAGTTTCTTTTCCTCTTCGCAACTACCTGGGAGGATAGTATCACTTGGAAGTACCTTTTCTTTGAGTAACCTAATATAATGGAAAATATAAATGTAACCTGTCATTAAGAATGCAACAAATCTCTTTTCATTACCTATTTAATGGGGACTTGATGGTTACTTACCTCAGTAGTTATGAGAAAGATGCATCTGACATACCATATTTTGATTTCAATTTGTACAACAAGATTGTTTCTCACAGTTGGGTATAACTTAATCCATGCCCAAAGAGAGGGGTCTTGGAAGAATATTTCAATATTTCAAAGAAGGCATCGACAATATTAGCATCGTGCCAAGATCATGTTATTGTAATGCATTTAACAACATGCTCTGCACGGCATGGGTATTCCCTAATAAATCATCCATACCAACCTTTATACAATTGCTTCCATCCCCAACCCGTGAAGAGCTAGTGTTACTATGGGTGTTCTGAATTGGTGACTCGAGATGTAGTGGGAATTGAATATGTGGTTTATTCAACCATTCTTTGTATGCTTCCTCTCTGATCTCTACTCATTTAGTAGCATTGTCTCAATTTGACATCATACTGGGGTGCACCATTAAATAGTAAACAAAATGCATTTTGTATGTTGAAACATTATACAAAACATTTATTATAAGCATGGAATTTATTTTCCAATAGTACATATGGAATCAACCACTTTACAAAACAAATTTGGAATTAATCAATATAATAACATTAACTCCATTGGAAACCCAAAAATATAATCACTCATCGATCATTTTCTTATGCCCCAAGGGTATGTCTAAAGGTAGTCCCAATGCAAGCCATTTTTTACAAGCATTTGGTGGTCTATGAAACTTAAGTTTATTAACAACTCCTCACCAGGATACAAACTACATATTGCATGCACAAAAACAAATATGGATGCCTTCTTTTTCATACATTGTCATTAGAGTGTTCATAAAATGAACAATTTGCACTAAACAATGAGCACCTATAGTTATTTATGAACCCTGCAATGTTCCCATGAGTGCATGGATGGCCATCGATATATAACATGTTCTTCCTATTAAAAATCATAATCATTCATTCACATACTATACATGGAAATACTATGTTTGTATTCAACAATATTCAAGTAATCATATCGACTATAAAGGGGACCACAAAATGGAATAAGTGCTATTGACTGTTTGGGAGGAACGGGCACATGTGAAAGGATAAACAATCGAAGATTTGTAGCATTTATTTTAGACTTTGTGATCATGTAATTACTATTACAATAGGATAATTTGGTCCCAACATCAGGCACATGCAAGGAATATGGATAAGTATCATATAAAGCACGATTGTAACTGATTTGGTATTTACTTTGCAGATGGATGAGGAGAGAGAAGTCATCGCTACCCTCCAAAAATTGAACTGACCTTTGCATGTACTTGGACATTTTTTCTCTTAGATCATATAACTTGTTACACCTCAAAATGTCACCCTCATGTGTCATTCTTGGTTTTCATGCTTCATCATCATGAAAAGGATGATTGTTATGCTCCCTAGGTGTGTTAGGACCCTTCATCATGTGGTTAGTTCACTCCTTATACAAGTTTGGGAGAGAATCCTATCATTTGGGGTCAAAACTCACCTTCCTAAACCCTAGTTTGAGCTTTGGATGAGAATTATCACCCCCCTCCCCTTGTACAAGGAGTGATAAAAATAGGCATCATGTGTTAGGGGAGAGATAATTTCCCTTTTTATCACCTTGTGACCTTCATTAGGGGAGAAATAATTTTGGCTCAACCACTTGGCCATGAATCAAGGAGAAAGATTTGGATGATATTTTGGGTGGATAATCCTATCATTCAAGAATCACTCCCTTTTCCATTCTAATAAATCCTAACCTCTCATGATCCAACATATCCTCTCTTGATCCAATCCATTCTCCAAGTAGTTTGTCTTCCCAATCCTAGAAATTGAGCTCACTCTTTGAATTTGAGACATGGAAAGAAAGCTTGAATATGCAATCCTTATTCTAGACTAATCTGAAGGGGTTTAGAAGGAATATAGCTTGGAGGATACATTGCCACTAAGCTAGGTATATTATTGTATGTACTTCTTTATGGCTTTCCATTCAATATAAACTTGGCCTATTTCTCCCTATTTCATGTATTTCATGGTGAATGAATGAATGTGTCTATCATTCGATAGTTAGATATTTGTTTATACATTTATCGCTTTGGAGAAGGTATTTTCTCTTGTTTGTGTGCAGATCCATAAGCTCGGATCTTAAAGCTAGTAACCGGATCAACCTAGGAGCAGTGAGGAAAACCATCGAAAGTGAGGTAGGTCACCTAACTCTCTTGTCTCTTCCATAGCTTGATTTCCTATGTATGAACTAGATCTAGGAGGATTTTAGTTTCCACTTGTTGACCTTTGTCTTGGATTAGGGAACCATTTATATCCAAGAGAAATTCTACTTGTCAGCAGGGACAATTTTCTACCATGGAAACTAGCAACCATACTAGGGACTTTCCCTAGATTTACTATCTCTTTGAGTGCTTGTTTGGATGATTAAATATCTTCAAGTGTGTGTTTTATTTTCAATTTTTCCCTTCCCTGGTCATTATTATGAATCCCTTTGAGTCAAGAACTTGACCCCCCCTCAAATATAAGCAAGAAGTGTCATTTATTTGACTTTTCATAACTTTATCCCTCCCCTAAAGAAGTTTGCAGAGCGATAATTTCACTTTATCCCTCCATGCTAGTTATCTAAGGGGCATTAAAACCAATTTTATACCTCCTTTCTAGTCTATTAGAGGGAGATAAAACCATTTTATCACTCTGTCTGTAGGGATATAGGGGCGTTAATCCTTTATTTGGGGAATTTTTGAGTTCCTCTTGCTTGGTTTTGATTGGTTTTTTTGTCTCAAGACCCTTTGTGTGAACCTTTGTTGTCTGATAGAAGCCTTGCATGCTTTTGGATTGAGTGTTTGATTACTTTTAAATTCCTATTTGGCTTCTTTCTTTCCTTTCCAACCTTTGTATGTGTAAAATAAACCTAGGCTAACTTGATCCTTTTTTGAATTTCACAACCTTCCTCAACTGATTCCTCTAATCCAGTGGCATTCGAACTTCTCTTACCTTGGTTCTAAATCCCTGAAAACTCATTCGGTTGTGTTTGGGACCTACTTGCTTCCTTTGGGATCCAAAGTGTGTTGTTTGGGCCACTTGTCTTTTGGTTCTTGTCCATATTTGGTTAGGTGAAACATTGATCCCTATTAATTCCAGGAACCCTGTATCCCTATCACAACTCTTCATTGCCATATGATTTTGCTTGGATTGAACATTGAAGGTTTCAAAAAGATCCTATTTCCATTGTTTGGTTTGTTTGGTTTGCAAATTGGATAGTTTGGGTTTTTTCAAATAGCAAGATTTGAAGGTATTTGTGTGATCCAAATCCTTTGAGCCTTGCTAGTTTGGGTGAATTGTTTGTCTTATTCGGCTTCTTTGGTATTGGTTCATTCGCAAAATCTATCGCAATCCTCTTATTTCAATCTTGGAACAAAAGAATTTCCTTTTGAAGTCCCTTATATAATTTTCAATTGACATTTGAATCTTGTTAACAGAAACAAAGTGTATTACATTTCAAGCTTTTTAATTTAGTTTGTAGGTCCTTGGAAAATGAAAATTAATCTTTATCTTCTTTGATTTTAGGATCTTTACAAGTGAAATTAAATCTTGTCAATTGAAACAAAGAAGTTTTATTTCAAGGTATTTTAATGCAACTTAGGAGTCTTTGAAAGAAAAACAAGTGTCTTCATTCCTTTAGTTCCTTTGAAAATAGTATCATATCCTTTAGATTGAAACAAAGAAGTGCATACTTTGATTCTTTGTAGAAGTTTTTGAAAAAGAAGAAAACAAGAAAAATTCTTTCATTTTTTCGTGTTTTTTGAAAAGGCTCATCTCTTATTTGATTTTGGATTTCAAGAGTTTTTGTTTTGTTTGGAATTTCTTTCCTCATTCATTGAAAAGAGAAGTGAAAAATTGTGCATTGCATAAAAAGCAAAAAAGTTTGCATTTCATTGGGTGTTTGATACATTGAGAAGAAAAATAATTCCTTTCCCTTGCTTAGATATAGTTCATAAAAAAAATATTTGCATTTTCATTTAGTTGCATGGTTTGGAGTCGAGTCATCACACCATAAGTGTCATCTCCATGTACCCTTTGAGTAAAAAATAGCCTTAAATCAACCAACACACTAATAAAATCAATTAGCTTTATGTTTTATAGCACACCAAAAGTAGTATAGGGATTAGAGATTTTGGCTAGGAAAAGTGAGTAAATCATCCAAGAGATACTAAAATGAGATAAGGAATACTAATGAGTGAAAATCCATTAGTGGCATGAAGTGCTTGTTTGGAAATATCCTCTAACACTGGATTCAAGTGGTAGGAGAAGTCGAGAAGAGTGCTTGGACTGGTCCCCAACACTCTCTCTCGGTGGGGTTATGTGAGTTAAGGGGGTAGGGTGACATCACTATCAGAGTTGCTTTAGGTCTAATACATTTATCTTATGTTCCCTACCCATTTTCATAATCCCTCTCCTATGACCGTTCCACCCAACCAACAAGCGCTAAGTGGTATCCCTAGTTGATTTTCCTAGGTTACTTTCCCAGGTGATTATAGTGGTGGTGCTATCACTACCTAAGGCAGACATATAATACATGATTTTGGACACTTAGGAGGGTATTTGATTATGTCCGATACTTGCACCTCTAGAAGTCCATTCCGGAGTATTTGTGAGTAATTATCTCTCATATCTTCACTAATAGTTTAATATCCCATCTTTAGAATATCCCTTACCTATTGATTCCTTGATTGATTTCCTTAGCTATTTTTTAGGGGTGTGTTCTTCCCGCATTCATATTTGGCCCTAGGAATCATTGTTTTTTCACACTAGATCATCGAGGTCTACGAAGATCTCATAGAAGGGTTGGACCCTAAGGAGCAAGATCCTCCACCTTCATAATGTTCGCATCCTTCTTCCAACAAGGGAACTATTAACGAAGGAATCCCCTCTGAATTTGGAAGCCTTGATCCCTTCAATGATCATCTTGAAGGGAAGGTTGAGACCATTGCAGAAGGCCCTACTCCTCCAACGAATCCCCCTCTTACTAGAACTATTGATCCGGTACTTGTAGAATTTCCATCTACTAGATATTTTGACACTCTTTAGGCTTATCGTTTTCCACTCGGTGCACATAATAGGTAGCCCCTGGATATTATTTTGACACTATCTCACTCTTCCAATTGATTGATTGTGTCACCCCATTACCGAATGCCACTATGGATGATCCCACAAGAACCATTATGGTTCAAACTACCACCACTACTTCTTTATGGGGAATCTCATTGTCCTAGAGTATCCCCCAGGCTGTTCAGGTGAATCTATCCTTACCATTTATGAGCGTGAATCCTCTCGCATTTGACAAAGGTCACACCCCCTCTTCTAGAGAATTACATAGGATTACACCAAGTTATTTACTTGGTGGTTTTATACAGTATTCCTCTAGTCAAGTAACCCACCAGGGTGTAGCATCAGGTCTTGTTACGAATATCTTAACCCAGCTCTCCCTCACTCAAGTAGGTAATATTACATCATCCACACAAAATGTTCCATCAAATCATGAAACTACTCTGATGGTGAATCCATCCATGTCCTACCCAAGGGGGAAATCTATGACAAGGATCAAGCTATAACTAGGGGGGGAAGTTGTGCTTGGGGTCCAACCCTTATTTTTGGGGAAACAAGCATTTTTAGCGCAAACTTCTACTGGAATCCAACCATTTATAGGAGGACTAACTACCTATCTTGGCACCTCCATGGATACCACTACACCCATTTATACTAGTCTACCATACCCGGGAGATACAAATATAACATGGGTTCCACCTAACCTGACGAGAATCCCTACACAAAGAGGCCTACCTATTCAACCTTTTAACCCCATGTTCCCCACCTCCCAATACCCCCAAAACCCGTATATGGTAGGACCAACAGGATTTAAAATCCCATCCCAACCAGCCTTAGGTCCTACTAGTATTTTGATTCCCCATAAATATTACCAGCATCCTCAAGTCAACCAACAATTGCCGTTTTTGGATACATTAGATCTCCCTGACTTGTTGAATTTGACAAATGATCCCATACAACATGCCCAATTCTAGACACCAAACTACAATCATATATTCCAAAATTTGATGGGAAGCTAGAAGAGGATCCCAACAACCATGTGATGACCTACCATCTATGGTGTTCTTCCAATTCCTTAATGGATGACTCCATTCAGTTGAAACTTTTTCAGAGGACTCTCACTAGCACAACTACAAAGTTGTACATTGAGTTACCACGACACTTCTTTAGTGATTTCAATTCGCTTTCCATGGAATTTTTGACACATTATCAGTTACAAATTCAATATGAAACCGGTTCTGAGCTTTTGACTTCACTTAGACAATCCAATTCCACTCACATATCTAATCATATTCATGAGTGGAGATGGTGGCGTCGATTAATTAAAACCAATATTTTGGACCAACTTTTAGCTAATTGGTTTACTAAGTAAATTTTTCCACCCATCGCTACAGATGTTTCTAAGGGAGGTGTTGTTACTAAAGAGAAAGCAATTAGTCGTTCTCAATACATGGATTTGGTTTACAACCAAGCTGACACATTGTATGATTTGATCCCTAATGTCCCTCATCCCAATAATGACCCTTCGATACCGTTGCCTCCTGATACACAGCTAGGTAACGTGGTATAAATATTCAAGCCACTTGGTGTGTCCTTGGGGAAAGTCTCGATTCAAGTACTATCATTTATCTCGACTCCTCTGTTTAGACTAACTCCTAACAAATACAAGGGGGGTAGTCCCTAAGAAAAGTTACTAAGGCGTTGGTTCTTAGATGTTAAAATGGGAGTGAGTCTTTTAGGAGTTTTGAGATATAATACTGAAACAAGATAAATGCAAAGTACAAGTTAATTCAACAACATATAAAGATAAATCATTCACAGCAATAAATGACTTTAATAAAATAGTATTGTTGCAAATAGATGAGTGCCATTGGAGTTGAAATAGTGTTCTTAAAAATAAGAAATGGTTTGCAAGTGTATCTTGGTCAGTTTTAAATTATTCTGATGAGTGTACAAGAAGGGGCATTATGATATACTATGAGGTATGATGAATATGGACGAATTTACCCAATCTGGTTCTACCAGTGAAATGTGGGATATATTGGAGTCGTGGGAGTGTGTCCAACACTATACCAAATGAGGATGTATCTTGATAGGTCCTTGCGGTCAATATCTAGTGGTTCCCGCTTCAATGCATAATTTCCCCACAAGAGACAAAGAATCGAGTCATCGACTTTCCTCCTTTCAGGAAGGTTAATTTTATTGTGGAGCGAATTATGAAGTGCTATGCTCCTCTTTCTGATTGTCCCACCATTACATCCAAGAGTCCTGCAATGTTCACAATAGCATATGGAGACCAGTAGCTAAACAATTCATTTTATTTACAAAATAAAATAACTTGAAAGGAAATCTTACTAAAAAGGGAAACTAAAATTATTGTAAAGTTAGTAAATCCAAAAAAAAAGGAAGAAAGGAAAAAATGAAAACACAATCATGCCATGAAAATGATGCAAGAATCCCCCAGGGGGGAAAGGGTGTGAGTGTTGTCCCACTTGCACTCTTTATTTATGGTTTTTACATTGATTAAAGAAGGCTTCTTTATCCTTATAAGTTAGGATGAAAGAAGTTACAATGTTTGGAAGAAAAGAAGAAGAGAAGATAGAAAAGGCTTTATGGAGCTTTGGATTACTCGAATTTGTCCCCAAATTGGCATGAAATCCTCTCTACTTGTCTATAATAAAACAAAAACTAGAAAACTAATTTAGTAGAAAAGTTCCCAAAATCACTTTGAAAGTGTTTTGGGAAAAGTTAGAAAAATAAACCAAAAATTATTCTAAGTTAAGTTAGATCTAAGAAAGCAATAACTAAGAGAAGTAGGCTTGTGAGACCAACTTTCTTAGGATATTCGCTTTCCTTTAAAGGGAAGCCAATATAGATCCCTAATTTGCTTTATTTAAATTTTAAACTCAAAGAAACTAACTACTTAACAAGTCTTAAGATTTAGCTAAAAATGACTTACAAAAGTAAGAGTTTCTTATGCTAGATCTACTTGAAAGAATAAACTTTTTGATACTTTGAGATCTAAGAAAAACTAAACTTAGAAATTATATTTTAAAATTATTTAAACTTTGAGAAGAAGAGATCTATAACATAATATTATAAATTAACCAAAGAAGATAGTTTGAAATTAAGAGAAATAAGGTGAAGTAGCCAAGAAACTAGAAAGAGGAGGATTTGAAGTTTGATTTGGTGTAACACTCAGGGACTATGTCCTCTATATATATTGAAGATGAGGATGATGCAAGAAAGCTCCAATCCTTATCCAAGTGGAGTTACCTGAAACTTGAAATCCCTTGCACAAACAAATGGTTAAAAAGAGGTGTTTCCCAAAGCAGAAAACTAGAAAGCATACAATTAAACAAAATGTGCATGCATCTCCAATAGATCTACTACAATAAATTAGTAAGAGCATAAATAAAACAAGAATAAACTCTTACCCTACTAAGAGGTATATCTCCTTGTATTCTTATAGCTAACCAATGAAAGAAAGAAAAAATAGGAAATATTATACCGCAGAAACCCATGACAGTTAGCATCCACACATGAGAAGCATTACACCATAGATCTACCTCCAAATCCTTCTATATTCATAATAAATTCAACAAAATTCATACAAATATTTGGTAGAGATTCAATCCTTCCCCCTAAATAGGAGGAAATAGCTTGCTTTTATAGAAAACATGAGCTAGAAACCCCAAGGGCATGCAAATCCTAAGAGAGGAGGTGGCTTGGAGGTTGAGAGATTGGTGGATTGTTGTTTGTTTGCATGCAAGGGGAGGGTTCCATCTCTCATGAGGTGTCCCAAACCCTCTTGGGAGGCATCCACATCTTCCAACCAACTTGAACAAGGATTCCATGTGGAGAAACGTGCCCTATATGGAAAGATTGTGCCCCCCCGACTTGGTGTCAAGTTGATTCTACAATAAAGAGTGGGATTAGATGCTCAGACACCTCCATGTATTCCCTATACAATATTCTAAACAACCTTGACACCTCAGAGACATGTTCCCTTAGATTTAGGAATTGGATTTTCTCCATATCTCCCAATTATTTGACACGTTTTTGTCATTTTGGAGAGAAAATCAAAATTAGTGATTGAAAATCACTAATTTGACTTCAAAAGTGGGTTTAGGGTTTAAGTGGGGTCTTTGGGTTCAAAAATGAGCATCCACATGACTAATTCCCCCCCTAGACCCAACTTTATGACCATTTGAAATTTTAGAATTTAAATACACCTTATAGATGATTTTATTAAAAAAATAAAAAATAAAAGAATCATAGGGGGGACTTTATGCATGTTCACAAGACTCTGGTATTATGAATAGCATGGTAATATACATAGAATACAAGCTTTAATAACCCTTTTAAGGCATAACAATCAACTTAAACACCCCAACTTTGGAGGATTTGAGTGAAAAACTTGAAAATTATGTGTCACTAAAAAGTGTCATGTAATTAACAAGGAAAAAACACTCTAGGGTGATTTGTTTGATAACTAATTACTAACAAAGCCAATCCTTTTACATAAGGTCATCATGCTACATCATTTATTAAAATTCCCTTAAGGTGGTGTGAACAAGCCAATAACATAAAAAAAGGGCTAGAATGGCCTGTGTGGAATTCTGATCTTGAATTATGAACAACTGACTTATTCACTCTTTATAGGATCACTTGAAATCCAACTAAGTACAACTTAGTAGGAGACATTTGGCTCCAACTGCGGGAGGTGTGCTCGATCTGGTATTTATGCAAGGAGAGCATGCAAGAACACCATAACCTCCAGTTTCCATAATCTGTAAAAACATCTCAACATGAGAAGCAAACCCTTCAGTAGTACAAGTTGTATAAAAAAGAGAATGATCCATAAGTTGCATTTCTTCGAAAAATGAAAGTAAGAATATTCCTAAGTACATAAAAGGAAAACACGAAAAAAAAATGCCGAAAATAAATGTTCACTTTAAAAAGCTTATTATCCTACTCTAAGCACAACATAATTAAAATGATAAGTGTAATTAGAAATCCAATGTAACTATCTAAGCATTTCATCATATAAACAAATTGCACCTTGATGTTACTAGATCAACTGCTGCCACATAAAAGAGTATGAGGAACTATGATGTTACGAGCAAGGGCAAGTGGGAAAGTGTGTTCCTAAGTGTTTGTGTCTATGTTGGTGGACCCTCTTGACTTATGCACCCTCTTATGTTGTGTTACTCCTTGATTTTATTATTTCGGGATTGTTTTATTAAAATTGGAGTCTCTCTCTCTCTCTCTCTCTCCTAGTGTGCACTCTTGAGTTGGGTTAGTGTGTCTCTTGGTGTAGCCACCTGATGTGTAACTCTTATTTTCTATTTTTGGAATGTAACTCATCCCTTGTGTCTCTCTCTCTCCCAATTCGAATTGCTCATGAAGGAATTCGATTTGCTTGTATTGGCAAGTCACACTTGTGTGTTGGTTCATGCTTTTGATCTTGTGCTTCTATTTGGCATTTATGGTTGGATTTTGTTTCTCTTGGTATGAGATCCTTTATGTTCATTGTTCCCTTGTGGAGCCTGTTCCCAAGATGAGTTACTCTGGAGCCACTGGTGTATGTCTTGGAATTTCCTCTCAAGATCCTAGATTGGCAATAGGGGTGAGGTCCACTACCATTGGATTTGAGGTTGGAAAGAGTTGTGTATTTCCTTTGGAGATCCTATTTTGGTAGTAGGGGTGAGTTCCACTACCTTGGATTTGAGTTTGTCCGAGAGCCACTGGAATTACCCTATATTGGAAGTGATACTTGCCATTGGGTTGTGGTTGGACTATTGTCCTAGAGCCACTGGAATTTACCTGGAGTGGAAGTAGAGGCCACACTTTCCATTGGGTTTTGGTTGGATTGATTTATTGAGAGAATTTGTGTTTGAGTGTTCTCTTTCTTGTGGTATCATGGTCTTGGATTGGGGGTGACCATTGAAAGTGATTTTTAGCTTGCATTGTGTCTACGGCTAGGTGGAATGTGCCATGGTTGATTCTGGTTGCGTATTTGGAAAATTTAAGTGCTTTATATCATGTTTATTTAATTTATTTGTCTCTGATATGATTTATATATGGATTCACATGAAAGTTTTTATGAAATGTATGAGCTATTTGTGAAAGAAATTTCTCATGGAATTCAATCTATTTATGCAAGTAAATTTTGTGAAGGAATTGGAAACTAGTTTTTGGGATTTTGTCCACAAATTGTTTGAGGAAATGATTCTTTGGAACTTCTTCTAAAGAACTTATATTTATTCCCCTTTTCATTATATAATGTGTATTTTTATGGTACAGTATCCTCGTAATGGTTTAATACATGTCTCTTTGATGCTTCTACCTTTTATTTGAAAACTAGTTCTTCGATTGGATTGTTTTGCATAGTTTGGAGACTTGGAAAATGAAGTGTTTGTAAAAATCCTGAGTGTTATTTTTATGATTATGTATTTTAAATACAATTTATATGTGTCTGATAATGTGAGGGCAAATCTTCTTGATAGTGTTTGGGAAATTTCTACTGAATTTCTAGATCAATTTCCAAATTATAGCTCCTTCAATGGAATTGTTTCAAGTAGATTTGTGACTTTGCATATGACGTGTTTGATAAAATTTTCAAATGAGATATAAATATGTTATGTCCTATAAAACATATTATTTATATTTGGAATGGAATTTGAATGATTCTATGAGCTTTGGATTTAACTATTATAGTGATTCCTAGAATTGCTAGTCAATTCAGATGAGTAGAATTAGCTAGTTTTGTGAATTATTTAATGGAATGTATATGGGAGAAAATATAAATAAATATGATTGTAGATGACCCCTTATACACTTTCCATGAGTTACAGTATTCATATATTTCTCTTTATTTTTCATTTGGAAAGTTAAATTGGAAATAAGGTACATTGCAGTGAAAATTGATAACTAGTTGTGGATTGAAATCTATGTTTTCGTAAATACGGAATGCTACAACCATGTGTTAATGAATTTATATTAAATTATTGTTAATTATTGTATTTTTTGTCGCAATTAATTTTGGAAAAATATAACTTAAATGTTTATGGTTTATCCATTTCCTATCCTCATAGATCTAATGATATGTCCCTTAAACACTCTAATAGCCCCGACGAACATTCCAGTTTCTCAAAAGTGGAAGTCATGGGTTCTTCCTGCCTCGCCAAGTTTTTTAGGTAAGATAAGGCCCTTTCCATGACACTTACCATATCACCCTCATGATTATGTGTTCCTGTTATAGGCACAACAGATCCCATGTTTTATCCAAAATATGGGAGCCCCAATTTCATATCAAAGAGTAACTTAATCAATTTCGGGGTTGTTCAACCTGTTTGCCATTCATTTTCTTGCCTTCGATTTGATTTAATTAAGTTAGTAAACTTCCCTTCTCAAAATTATGCATTTTTAGTGTATTTTTATGCATTGCGGAAATAAGTTTTCGGTTAAAAAAAATTTGATCATTCCACAACCCGCAAATTGCGGATTGCGGACTCTTTGGTTTGCATTTGAAGTTTTTCCTTCCGCAACCCACAACCTGCAAATTGCAGATTGCGGGATGGGGAAAGATGTTTTTTTTTTTAAATTGCATGTAAAGTTTTCATCCCGTAACCCGCAAATTGCATATTTCGGGATGCGGAAAGACCTTTTAATAAAGAGTAGTTTATACTTCCCGCAACCCGCAATTGTGGGATGCGGGAAGTACTTTGACCGCGCATTATGTTTTGTGTTCCGCAACCTGCAACCCGCATTTGCGGATTGCTGATTGTGGAAGGGTGTACATATTTATGAATAACAAGTGCCCACACTTGGAATCCCGCATCCTGCATCTCGTATCCCGACCGTTGATATACGATGATCCAATGACCCTTATTGCATCTGGAAGAATGATTTTGATTTTTTATTTTTCGTTCTTGGTTCATGATTTCCAAGTGTTAATTCTATTTTCGTCTGCGTTATGCTCGATCGGACATGAAGTTTTTGAATCCAATGATTGCTTAATGATTAAAAATCTAAGATTTGACTGTTAATCACATGTGTTATTATGTAAATCTATCTGATCTTATGCCAAGATTCAATTAATGCATGATCGACTGATATTTCGCTCGCAGAAATGATAATTGCAACTTGGACGTGGTAGACATGCAATCATGCTAGTTAGTTATTTTCAATCGATGTCATATCCTGTGGTTTTATTTCCTATAAGGGTTGTCATGAATAACCTGTTAGTTTACGATGATATATGCAAATTTTGGGTTGATATTTTAATATCTCTGCTAACAATTGCATGCTGTGTGTAAAATGCAGAGAGTTTCTGGCATTTCTACCAAGCTTTCTATTGAGAAAGAGCCTCAGCTAGTGGAATACTCTGAACCTGTTCCTACACCATTTGATTTTCATGTTTCTGATGACATCATAGATAGTGAAGAGGAAGATGGTGAGGCTCAATTCACATATGAACGACTTCTTTTCAACAAGCAGAAGAAGGGTGATAAAGAATGTGTTGATCAAGATAATACAATTGTTCGAGACTTAATCATGAACTCACCACCTATGTGTCCTACAATTCCTCTCAAGAATGATCCATTAGCTGATTTTTTGGTATTTGAAGATATCTTTGGTTCTCGTGAATCCAGGGAAGATTTCATATGTCCCTTGCCAGCTACCTTCAACAACTCATGATCTATCTTGGTTCTCGAGGATATGTGGTGCAACCTTTCTAAAAATTGTATGATGCCCAGTTTGGGATCCGAATTGGTTTATTTTCCTATGTGTAAGGATTGTTAGATGTTTTAGGCCAAGAGGTAGCCTTCTCTTGGCCATTTTTAGGATAATTTAGTTTTGATTATACCTGCTCTGTGGGAGATTTGATCCTGAATCATTACTTTGTAATTATTATTTAAGGGGTTTTAGATCTCATAGCAAGGGATGGGTGTTTAGGGGATAGAATCACCCAAAGAGACCGGAGATGCTCTATTGTTGCAGACTATGTAATGTTTTGCAGGCCTTAATACACAGTCAATTTTCTTCATCTATCTCTTATGTTATAATTTTTCAAATGTGTTTGATGGATTGTGATTTTGCTTCAACACATTCACTAATATTGTTTATTATTTGCAATCAGTAACTTACATTGGTTTACAGTTAAGATATCTCTCGACTTATGATCTTTGTAATTGATGTTTTAAATGAATTTCTTTATCTAATTTTTTTATTATCTATTTCTGCAAATGATTGACAAAAAACATTGAGTTAATGTTAATTTTTCAATTAACATTCTAGATACAGGATAAGCTTGTATGTACTAAATTATTAAGCTATTGTTGGTTGAATGTCTTTAACTGATTATATCTTGAGCTATTGAGTCAAGATCCAGTTTTTCATGTTTGTTGAATTGGTGAAAAGATTTAGTAATTTTCAGATCAAGTTATCTTGTGCACAAACAAATCACTCCTTTTAGAATAGCCCTGACTTAGATTATATTTCTTTTCAAAGTTAGACTAACTCTTAGGATTAGGAAAACTCTTGTCTTTCTCCATAGGGAGACAGATCCTTTCTAGGATCAAACACACACAAGTTCCAGTGGAGGCCTTCGTATCTGTGGGTGTTAACCACACCAAACAGCTCGAGGATTATTAGGCTAAAACTTGCATAAGATTATTTGAATCCCTTGGCTGGGTTTTTATCCCTTGTTGTTTTCCTTGAACACCGTTCCAACACATACACAATCGAGGCATAAAAAAATGGCGCTAGAAGAACGACCATGTACCAATCATTCCTAAACAGAACTTAAACAGACCTCCTCCAGTAAGAGAACTTGTTGTTACACATAGCCATATCCAAGCTTCAACGTCAACAGAACAACTAGTACAAAATTCTCAAAATATTCCTGCCACCCCTATCATATAGCAAGAAACTAGGAGGGCCGATATTATTATTGTATCACCCACAAGGGGATCCCTCACACTAGAACATATTCTTAAAATTTCTTCTGATAGTGTTGCTATGTTGCAACAAAGAATCGCTGGAGAGCATAATCTAGGACTAGCAGCAATTCAATATCACCAGAACACTGGTCCGCAAGCTAATAATCCTGTTAATAAGAATTCAGGTGACCAAAATCCTGAACAACGTAATTCACCCCGCCACAATCTCCTCCCATATTTTAACCTTGACACATTGTTTGAGGAAACGTAAGAAGATCAACCAGAAGTGACAAAAGGTGGACCACCACCGCCACCACCTCCATCTTCATCTTCTTCATCTGAAGAATCCTCAGATAGTGATTCATCCTCGATCTCATCTTCATAGGACATACCAATGGCCGATGGTCAAAATAGACCTTGGTTGGACCAGGATGTCGTTTTTATCCTAGGGGATCAACACAAAGTCCCTAAAAATCCTGAAAAATGGATGCCTAAGTTCGATCTTGATGAAAAGGCGCCTGCACTTGATCACATAAAGACATTCATGCAAGCCATCAGGCTTAGAAATGTTATCCATGAGGATGTAGTTTGTAGGTTATTCCCATACACCTTCCAAGGGAAAGCATCCATTTGGTACCTTACCTTAGAAGCTAGTTCTATCACTTAATGGGATGACTTTGAGAAAATATTCATGCAAAAGTTTGGAGATGATAAGACACCCGAAGACTTGGTAATTGATTTGTCTTCTATGAAAATCCGAGTTAAATAAAGAGTAAAAGATTACAATCAGAGATTTTCCTATCTAAAAAATAGAATCCCTATTACTCTTCTTCCTGCGGAAGAACTCCTTGTTGCATACTATGTGAAAGGTTTATCGGTTCCCATTGCTATGTGGGTTAAATAGGAACACAAGGAAACCTTTTAAGAGGCTTTTGTTGAGGCTATTCAGGTTGAGAAAGATATTTTCGGTTTGAAGGATAACCTGGATGCTTCAGCAGAAAAACCTTCCACTTCATGTAAGAAAATTGATGTTCCCACAAAACCTGTTGCACAGGATAAATATACTTTCAAAATGGGTGACATGAAGAAAATAATCCAGAAGATCTCTGACGAAATGGTTGACCTGAAGAGAACTAACACTGAAAACCAGAACACAAACATGAGGTTCAATAGACAACCATTTAGAATACCCTATCAACCTCAACAAAGCCAAGTCCCACCCAATCTTGACGAAGGGCTGAACTCTGAGGAAATTTTGTCTATATTCAAAGCCTTAGTTTCAAAACTCCATCATTCTCCTCATCACCCTAAACAAGAATTACAGGAGAATCAAGATCCTGAACCCTTGGATGAGGAAGAAGAACAACAAGTAAATACCATCAGTTTCTTTGCAGAAATTCCCATGGATGAGGAAGAAGAGGATCCTGAAATAGTATTTAATGTCCAAAACCCATACAACACAAAGAGTAAAGGACAACCAACACAGGAAGCTTCTACCTCTACACCCACAGCAAACATAGTCAAAACAACCATACAAAAAGATACAATTATCCCTGAGATAGAATACAACTTTATTGATGATTTAAATAATATGAAAGCTAATATCTCTATATTTGAATTGTTGAAGATCCCTGCTATGAGGGACATTTTTCCTAAAAGCATAATTGTCAACAAACCTAGGGAGACTCAAAACAATAATCTAGAGACATACACCAAAACCAACAGCCCAAAACCTGTTGGGAAAAAGAAACCTCCCTTTTTGTTAACCTTTGAGATCTTTAACAGGAACATTCAGTTTTGTGTGGTAGATTCAGGGGCCTCATCCAATGTGATGCCCTTATCAGTTTGCAAGAAATTAAATGCTTCTTGGGAGCCATGTCCTACTCAGATTGTTCAGTTGGACCTATCCAAAGTGAGACTAGTAGGGGAACTAAGAAATGTTATGTTAACTTTATCTGCTGACCCCAGGATCCACCAGATAGTGGATATCATTGTGGCTGATATCCTAGAGATGTATGGGATGTGGCTGAGCAGATATTGGTCGGAAAAACTTAAGGGCTACTTTGCAACCGACTGGTCTCACTTGTGGCTCCCTTACAATGGGAGGCCAAACAAGATAAAGATCAGCAGGGAGCCTTATATGAAGCAAATTGTCATAGATTTAAATGACCCCAGTGATACTGCTGCATACTTCAGCTCACATATGGAACATTTCAATTTTGATACATTTTTTTGAGACTTACCTACATATTTGTCACCTGTTGAGAGTGCACAGAATCCGTCTCAGATTGCCAATTTTACATCTGTTCCATTCTCAGGTGATATTGTACATAATGTATATAGTGTGAATACTAATTTTAAGTTAGATTTGAATGCATGGAATTTGTTTTTCTATGGTTACAGATCTAAAGATGGATCTGGTGTAGTTTGTGTCCTCATCGACCTGAAGGGAACCAAAACCATGATTGCTTGCAGGATTGAGTTCGAATGTACCAACAACATTGTTGAGTACGAGGCCTTGGTCCAAGGACTCAGGAAAGCAATCGATATGAATTCCCAAGTAATTGAGTGTTATGGAGACTCATAAATAATAGTTAAGCAGGTAAGAAACAAGATTCACTACATATCTCCTCATTTGCTTAATTTTTGAAATTTTGTAAGGGACTTAACTAATTCTTTCTCTGCTTTTAACATCAAGTAGGTCTCAAGATCTCAAAATTTCAATGCTGACCTACTAGCTAATACTGCATCTAGGTTGCTACCTCCAGAAGGTTTGTCACCAGATACTTTTTCTATTGAATTAATGTACAGACCTTCGATCCCGGACAATATAACCAGTTGGAAAGTGTTTAATGATGATCAACAGATTCTAGATTTTATTACAACTCAAGATACGTTTCAAGATGTTGCCATTGATGAAAATGAGCATGAAAAATCTCTCGTTGATCCTACTTTCACTACCAATTTGATCCCTAAGTCAATTATCAACTTGGAAAATTTGTATGACCTCCAAGATAAGTTCAAGCATAAGGTAAATTGTAAGACTCGGAGCTCTTCTCTCAATTATGAACAAGTGAATTTGGGAAGTGAACAAAACCATCTCATGATTAACCTAGGGGTTGACTGTTCACCAGATGAAAAGAGAGCTTTTATCAAGTTATGCAGAGAATTTAAGGATGTCTTTGCTTGGACATACGATGAGTTGAAAACCTTCGACACTAATATTATGCATCATAATATACCGATGAAGCCAGACACTAAACCCTACTAGCAGAAGCTAAGGAAGATGCACCCCAGCTTGAAACCTTTTGTCAAGAAGGAGTTGGAAAAGCTCCTTGCAGCAAGAATTATCTTTTTGGTCAGGAATACATAGTGGATCGCTAATTTATTACCAGTTCGCAAGAAAAATGGTGGCATTCGGATCTGTGTTGACTTTAGAAATATTAATAAAGATTCCGAGAAAGATAATTACCCTGTTCCCCCTATGGAACATATATTACAGAAAGTTGCAGGTTCATAAATGTTTTCTCTCCTCGATGGTTTTTCAGTGTATAACCAAGTCTTGGTTGCTCCTGATGATCAATTAAAAACAGCTTTCAGGACCCCTTGGGGAAATTTTTCCTACAGGCGAATGCCATTCGGGTTGATAAATGAAGGTGCTACGTTCTAGTGAGAAATGGACATAGCTTTCAAAGAACTTATGCATGATTCTATTGTTGTATACTTAGATGATATTACTATCTTTTCAAAAAAATGACATGAACATTTATTTTCCCTGAAACAAGTATTCGAACGTTGCAGAAGATATAGAATTTCGTTCAATCCTAAGAAATTGATCTTCGTAGTGACTGAAGGCAAGTTGCTAGGATTTATTGTTTCAAAGGAAGGTATGATTATTGATCCAGAATGAACAAAGGTCATCACAAGGATCGGGTTTCTAGGTACGCGCAAAGCCATGCAATATTTCCTTGATAAGATAAATTGTGTTCGTAGATTTTTCCCAAACTTTGCGCAAATTGTTAAACCTTTACAATTGATGATTAAGAAGGATGCACGTTATAAATGGTTTGATGAACAATGACATTTTTTTACTGATATTAGGAAGGCTATCGCAAAAGATCCTGCCCTTATGTCTCCTAACTTCAGTAAGGATTTTATTTTATATACCTTTGCTACTGACTTTTCCTATGTTGTTGTTCTTACACAGAAGCACCCGAACGATCTCAAAATTCCCATTTCTTTCACGAGTTCAACATTCAAGGGCACAGAGTTAAATTAATCCCAAATAGACAAACGAGATTATGTGGTTTATAAGTCAGTTAAAAATTTTAGACCGTACTTATTGAAGTCTATAACTAAAGTAATTGTGCCTTATGTAGCTATCAGAAATGTTCTGATACAAAAATAATTAGGGGAGAAAAGAGCTCACTGGATAATAGCTCTGCAAGAATATGATTTAGAGATAAAACCATCAAAAATAGTGAAAGACCAAGGTTTGTGTCTGCTTACCACTCAGTCCAATGATCCAGTAAAACAACAAGTTGAGTGGGAGCAAGAAGAAAGTGCCTCAGCGGGTTCTGTCAATGTTATCACTACTCAAGCATCTGATTGATATAATGACATTAATTTTTTCTTAATTCATGGGTATGCTCCTAAAACCCTTGACTTTAGAAAATACAGATCCTTAAGATTAAAAGTTGGACCATATCAATTCGGCTCTGTGTTGACTTTAGAAATCTCAATAAGGTTTTTGAGAAAGATAATTACTCTGTTCTCCCTATGGAACAGATCTTATAGAAAGTTGCAGGTTCATAAATGTTTTCTCTTCTCGATGGTTTTTCAGTGTATAACCAAGTCTTGGTTTCTCCTGATGATCAATTAAAAACAACTTTTAGGACCCCTTGGGGAAATTTTGCCTACAGGAAAATGCCATTCGGGTTGATAAATGCAGGTGCTACGTTCCAGCGAGCAATGGACATAGATTTCAGAGAACTTATGCATGATTATGTTGTTGTATACTTAGATGATATAACTATCTTTTCAAAAAAATGACATGAACATTTATTTTCCCTGAAATAGGTATTCAAACGTTACAGAAGATACGAAATTTCGCTAAATCCTAAGAAATTGATCTTCGCAGTGACTGAAGGAAAGCTACTAGGATTTATTGTTTCGAAGGAAGGTATGATTATTGATATAGAATGAACAGAGGTCATCGCAAGGATCGGGTTTCTAGGTACGCGCAAATTAATGCAATATTTCCTTGGTAAGATAAATTGTGTTCGCAGATTTGTCCCAAATTTTGCGCAAATTGTTAAACCTTTACAATTGATGATTAAGAAGGATGCACATTATAAATGGTTTGATGAACAATGAAATTTTTTTACTGAGATTAGGAAGGCTATCGCAGAAGATCCTACCCTTATGTCTCCTGACTTCAGTAAGGATTTTATTTTATATACCTTTGCTACTGACTTTTCCTATGCTGTTGTTCTTACACAGAAGCACCCAGATGATCTCGAAATTCCCATTTCTTTCATGAGTTCAAAATTCAAGGGCGTAGATTTAAATTACTCCCAAATAGACAAACAAGATTATGTGGTTTATAAGTCAGTTAAAAATTTTAGACCGTACTTATTGAAGTCTATAACTAAAGTAATTGTGCCTTATGCAGCTATCAGAAATGTTCTGATACAAAAATAATTGGGGGAGAAAAGAGCTCGCTGGATGATAGCTTTGCAAGAATACGATTTAGAGATAAAACCAACAAAAATAGTGAAAGACCAAGGTTTGTGTCTTCTTATCGCTCAGTCCAATGATCCAGTAAGACAACAAGTTGAGTGGGAGCAAGAAGAAAGCGCCTTAGCGGGTTCTATCAATGTTATCACTACTCAAGCATCTGACTGATATAATGACATTAAATTTTTCTTAATTCATGGGTATGCTCCTGAAACCATTGACTATAGAAAACATGGATCCTTAAGATTAAAAGATGCACCATATCAATTCATAGATGGTGTTTTATTTAGAAAAAAGTATGATGGTGTTGTCCTTATATGTGTAGAGAGAGCTCAAATTGAGAATATTCTTTTGGAATTTCATGTAAGGCCTACAGGAGGACACTTTTCAGAAGAAACCACTTCCCACAAGATCTTAAGAGCAGGTTAATACTGGCCTACTTTGTTCAGGGACTCCTATGCTTATGCCAGAATATGTGAACTGTGTCAGAAGTGTGTTGGCAAAATGAAGAAACCTACATTTCCCTTGCATCCAGTCACTGTTCAATTCCCGTTCCAGCAGTGGGGTCTGGATTTAGTCAGACCTATTAATCCTCCTTCTTCCATGCAACACAAGTATATTTTGACAGCTACAGACTACTTTACCATATGGGTAGAGGTAGCCCCTCTTAGCCAAGCGAACACAAGCCAAGTAATTTCATTTCTGGAAAGTCAGATAGTCACAAGGTTTGGTGCTTCAGAATTCCTAGTGTTTGACAATGCTTCATTATTCTCCTCTTTTGAATTAACTCAATATGCCCTTGAAAAAGGGATAAAATTAAAATTTTCTGCCGATTATTATCCATGGGGAAATGGATTAGCAGAGTCTTCTAATAAGAATTTGATTAACATCTTAAAGAAGACAGTGGCTACTCATCATAAGAATTGGCACATTCAGTTATACAATGCTCTTTGGGAAGACCGTGTCACTCCTAAAATGACCATTGGAAACGCCCCTTACTGCTTGGTTTATGGTAAGGAGGTTTTCTTACCAGCCAACCTCATGGTCCCGTCCCTATAGCTAGCACAGTCTATACAGGAAGGTGACTCTTCCCCACTCCATCACAGAATTGATACATTACTCAAACTAGAGGAGGACTAGTAAAAGTCTAAAAACAAGTTGTATCAATGTCAACAACTTGTGAAGAGGTGGTTCTATGAGAAGTCTTCATCTGATAGGGATTTCTCTGTGGGGGACTTAGTTTTAAAGTGGGACAAGCAACATAAGGACAAAAATGATTACACTACGTTCCAGCGCTTATGGCTAGGACCTTTCATTGTTACATAAAAGATTGGTTCTAGTACTGTTCGGTTACAAACGCTGGAAGGTTCTTCAGAAACCTACCCAGTGAATGTCCATCTACTCAAAAAGTACTTTGTTTGAGGAGAGCATGTTGGTCCACTTATACATAAAGTGTGGTTTTTTTTCTTTCCTTTGGTATGATTGACTGTTGTGTTTTCTTTTATGATTCTTTTCTTTTTAATAAATATGCACATTTGGAAAAGGTTGTTGATCAGTGTGTCTCTAAGACTAATACAATCTGAATTTTTCAGGTAGTATGCCAACTTCCTTTCCATTCATCCAATATCAGAAAATGCTCTTCATGGAATCAAACAGTCAATTCTTGCAGGGCCTTGATTGATATCTTCCCACTATCTTCAACATATTTTAAATATTGGTCTGATTAAATGAAGTTGAAGAGCAGACTAGAGTTCATTACCTTGTGTTTCATGATTAAATGGCATCATCTCTCATAGCCTAGTTAGACTTATCTGTTCTGGATTCCATTCTGATCACTTTGATAATAATTTATCTTAATAAAAGTAGATTACAAGATATGGGGTCTCATCACAATCCATCCCAATATGTTCATAGATGTTTAAGTGGAATTACATCTCCACATCAAGCCACCAAACTTGGGAGATGACTTTCAGCTCTGGCTGGAGGGTGGAAGATCCTATCACAGGTCGGTCCATTCATGATCTGCAAAGCATCAATGAGTAACACTATTGTCATGTGGTCACCAAGCCATGGTAGTGTCTTGTAATATATCCTTTAATAAATTTTTGTTTTCTTTTAAGATGGTTTGTTGTATATAAGTATAGGGGGGGGGGTCTTATCACAAGCCAACCTTACCATGATCATGGATTTGATTTTGAATGGAATTGCCACCTATGGTCACCAAGCCATGGTAATTGCTTTCAGTCTAGAAAACTGAAAGACAAGGAGTTTCTTGACCGAACTAGCTTGTTCAGATTCCAAATCAGGTTTGTGAATGGCATTGCCAACATCTGATCACCAAGTCAGGGAAATGGCCTTATATCAACATAAGTCTTATTTATTTAAAAAAAAAGAGAAATATATATGTACATAAATGAATAATTAATAAATTCAAGGTGATCCATGTATTTTAATCCATAATGGCACTGAGTTTATTCCAATGGTTGATCATAAATCTGCCCTTCCATGACAACATAAAGGTGTAGGATTTCCGTTTTGTTCCTAGACTACCTTACTAGATTAAATATTATCATTAATTGGTTTTGGATGGGAATGTATTGATCATATGACTAACTCTTTTGTTTTGATTGTGTTTTCATGAGATCATTTTATAGATTTTAGGTTGAAAATGAGTTGGTTGTCATATCTACCTTATAACTAAGGGTTTCATTTACAAAGATAATTGGTTCTTCCCAGCTAGTCCCCATTTGTTGTAGACACAACAAATCCCATGTTTTATCCAAAATATGGGAGCCCCAATTTCATATCAAAGAGTAACTTAATCAATTTCGGGGATGTTCAGCCTATTTTCCATTCATTTTCCTACCTTTGATTTGATTTAATTAAGTTAGTAAATTTCCCTTCTCAAAATGATGCATTTTTAGTGTATTTTTATGCATTGCGGAAATAAGTTTTTGGTTAAAATAAATTGATCATTCCGCAACCCACAACCCGCAAATTACAGATTGCAGACTCTTTGGTTTGCATTTGAAGTTTTTCCTTCCGCAACCGGCAACCCGCAAATTGCGGATTGCGGGATGCGGAAAGACCTTTTAATAAAGATTAGTTTATACTTCCTGCAACCCACAATTGCAGGATGCGGGAAGTACTTTCACCACGCGTTGTGTTTTGTGTTCCACAACCTGCAACCCGCATTTGCGGATTGCGGATTGCGGAAGGGTGTACATATTTATGAATAACATGTGCCCACACTTGGCATCTCGCATCTCATATCCCGACTATTGATATATGATGATCTGACGGCCTTGTTTGCATCTAGAAGAATGATTTCAATTTTTTATTTTTCGTTCTTGGTTCATCATTTCCAAGTGTTAATTATGTTTTCGTCTGCGTTATGCTCAATCGGACATGAATTTTCTGAATCCAATGATTGCTTAATGATTAAAACTATGAGATTTGACTGTTAATCCCATGTGTTATTATGTAAATATATATTATCTTATGCCAAGCTTCAATTGATGCATGATCGACTGATATTTTGCTTGCGGAAATGATAATTGCAACCTGCATGTCGTAGACATGCAATCATGCCAGTTAGTTATATTCAATCGATGTCAAATCCCGTGGTTTTATTTCCTATAAGGGTTGTCATGAATAACCTATTAGTTTACAATGATATATACAAATTTTGGGTTGATATTTTAATATCTCTGCTAACAATTGCATGTTGTGAGTAAAATGCAGAGAGTTTCTGGAATTTCTGTCAAGCTTTCTATTAAGAAAGAGCCTCAGCCAGTGGAATATCCCGAACCTGTTCCTACACCATTTGATGTTGATGTATCTGATGACAGCACAAATAGTGAAGAGGAATATGGTGAGATTCAATTCACATATGAACGACTTCTTTTCAACAAGCAGAAGAAGGGTGATAAACACGAGGGATTCAATAGAAGCCAATATAATATCATGTTCATTCATATTGAGGTATTAAATATTCATGAAAACCTAAAAATTATATTGCTTATATATTAAAGGGAAAAGGGTTTTTTTTTATTTAATGTAACAATGCAAAAATACTTCGGGGTCTTTTTTATATGGGCGTTTTGACAAATATCCGCCAAAAGGAGATGGCGGGATCACGGACGGATGAGAAATCGGGTTGAGGCAAGGCTCAGTCTTACCAGTACGCAGGGAAATCACGTCTTGAGGCATGCTTGAGGCCAAGGTTTTAGTGGTGAAGTGGGTTGTCAGTCGATCATAGTCGAGAGACAGTGGTAATTAATAGCCAATTGTTACCAATATCACTTAGCTAGTTGTTACCAATAGCATTGGGAGGATCTAAGCCTCCAGGGCTTGGTTATCATGTCCCAAATTTGGAATTGGGTCACAATGGCCTAATCACATTGGCCCTATTCATTAGAGTTGTCAAATTGATGCTAAAGGTCAAATAATTTCCAAGGAGGAAAATTACTAGTTTCCTAGGTTTGGGGTGGAAGCTTTGGGATTTGGAATAATGGAGATAATAAATGATGTTTGAACATTAGAATGTCATAAATATTTAATAAAGTAGCTAAATAAATATATACAAGTGAAAATCAAAGTGTCATTTGATCATGAAGACACATGGAGGAAGTGGGACCCACATATGGCTAGATTTCCCAACTACACTTGGCATCATTCTATCACCAATTCGAATTCAAGGTGAATGGTAACATACTTGGGGGAGTCTAAAAGGTATTATTCATGGCATGACTCATCCAAGGTCGAAATATAGAGGAAGAGTAACTCCCATTGAAGAGGAAGAGGCAATTTGGAGCTAGTGAGACACTTGGGCTAGATTCCCTAGCTCTATGACAACAATGATGAAGATGCTATGACACCTATGAAACAAATCAGACCTGAAGGATGACATATGGCATATATGACATGTCATGGCCAAACATAGACTCCAAGATGGCGCTCAAGGGTGTTAGGGCAGCTAAGATGCTTCCACATGTGATTTGGTGGAAGTGGGAGACTAGGAATTGTTGTACAAGTGGCGTTCTTGGGAATCTCTTCCCAACTTGAGTTGGAATGAGTCTCTTGGAAGGAATTCAACCCATGGAGGACATTATAACTTCATAAATGTCAATAACAAAGAATGAAACCATATTTTGATCATTTGTAGAATTTGCAATTGCATTTGTGAAGAGGGAGAGCTAGTGGATGACTAGTAGCTTGCCTTAGCCAATTTCGAGGGTGAAAGATTCCCATCCAAGTTGGAAATTGGAAAGGCCATTCAGACCTTTCATTTGGAGATCTAATGGAGTCTTTATTTGTAGGTGTAATCTATAGGGTATCTCATGGTTTATTCTATTGCATCACATTCTCTCAACCATTTCCAGTTTTGATGGCATATTCTTGATCCTTGAGGGAGGGCGTTTTTAGTGAGATATTGTACTCTTTGGGGAGCTTATAATGTCACATTTATTTTGTAATATGAATTAAATACTCTTTTATTCATCTCCAGAAATTGTCAGGTCGAAATTCCAAGTAGAAATGTATAAATCTCATTTGTAATGGAAGAACAATGCCATTTCCCCACTACCTTGTTGTGAACCAATGTATTGATGATGATTTCAAATGAATGGATGATTCTCTAATGAATTTATGATTAATGGACTTCCATGGATGTATTTTACAAATTTCATGTACTGTACTTGAGCATTTGAAGTATTTTTACTCAGTTTAATTGCATTGGGAGAAGAAATAGTGCCATTTCCCCAAGGGCCGAATTGGTGATTTTTGCAGTTGAATGGGAGAGGTTTGGGACAGATATAATAATGAATTAAAGGTTCAAATGAGATATTAATAAAATCCTTAATACACTCCCTACCTCTGTTCATAAATTTGAGTGGGTTTGGAGGCATTTGGGAAGCCATTTTCAATACTTACCCTAGGGGGATTTGAACCCCAAATTACTAGTAAAATTGCATACTTGTTCCAGAATATTAAGATAGTTTGAAGAGGTCTTTTGGTGGAAATATTTCATCCCTGAACATAATATTCAAGTCCTAATATCATTCATACACCTTCCTTGAATATTTGAAGGCATTTGGAGTCAATTTGAGACCTAGAGACCAATACTAGTCAACGGGAAATCACTAGTAAAGTTACCTACATTGACCAAAATTGAAAGAGGATTTGCAGAAGTATTTTAAAGGTACAAAGGAATCCCTGAAACACATATTTATGTTCTAATATCATTCATATACCTTATCAGAATATTTGGGATCATTTGGGGCAAATTTGAGATCTAGAGATCAAAACTAGTCAAAGGTCGAACTAGGGAAAAAATGTGGAAAATTGTCATTTTAATAAAATTCCTAACAAGGGACATTACAGTGGTATCAGAGCATGGTCCTTGCACCTATGGATTAGTAACATACATTCAAGAATAATTGGAATCCATGTCTTACTATTATGATGAATCCTATGAGTACAATTCTTATGAGGAATATGCAGATGCTTATGAGCAATATGAAGCAGAATGTGAATGGTACGAGGAAGAGGTGCCATCATGCAAAACTTCTTAAAATTTCAAGAGAAATGAAGATTATTCTTATGAATTTAAATATGATGAATATGAGTGTGTCACACCAACCAAGTATAATTCTATTAGTGAGTTCCAAATATGGAGAGCAACATATAAAACCTTGCCCCAACAATATCAAAAATATCAAGAATATCTTGCTTGGAGAAAAAATACACAAAATGCCATGTCTTTTGAGTACTATGCTAAACATCTTTTTGAAAATAGGCCAAAAAATGAAGATGTGGAGTTAGTAAAGAAAGGTTTATGCCCTTCTTATAAAGAACCTTGGAGTGATTATCATACATGTGTGCATGAAAATATGTCCCACTTGAGGAGAGTTTTTGGGAATTATTCAAAAAGAGATTCCAAAGATATTGATCCTAAGGAAAACAAGGGGAAAAATGCATCAACTTGCTTGGAGGAGAAAAATGAAGAGACATCACAAGAACATGAAGAAGATTCTATTGAAAATATGGAAGATCATTTTGAGACACCTTCTAGCTTAGACACGAACCAAAGAGCATCTACTGATAGATGCTTAAACTATGAAGGAGTACCTACTGATGGGTGCTCACACCTCTATGATGGTGACATAGAGATCACTTTGAAAGTGTTTCTGCAAGCCCAAATTCCATTAAGCATGATAATGAAGACCTTGTAGCAGTTGAAGAAGAACCAAGATCAACTTCCCCATCACCACTTGAGCTTCATGAAGTTGGTTCAAGCAAAAATGAAGAAGATGAGGAGGTTCATTTGCAAGAGCCTCATTTTCTTGAAGGGTCCTTAAAGATGAATGAAAATAAGATCCAAGAGTCCGTTAGCATTCTCCATGACACTCAAGAATTGGTTTCAAATTCTTGTTGGATATCTACTTCATTGGAGGAAACATCCTTCCTTGAAGACATGGAAAAGATTCAAAGAGCAATGTGTCACATCAAAGGTAATTTCAAGTATTTGCTTTTTGATAGAAACCATTTGTTTGATCTTAATGAATTGTTACATGATGCATACTTTAAGAATAATGAGGATATTCATAAGCTCACAATTCAAAATGAGCAACTTCTTGAAAAGTTGCAAGATACTTGTTTTTCCTCCTATGTTTCAGATTGTCAAATGGTAGATTGTTTGGAGGGTTCTCATGACATGGTGGATCATGAGAAATGTGAGAATTTGAATGTGCTTAATGTGTTTGAAGATGAACTTGAAGATATCCAAACACTTGATGTGATGGAAGAGGAACTTGAATTGTCTCTTGATGAAGGTTATGCAACTTTTAAGGAAGAGCATTATTCCTCTACATTGGAAACCATCTATGACAAAGGTTTCACACTTTTGAAGGATCTGCATGATACTACCCATATGGATCCTTCCCATGATGAAAATTCTTCACTTTTTGATCATTTGGGTGAGTTAGTTCATTATCCTACATCCTACAATTCCATGTTTTGCAACATTAGTCTCAATGAAGTATGGGTGAAAGGGTTCTTTTTGATGGTGCCACATGAGGAGTATGGAACTCCTATATTTACCTTTTATGATGACATGGTTGGAGCACATTATTATTCACATTTGAAGCAGCATCCTTTGTTACTTTATGATGATGCACATCTACACAGATGCACCTATGATATGCATTTGAGTCACTTGAAGACTCATGGTTTTTCTTGCTCAACACTTGATTCATTTGATGTTGGAGGAACTTCATCCAACACTTGGGTGAATAGATTTACGATTGGAGAACATTTTTGTTGCAATACACATACTTTGTTATACCTTTATGATTCTCACATTCAGGGATGTATGGGTGAGACTTCTTTGAGACATTTGAAGTCTCCTTGTTTTTTCTGCTCATTATTTGGTTCATATTTTAGTGGAGATTCTTCATTCACTTCTTGGATGAAAGAATACATGGCTGAATATTTTGATGCATATCACATCCTTTTGGAGCAGCATTATACGACATGGGATCCTAACCTATGTCATTGGAGCAGATTTGATTGGTCACTTGAATCTTGTATGCACTTGGAAAATGGTGGTCTACTTGCTTGGAGGTATAAGCACTTTCATGGCTCTTTGATGAAGCATATCCTTGATGTACATTTTCATTATGTTGTTATGTACTTTGATGATGTATATTTGGTACTCATGATGTTTGGAAGGATGCATACAAGAAAATGGGATCCAGGAATCCTCTTATCTAATGGTGTGGTTTGGAGAGCACTCTTAATTGTTGGGGTGCAATACAAGCAATGAGACCATGGAATAATTTTTATCTCATTGATTTCAAATTTTTTGGGGAAACAAGCAGTATGGGAGATGGATTTCACACTTAATAAAGTGATTTTTATCAGAGTAGTGCAGCAGCAAGCATGGTGGTTCCTCTCTAAAATATTCATGGACTCTCAAAGACTCAAGGTTGGGCAATGCAATGGCAACTTCAAAGAATTATATAGAAAGCAGGTTCTTCAACACCCATGTTTAAAATTGCTTGAGGACAAGCAATATTGGGAAGGGAGGATTTGTCATGTCCCAAATTTGGCATTGGGTCACAATGGCCTAATCACATTGGCCCTATTCATTAGAGTTGTCAAATTGATGCTAAAGGTCAAATAATTGACAAGGAGAAAAATTACTAGTTTCCTAAGTTTGGGGTGGAAGCTTTGGGATTTGGAATAATGGAGATAATAAATGATGTTTAAACATTAGAATGGAATAAATATTTAATAAAGGAGCTAAATAAATATATACAAGTGAAAATCAAAGTGGTATTTGATCATGAAGACACATGGAGGAAGTGGGACCCACATATGGCTAGATTTCCCAACTACACTTGGCATCATTCTCTCACCAATTCGAATTCAAGGTGAATTGTAACATACTTGGGGGAGTCTAAAAGGTATTATTCATGGCATGAATCATCCAAGGTTGAAATATAGAGGAAGAGTAGCTCCCATGGAAGAGGAAGAGGCAATTTGGAGCTAGTGAGACACTTGGGCTAGATTCCCTAGCTCTATGACAACAATGATGAAGATGCTATGCCACCTATGACACAAATCAGACCTGAAGGATGACATATGACATATATGACATGTCAGGGCCAAAAATAGACCCCAAGAGGGCGCTCAAGGGTGTTAGGGCAGCTAAGATGCTTCCACATGTGATTTGGTGGAAGTGGGAGACTAGGAATTGTTGTACAAGTGGCGTTCTTTGGAATATCTTCTCAACTTGAGTTGGCATGAGTCTCTTGGAAGGAATTCAACCCATGGAGGACATTAGAAATTTATAAATGTCAATAACAAAGAATGAAACCAGCTTTTGATCATTTGTAGAATTTGCAATTGCATTTGTGAAGAGGGAGAGCTAGTGGATGACTAGTAGCTTGCCTTAGCCAATTTCAAGGGTGAACGATTCCCATCCAAGTTGGAAATTCGAAAGGCCATTTAGACCTTTCATTTGGAGCTTTAATGGAGTCTTCATTTGCACGTGTAAGCTACAGGGAAGCTCATGGTTTATTCTATTGCAGCACATTCTCTCAACCATTTCCAGTTTTGATGGCATATTCTTGATCCTTGAGGGAGGGCGTTTTTGGTGAGCTATTGTACTCTTTGAGGAGCTTATAATTCTCCATTTATTTTCTAATATGAATTAAATACTCTTTTATTCATCTCCAGAAATTTTCAGGTCGAAATTCCAAGAAGAAATGTATAAATCGCATTTTTAATGGAAGAACAATGCCATTTCTCCACTACCTTGTTGTGAACCAATGTATTGATGATGATTTCAAATGAATGGATGATTCTATTATGCATTTATGATTAATGGAATTCAATGGATTTATTTTACAAGTTTCATGTACTGTACTTGAGCATTTGAAGTATTTGTACTTAGTTTAATTGCATTGGGAGAAGAAATAGTGCCATTTCCCCAAGGGTCGAATTGGTGATTTTTGCAGTTGAATGGGAGACGGTTGGAACATATATAATAATAATTTAATGATTCAAATGAGACCTTAATAACATCTGTAATACATTCCCTAACTCTGTTCATAAATTTGAGTGGGTTTGGAGGCATTTGGGAAGCCATTTTCAAAACTTACCCCAGGGGGATTTGAACCCCAAATTACTAGTAAAATTGCATACTTGGTCCAGAATATTAAGAGAATTTGCAGAGGTCTTTTGGTGGAAATATTTCTTCCCTGAACATAATATTCAAATCATAATATCATTCATACACCTTCCTTGAATATTTGAAGGCATTTGGAGTCAATTTGAGACCTAGAGACCAATACTAGTCAAAGGGAAATCACTAGTAAAGTTACCTACATTGACCAGAATTGAAAGAGGATTTACAAAAGTATTTTAAAGGTCCAAAGGCATCCCGGAAACAAATATTTATGTCCTAATATCATTCATATGCCTTCTCAGAATATTTGGGATCATTTGGGGCAAATTTGGGACCTAGAGATCAAAACTAGTCAAAGGTCGAACTAGGGAAAAAAAGTGGAAAATTGTCATTTTAATAAAAATTCCTAACAAGGGACATTACATTGGTATAGGCCCTTGATAGGCCATGGGGGATTGAATTCCCAACCACTTGTTCCTATTATAGGCCTTGGGAGGTTTAGTCAGCCTCCTAGACCTTGTTACAGGCCCTAGGGTCTTGGATACCTAGCCCACAGTAGGCTTAGTCAGCGATTGGGGAACTGCAACATGCAATCTAAATGTTGTACTATGTGCATTGCCTCTAGTGACATACAAGAAGTGATTTCCTATCTATTCATTAGAACATTAGATGTTGTAAATCATAATGATATGTGGTTGATTAATTGCATTGTGGGTGAAGTAATGTGCATCCACAATATACATCGAAAGAAGCAAGGTGCATTGTAGAATGCATGTGGGGTCATAAGAGGGGTATCACATCAATATACTAGGTAGAAATATAAAGGGGTATAAAAAATGTTAATGAAAAAATCCATACATACAATATCTAGTGAAAATAGGGGATTTTTTAAATTGGGAAGGCATATTGGGAGGGGGTAAAAAAAACGATTTTGGAAGGCATTTTCCAATATTTAGTGAAATTAGGGGTATTGTTTCATATGCAATGAACGAACGTGCTATGATAGTGGTTTATTGAGTGAATCCCCTGTGGTGATAAAGAATGTGTTGATCAAGATAATATGATTGTTCAGGACTTAATCATCAACTCGCCACCTGTGTGTCCCGCAATTCCTCTCAAGAATGATCTTTTAGCTGATTTTTCGATCTTTGAAGATATATTTGGTTCTCATGAATCCAAGGAAGATTTCATATTTCCCTCACTAGATACCTTCAACAACTCATGATCTATCTTGATTCTCCTCAACTTACGATAGGATGTTCTCGAGGATATGTGGTGCAACCTTTCTAAAAAATGTATGATGCTTAGTTTGGGATCTGAATTGGTTTATTATTCCTATGTATAAGGATTGTTAGATGTTTTAGGACAAGAGGTAGCCTTCTCTTGGCCATTTTTAGGATAATTTAGTTTTGATTATCCCTGCTCTGTGGGAGATTTGATCCTGAATGATTACTTTGTAATTATTATTTAAGGGGTTTTAGATCTCATAGCAAGGGATGGATGGTAATTAGGGGACAGAATCGCCAAAAGAGAGTAGAGATGCTCTGTTGTTGCAGACTATGTAATGTTTTACAGGCCTTAATACACAGTTAATTTTTTCTAGCTATCTCTTCCGTTATAATTTGTCAAATGTATTTGATGGATTGTGATTTTTCTTCAACACATTCACTAATACTATTTATTATTTGCAATCATTAACTTACATTGATTTATAGTTTAGATTTCTCTCAACTTATGACCTTTGTAATTGATGTTTTAAATGAATGTCTTTATCTATAACATTTTATCTATTTTTGCAAATGATTCACAGAAAACATTGATTTAATGTTAATTTGTCAATTAACTTTTAGATACAGGATAAGATTGTATGTACTAAATTCTTAAGCTATTGTTGGTTGAATGTCTTTAACTGATTACATCTTGAGCTACTGAGTCAAGATCCAGTTTTGCATGTCTGTTGAATTGGTGAAAAGATTCAGTAATTTTCAGATCAGGTTATCTTGTGCACAAACAAATCACTCCTTTTAGAATAGGCCTGACTTAGATTAGATTTCTTTTCAAATTAGACTAACTCTTAGGATTAGGAAAACTCTTGTCTTTCTCCATAGGGAGACAGATCCTTTCTAGGATTAAACACACACAAGTGCCAGTGGAGGCCTTTGTATCCACGGGTGTTAACCACACCAAACAACTTGAGGATAGGGTAAAACTTGCATAGGATTATCTGAAGCCTTTGGATGGGTTTTCATCCCCTGTTGTTTTCCTTGAACACCGTTCCAGCACATACACAACTGAAGCATCAAATGTTCCGGATAAAACATTCCTATGGTTTGGGGTAGAACCACAATAAATAGAGTGACACCATAAGTCAACTCAATTCCCAAATATGCTATATAAACATGAAATGCCAAAATTAAAAAGAGAAAACCCTTACCTCAACCGGATGTCCGAAGAAGACCACCATTGAGCTCTCAATCTAATTCTCTTCACTTGCAACTTTTCCTCAACAACTAAGGAATACGAGCATATAAAATGTATATAAAGTGTTAGCATATAATCCATCATATTCCATGATCATATTAATCAAATATACCCAATGAAAATAATATAAACATTTGCAACATGAATTGGACAAGAAAAGAGAATTTCTATTAATATAATGAACAAAAGTACATAGTGACAACCTTATGCTGGCAACTCGTTGGAACTGAGAAACTAAGTTCCTTCACCTAGGCCTCCACCACTTCAATCCTCCATGCACTGGAAATCTCACAATTTCAAGGAGTACTTGGGTTCCTCCTTCAAAAGATACATAATGGCTTGGGATATGAACATAAAAGAGTTCAATCTAACAAGGACAAGGGATGCAGACTCAAGGTATGGCAATGGGGAAAAATTTCTCCATAGTTTACTTTCTCTCTAATTTCCCCTCCCTCAAATGATTCACAATGGTTCAATATATAACCCTCAAAGGAGGTGAAGGTTCTAATTGAATCGTTTTCTAGTATATGGAAGGCCAAGGATCATAATAGTCGTTACTTGGCAAGGAAAACCAAAATATTTTAATGTTCAACACTTTAATTCTTTTAATTAGATTTATTGCTTTCCAGTATTTAATTCCATAGCATAATCAATTTTCACATTTAGTAGATAGTCTTTAGAACATGTTGTTGCAGCAACACCCCTCCCCAAAATTTTGTACATGTTGGGGCCCCTCCTGTATTTTTTGTAGAAAGTTTTCTTGAAAAGCCATCCCAGCCGCCCGCTCTGTTTTCAACATAAAATTTTGCTTCCCTGCTGAACAGCTTGCCTTCAATCCTTCCATGTTCTTCCCGGTGAGCCAAAAGGTAACTTAGTTTTTGCCCAAACGTTTTGGAATAAGTCAGTCTTTGTCCCGAAACGGCGGGAGTCAAACGTCCAACATTTCCGAAAGGAGGACTCAGATTTTCTTTGTCAAAATCCGCGGGAGCCATTGGGAAAAACCATCCGAAACAACGGAAGCTTTCAATCGAGTCTTCCGCGACCACGGAAAAGTTCACGTTGTTCTCCCGAAACGGCAAGGAATTCAGCAAAACCACCCGAAACGGCGGAACAATTCAGCTCTGTCTTCCGAAACGGCGGAAGCCATTCGGATAAACTCGCCGAAATAACACCAAGGAATCCAGCATTTTCTTCCGAAGTAAAAGACTTAGAAAATTTTCAATCGTTGCTTCTGCGGAACGGTCCCAGCTCCGAAACGACTTAGCTCCCGAAACGGCGGAGCCTTTCACTCAAACCTCCCGCAACCACGGAAAGGTTCCGGCTTTCCTTCCGAAACGGCGGGACTCATTCGCCTTAGTCTCCCGAAAAGGACTTAGATTTCCTTCCGATTAGAAAATGCGGGAACAAAGGACTTAAAGAATATTTAGCTTCAACCTTCCGCAACGGCGGGGAAATCAAGTGAACCCTCCCGAAACGGCGGGAGCTTCCGTAAAATCCTTCCGCAACGGCGGGGGAATTCAGGGAACCTTTCCGAAACAGCGGAAGCCGCCGCGATATCTTCACAAAAGAAACTGAGCGGAAACTTTTGGTGAAACCCTTCCGAAACGGCGGAAGCCATCCCCATGAGTCCCGCGAAGGAATTCACGATTGCCTTCCGAAACCATGAAAAGACTTAGAATTTTCTCAAGAAGCTGTCGCGGAAGCCTTCAGCTTTTGCTCCCGAAACGCGGAAGCCTTCGGGCTACCCTTCCGAAACAGCGGAGGCCAATCGCTTACCCCGTTCGGCAAAAGGACTCCGAAACGATCCCGGGTGAATTTGCGAAAAATATAAGTTTTGCTTCCGAAACGGCGGAAGCCTTTCCCAAAAGCTTTTCGAAACCAGCGGGAGCCTTCGCCGAACCTTCCCAAAAAATCAACGAAACTTTGAAATTCTGGACCACGGAAGCTTTCGCAAAAGTCTTCCGAAAATACCGGGAGCATTCGCTATATCGTTCCGAAAAAGCGGAAGCTTTGGCGTTACCCGTCCGCTACACGGCGGTCTCTCGCGGAAGGCTTCGAGTTTCCTTTCCGCATTAAGCCCCGAAACGTCGGAAGCTTTCACTGAACCCTTCCGCAACGGCGGATGCAATTCGCGAACTGGCCCCGCAAGTGACAGTCGCACGGAAACCGAGGTGCTTTGACGTGACCGCTATGCGAGGCGAATTTAAACCCCGTTTAACCACGCCACCTACCGAATTAAATGCTCACACGTGCCCAGTCTATATAAAATACGGTGAGGGGCTCGACCAATCCACCATTGTTTTGAATCGGCCAACGACGTGCGATACCGTGCAAACCGCTCCAGCTCACCTCGCGCATCCGTGCTCGCAGCCACCTCGCTCAAGCAATCCTCACGGTGCCAGGTAGGATCTTGACCTTGTTTTTCACTACTGAGTTGTCCTTTTGGGGAAAACAGTGGTTTTAGTGGGGTTTTGACGGGCGAAACACCCGTCAAGGGCTATGTTTTGCCCGTCAGGAACAATGAACGGGGTTTTCGCTATACAGAATCGTCGTAGATCTTCGTTAAAAAGTTAATTTTTTGGTGGTGGGTACGGACGGTTAACCATGCCCCATTTTTTAACCCCGAGCCGCGCCCCTCGTCTTGGTGACTTTGTTGGAAGCCCCATGGGCTTTCCATGTCCCTGACCGTGAACCCTGGGCCCTTTTCCATAAACCCCAGTCCCTACACGCGAAGCCGAAACCCGTAAGCGGTTAAGCCACGAGAGCCAAAACTTGAAGCCGCCCTAGCTCTCCCCGTCAGTTTGTCCCCGGCACCGTTACCTTCACTCAGACTAAAGCCTCCCGTAGTGACTCGGCAAGTGGCCGCGCGTGACGATAGCATCCATAGCCCTCACCGAGTCAACCCGCCTCTTCCCCGCCTTCGACCTCTCCGACCGCAGCCATAGCGAAAGACTTCTCCTTCCGCGAGGCGGAACCGGAAGCCGATTGCTTCCGCGAATCACCTATCGGTCCAATAAAACCAATAGCGCCCGCAACATAGCTTATCCCACACTCATCTTTTAAGAGCTTCAAATGTTTCAATGTGTGTCTTATAATTGAAATAATGTTTTACTTCCTAAATATATGCTTCATTGATTTATCTCATTAAAACAATGTTGCTCTCTGCTGAAACCATACAACCTGTGGCTCAAACTCATGATGAATTGTATATGGATGTTATCAGGGATAATTCAAGATGCCAAAACCCAGTAAGAAGAAGGCGAAGATGACAGAAAAGAAACCTGTCCCTCCTAAGATTGAAACCTCGCTCCAGGACACTAGGTGCACCACAGGTGTCCCTCCGGAAATCAGATGGGGAGACATCCACAGAATGATCCGGGACCAAGAAATCCCAGATATGCTGCTAGAGGAAGCACCAATCTATCGAAATATCAGAGCCTCAGGCATAACTAAGGCCGCTACCTGCCCTGAGCTGTTCCCCTGCGCTGAAGTAATCGGATGGATACTCCAACATGCCGATGCTGAAGGAAGAGTGATAAATGATAGCGGGAACATGGCTATCGCCTCATTTCAGCCCGCATATCTGACGGCAGCCTACAGGTTCCCCCGTGTCCAGCAAGCTCTGACTGATGAATGGTTAAGCCAGATGAACAATGTCGAGATGGCCAAGAAGCTACTAGTGCAAGGGAAACATTTGAGGAAGAAAGGGAGTGAGGAGTATGACGTACAGAATCTAAGAGCTCCTTATAGATTAATCGCCCTGATGCTGTGTAGAATCTTCGGCATGCCCGATGGCACAGTATACAAGATTCAGTGGGTCCCTATCATTCACTATGTGGCATTTCAGGGGACAGTTTTTGACTGGGCCACTATCTTGTCAGATAGTCTGGCCTCAATGATAAGTGCTGCTAAGCCCGGGCTGGCCTCGAAGAAGGCTGAATTCTTCATGTCTTCGTACCTGATAGACTGTATCTTGGCCAAGATAGAGTTCCCCGGATTGGGGTGTACATGGGATAGGACCACAGCCACGGTCTACATCGCATTCAAGATGTTGTGGGCTCAGAATTACAAGCCCAGATACAAACTCATCTGTGAGGGTTTCATCATGCCCCTATACGAGAAAATATTCAAGGAAGAACCAAGTTGCCTGTCACAAAACGCTTTGGAAGTCCTCGAGGATTATGGGGACTTCTACTTTTCAGAACAAGGCACCTATTTGAGAATGTTTGGAGGGACTAAGCCCCCATACATATTGCCGCAGTATGCCACAGACTATGTGGTACTCAAGGAAGCAGTGAGACAACTCTTCTTGGATGGGATTGGAGCATTCCTCCACAAGCTACACAAGGCTTCCTTTCCCCCCTTACCTTTCTGCATAGGTACTTACAAGTTTTCAGGGGTGGCCTCTGCCGACGAATTTGTTCAAGAGTTGAAGGCCTTCCATTTCGGTGAAGTCACCTTCCACAGGAACGACAGAAAGGGTAAAGTGGCCGAGCATTGCAAGGGGAACTATGCTAACTTCGAATACTCCCACTACCCCGATGCCGAGGAGGAAGCATTCAGAGGCATCAGCAACATGACTGAACTACGGATCTGTCACCAAAGTACTGGAGCGAGCTCTAGCTCAACCAAAGCCCAGAAGACTATCCAGCAAAAGGAGAGAGAAGCCAAGGATGCCCGAGCTCAGGAAGAGCTCAGGTTAAAAGAAGAGGCAAGGTTACAAAAGGAAGCCGAGGAAGCAAGGAAGCAACAGGACGCTGAAAATGAGAGACTGCGGAAGGAGGCTGAAGAAGCCCAAAAGCAGAAAGAAGCAGAAATTGAGCAAGCTGAAGCAAGGAAGAAGGCGGAGGAAGAATTGAAGGCAAGAGAAGATGCCCAGGTAGGTGGGTCCGGTGCGCAGGACATGGAGATAGACACCTCTCAGGCAGGTGGCTCTAGTACCCAAAGGGAAGGGACAGACCCCGCTCAGGAAGTCCGGACCCCACCTATGGAAGAAGACATAGACATCATAAACCGACCAATTGTACCGTACACCCCATCTGGGAAGCGTACGGTGTCCAAATGGAATGAGTTTGTCTATGACAAGAAAAGAAAAACAATGGTCCTCCAATCAGAAGAAAGGATTAAAAGTCCTTTCCATGACGACATAGTTACCCACCGAGAGGTCGCTGTCATGCAGAACACAGATGCGGATCCCATTGCCATGGCCTCCGCAGTTATAGCGACAGCACAAGCATCATTTGCCAATGTAGGGGTGATAGTCAAAGAAAATATATTGACAAAGAAAATAGCACGTACCCTGCAGCGAAACGTGGCTAATGAGCAAGCTCAAAGAGATCTGGCAGTGAACAAGTATAATTGCTTGTACGCTGAGCACAAGGAGTTGGCAAACAAGTACAGCTACCTGGAGGAGGAAAAGGACCAGCTAGCACTCCAAATAATGATTGCAGAAGCAGAGAAGAGTGGAGCAGAAGAAAAGGCTTCCCAGCTAGAAACGGACAAGCAGGCATTAGCTGAGCGTTTAGAGCAAGCGGAAAGCAGAACCTTGGACATGTCCCCCTTCCACGAGCTGTCATGCAATATACTACAGCAAGTGCATGGCTCTCAAGAGCTAATCACTGATGAGGTGTGCAAACTCAAGGCCATGACGGTTAGGCTAAAGGAGGTGAATGCGGAAGCCCACAGGCTCAAGGCTAAGAATACCCGTGTCAAAGCAAATGTCATAAGTCAGATGGCATGGAGGGAAGGGAAAGGAGGTTTCCCCCCGCATCTTCCTTTCAAGACCGTGGAATATTTTAATGAAGATATAGCCTTGTTGGAGTTTGGCCGGAACTGTGCCAATAAACTGATGGCCAGTGTGCAGAAGACCACAGATAGAATCAACAACCTGTACCAAAAGCTCAAAGGAGTCCATGACAACTGCACACTGACCTTCCCTCAGACCCTCGAAGACTTCCCGGAAAAGGAACAGCGGTTGTCTCAATTGAAAGAAGAGCTAGGCGTCCAGATGGAGTATGTGAAAAGGATTGATGTCTTGGCCATGGATGATCTCCAACATTACATCGGTTCATCCACACTTCACAATCATCTGTTGAAGGAAACATATCAAGTTGCTGAAGCGGAAGTACACAACATTAAAATAGAGCTCGGGAAGAATGTAACTTCTCAGAAAATCCTGTTCCCTGCTGCAGCAAACATAATCATAAGGGATACAGGTGTGTGGCATAGCTACATTGAAGAGGAGGTCAGGAAAGCTGCAGCAGCAGCAGAAGCATCAGTAGACCCAGCAGCCTCTTCCCCAGCAATGGCAGAAAGTCTGGCCAGTCCCATTCCCCCTTCCCAATCAGGGGCAGCATCAGCAGGGGATTCGAAGACCTCTTCCCAGGCAGCACCAGTGACAATCAATTTGGGCGACCCTTTGCCACCGGAAGCTCACGAATAGGAATGAAGCAAACTGAATTCAGTGAGCCACTCGCTTCAGCCAGACACGTGCCCAGCAGGGAACGCTTTGAGTTTAGCAAATTTTCTGCTATATGTAAGGCGTAAGCTGTGGGACAGCTGTCCCTATTCTTTTTGTCAAAATATTTTGTAAATGAAGTGACCATTTTTTGGTGATCGATTATATTAGAAATCCCTGTAAATGACAGGTGGGGGGAACGCTAGGTGTCAGCCCAGAGGGTAAATTTGTAACTATAAATAGGAGCTAGAAGAGATTAGAAAGGACTTTTGGCAGGGAATGAAAATTTTGGGCAAATGATATGAGCTATCTTGTATCGGCTCTGTAAATTGAAATTTTCTAATAGAAGCCACGGGAGATGGACGTTTTGCTTGGAATGTTGGGTTGCTTCATGTTGGACTATTCTAATGACTGCAATTCGGCAATGTGAGATCATTCTTGACTTCTGAATTATTTCTTTGTACTAATGATTTTGCTCTCATCTATGCATGCGTCCTCTCTATTTCATGGACAATGAATGCGTTCCATATTAAATCAGGAGTTACCTGCTGATACTTTTATCATTGCTGTGGATTTTTCTTCTGGATCGAATAGCTAACTGTTCTTTCTTCAGGATAATCGTATGGCTCATTGTTCATGCTTTTAATTGCTCCTTGCAGGGATCTTTTAGTTTAATTCCAGTATCGTTGCATCTAGATCCGTTTCTTTTATTCTTATTACTTAGATCAAACAATTTTGATTCCTTCTGTTCATAAGCAATAGATTCGTTCTGTAAGTTTCATTGTAGATCTGTTTCCTTATCCTGTAGCTTTTCTCTGTTTATTTTCTGAGCAATAGATGCGTTCCATTTTAAATGAGAAGCTATCTTCTCAAGATCCTCATCTTGCTGTAGCTTTGACCGTGAGAAATAATAGTTATATGTTCGTTGCTTATGATATCTGTTACAGCTGATTGCTCTCCCCTTAAGCGTGTTCCCCTGCAGGGATAGGTAGATGTGTTCCTGTTTCTAGATTTAGATCTGTTCCAATTGCATTTAGATTAAGTATAATTTAGGCATGTGCATCTCATATAAAACACATAAAACCCAAAAGAACGGTGGATCGGGCCACAACCGGTAGAATCGGATTTAAAGTCCAAAACCACGGTTGCCGGAACCGCTAACCGGACGGATTCCCTACACCAAACGGGAGACAGTCTAATTGGGACCGTCTCTCGGGGAGAATCCCTTTCTGATTGATGCTACGATATCCGAGGCATCAACAGAACATCGATACCGACATCCAACTGTGACAAGAGATTATCCTATAAGAGCACAGATAGTGCTTGCATCTCTCAAGTTTGTACGTTCCCCGGGTTGACATTTAAAGTAGGCTCTTGGTATAGCTGCCCTCATTAGGCATCCACATTAGGAGCTCACCACTTTTTGGCGCCGTTGTTGAGGAGGTGCTAAATCTTTTAGGAGACATCACCTAGAAACCACAAAAAGAAAACAAAAATTACATAAAACAAAAACATAAATATCTTCTACCAATGAATGCCTCGTCGACAAAGGGATAGGTTTGGCCGGTTTCTGCCCAAGCATTCCATGAGCAACAACGGTAATAATAGTTCTAACCATTCTCAGTTTGAATTTCTACACTCTGAAAATGAGACTGACTCCACATACGATCCAAACAGAAGCAACTTCACTACCAGTTCCAGCTCAAACACCTCAATGGAAAATGAAGAGGAAGAACCTAGGGAGATTTTCACTTTTCCCATTAGCATACCTCTCGGAGATGCCACAATGAAGAACATCAATCCTAATAATCTTCCAAACTTTCATGGGTTGACTTTAGAAGATCTTGACACATTCCTGTTTGAATTTGAGGTAGTTTGTAGATCATTTGATTACACTACTGATGCACAAAAGCTTAGGTTTTTTCCTTCCACATTGAAAGACCTATCACTTCGGTGGTTCATGAGCCTTGAAGGAAATAGTATCTTTAGATGGGATCAAATGAAACGGTCATTCTTAGAAAAATATAGGGACTAATGCAAGGCCAAAGATACTAGGGATGAAATCTTTAGGATGCAACAAGGAGATAGAGAGTCATTAGAAGATTATGCCCAAAGATTTCAACTCAGCTACAAATGAGCCAGCCATTGCACATTGGATCCCGAATCACTAAAGCTTGTCCTTCTCAGAGGTGTAAAAGAGGATAATTTTGAAGTCTTAAATCTCCTTGGAGATGGAGAAATATTCCAAAAATATTTTGACTAGATATTGCAAATCTTCAAAAACTACTCAAGGTCTAGGAAAACTAAGAACATGACGAGGGATACACATACAACCACCAGTGGATCATCATCCTCAACACCAACACTTACAAAATCTAATTTAGGAAACCTGTTGGATGACATGAAAACTAACATACTGCAATCCCTAGCCATGCAACTTGATGCTCTTCAAATAAAAAAGAAACAGGATGAAACTAACCAAGCCTTGGCAGTATTTTGTCCTTGTTGTAGGAAGAAGCATGAGAAGGGACAGTGCACCTTGAACACAATAGAAGTATGTGGTCTCTGCATTGATGACCATTCCATTGATAAATGTCCCCTCTTACCCTCATGTAAGGCATCTATTCAAAACCCAACAGCTGAAGGAACTGTAGAACAACTTTGTTTTATAAATCAGAGGAGGAATAATTTTGTTAGGCCATATCAACAAAGCAATCAAACTTACTATAATCAAGGACAGCCAAATTGGAACTCTGCACCAACTCCATGGCAAGCACAGCCAAATCAAAACCAATGGCAACAAAACTAGCAAACATATCAACCATCCTATCAACAGCCATATTATCCACCGTCTTATCCTCAATACCCCCCACCGTTTCCATCCACCACAAATTATGTAAACCAGTACCCCCATCCATCAAATTGGAGGGTGCCATTAAAATAGCCACTCATTATGCCGCCCCCACAACCTCAACCACCCCCCAGACCTCCACCTATTCCAGCCCAACCAATTCCAAATCCTAATAATAACAGCCCCCCACCACAGCAACAGGCTTATAACACTGATATCACACAATTCCCAACTTATGTTGTAGACACCATGGAGATAAATGAAATAAACCTACGATCTGGAAAAACATTGCAGAATACATCCCCACACAACATCCAACAAATTGTACCTGAAGTTCAATACCACACATCAAAACCCTATGTTCAGCATCCTGATGAACCAAAACCTCCTGAGGAAGAAATTATACCACTCACACGAACTAGAAACCCTCCATTTCCAAAAAAACTTGTCTGGAATACAAAAGAAGAGGAAGAGAATATAATCTTAAATGAATTCAAACACTTAAACATCCAAATCCCAAACTTACAAGCCATAAGGGATGTTCCCATCTGCAACAAATTCATCAGAGAAAATTGCCTAAAGAAGCCAGGAAGGAGGAAGCGTGACCCACCAATTATTAATGTAGTGGGAAAATTCGCCGATTTGATGCTAGGTGTCATTATAAATCCTAAATATCTTGATCCTGGTAGTCCTATAGTAAGCGTCACCATAAATAACAAGCAAATAAATAAAAGCTTAATCGATCTAGGAGCTGCGATCAATGTCATGACTAAAGAAACCATGTTATACCTAGGACTCCAATCAATGGTAAGACCAACCACAACAGTGCTCCAACTAGCAGACACATCCACTGTGAAGCCTGAAGGAATGCTAGAAGACATTATGATCAATATCGAGTCCTGGGAATACCTAGCTGATTTCATAATAATCGAAATCAAAAGCAAACTTAGTGGCTATCCAATTATGTTGGGTAGACCTTGGTTAGCAACTGTGGACGCTTACATAGGTTTCCGATCAAGAAATATGACAATCACCAGTGGACATACCAGGAAGAAAATAACAATCTACCCACCAGCAATGAAATCCTCAGAGTTAGAATATCAAAATTGGACTGATGAACACACCAGATCAAAACCTCCGACCTATCCTAACATTTGATGCTGCAATATCTTTAAAGGCAATAGATGAAGATGGCCATATAGATAGATTTATACAAAATATATCTCACAACAATCATGTTATTCAAGAATTTTTTTCTACAGAAACAGGTGAAAGTTCAAAAAAGAACATGGAAGACTTATGGACGGAAGTGCTGCCAGAACAGATTGAGAAGGTAAAAGTCGTGGAAATTAACCCTGGCAAAATAGTCAACATAAATTCCAATTTAAAACTAGAGCAAGAAGAGAAATTGATGAAGATACTAACACAACAAAGTAAAGCATTTTCCTGGACATATACAGATATGAAAGGAATACATCTTGATATCTGCAAACACTACATTTACATCAAAGAAGGTTCTACTCCCATCAGGAAAACACAAAGAAGGATGAACCCTGCACTAAAAGACATAGTCAAAGTGGAATTACAAAAGTTATTAGATGCAGGGTTCATCTTTCCAATATCTGATAGTGAGTGGGTCTCACCACTAGTCATAGTGCCCAAAAAAGGAGGCAAATGGAGAATTTGTGTGAACTACAGGGAGCTGAATAAAGCAACAAAGAAAGATCATTTTCCACTTCCATTTATAGACCAGGTGCTAGATACATTGTCTGGAAACAAGTACTTTTCATTCCTAGACGGTTTTAGTGGTTACAACCAAATTTTAATACACCCAGTTGATCAAGATAAGACGACCTTCACATGCCCATGGGGAACTTACGCCTATAGGGTCCTGCCCTTTGGTCTATGTAATTCCCCAACAACATTTCAAAGAGCCATACTGCGTATTTTCTCTGATTTTTTGAATAACAAAATGGAAGTATTCATGCATGATCTCACACCTTATGGACAGAGCTTTGAGCAGGCTTTGAAAAATATTGAATTAATATTAAAAAAATGTATTGAGATGAGCTTGTGCCTAAGCAATGACAAATGCATGATGTTAATGGAAGAAGGAATTGTTCTAGGACATCATATATCACAGAGAGGTATAGAGGTGGATCAAGCCAAAGTATCAGTAATCAAGACACTGCCCCCACCTGTTAAACAGAGAGATGTGAGAAGCTTCCTTGGACAGACAGGGTAATACAAAAGGTTTATTGAGAATTATAGCAGAATTGCTGCCCCCATGTTTGCACTTCTCACAAAAGACAATGAGTTCATATGGACAAGCAACTGCATGTCAGCCTTTGAAAGTCTTAAACAAAAAACCATCACAACATCAATACTTCAAGGACCAAACTGGGAAATTCCATTTCACATTCACACCAATGCATCAGATAAAGCAATTGGATCTGTGCTTAGGCAAGAACAAGACAAGAAACCCTATGCCATATACTATATAAGCAAAAATTTGGTTGGGGCACAACTCAACTACACAGTCACAGAGAAGGAATTTCTGGAAGTCATACATGCAATCAACAAATTCAGGCATTACATTATAGGATACCAAAGTTTTATCCATAACGACCACTCACCGATCAGATATCTTATGAACAAGCCTAATACTAGTGCAAGAATTATTCGATGGATGCTACTTCTACAGGAATTCGACATCACTATAATAGATAAACCAGGCAAGCATAATGTCGTAGGAGACTTTTTGTCAAGAGTAACACATGGGACAAATAATAAATTGGTCCAAGATAACTTCCCTGATGAGCACCTTTTTGCCATATCAATAAAAAGTCAATGGTTTGCTGACATAGAAAACTGTTTGGTATTCGGGAAGTTTCCAGAACATTACAGTTATAAAGAAAGGACAAAAGTAATAAGACAAAGTGCCACATATACATGGATAGAGGGCATGTGTTTTAAACAGGGACCAAATCAAGTACTTAGAAGGTGCATTAGGGAAGATGAGGTACATGACATAATGCATGCCACCCACAATGAACCCTATGGAGGAAACTACGCTGCAAAAAGGACAACCTACAAGATCTTGCAAAAAGGGTATTATTGGTCAACACTCCACAGAGATGCTTATGAGTATGTGTCCCATTGTGACGATTGCCAGAGAATGGGAAAGCCAACAAAAAAACAAGAAATGCCACTACATCCACAAATCTCTTTAGAGGCATTCGATAAATGGGGATTCGATTTTGTTGGCCCATTCAACCCACAGTCCAATCAGAAGAGCTACATCCTTGTATGCACTAATTACCTTACAAAATGGATAGAGGAAGCAGCACTGGCTGCTGCAAATGAAACCAGTGTGGACAAATTCTTTATTGAGCAGATCTTTCACAGATTTGGGGTGCCAAGAGAAGTAGTTTCGGATCAAGGACCACAATTCACATCAAATTTAATTGAAGACTTGATGAAAAGAAACAATGTAAAGCACAGAAAATCATCCTCCTACCACCCTCAAGGAAATGGTCAAGCTGAGGTACCCAACAGGGAATTAGAGAGAATCTTGACAAAAACTGTGCAACTTCACAAAAGAGATTGGGCTGACAGACTTAGTGAAGCAGTCTAGGCTTACAATACTACATGGAAAACAACAACAGGTTTCACACCTTATGAACTGGTCTATGGGAAAAAGGTCATGCTACCAATCAAATTTGAAGTAAAAACCTTAAGAATTGCAGCCGATCTAAATATGAACCTATCAGACATTCAAAAAGAACACTTTCTACAGCTAAATCAACTAGATGAACACCGCCAACAAGTGCTTACACATACTGAAATCATCTAACATCAAAGAAAGAAATGGCATGACCAACATTTGAAGGATAAGAAATTCAAAGAGGGTGATTGGGCACTACTCTACGACTCTAGATTTCACACATTCAAAGGAAAGCTAACCACTAGATGGATTGGACCTTACAGTATACGAAAAATTTATGACAATGGGGCTGTGATAATTATTACAATTGATGATGATGAGTTCCCCATGATAGTGAATGGGCATCGCCTAAAACTCTACAAACAACCAAATTCCAAAGAAGAATTTACACAAGTACTCTACCAGCAACAATTGATGCTGATAGAGCATGCTGCAAATAAATAAACTTCATCACATATCATGAATAAAAAAGAGAAAAAATATATAAAAAAAAGAGAGAAAAAAAAGAAAGTTTACAGGGCATCAACCTATTCAAGTGAGCCTGCACAATAATTCAAGCGAGGCTGCCATCAATTCAACTGAGCCTGCAAAATATATCAAGCAAGGCTGCCAATAATTCAAGCGAGGCTGCCATCAATTCAACTGAGACTGCAAAATATATCAAGCGAGGCTACCAATAATTCAAGCGAGGCTAGCATCAATTCAACCGAGCCTGCAAAATATATCAAGCGAGGCTGCCATTTATTCAAGTGAGCTTGATATCAATTCAAGCAATCCAGCCACGTCTACATGCAAAAATCAGTCTTCATCTACTACGGAATTCTTCAAGACACACCATGCCAACCTTTTTCAAACATATTCAAGAGAGCCTGCAAGTTATTAAAGGGAGCCAATCACATCCAACCATGCAATCATCCAAATATAAAAGCACAATCGCCTGAGTCATATCAACAACTAGCACAATTTTCAAAAGCACATATTCAGCAAATTCAAAATGCGCAAAACGGAAAAAGCAGCTTACGCACGTAACTACTGACATGTAGAAATCAACTACAAACACCGCCATGATATACTACAGAATCCACCACGCATGAAAAACGTACCAAATCATCAATGCAGGTACACATACATACCAAGGTAATCTCTAAAACAATTTTATTTGATTTTTACGGTAAATCACTTTCCCACAATACAGTTGTTTCTAGTCAGCTGAGGATAGCTTCCATTTCAAATCGGCGGCTGTAATGTCCCCATTTTGGCCCCCTTTGTATTAAATCGTAAATGATGTAAATATTGTAATTTAATCATGGTGAGGAGCTCAAGGCCAAGGCCTCACCATTGATTTAGCGTTTTATGTATTGACAATTAAAGAAATAGATGCCTATGGTTCTTGTTCTAGATAGGCACAATGTAAATGAGACATCATGTAAATACGAATTTTAATGAAAAATACCCACAACTAGCTATGCAATGCAACAAAGAGATGGGGGCATGATTCTACAAGGAATAGGGAGGGAAACTACTCAAACCCTTGAGCCAATGGTGTTAATCCAGTTGTCAATGAGAAAACCCATAAACCCTCAACTACCCATTTTGGGTTATGGACCCAATCATTTAATTCTTCCAAGAGTTGGTTGAGGTAGTTAATGCCTTGGGAATGAAGAGGTATGGCAGCCAATTTCATGCATGGGCAAGCCATCAACCTGGAAAATCGTGTTTTGTCTCCTTGGGCAAGAAAACACCCACGAAATGGGCCCAAAAGCCATTCTGAACAGCCAGTCCTTCCCCTCTCACGTAGTTGGAGTTAGCTGGGTCTTTCCCTACACGTTTTCATCCATTTTTCCTGCAATTTCCAGGCCTGGGAGCTCGTTTTTTGCATTATACAACAGCTGGGAGAGAAGGGCCATGATTTGGGACTGTTATGGAGGCCGTTTTTGCCCCAGAATGTCCATGAACGTTTTTCTAAAAATGGATTTGGCTTCCCAGGGTTGTTCCCCATATTCTAGTTTCATTTTTGGGTTTCCCACGTTTTTCTGAAGCTAATGAAAACCCCTTCTTTGGGAATCTCACTGTAAAAACGTTTTATCATGACCAATAAGTGTAGTTCTGTTGTTATGTGCATCCTAGTTTTGTTTTGAACCTGTGAGCAAGAAACTTGGAGTGGTAGTGGATAGAATTGGCTTGATAAACCTAGTGAAGGGAGTAACCTCTCAAGAAGATCAAGAGGGCTTTGGCTACTTTTCTATGCACACCCTGAGAGCACTAGAAAGTAAGGTATGGCTTGAGGGACTTTGTGGCAGTGAAGAGAATACTTCCTTGTGTTAGGTGTGTAGGCATTGTGGGTGCCAAGCTGAATAGATCTGGGAGGGGTATCCATATCTCTGTGGTTGAGCTCACTACCTTAGCAATTCTTCCTTGCCATTTCCTAGCAGCCTGATAAACCCAATGGTAGATTGGCTTGGCTCATCTTGGTGTATGCTTGGCTATGTGTGAGTCTGTTGTTCCCTGATTCCTTGTAGAGATCATGCCCAGCTCGGGGGTGGCGGTGTGTTAAGATATTGATGAGCACAACTGGCCTATGGCTGGGTGGAATGTTGCCATTGCATAGCCAATTGCTTGGGACTATTTTGTTATAAGATAAGTATTCTCCTGTGTTAATATTGCAATTGTTATTTGATGAATATTTGAATGAATGATGGATGTGTTAAATGAATTTATTTCCGCTGTGTTTTTCTTATAATTACACACTCCATATGTCTTTTATATTATGTGAATACTTGGTTAAAATAACATGGGGCTAGATGCCCGGTTTAGCATCACGATCCTCTCTATCATGCTGGTATGATAGGAGGGGACGTTACATTTTGGTATCAGAGCTGTTGGTTGCAGCATTGGGCCTCTATGGGCCAAATCAAATCACAACAACTTGGGAAGGTTCCTTCCTAATCACCACAGGTACTAGCATCAAGACTAGCTGGCTCAGTTGGATAGATTACAGAGGTAAGATCACCTCTTGCTGAGCAACAGTCATCACTGAAAGAAGGGAAGTTTTCAAAATTTTCTTAAGAGTTTTTGGAATTTTTTGTTTAAATCTGTTTCGGGAAGAGTTCGGAAAATCGTCCCGAAATTTGCGGAATAGTTCTGCGAACCGCCCCGAAACTGCTGAAGGAATTCCCTTCCGAAATTTGCCGAAGGAATTCTCTTCCGAAATTGCGGAAAATTTTTCTAACTATTCGGCGTCGAAAGGAAATTTTTGGAAGGAATTCTCTTCCGAAATTTGCGGAAGGAATTCTCTTCCGAAATTTGCGGAAGGAATTCTCTTCCAAAATTGTAGAAGGAATTCTCTTCCAAAATTTGCGGAAGGAATTCTGGAATGACTTCCGAAATTGTGGAAGAGTTCCGCGAATCTTCCCGCAACACGGAAGAGTTCGGGAAATCGTTCCGAAATTTTGGAAGCATTCTACGAACCGCCCCGAAACTATGGAAGCATTCCGCGAATGGCTCCACAACTGCGGGAGCATTCGCCGAATCACTCCTCAACTGCGGAAGCATTCACTGAATCGCTCCGCAACTGCGAGAGCAGTCACCGAATGGCTCTGCAACTGCGGGAGCATTCGCTGAATTGATCCGCAATTGCGGGAGCGTTCAGCGAACCGCCTCACAATGGCGGCATGATTTCTAAAAAAAAATAAAAAATAAAAATGAGGGCGCTACTCTCGAACCACCCTGCAATGGTGCAAGGAAGCCATAAGAGGGCAAGCCCCCTTGACCCCCTTTTTTTGTCCCCCTCATATGTTGTTGATTGTGAGAAAATTAGAGGATTTGAAAAATTGTCAATATAACATTTTCCCATGTGCATCAAGGCAATTTATGAATTTCTAAGAATATGATGCAGCTAACAATTGTGTTGATGAACACATTTTACAGAATCACAGTTACATCAGGGTAGCACTCTAGATAGTATAGTTGGAAAGTTTTGGATTTTGGTTGGGCCAAGAAAATCAACATCATGGATGATGCACAGGATCCCTATGAGCCTAAGACAGATGCCATGGGGGAGAACATACATGTTGAAAATGCTGAAACAAAATCTAATGGGAGAAGAAATCAAGAGACTCCTCCAGGTATTGCAGCCACCATGAGAATCCTAAGGGTGGAGTTGCAAAGCTGTAGGAAAGATAATGAAAGGATGATTAAAGCTCAGGAAGAAAAAAATCAGTTGAATGCAGCCATGCTACAGAGTTTGACAGACATCCAAAGGAAAATAAACTCTAGGCATCAGACATCAAATCTAGAAAGGGGTGGGAGTAGTTCGAGAAGGAATTCCCGTAAGAGGGCCAGTAGCCCAAGAAGAGTTTCTACAGACATAACTTATACTCCAGAAATATCTTCTAATGAATCATCTGAATCTGAAGAATCCATTGAGGGTTCCAGCTCTTCATCTCACGGAAGTAAGAGGAAGAAGCACTACAAGAACAATTCACATGGGGAATTTAAGAAGGCAAAACCTCCTACATTTGATGGAGAGGTAAAGTCCGGTCAAGAAGTTGAAGCTTGTCTTCTTGGGATGAGAAAGTATTTCCAAGTCCAAGACTACTCGGGAAATATGAAGGCAACGGTAGCCATCTTCAACTTGAATGGAAGAGCATCTATATGGTGGGAACACATGAGGCAAGTGAAGAAGATCAACGAAAGGAAGATCATGTGGAAGTAGTTCAAGAAATACTTCAAGCAGAAGTACCTCTCTGATAGGTACTATGATGATAAGATCAAAGAGTTCCATGAGCTGAGATTGGGACAATTGACCATGGAGGAATATGCAAACAAGTTCTTGGAGCTGCTAAGGTATGTCAAGTACATTCGAGACAATAAGGTGAAAATTGAGCGTTTCCTAAGGGGACTGCCCCAGTCATATAAAGACAGAATTGAGTTTGATGAACCTCGAACTCTAGAGGAGGCCATAAGAAAGGCCAAGTATTGCTTTGATCAAAACAGAAACAAACCAGAATTCCATAAGGCATGGAAGGATAGGAAAAACGAAAAGTTTGATCAAAGGAAGAAGGGGTTCAAGCCTCCTCAATTCCGGAATCAGCAAATACAACCATCACAGGTTGTGACTAAGCCAATTAGGATGATGGGAGACAAGCCAAGAGATCCAAAGGAGCAAAGAGAACCACTTCAATGTTGGGGTTATGGAGGAGACCACATGCTTAGGAACTGTCCACATAGGAATGGGAATGAAAATCAAGTTCACAACATCCAAGGAGCTGGAACTGTGGGTGAAGTGGCGAGAGCAATCCCTAGAATCTATGCAGCACTAGACGACCTCCAGGAAGATCATCAGTCAACTGTGCTTGAAGTTGAAGGTAAAATTGCTAAGCAATCTATTTCTATTTTGATTGATCCTGGATCTACTCACAGTTATGTCACTCCTAGAATTGTTGAGATTTGTGCTTTAAAGAAATTAAGGCATAGTAAATCATGGTTAGTTCAACTAGCCACTGGAACCAATAGAAAAGTTAGTGAAATAGTAGAGAAATGTCCACTAGAGATGGATGGGCTATTCACTTATGCAGATATGAATATTTTGCCACTTGGTTCCTATGATATTCTCATGGGAATGGATTGGTTAGAAGCACACAGGGTTAAACTTGACTGCTACAATAAGACATTTGAATGCATGGACGAAGAAGGAAACCCGAGGGTTGTAAAAGGCCTTCCAAAGGTGACTTCTGTTAGATAGATTTCAGCCATGCAGCTAAAGATGTTCTGTAGGAAGGGATGTCAATTGTATGCAGCCCACATTGTAGAGGCAGCAGAGAATGAAACTCTGAAATTGGAGGACTATCAGGTATTGCAAGAATTCAGGGATATTTTTCCTGATGAGATTGCAGGACTCCCTCCAAAGAGAGACATTGACTTTACCATTGAACTTATGCCAGGAGCGGCACCAGTGTCTAAGACACCCTATAGGATGAGTACACCGGAATTGCTAGAATTGAAAATGCAATTACAAGAGTTGCTGGAAAAGAAGTATATTAGGCCAAGTGTGTCCCCATGGGGAGCACCTATTCTATTTGTGAAAAAGAAAGATGGAACACTCAGGTTATGTATTGACTACAGGCAGTTGAACAAAGTCACTGTGAAGAACAAATACCCATTGCCCCGAATCGATGACCTTTTTGACCAAATGAGAGGAGCAAAGGTATTTTCAAAGATTGACTTGAGGTCTGGTTACCATCGGGTAAGAATCAAAGAAGAAGATATTCATAAGACAACCTTTAGAACGAGGTATGGACACTATGAGTTTGTAGTGGTACCATTCGGTCTCACAAATGCACCAGCTACATTCATGTGTCTCATGAATAATGTTTTTAGCAAGTATTTGGACAAGTTTGTTCTTGTATTCCTAGACGACATTCTCATCTATTCCAATAATGAAGAAGAGCATGAAGAACATTTGAGAATGACAATGCAATTACTAAGGGAGCATAAGCTGTATGCAAAGTTGAGCAAATGTGACTTTTATAAAGATAGAATTCATTATTTGGGTCACATTATCTCCGATGAAGGAATATTTGTAGACCCTGAGAAGATTGAAACCATTATGAATTGGCCAACTCCAAGGAATGTGACTGATGTGAGATCTTTTATGGGCCTTGTTGGTTACTACAGGAGGTTTATCGAAGGATTCTCCAAGGTTGCAAACCCGATCACTTCTTTGCAAAAGAAGGGGATAAAGTTTGAATGATCACTAAGATGTGAGGAAAGTTTTCAACGGTTGAATAATCTTCTTACAAGTGCACCAATTTTGGAGATTGCAGACCCGAAAAAAGACTTTGTGGTGTGTACCAATGCATGCAATCAAGGACTTGGAGGAGTTCTTATGCAAGACAACCACGTGATATGATATGAGTCAAGAAAGTTGAAGGAGCATGAGAAGAACTATGCTACTCATGATATAGAACTTGCAGCCATAGTACATGCCTTAAATATGTGGAGGCATTACTTAATGGGAAGAAAATTTGAGTTAAGGACAGACCATTGTGGTCTGAAATACTTGTTTGATCAACCAACTTTAAATGCTAGGAAAGCTAGATGGTTGGAATTTTTGTGTGAATTTGATTTTGAAATCAAACACATAAAAGGGAAAGAAAATAAGGTGGTTGATGCACTCAGCAGGTTATGGATGAAATCCATAAAGCTCCATACTCTGGTCACCCAGGATATCAGAAAACAATTGCTACAGCAAGAAAATATTATTTCTGGCCAGGCATGAAGAAGGACGTCGCTGAATACATTTCTAAGTGCATGGAATGTCAGCAGGTGAAGAGTGAACACCAACATCCAGCAGGTTTATTGCTCCCAGTGCCAATTCCAGAATGGAAATGGGAGGTAATATCCATGGACTTTATTACAGGATTGCCAAAAACTGTGAGACAACATGATTCCATCATGGTTGTGGTGGACAAGTTAACAAAGGCAGCACATTTTATACCGGTTAAGTCCACACACAAAGCCGATGCGATTGCAAATATCTTCATGAAGGAAATTTTCAGATTACATGGGTTGCCTAAGGAAATAATTTCTGACAGGGATACCAAGTTCACTTCCAATTTTTGGAAAGGTCTCTTTGCAGATTTGAGTACACAGCTAAGCTTTAGTACCGCATACCATCCTCAAACAGATGGGAAAACAGAAAGAGTAAATCGGGTGCTTGAAGACATGCTCCACATGTATGTAATGGATAAACCATCCAAGCGAGAGGATTATCTACACTTGGTATAATTTGCATATAACAATGGGAAACAAGCATCGTTGGGAATGAGTCCTTATGAGGCTTTGTACGACAGAAGGTGTAGGACACCAGTGACTTGGGACAATCCAGTGAACAGAATTGTACTTGGACCAGAATTGCTTAAGGAAATGGAACAAGAAGTTGCAAAGATCAGACAAAATTTAAAAGTAGCCCAGGATAGACAGAAAATCTATGCGGATAAACATAGAGTGCATAAGGCATTTAGTGTTGGGGATCATGTGTATCTTAGAGTGAGATCAAGGAAGAGTTCCTTGAAGCTTGGGATTTGTGCCAAGCTATCGTCTAGATATTGTGGGCCATTTGAAGTGCTTGAAGGAATAGGGCTAGTTGCATATAGACTTGCATTGCCTGCTAGCACTAAAGCTCATAATGTTTTTAATGTCTCTTTGCTTAAGAAATATGTACATGATCCTAACCATGTGATTAATTGGGATGTGATCCAGGTGGAACCCGAGGGAGAATTCCAAATCGATCCATTGCGCATCCTAGACAAGAAGGTAACATTGCTCCGAAACCGAACCATCGGATAGGTAAAGGTGCAATGGAAGCACTACGGTCCCGATGAGGCTACATAGGAGCTGGAGGATGCCATGAGGGTGGCATATCCATTTTTGTTCAATTTTGATGAGCACTGAGGACAGTGTTAATGTAAGGGGAGGGGAATGTAATGTCCCCATTTTGGCCCCCTTTGTATTAAATCGTAAATGATGTAAATATTGTAATTTAATCATGGTGAGCAGCTCAAGGCCAAGGCCCCACCATTGATTTAGCGTTTTATGTATCGACAATTGAAGAAATAGATGCCTATGGTTCTTGTGCTAGATAGGAACAATGTAAATGAGACATCATGTAAATACGAATTTTAATGAAAAATACCCACAACTAGCTATGCAATGCAACAAAAAGATGGGGGCATGATTCTACAAGGAATAGGGAGGGAAACTATTCAAACCCTTGAGCCAATGGTGTTAATCCAGGTGTCAATGAGAAAACCCATAAACCCTCAACTACCCATTTTGGGTTATGGACCCAATCATTTAATTCTTCCAAGAGTTGGTTGAGGCAGTTAATGCCTTGGGAATGAAGAGGTATGGCAGCCAATTTCGTGCATGGGCAAGCCATCAACCTGGAAAATCGTGTTTTGTCTCCTTGGGAAAGAAAACACCCACGAAATGGGCCCAAAATCCATTCTGAACAGCCATTCCTTCCCCTCTCATGCAGTTGGAGTTAGCTGGGTCTTTCCCTACACGTTTTCATCCATTTTTCCTGCAATTTCCAGGCCTGGGAGCTCGTTTTTTGCATTATACAGCAGCTAGGAGAGAAGGGCCATGATTTGGGACTGTTATGGAGGCCGTTTTTGCCCCATAATGTCCATGAACATTTTTCTAAAAATGGATTTGGCTTCCCAGGGTTGTTCCTCATCTTCCAGTTTCATTTTTGGGTTGCCCACGTTTTTCTGAAGCTAATGAAAACCCCTTCTTTGGGCATCTCACTGTAAAAACGTTTTATCATGACCAGTAAGTGTAGTTCTGTTGTTATGTGCATCCTAGTTTTGTTTTGAACCTATGAGCAAGAAACTTGGAGTGATAGTGGATAGAATTGGCTTGATAACCTAGTGAAGGGAGTAACCTCTCAAGAAGATCAAGAGGGATTTGGCTACTTTTCTATGCACACCCTGAGAGCACTAGAAAGGAAGGTATGGCTTGAGGGACTGCGTGGCAATGAAGAGAATACTTCCTTGTGTTGGGTGTGTAGGCATTGTGGGTGCCAAGCTGAATAGATCTGGGAGGGGTATCCATAGCTCTGTGGTTGAGATCACTAGCTTAGCAATTCTTCCTTGCCATTTCCTAGTAGCCTGATAAACCCAATGGTAGATTGGCTTGGCTCATCTTGGTGTATGCTTGGCTATGTGTGAGTCTGTTGTTCACTGATTCCTTGAAGAGATCATGCCCAGCTCGGGGGTGGCAGTGTGTTAAGATATTGATGAGCACAACTAGCCTATGGTTGGGTGGAACGTTGCCATTGCATAGCCAGTTTCTTGGGACTATTTTGTTATAAGATAAGTATTCTCCTGTGTTAATCTTGCAATTGTTATTTGATGAATATTTGAATGAATGATGGATGTGTTAAATGAATTTATTTTCGTTGTGTTTTTCTTATAATTACACACTCCATGTGTCTTTTATGTTATGTAAATGCTTGGTTAAAATAACATGGGCTAGATGCCCGGTTTAGCATCACGATCCTCTCTATCATGCTGGTATGATAGGAGGGGACGTTACAGTGGCATGGTGGAATGACCTTCATAACTCATGATTGCTACCAAAGTCCCATCACCCTCAGCAAATCATGATCGCAACCTTCACCACATGTTGTACATAGATCGATCATAAGAAGGCAGAGATCGATCATGAAAAATATGGGATTAAAAGTGGCAAGTATAGGTATGATGGAAATAATAGGTGCAGAAAGGCAGTGAATTAGGGTGCAGCATATTCCATGATTTTGCATATAAGGAACCACCTGGAATTCCTGAGAAGCAGCCACCATTGTATTCCTTGAGCCTGTAGGCAGAGCTCGACCAAGTTAAAAGTATAAAACTGCATTCCAAAATCCCTGGTTTGTCTGGTTATAAAGAAGATTTGAAAAATGACGAAGGGTTTTAAAAAGAGTGAACCGGAAGATCACAGTGCCATTTATCAAAGCCCAAAAGTCCTGCAGACCATTCACAACTCAGGCTGGGTGCCATTTATCCTTGGACTGAGAGGATACCATACAGGGGTAGCCTAGGAGTTCACAAGAAACTTCAAGCATATTAAGGATGAATAGTACATCACCCGGGTGAAGGGGTTACGCATAAAATTTGATGAGGACATGATAGCCAAACACACTAGTCTTCCAATGGGCCTGCATTAGAGCAGCAACGATCGGGAGGCAAAGCACACAACAAAAGAAACATTCTTTGAGCATGGAGAAGTTTATGATGAAGACAAATATGGATTCAAAAGACCCTCCATGCCAGCACCATGGGATGAAATGGCTGCAATTGTCCTGAGGTATATTACATGCACTGGAAGATTAAGCTATGTTTCCATTTTCCATTTTCGTATTTTAGAGCTTCTTAGGCACAGAAGTCACATTTCATCAAACAACAATATTAGCATTCCATTTTACCTGCTCCAATCCCTAGCAGAGATGAGCAGGAAGGTGGCTAAGGGAAAAGAGGATGATTTGGCCCATCATGTGCTGATCAAACTAATAGTTGGTGAGGAGCTAAAATCTCAGATCCCAGAGCTCTCTTGGGAGGAGTTCATCGTGGTGTTTGTTGATGACGTTTAGAGAATGAGGACTACACCCTTGCCACCCAAATCAAAAAGTAAGACCACCTCTGTATCAGGGGAAAAAAGAAAAACTGACTTGGACAATGTGGCCGACACCTTGGTCAAAATAAAACACTCCGAAGAGGACTCCCCCAAATCAGACCCAGATATTCCTACCAGTAGTCAGGGGTCGAAGAGGCGCAGCAAGAGATTCACACAGGTATCTAAAATCCGAGTCTCCAAGGAGAAAGAAAGGGAACCCAGCCCCCTGATTACCAATGTGTCTGATGATGACATTGATCCTTTTATAGATCAAAAGGATCCCACTACAGATGAAGAAGAGGACGAAGAAGTGTTGATGTATATGTAACTTCGGAATGTATTTCACATATATGTATATTGTATTCCTATAGAGATGGTATTATTCCTCTATAAGGAAGTGTCGTCATTTATATTGTAAGTGTCGTAACTTATACTTGATGGGTTATTAGACCACCTTATTTGGGGTCGGCCCTATATAAGTCATGTGGGTCAAAGGGTTATTAGACCACCCTATTGGGGGTCGGCCATGTGGGTCAAAGGGTTATTAGACCACCCCATTGGGGGTCGGCCCACTCAGCATTATGTTATGTGGTAAAGTTCGAGCCTACATGAGTTAGGTAAAAAGGCAAGTCAAGTCAAGTATAAATAGAGTGCGGGAGGCACTCTATTTACTCACTCACTTCTCACACATGCTCTCAAGGAGGAGAGGCGCACTTATGGAGGAGGAGGACTGCTGCTAGGTTATGGCTATCTCTCTTGGTTGGTTGTATCATTGCTCTATCTATCTCTGAGGAAGTTATTGGGGTTTTTCACCTTTATGGTTTTCCCCAAGTAAATCTTTGTGTCTCTTGTGTGCTTGCATTATTGTCTCCATGATTGATATGCTATAGATATGCTGTACATGTTGTTCTCTCAGTTAAGATCCTAGATCAGATTGAATTAAATTCATAAAATTTAACATGGTATCAGAGCTAGCCTGAAAGAAGGCATGATATGGCATGTATGACACTTGTTGCACTTACGATGCTAGGGCTTGATATAGCAAAAACCAGTCATCGTAGCACTTTCGCTATAAATCCGTTTTGGCGACGTTTTCGGATCTGAAATTGTTACAGGCCGAAGCTAAGATCTCCAGGTATCTTGTGTCCAAAGGACAACCTCTAATTCGTTGTACTTTGTGATTTATGATCTGTACAATATAGGGTTTCTGCCTCTTCCAGACCTGAGTCAAAATCAGGTGACCTTGGGAAAAAGGTCATATCTTGGGCTAGGAAGCTCCAAATGAAATTTCGTAAAAAGTGACAGGTAGTACACAGTCTTTTCTATCTCAGAAAACTTTTTCAGAGGCCGAAGTTGAACCAGTGACACGTGGAACGCCGTACAAGTTTGCTCTCCTGTATTATCCCATAAACAGGTCACGTTGCGACATTTGGCATAACTCTCTCTTAGAGAGTCCAATTGAGGTCAGACCTGTCAGGATGGAAAGGTAACAGGCCGAGATATCTCAGAAAACTTTTTCAGAGGCCGAAGTTAAAACAGTGACACGTGGCACGCCGTACAAGTTCTCTCTCCTATTTTATCCCAAAACAGGTCACGTTGCGACATTTGGCATAACTCTCTCTCAGAGAATCCAATTGAGGTCAGACCTATCAGGATGGAAAGATAACAGGTCAAGATATCTCAAAAAACTTTTTCAGACCCTGTGGATCAAAAATTTCGGAGTTACACCAGAAACAATCAGGTACATATTTCTATTAAAACAGAATTATTTTTTGGTACCTTCATTCATGGCTTCCGGAATTTAGGGCTTTGGAGAAAGTTGGAATTTTTGTAATCAGAGACCACGGATGGATGCTACTCATCAAAATAGAAATTTAGAGACCAAGATCAGAATTTTTGGTTGGGCAGAAGGCCGGGCTTGATTAGACCCTAGTTCGGGACTTTGATCAGAAAAGTGGAAAATTAGGGCTTCTGTAAAAATGGGAATTTTTGCAATCTGTGACCACGGCTGGAAGCTCCTCAGAAAAATAGAAGCTTAGAGCTTTGGATCAAACCTTTTGATGGGGCAAAAGAGTGGGCTTCATCAAACCCCAGTTCAGGGTCACGTCCAGTGAATCTGGAAGTTTCAAAGGCAAAATTAAGGAGTGAAACTTTGCAGTTTTCAAATTCTGAATATACCAGTTTGATCAGTTCATCAAGGCGCATATTCCTATCCTTTCGGAAGTTTGAAATTCAAAGTTTGAATTTTTGAGGTTTCTCTGACAAACCCATATCCAGCTCCAGGTCCAGTTCTTGCAAATCAAGTGGATTGGGTTAATCCTAGAAGAAGATGGATTGATCATCTGCATGAGTGAAGAAGTTCCTGTTTCAGAGGGAGATGAGGCTAAGGCCTTACATAAGAAGATTACAAGCGATCTCGACAGGTATGACTCATCGAGGTATGTTTCGATATTTGTCCATGATTAATTTTATGGTATGTTTGTCTTCATGTTATTACGGTTAGTACAATTTTGATTTTAGATTTGTCGTATCACCTTAACAAAATTATGAATGCACGATAGAAGATATTCATTGGTTAGGGTGTTGACACTTATGATTGTACTAATGCATTATGGTGTTATATGAGGTTTATGTTGTCTACTAACATGAAAGGTACACCAATAAAGACAAATCATGTTCTGGTCCAAGAACATATGATCATGATAACATGAGGACAAAGATTCATCCATTGTCATGGATTTCATACAAGATCCATTTACGAGGTATGTATAACTTGTTTATACAATGGTTAACTTATGAGACATGCAGGTTACTAGCACAAGTCACTGAAGAGAAACAAAAGACATTATACGGGTATGTTAGACATAAATAGCTAGCATGCTAATCCAGGTATGTTTTTCCTATATCAAGCTAGAATCCTACCTTGTGTTAGGATCTCATACTGTTGTTGATAATGATTATTCCTGAAGAGTCATAGGTTTGGATAATCATGATTGTATGCATATTATGTTTCTTACCATAATTGATGATATGACTAACCAGAAGAATCATGATGGTATAGGTTTGAATAATCACAGGTTTTATGCATTTTATATCTCTTATCTTGATTGATGTTTCAACTAACCTGAAGAGTCATAGGTTTGAGTAATTACAGGTTTAGACATGTTATGTTTCTTATGATTTGACTAACCATAAGAATCCTACATAAACCTTGAATGCTAATGCTTATTATTTCTATTTGAAATGATCATGACTATACATGCTTGAGATTATTGTGTTTTAATAGTATACTAATGAATGTATGATTTTATATGAGATCACAAGGATAACACATTCATGATACTAATAAGCATGCATAGGGACCAAGGATGAATATGAGATTCAAGAACAGGTAATCCAGGAAGCAAAGATCAAGAGGGAGTACACTCCAGTGGTTTATGCAAGGATGCAGATATTCAGAGGGAGTTGACCATCTCTCTACATCCCACAATAGAAAGGTGTAGAAGAAGCTACTTCAGATTAGGACTCCAGCAGCTCCTGCAAGGAAGCGAAGACTCAGAGGGAGTCCACCCAACGAACAAACAAAGATAAGTATTTGAATTGTCATTTCTTAAATAATACTGTTCAATAATGTATATACTGATGTTCCTAGAATTAGGTTGTGTATTATGCATATTAGAATAATTGCATTGATGAACAGTATACTCCTAATATGCATGGGTAAGTGGCCTATGGCACTGTACAACATTCCATTGCTACTTATCTAGAATGAAACCTCTTTGCTGACATGTTGGGAGTTGTGCACACTCTTAACAATGTTCTGGTAGAGATTGGAATGCATCTAGAAAGTTATGGGATATGGATAAATGTTGTATTGAAGCATTGGCTAAGATAATTGCATGACTATATGACATATTTTTTTTTTATGTGTAAGAATTTGTTCTGAAAACTATGAGATGTTTTCTAATCATGCAATTTAACTTGTTGTGTAGGAAAGATCGTATGCCATCTCCTACAAAAGAAGATCTACAACATTTGTTCCAGCAACAAAGATATCTATTGAAGATATTGAAGATATTGAAGATATTGAAGTTCCCAGGATCTGGGATGAAGAAATGAAATGCCATGATCCGTCGATCATGAAGAATGATGTTTGGGATGTAGTCTCAAGACGTGAAGGGAAGTTTGTTATGACTTCCATATGGATCAAGCATGCTGTAGATAGCAGCATAGAAAAATATAAAAGTGATGAAATAGAAGATACACCAAATAGATTTCAAGTCAGCATGGTGTAGTCATATATATGTGCAGAACTTGGTATGGTAGGATAGACAGCTTTCTATCCAGTTTGGGCTTTACCAAGAGTAAAGCGGATTCCAACCTTTACTACAAGGTTGAGGAAGGCAATCCAGCGATACTATTTTTGTATGCGGATAACTTGTTTGTTACAGGTGAAAATAGATTGATTGCCGACACGCAGCGGAAGCTTACTATCGAGTTCGAGATGAAGAACTTGGGGATGATGCACTATTTGTTTTTGGCATGGAGGTGTGGCAGAGTGCAGAAGGAATCTTCCTTGGACAAGGGAAGTATGCAGTAGAGATCCTGAAGAGGTTCGGGATGATGGATTGCAAGGCCATGGCCACACCTATGGCATCAAATCTGAAGCTTCTATGTGATGCTTCATCTGAGCCGATTGATGTCTCTATGTATCGTCAGATGATTGGGTCCTTGATGTACCTGACGAACACGAGACCAGACATTTGCTTTGCTATGAACACATTAAGCCAGTTCCTGATGGATCCGAGAAGTGTTCACTTGGTTGTTGTAAAGCATATTCTGAGGTACCTGAAGGGTACAGTGGATTATGGGCTCAGGTATGAGGCGAATCAAAAGTTTAACCTGCAGGGTTATGTTGATTCAGATTGGGTTGGCAGTGCTGCAGACAGGAAGAGAACATCTGGGTGCTGCGTCAGTATGGGTTCAGGTGTGATCTCTTGGTTTAACAGGAAGCAGTCCTGCGTAGCACTGAGTACAGCTGTTGCAGCCTGTTCAGCTAGTTGTGAGGCAGTATGGCTACGGAAGCTACTGTCTGAGTTATTTGATCTCCCGTTGGAAGATACTGGTATCTTCTGTGATAACCAGAGTTGTGTGAAGCTGTCCGAAAACCCAGTGTTTCATGACAGGTCGAAACACATAGAGATCAAATACCACTATATCAGGGATATGGTGCAGAGAGGAGCTGTGAATCTCCTGTATGTTGCGACGGATGAGCAAATTGCAGATGTGCTGACGAAGCCACTAGCCAGGGTGAAGTTCGAGTACTTCAGAGAGAGGCTTGGCATTATTCAGATCGAGGACACTTCGAGGAAGAAGTGATGGACACATTTGCTGAAGCCATTCCAAGCATGTTGGAAGGAGGATCCTTCACATGGCTGTGGATGTAAGCGCTGGATGATGAACATCAGGATGATGTTCTAGTTTCTGCTTGATATGATCAGTTGGATCATTTTATGTATGTATGTACGCATCATGTGGATGCTGGATATGATCAGTTGGATCATTTTATGTATGTATGTACGCATCATGTGGATGCTGGATATGATCAGTTGGATCATTTTATGTATGTATGTATGCATCATGTTGGATGCTTGGACCATGTATCTGTATATGTATCAGGTGGATACATTGATGATCAGGAGGATCATGTATGATGATATGTATCAGGTAGATACTTGGTATGCATCAGGTAGATGCATTGATGATAAGGAGGATCATGTATGATGATATGTATTAGGTAGATACGTGGTATGCATCAGGTAGATGCATTGATGATCAGGAGGATCATGTATGATGATATGTATCATGTATTTGTATCAGGTGGATACATTGATGATCAGGAGGATCATGTATGATACTTGGTATGCATCAGGAAGATGCATTGATGATCAGGTGGATCATGCAGCAGGATGTTGCAGTGATGATCAGGATGATCATAGATGACGAGCTTCAGGATGTTGCTCCAGATGACATGCAGCAGGATGTTGCAGTGATGATCAGGACGATCATAGATGACGAGCTTCAGGATGTTGCTCCAGATGACATGCAGCAGGATGTTGCATTGATGATCAGGATGATCATAGATGACGAGCTTCAGGATGTTGCTCCAGATGACATGCAGCAGGATGTTGCAGTGATGATCAGGACGATCATAGATGACGAGCTTCAGGATGTTGCTCCAGATGACATGCAGCAGGACGTTGCAGTAATGATGATCAGGATGATCATGGATACATCAGGATGATGTATGGTGAGTATCAGGTTGATACTCTGTGGCCGTGGATCAGGTTGTGCAGATGAGCATGTAATTCATTTCCCTGGGAGATTTGCAGATGGTCTTGCGAGGTTTTGCCTATGGCATGTAATTCGTTGCCCTGGGACATCTGGCAAATGCTCTTTCGAGGTTTTGCTCTGGGAGGACATGTAATTCGTTGCCCTGGGAGATCTGCAGATAGTCTTGCGAGGTTTTTCCTATGGCATGTAATTCGTTTCCCTGGGATATCTGGCAGATGCTCTTGCGAGGTTTTGTCCTATGGCATGTAATTCGTTTCCCTGGGAGATCCGATAGGTTGGGCTGTGTGCCCGTAATCAGTCCTGGGATGCTCTTGCGAGGTTTTGCCATGACCACATGTAATTCGTTGCCCTGGGAGATCCTATAGGTAGAGCTGTGTGCTCGTAACAGCCTGGGATGCTCTTGCGAGGTTTTGTGGTGAGGTCACATGTAATTCGTTGCCCTGGGAGATCCTATAGGTAGAGCTGTGTGCTCGTAACAGCCTGGGATGCTCTTGCGAGGTTTTGTGACGCACGTAAAAGTCCTGAAGATTCCACAGTATGGCCAGTGATGACGAAGACCTGCAGGTGGTGGGCCTACATCCAGTATGAAAAAGGACTGGCTCTGTAGAACTTCCTATGACGAGTAGATTCAAAGATTGATTGAGATAGCAGCAGCAGTGACGATGATGATGATTCGATGACGATTATCCAGTGACGATGATCCAGAGAAGATGACTTGTGCTAGAAGCACTGTGCTGAGAAATACCTTCCTAGTTAAGAGGGAGTGTTGATGTATATGTAACTTCGGAATGTATTTCACATATATGTATATTGTATTCCTATAGAGATGGTATTATTCCTCTATAAGGAAGTGTCGTCATTTATATTGTAAGTGTCGTAACTTATACTTGATGGGTTATTAGACCACCTTATTTGGGGTCGGCCCTATATAAGTCATGTGGGTCAAAGGGTTATTAGACCACCCTATTGGGGGTCGGCCATGTGGGTCAAAGGGTTATTAGACCACCCCATTGGGGGTCGGCCCACTCAGCATTATGTTATGTGGTAAAGTTCGAGCCTACATGAGTTAGGTAAAAAGGCAAGTCAAGTCAAGTATAAATAGAGTGCGGGAGGCACTCTATTTACTCACTCACTTCTCACACATGCTCTCAAGGAGGAGAGGCGCACTTATGGAGGAGGAGGACTGCTGCTAGGTTATGGCTATCTCTCTTGGTTGGTTGTATCATTGCTCTATCTATCTCTGAGGAAGTTATTGGGGTTTTTCACCTTTATGGTTTTCCCCAAGTAAATCTTTGTGTCTCTTGTGTGCTTGCATTATTGTCTCCATGATTGATATGCTGTAGATATGCTGTACATGTTGTTCTCTCAGTTAAGATCCTAAATCAGATTGAAGTAAATTCAGAAAATTTAACAAGAAGAAAAAGAAGAAGAGGATGAAGAAGAGGAAAGGAATGAAGAGGAAAAATAGGATAGAGAAGAAGAAATGGATAAAGAAGAAGAGTAGAGCTTATAGGAGCAAGGAAACTTTCAGGAAAACCTCTAGAACGTAATGAAGACCCTGAGGTCATTTCCCAGCTCGCTAAAGCATGAGCAGAATTGGAAAGGCTCAGAAATGAGTTGGCAACATTAAGAATTCAGCCAGGAAGCCAGGCCACACCTCCCCCATTCTTAGCCGAGAAGACACAAATCCTAAACATGCACCATGTAGAAGAGCTCCGGCTGGCTGAGCAGAAGAATTTAGCACTGCAAGAAACATTGGCCGAAGCATAGAGCGAATTAGCAAGGAAGGACCAAGACATTATCAAAATTAAGGATGTTTTTGCCACTACTATTGGCATATATGAGAGACTGCGTGACCTCAGACCACCGTCGACGATCTATGCAGTTTATTTACAAGAGAAATGGGGTGAATTCCAGCTCCAGAGGTTGAAGAAAGATCTCCCTATAGAGGTAAGCACTCCTAAAGAATTCATTGATGCATCTTTGAACTCCACAGAGATGGAGAAAGACCAATTGAGTGAGTTCTTGCACAATTTTGTAGTTTCTGGCTTGCCCAACTGGTCGCCAAACCCATATGTGGGTGATTTCGAGTTAAGGGCATTGTGTTCATGGATGAACCACGAAATTGAGCGAGCCCATGATTATCATCTCTATGTTGCATCCAAATGGAAAACCCCATTGATGATCAGACCTGAGCCAACTCACCCTGAGCGAATAATCTATAATCATAGGATCCTCACTTATGAAGAGGAACTGATACCCATTCTCCTCGCAAAACAACAGGAGGCGGTGAGTCATTTTGACATTACACTCCGCAGCACACAAAAGGAAGTTAATGAATCCATCAGGGAAAGGTGGAGCAGGGTGGAAAACGATATAAAATGAAGAGAACTCCACTCTCCCCTCAGGCTTAAGGATGCTCTCCTCAAAACCATACTCTACAAAGAATCCTTGGAAAGAAACCAACTCAGGTGGATTGGGATGAGACTGAATCCCCCATTCTTTCTTTCCCCAGTCCTCAAGAACAAATTAATGAAGAGGAGGAGAGGAAGGCATGGGCCAGGGAGGATCAGAATTTTGGATATCTCAGGCAGGAAGGGGCACCTAATGTGGTAGCATGGGATATCAGGGAGGTCATCGATGAATGGAATAAGTCACCCAAGGATAGGTGAATCCTTCAAGTAGGGGAGAGAATGATGGGTCCATTTTTCAAGTATTTGATAACCCTTTTTCCACAGTCCAGCTCAAGCAATGGTAAAGAAACGCACTCAATTGTGGGAAAAGTGTTTTACTTTAATTATTTAATGAAATTGTTTTTATGATTAATCTTGTATGTTAGAATGCGTATCAAATAAACTGATTATATGGAAACCAAGCATGATTGAGTAGGTTTAGGGTCATTAAAGGATGGACGTGTAGAAGACTAAACGATCACCAAGCTCGGCGCCCTGTTTCCAGATTTATAGAGGACGCACTCCCACTTTCAAGATGAATCGACATTTTGACAATAAATTAGGATCAGAGTTAAATCGTATAAATATGGACCTCTCGGGTAGCAAGAGGCACTTGCTGTTATTTTTGGGAAAGAGATTATTTTTAACGTTTTTTGCACTATTGAGATACTGAGAAGTACAGACTTCTATTTTGACATGGATTTTATATATTAAATGAAAGATTGATGATTAATTCCAGCGAGCATTTTGTTGAGATATTGTAACTTCAAAGAATATTATAATTGTACTTTATTATTCCGGAGATGTTTCATTCCTCCGTAAAGATCTTATTGTATATCCGGAGATGTTTATTCCTCCGTCGGAATGTGGTAACTTGGGTTATTAGACTTCCCTAGTGGGGGTCGGCACTGTATTTGTTATGTGGTTCAAAGGGTTATTAGACCACCCTAGAGGGGTCGGCCCAGTCAGTTGTAGTGGGGTATTTAACCCATTGGTTAAATACGAGCCTACGTGTACTTGTGTAAAATATATGTCAGTGTAGTGTATAAATAGAGGAGGTGTGTTCCTCATTTGATACACACACTCACTTGAGGATAGCGCACTTGTGGAGGAGAGGTCTGCTATTGTGGAGGAGGAGATCATGTCTCAGGGTTTCATCTTTGTATATTGCTGGTCATCTATATTGAGGAAGCTTTGCTGGGTTTTCTACCCCATGAGGGTTTCCCAGGATAAATCTCTGTCTCTTGTGTTTATGCTATGCTTGTTGTTTCTTCAGTGATCCTGTATATGCTATTATTGAGAAATGGAATGTAATGCTTCTATTTTCTATCTTAGCATATTGAATATTAACATGGTATCAGAGCTAACCTGAAGGAAGACAAGGTATGGCACTTACGACACTTGCTTTACTTACGACAATTTGAAGGTTAGGGTTTTACATAGCAAAAACCAGTCATCGTGGCACTTTCGCTAGAAATCCATTTTGGAGAAGTTTCAGGGTCTAAAACATTTATAGGTTGAAGATAACATCCCCAGGTACCTTGTGTCCAAAGGGCATCCTCAGATTCGTTGTACTTTGTGAGTTATGATCAATACAAGTTAGGGTTTCTTCCTCTTCCAGATCTCAGTCAAAATCAGGTGACCTTGGAAAAAACGTCATAACTTGGGCTAGGAAGCTCCAAATGAAATTTCATAAAAAGTGATAGGTAGTACACATACTGTACTATCTCAAAAAACTTTTTCAGAGGCCGAAGGTGAACTAGTGACACGTGGCACGCCGTACAAGTTAGCTCTCCTGTTTTATCCCATAAACAGGTCACATTGCGACACTTGGTATAAATCTCTCTCAAAGAAGCCAATTGAGGTCAGACCTGTCAGGATGGAAAGATAACAGGTCGAGCTATTTTATAAAACGTTTTCAAAGGCCGAAGTTTAAACAGTGACACGTGGCATGCCGTACAAGTTTTCTCTCCTGTTTTATCCCATAAACAGGTCATGTTACGACACTTGGCATAACTCTCTCTCAGAAAACCCAATTGAGGTCAGACCTGTCAGGATGGAAAGATGACAGGTTAGGCTACTGTAGAGAAAGGGTTTCAGACCCTGTGGAGCAAAAATTTCAGAGTTATAGCAGAAACAATCAGGTGCATATTTCTGTCAAAACAGAATTATTTTTGGAGCACCTTTATTCATGGATTCCGGAATTTAGGGTTTCGGAGAAAGTTAGAATTTTTGGAATCGGAGTCCACGGCTGAATGCTACTCAGGAAAATCGAAATTTAGAGACCAAGATCAAATTTTTTGGTTGGGTGGAAGACCAGGCTTGATCAAACCCCAGTTCGGGATTTTGATCGGAAAGATGGAAAATTAGGGCTTCAGCAAAAGTTGGAATTTTTGAAGTCTGTAAACACGGCTGGAAGCTCCTAAGAAAAATAAGATTTTAGAGCCTTGGATCGAACCTTTTGTTTGGGAATAAGGGTGGGATTCATCAAACCCTAGTTCGGGATCCTGTCCAGAAGATCCAGAAGTTTCAAAGGCAATTTTGAGGGGTCAAATTTTGGAAATTCCAAAATTGAAGTATGCTAGTTTGATCAGCTCAGCAAGACATATTCTTTCATCCATTCAGAAGTATGAAAGTCAAAGATTGAATTTTTAGGGTTTCTCTAGCAAACCCTAATCAACCTCCAGATCAAGTTTCAGGGGGAGTTGAGGCTAAGGCCTTACATAAGAAGACTACAAGAAGTCTCGACAGGTATGACTTAAGGAGGCTCAGGTATGTCTTGAAATCTAATTCTTGATTAAGTTCATGACGTGTTTGTCTTCATATTATTTATTAGTACAATCTTGATTAATGTTAGAATTGTCTTATCACCCTAGTAACAGTATGAATGCATGTGAATGATCAAAGACATTCATTTATTAGGGCTATATGATTGTACTAATGCATTATGATGTTTTGTGAGGTTGATGTTGTCTGCTAACAAGATACAGGTACATCACAAAAGACAAATCAGGTTCCATGACCATGAAAACATGAAAACAAAGACTCATCCATAATATTTGTTCTACTTATGAGGTATGTATGACTTTGTTATATTATTCTTAACCTATGAGACATGCAGGTTCTAGCTCAGGATCTCTAAATCATTGAAGAGATTGTTTAGGTATGTTGTACATAACTAAGTAGGTATACTAATCCAGGTATGTTTCCCATGAATCTTACCTTGTGTTAGGATCCCTTATGTAAGTATACTTGGTATGATTGGTTATGCTTATTCATAAAGTTAGTAATCAAGGGATTATGCATATTATGTCTTTTATCTTGATTGATGATATGCATGAGTAAAAGAAGACTTCCCTGAAATCTTGAATACTAATGTTTATTAACTATAATCATGACTATACATTTTCAAGATTATTTAGAACTATAATGTTTTGATAACATTTAGAACATACTAATGGGTGTATGTTTGTGTATTAGATCATGAGGATGACACTTGAACATGCACAGTGGTACAGAATGAATAGAAGTTCAAAAGACATACATAAGATCAAGCGGGAGGCAACCACACAAACATAAAAGATAAGTATTTGAGTTGTTATTTGAAATAGTAAATGATATTGCCTGTAATAGGTTGTATGCATATTTGTATTCCTAGAATATATGATGCTGAGTGTAAACATTCATAGAGCATTGAACAGCATACTACTAATATGCATATGATTGGTAAGTTGGACAAACATTCCATTGTTGCTTGTCTAGAATGAAACCTCTTTGCTGACATGCTGAGAGCTGTGCACACTCTCGATAGTATGTTCTGGTAGAGATGGAAGGCATCTAGATAGCCACTATATGCATACAGGATATGGGAAAGTGTTGTGCCAAAGTATTGGTCAAAATAGTTGCATAACTATGTAAATGATATTTGTATGCATAATAGGTTATCATGTCAATATGATTTGATGATTATGAAGTATTACTAATCATGTACTTAATTTTGATTTGTAGGAAAGATCATGATGAATGATGAACACTGAACAAGCGATGGATGTTAAAAAAAAAGAAAAAAAAAGAAGGATTTTCAAATCAAACACACTATAGAAGGCTTGTGGCTAGAAGATTCTCTTAGAAAGAAGAAGAGAATCATGATGAGATGTTTTGCTCCAAGTGGCTATATCAGACCATTCGCTTAATGGTGTAATTAAAGAATAAGTGTGAATCAGGTTCTGTATGGGTTCCCAGGATCGATAGTAATTGATGAGAATACATGTGAGGATTGCATCATCCTTGGACTTTCAGTCCTAAAGAGATCTGTAGATGTAAGGTCTCCGAGAATGAAGTCCTCGGTGGACTTGAGGGGATTGGATCATCCCTGGACTTTCAGTCCTAAAGAGAGCCGTAGACGTGAGGTCTCCGAGAATGAAGTCCTTGGTGGACTTGAGGGGATTGGATCATCCCTGGACTTTCAGTCCTAAAGAGAGCCGTAGACGTAAGGTCTCCGAGAATGAATTCCTCGGTGGACTTGAGGGGATTGGATCATCCCTGGACTTTCAGTCCTAAAGAGAGCCGTAGACGTATGTCTTCGTGAATGAAGTTCTTGGTGAACATGTGAGGGGATTGGATCATCCCTGGACTTCAGTCCGAAAGAAGATCCGTAGACGTATGTCTTCATGAATGAAGTTCTTGGTGAACATGTGAGGGGATAGGATCATCCCTGGACTTCAGTCCGAAAGAAGAGCCGTAGACATATGTCTTCGACAATGAAGTCCTTGATGGACGGTTGAGGATTAAGTCATCCTTGGACGTAGGTCCTAAATGCACGGTTGAGGATTAAGTCATCCTTGGACGTAGGTCCTAAATGTACGGTTGAGGATTAAGTCATCCTTGGACGTAGGTCCTAAATGCACGGTTGAGGATTAAGTCATCCTTGGACGTGGTCCTAAATGTACGGTGGAGGATTAAGTCATCCTTGGACGTGGTCCTAAATGTACGGTGGAGGATTAAGTCATCCTTGGACGTGGTCCTAAATGTACGGTGGAGGATTAAGTCATCCTTGGATGTGGTCCTAAATGTACGGTTGAGGATTAAGTCATCCTTGGACGTAGGTCCTAAATGTACGGTTGAGGATTAAGTCATCCTTGGACGTAGGTCCTAAATGCACGGTGGAGGATTAAGTCATCCTTGGACGTGGTCCTAAATGCACGGTGGAGGATTAATTCATCCTTGGACGTGGTCCTAAATGCACGGTGGAGGATTAAGTCATCCTTGGACGTGGTCCTAAATGCACGGTGGAGGATTAAGTCATCCTTGGACGTGGTCCTAAATGCACGGTGGAGGATTAATTCATCCTTGGACGTGGTCCTAAATGCACAGTGGAGGATTAAGTCATCCTTGGACGTGGTCCTAAATGTACGGTGGAGGATTAAGTCATCCTTGGACGTGGTCCTAAATGTATGGTGGAGGATTAAGTCATCCTTGGACGTGGTCCTAAATGTACGGTGGAGGATTAAGTCATCCTTGGACGTGGTCCTAAATGTACGGTTGTGGATTAAGTCATCCTTGGACAGTAAATCCAGTAATTCCGAAAGGAAGGATAGTCCTAAATGAATTGAGTGGATTAAATCATCCTTGGACAGTAAATCCAGTAATTCCGAAAGGAAGGATAGTCCTAAATGAATTGAGTGGATTAAATCATCCTTGGACAGTAAATCCAGTAATTCCGAAAGGAAGGATAGTCCTAAATGAATTGAGTGGATTAAATCATCCTTGGACAGTAAATCCAGTAATTCCGAAAGGAAGGATAGTCCTAAATGAATTGAGTGGATTAAATCATCCTTGGACAGTAAATCCAGTAATTCCGAAAGGAAGGATAGTCCTAAATGAATTGAGTGGATTAAATCATCCTTGGACAGTAAATCCAGTAATTCCAAAAGGAAGGATAGTCCTAAATGAGATTGAGAGGACTAATCATCCTGTAAATAGATTGGGATTGCCTCGTCCCTAGACATGGTGAGATGTATTAAAGCGATAAGGACTAATCATCCTATAAATAGATTGGGATTGCCTCATCCCTAGACATGGTGAGGTGTCTTAAAGTGATAAGGATTGATCATCCTGTAAGTTGATCTGGATTGCATCATCCATAGACATGAGAGTTGTCTTAAACCGAGAGGGACTGACCATCCCGTAAGCGGATCAGGGTTGTATCATCCTTGGACCTATGTCCTAAAGTGAGAGGGATTGATCATCCCGTAATTGGATCTTGTGTGTTGCAGGGTATGCTGCTATTGTGTATACTTGTATTGATGATATGTATACTTGTATTGATGAGGATACTTGTATTGTGATATGTATACTTGTATTGATGAGGATACTTGTATTGCTGATGTGTATACTTGTATTGATGAGGATACTTGTATTGATGATGTTGCTGATCGTGATGATATAGATGATGATGTTGCTGATCATGTGATGACGATGTTGATGATCATGTGATGACGATGCTAATGATCGTGTGATGACAATGCTGATGATCGTGTGATGACGATGCTGATGATCATGTGATGACGATGCTGTTGATCGTGTGATGACGATGCTGTTGATTGTGTGATGACGATGCTGCTGATCATGTGATGACGATGCTGTTTATCGTGTGATGACGATGCTGCTGATCGTGTGATGACAATGCTGCTGATCGTGTGATGACAATGTTGCTGATCGTGTGATGACGATGCTGCTGATCATGTGATGACGATGTTGCTGATCATGTGATGACGATGCTGATGATCGTGTGACGATGCTGATGATCGTGTGATGATGATGCTGATCATCGTGTGACGACGATGATGCTGATTGTGTGATGACGATGATGCTGATCGTGTGACGATGCTGATGATCGTGTGATGATGATGCTGATCATCGTGTGATGACGATGATGCTGATCGTGTGATGATGATGATGTTGATCGTGTGATGACGATGCTGATGATCGTGTGATGACGATGCTGATGATCGTGAGATGATGATACTGATGATCGTGAGGATCCAGATGATGATGTTGTTGTAGCTGTTTGAGTACTGCAAAAGATAAAGACTCAGTACTGAAGATGTTGATGTTCCAGTATTGAAGATGTTCCAGTAACTGGTTGAGTTACTGATGATGTTGAGAAAGCTTCCAATGATTTATAGATGTATCATGTATGATGTTGATGACTCCTTGCTCATGCAGATGCTGTTATAATATCCTTCTCATTAAGGGGGAGTGTTGAGATATTGTAACTTCAAAGAATATTATAATTGTACTTTATTATTCCGGAGATGTTTCATTCCTCCGTAAAGATCTTATTGTATATCTGGAGATGTTTATTCCTCCGTCGGAATGTGGTAACTTGGGTTATTAGACTTCCCTAGTGGGGGTCGGCCCTGTATTTGTTATGTGGGTCAAAGGGTTATTAGACCACCCTAGAGGGGTCGGCCCAGTCAGTTGTAGTGGGGTATTTAACCCATTGGTTAAATACGAGCCTACGTGTACTTGTGTAAAATATATGTCAGTGTAGTGTATAAATAGAGGAGGTGTGTTCCTCATTTGATACACACACTCACTTGAGGATAGCGCACTTGTGGAGGAGAGGTCTGCTATTGTGGAGGAGGAGATCATGTCTCAGGGTTTCATCTTTGTATATTGCTGGTCATCTATATTGAGGAAGCTTTGCTGGGTTTTCTACCCCATGAGGGTTTCCCAGGATAAATCTCTGTCTCTTGTGTTTATGCTATGCTTGTTGTTTCTTCAGTGATCATGTATATGCTATTATTGAGAAATGGAATGTAATGCTGCTATTTTATGTCTTAGCATATTGAATATTAACACATTTCTGAGTTTTTAATCTCTCCCGAGTATGGGTTTGTGATGCACCTGCAACAATTAATTAACAAGAATATGCGAAATAGCAGAAATGACAGAACTCAGAATCACTTTTATATTGATCACAGGCCACTTTGAGGTGGCAACCTCCTTTGAGCAAGCTCAATACAATTAACTTCACGGTGCCTTCATAGGTCTCAACACACACTTATATACTAATTCTAGGCACCAATACTATGGGTCAAAACCATGGGCCGTTACAAACTATGGATCAACAATACTACGGGCGACTTACAAAGTATATGCGGCAACAACAATAACATAAAATATTGATCAACAAATACAACGGGACGACTTACAAAGCATATGCGTCCAACAACAACATACTAACAAAGTAAAGACATGGGTTCCTAACATCCCCTCCCCCTTAAAAAAAAAGCTTTGTCCTCAAAGCCTTATATGTGAAAATTGTTGTTGAATCTGAAGGAGTGGTTGCCATGTAGCATCCTCTGGTTGCATGCCGTGCCACTGAATTAAGACCTCTGCGATAAAGTGAGAGCAAAGATGACGCGTGTGCCAATTGAGGATGGCCTTTGGCTCCAAAAGGATGGATCCTTCACTATCCAATTCGGGTAAAATCGTTTGTCCACTGATGTTGGTGCCAAGAACTTTCTTCAGACAAGAGACATGAAAGACTGGATGAATGCGGGAAGAAGGCGGAAGTTCCAATTTATAAGCAACGGACCCAATCTTCTGAAGAATCCGATATGGCCCATAGAAATTTGGAGCGAGCTTATGATTCCATTTGAGTTTCGAGGATGATTGTTTGTACGGCTGGAGACGAAGAAAAACCATATCACCGACTTGAAAAGTGCGCTCAGAACGGTGCTGATCAGCTTGTTGCTTCATGCGATTTCTTGCCATGTGAAGATTGTCCCGCAAAATGTGAAGAATATGATCGCGGTTTCGAAGAAACGTGTCAACTTCCTGAACTGGTGAACTAGTGGGGGTGTATGGAAGAAGAGCTGGAGGTGCCTGACCATAGACTGCTTCATATGCGGTCATTTTAGAGGTAGTGTGGTAAGAGGTATTGTACCACCATTCAGCGAGAGGGAGCCATTTTTCCCACTTATGTTGTTGTTTCGAGGTGAAGCAACGAAGATAAGTTTCCAAGCATTTATTAACAATTTCAGTCTGACCATCTATTTGTGGGTGATACCCTGAACTCATATTTAGTTTGGTGCCAGCGTGGTGAAATAGTTCTGTCCAAAAATGACTAGTGAAATTCGCATCACGATCCGAGACAGTGGAAGAAGGGATGCCATGAAGACGAAAGATTTGGTCCAGAAAAATTTGAGCGACGGAGGAGGCTGTATAGGGATGGCTGAGAGCACAAAAATGACTATATTTAGAGAGGCGATCAACCACAGCGAGAATCACTGTCTTCCCACCATATTTAGGGAGCCCTTCAATGAAATCCATAGAAATATCTGTCCAAATCCGTGTAGGTATGGGCAAGGGTTCAAGCAATCCTGGAAGGAGTGTTGTTTCCCCCTTATTGCGTTGGCAGGTATCACATTCAGCCACCATCTGTTGAATTGTCCTTTTCATGCCCTGCCAAAAGAAGTTACGTCGTGCTCGTTCATACATTTTGAGGAACCCATAGTGCCCTGCCGATGGAGAAGCATGTAGTACATAGAAGACAGCCTGTTGAAGATCTGTGCTCTGGGGAAGCACCAGACGACCCTTGTATCGCAGAGAAGCACCATCCCACGAGTAATGTGGTACAGCAGAAGGGTTGTTGGTCAAGCATTGGATGATTTGAGATAAGGAGGAGTCATTGACATAACCATGTTGAACAGATTGCAACCAATTTGGAACAGGCATAGAAATAGCTGAAAGAGAACCTTCGGCTTCAAATGTGCAAGAAAGAGCATTTGCCACAATATTGTCTTTACCCTTCTTGTAAGTGATCTCATAGTCATAACCCATGAGTTTGCTAACCCATTTGTGTTGTGTCGGGGAGGAGACATGCTGGTCCAAGAAATATTTCAGACTCTGGTGATCAGTCTTGATGCAGAAATGATTCCCTAATAGGTATGGGCACCACTTCTGTACTGCATGCAAAATCGCCATCATTTCCTTCTCATAGGTAGAGGCAGCTAGATTCTTACTTGAAAGGGCTTTGCTGGTGAACACAATGGGGTGTTCATCTTGAAGGAGAACAGCACCAAGTCCATTGCCGCAAGCATCACTCTCAATAGTGAAGGGCTTGGAAAAATCGGGCATAGCTAGCACAGGTGTAGTACACATAGCTTGTTTTATTTGTCAAATGCACACTGAGTAGCAGGTATCCATGTGAAGGCATCCTTTTTCAATAGAGCAGTTAATGGAGCTGCAATCTTCCCATAATCCTTGAAAAACTTGCGGTAGTAGCCAATCAACCCCAAAAAACCACGAAGGCTCTTGAGTGTCTGAGGCTGCGGCCAATTGTTCATGGCATCGACTTTGGCAGGATCCACGCGAACCCCTTGTGCTGAGATAATGTGCCCAAGATACTCAACTTCCTTCTGTCCAAAAACACATTTAGACTGCTTGGCATGGAGATGATGGTTAGAGAAAAGTTGCATGACAAGATCCAAATGCTGAAGATGTTCATCCCATGTTTTACTGTAGATGAGGATATCATCAAAGAATACCAGAATGAATTTCCGCAAGTAGGGTCAAAATATTTTATTCATTAAGGCCTGGACTGTGGAAGGAGCATTAGTGAGGCCAAAGGGCATGACCAAAAACTCATAATGGCCATCATGTGTGCGGAAAGTTGTTTTAGGGTTATCATCATCATGAACCCGAATTTGATGATACCCAGAACGAAGATCCAAATTGGAGAAAAAGTGAGCCCCATGAAGCTCATCAAGAAGCTCATCAACAATAGGAATTGGAAACTTATCCTTGATGGTGAGGTGATTAAGTGTTCGGAAGTCAATGCAGAGGCGCCATGACCCATCTTTTTTGCGGACAAGAATAACTGGAGAATAAAAGGAACTAGTGCTTGGGCGAATAATACCTTGCTTCAATAAGTCCCGAACGAGCATTTCAATAGCCGTTTTTAGTGAAATGGGTAGTGATAGGGCCTGATGTTGGGAGGAACGCTGCCAGGAAGGAGCTGAATATGATGGTCTTCTGGCTTGGAAGGTGGCAATTCCACTGGTTCAGCAAAGACACCTGTATATTGATCCAGAATTTGTTGTAGATCCAAAGGAGTAGTGGAGACCGCTGATGGTTGCATCTGGATGGAATGGATCTGAGCGATGACACCATGTGAATTCTTCTTGAGGATTTTTTCCATGCGATGTGAACTGATGATGCTGAGAGAACCTGGTTGTAATCCTGTCAATGTGTGTTTGTGTCCATTGAGGGAAAACTGCATCCAAAGTTCAGCAAAATCCCATAAGATAGGGCCACGTGTGCGTAGCCATTGAGCGCCCAAAACCACATCACATCCGCCTAAGGGCAAGGCAAACATGTCAGAGTGCAAGGTATAATCTCCCATAGAGATACGGACATTTCGACACTTCCCTTTGCAAGGTAAGGTGCCCCCATTGGCAACCATGACTTCAAAGTTGGAGCAAGGATGGATAAAACAACCAGCTTGTTTGGCGATCCGAGGGTCAATGAAATTATGAGTGCTACCAGAATCAATGAGTATTGTAAGAGGAAGATTATTGAAGTAACCCTTGACCCGCATTTTTTGGGGGGTGGTGATTCCAGCAAAAGCATGTAGAGATATCTCTGGCTGGTCATCCTGAGACGGAGGGTCAATAGGTGGTTCCTGAATGTCGACCGGAGCATCCAGTGTTTCTGGATCTTCGTCACCAATTTCAGAGGCAGGCAGAGACTCCACATCCAGGAGATAGAGCTTTTGATGAACACATCTATGTCCTCGAGTGAATTTCTCATCACAATTATAGCAAAGCCCCTTTTCTCTGCGTGCTTGCATCTCTGTTTCAGACAAACGCTTGATAGGAGTCGGTCGAGGAGCCTGTGGTATAGGTGGTCGCTGAGAACCCATATTTCGGAAGGGAACAAAAGTGGGCTTGGAGCGTTGTTGGGCTGCAATCTTGTCTTTTTCCAACTTAGCCAACCCTAGGGCTTCCATCATTGTGTTAGGAAAGAACATTTTGACCTCAGAGCGGATGGCATCCTTTAGACCACTGATAAAACAACTCCGGTAAAATTCATCAGACAATCCTTTGGTGTGGTTGGCTAGATTCTCAAATTCTCTTTGATACTCTCTCACAGTGCCAGTTTGGCAAAGTTTAGTGAGGGCTCCTGTGAAGTCATCAAAAGGACTAGGACCAAATCGTTGCAAAAGGAGCTAGAAAAAGTCTGGCCATTTGGGCTCTGAATGAGCCTTGATGTACCGACGGTACCATTGAAGAGATTCTTGTTCCAAATGAAAGGATGCCAACGGAACTTTGTTGACATCAAAAGTATTATGCAGACTGAAATACTGTTCTGCACGATAGATCCATCCAGTGGGATCGGTACCATTGAAGCGAGGAAAATCAAGCTTCGGACCACGGAAATTGCTGGAAGAAGAGAACCCATTGTCTGCTGAAGACTCGGACTGCCGTTTGTTTTTCATAGCTGAATGTTCAAGATGCAGACCAAGAAATTTTTCATCCAGATCCTGGAGTTTGGCTTGGATGGCTGCAAGTGCGTCCTCCATGGTTTTTGCTCCTGCACGAGTGACAACCATAACCAGGATTTTTTTTTTTTTTTTGGTTTCAGTTTACTGGGTAGGAAAACAGAAATAGAAACTACTTCAGTAAAGGAAAATCTGGACTTGGGAAAAAATCAGAAGGGTAATTGGGGTTTGACTAGGTTTTGGACAATATTAGGTAGACAAGGAAGCAAAAATGAGGATTTCAGAAGCGGGGTGAAAGAATGGGAAAATTTGGCAGAGGGGAACAAAGAAGCAAAATTCAGAAAGGAACTCTGTGGTAAAATTTGAAGGTGATTGGGTGAAATCTGAGGAAGTTATGGAAAACCCTAAAAATAGACAAATGTGGGATTTTGGGCTTTGGGAAGGGGAATTGGGGATAGGGTCCTCAGGACTAAAATATGCAGAATGGGATGACAGGGGTTCTCCGACTGAAATATGGAATGGGATGACAGGGGTTCTCCGAAAATTTCAAGGGAGCGGCTATGGCTCGAAAGGGATCTGGAATAACGCCGACTGGATTGAAAACGACTGAATCTGGAACGGCTTGCAAAATGGATCTGAAACAGAGCAGCAATGATTGACAATAGTTCAACTGAAAGCAGATATGGAACCCAGGTATGTGCGGCTTCCTAATAGTTCAGGGGTTTCACTCGGCCACCAATGCTGTCTGACGGCTTGCGTATTGGGGCAATACCCCTCAGTCCATGGCTCAGGTAAAACTGATAACCGCTTTGCCACAAACGAAAGCTCTTGGTTTACCGCACGGGTGGGAACTAGTCAATCAGGTAGGGGTCGTTTCCCTTTTCACTGGCAGGTCCTCTCAATGGGCCAGCTACTTCGGGGTTCCTGTGGTACTCCTCACAATGAGTTTTAGGGCTTATGCCCAAGTACTTCCCACAGTTAAGCGGATATGGATTATTCCCAAATCCAAACCTGCAACAGATGCGAAAAAAATTTGGCAGAAATTTCACCCAGCGAGCCCAAGAAAGTGCTCTGATACCAGATGTGGTGCACCTACAACAATTAATTAACAAGAATATGCGAAATAGCAGAAATGAAAGAACTCAGAATCACTTTTATATTGATCACAAGCCACTTCGAGGGGGAAACCTCCTTTGAGATAGCTCAATACAATTAACTTCACGGTGCCTTCATAGGTCTCAACACACACTTATATACTAATTCTAGGTGCCAATACTATGGGTCAAAACCATGGGCCGTTACAAACTATGGATCAACAATACTACGGGCGACTTACAAAGCATATGCGCCAACAACAATAACATAAACTATTGATCAACAAATACTACGGGACGACTTACAAAGCATATGCGTCCAACAACAACATACTAACAAAGTAAAGACATGGGCTCCTAACATCCCCTCTCCCTTAAAAAAGCTTTGTCCTCAAAGCTTTAGATGTGGAAACTGTTGTTGTATCTGAAGGAGTGGTTCCCATGTAGCATCCTCTGGTTGCATGCCGTGCCACTGAATTAAGACCTCTGCGATAAAGCGAGAGCAAAGCTGACGCGTGCACCGATTGAGGATGGCCTCTGGCTCCAAAAGGATGGATCCTTCATTATCCAGTTTGGGTAAAATCGTTTGTCCACTGATGTTGGTGCCAAGAACTTTCTTCAGACAAGAGACATGAAAGACTGGATGAATGCGGGAAGAAGGCGGAAGTTCCAATTTATAAGCAACGGACCCAATCTTCTGAAGAATCTGATATGGCCCATAGAAATTTGGAGCGAGCTTATGATGCCCTTTGAGTTTCAAGGATGATTGTTTGTACGGCTGGAGACGAAGAAAAACCATATCACCGACTTGAAAAGTGCGCTCAGAACGGTGCTGATCAGCTTGTTGCTTCATGCGATTTCTTGCCATGTGAAGATTGTCCCGCAAAATGTGAAGAATATGATCCCGGTTTCGAAGGAACGTGTCCACTTCCTGAACTGGTGCACTGGTGGGGGTGTATGGAAGAAGAGCTGGAGGTGCCTGACCATAGACTGCTTCATATGCGGTCATTTTAGAGGTAGTGTGGTAAGAGGTATTGTACCACCATTCAGCGAGAGGGAGCCATTTTGCCCACTGATGTTGTTGTTTCGAGGTGAAGCAACGAAGATAAGTTTCCAAGCATTTATTAACAATTTCAGTCTGACCATCTATTTGTGGGTGATACCCTGAACTCATCTTCAGTTTGGTGCCAGCGTGGTGAAATAGTTCTGTGCAAAAATTACTGGTGAAAGTCGCATCACGATCCGAGACAGTGGAAGAAGGGATGCCATGAAGACGAAAGATCTGGTCCAGAAAAATTTGAGCGATGGAGGAGGCTGTATAGGGATGGCTGAGAGAACAAAAATGACTATATTTGGAGAGGCGATCAACCACAGCGAGAATCACTGTCTTCCCGCCAGATTTAGGGAGCTCTTCAATGAAATCCATAGAAATATCTGTCCAAATCCGTGTAGGTATGGGCAAGGGTTCAAGCAATCCTGGAAGGAGTGTTGTTTCCCCCTTATTGCGCTGGCAGGTATCACATTCGGCCACCATCTGTTGAATTGTCCTTTTCATGCCTTGCCAAAAGAAGTTACGCCGTGCTCATTCATACATTTTGAGGAACCCATAGTGCCCTGCCGATGGAGAAGCATGGAGTTCATAGAAGACGGCCTGTTGAAGATTTGTTCTCTGGGGAATCACCAGATGACCCTTGTATCGCAGAGAAGCACCATCCCACGAGTAATGTGGTACAGCAGAAGGGTTGTTGGTCAAGCATTGGATGATTTGAGATAAGGAGGAGTCATTGACATAACCCTGTTGAACAGATTGCAACCAATTTGGAACAGACATAGAAATAGCTGAAAGAGAACCTTGGGCTTCAAATGTGCGAGAAAGAGCATCTGCCACAATATTGTCTTTACCCTTCTTGTAAGTGATCTCATAGTCATAACCCATGAGTTTTCTAACCCATTTGTGTTGTGCCGGGGAGGAGACACGCTAGTCCAAGAAATATTTCAGACTCTGGTGATCAGTCTTGATGCAGAAATGATTCCCTAATAGGTATGGGCGCCACTTCTGTACTGCATGCAAAATCGCCATCATTTCCTTCTCATAGGTAGAGGCAGCTAGATTCTTACTTGAAAGGGCTTTGCTGGTGAACACAATGGGGTGTTCATCTTGAAGGAGAACAGCACCAAGTCCATTGCCGCAAGCATCACTCTCAATAGTGAAGGGCTTGGAAAAATCGGGCATAGCTAGCACAGGTGTAGTACACATAGCTTGTTTTATTTGTCAAATGTACACTGAGTAGCAGGTATCCATGTGAAGGCATCCTTTTTCAATAGAGCAGTTAATGGAGCTGCAATCTTCCCATAATCCTTGACAAACTTGCGGTAGTAGCCAATCAACCCCAAAAAACCACGAAGGCTCTTGAGTGTCTGAGGCTGCGGCCAATTGTTCATGGCATCGACTTTGGCAGGATCCACGCGAACCCCTTGTGCTGAGATAATGTGCCCGAGATACTCAACTTCCTTCTGTCCAAAAACACATTTAGACTGCTTGGCATGGAGATGATGGTCAGAGAAAAGTTGCATGACAAGATCCAAATGCTAGAGATGTTCATCCCATGTTTTACTGTAGATGAGGATATCATCAAAGAATACCAGAATGAATTTCCGCAAGTAGGGTCAAAATATTTTATTCATTAAGGCCTGGACTGTGGAAGGAGCATTAGTGAGGCCAAAGGGCATGACCAAAAACTCATAATGGCCATCATGTGTGCGGAAAGCTATTTTAGGGTTATCATCCTCATGAACCCGAATTTGATGATACCCAGAACGAAGATCCAAATTGGAGAAAAAGTGAGCCCCATGAAGCTCATCAAGAAGCTCATCAACAATAGGAATTGGAAACTTATCCTTGATGGTGAGGTGATTAAGTGTTCGGAATTCAATGCAGAGGCGCCATGACCCATCTTTTTTGCGGACAAGAATAACTGGAGAAGAAAAGGAACTAGTGCTTGGGCGAATAATACCTTGCTTCAATAAGTCCCGAACGAGCATTTCAATAGTCGTTTTTGGTGAAATGGGTAGCGATAGGGCCTGATGTTGGGAGGAACGCTGCCAGGAAGGAGCTGAATATGATGGTCTTCTGGCTTAGAAGGTGGCAATCCCACTGGTTCAGCAAAGACACCTGTATATTGATCCATAATTTGTTGTAGATCCAAAGGAGTAGTGGAGACCGATCATGGTTGCATCTGGATGGAATGGATCTGAGCGATTGCACCATGTGAATTCTTCTTGAGGATGTTTTCCATGCGATGTGAACTGATGATGCTGAGAGAACCTGGTTGTAATCCTGTCAATGTGTGTTTGTGTCCATTGAGGAAAAACTGCATCCAAAGTTCAGCAAAATCCCATAAGATTGGGCCAAGTGTGCGTAGCCATTGAGCGCCCAAAACCACATCACATCTGCCTAAGGGCAAGGCAAACATGTCAGAGCGCAAGGTATAATCTCCCATAGAGATACGCAGATTTCGACACTTCCCTTTGCAATGTAAGGTGCCCCCATTGGCAACCATGACTTCAAAGTTGGAGCAAGGATGGATAAAACAATCAGCTTGTTTGGCGATCTGAGGGTCAATGAAATTATGAGTGCTACCAGAATCAATGAGTATTGTAAGAGGAAGATTCTTGAAGCAACCCTTGACCCGCATTGTTTGGGGGGTGGTGATTCTCTGGCTGGTCATCCTGAGATGGAGGGTCAATAGGCGGTTCCTGAATCTCGACCGGAGCATCCAGTGTTTCTGGATCTTCGTCACCAATTTCAGAGGCAGGCAGAGACTCCACATCCAGGAGATAGAGCTTTTGATGAACACATCTATGTCCTCGAGTGAATTTCTCATCACAATTATAGCAAAGCCCCTTTTCTCTGCGTGCTTGCATCTCTGTTTCAGACAAACGATTGATAGGAGTCGGTCGAGGAGCCTGCGGTATCGGTGGTCGCTGAGAACCCATATTTCGAAAGGGAACAAAAGTGGGCTTAGAGCGTTGTTGGGCTGTAATCTTGTCTTCTGTCAACTTAGCCAACCCTAGGGCTTCCATCATTGTGTTGGGATAGAAAATTTTGACCTCAGAGCAGATGGCATCCTTTAGACCACTGATAAAACAACTCTGTTAAAATTCATCAGACAATCCTTTGGTGTGGTTGGCTAGATTCTCAAATTCGGTTTGATACTCTCTCACAGTGCCAGTTTGGAGAAGTTTAGTGAGGGATCCTGTGAAGTCATCAAAAGTACTAGGACCAAATCGTTGCAAAAGGAGCTAGAAAAAGTCTGGCCATTTGGGCTCTGAATGAGCCTTGATATACCGACGGTACCATTGAAGATATTCTTGTTCCAAATGAAAGGATGCCAATGGAACTTTGTTGACATCAAAAGTATTATGCAGACTGAAATACTGTTCTGCACGATAGATCCATCCAGTGGGATCGGTACCATTGAAGCGAGGAAAATCAAGCTTCGGACCACGGAAATTGCTGGAAGAAGAGAACCCATTGTCTGCTGAAGACTCGGACTGCCGTTTGTTTTTCATAGCTGAATGTTCAAGATGGAGACCAAGAAATTTTTCATCCAGATCCTGGAGTTTGGCTTGGATGGCTGCAAGTGCGTCCTCCATGGTTTTTGCTCGTGCACGAGTGACAAACATAACCAAGATTTTTTTTTTTTTTTTTTTTTTTTTTGGTTACGATTGACTGGGTAGGAAAACAGAAATAGAAACTACTTCAGTAAAGGAAAATCTGGACTTGGGAAAAAATCAGAAGGGTAATTTGGTTTGACTAGGTTTTGGACACTATTGGGTAGACAGGGAAGCAAAAATGAGGATTTCAGAAGTGGGGTGAAAGAATGGGAAAATTTGGCAGAGGGGAACAAAGAAGCAGAATTCAGAAAGGAACTCTGTGGTAAAATTTGAAGGTGATTGGGTGAAATCTGAGGAAGTTATGTAAAACCCTAAAAATAGACAAATGTGGGATTTCAGGCTTTAGGAAGGGGAATTGGGGATAGGGTCCTCAGGACTGAAATATGCAGAATGGGATGACAGGGGTTCTCCAACTAAAATATGGAATGGGATGACAGGGGTTCTCCGAAAATTTCAAGCGAGCGGCTATGGCTCGAAAGGGATCTGGAACAACGCCGACTGGATTGAAAACGGCTGAATCTGGAACGGCTTGCAAAATGGATCTGAAACGGAGCAGCAATGATTGACAATAGTTCAACTGAAAGCAGATATGGAACCCAGGTATGTGCGGCTTCCTAACAGTTCAGGGGTTTCACTCGGCCACCAATGCTGTCTGACGGCTTGCGTATTGGGGCAATACCCCTCACTCCACGGCTCAGGTAAAACTGATAACCGCTTTGCCACAAACGACAACTCTTAGTTTACTGCACGGGTGGGAACTAGTCAATCAGGTAGGGGTCGTTTCCCTTTTCACTGGCAGGTCCTCTCAATGGGCCAGCTACTTCGGGGTTCCTGTGGTACTCCTCACAATGAGTTTTAGGGCTTATGCCCAAGTACTTCCCACAGTTAAGAAGATAGGGATTATTCCCAAATCCGAACCTGCAACAGATGCGAAAAAAATTTGGCAGAAATTTCACCCAGCGAGCCCAAGAAAGTGCTCTGATACCAGATGTGGTGCACCTACAACAATTAATTAACAAGAATATGCGAAATAGCAGAAATGACAGAACTCAGAATCACTTTTATATTGATCACAAGCCACTTCGAGGGGGAAACCTCCTTTGAGCAAGCTCAATACAATTAACTTCACGGTGCCTTCATAGGTCTCAACACACACTTATATACTAATTCTAGGTGCCAATACTATGGGTCAAAACCATGGGCCGTTACAAACTATGGATCAACAATACTACGGGTGACTTACAAAGCATATGCGCCAACAACAATAACATAACCTATTGATCAACAAATAGTACGGGACGACTTACAAAGCATATGCGTTCAACAACAACATACTAACAAAGTAAAGACATGGGTTCCTAACATCCCCTCCCCCTTAAAAAAAAAGCTTTGTCCTCAAAGCTTTAGATGTGGAAATTGTTGTTGAATCTGAAGGAGTGGTTCCCATGTAGCATCCTCTGGTTGCATGCCGTGCCACTGAATTAATACCTCTGCGATAAAGTGAGAGCAAAGCTGACGCGTGCACCGATTGAGGATGGCCTCTGGATCCAAAAGGATGGATCCTTCATTATCTAGTTCGGGTAAAATCGTTTGTCCACTGATGTTGGTGCCAAGAACTTTCTTCAGACAAGAGACATGAAAGACTAGATGAATGCGGGAAGAAGGCGGAAGTTCCAATTTATAAGCAACGGACCCAATCTTATGAAGAATCCGATATGGCCCATAGAAATTTGGAGCGAGCTTATGATGCCCTTTGAGTTTCAAGGATGATTGTTTGTACGGCTGGAGACGAAGAAAAACCATATCACCGACTTGAAAAGTGCGCTCAGAACGGTGCTGATCAGCTTGTTGCTTCATGCGATTTCTTGCCATGTGAAGATTGTCCCGCAAAATGTGAAGAATATGATCGCGGTTTCGAAGGAACGTGTCAACTTCCTGAACTGGTGAACTGGTGGGGGTGTATGGAAGAAGAGCTGGAGGTGCCTGACCATAGACTGCTTCATATGCGGTCATTTTAGAGGTAGTGTGGTAAGAGGTATTGTACCACCATTCAGCGAGAGGGAGCCATTTTTCCCACTGATGTTGTTGTTTCGAGGTGAAGCAATGAAGATAAGTTTCCAAGCATTTATTAACAATTTAAGTCTGCCCATCTATTTGTGGCTGATACCCTGAACTCATCTTCAGTTTGGTGCCAGCGTGGTGAAATAGTTCTGTGCAAAAATGACTGGTGAAAGTCGCATCACGATCCGAGACAGTGGAAGAAGGGATTCCATGAAGATGAAAGATCTTGTCCAGAAACATTTGAGCGACGGAGGAGGCTGTATAGGGATGGCTGAGAGCACAAAAATTACTATATTTGGAGAGGCGATCAACCACAGCGAGAATCACTGTCTTCCCGCCAGATTTAGGGAGCCCTTCAATGAAATCCATAGAAATATCTGTCCAAATCCGAGTAGGTATGGGGAAGGGTTCAAGCAATCCTGGAAGGAGTGTTGTTTCCCCCTTATTACGCTGGCAGGTATCACATTCGGCCACCATCTGTTGAATTGTCCTTTTCATGCCCTGCCAAAAGAAGTTACGTCGTGCTCGTTCATACATTTTGAGGAACCCATAGTGCCCTGCCGATGGAGAAGCATGGAGTTCATAGAAGATGGCCTGTTGAAGATCTGTGCTCTGGGGAAGCACCAGACGACCCTTTTATCGCAGAGAAGCACCATCCCATGAGTAATGTGGTACAGCAGAAGGGTTGTTGTTCAAGCATTGGATGATTTGAGATAAGGAGGAGTCATTGACATAACCTTGTTGAACAGATTGCAACCAATTTGGAACAGGCATAGAAATAGCTGAAAGAGAACCTTGGGCTTCAAATGTGCGAGAAAGAGCATCTGCCACAATATTGTCTTTACCCTTCTTGTAAGTGATCTCATAGTCATAACCCATGAGTTTTCTAACCCATTTGTGTTGTGCCGGGGAGGAGACACGCTAGTCCAAGAAATATTTCAGACTCTGGTGATCAGTCTTGATGCAGAAATGATTCCCTAATAGGTATGGGCGCCACTTCTGTACTGCATGCAAAATTGCCATCATTTCCTTCTCATAGGTAGAGGCAGCTAGATTCTTACTTGAAAGGGCTTTGCTGGTGAACACAATGGGGTGTTCATCTTGAAGGAGAACAGCACCAAGTCCATTGACGCAAGCATCACTCTCAATAGTGAAGGGCTTGGAAAGATCGGGCATAGCTAGCACAGGTGTAGTACACATAGATTGTTTTATTTTTCAAATGCACACTGAGTAGCAGGTATCCATGTGAAGGCATCCTTTTTCAATAGAGCAGTTAATGGAGCTGCAATCTTCCCATAATCCTTGACAAACTTGCGGTAGTAGCCAATCAATCCCAAAAAACCACGAAGGCTCTTGAGTGTCTGAGGCTGCGGCCAAATGTTCATGGCATCGACTTTGGCAGGATCCACGCGAACCCCTTGTGCTGAGATAATGTGCCCGAGATACTCAACTTCCTTCTGTCCAAAAACACATTTGGACTGCTTGGCACGGAGATGATGGTCAGAGAAAAGTTGCATGACAAGATCCAAATGCTGGAGATGTTCATCCCATGTTTTACTGTAGATGAGGATATCATCAAAGAATACCAGAATGAATTTCCGCAAGTAGGGTCGAAATATTTTATTCATTAAGGCCTGGAATGTGGAAGGAGCATTAGTGAGGCCAAAGGGCATGACCAAAAACTCATAATGGCCATCATGTGTGCGGAAAGCTGTTTTAGGGATATCATCCTCATGAACCCGAATTTGATGATACCCAGAACGAAGATCCAAATTGGAGAAAAAGTGAGCCCCATGAAGCTCATTAAGAAGCTCATCAACAATAGGAATTGGAAACTTATCCTTGATGGTGAGGTGATTAAGTGTTCGGAAGTCAATGCAGAGGCGCCATGACCCATCTTTTTTGTGGACAAGAATAACTGGAGAAGAAAAGGAACTAGTGCTTGGGCGAATAATACCTTGCTTCAATAAGTCCCGAACGAGCATTTCAATAGCCATTTTTGGTGAAATGGGTAGCGATAGTGCCTAATGTTGGGAGGAACGCTGCCGAGAAGGAGCTGAATATGATGGTCTTCTGGCTTGGAAGGTGGCAATCCCACTGGTTTAGCAAAGACACCTGTATATTGATCCATAATTTGTTGTAGATCCAAAGGAGTAGTGGAGACCGCTGATGGTTGCATCTGGATGGAATGGATCTGAGCGATGACACCATGTGAATTCTTCTTGAGGATTTTTTCCATGCAATGTGAACTGATGATGCTGAGAGAACCTGGTTGTAATCCTTTCAATGTGTGTTTGTGTCCATTGAGGGAAAACTGCATCCAAAGTTCAGCAAAATCCCATAAGATAGGGCCAAGTGTGCATAGCCATTGAGCGCCTAAAACCACATCACATTCGCCTAAGGGAAAGGAAAACATGTCAGAGCGCAAGGTATAATCTCCCATAGAGATACGCACATTTAGACACTTCCCTTTGCAAGGTAAGGTGCCCCCATTGGCAACCATGACTTCAAAGTTGGAGCAAGGATGGATAAAACAATCAGCTTGTTTGGCGATCCGAGGGTCAATGAAATTATGAGTGCTACCAGAATCAATGAGTATTGTAAGAGGAAGATTCTTGAAGTAACCCCTGACCCGCATTGTTTGGGTGGTGGTGATTCCAGCAAAAGCATGGAGAGATATCTCTAGCTGGTCATCCTGAGACGGAGGGTCAATAGGCGGTTCCTGAATGTCGACCGGAGCATCCAGTGTTTCTGGATCTTCGTCACCAATTTCAGAGGCAGGCAGAGACTCCACATCCAGGAGATAGAGCTTTTGATGAACACATCTATGTCCTCGAGTGAATTTCTCATCACAATTATAGCAAAGCCCCTTTTCTCTGCGTGCTTGCATCTCTGTTTCTGACAAACGCTTGATAGGAGTTGGTCGAGGAGCCTGCGGTATAGGTGGTCACTGAGAACCCATATTTCGGAAGGGAACAAAAGTGGGCTTGGAGCGTTTTTGGGCTGCAATCTTGTCTTCTGCCAACTTAGCCAACCCTAGGGCTTCCATCATTTTGTTGGGACAGAACATTTTGACCTCAGAGCGGATGGCATCCTTTAGACCACTGATAAAACAACTCCAGTAAAATTCATCAGACAATCCTTTGGTGTGGTTGGCTAGATTCTCAAATTCGGTTTGATACTCTCTCACAGTGCCAGTTTGGCGAAGTTTAGTGAGGGATCCTGTGAAGTCATCAAAAGCACTAGGACCAAATCGTTGCAAAAGGAGCTGGAAAAAGTCTGGCCATTTGGGCTCTGAATGAGCCTTGATGTACCGACGGTACCATTGAAGAGCTTCTTGTTCCAAATGAAAGGATGCCAACGAAACTTTGTTGACATCAAAAGTATTATGCAGACTGAAATACTGTTCTGCACGATAGATCCATCCAGTGGGATCGGTACCATTGAAGCGAGGAAAATCAAGCTTCGGACCACGGAAATTGCTGGAAGAAGAGAACCCATTGTCTGTTGAAGACTCGGACTGCCATTTGTTTTTCATAGCTGAATGTTCAAGATGGAGACCAAGAAATTTTTCATCCAGATACTGGAGTTTGGCTTGGATGGCTGCAAGTGCGTCCTCCATGGTTTTTGCTCCTGCACGGGTGACAACCATAACCAGGATTTTTTTTTTTTTTGGTTTCGGTTGACTGGGTAGGAAAACAGAAACAGAAACTACTTCAGTAAAGGAAAATCTGGACTTGGGAAAAAATCAGAAGGGTAATTGGGGTTTGACTAGGTTTTGGACACTATTGGGTAGACAGGGAAGAAAAAATGAGGATTTCAGAAGCGGGGTGAAAGAATGGAAAAATTGGGCAGAGGGGAACAAAGAAGCAGAATTCAGAAAGGAACTCTGTGGTAAAATTTGAAGGTGATTGGGTGAAATCTGAGGAAGTTATGGAAAACCCTAAAAATAGACAAATGTGGGATTTCGGGCTTTGGGAAGGGGAATTGGGGATAGGGTCCTCAGGACTGAAATATGAAGAATGGGATGACATGGGTTCTCCAACTGAAATATGTAATGGGATGACAGGGGTTCTTCGAAAATTTCAACGGAGCGGCTATGGCTCGAAAGGGATCTGGAACAACGCCGACTGGATTGAAAACTGTTGAATCTGGAACGGCTTGCAAAATGGATCTGAAACGGAGCAGCAATGATTGACAATAGTTCAACTGAAAGCAGATATGGAACCCAGGTATGTGCGGCTTCCTAACAGTTCAGGGGTTTCACTCGGCCACCAATGTTGTCTGACGGCTTGCGTATTGGGGCAATACCCCTCAGTCCACGGCTCAGGTAAAACTGATAACCGCTTTGCCACAAACGACAGCTCTTGGTTTACCGCACGGGTGGGAACTAGTCAATCAGGTAGGGGTCGTTTCCCTTTTCGCTGGCAGGTCCTCTCAATGGGACAGCTACTTCGGGGTTCTTGTGGTACTCCTCACAATGAGTTTTAGGGCTTATGCCCAAGTACTTCCCACAGTTAAGCGGATAGGTATTATTCCCAAATCCAAACCTGCAACAGATGCGAAAACAATTTGGCAGAAATTTCACCCAGCGAGCCCAAGAAAGTGCTCTGATACCAGATGTGGTGCACCTACAACAATTAATTAACAAGAATATGCGAAATAACAGAAATGACAGAACTCAGAATCACTTTTATATTGATCACAAGCCACTTCGAGGGGGAAACCTCCTTTGAGCAAGCTCAATACAATTAACTTCACGGTGCCTTCATAGGTCTCAACACACACTTATATACTAATTCTAGGTGCCAATACTATGGGTCAAAACCATGGGCCGTTACAAACTATGGATCAGCAATACTACGGGCGACTTACAAAGCATATGCGCCAACAACAATAACATAAACTATTGATCAACAAATACTACGGGACGACTTACAAAGCATATGCGTCCAACAACAACATACTAACAAAGTAAAGACATGGGTTCCTAACAGGGTTGGGGAGGGCCCCTCCAGCACGTAGGTCAGGAGATTCCTATTTGCAGGTATTTTTCCATGTATGCGTTTTACATTGATGAACAGTTCTATGATATATGGGAGCGTTGAATGATTCATTATTTCTGTAGTAGTTTAGAATGCATTCCGTAGTACAGTAAATCGATTTCAGTAGTCCTGTAGGTTCTTTCTTTCAACACATATTTTTATCAATGGTTATATGTGTAATAGCTTTGCTTTCAATATCATAGTTTAGATCTGGAGTTCACTGCAGTTTCTCATCGTGATTAGTTTCTTTTGACTTCTTAGTAATAGATGAGTAAGCATAGAATGATCATATTTCAATTCTAGATTGGTAAAACAAGTTAGATCAAGACTCCAATTTTGTGCACAGATAGTAGTTACAGACTTTGTTTCCCCAATAAGTAGAATAGCTATGTTATGATATTTTCATTCTCAGCATTTAGTTATTTCAGCATTTTAATTATTTCAAATAGATTTACTGTTTTTGTATCTTCATTTCTTAGAACAAATCAACATCTAATTACTTCAGCATTTTAATTATTTAAAATTGATTCCTTGCTTTATTTCTTAGAACATATTTACTGCTTTCAACACTTTAATTCTTTTAATTAGATTTATTGCTTTCCAGTATTTAATTCCATAGCATAATCAGTTTTCACATTTAGTAGACAATCTTTAGAACATCGATACCGACATCCAACTGTGACAAGAGATTATCCTATAAGAGCACAGATAGTACACGCATCTCTCAAGTTTGTACGTTCCCCGGGTTGACATTTAAAGTAGGCTCTTGGTATAGCTGCCCTCATTAGGCATCCACATTAGGAGCTCACCAACAGACCTGGGTAACGTGGAAGAAATCTTCAAGCCACTTGGTGTGTCCTTGGGGGAAAGTCTCAATTCAAGTAGTTTCACTTGATCTTGACTCCTCAGTTTAGCCTAAATCCTAACGAATCCAAGGGGGGTGGACCTTAATAAAAGTTACTAAGGATTTGGTTCTTATATGTTAAAATGGGAGTGATTTTCTTAGGATTTTTGAGATATAAAACCAAAACAAGATAAATGCAAAGTACAAGTTAATTCAACATCATGTAAAGATAAATAATTCACAACAAGAAATGACTTTAAAAAAATAGGCTTGTTGCAAATAAATCAATACCAATGGATTCGAAATAGTGTTGTTAAAAATAAGAAATGTTTTGCAAGTGTATCTTGGTCAATTTTAAATTATTATGATGAGTGGATTATGGGAAGGGTGATTCCTGATATACCGTGAGGTACGAGGAATATGGAAGTATTTACCTAATGTGGTTCTACCCATGAAATGTGGGCTAGATTGGATTCGCGGGGCTACGTCCAACACTATACCAAACAAGGATGTATCCTAATGGATCCTCGTGGTCACTATCTAGTTGTTCCCACCTTACTACATAATTTACCCACAAGAGATAAAGAATCGAGGTGGTGTATTTCCTCCTTTCAGGGAGGTTAATTTTATTGTGGAGTGAATTATGAAGTCCTAAGAGCATATTTTTTTTTGTCCCATCGTTCTGGCCTAGAGGTATGCAGTGTTCATAAGAGCATACAAAGACTAGTAGCTAAACGATTTGTTTTATTTACAAAATAAAATAACCTGAAATGAAATCTAACTAAAAAAGGAAACTGAAATTAATCTAATGTTCGTAAATCCAAATGAAAAGGAAGAAAGAAAAAAAGGAAAAAAAATCATGCCATGAAAACGATGCAAGAATCCCCTAGGGGAAAGGGTGTGAGCGATGGGTATCCCACTTGCTCTCTTTATTTATGGTTTTTACAATGATTAAAGAAGGCCTCTTTATCCTTATAATTTTGGATAAAAGAGGTTACAATGTTTGGAAGAAAAGATAGAAGAGGATTTATGGAGCTTTGGAATACTTGAATTTGTCCCAAAATTGGCACAAAATCCTCTCTACCTATCTGTAAGACAACAAAAACCAACAAACTACTTTAGTAGAAAAGTTCCCAAAATCACTTTGAAAGTGTTTTTGGAAAATTTAGACAAATAAAACAAAAATTATTCTAAGTTAAGCTAGATTTAAGAAAGCAATAACTAAGAGAAGTAGGATGGTGAGACCAACTTTCTTAGGATATTGGATTTCCTTTAAAGGGCAGCCAATATAAAGAACTAATTTGCTTGATTTAAATTTTAAACTCAAAGAAACTAACCACTTAACAAGTCTTAATATTTAGCTAAAAATGACTTGGAAAAATAAGAGTTTCTTATGCTAGATATAGTTGAAAGAATAAACTTTTTGATACTTTGAGATGTAAGCAAAACTAAACTTATAAATTAGGTTTAAAAATGATTTAAACTTTGAGAAGAAGATATCTATAACATAAGCTTAGAAAGTAACCAAATAATATAGTTTGAATTTAAGAGAAAGAAGGTGAAGTAGCCAAGAAACTAGAAAGAAGGCGCTTTGAAGTTTGCTCTGGTGGAACATTGAGGGACTATGTCCTCGATAGATATTGAAGATGAGGAGGATGTAAGAAATCTCCAACCTTCTCCAAGTGAAGTTACCTGAAACTTGAAAACCCTTGCACAAAAAAATGGTTAAAAAGAGGTGTTGCCCAAAACATAAAACTAGAAAGCATACAATTAAAGAAAATGTGCATGAATCTCCAATAGATGTACTACAAGAAATTAGTAAGAGCATAAATCAAACAAGAAAAAAATATTACCCTACTGAGAGGTATCTCTCCTTGTAGGCCTACAACTAACCAATGAAAGAAAGAAAAACTAAGAAAAATTATACCACAGAAAACCTTGACAATTAGCACCCACACATGAGAAGCATTACATCATAGATATGCCTCCAAATACTTATTTATTCATAATAAATTCAACAAAATTCATACAATTTTTGGCAGTGCTTTAATCCTCCTCCCTAAACAAGAGGAAAGAACTTGTGTTTATAGAAAAAATGAGCTAGAAACCCCAAGGGGGGCACAAATCCCAAGAGAGAAGGTGCCTTGGAGGTTGATAGATTGGTGGATTATTGTTTGTATGCATGCAAGGGGAGGGTTCCACCTCTCATGAGGTGTCCCAACCCCACTTGGGAGGCCTCCACCTATTCCAACCAACTCAAACAAGGCTACCATGTGGAGAAATGCGCCCTCTATGGAGAGATTGCACCCCCCCTCTCGATGACAAGTTGATTCTCCAATAAATAGTGGTATTAGATGCTCAGACACCTCCATCAATTCCCTATACAAAATTCCAAACAATCTTAACACTTCAAATACATCTTCCCTTTGATTTAGGAATTGGATTTTCTCTGTATTTCCCAATTATTTGACACATTTTGTCATTTTGGAGATAAAATCAAAATTAGTAATTGAAAATCATTGTTTTGACTCTCAAAAGTGATTTTAGGATTTAAGTGGGGGATTTGGGTTCAAAAATGAGCATCCCCATGACCAATTTGTCTCCCTAGACCCACTTTTATGAGGTTTTCAAATTTTACAATTAAAATACACCTTATCAATGAGTTTTTAAAAAAAATAAAAATAAAAAATACTAGGGAGAACTTAATGCATGTTCACAAGACTCTAGTATTATAAATAGCATGGTAATATACATAGAATATAGGATTTAATAACCCTCTGAAGGCATAATCATCAACTTAACCACCCCATCTTTACAGGATTTGAGTGAAAATCTTGAAAATTATGTGTCACTAAAAAGCGTCATGTAATTAACAAGGAAAAAACACTCTAGGGTGATTATTTTGATGACTAAGTCCTAAGAAGGCCAACACTTTTACATAAGTTCATCATTCTACATCATTTATTACAATTTCCCCAAGGGGGTGTGAACAAGCGAAAAAACATAAAAAAAGGGCTAGAATGGCCTGTGTGGACTTCTGATCCTGAATTATGAACAACTAACTTGTTCACTTTTTACAGGATCACTTGAAATCCAACTAAGTACAAATTAGTGGAAAATAGAGACCATCCATATAATCTCATGCCCATAGTATTGTAGGTTCCGTAAAAAAATAGCCTTTTTACTTAGTCCACTAGGCAACAATGCCAACTAGCTTCTACCCTGACCTCAACATAGACTTGTTCAAACACCAAGACTACCCCTCCTCCCACCCAAATCCTCGAGGTTAATTTGGTTCAATATAAATCGTCTCAACCACCTAGAGGTAAGAAGAAGAATAAAGGGAAATCCCAAAAATATTCAAACCAATGGGAAAACAACAAAACCCAAGATTTCGCTACCGAAACCAAACCAAAGAGAAAGGGAAAGTTTGCATGCCTAATCTGTGGAGACGACCACTACATGAAGGATTTTCCTCATTGTGATGAGGTCTCCAAGTTCCTAAAAGGTAAATACCAACCTAAAATATTAACTGACCCTTTCCCACCTCAACAACATCAAATGGTTTCTCATAATCTTTCGCAAGGGGGAAATGGGAGCCATCCTCATCATGTAGATACTTTCTCAACCACTCAAGTCCTCATGTGCAATGATATGTTTGGGTTAAACACCAGGTCACACACATATGAACCTATTCTAAACAATAATACCAATGGAATTCCTACGGATAAAACATCCACCTGCACTACCCCTCCAACTTCTATCCCTCTCCAAATAGAGAGGCCTATTCTTGACACAGTGTTGCACACACCAAAGAGAACAATTCGAAAAGAGACATTTAATCCAAGTGCTCGTGCTTCCCAAAATTACAATATTGTTGAGGAATTAACGCAGGCACCTTAAGCTGTGTCAATTCTTGAAGTTCTACAAAACTATCCCAATCAGCGTAGAACCTTGTTGTCATCTCTTGGAGCTATAGACCTTGAAACTTCCAATACGATTATGTTCAATATAGAATACTTTAAGATGAGGCATTCCCATCAACTGGCATTCCAAATCCATACAAACATTTTTGCGAATAATATCCATTGGACCATTTTGGATGAAGGTCCCTCAACTTCCATCATGTCTTTATCCTATTGGAGGGCTATTGGTTCTCCTAAATTTAATCAGTCTCCCACCACGCTAAAGGCCTTTGACAGTCGTTGTTTTCAACCTTATGGGATTTTACCATCTTTAGCCGTGGAATTGGGGGGGAATACTATTTCCATTCATGTGGAAGTATTCGAAGCCCCTTTGGATTATAATTTGATGGTCGGTTGAAATTGATTTTACGCGATGATTGCCATTGCATCCTCAATCTTTTGCATGGTACAATTTCCTCACAAAGGGAAAATTGTTACCATCGACAAACTTAACTTTTTCACCCTTAATATCCATAACACTGCCAATAATGTACCTCTCTTAGGGAAGTCTAAACCTCAATATTAGGAAGTGGGAGTAGGCCTTCTTGAGGTTTCTCCAATTATACGATTTTTTCTCTTGTTCGCCCCAGATCTCCCATGGAAAGTTGTTGTAGTTAATATTATTTCATCCACTGCATAAAAATACCTTGAATCATACAATTCTTGGTGATACAAAGTCCATCCTATTTTGAATCCATTGGTTATAACATGCCCCTCAATCCAACTGAGGCATAGTGCAATGTGATCTAATTCTTTTATGACGACTAAGATCCCGATGATCAACAACTTGTGGCATCATATCCATATTCTCTACAATCTTTGTTAGACTCTTCTACGCCTTTTATGGATCACCTTTTGTATACTTTTCCATCGAACGAGTCCATAATGAAGGTCATGAACTTATACAAGTCACCTTGGGAGGATAATCACCACCAATCATTCTTCCTCTCTAAAATGGACGTAGTGGAAAATGATACCAAATCTATCATTCCACACGATATTATTAACAACCCTCAATCCCCTATCCTTTCTCAAGACACCATGTTTGATGGAAATTTAGGGAACATTACACCCACTATGTCAATTGATACACCCACTATGTCAATTTATATATCGGTGAAACCTGGCATCATTGAAAACATCCAACTTGGCCAAACTTGCTCTCTTGAAGAGGTAAAAATTTATAAGGCCTTGTTTCAAGAATTCCACAATGTTTTTTGCCTAGAGTTATGAATAAATTTCGGGTATTGATCCATATATTGTAGTTCATGAGGTCAATACCTACCCATGAGTTAAACTAGTCCAACAAAACTCGGCCTGATACACCCTCGCAAGACCACAACCATCAAGGAAAAAGTCGAGAAGATTTTGAAATACAGTTTCATTGATACTGTACCGTTAATAGAATGGGTTTCTAATATTGTCCTAGTTATGAAAAAACAAGGGACTATTACAGTTTGTGTCAATTATAGGGACCTGAACAAGTCTTGTCCCAAGGACAATTATCCCCCCCCCCTTCATCAACCAAATTATCGACAACTGTGCTAGAAGTGTCATCTTCTCGTTTATGAATGGGTTGTCCGGCTACAATTAGATCAATATCCTCCCATCTGATCAACACAAGACAACTTTCATTTTCCCTTGGGGAATCTTTGCTTACCACAAGTTACCCTTCGGTCTTAAAATTGTCGAGGACACCTTTCAATGGGCTATGTCATATGCTTTCCATGAAATCAATCATATTTTGGACCCTTATCTCAATGATATACCTACTCATTCAACCTATCAAGAAGATCATCCTAACCATATTAGAGCTATATTCCTTCGATGTTGTCATTACAATATTCGCTTGAACCCACACAAATTTATTTTTTTATGTTGAAGCCAGAAGACTCCTTGGATTCATTGTATCCAAGGATGGGATCTGAATTGACCAATTGAAGTTTGAGGCTATTTTGGCCTTACCTCCACTTCATAGTTTGCTAGGGAAGGAAAAAGTTGTACTTCATTTCAACTATAACTATGTAGAACTTACAAAAGGATTGATGTGTTTGCTCAAGAAAGATGTCAATTTCATTTGGGATGATGAATCTCAATATTCATTTGACGCTCTAAAGCATGCATTAACTCACGCTCTTTCGTTACACCCCCTAACTATACATGTGACTATATCCTCTATCTCGCCACATCCATTTCCGTTATTGGAATGGTTCTAGTTAAAGAAGACGATAATGGCCAAGAACATGTGGTATATTATTTCAGTAAGAGTCTCGTAAGTCCTGAACTTTGATACTCCCATGTTGAAAAATTGGCTTTGGCAGTTGTTATCACTTTCCAGATATTTTGTCAACATGTTTTGCTTCACCAAACCACAATTGTCATAATTCCAACCCCATGTGCCACATTTTGACTTGTCAAGTACTAGGGGGAAATACTCATGTTGGATTGTTATTCTTCAGGAATTTAATCTGGAATTTTCCAAGGCTAAATCCAAGAAATCTATGGTATTTGTTGAGCTTATGTGTGACCTTCCCTATGCTTATGATTCATTGTTCCTCCTTGACCCCCTTCTTGATGAGTCATTGTTCCTCATCAGTATGAATGTTCCATGGTATGGAGGCATTATTTTATATCTCCAAACCCAATGTTTTCAACCTGAACTATCTCCTAAATATCGTCATCATATTTTCCATCACGTGAAGTATTATCTTATCAATGGTGATACTTTGTATCGTTGTGGAATCGATTCTATTTTAAGATGATGTTTAATTGACGAAGCATCCAAATGCATTCTTAATGATTATCACTCTAGTGCATGTGGCGGTCACCTTTCTAAGATGGCTACATCCCAAAATATCTTGCACGTTGGATACTTATGTCCCTCCATTTTCAAATAATGTATGGAAGTCGTAAAAAGTGTCCCCATTGTTAACTTTTTCATCTGAAAAATCACTTGCATCCAACTCCAATCCATCTAGTAGTTGTCATTGTCTCTTTTGCAAATGGGGTGTTGAATTTCTGAATTGTTATCCTACCTCAGTCGAGGGGCATGGTTATGTCATAGTTGCAGTTGACTAATTTACCATGCGGGCTGAGGCTATGCCTACATTTGCCGAATATGGAAACATTGTTGCATTATTTGTCTTCAATCACATTATCGCTAGGTTCGAGGTCCCACAATTCATTGCCACAAACCATGGTTCACATTTTAGAAACCAGATAATGGATAAGTTAACTTCCAAATTATATTTTTGTCATGAGAACTCATCCCCCTATTACCCCCAAGCAAATGGAAAAGTAGAGGCCATTAATAAGGTCTTCAAAACTATGATCCAACACATGGTGGGGACACGTAGATCAAATTGTCATTTGATGCTTTTCTCATCTCTTTGGGATTATAGGAATTTAGTAAAAAATGCTACTTGATTTACCCCATTTCAATTGGTTTATGGTCTAGAAGCAACTTTACCTGTCGAATGTGAGATTCCATCTCTCAAACTAGTCGTTGAACTCATGTCAAACACCTCTATAGAGGAAGAACGTTTTTTGCACTTGGGAAAACTTGATGAAACTCATCGTGATGATGCTCTTGCTAATGAAGCACATAAGAAGTGCACCAAATCCCAATACGACAAATCGATCAAACCTCATATCTTGTAAAATCTTGGTGAATCTTTCACTAAATTTTAAGATATTGTAAAATCTTGGCGAATATTTCACTAAATTATAAAATATTGCAAAAACTTGGCTAATCTTTCATCAAATTATAAAACTTTGTAACGTCTTGGTGAATCTTTTGTCAAGAGGACTCAAATTTTGATTTTACAGATTACTAAGGTAGTGCAATAGAAGAGCATATGCTAGAGATCAACTCTATACTTTCTCAACTCCTAGACTTCCGAATGAACAAATGCATGAATGAGGAGAGGAGGGATTTATTTATATAATTCACAAACAATATTCAATAACTCACAACTAAAAGTGCCGGTGAAACACAACTATACTAACTAGATTCATGGAAAGTGGGAATTCCACTTGTTATTACACCCTTAATAGTCCAATGGACATGTGGGGACCCAAATCTTGACAGATCGATAAATTGGTAGAATTGAACACTTTACACTGTGGAGTGATTATGACATGCACAAACCATTATTACAATGTGGATTCTTATCAAGACCCTCAACCTTAATATATTGTATGAATTCCCAATTAGCTTATTTTCCAAATCTCCGATTTTTAAGATACCCTCTAAGAAAAAAAATAACATGCGTATCCATTTATAGATACGAATACCACTTTTTCCTTTCTTTTGTTGATAATCAAAATATCAATTATGTCATTTGATTTAGAATTTTTAGAGTTAGTTGGAAAGTTGCAATGGTTATTAAAAATAAGAACCTACACTAACATGAATAGAAATCACATTAATGCATCATCATGCATATCATTCTACTCTATTAAAGAATACTTTTCTCAGATAAACTGAGGTGGTGCTTGTATCTATGTCCTTGAAATTTTCGAAAGCATGCAAAATGTTGTAAAATTGTTTTAGCACCCTCATTGAATGCAAAAGACAATATATCAAATAGAATAATGTCTACATCTTAGGTAAAAAATGCCTTATACATATTATATATAATCATGATGGAAATATTAAAAATCCAGAAACATAATTGCAAGGTCAATTTATTTAAAGTCATACCTGTCATATCCCATTGTGCTCCCTCTGGAAGCATTAAGTCCCTATCACCTCTAAAATCCATCCTTGCGTATGGATAATATTCTGTCATAGGAATATGGTTCCTCCACCATGCAAAGAAACCAACATCATAGGAAAGTACCTAGGGACCAACCAACTGACCAACATCATAGGAAAGTACCTAGGGACCAACCAACTGGATGCAACATAAGTACTCACTCTAATAAGAAGGAAACTAGGAGATACCCATATCCAAATTGTTTTTTCTTTCCTATCTTGCATTTAGTGAGATGATCCTTCATATTTACCAACACATCCTCGCACAAATTGAAATATTAGGCTCAAGATAGCCAATGGAATATGCCATTTGTGCTTTGGTGGCATGATGATGTCTTGTGCTTCAAGCCAATTTTGTGATAGTGAAAAAAATAGTGTGTAAGGGGAAATCGACAACATCCTTGATCGGGATCCTACCAATAGTAATACAAGTCTCTTCCCTACAAAATTGAGCTATGTAATCCTTTGTAGTCTCTTCGGTACCTCAATGAACAACCAGACTGATCAGTGCTCTATCTTGGAGGGTCCAGTAAAAAAAATTAAAATCCTGCAAGTCTATTTCAAGAGTGTGAGGACCCACTTTGAAAACTTGTTCATTGGCATTCCACATGCTAATCAGATGATTCAGGAGAAGTACTTGTTTCCTCATGATTTGAGTCTGGAATAATTTAAACAACACAAATTTTCTTAGTGCACCAATGGTTTTTTGGTCATGGAGGGAATCCATATCATCACCCTCATTCTCATGCTCTATCCACTCAATCATTTTGGCTTTCTTGATCAAGAATATACTGTAGATCACATGAAAGAACATTGGTCGAAATTGGGGCTTCAAATCATGCAAAATGAGTGAGAATCAAGCTCAAAATCCCCCCCATTAGTGTTTTATCGCCCACCCCAAGAGGTGTATAGGGTGATAATTTAACTTCCTTAGTGTTGGGGGAGGGATAAAATCCCTTTTGATTCACTAGGGGAGCGATAATTTGGGTGGGGCATTTTTTAAGCTCTATAATGGCTCAAAACCCCCTGAAACTAGAATGAAATCAAGGGAAAAGAACATGAAACGAAAGAGCTAAGTGAGACCACCAACCTGCTTCAGACAACATACAAAAAGGTGTCCTAGATCTCCCAGAATCAACACTTGAAACTTAGCTTCCAAAGAGGGAAAAATCTCCTTCAAAGTAAAATGTTGAGGTAAAAATGAATTTTTTTCACCAATTGTCTTTTTACTCTCACATAAACTAGTTCTTTTATCCTTGTTCACATTGGAAACCTCTTTTTATAAGCTATTTTGACTTGGTTGAGTAATTTTTGTGAGATTCAAACACAATTGGTGGTAAGACATGACCATTTTTTGTAGGACTATAGAAGGAGGGTCTCTCTACGTTCTAGTGAATTTGTACACATGTGCACACTTTGTATTTTTTAGTACATTAAAATATGTCTCTTGAGTGATAATTTATCCCTTCCTTGGCCTCGTTAGACTACATGATAAAAAGGAAATCTTTGGAGTCGCCTTTAAGCTCTTTTTAGACTCCCTAAATATGAAAATATCACCAAGTGAGCTTGTTTTCTTTCATGCTCGTTAAAGTATCTGAAAGAGCATCCATTTGGTACATGTTTACCCCTTTTTATGTCCTAATGGACTAATTATGAAAAATGCACACTCTAATCAATCATTGAATAGAATATTTCTCCCTCGTATAGTTTTATCCTTTGTCAGGTGGAGGAGACTAAATTTATGAAAAGAACCACTTTGGAGTCTTCTTTATATTCTTCTTAGACTCTCTAAACATAAAAATATCATCGAGTTTACCTTCTTTGGACTTGTAAAATAATGCATCGAAGGGCCCAATGGGATTGAACCCCTCATTCAGGTTCTTTAAACATATGATGTGGGACTCATCTAATATTAGCTACACCGATCATCTATTACCCTCCTCACGCTCATTAAAAAATAAGGAGGTACTCATCGATCATGGTAGGGAAAAAATTGGGAAAAATAGGTTAGTTTCACATTATGGCAGTTATTTGTTGTAACCCTTGAACATGGAACCTATCTATATCTTGTCTTACAATTGGGTAATCTGCTTGCCTCTGAGTTATACCAATTCCATAAGTAATTTTACTCCTTTGGTAAATCCAAAGAATGCCTCATTCATTGTCACATTATGTTTTGTTCCATGTCTTGTTGATTCAATGCTTCCAAGTCATTTGTCGTGCCATCCAATGTTCAAGGGAAGTAAGATTGAGTTAGCCTTTATGCACTCCTACCAATCTTCATCACTTTCCTATATCATTTGAACTACAATTTTGCATCACTTTCCTGTATCGGTTTCATGTCAATACTGTGGAATACATCATGTCCATTCTTCGACAAGTTTGTTCCTATCTACTTCAACACATCATCTAGCAATTAGACTTAGAAACTAATTAGTACCTTGGGACCTTCATGCCTCAATGGTAGGTTTCTTTGTTGTTGAATAGTAGGTTTACATCATTGGCCTATGATCGAATGATTCCATGAGTGCTTGACTTTGGATCATTTATTTGCATTTGTTGGAATGTACTAGGGTACCTTAGGAGTCATTGTCATTATCGGTTATTTTCCTCACAGTTGTTAACGGTTTACATCAATGACCGGTAATCAAGTGGTTTCTACCATGTCTGACTTCAATACATCTATTTGCATGGTTAGAATCGTACTATTTAAGGATTGAGATGAACACCCTATGGGGCTTTGTTATGTACTTTAACCAGGTTGTGATGGAGATTTTTTTAGTAGGTTCCTGTATGGACATCATGTGGGTACCCTTAATACTATGTATACTATCACCCAACTCTAGTTTGTATTGGTCTATGGCTATGTCATTATTGTACCATGGATCCACTTTGTATTATTTTGTGGTCATGAAATATTCGATTCTTGAAGATACGGATCCATGTTGTATGTTTGGTGGTCGTATCCTGGAACAATACTTTCATGGATCTACAATGTGTTGGTCGAAAACAATGCTTTGAGTTAGTTTATTCTGAGTATGGGTATGACTACCTCGGGGATGATATTTGTATACTTTTTTATCTTGGTTTGCATCATCCATCCAGAAGCCTCTTCCAGTACTCTTTGTACCTATATCTTGATAAAGTGTTTCAGCCATAAGATCCCTTTTGACCTCACACTTAAGGGGGAACCTGTTACATCTCAAAATGTCATCCTCATGTGTCATTATTGGTTTTTTTGCTTCATCATCATGATAAGCATGATTGTTATGATCCCTAGGTGTGTTAGGACCCTTCATCATGTGGTTAGTTCACTCTGTATCCAAGTTTGGGAGAGAATCATATCATTTGGGGGTCGAAACCCACCTCCCTAAACCCTAGTTTGTGTGAAAATCCTCACAGAAGATCTAAGAGATGATGTATACCTCACAATGAAAGAATTTAGGAATAAGATTAAGAGTGAACAATGCAATAAAATGAGAAACATAATAATAATACAGTAGAACTCAGATAGAAGCAAAATAACTGCACACACACTAATTCATTAATAAAAAATGGACAAATAAATAATACAATGCATGAGGATTCGAATGCCAAGGTGGCATTTCAAATTAGCCTTCATGGAGATATCAAAAGATCACTGGAGTGTGTTGGCTTGGTTTTACAACCAAGCTTAGTGCTATGGGCACCTGCTAACTAGTAGCAGCAGTTTCAATATTAAGCAAAAACAATAAACTAAATCTAAATCTAAACTAAACTAGCATGTGCATATCATAATAAACTTTTGAATTAAAAAACAAGAACAAGAAATAGAAAAAATAAATTTGTATTGAAAATGGGGGGCAAGCAAGTGCTTGCAATAATAATACCTCCAAGTGATGAAGATAGTTGAGAAGCTCCAAGGGTGAGCAGCTCCAAACTCCAAAGGGTCCTTTCTCCAAGGTTGCTACAATGGCCAAAAGCTCAAGGGAGATTTTGGCAGCATGAGGATAGGAAGATGGATGGATCTAAAGTGAGGAGCCCCTACCACCTTTTTATAGGTTTTGGTGGTGGGGAATACCATTGTGGTTTTGAGGAAACCAATGGTATTGAACAACATGGTTTGGGTACCTTTTCCCTCTTTTTTCCTTTTTGGAATATTTTTAATATTTTTATTCCCTTTTTAATATTTTGGGAATTTTGGACCATTTTTTAGGGTTTTTTATGCTTTTTTAGGAAAAATACTCATTTTGAGTGGAAAATGGGTGTATTAAGGCCTTTTGGTGACCTTTTGTTGGCTTCAGAGGCTCAGATGGTGGAAAAAGTGGACAAATGGGTCATGTGAATAAGGAAATGAGCTAGTGAGCACTTTTTAGGTGTTAATAGATTTCCCCCTGATGTGTGAGGGCAGGAGCTCATCGTATGGCCAATAGACGTCATAGTTCTTTTGTCGTTTTTCTGGGGTTTGGGGAGGAGAAGAGACTGATTGGAGACTGGATCCACGGCCCTTGGAAGCTGCAAAAAATAAACAATATTACATGGCCTCAATATGAATGAGGAATAGTCTCTGATAATGGACAAGGCGGGCATACCCATGCTCGTATCAAGACATATATAAAAAATTAGTCCCAAGAAGGGGGACCTGAGAAAATAAAAAATCTGCTGGTACATCATAGTGGTCCAGAGGTGACATCATCATGAGATGTACTCATGATCATTATGTGACTGATCTCAATAAATGATACACTAGAATAACTAATGAACTGCTGAAACTAAAGGTGTCCAACATCTGTAGGGACTCAATGACTGAGAGTCATCTCTGAGAAATATATGTAACTGTATACTCGAGGGAGTATAAAACTGAGGTACATCTGAATACTGTCGCCATACGAAACCTGGATATCTATAGAAAAAATGTAACTGGTTGTTTCCATAAGCAGACTCTCAAATGTTGAAGAGTCAGGAGGTATCCGGGGTCTTCGACTAATAACTGAAAGGACCAATATCCTGTGCGAGTCTCAACGATGCGATCAAGGTGTTGAAGTCAGGCATGTGAGAAACAACCATTTGGAGAGGCACTGAGGACTCTTCTCGAAATGATTCGTAGGCACTCATCATAAATGCTGATGAGTCCAAGACACAGGGACCTCTAGGTCTATCCTCTGGAATAAATTTGGTTGTCGTCGACAGAGGGAGACCAACAACTAACAAGACAATGATGTTTCCTTGATAGGAGCGCGAGGTGTAGAACTGAAGTGTGGTAGTACTGATGGTAGGACTGACATACTTGTGGGGATGGGAAATAACTGGGGTCATATAGTGGGTAGACTCAAACTTCCTTTGTTCAGAGCATGATGACATGGTTGACCGGGCAGCATAGGGAACTGAATTGTAGGTGTGGGTATCATAGCTTTTCAGGACTGAAGGGTATGTATTGACTCTGGGGGGGGTCAAGTTGATGGGTGCTGTTGAGGGGTTCTCAAGGTGACATACTGCAGAATACTCTGAACAAAGGCGACCAAAATGGGGAAGCTGCCATATGAGTAGACGTGATCTGTTGTGGCACCGAGAAGCATCATTGGGTCCTTCTTCGTAGTTTTAATGAGCTCCAAGAAGGTATAAAAGTGTGCTCTGAAATGGTACTGTCCTGTGGATTTGTGATCCCAGGACTGTTCGTGCTCATTGGTGCTTTCATTTTTAAGGAGTCTGAAAACAATAAGAAGACTCTGCAGTGGTTATGACTACTGTCCTGTTGGTTTTACAAGCCCAGGATGGTGATTGCTCGTGGTTGCTTTCATTTTTAGAGAGTCTGAAAGCGGTAAGTGGACTCCATTGGTGTTCTTTTTCGTAAGTTAGTCTCCAAGGCCCGAAAAAGCATAAAATGATGCAAATGGAGATCTCTTCTAGCCGATGTGACTAGAGTATTCCTTTTTCATAATTAGTCTACAAGGTCCGGAAAAGGGGTAAACTTATACCAGGTAGACGCCCTTTCAGATACGTTTAGCGAGCATGAAAGGAAGCAAGGTTGCTCGCGATCTTTTCATTGTTTTAGGAGTCAGAAAAGAGCTTAACAGAAACTCCCTAAGTGCCTTTTTCGTAAAAGGGATTGCTCGGCCCGAAAAGGGGATAAAATTATACCGAACAAAAAGGGATTGATGAGAGCGAGAAAAGGTCTCAAGCATCATCATGTGTGCGGGATACTGGATCTGGTGACATAAAGATTGTCAACCAGTGGCAACAGCCATTGTGGCGTGCAAACCGAGGTGATGGGTGACATTTTAAAAAAATGCCTGAAAAATATGGAGGTGAGAGCGAGAAATGATCTCAAGCGTCACCACGAGCGCAGAAAACTGAATCCAACTATATAAGGCTTGTCAAAAAAGGACGATGGCCGATGTGGCACGCAAACCGAGGCGACGAGGGGGCATGAAAAAATGCCCTAAAAATCTGGGCGTGAGAGCGAGAAATGATCTCAAGCATCATCATGAGCGCGGAAAACTAAATCCAGCGATATAAGACTCGCCAAAAATGGATGACGGCCGATGTGGCATGCAAACCGAGGCGACGAGGGGGCATGGAAAAATGCCCTAAAAATCTGGGCATGAGAGCGAGAAATGATCTCAAGCGTCATCACGAGCGCGGAAAACTGAATCCGGCGATACAAATGGTGCGAACAACGGAGTTCATAAGGACTTCGAAATGGTCAAAGCAAATAACTAGGTTAAAAAATTGCTACAAATAAAGGTGAGCCCACCAAGCCAATGATGTAGTGTGGGGAGAAATGATGACCCGCGGGGGGAAATATTATGTGTATAAAATCAACTCAAATATATAAGTGACACATGACCTCAAAAATGGTTGAGATCACGAATATGAAAAAGTGAGCAGGGTTAATGACCTGCCCCCATGCTATGTGCATGGGGTTTGTGATTGTGGATCACATATGTGTTGGTTTGAACGATGGGCTCATTGAGGTGTTGAGATAGAGATGATGGGGAAGGTTCAAAATGATTGATCATGCCCCCTATCTCGGGGTCGAGGTAATCTATTATGCCCCCTAACTCAGAGGTGTCAATGTGGTGCAGATGTTGTCTCAGAGAGAGATCAATAGGGCATTGAGCAACTGTTGGCGGGGTGTTATACCATGAGGCTATGGGCTGTGGTGGCATACTGAAGTTGATGATATGATGATGGGGGATTCCCTTTGTGGGGTGGATTCCCCCAGTATCTCCGACGAGAATCACGATGATGATGAGTAAGCAAGGTTTTGGGCCTGCCCCCATGTTGTGGACATGTGGTTTCCTCGTCGATTTGAAAGGGTTGAACATGTGTGTCTAAGGGATCAATGGAAGGGGCCGACCAGACAGAGGGGTATCCAGTGGAAACCATGTAAATGGTGTTAATTTCTTCCAAGGAGGAAGATGGTGGGGGATGAATTTCTTCAATTGTGGGGGGCGCCGTCTCAAGGTCCAAATTATTCATCTCGTAGAGAGCTGCTCTGTAATCTGGGATATCAGGACAGTGATGTGAGTAATGGCCGTAAATACCTCATATTGCACAAGGGTGGTTGGTACGCAGTGATTTATCACGAGGCTTGGTGTTTGGGTCGATTTTGACAACCGGGATGTTGGGGTCGTCCTCAAGCATTTGCATGTGTTCCTGTAATGCGGGTAATTGTGGACATTGATGAGTTGGATGGCCTAACTCATCACACAACGAGCATTTAGGAGGATCACGAAACACGGGGGGAGGTTTAACTGCTTTGGGAGGAGGTACTGCAGTGTATGGTTGTGGGCCTCTGCCCCTAGTGGGCTTGATAAGAGGAGGGGGATTCATAGAAGATGAAGGGGTAGTGACACCGAGAGGTGGTTGATTCCGGATGTTTGCTACACCAGGGGGTGGACGGTTAGAAGTATTGATGGGTTTGTTGGCCCGGTTTTGCAACCAGGCTTAGTGCTATGGGCACCTGTTAACTAGTAGCAGCAGTTTCAATGTAAAGCAAATAACAATAAACTAAATCTAAACTAAACTAAACTAGCATGTGCATTTTGAATTAAAGAACAAGAACAAGAAAGATAAAAAATAATTTTTTGTATTGACAATGGGGCAAGCAAATGCTTGCAAGAACAATACCTCCAAGTGATGAAGGTTGATTGAATGGCTCCAATGGTGAGCAGCTCCAATCTCCAATGGGTCCTTTCTCCAAGGCTTGCTACAATGGCCAAATACTCAAGGGAGATTTTGGCAGCATGAGGATAGGAATATGGATGGATGTGAAATGAGGAGCCCCTACCACCTTTTTATAGGTTTTGGTGGTGGGGAATACCATTTGTGGTTTTGTGGAAACCAATGGTATTGACCAACATGGTTTAGGTACTTTTCCCTCCTTTTTCCTTTTTTGAATAAAATTAATATTTTAATTCCCTTTTTAATATTTTTGGGAATTTGGACCCTTTTTGAGGGTTTTTTATGCTTTTCAGGAAAAATAATCTTTTTTAATGGAAAAAAGGGGTGTACTAAGGTCTTTTGGTGACCTTTTGTTGGTTTCAGAGGCTCAGATGGTGGAAAAGTGGACAAATGGGTCATGTGAATAAGGGAATGAGCTAGTGAGCACTTTTTAGGTGTTAACAGATTGCCCCCTGATGTGTGAGGGCAGGAGCTCATCGTATGGCCGATAGACATCATAGTTCATTTGTCTTTTTCTGGGGTTTTAGGGGAGAGAAGAGACCGGTTGGAGACTGGAGCCACGGCCCTTGGAAGCTGCAAAAACAAAACATATTACATGGCCTCAATATGAATGAGGTATAATCTCTGATAATGGACGAGGCGGGCATTCCCATGCTCATATCAAGACATATACATAACAATTAGTCCCAAGAAGGGGGATCTAATACATAAAGAATCTACTGGTATATCATAATGGTCCAGGGGGGACATTATTTTGGGATATACTCTTGATCATAACTGATCTCAATAACTGATACACTGGAATAACTTGTGAACTACTGAAACTGAAGGTGTCCAACATCTGTAGGGACTCAAAAACTATGAGTCATCTCTGAGAAATAATGTAACTGTATACTCAAGGGAGTATGAAACTGGGGTACATCTGAATACTGTCGCCATGCGCAACCCGGATATCTATAGAAAAAGTGTAACTGGTGGTTATCCATAGGAAGACTCTCAAATGTGGAGGAGTCAGGAGGTATCCGGGGTCTTCGACTAATAAGTGAAACGGACGAATACCCTGTGCGAGTCTCAACGATGCGATCAAGGTGTTGAAGTCGAGCATGTGAGAAACAACCATTTGGAGAGGCACTGAAGATTCCTCTCGAAATGATTCGTAGGTACTCATCATAAATGGTGATGAGTCCAAGACACAGGGACCTCTAGGTCTATCCTCTGGAATCAATGTGGTTGTCGTCGACAGAGGGAGACCAACAACTAATAAGGCAATGATGTTTCCTTGATAGGAGCACGAGGTGTAAAACTGAAGTGTTGTAGTACTGATGGTAGGACTGACATACTTGTGGGAATGGGAAAAAACTGGGTCAAAAACTGGGTAACCTCAAACTTCCTTTGTTCAGAGCACGATGACGTGGTTGACCTGGCAGCGTAGGGAACTGACTTGTAGGTGTGGGGATCATTGCTTTGACTGAATGTTATATATTGACTCTGGGGGGGAGGACGAGCTTATAGGTGCCGTTGAGGGATTATCAAGGTGACATACTGCAGAATACTCTGAACAAAGGCGACCAACATGGGGAAGCTGCCTAATGAGTAGATGTGATCTGTCGTGGCGCCAAGAGGCACCATTGATTCCTTCTTCGTAGTTTTAATGAGCTCCAAGAAGGGATAAAAGTGTGCTCTGAAATGGTACGGTCCTGTGGATTTTGTGAGCCCAGGACGGCTCATGTTCATGGTTGCTTTCATGTTTAGAGAGTCTGAAAATGATAAGTGGACTCTATTGGTGTTTCTTTTTCGTAAGTTTAGTCTCCAAGGCCCGAAAAAGCATAAAATGATGCGGATGGAGAACTCTTCTAGCCGATGTGACTAGAGTATACCTTTTTCGTAATTAGTCTACAAGGTCCGGAAAAGGGGTAAACTTACACCAGGTAGACGCCCTTTCAGATACGTTTAGCGAGCATGAAAGGAAGCAAGATTGCTCGGCGATCTTTTCATTGTTTTAGGAGTCAGAAAAGAGCTTAACATAAAACTCCCTAAGTGCCTTTTTCGTAAAAGGGGTTGCTCGGTCCGAAAAAGGGATAAATTTATACTGAACAAACATGGATTGATGAGGGCGAGAAAAGGTCTCAAGCATCATCATCAGTGCGGAAAACTGGATACGGTGACATAAGGATTGTCGAAAGCGGAGAACAGCCGATGTGGCACGCAAACCGAGGTGACGAGGGGGCATGGAAAAAATGCCCGAAACATCTAAAGGTGAGAGCGAGAAATAATCTCAAGCATCATCACGAGCGCGGAAAACTGAATCCGACGATATAAGGCATGTCGGAAACGGAGAACGGTCGATGTGGCACGCAAACCGAGGTGACGAGGGGGCATGGAAGAAATGCCCTGAAAATCGGGACGTGACAGCGAGAAATGATCTCTAGCATCATCACGAGCGCGGAAAACTGAATTCGGTGATATAAAGCACGTCCAAAATGGAGAACGACCGATGTGGCACGCAAACCGAGGCCACTAGAGAGGCCAAAAAAAAATGGTCAAAAAATGGACCCCATGAAAACGGGAAAAGGAAGGAACCTGCATGAAGTTCTCGCTGTGTTGATTCCAACGGTACAAACGGTTTGAGAAATGGACTTCGTATGATACCGGAATGGGTGTTGGAAAATTGGTGGAATTTCTATAAATAGGGCATGGGGCCCAAATGACTTGTCATTGTTACGTGCGAGTTTGATAGAGCTGTCAGAGCTATTTCTCGATTTCCGGGAGATTTCACCGTTGGTTTTCGATTCAGCGAGTTGCAGGTAACTCTATTTGCCTTAGCCTTGTCAATTATGTCTTTTTTGTTTGGCGGCGGGCACCCGAAGGCCGCGAAATTCCATGTTGACTCTCCAACGTGGAATATCGCGGGTTTCGGGGCTGTTCCCGCGATGAACCGCGCGGGTTTTAGGCTGACAGTCGCGATGTTCATCGCGACTGCGAGGTTGGAACCCGCGATGTTCATCGCGGGTTCATGGGGGATAGTCGCGATGTTCATCACGACTGTCCGGCCAAAACCCGCGATGTTCATCGCAGGTTTTTGCATGGATCCCGCAATGGTCATCGCGGCTTTTGGTGGAAAAGCCGCGATGGGCATCGCGGCTTTTTGTGTAAAAGCCGCGATGGGATTTTTTCAAAAGAATTTTATGCTGGGGCTAAAAATTTCTTCTGTTTTCTGGCAGGATGTTGAGGAGACCACAGTCCTCGTGGTGGGAGCGAGAGATCGATGATGATCTTATGGCGAGGATTGAGACTGATGCAGGGGTGAGGCAGATTCTAGCTATGAGCGGACTTTTGAAGTTCGCTCAGATCCCACCTATTCGTTCAGTGAGACGGCTCCTAAACAAGCTTGTGAGTTGGTGGGTGCCGGCAGAGGGTGCATTCATCATTGGTGGTGAGAGGTTAGAGATCACTCTCACGGATGTCTATTTTTTGACTGGGTTGCCTCGCTTGGGTGAGGTGGGTGATATCTTACCGAGGTTGCCTCCAGGTGTAGATATGGAGGACCTGTTACAGACTTTCTGTGTTGATGATGCTGTTTTGCAGAACAACTCTATTAGTCTGCGATCCCTACATGAGTGGGATATGCGAGCTGTTGGATCCTGCGTTCTGCGGATATTGGGTGCTGCTGCGCCACATCGTATGTCTGGGGGACAGACGATGATGGTGGATTCTGTTCTTCAGGGTACTTATTATGCCTGGGGGCAGATGTTTCTGGCTGGTGTCCAGAGAGATCTGGACAAGGCCATTAGAGAGGGAGGCGAGTTTTGTTATGCCTCATTTTTATGCTGTTGTTTCTTCGAGCGGGTGCCGACCTTGCGGCCACGGGTACCCATTCGTGCTGGTCTTCCGAGTGAGCCTCGTATGATGAGATGGGGGCAGATGATGCCTCGTGGCGGCGGTGGTGTCCACGGCTACTTCATGGAGGATTTTTATCAGCAGTGGGAGCAGATGCCTCTGGTGATTGAGGACTACCCCTACGCCGGCATGGACTGTCGAGGTGACCCAGAGATGCCTCGTGCCCCAGGACAGGCCTGGAGTTTAGACGGTATGTTTTGTGTTTTATTTGATATTATATCATATGTTGTTTGATTTATCATTGATGATTATTGTTGTATAGTATGTGATGGCTTACTTGCTTTGTGCAGATGTGGGTCCAGTGCCACCGGACGACTACGTGCCTCGTCAGGGGCGGGCGATGGTGGTCGCCCATCCACCCGCAGCGGTACCACCTCCACGTGGTGGAGGATTTGCGGCTCGTGGATGAGGGGTTGGCCCTCGAGATGACGCCATAGAGGGTGTCAGAAAGACCTTTGCCAGGATCTTAGCTGGACTCCCCGAGGATGGTTGGAGAGACCTGGATCGGGATATTTTGCAGGGTTGTTTTGGTGCGCCGCCTGAGTGGCAGTCGCTCCTATTGAGGACAGCAGTGTTCGTGGCGGGGCACAAGGATGGTAGACGAGATGATCCGGTAGGGCCGGCTCAGGGGAGGATACGTCTGCGGGACGATCCAGTGGGGCCGGCAGAGCGGAGAGTTCGGGCTCGCCATGACCTGGCGGGGCCAGCGGAGGAGGAGCCGGAGGATCCTAGGGATCCAGATGAGTAGATGATATTGTATCTGCCCCCAAATGCTGATGAGCATATGGGGAAGCATTTTTGTATGACAGATGTATATTTCTTTTTTGTATATCGGGTGCTGAGGGCACCTATGACATGTTGACTATTTGGCTTATATATATATGTGGATATATATTTGGATATATTGTCGTGTATGCATGTGGATGCACCTTTGTCTTTTGTATATGCCCGTGGAGGCACATGTTATGTACTTGGATGCAGTATGTTGGTTTATTTATGTATGCCCGTGGAGGCAGATGTTATGCACGTGGATGCATTATTTGGTTATTTGTTTTTATGCCCGTGGAGGCACCTGTTATGCACGTGGATGCATTTTGTTTATGGATATGCCCGTGGAGGCACATGTTATGCACGTGGATGCATTTTGTTTATGGATATGACATGATGTGATTGGTGTGCCAGTCGAGGACATTGTTGGCCATATTATCTGCTACACTATTGAGGTGTCTTGGGACATGTGTGAATGAAATGGATTCAAACTGTCTAACCATTTGTTTAGTACACAGGAATTTTCTGAAAAGACAGGGATCGCGTACCTGGTAATCATTGTTGAGCTGGGAAACTAGGAGCTGTGAGTCCAAGAAAACGTTGAGGTGACGGATGCTCATTTGGAGAGCAGCGGCCAGGAGACCGGTCACGGCATCGTATTCAGCTTGATTATTGGTAGCGTCACCTAAACATACTCTGTCAATGTGAATTAACTCATGTGAAGGGGAGTATATTACCCAAGCTGCGGAGGCGAGATTGGGAGACCAACGGCTTGCACCATCAGCGAAACCGACATGGTAGAGTAGAAGAGGCTCCATCTGTGGTCATGCAGAGAAAAACAAATATTTAGGTTTTTTGAATTTTTGTGAATAAAGAAAGTATGCCTATACTAAAATGGATGATGGTGTCCATCCGATTTTCTATGGGTAAAATCGTTTAAGGTACAACCCTTTGCATGGGTTGCGTAGGGGATTGCCTTCTGAATCGGTCAGAATGTATGCCCCCTGCCCGAGGCAGGTGTGTATGATGTAGGGGCCTTGCCACATAGACACGAACTTTCCCTTTCCGGTTTTATCATGAGCTTGATCGTAAGCGAGGACAAGGTCTCCCTCAGAAAAGGTTCTTGGGTGGACGTGTTTGTCGTAACTTAGTTTTGATCGTTGTTTAGCTGCTTCCATGTTTTGAATGGCTGTGCGCCGATCTTCATCGGCCTACTCTAGGAGTAGTAAACGTTGCTCGATCGGGGAAGTGTCCGGTAGGAGTTCAATAGCGATATGTAAGGCTGGGATCGGGCACTCAATAGGGAGGACGGATTCGACACCGTGAACTAAATGGAAAGGGGTAAAACCGGTGGCGGTTTTGGTTGAGGTGCGGTAGGCCCATAGTGCCGGGAAAAGCATGTGGTACCAATTGGATTTGTGCTTGTCTACAGTACGTTGGAGAATGGTCTTTAAAATTTTATTGATCGCTTCGACTTGGCCGTTTCCTTGGGGATAGTAAGCGGAAGAGAAATGGTGTTCAAATTTCAACATGGTTGATAATTCCTTCCAGACAGTATCTTCGAAGTGAGAGCTGTGGTCAGAGACTAGTTGCTTTGGCACTCCGAAATGAGCGATAACATAGTTGAAGAAAAACCGTGCTGCAGTGTCGGCTTTGCAATTATAGGTAGGCATGGCTTCTGCCCATTTGGTGAAATAATCTACAGCCACAACGATGTGTTTGTGACCGCCGGGTGACGTGGGGTTGCAGTCGAGGAAGTCGATGGCTCATTTGCAGAATGGTCCAACAGTGATGACTGGATGAAGGGGGGCGGGGGGGGGTTCTTGCTTTGGGGGAAATAGTTGGCAGTTCTGGCAATGCTTGACTGCGGTGATGCAATCAGTAAACAATGATGGCCAAAAATAACCGGCCCGAATGATTTTCTGGGCGGTGGCCATGCTGGAGAAATGGCCTCCGCAGGCACCGCTATGACAATCATTGAGGACTTGTTCTGCCTCACTATGGGATAGGCAGCGGCGTAAGATGGTATCAACGCCGCGTCGGTAAAGTACATCCCCTAACAAGAGGTATCGGGGGGCGTGGTGTCGTATGCGACGGCGTCCATCACGATCGATGTGTGGTCAAAATTTTTGCGTACGAAGGTAAGTCAAAATGTCTCCGTACCAAGGGTCGTCAGACGAAATGATGAAGATCTGCTCGTCAATCAGGTCCGTTTGGATAACGGGTGATGTTGAAGAGGATGGGAGGTCATTGATGAGGTGAGCAAGCGCGAGGGCTTTAGTGCTTTTGGGAGTTCTGAAAGTGAGGTCATATTCCTGGAGGATAATGACCCATTTAGCAACACGACCTTGTAGGAGTCACCGGGTTAGGAGATAGACCATAGGGTTGGAGTCTGCCACGACCGTGGTATGACTGAGTAGAATGTAGTGTCGCAATTTTTGTACGGAAAAGACTACAGCTAGGGCTAATCTTTCCTCGTATGGGTAACGCAGAGGCGGGCCAGACAAGGTCTGGCTGACGTAATAAATCACATGCTCTTGGTGGGAGGCATCTTCTTGGACCAAAACTCCGGACACAGCATATTCAGATGTCGAGACATAAAGGGTGAAGTCTTTAGAGAAATCCGGTGGGGATATCAAGGGGGCTTGTGTGAGAGCTTTCTTGAGGGCTTCGAATGCCGTGTCTTCTTGCTCATCCCAAACAAAGGGTATGTGGGTACGAAGTAAGCGTAAGAACCCATGGACTTTGGTGGCATAATCAGGAATGAAGCGCCTAAGGAAATTGGACCGCCCTTGTAGACTTTGGAGTTGCCGAAGCGTGCGAGGAGGCGGAAGTTCTAAGATGGCTTTGACTTTCAGGGGATCGACAGTGATTCCGTCTTGGGAAACAATGAAACCCAACAACCGGCCTGCCGGGACGCAAAAGACACACTTGTGTGGGTTCAAGCGGATTTTATATTTGTGACAACGTAGGAAAACTTGCCGAAGGTCGTTAAGGTGGTCTGATCGTTTTCGGGAACGAGCTGTGAGGTCATCAAGGTAGACTCGGAGGATATGCACCAAGTCGTGAAAGCAATAGGTCATGGCCCACTGGAAAGTGGCACCAGCGTTTTTTAGGCCAAATGGCATGACGCGGTAGGAAAAGGTGCCCCATGGGGTGGTGAAGGCAGTCTTGTACTGATCCTCTTTGCGGATGTGAATCTGGTTCTATCCGGAAAACCCGTCCATGAAGGATAGGACTTCATGGCCCGCACACTCATCAATGAGTTGGTCAATGAATGGCGTGGGGAAATTGTCTTTTGGACAAGCGTGGTTTAAATCACGGAAGTCAGTGCATACTCTAAGGGAGCCTTGCTTTTTGTTGACGGGAACGGGGTTCGACACCCAGGTGGTGTACGGAATAGGATAAATGAATCCTGCTTTGTGAAGTTTCTCGACCTCAGCTTTAACGACGGGGAGTTTGGAAGGATGAATGGGTCGTTGTTTCTGGAGAACAGGGGGTACCTCAGGCCATGTATCAATGTGGTGTTCGATGATGGTGGGGTCGAGACCAGGCATCTCGGTATAGGACCAGGAAAAGACATCACGGAACTCTTGAAAGAGATTTTTGTACGCCTGAGTTTCTGTTTGAGTGCAAGATGCGCCTAGCGAGATGAGCTCAGGTTTCCCCGGTGTTGTGGAAATGTCTATCTGTATAGTGGGGGAAATGTTTGACATGTTCCCTTCTTCAAAGGCATCCGGTGCTGGGATGGGGTCCTTTAACCAATCGACCTTAGTGGGTATGAAATTTTTCGATTCGACCGATAGCTGGTTAGATGCAGTGGATGTAGATGCGTCCGGGAGGAAGTACGAGCGATGATGCATATCATCCCAAGGGTAGTCGGGTGCAGTGAGTGTCTCCAAAATTTGCTCATCAGTATTGAAGTAGTCAGACCATAAATCAAGGGGTTCTGGTTTGAAAGTTGTTGAAATCATATATATTGTATTGACTTCTTCCGACGAGGATGATGGCGGGGGGTAGATCTCCTCGATTAGGGTAGGAGATATCTCCAAATCGACATTGTTTAACTCGTATAATGCTGCTCTATAGTCAGGGAGATCGGGACAATGGTGAGAGTAGTGGCCGTAAACACTGCATATGGCACAAGGATGGTTGGTGCACAGTGATTTTTCGCGAGGTTGAGGTGGTGGCTCAAGTCTAACGACTGGGATGCCGACGTCATTGTCCAACATATTCATATGCTCTTGGAGTGCTGGTAACTGTGGGCATTGATGAGTTGGATGGCCTATCTCATCGCACAACGCGCATTTAGGGGGAGCTCGAAACACCGGTGGGGGTTTAACTTCCTTAGGAGGTGGTATAGCAGTGTATGGTTGTGTACCTCTGCCCCCAGTGGGCTTGATAGGAGGAGGAGGTTTCGTCGACGACGAAGGGATTGTGACACCAGGAGGAGGTTGATTTGTGGTAACAATAGGTTGTACCGGTTGGAGGATGACGTTTGGTGTTGGCGGTGGAATGGGAGGCGAAATATACCACATGGGTAATCCCAATGTTAACCCGGGTAGACTAAGGGTAGCCATAACCGGGGCGCGTACTACACCCGAAGGAGGAAATAGGAAGGGGATGGTGTGGATGGGTGTAACACCGATGTGACTAGGTACCAATGGTGGTTGACTACCGGGTGTTTGTGTATTCTGTGAAAGAGTACAGAGGTTTGCGACATGGGTCTCTGGTGACGGTGGTGGAATGGCCTGGAATGTAGAGGTCATTGGTGTATCTGAGTAAAGTCCGGGTCCCACAGAAGACACAAAGGAGGTAGTTGCACTAGAAGCGAGTTGTTCAATCATGGGAAGAACATTTTCGGGTGCTGCAGGGGCATTGGGATCATAGTAGGTGAGTTGGTCAATTTTGACCACGCGTCCCTCGTGGGGGAACATCATGGTGCGAAAAACGGATGAGGCGACCGCTTTCATGGCGTACATGTAACTGCGGCCCAGTGAAAGGTTATAATCGAGCTGGGCATTAATGAACTCTATGTCAATGAGCACAGTTTTCCCACCTAATTGGACGGGGACCTTGGGTAGTAAACCTTGAGGCTGAGCTGATCGGCCGTCGTAGGCCCGCAATGCAGTGGTGGATTGCTGGAGAGCAGGGGATCCCAACTTCTGCCAAACAAATGTGGACATGACGCATGTGGAGGCACCCTCGTCGATGATACATCGATGGATGACAAGATTCCGAATAGAAACAGAAACTTGGACTGCTATAGTGGAAGGAAGACGTGATTCGGACTAGTCCAAATCAAAGGTCATTAATTTCGTATCATTTGGGTCAATCGCCCCAATGGCGGAAAGTAAAGTCTTGCGCTGCGTAGGACAGTTTTTCAAGACTTCTAACGGAGAAATGGCTGCGGGAGATTGAGCTAGGTCATCTACGATGTTGTAATTTGACGCAGCCCGTGCATTGGGGTTGTTGTTGATACGGCGGAGTGGGAAACGAGGTGCTTTAGATGCGCCATCGAGTGGAAGAGGTGGTATCCGTAACGTCTGATCGGTGGGATGAGCGTTAGTATCCTTATCGGCGGGGGGGGGCTTCGGAGTTAGGGCCATACTGGTTCCCACGGGTTTGGATATTGACGTCGGCAGTGGACATCATCAATAAGTGGTGAGTGCCTGAATCAAACATGGGTTGATCAGGAGCGGCGTAAGTGATTTGTTGTGGTTGCACGTTGCCCTGTGGGGGGGCTAACGGCTGAGTGTTCACCACTCCTTGTGTTGGAAAAGGGTTTTGTAGCACCAAAGGTTATTGTTGAGGTGGTGGAGGGTTCGGTGGCGGCTGAGGAGCCGCCTGCCCTTGACGATGGGCGTCATCTTTCCATAGTTGTCGAGCTCGCTCCAGATGTGGGCAAGCGTGGGTATAGTGGCCATAGACACCGCAAATAGAACAAGGATGGTTTGTTCGTAAATTATTATTTTTGGCTTGCTTAGGTGGCCGATCAGGATTCTGATGAGTAGGTGCCGCGTTATTGTTTTGCGGAGGATGGGTAGGTTGTGGAGCTTGGTTATGGTTTTGGTTGTTTCCACGGTTACGTCCTCTTCCGCGGTTTGGTTTCCCACCCTGGTTGCATTGGTTATTTTGGTATTGGGGCTGATGTTGTTGTGCGTACACATGCCCTTGAGCGTTGGGGGGATTCTGGGGAGCCGCAGGTGCAGGAGCAGGTTGCGGTGGGTAGTATGCAGGTGGAGCTGGAGGTGCTCCAGCTGCCTGTTGGGGTTGTTGGTACCCCTGAGCTGTTGGAGGTGTGAGATTAGCTGGTGCAGCTGGTTGTGGGTAATGCATCTGCTGTTGTGGGAACTGCATGGGGGTATGTGTGGTAGGTTGAGTATAGTATGTAGGAGGTACATATGCTGATGGCGCTTGCCCATAGCAATGTTGTGGACAAGAGGGTCCATGAATGTGATGGGTCTGGTTTGTTGGAGCATAAGAAGTTGTTGCTCCGGAACTGGATGTAGCCCTGGAGAGGTCTGGGGCGGGCATGGTGCTCACCATGCTGAAAGGTTTAGGTTGCGGGGTGATTTGGCCAATGATGCCATCAGCGGCATGTGATGCCCCCGGTGCGTCACCACGTGAAGAGTCACCTCGTGGGGCGTCAGGTATGATTGTGTATAGATAACCCGACTGGACGTAAATGAGATCAAACTGTTGGGCTTTGAGGATGGCCTCTTCTTTAGACTGGGGTCTTTCAGATGCCACATCCTTTGCAATAAGAGGGAGGAGGGATTTTAGAAACCAATCTAAAAATATACGGTCGTCTAACTTAATTTTGCAGAGGCTTCGGCGTCGACGCCACTCATGAATGTGGTCAGTGATATGGGTGGTCGTGGTTTGTCTGCAAGACAGTAGGATCTCGACTCCCGCATCATAGCGGACAGGTAACTGGAAGAACTGCAGGAAGGTCGAGGCAAGGGAGGTAAAGGTGGCATGCGTCCCATGAGGCTGCTCGATATACCACTTAGCTGCAGAGCCAGTGAAGGTGCACTGTAAAAGTCGGAGGCGGATTGAGTCGTCCACTATGGAGTTGGAGGAACACCATAAATGGAAGGACATGATATGGTTCTGGGGGTCTTCACCTGCCTTGCCCTCAAACTTAGGGATGTCAGAGGGGAGTTTGGTGGGCATGTGAGGCCACGCAGGATCGTGTCTGATGGGGTCATTTGTGAGCCTAGCTAAGTCTGGCAGGTTCAGACTCGCCATGTATGGTAAGCTAGCAGATGTGGTGACTGGAACTGGGACATGCCTATTCATTGTGGTATGATGTAGGGGTCTAGTAGTGCCTAAAGGTATGCTAGGTATGGAGGGTATGTGCCCTCCAATAGGTGTAGTCTGGTATGGGCTAGCGCCTCCAAGTGCAACATGGGTTACACTTGGGTTAGGAATAGCAGTGGGGATTCCTGGGATAGGGTTTGTGGAAACCAGAGGGGGTGTGACCCCTATGTTGGGTATACCCATAATAGGTGGTGGCCCTGTGTTGGGCATTCCTAAATGTGGAGTGTTACCCATGTTGGGCATACCCAGGGGGGTGGTTGTCGCCATGGATGGCACCGCCGCAGAAGGGTCTGTGGATGTCTCACCTATGGTGCTGGTAAACAGTGGATCAAATGGTGTTCCAACCATAATGGTGGTTGGTGGTAACTCTGTGAGGTTTTCAGATTCTACCTCCAAATCAAATGTGAAGTGAGGTGTGTTAGAATCGGATGACTGTCTAGCTGATTGACGATGTGTCGAATCAAGGGATAAGGCTCTGCGTCTGTGACGTGGAGAGGCAAGTGGACTAAACTCTGGGAGTTCGCCCTGTAGACGACGAGAGCGTCTAAAATTCTCAATGGTGAGAATTAAGTTTTTTGTGTAAAAAAATTGTTTTAAGTATCAGGTGGTGATATATCTATAAAAGACTCAAAACCCTAATGCAACCAAGGGTGCAAGAAGGGGAGTGAAAAAGAAGGCTCTCAGGCCAAAAAATCAACCTCAAAAAAGGCACTTATTCTAGCAGCTATGCTACAATAAGTGGAGGAATGCAACAAATGGTCAGAGTACCAACATGCAAATGGCTTCTAGAAAACATAGGTGTAACTAGACCAAAGGTGGGTTGAGTCATGCAAACACCTAACTAAAAGTATTGTGACTCAAACAAACGATATCCTCTGCAAGGTGATGAAATCCAAGTCAGACAATATGAGTGTTGAGACAACGGCTAGATATCCCCCTACCGGGAGGGACACCGGGTAATCAATCCTAAAGACAGGCTACTAGGATACTCCGTTCATGACGTGTCGAGAAAAGGTAAATCTGCCGTTTGGTCCTTTGATCGCAATATCCCAATACAGGGATATCCCGAGAACTGCGAATGGTAGCCCTTCGGTTACTGAATGGATTTCGGTATTCCACTCAGGCTTCCGGAACCACCCTCGCGACTTCAACCCTCCTAGGGGAGAGGCCTTCCCACAAACCGGTTGTGACCGCGCCAAAAAGTACTGAGAGATTTTAGCTTCCTAATTGGACAACTTCTATGTCTCAGATGTAATAACTGAGGGGTGTTATTTGGAACACCTATCCCCCCAATACTACCTAGCTACAAAGTTCTTTTAGTGTTCCCCAAGTGGGGTTAAAAGTGTGTTGGAATTAGGGTACGTTTTAAGGCTTAGTTCAATTAAGTGATCGAGTGAGTGCACGTGAGGTATTGTAAACTGAACTTGAAAAAAGGTAAATGCTTTATAGGAAATTTTCAAAAAACAAAGGAGCTTTTGAAAACAAAAAGCAAATATTTATGACTTTTTCAAATAAATGGAAATTAAATGCTTTTGCAAATATCAACTCAAAAAACAATGGATCCTTTGAATTATGAAAGCAAATAATAGACTTCTTTTAAAGAAATAAATGGATTTCTTCTTTCAAGTAAATTGCTAAGGGCAAGATTTTAAAGAAGTAAACAGGAAAATTTTTAATCTAGATCGCGACTTTTGGCCCGAAACCCGCGATGTGATTTTTTGGCCGCTCGGCTCAATTTTCAAACGACCGAATCTCCCTCTCCCGAACTCCGTTTGAAACGATTTTTTTTTTCAAATTCGGTGTTTTCGATCAAGGAATCCAAATATGCTATTAGATTTAAGAAAGTTTTCATAGAAATTTATCTAATATTGTATTTTAGTGTTATTTATCACTTCAGTTCACCCATTTTGGCTCATATTTTACAGTACTAAGATTCCAACATTGTTTAAAGCCATAGGAACATTTTACTATTTAGAATGCACATGTGAAAGAAGTCTTTTTAAAAAATTTCATCAATTGAAAGAAAGATCTATTTTTGCATTTTATCTAGATTTAAAATTTTTTGCTGTTTGCTTCTTTAATATTTTGCCCATAGCAATTATTGAAAACGAAATCCATTTATTTCGAAAAGAAGTTATATTATTTGCTTTCCTGTTTGAAAGATCCTTTGTTTTTCGAATAGTCCTTGAAAAGCATTTAATTTCCATTTATTGAAAAAGTCATAAAATTTGCTTTTGTTTTCAAAAGATCCTCTGTTTTTTGAATACTTAGCATTTACTTTTTTCAATTTTCAGTTTAAAATACCACATGCACCCAATCAAACACTAATTTTAAATGGAGCCCTAAAAACTTACCCTAATTTCAACCCACTTTTAACCCCACTTGGGGAACACTAAAAGAACTTTATAGCTAGGTAGTATTGAGGGGATAGGTGTTCCAATAACACCCCTCAATTCTTACATCTGAGACATAGTTGTTGTCCTTTAGGGAGCTAAAATATCTTAGTACTTTTTGGCGCGGTCACAACCGGTTTGTGGGAAGGCCTCTCCCCTAGGAGGGTTGAAGTCGCGAGGATGGTTCCGGAAGCCTAAGTGGAATACCGAAATCCATTCAGTAACCGAAGGGCTACCATTCGCAGTTCTCGGGATATCCCTGTATTGGGATATTGCGATCAAAGGACCAAATGGCAGATTTACCTTTTCTCAACGCGTCATGAACGGAGTATCCTAGTAGCCTTTCTTTAGGATTGATTACCCGGTGTCCCTCCCGGTAGGGGGATATCTAGCCGTTGTCTCAACACTCATATTGTCTGACTTGGATTTCATCACCTTGCAGAGGATATCGTTTGTTTGAGTCACAATACTTTTAGTTAGGTGTTTGCATGACTCAACCCACCTTTGGTCTAGTTACACCTATTTTTTCTAGAAGCCATTTGCATGTTGGTACTCTGACCATTTGTTGCATTCCTCCACTTATTGTAGCACAGTTGCTAGAATAAGTGCCTTTTTTGAGGTTGATTTTTTGGCCTGAGAGCCTTCTTTTTCACTCCCCTTCTTGCACCCTTGGTTGCATTAGGGTTTTGAGTCTTTTATAGATATATCACCACCTGATACTTAAAACAAATTTTTTACACAAAAAACTTAATTCTCACCATTGAGAATTTTAGACGCTCTTGTCGTCTACAGGGCGAACTCCCAGAGTTCAGTCTACTTGGCTCACCACGTCACCGACACCGAGCCTTATCCCTTGATTCGACACATCGTCAATCAGCTAGACAGTCATCCGATTCTGACACACCTCACTTCACATTTGATTTAGAGGCAGAATCCGAAAACGCCACAGAGTTATTCCCAACCAACATTATGTCTGGAACACCATTTGATCCACTTTTTACTAGCACCATAGGAGAGACGTCTACTGACCCTTCCACTGCAGTTCCATCCATGGAAACACCTACCCCCCTAGGTATGCCTAATATGGCGGACACTCCACATTTAGGAATGCCCAACACAGGGCCACCTCCTGTTATAGGAATTCCCAACACAGGTCCACCACCTGTTATGGGTATGCCCAACATAGGGGTCACACCGCTTATGGTTTCCACAAACCCTATCCCAGGAATCACCACTACTATTCCTAACCCTGGTGTAACCCATGTTGCACTAGGAAGCGCTGGCCCTTACCAGACCACAGGTATTGGAGGATATATACCTTCAATACCTAGCATACCTTTAGGTGCTACTGGACCCCCACATCATACCACCATGACTAGGAATGTCCCAGTCCCAGTCACTACATCTGCTAGCTTACCGTATATGGCGAGTCTGAACTTGCCAGATTTAGCCAGGCTCACCAATGACCCTATCAGACATGATCCTGCGTGGCCTCACATGCCCACCAAACTCCCCTCCGACATCCCTAAGTTTGAGGGTAAGGCAGGTGAGGACCCCTAGAACCATATCATGTCCTTCCATCTATGGTGTTCCTCCAACTCCATAGTGGACGACTCTGTCCGCCTCCGTCTGTTACATCGCACTTTCACTGGCTCTGCAGCCAAGTGGTATATCGAGTAGCCCCATGGGACGCATGCCACCTTTACCTCCCTTGCCTCGACCTTCCTGCAGTTCTTTCAGTTACCTGTCCGCTATGATGCGGGCGTCGAGATCCTACTGTCTTGTAGACAGAACATGGCCACCCACATCACTGACCACATTCATGAGTGGCGTCGACGCCGAAGCCTCTGCAAAATCAAGTTAGACGACCGTATCTTCCTAGATTGGTTTCTAAAAACCCTTCTCCCTCTCATTGCGAAGGATGTGGCATCCGAAAGACCCCAGTCTGAAGAAGAGGCCATCCTCAAATCCCAACAGTTTGATCTCATTTACGCCCAATCAGGTTATCTGTATACCATTATTCCAGATGCCCCTCGGGGCGAGTCATCCCAACATGATGCGCCGGGGGCATCCCATGTCGCTGATGGCATCATTGGTCGTATGGCCGCACATCCCCAACCCTTTTCCATTACACATCCTAGCCATGGTCCCGACCTTTCGCGGGCTACATCTCATTTTGGAGCAACCAGTTCATATGCTCCCATGGCACATCACCACCATACCCATGGACCTTCATGTCCACCTTAGTGTTTTGGTCATGCACCACCTGCATACGCCCCCCCAGCTGCACCTCAACCATTGTACTATCCAATAGCTCAGGGTTACCAACAACCCCAGCAGGCAACTGGACCACCTCCAGCACCACAGGCTTATTATCCACCACAACCTGCTCCTGCACCTGCGGCGAACCAAAATCCTCCCACTGCTCAAGGGCAAGTGTACACACAGCACAACCAGCCCCAGAACCAAAACAACCGGCGCAACCAAGGTGCGCAATAGAACCATGGTAGAGTTCATAACCACGGTAATAACCAACAACATCAGCAAGGTCCTCCACCTCCCAATCCTCCGCAGAATAACAATGCTGCTCCTTCCAACCGCAATCCAGATCGGAATCCTAAGCAGCCTAGAAATAATAACCTCAGAACAAACCACCCTTGTTCTATCTGTGGGGTCTATGGTCATTACACGCATTCTTGCCCACATTTGGAGCGAGCTCGGCAACTCTGGACCAACGATGCCCATCGTCAAGGGCAAGCGGCTCCTCAGCCGCCACCCAACCCTCCACCACCTCAACATCAACCTTTGGTGCTGCAAAACCCCTTTCCAAACCAGGGTGTAGTGAACACTCAGTTGTTAGCCCCCCCTCAGGGAAACGTGCCACCACAGCAGATCACTTATGCAACCCCTGATCAACCCATGTTCGATTCAGGTACTCACCATTTGTTGATGATGTCGACTGGCGATGCTAACCTCCAAACTCGTTGGAACCAATATGGCTCCACCTCTGAAGCCCCTCCCGCTGACAAGAACACTAACGTTAATCCCACAGATCAAAGGTTACGTATACCTCCAGCTCCACTTGATGGCGCTTCCAAAGCACCTCGCTTCCCACTTCGTCGCATCAACAGTAATCCCAATGCTTGCGCTGCGTCGAATTACAACATTGTTGACGACTTAGCCCAGTCTCCTGCAGCCATGTCTGCTTTAGAAGTTTTGAAAAATTGTCCTTCACAGCACAAGACTTTACTCTCTGCCATTGGCGCCATTGACCCCAATGATTCACAGCTGATCGCATTCGATTCAGACCAGTCCGAACCACATCTGCCTTCCACTATAGCAGTCCAAGTTTCTGTTTCTATTCGGAATCTTGTCATCCATCGATGTATCATCGACGAAGGTGCCTCCACATGTAACGTCCCCTTCTCCATAGAACAACAGGGAAGGAAACATTAACAACATACCGGGCTTATGGCATATTTCATCCCAATAATTTTTGCACATAAATAACTAACATTTAAAACTTCTATATGCAGATTCGATTCAATATAAACACAGCGGAATTAAACAATACATCTGCACACAGTTTCATCATGCATTCAACATATAAACAACAGTCATTAATTAAAATGCTTGCAGGGCATAGAATTAACATCAAGAATACTTATCTCGAATTATAATGGCCCAAACGACTGGCTACGTGAGAGCAACGTTCCACCCAACCATAGATCTCTGTCCAGCCTGTATTCTTTCAGCTGAGAGATCACCCCCGAGCTGGGTTGTGTATCCACTAAGGAGGAACTAATTGGCTCACTCACAGTCAAGGTTTCACTCAAACAGCCATGCTAAGCCAACACACGGTTGGGTTTCTCAAGCATGCAATAGGAGATGGAGGAGGATGCTAGTCCACTGAGCTCAATCCCAGAGCCACATACCCTTCCAACTAGACTCAGCAATCCCATCCTCTATTCATACATCCACAATCGGATTTCTCACAAATCTGTCACAAACAACCCCAAATCCGTCACCCGTTTTCTGAGCTGCAAAAACTGGGTTTTCCCATGGCTTTTGGGGTAGCTATTGCTTCCAACTTCGCCCCAAGGTTCCTACCAATGGATCCCCCATTGGATTTCTCTGTCCAATACCAAATCGGGACGTTTTTGGCTTCCCAAAATGTGGGTTTCCTTCAAGTCGCGATTTCTGGTTTTCTCATTGCTGGGAGCTCCTTTTTGGGTGGAGAAAGATGTCCCATACTTCCACAATGGAATGGGGATAAGGATGGAGCAACCCCCAAGATGTAGAGTGACTTGTGGGACAAGTCAAAAGAGCCCATACCTACCCATACGAATTTCAGGGCTGCCCATACTCCATCAAATTCATGGGATGAAATCTCAACCACTTCCTTACAATTGGCATTAATGTCACCTAAGGAAGTCAATGGGTTCACATAATGACAAATAGCAACCTATGGGTCACTCCCATAGCCCCCTCACCACTCCCTAGTGGATACACGTGGCCCCTTCTCATTCGTTGCCTCCGTAGCCAGCTTTGGTATTTTATTGCATGATGTCTAATTTACATCCTATTACAATTTCCATGGCTTAAGAGCACATGGTATCAAAATATCAAATACTTGCCCTTTAAATAGAATTTGGCTTTCACTAGCGGGGCCTTGGCCTTGAGCTCCACGCTAGGAAAACATACATCACATGTACACATTATTTACATTAAAGGCTAATATATCCCAAGGGTCGAATTGCGGGTATTACATTCCCCTCCCCCTTACAACAACACCGTCCTCGGTGTTCCAAGACTTAGGCAAATATATACAATTTACACATATCCAAAACTTCAAAAACTTTGCAGATCTGCCCTGCATTCTATCATTTACTTTGAACTTTCAGGACCAAGTCCTTTGACCTTCACGAGCTGCTCCTGCTAATTCGGATCCTCCAGCTCATCCACAAGTATGAAAACGTTATGGCTGCTACCTTCTTGAGGTTCTCTTGTTGGGCAATTGCGGAGGCAATGATCCCCTCCACATTTCCAACACTTCACTGGTTGCTTCATCTTTACCTGCTCGATTTCCTTTGAGTCTTTCCACCTGGAGCGTTTCTTAATCGGACGATTGGATGAATGCTTCTTCATTGATCCACTTTTCTCTCCCTTGCTGATTGATTTCATAATGCTTTTTACCTCTTTCTGCAGACGAAGAGTGTCCTGCAAGACCTTGTGGTTCATCTCGTTCTGCTGCTTTTGCATATTGAGCATCTCTCCAAGATTTTCTTGGGTCTCGGCAATTGTTTGAAGAAGACTTCCAGCCAATCCTGATAGCCCTCGGTCTGCTGCCATGGTCAATGGAAACAACTGACCGCACTTTGCTCACTAGCAACACTTGCCTGCACCGGCTGCAACCAATTGATTCAATTTCCACCTGTGAAATTCATCATTACAATTCTCGTTAGGCCAAGCATAACCCGAACATTTAAAAATCAGTCAATGGTTTATCCCCAGTTGACATGGATAGTCCATGCTTTACTCATGAGACTTCCACACTTTTTATGCTTGCCCAACATACACATGAATTCCTTTATGTTCATCCATTCACAATTCATTAATTAGCATTCACAATTCACTTTAATTAAATAAACCCACTTTCACTTTCAATCATGCATGCATTCAACGATTCTCTAATTTTATAAATGCATCAATAAAAGGAAAGGGAGGGAGAGCAGTAAGAGTTTCTCCTCTTAGTCTTGTTCCATTCTAGAACCCACACCACCACTGTGGTTTTCATGCTCCTGTCCTCTTTCACTTCATGTGAATGCTTGACCTGCCCTTCTCGGCTATGACACGTAGTGTCTATGGTCTATTCCAGATCTTTCAACCATGGAGTTCCTCCACTTGGTTGGTCAAACTCTTGGCTGCTAGAAATCACACCGTTCTACTAGCTCCATCTTTCATTACTGCTCATGCTGAGCTCTTCAGGGTGGTTATATGTCCACTCGCATCCTTAAGATGCTTCCATAGTCATTACTTCCAACAATACCTACACTCAAACAATGAATTAATTCGCATGTTTAGTTTATTTTCATAGGAAACCATAACCAAATCATATACACATGTATTTTTATAAGCAAGAAATTACACAATAACCAAATACTTATCTGCACTAGATGTCTGCACTTTATTCCATAGGGTCCTTCTTTGCTTTACAGGCCTTGGAATCGCCTATGGATTTGGGTGTTTGGCCAGCGCGTAGGCTGCCCCTCAACATCTAACAGTCTTGTATGTTTGTCCAGCACGCAGGCTGCCCCACAACATCAAATAACCTCGCATGTTTGGCCAGCACGCAGGCTGCTCCAAATCATCAACAATCTCGCATGTTTGGCCAGCACGCAGGCTGCTCCAAATCATCAATAATCTCGCATGTTTGGCCAGCACGCAGGCTGCTCCAAATCATCAATAATCTCGCTCAACCAGCCGCTTTCTGGATTTACCAAGCAACTTTTAGTTCTTTCAGGGTCCTTGCTTCCTGTATTGACCAAGGTTTCCAACAAAGAAACAATAATGCATCAGCTCACTGTTACAAGCTTTATGCTTGAAACCTTCATTATTTCAAATAATAAATGAATGAAAATGAATACTTATCTGTACTGTGCATTTCCTCTCTGGTCCACAGGGTCCTGCTTTTACTTTATAAACCTTGGGATCCTCCTGCAGACTAAGATGTTTGGCCAGCACGCAGGCTGTTCCAAATCATCAAATAATTAATGCCCTACCAGTACACCTTCACGCCGACTGGGTTTACCAAGCATTTGGTGGTGCCCAACCAGTCCCATACCTGGTTGGCCCTCTCCATTGCCGAGCCAGCACATACGTCTGGGTCATCGACCAATGGAAGGTAACTGCGCCACCGACCATTACAGGTCAAGGCTCCACTACTCTTCCTTAGGCTTGCATTAGCCTTTCACGGTATCACAATCCCTCAATGCGCATAACAATTCTTCACCCACACAAGGGTGGCACTTCTTCTCTTATGTAAGCCGGCGGTTCCATTAAGGAATTCTTTAGGTGACTTTCTTAACTGCAGGCTATCATGGCCTCATGATACCCACTCACCCTACGCAAGGGTTACCACTGCTCATACAGTCTTCTTGAGTACTATTTTCTTCACTTTTCTCTTTCAGGTGCAACACTGAGTTTCATATGTATAATCTGTCAACACAAAATGGATAGCGAGCTCATTAGTATCGCTGCCCTAGAATTGTAAACATATTTCATAACATTCACTATCCAACGTTGAAACACCAGGAATGCGTCCATTCCCTTAAGGCGTAGTCAATATTGGCATCCCTAACATAACTCAGCACCAGAAAGGCGTGCACTCCTTACTGATGTGAACTATGAAGGTCCTAATCATACTTCAAGCAGTCTGTCATGATGGAAATAAAATCAAAACATGCTCTGCATATTAACTCTAATACTTAGATATATATATATATCATTCAGGGTTTATGGAAAACTTATCCATTTTGCCGATGTTATTTCCCTTCTTTAATGAGGAATGGAGGCTCCTTCTCTGAGTTGACAGTCCCTCGGTTTTCCATCCCAATTCCTTTTGATGTTACATATCCTTCATATGTCTTACTGACATAACCTTTACCATCTCACTCATATTGTTTACCAATCATGCAGTGCAAATGAAACATTAATAATGTCTTATGGCATTCCACCTGGAACCCATTTTCAAATCATGGAATCCCTTCCCATGAAGTTTGGCTTCTGCAGGACCTCTCCCATGGTCTTCCTGCAATGTGTCTTCCTGGCACAATTATTGAACAGCCAAACAGTTAGCAACATTTAATCAATACAATTCAAATCCGATTGTTCCATAACCAATCCATGGCACTAATAATTAAATTCAATATGAATTTGCAACTCTGTCTACTACAGAAGTTGGTTTTCTTATCCATGAGGCTATCCTCATATTGTTTGGCTCCTGTAAGTGACACCACTCTACCCGTTATGGTCTTATGCCTGCTTCCATACATGAGCATCCACTTACAGCATGTCCTCCTGACACATTTTCATATAAGCCAAACAGTCATTAGCAATTATTAGTAAAATTTCAAATCCGAAACATTTACAAATCTGATATTTACAACTGTTTTTACTAACAGAACTTAGAGCTCTCAACCATGAGAACCTTCTCATAACCTTTGGCTTCTACATGTGGTAGATACCGGTCTCTACTATGGACTTATCCTCACAGCCATGTGTAAGACCTTCCTACCGGAAACTAAAACTTCAATCAGCCAAACATGTCATGAGTATCTATGCATATTATCATTTCATAGCCACAACAGTCACTGAAGTGATCTCAGAATTATAACACTCAATAATTCAAAACACCTTCAGCTGTTAACATTTGAAATGCAACAAAATATATATATACACTTCTATATATGCGTCATTATCATAATAGAATTTTCAAGACATAGTCACACTATCCATGCATCTTAACTAAATCGTAAATACTCACTATTCCATAGTCATATCATTCATACAATTCTGTCCTTCCACAAAGTATTCTAGCAGCCCCTCAATCATGATTGGGCTCTTCATGCACTTACTATTTTGCATTCACAACAACTCATGAAATGATCCTAGAATTATCATTAATTCATCATTTCATTCATTATTTATTTTGCAATAACATATGCATCATTCCTATGCATTCATACAATGCATCACAAGATTTATAAAATCTCTTAATGCACATCTACTTAATGCTATCTTGCATTGTTTCATGGGTACTATGCATTCAAGCATATTATGATCGAGACATGACTATCTCATATAACTTGTATTACCATAATCAGGATCACCAATCCTCACTTGCCTTGGTTATTAAGCACATAACCAACATACACATGGAATTATATAAATTCATATGAATGCATTGATATTTTTAAACAGTCATAGGGTGTAAGGATCATTTCCTTCACTTACCCACACCTCACCAAGCTTGGTAGGTTAACAGTCCCAATCGGTATTCAATATCATAAGCAAACTAACTCAACATAGCTCAAACATAGTTGAAGGGATCTTACCAAATCCTCTTTCAATATTCATGCAATTTGGCACCAATAATCATTACCTGCATGGTTACCATTAGCATCGCCTGATGTTACCTGATCAGTTGGCCTCTTACCAAGGCTGCTCGGTCCTTTTGCCAACTTTATGATCATATATTTGTTGCACCATCCTTTCTGCATAAGGTTGATGGCTTCATGCAACAACATCCCCAACATGTTTAGCCATGCTCTTTGTTATCTTTGGTCCTACAACCAATACCAACATCAATAGTGACTATCAACCACAATATTCTCTATTAGCGGTTCATTGCATATGCAGACTTCATTCTTTTACCAATATGCAATATCTCATTCATGCACAAGCATTTCCATATGCACTACGACAATGTTTGTTAAGATGTCATCTAGTGCATATACATCTATGTAATCCCTTACATTTTTAACATTTTTATGCCATATGACAATTTCATAATTATAAGTATGATAACAAACAGGGGTTTAAGGAATTATTCCCTTTTCGATCCCTCCTCGTATCATGGAATTTCTCTTCCATATCATGCAATTTGTAGAAATTGCCCACATTGACAACAAAATTTGTTTGTCAAAACAGCTGCTGGCACTCTTCTGCACTAAATAACTATGATATCTGTAGACCTCATTCAAACTCTGGTCATGCATCATTGTTCCCTGCTGGACAAGCTTTCTAATTCCTGTCTTCATGCTCCATTCCGATATTAGGTGCGGAAACTGCATCCCTTCAAAAATGACAACTTTTCACTCCAGTTTTGCACATTTTACACAGTTGCATTTTGGTCCCGAATGCCAACTTCAGCCACCTGTGGAAGAAAATCTATGAGGAATCACAAAAAATTATCTATCGGGCGAAGTTAGTCCATATAACAAGGAACACTCGAAAATTCATGGATCTCAATTCCGATGCACCGTTCATCTTCTATGAATTTCTGGATTTTGCTACTTCTCATTTTTCACATTTTTCCAAAATTCCAAATTTTGGGCCAAAAACGGCTATCTCCCAAACGGTGCATTTCTGGAAAATCTTCGTCTAACGGAAGCTGTCCGTCTTAATGAGAATATGAAATGTCTAGTTCAGTAGAATTTCTGATTCCCACATCTAGGGTCACTTTTACTGTCCACAAGCTTTTCAAAATCCCGAAAAAGTGGCCCGGAACAGTGCTTTTTGGCCTTCTGGATCACCCCGACTCCACATCCCTTGGATTTTGGCTCCAAGATTAGGAACTTAACATTGTGCCTGCTTCACGGCCGCGCCTGATCAATTTCAGCTTAAACCGACCTTCCGTCAATCCTCGGGACTCCGTCCTTCAAAAGTCACTATTATCCATTTTCTGTCAAATCGGAGTGTAATGGGCTACGGGTCTTCACTGGTCTTTTCATGGCCCTCGTCAATGGCCTCCGAGCCCCACAGGAATCATCGCATTCTGAGTCCGGATGCTCCTGCTATCAAAAAATCAAGTTTTTTTTTTTTGTTTTTTTGTTTTTTTTTTTTTTAAATTCGGTTCGGGCGCGCGGGCCGGTTCTCCGAACGCTTCCGCAATGCGGAGCAGTTCGGCGAACGCTTCCGCAATGGCGGAGTGATTCGCTGAACTCTCCCGCACTGCGGAGCCATTCGGCGAATGCTCCCGCAACTGCGGAGCCATTCGGCGAAGGCTTCCGTTGCGGAGCCATTCGGCGAATGCTCCCGCAACTGCGGAGCCATTCGGCGAAGGCTTCCGTTGCGGAGCCATTCGGCGAATGCTCCCGCAATTGCGGAGCCATTCGGCAAAGGCTTCCGCCGTTTCGGAAGACTTTCCCGAAGCCTCCCGCGATTTCGGAGCCCTTCGCGGAATCCTTCCGCCGTTTCGGAAGACTTTCCCGAACTCTTCCGCAGTTGCGGAACCGTTCGCGGAATCCTTCCGCAGTTTCGGAAGACTTTCCCGAACTCTTCCGCAATTTCGGAACCGTTCGCGGAATCCTTCTGCAGTTTCGGAAGACTTTCCCGAACTCCTTCCGAAACAAACTTTAAACAAAATTTTCGAAAACACTTAGAAAAATTTTCTTCTTTTCGGAGCATTTTGCCGAATTTTTCCGCGTTGCGGGACAACTCGCGGAATCCTTCCGCAAATTTCGGAAGAGAATTCCTTCCGAAAATTTCGGAAGGGAATTCCTTCCGCAAATTTCGGGGCGATTTCCCGAATTCCTCCGCGTTGCGGAAAACTTCGCGGAATGCTTCTGCAGTTTCGGGGCAATTCACCGAATGCTTCCGCAGTTTCGGAAGACATTCGGGAATCCTCCCCGAAACAGTCTTAAACGAATTTTTTTCGAAAACACTTAGGAAAATCTGCAAACTTTCTTTCATCTCACATTCAACAATCCAACCAATGGATTTACAATTTAATCTCTGTACACACACACAAAATTCCAAATTCAAAATGCATGTACACACAAAATGCATTTCAGTTCCAAATATAAATGCACACACACAATGACTTGTATTTCTGTGAAGGGCCCAACAGCCGTAGGGTTGAACCTAGAGCTCTGATACCACTCTGTAACGTCCCCTTCTCCATAGAACAACAGGGAAGGAAACATTAACAACATACCGGGCTTATGGCATATTTCGTCCCAATAATTTTTGCACATAAATAACTAACATTTAAAACTTCTATATGCAGATTCGATTCAATATAAACACAGCGGAATTAAACAATACATCTGCACACAGTTTCATCATGCATTCAACATATAAACAACAGTCATTAATTAAAATGCTTGCAGGGCATAGAATTAACATCAAGAATACTTATCTCGAATTATAATGGCCCAAACGACTGGCTACGTGAGAGCAACGTTCCACCCAACCATAGATCTCTGTCCAGCCTGTATTCTTTCAGCTGAGAGATCACCCCCGAGCTGGGTTGTGTATCCACTAAGGAGGAACTAATTGGCTCACTCACAGTCAAGGTTTCACTCAAACAGCCATGCTAAGCCAACACACGGTTGGGTTTCTCAAGCATGAAATAGGAGATGGAGGAGGATGCTAGTCCACTGAGCTCAATCCCAGAGCCACATACCCTTCCAACTAGACTCAGCAATCCCATCCTCTATTCATACATCCACAATCGGATTTCTCACAAATCTGTCACAAACAACCCCAAATCCGTCACCCGTTTTCTGAGCTACAAAAACTGGGTTTTCCCATGGCTTTTGGGGTAGCTATTGCTTCCAAATTCGCCCCAAGGTTCCTACCAATGGATCCCCCATTGGATTTCTCTGTCCAATACCAAATCGGGACATTTTTGGCTTCCCAAAATGTGGGTTTCCTTCAAGTCGCGATTTCTGGTTTTCTCATTGCTGGGAGCTCCTTTTTGGGTGGAGAAAGATGTCCCATACTTCCACAATGGAATGGGGATAAGGATGGAGCAACCCCCAAGATGTAGAGTGACTTGTGGGACAAGTCAAAAGAGCCCATACCTACCCATACGAATTTCAGGGCTGCCCATACTCCATCAAATTCATGGGATGAAATCTCAACCACTTCCTTACAATTGGCATTAATGTCACCTAAGGAATTCAATGGGTTCACATAATGACAAATGGCAACCTATGGGTCATTCCCATAGCCCCCTCACCACTCCCTAGTGGATACACGTGGCCCCTTCTCATTCGTTTCCTCCGTAGCTAGCTTTGGTATTTTATTGCATGATGTCTAATTTACATCCTATTACAATTTCCATGGCTTAAGAGCACATGGTATCAAAATATCAAATACTTGCCCTTTAAATAGAATTCGGCTTTCACTAGCGGGGCCTTGGCCTTGAGCTCCACGCTAGGAAAACATACATCACATGTACACATTATTTACATTAAAGGCTAATATATCCCAAGGGTCGAATTGGGGGTATTACACCACATGCGTCATGTCCACATTTGTTTGGCAGAAAACTGTTGGCCCGGTTTTGCAACCAGGCTCAGTGTTATGGGCACCTGCTAACTAGTAGCAGCAGTTTCAATGTAAAGCAAATAACAATAAATTAATCTAAACTAAACTAATAATGAATCTTATGCAAGAATCTAAGCAAAGAATGTAAACATTTAAAAAACAAGAACAAGAAAATATTAAATAATGAATTTGTATTGAAAAATGGGGGGCAAGCAAGTGCTTGCGATAATACCTTCAATGGTGAAGGTTGATGTTGAGCAACTCCCAAGATGAGTAGCTCCAAGCTCCAAGAGGTCTCCTTCTCCAAGGTTGCTTCAATGGCTAAAATGCTCAAGGGAGATTTCAGCAGCATAAGGATGAGATAATGGATGGATCTGAAATGAGGAGCCCCTACCACCTTTTTATAGGTTTTGGTGGTGGGGAATACCATTTGTGGTTTTGTGGAAACCAATGGTATTGACCAACATGGTTTAGGTACTTTTCCCTCATTTTTCCTTTTTTGAATAAAATTAATATTTTAATTCCCTTTTTAATATTTTTGGGAATTTGGACCCTTTTTTAGGGTTTTTTATGCTTTTCAGGAAAAATAATCTTTTTTAATGGAAAAAGGGGTGTACTAAGGTCTTTTGGTGACCTTTTGTTGGTTTCAGAGGCTCAAATGGTGGAAAAGTGGACAAATGGGTCATGTGAATAAGGGAAAGAGCTAGTGAGCACTTTTTAGGTGTTAACAGATTGCCCCCTGATGTGTGAGGGCAGGAGCTCATCGTATGGCCGATAGACATCATAGTTCATTTGTCTTTTTCTGGGGTTTTAGGGGAGAGAAGAGACCGGTTGGAGACTGGAGCCACGGCCCTTGGAAGCTGCAAAAACAAAACATATTACATGGCCTCAATATGAATGAGGTATAATCTCTGATAATGGACGAGGCGGGCATTCCCATGCTCATATCAAGACATATACATAACAATTAGTCCCAAGAAGGGGGATCTAATACATAAAGAATCTACTGGTATATCATAATGGTCCAGGGGGGACATTATTTTGGGATATACTCTTGATCATAACTGATCTCAATAACTGATACACTGGAATAACTTGTGAACTGCTGAAACTGAAGGTGTCCAACATCTGTAGGGACTCAAAAACTATGAGTCATCTCTGAGAAATAATGTAACTGTATACTCAAGGGAGTATGAAACTGGGGTACATCTGAATACTGTCGCCATGCGCAACCCAGATATCTATAGAAAAAGTGTAACTGGTGTTATCCATAGGAAGACTCTCAAATGTGGAGGAGTCAGGAGGTATCCGAGGTCTTCGACTAATAAGTGAAACGGACGAATACCCTGTGCGAGTCTCAACGATGCGATCAAGGTGTTGAAGTCGAGCATGCGAGAAATAACCATTTGGAGAGGCACTGAAGATTCCTCTCGAAACGATTCGTAGGCACTCATCATAAATGGTGATGAATCCAAGACACAGGGGCCTCTAGGTCTATCCTCTGGAATCAATGTGGTTGTCGTCGACAGAGGGAGACCAGCAACTAACAAGGCAATGATGTTTCCTTGATAGGAGCACGAGGTGTAAAACTGAAGTGTTGTAGTACTGATGGTAGGATTGATATACTTGTGGGAATGGGAAATAACTGGGTCAAAAAATGGGTAGACTCAAACTTCCTTTGTTCAGAGCATGATGACATGGTTGACCTGGCAGCGTAGGGAACTGACTTGTAGGTGTGGGGATCATTGCTTTGACTGAATGGTATATATTGACTCTGGGGGGAGGACGAGCTGATAGGTGCCGTCGAGGGATTATCAAGGTGACATACTGCAGAATACACTGAACAAAGGCGACCAAAAGGGGGAAGCTGCCTAATGAGTAGATGTGATCTGTTGTGGAGCCAAAAGGCACCATTGATTCCTTCTTCGTAGTTTTAATGAGCTCCAAGAAGGGATAAAAGTGTGCTCTGAAATGGTACGGTCCTGTGGATTTTGTGAGCCCAGGACGGCTCATGCTCATGGTTGCTTTCATGTTTAGAGAGTATGAAAACGGTAAGTGGACTCTATTGGTGTTTCTTTTTCGTAAGTTTAGTCTCCAAGGCCCGAAAAAGCATAAAATGATGCGGATGGAGAACTCTTCTAGTCGATGCGACTAGAGTATACCTTTTTCGTAATTAGTCTACAAGGTCCGAAAAATGGGTAAACTTACACCAGGTAGACGCCCTTTTAGATACGTTTAGCGAGCATGAAAGGAAGCAAGATTGCTCGGCGATCTTTTCATTGTTTTAGGAGTCAGAAAAGAGCTTAACAGAAAACTCCCTAAGTGCCTTTTTCGTAAAAGGGGTTGCTCGGTCCGAAAAAGGGATAAATTTATACCGAACAAACATGGATTGATGAGGGCGAGAAAAGGTCTCAAGCATCGTCATCAGTGCGGAAAACTGGATCCGGTGACATAAGGATTGTCGAAAACGAAGAACGGCCGATGTGGCACGCAAACCAAGGCTGACGAGGGGGCATGGAAGAAATGCCCAAAAAATCTAAAGGTGAGAGTGAGAAATGATCTCAAGTATCATCACGAGCGCGAAAAACTGAATCCGGCGATATAAGGCACGTCCAGAACGGAGAACGACCGATGTGGCACGCAAACCGAGGTGATGAGGGGGTATGGAAAAAATGCCCTGACAATCGGGACGTGACAACGAGAAATGATCTAAAGCATCATCACGAGCGCGGAAAATTGAATCCGTTGATATATGGCATGTCCAAAACGGAGAACGGCCGATGTGGCATGCAAACCGAGGTGACGAGGGGGCATGGAAAAAATGCCCTGACAATCGGGATGTGACAGCGAGAAATGATCTCAAGCATCATCACGAGCGCGGAAAATTGAATCCGGTGATATATGACACATCCAAAACGGAGAACGGCCGATGTGGCACGCAAACCGAGGTGACGAGGGGGCATGGAAAATGGTCAAGAAATGGACCCCGTGAAAACGGGAAAAGGAAGGAACCTGCATGAAGTTCTCGCTGTGCTGATTCCAATGGTACCAACGGTTTGAGAAATGGACATCGTATGATACCGTAATGGTTGTTGGAAAATTGGTGGAATTTCTATAAATAGGGCGTGGGGCCCAAATGACTTGTCATTGTTACGTGCGAGTTTGATAGAGCTGTCAGAGGTATTTCTCGATTTCCGGGAGATTTCACCGTTGGTTTTTGATTCAGCGAGTTGTAGGTATCTCTTACCTAGGATCCCTCCAGGTGTAGATATGGAGGACCTGTTACAGACTTTCTGTGTCGATGATGCTGTTTTGCAGAACAGCTCTATTAGTCTGCGATCCCTACGTGAGTGGGATATGCGAGATGTTGGGGCATGTGTACTGCGGATATTGGGTGCTGCTGCACCACATCGTATGTCTGGGGGACAGATGATGATGGTGGACTCCGTTCTTCGGGGGACATATTATGCCTGGGGGCAGATGTTTCTGGCGGGTGTCCGGAGAGATCTGGACAAGGCCGTTCGAGAGGGAGGTGAATTTTGTTATGCTTCATTTTTATGCTGTTTTTTCTTCGAGCGGGTGCCGACCTTGCGGCCACGGGTACCCATTCGTGTTGGTTTCGTGAGTGAGCCTCGTATGATGAGATGGGGGCAGATGATGCCTCGTGGTGGCGGTGGTGTCCGCGGCTTCTTCACAGAGGATTTTTATCAGCAGTGGGAGCAGATGCCTCTGGTTATTGAGGACTACCCTTATGCCGACATGGACTACCGAGGTGACCCAGAGATGCATCGTGCCCCAGGACAGGCCTGGAGTTTAGACGGTATGTTTTGTTTTTTATTTGATATTATATCATATGTTGTTTGATTTATCATTGAGGATTATTGTTGTATAGTATGTGATGGCTTACTTGCTTTGTGCAGATGTGGGTCCAGTGCCACCGCCTGACTACGTGGTTCGTCAGGGGTGGGAGATGGTGGTCGCCCATCCACCTACAGCGGTACCTCCTCCGTGTGGTGGAGGCTTTGCGGCTCGTGGGCGAGGGGTTGGCCCTCGAGATGACGCCATAGAGGGTGTCAGACAGACCTTTGCCAGGATCATAGCTGGACTCCCCGAGGATGGTTGGAGAGACCTGGATCGGGATATTTTGCAGGGTTGTTTTGGTGCGCCACCTGAGTGGCAGTCGCTCCTATTGAGGATAGCGATGTTCGTGGCAGGGCACAGGGATGGTAGACGAGATGATCCGGCAGAGCCGGCTCAGGGGAGGATACGTCTGCGGGACGATCCAGCGGGGCCGGCAGAGCGGAGAGTTTGGGCTCGCCATGACCCGGCGGGGCCAGCGGAGGAGGAGCCGGAGGATCCTAGGGATCCAGATGAGTAGATGATATTGTATCTGCCCCCAAATGCTGATGAGCATATGGGGAAGCATTTTTGTATGACAGATGTATATTTATTTTTTGTATATCGGGTGCTGAGGGCACCTATGACATGTTGACTATTTGGCTTATATATATATGTGGATATATATTTGGATATATTGTCGTGTATGCATGTGGATGCACCTTTGTCTTTTGTATATGCCCGTGGAGGCACATGTTATGTACTTGGATGCAGTATGTTGGTTTATTTATGTATGCCCGTGGAGGCAGATGTTATGCACGTGGATGCATTATTTGGTTATTTGTTTTTATGCCCGTGGAGGCACCTGTTATGCACGTGGATGCATTTTGTTTATGGATATGCCCGTGGAGGCACATGTTATGCACGTGGATGCATTTTGTTTATGGATATGACATGATGTGATTGGTGTGCCAGTCGAGGACATTGTTGGCCATATTATCTGCTACACTATTGAGGTGTCTTGGGACATGTGTGAATGAAATGGATTCAAACTGTCTAACCATTTGTTTAGTGCACAGGAATTTTCTGAAAAGACAGGGATCGCATACCTGGTAATCATTGTTGAGCTGGGAAACTAGGAGCTGTGAGTCCAAGAAAATGTTGAGGTGACGGATGCTCATTTGGAGAGCAGCGGCCAGGAGACCGGTCACGGCATCGTATTCAGCTTGATTATTGGTAGCGACACCTAAACATACTCCGTCAATGTGAATTAACTCATGTGAAGGGGAGTATATTACCCAAGCTGCGGAGGCGAGATTGGGAGACCAACGGCTTGCACCATCAACGAAACCGACATGGCAAAGTGGAAGAGGATCCATCTGTGGTCATGCAGAGAAAAACAAATATTTAGGTTTTTTGAATTTTTGTGAATAAAGAAAGTATGCCTATACTAAAATGGACGATGGTGTCCATCCGATTTTCTATGGGTAAAATCGTTTAAGGTACAACCCGTTGCATGGGTTGTGTAGGGGATTGCCTTCTGAATTGGTCAGAATGTATGCCCCCTACCCGAGGCAGGTGTGTATGATGTAGGGGCCTTGCCACATAGACATGAACTTTCCCTTTCCGGTTTTATCATGAGCTTGATTGTAAGCGAGGACAAGGTCTCCCTCAAAAAAGGTTCTTGGGTAGACGTGTTTGTCGTAACTTAGTTTCGATCGTTGTTTAGCTGCTTCCATGTTTTGAATGGCTGTGCGCCGATCTTCATCGGCCTGCTCTACGAGTAGTAAATGTTGCTCGATCGGGGAAGTGTCTGGTAGGAGTTCAACAGCGATATGTAAGGCTGGGATCTGGCACTCAATAAGGAGGACGAATTCGACACCGTGAACTAAATGGAAAGGGGTAAACCGGTGGCGGTTTTGGTTGAGGTGCGGTAGGCCCATAGTGCCGGGAAAAGCATGTGGTGCCAATTGGATTTGTGCTTGTCTACAGTACGTTGGAGAATGGTCTTTAAAATTTTATTGATCGCTTCGACTTGGCCGTTTCCTTGGGGATAGTAAGCAGAAGAGAAATGGTGTTCAAATTTCAACATGGTTGATAATTCCTTCCAGACAGCATCTTCGAAGTGAGAGCCGTGGTCAGAGACTAGTTGCTTTGGCACTCCGAAACGAGCGATAACATGGTTGAAGAAAAACCGTGTTGCAGTGTCGGCTTTGCAATCATAGGTCGGCATGGCTTCTGCCCACTTGGTGAAATAATCTACAGCCACAACGATGTGTTTGTGACCGCCGGCTGACGTGGGGTTGCAGTCGAGGAAGTCGATGGCCCATTTGCAGAATGGTCCAACAGTGATGACTGGATGAAGGGGGGCGGGGGGGGTTCTTGCTTTGGGGGCAAATAGTTGGCAGTTCTGGCAATGCTTGACTGCGGTGATGTAATCAGTAAACAATGATGGCCAAAAATAATCGGCCCGAATGATTTTCTGGGCGGTGGCCATGCCGGAGAAATGGCCTCCGCAGGCACCGCTATGACAATCATTGAGGACTTGTTCTGCCTCACTATGGGATAGGCAGCGGCGTAAGATGGTATCAACACCGCGTCGGTAAAGTACATCCCCTAATAAGAGGTATCGGGGGGCGTGGTGTCGTATGCGACGGCGTCCATCACGATCGATGTGTGGTCGAAATTTTTGCGTACGCAGGTAAGTCAAAATGTCTCCGTACCAAGGGTCGTCAGACGAAATGATGAAGATCTGCTCGTCAATCAGGTCCGTTTGGATAACGGGTGATGTTGAAGAGGATGGGAGGTCTGTAATGAGGTGAGCAAGCGCGAGGGCTTTAGTGCTTTTGGGAGTTCTGAAAGTGAGGTCATATTCCTGGAGGATAATGACCCATTTAGCAACACGACCTTGTAGGAGTCGCCGGGTTAGGAGATAGACCATAGGGTTGGAGTCGGCCACGACCGTGGTATGACTGAGTAGAATGTAGTGTCGCAATTTTTGTACGGAAAAGACTACAGCTAGGGCTAATCTTTCCTCGTATGGGTAATGCAGAGGCAGGCCAGACAAGGTCTGGCTGACGTAATAAATCACATGCTCTTGGTGGGAGGCATCTTCTTGGACCAAAACTCCGGACACAGCATACTCAGATGCCGAGACATAAAGGGTGAAGTCTTGAGAGAAATCCGGTGGGGATATCAAGGGGGCTTGTGTGAGAGCTTTCTTGAGGGCTTCGAATGCCGTGTCTGCTTGGTCATCCCAAACAAAGGGTATGTGGGTACGAAGTAAGCGTAAGAACCTGTGGACTTTGGTGGCATAATCAGGAACGAAGCGCCTAAGGAAATTGGACCGCCCTTGTAGACTTTGGAGTTGCCGAAGCGTGAGAGGAGGCGGAAGTTCTAAGATGGCTTTGAATTTCATGGGATCGACAGTATTTCCGTCTTGGGAAACAATGAAACCCAACAACCGGCCTGCCGGGACGCAAAAGACATACTTGTGCGGGTTCAAGCGGATTTTATATTTGCGACAACGCAGGAAAACTTGCCGAAGGTCGTTAAGGTGGTCTGATCATTTTCGGGAACGAGCTGTGAGGTCATCAAGGTAGACTCGGAGGATATGCACCAAGTCGTGAAAGCAATAGGTCATGGCCCGCTGGAAAGTGGCACCAACGTTTTTTAGGCCAAATGGCATGACGCGGTAGGCAAAGGTGCCCCATGGGGTGGTGAAGGCAGTCTTGTACTGATCCTCTTTGCGGATGTGAATCTGGTTATATCTGGAAAACCCGTCCATGAAGGATAGGACTTCATGGCCCGCACACTCATCAATGAGTTGGTCAATGAATGGTGTGGGGAAATTGTCTTTTGGACAAGCATGGTTTAAATCACGGAAGTCAGTGCATACTCTAAGGGAGCCTTGCTTTTTGTTGATGGGAACGAGGTTCGACACCCAGGTGGTGTACGGAATAGGATAAATGAATCCTGCTTTGCAAAGTTTCTCGACCTCAGCTTTAACGACGGGGAGTTTGGAAGGATGAATGGGTTGTTGTTTCTAGCGAACAGGGGGTACCTCAAGCCATGTATCAATGTGGTGTTCGATGATGGCGGGTTCGAGACCAGGCATCTCGGTATAGGACCAGGCAAAGACATCAAGGAACTCTTGAAATAGCTTTTTGTACGCCTGAGTTTCTGTTTGAGTGCAAGATGCGCCCAGCGAGATGAGCTCAGGTTTCCCTGGTGTTGTGGAAATGTCTATCTGTATAGTGGGGGAAATGTTTGACATGTTCCCTTCTTCAAAGGCATCCGGTGCTGGGATGGGGTCCTTTAACCAATCGACCTTAGTGGGTATGAAATCTTTCGATTCGACCGATAGATGGTTAGATGCGGTGGATGTAGATGCGTCCGGGAGGAAGTACGAGCGATGATGCATATCATCCCAAGGGTAGTCGGGTGCAGTGAGTGTCTCCAAAATTTGCTCATCAGTATTGAAGTAGTCAGACCATAAATCAAGGGGTTCTGATTTGAAAGTTGTTGAAATCATATATATTGTATTGACTTCTTCCAACGAGGATGATGGCGGGGGGTAGATCTCCTCGATTAGGGTAGGAGATATCTCCAAATCGACATTGTTTAACTCATATAATGCTGCTCTATAGTCAGGGAGATCGGGACAATGGTGAGAGTAGTGGCCGTAAACACTGCATATGGCACAAGGATGGTTGGTGCGCAGTGATTTGTCGCGAGGTTGAGGTGGTGGCTCAAGTCTAACGACTGGGATGCCGGCGTCATCGTCCAACATATTCATATGCTCTTGGAGTGCTGGTAACTGTGGGCATTGATGAGTTGGATGGCGTATCTCATCGCACAACGAGCATTTAGGGGGAGCTCGAAACACCGGTGGGGGTTTAACTGCCTTAGGAGGTGGTATAGCAGTGTATGGTTGTGGACCTCTGCCCCCATTGGGCTTGATAGGAGGAGGAGGTTTCGTCGACGACGAAGGGATTGCGACACCAGGAGGAGGTTGATTTGTGGTAACAATAGGTTGTACCGGTTGGAGGATGACATTTGGTGTCGGCGGTGGAACGGGAGGCGAAATATACCACACGGGTAATCCCAATGTTAACCCGGGTAGACTAAGGGTAGCCATAACCGGGGCGCTTACTACACCCGAAGGAGGAAATAGGAAGGGGATGGTGTGGATGGGTGTAACACCGATGTGACTAGGTACCAATGGTGGTTGACTACCGGGGTGTTTGTGTATTCTGTGAAAGAGTACAGAGGTTTGCGACATGGGTCTCTGGTGACAGTGGTGGAATGGCCTGGAATGTAGAGGTCATTGGTGTATCTGAGTAAAGTCCGGGTCCCACAGAAGACACAAAGGAGGTATTTGCACTAGAAGCGGGTTGTTCAATCATGGGAAGAACATTTTTGGGTGCTGCAGGGGCATTGGGATCATAGTAGGTGAGTTGGTCAATTTTGACCACGCGTCCCTCGTGGGGGAACATCATGGTGCGAAAAATGGATAAGGCGACCGCTTTCATGGCGTACATGTAACTGCGGCCCAGTAAAAGGTTATAATCGAGCTGGGCATTAATGACCTCTATGTCAATGAGCACAGTTTTCCCACCTAATTGGACGGGGACCTTGGGTAGTAAACCTTGAGGCTGAGCTGACCGACCGTCGTAGGCCCGCAATGCAGTGGTGTAATGCTGGAGAGCAGGGGATCCCAACTTCTGCCAAACAAATGTGGACATGACGCATGTGGAGGCACCCTCATCGATGATACATCGATGGATGACAAGATTCCGAATAGAAACAGAAACTTGGACTGCTATAGTGGAAGGCAGACGTGGTTCGGACTGGTCCAAATCAAAGGTCATTAATTTCGTATCATTTGGGTCAATCGCCCCAATGGCGGAAAATAAAGTCTTGCGCTGCGTAGGACAGTTTTTCAAGACTTCTAACGCAGACATGGCTGCGGGAGATTGAGCTAGGTCATCTACGATGTTGTAATTTTACGCATCCCGTGCATTGGGGTTGTTGTTGATACGGCGGAGTGGGAAACGAGGTGCTTTAGATGCGCCATCGAGTGGAAGAGGTGGTATCCGTAACGTCTGATCGGTGGGATGAGCGTTAGTATCCTTATCGGCGGGGGGGCTTCGGAGGTAGGGCCATACTGGTTCCGACGGGTTTGGATATTGACGTCGGCAGTGGACATCATCAATAAGTGGTGAGTGCCTGAATCAAACATGGGTTGATCAGGAGCGGCGTAAGTGATTTGTTGTGGTTGCACGTTTCCCTGTGGGGGGGCTATCGGCTGAGTGTTCACCACTCCTTGTGTTGGAAAAGGGTTTTGTAGCACCAAAGGTTGTTGTTGAGGTGGTGGAGGGTTGGGTGGCGGCTGACGAGCCGCCTGCCCTTGACGATGGGCGTCATCTGTCCATAGTTGTCGAGCTCGCTCCAGATGTGGGCAAGCGTGGGTATAGTGTCCATAGACACCGCAAATAGAACAAGGATGGTTTGTTCGTAAATTAGCATTTTTGGCTTACTTAGGTGGCCGATCAGGATTCTGATGAGCAGGTGCCGCGTTATTGTTTCGCGGAGGATGGGTAGGTTGTGGAGCTTGGTTATGGTTTTGGTTGTTTCCGCGGTTACGTCCTCTTCCGCGGTTTGGTTGCCCACCTTGGTTGCGTTGGTTATTTTGGTATTGGGGATGATGTTGTTGTGCGTACACATGCCCTTGAGCGTTGGGGGGATTCTGGGGAGCCGCAGTTGCGGGAGCAGGTTGTGGTGGGTAGTATGCAGGTGGAGCTGGAGGTGGTCCAGCTGCCTGTTGGGGTTGTTGGTACCCCTGAGCTGTTGGAGGTGTGAGATTAGCTGGTGCAGCTCGTTGTGGGTAATGCATCTGCTGTTGTGGGAACTGCATGGGGGTATGTGTGGTAGGTTGAGTATAGTATATCGGAGGTACATATGCTGATGGCGCTTTCCCATAGCAATGTTGTGGACAAGAGGGTCCATGAATGTGATGGGTCTGGTTTGTTGGAGCATAAGAAGTTGTTGCTCCAGAACTGGATGTAGCCCTGGAGAGGTCTGGGGCGGGCATGGTGCTCACCATGCTGAAAGGTTTAGGTTGCGGGGTGATTTGGCCAATGATGCCATCAGCGGCATGTGATGCCCCCGGTGCGTCACCACGTGAAGAGTCACCTCGTGGGGCGTCAGGTATGATTGTGTATAGATAACCCGACTGGGCGTAAATGAGATCAAAATGTTGGGCTTTGAGGATGGCCTCTTCTTCAGACTGGGGTCTTTCAGATGCCACATCCTTCGCAATAAGAGGGAGGAGGGATTTTAGAAACTAATCTAAAAAGATACGGCCGTCTAACTTAATTTCGCAGAGGCTTCGACGTCGACGCCACTCATGAATGTGGTCAGTGATATGGGTGGCCGTGGTTTGTCTGCAAGACAGTAGGATCTCGACTCCCGCATTATAGCGGACAGGTAACTGGAAGAACTGCAGGAAGGTCGAGGCAAGGGAGGTAAAGGTGGCATGCGTCCCATGAGGCTGCTCGATATACCACTTAGCTGCAGAGCCAGTGAAGGTGCGCTGTAAAAGTCGGAGGTGGATTGAGTCGTCCACTATGGAGTTGGAGGAACACCATAAATGGAAGGACATGATATGGTTCTGGGGGTCTTCACCTGCCTTGCCCTCAAACTTAGGGATGTCAGAGGGGATTTTGGTGGGCATGTGAGGCCACGCAGGATCGTGTCTGATGGGGTCATTTGTGAGCCTAGCTAAGTCTGGCAGGTTCAGACTCGCCATGTATGGTAAGCTAGCAGATGTGGTGACTGGAATTGGGACATGCCTAGTCATTGTGGTATGATGTAGGGTTCCAGTAGCGCCTAAAGGTATGCTAGGTATGGAGGGTATGTGCCCTCCAATAGGTGTAGTCTGGTATGGGCCAGCGCCTCCAAGTGCAACATGGGTTACACTTGGGTTAGGAATAGCAGTGGGGATTCCTTGGATAGGATTTGTGGAAACCAGAGGGGGTGTGACCCCTATGTTGGGTATACCCATAACAGGTGGTGGCCCTGTGTTGGGCATTCCTAAATGTGGAGTGTTACCCATGTTGGGCATACCCAGGGGGGTGGTTGTCACCATGGATGGCACCGTCGCAGAAGGGTCTGTGGATGTCTCACCTATGGTGCTGGTAAACAGTGTATCAAATGGTGTTCCAACCATAATGGTGGTTGGTGGTAACTCTGTGAGGTTTTCAGATTCTACCTCCAAATCAAATGTGAAGTGAGGTGTGTCAGAATCGGATGACTGTCTAGCTGATTGACGATGTGTCGAATCAAGGGATAAGGCTCTGCGTCCATGACGTGGAGAGCCAAGTGGACTAAACTCTGGGAGTTTTCCCTGTAGACGATGAGAGCGTCTAAAATTCTCAATGGTGAGAATTAAGTTTCTGTGTAAAAAAATTGTTTTAAGTATCAGGTGGTGATATATCTATAAAAGACTCAAAACCCTAATGCAACCAAGGGTGCAAGAAGGGGAGTGAAAAAGAAGGCTCTCAGGCCAAAAAATCAACCTCAAAAAAGGCACTTATTCTAGCAGCTGTGCTACAATAAGTGGAGGAATGCAACAAATGGTCAGAGTACCAACATGCAAACGGCTTCTAGAAAAAATAGGTGTAACTAGACCAAAGGTGGGTTGAGTCATGCAAACACCTAACTAAAAGTATTGTGACTCAAACAAACGATATCCTCTGCAAGGTGATGAAATCCAAGTCAAACAATATGAGTGGTGAGACAACAGCTAGATATCTCCCTACCGGGAGGGACACCGGGTAATCAATCCTAAAGACAGGCTACTAGGATACTCCGTTCATGATGCGTCGAGAAAAGGTAAATCTGTCGTTTGGTCCTTTGATCGCAATATCCCAATACAGGGATATCCCGAGAACTGCGAATGGTAGCCCTTCGGTTACTGAATGGATTTCGGTATTCCACTAAGGCTTCCGGAACCATCCTCGCGACTTCAACCCTCCTAGGGGAGAGGCCTTCGCACAAACCGGTTGTGACCGCGCCAAAAAGTACTAAGAGATTTTAGCTTCCTAATTGGACAACTTCTATGTCTCAGATGTAATAACTGAGGGGTGTTATTTGGAACACCTATCCCCCCAATACTACCTAGCTACAAAGTTCTTTCAGTGTTCCCCAAGTGGGGTTAAAAGTGTGTTGGAATTAGGGTACGTTTTAAGGCTTAGTTCAATTAAGTGATCGAGTGAGTGCACGTGAGGTATTGTAAACTGAACTTGAAAAAAGGTAAATGCTTTACAGGAAATTTTCAAAAAACAAAGGAGCTTTTGAAAACAAAAAGCAAATATTTATGACTTTTTCAAATAAATGGAAATTAAATGCTTTTGCAAATATCAACTCAAAAAACAATGGATCCTTTGAATTATGAAAGCAAATAATAGACTTCTTTTAAAGAAATAAATGGATTTTGCACATAGCATGGGGGCAGGTCATTAACCCTGCTCACTTTTTCATATTCGTGATCTCAACCATTTTTGAGGTCACGTGTCACTTGTATATTTCAGTTGATTTGATACACCTAGTATTTTGCCCCCACGGGTCATCATTTCTCCCCAGCGGAGTCGCTAAAAACTGTTGGCCCGGTTTTGCAACCAGGCTTAGTGCTATGGGCACCTGCTAACTAGTAGTAGCAGTTTCAATGTAAAGCAAATAACAATAAAATAAATCTAAACTAAACTAAACTAGCATGTACATTTTGAATTAAAGAACAAGAACAAGAAAGATAAAAAATAATTTTTTGTATTGACAATGGGGCAAGCAAATGCTTGTAAGAACAATACCTCCAAGTGATGAAGGTTGTTTGAATGGCTCCAATGGTGAGCAACTCCAATCTCCAATGGGTCCTTTCTCCAAGGCTTGCTACAATGGCCAAATACTCAAGGGAGATTTTGGCAGCATGAGGATAGGAATATGGATGGATGTGAAATGAGGAGCCCCTACCACCTTTTTATAGGTTTTGGTGGTGGGGAATACCATTTGTGGTTTTGTGGAAACCAATGGTATTGACCAACATGGTTTAGGTACTTTTCCCTCCTTTTTCCTTTTTTGAATAAAATTAATATTTTAATTCCCTTTTTAATATTTTTGGGAATTTGGACCCTTTTTGAGGGTTTTTTATGCTTTTCAGGAAAAATAATATTTTTTAATGGAAAAAGGGGTGTACTAAGGTCTTTTGGTGACCTTTTGTTGGTTTCAGAGGCTCAGATGGTGGAAAAGTGGACAAATGGGTCATGTGAATAAGGGAATAAGCTAGTGAGCACTTTTTAGGTGTTAACAGGGTTGCACCGGTTATAAAATGACATTCGGTGTCGGAGGAGAGGTTGAGGAAGGTAGGTACCACACAGGTAGTCCTAATGTTCCTGGGAGATTAAGTGTAGCCGTGACTGGTGTGCTGATGGTGCCTGAAGGGGGAAATAAAAATGGGATAGTATGAATTGGTGTGGCTCCTACGTAAGTTGGCACTGAGGGTGGTTGCGAGAGTAAAGGGGGTTGTTGGTTTGGTACCTGTGTGTTATGTGAGAGGGTGCACAAATTAGATATCTCGGTTATCTTCAAAGGGGGTTGGATGGACTGGAATGTGGAAGTCATAGGTGATTCTGAGTATAATCCGGGTCTGACTGTGGAGACGAACGATGTAGGTGCATTCTGAACTGGTTGTTCAATCATAGGGAGAACATTTGTAGGTGCAATGGGAGCGTATGGGTTTCGACGCGTTTGGAGATTCATGTCGGATGATGAAATCATAAGGAGATGATGAGTATTTGAATCCATTGGTTGGTTTGTGTGTGCAGCATATGTGATTTGCTATTGTGGTGTTGTGGTTCCTTGAGGAGGATCCAATAGACGAGTGTTCACCACTCCTTGTGTGGGAAAAGGATTCTGTAGCACCGTGGGTTGTGGTTGAGGAGGTGGTGCTGGTTGTGCTGCGTGCCCTTGGCGTTGGGCGTCATCAAACCACAGTTGGTGTGCTCGCCCCAAATGTGGGCAAGTGTGTGTATAATGGCCGTATACCCCGCATATGGAACATGGGTGGTTTGTTTGTAAATTGGGGTTCTTACCCTATTTCGGTGGTCGATCAGGATTTTGGTTGGCGGGGGTAGCATTGTTGTTGTTTGGAGGATAAGTTTGAGCGATTGGAGGTTGTGGTGCAGCAAGGAATACCTGTGGTGGGAAATAAGCCGTTGGGGCTTGTGAGTGAACAAGATCATGTGTGGCCTATTGATGGTAATACGTAGGGGGTGCAACCAGAGGTGGATAGGCTGAAAGTGCATGACCATAACACTGTGGTGGACATGGGGGTCCATGAATGTGGTGGGGGTGGGCCATGGGAGCATACGAAGTTGTAGCTCCAGAGTGAGATGTGGCCCGCAAAAGATCGGGGTCGTTATTATTGCGCATAATGGAAAATGGTTGGTTGTGGGACGCAACTTGTCCAATGATGCCATCGGCGGCGTGGGATGCCCCCGGCGCGTCAATATGGGAGGAATCACCGCGGGGAGCGTCAGGTAAAATGGTATACAGGTAGCCACACTGGGCGTAGATCAGATCAAACTGCTGGGCTTTTAGAATGGCTTCTTCTTTCGATTGGGGTCGTTCAGAAGCTACATCCTTAGCTATGAGGGGTAGGAGTGATTTGAGAAACCAATCCAAAAATATACGGTCGTTCAATTTTATCTTGCAGAGGCTACGACGCTTACGCCACTCATGGATATGGTCGGTGATGTGGGTATCTTTGTTTTTTCTACAAGATAACAGTATTTCAACTCCTGCATCATAGCGTATAGGTAGCTGAAAAAACTGAAGGAAAGTGGAGGCGAGAGATGTAAAAGTATGGTGGGTCCCATGTGGTTGTTCGATGTACCACTTGGCTGCAGAGCCAGTGAGCGTTCATTGCAACAGTCTTAGACGAATGGAGTCATCCACTATGGAGTTAGATGAACACCATAGGTGAAAAGACATTATGTGGTTTTGAGGGTCCTCCCCAGGTTTTCCTTCAAACTTCGGGATGTCCGAGGGAAGCTTTGTGGGCATGGGGGGCCAAGTGGGGTCATGTCTAATAGGATCATTAGTTAGTCTTGCCAAGTCTGGCAAATTCAAACTTGCCAGAAATGGTAGACTGACCGAGGGGTGTGATGTAGTGGCTGGGACATAACTATTCATGGTGGCATGATGTAGTGGTCCAGTAGCCCTTAAGGGTATGCTAGGTATTGAAGGTATGTGTCCTCCAACTGCTGTGGTTTGGTATGGGCCAGCGTTTCCAAGTGCAACATGGGTTACAACGGGGTTAGGAATAGTATTAGGGATTCCTGGGATCTGGGTTGTGGTAATGAGAGGGGGTGTGACCCCTATGTTTGGCATACCCATAATAGGAGGTAGTCCTATGTTGGGCATTCCTAAAGGTGGAGTGTCCCCCATATTAGGCATACCTAGGGGGGTGGTTGTTTCCATGGATGGCACCGCAGTAGAAGGGTTTGTGGATGTATCTCCTATGGTACTGGTAAAAAGTGGGTCGAATTGTGTTTCAGCCATAAGGTTGGTTGGGAATAACGCAGTAGGGTTTTCGGATTCTGCCTCAAAATCAGATGTGAAGTGAGGCGTGTCAGAATCGGATGACTCTCTATTTGACTGACGATGTGTCGAGTCAAGGGATAAGGCTCGACGTCGGTGATGTGGAGAGCCAAGTAGACTGAACTCTGGGAGTTCGCCCTGAAGACGACGAGAGCATCTAAAATTCTCAATGGTGAGAAATAAGTTTTTTGTGTAAAAATCTTCTGTGTAAAATGGTAATGTATAAAAAACTCAAAACCCTAATGCAACCAAGGGTGCAAGAAGGGGAGTGAAAATGAAGGCTCTCAGGACAAAAAATCAACCTCAAAAAAGGCACTTATTATAGCAGCTGTGCTATAATAAGTGGAGGGATGCAAAAAATGGTCAGAATACCAACATGCAAACAGCTTCTAGAAAAAAGAGGTGTAACTAGACCAAAGGTGGATTGTATCATGCAGACACCTAACTAAAAGTATTGTGAATCAACAAACGATATTCTCTGCAAGGTGATGAAATCCAAGTCAGACAATATTGAGTGTTGAATCAACGGCTAGATATCCCCCTACCGGGAGGGACACCGGGTAATCAATCCTAAAGAATGGCAACTAGGATACTCCGTTCATGACACGTCCAGAAAAGGCAAATCTACCGTTTGGTCCTTTTACCGCAATACCCCCATACAGGGATATCCCGAGAACTGCGAATGGTATCCCTTCAGTTATTGAATGGATTTCGGTATTCCACTTAGGCTTCCGGAACCATCCTCGCGACTTCAACCCTCCTAGGGGAGAGGCCTTCAGATAAACTGGTTATGACCGTGCCAAAAAATACTAGGAGATTTTGGTTCCCTAATGGACAACTTCTATGTATCAAATGTAATAACTGAGGGGTGTTATTGGAACACCTATCCCCCCAGTTCTACCTAGCTACAAAGTTCTTTTAAGTGTTCCCCAAGTGGGGTTAAAAGTTGGTTTGAAGTTAGGGTAAATTTTAAGGCTCAGTTTAAATTATGTGTTTGAGTGGGTGCACGTGTGGTATTTTAAACTGAAATTGAAAAAAGTAAATGCTTTGCAGAAAATATTCAAAAAACAAAGGATCTTTTGAAAAAATAAAAAAGCAAATATTATGAATTTTTTCAATAAATGGAAATTAAATGCTTTGCAAAAACTATTCAAAAAACAAAGGATCTTTTGAAATAGGAAAGCAATATTATGACTTCTTTAAGAAATAAATGGATTTCTTTTTAAAATTCTGCTATGGGAAAAATATCAAAGAAGTAAACAGTACAATTTTTTATCTAGATAAAATGCAAATAAATCCTTCTTTCAATTTCTGAAAATTTTTAAAAAGTCTTTTTAAATGTGCATTCTAAATAGAAAAAAGATTAAATGGCTGTAATAATGCAGGAATTTTTGATACTGTAAAATAGCTAAGTGGGCAGAAAATACAGTAAAAAATTAATTTTTTAAACGGATTGGCCGAATGGAAAAAATGGCATCGCGGGTTTTGACAGAACAGCCGCGATGGACCGCACGGGTTTCTGTCGCACAATCGCGATGGGCAGCGCGGGTTTCAGCCGCGAAGCCGCGATGTGCAGTGCGGGATTTCGTCACACAGTCGCGATGTGCAGCGCGAAAAATGTCTGCGAAGCCGCGATGTGCAGCGCGCAAATTGGCCGCGAAGCTGCGGTGAGCCGCGCGAAAAAGAGCCACGCAGTCGCGATGAGCCGCGTGACTGTTGGGAAAAAAGCCGCGAGGTGAAAGCCGTACGCGGACGCCGAAAAACGAACCCGAAAATTGAAAATTTCGGGCTGTAAATGGCAATGAAATGGGCCAAGATCTAGAACAACAATAGATTTGTTATCTAGGGTGGAAGATCTATGAATTAAACTAACTAATATAATCAAAAACTAAGATCTAAAGCAAAAGTGAAATCTAAAAGTTCGAAAGCAGCGGAGTCGCCAAAAACTGTTGGCTTGGTTTTACAACCAAGCTTAGTGCTATGGGCACCTGCTAACTAGTAGCAGCAGTTTCAATATTAAGCAAAAACAATAAACTAAATCTAAATCTAAACTAAAATAGCATGTGCATATCATAATAAACTTTTGAATTAAAAAACAAGAACAAGAAATAGAAAAAATAAATTTGTATTGAAAATGGGGGGCAAGCAAGTGCTTGCAATAATAATACCTCCAAGTGATGAAGATAGTTGAGAAGCTCCAAGGGTGAGCAGCTCCAAACTCCAAAGGGTCCTTTCTCCAAGGTTGCTACAATGGCCAAAAGCTCAAGGGAGATTTTGGCAGCATAAGGATAGGAAGATGGATGGATCTAAAGTGAGGAGCCCCTACCACCTTTTTATAGGTTTTGGTGGTGGGGAATACCATTGTGGTTTTGAGGAAACCAATGGTATTGACCAACATGGTTTGGGTACCTTTTCTCTCCTTTTTCCTTTTTGGAATATTTTTAATATTTTTATTCCCTTTTTAATATTTTGGGAATTTTGGACCATTTTTTAGGGTTTTTTATGCTTTTTTAGGAAAAATACTCATTTTGATTGGAAAAGGGGTGTATTAAGGCCTTTTGGTGACCTTTTGTTGGCTTCAGAGGCTCAGATGGTGGAAAAAGTGGACAAATGGGTCATGTGAATAAGGAAATGAGCTAGTGAGCACTTTTTAGGTGTTAACAGAGTGTCATCAAAGCAAAACTAGAAGTCTTCATCATCATCAGTGGAGTCATCAATACACAAGTAACTACCAATCATTAGTCAAACTGAGTCTAACTGAGTGTGGTATGTGTAACTGGCACATGGAGGCACTAACTGAATGAAGGGGGCTCAGTGGAGGGTGCATGAGGAGCTAACTAGAGTCAGAATGGGTAGTCTAGTCTCACTGGAGGTCTATCGGAGTGATACCGTTTGTTGAGAGTCAGACTATCCTTAAATCAAGGGAAGAACTGAAGTACAATTGAATGGTAGGTGAGAGAGGGCGCATGAGATGCATGCAACTGCATGAAGGGAACACTAAGCACTAGGAGGGATAAAACTGATCGGTGAGAAGCTTTCAGGGCTAACTAATTGAGGGCTAGGTGCTATGACTGATGACTGGGATGCATGCTGCATGCAGAAATGTATGCAAGAATGAAAATGAAAATAATGAAAATACTGGTAGGACTAGGATGGAGTATAGGAATATCATAACAGTTTGAGCTTTGGATGAGAATTATTGCCCCCGCCCCTTGTACAGGGAGTGATAAAAATAGACGTTCAGTGTTAGGGGAGCAATAATTTCCATTTTTATCACCCTATGGCCTTCATTATGGGAGCGATAATTTTGGCTCAACCACTTTCCCATGACTCAAGAAGCAAGATTTGGATGCGATTTTGGGTGGATAAGCCTATCATTTGAGTATCACTCCCTTTTCCATTCTAAGAAATCCTAATCTCTCATGATCCAACATATCCTCTCTTGATCCAATCATTTCTCCAAATAGTTTGGCTTCCCAAACCCTATAAATTGAGCTCACTCTTGGGATTTGATATATGGAAAGAAAGATTGAAGATGCCATCCTTATGCTATCCTAATTATCAAGGGGTTTGGAAGGAGAGCTTGGAGGATATGTTTCTACTAAGCAGGTATATGCTTGTATGTACTTCTTTATGGATTTCCATTCAATATAAACTTGGCCTATTTCTCCCTATTTCATGTCTTTCACGGTGAATGAATGAATGTGTCTATCATTTGATAGTTAGATATTTGTCTATACATTTATGGCTTTGGAGAAGGTATTGTGTCTTGTTTGTGTGGAGATTCATAATCCCAAACCTCAAAGCTAGGAGTTGAATCAACCTACGAGTAGTGAGGACAAGCATTGAAAGTGAGGTAGGTCACTTATTTCTCCTGTCTCTTCCATAACTTGCTTGCTTGTGTATGAAATAGATCTAGGAGGATGTTAGTGTCCACTTTTTTACCTTTGTATTGGATTAGGGAACCATTTTATATCCAAGAGAAGTTCTACCTATCCCCAGGGAGAATTTTCTATCACATAAATTTTTGGATCTCCTTGTAGAGATGTTTTGGGTAGTATTGAAATCATACTTTGGGTCACTAGAACTCTCATTTGACTTGACATAAGGAGATGAGTTGGTCAATTTAGGACAAAACATGATTGATTTGGATTCCAAGTTTTCAAATAATGATCATATGGAAATTTTCCTACATGTCCTTTCTATTTAACCCATTGGAGCATCGACCACAATGGGGGGTATTATACCATCAAATTTGGGTAGTCGGTTATTAATATAATGGGGCAGTGTGATATGCCTAGGGTTCACCTTCGACCCTTTACATTTTGAACAATCGTATATTAATAGAGTTTCATAAAAGAGATCCAGATCATGTTGAAGTACCATTGGTCTAGGATGGTTATGTTAGGATATTCCTATACTCCATCCTAGTCCTACCATCATTTGCATTTTCAGTCTTGCATGCATTTCTGCATGCAGCATGCATGCATGCATCCCAGTCATTAGTCCCAGCACCTAGCCCTCAGTTAGCTAGCCTCGGGAGATTCTCACTGATCAATTTTAGCCCTCCTAGTTCTTAGTGTGCCCTTCATGCAGTTGCATGCATATCATGCGCCCTCTCTCACCTACCATTCATTTGTACTTTAGTTATCTTCAATTCTTTGCTTGATTTAAGACTAGACTGACTCTCAACTGACTGTATCACTCCGATGGACCTCCGATGAGACTAGACTGCCCATTCTGACTCCAATTAGCTCCTCGTGCGCCCTCCATTGAGCCTCCTTCATCCAGTTAGTGCCTCCATGTGCTAGTTACACCTACCACACTCAATTAGACTCAGTTTGACTAATGATTGATAGTTACTTGTGCATTGATGACTCCATTGATGATGATGAAGACTTCTAGTTGTGCTTTGATGACACTCTAGTGATATTTTGATTTCTCCATGAAGGATAATTCGAATTTCCACCTTGGCATTTGAATCCTCATGCATTGTATTATTTATTTTTCCAATTGTGATTAATGAATTAATGTGTGTGAATTTATTTTGCTTCTATCTGAGTTCTACTGTATTATTATTTTGTTGCTCATTTTACTGCATTGACCACTCTTAATATTATTCCTAAATTATTTCATTGTGAGGTACACATAAGCTCTTAGATTTGCTGTGAGGATTTTCACATGGTATCAGAGCATGTTGAGATTTTTGTCTATCTCCATTCCTGAGAGTTTTTTGTAGGTTATTATCAAGATTTTGAGTGCAGTAGTTTCTACACTTTTGCAGTAGTAGCAGTTGCAGACATTTTCTATTGTTTTTGCAGGTCTTTTGAAACAACTTCCATGTTCAATTTGGAAGGAATTACTCCTCTTTCTCCATTCAACTATGATGAATGGAAACCACAGATGATATCACATTTGAAGAGACATGGTCTCTTTGATTATTGTTTTGAAAGAGAGTTCGAATCCTCTGAAGAAGAGAATGACTGGTTAGATGAAGGTGAAAGAGCCATTGCAGCCATGATGCTTGTTATGCCTCGATGCATGGTACACCACTTCCTTGATGTTGAATCTCCAAAAGAGTTATGGGCCCACATGGATGACAGATTTGGAAAATAGAATGAAGGGATTGGTCCAAACCCTTTTGAGAGCAAGACCAGTTATGCATTCGTCCTCCTTGATGATCTCATTGATCATGAATCAATATCAAACATATATCATATTGAAGTTGTCAACAAAGAAGAAGAACTTGCAGATCCTACACTCATGCTCCAAATTCCTTCTATTTCGAATTATGTGCAAGCTCACACTCTAGAAATTGCAGAGGTTCCTAAATCCTCTCTCGCACCAGAGTCTGTTGGTTTGCATCATGATCTCATGAATGTTTCAGAGGTCAAATTAGCCATTCGAGGTAATGCATTCGCTCTCCTTGATCAATCACCTCTTATTTACTATTGTAAGATCATTATTTCATGCTCTCAGAAGGTTATTGAAGATGGTGGCCATTTCCATTCACTTGGGATAATTTCTCATGCATTTACTGGTTTAGATCTCACCTCAAATGGTTCAAAGAAGATCTTAAGCAACCATGATTCAAGTCTTGGATCTGATTTGGATTCCAAGCAATCATTGATATTTGATGGTTCTTTTGGGCATAATCTCACCCATGATGGCTCAAAGGATAAAACAAAAGACTATCTGCATATTCATAGATTTGATCCTACCTCAGCTGATTCGAATCACAGGTTCAAGGATCATCCTCATACTTTTGGATTTGTTCTCATCACATTCGATCTGAAGAGCAAGTACAAGCACATGCTTTTTGAGCATGAACCACTTCTTCCCAAGAAGAAGATACCTCCAGACATATGACCAAGCATCACACCTGCTTGAGTTTGGAGCATTTATTTTTTGTGTCTGCCTTACAATCTATTTTGAGGGGGGGTATTTTTCCCATGAGGTTTTCCCTATTTCCTCGATTTATTGACTGTTATTATTATTCATTGTATTGGGTGACCTTTGGTCTCAGTTACTAGGGCCTAGGATGGATTAAGGGGGGGTGTTAGGATATTCCTATATTCCATCCTAGTCCTACCATCATTTGCATTTTCAGTCTTGCATGCATTTCTGCATGTAGCATGCATTCTACATGCATCCCATCCATCAGTACCAACACCTAGCCCTTAGTTATCTAGCCCTCAGAGCTTCTCACTGATCAGTTTTATCCCTCCTAGTGCTTAGTGCGCCCTTCATGCAATTGCATGCTTCTCATGCGCCCTCTCTCACCTACCATTCAGTTGTAGTTCAGTTATCTTTAGTTCTTTCCTTGATTTAAGGATAGACTGACTCTCAACTAACTGTATCACTCCGATGAACCTTCGATGAGACTAGACTGCCCATTCTGAATCCAGTTAGCTCCTCGTGCGCCCTCCATTGAGCCTCATTCATTCAGTTAGTGCCTCCATGTGCCAGTTACACCTACCACACTCAGTTAGACTCAGTTTGACTGATGATTGACAATTACTTGTGCATTGATGACTCCACTGATGATGATGAAGACTTCTAGTTGTGCTCCGATGACACTCCAGTGATCTTTTGATATCTCCATGAAGGATAATTCGAATTGCCACCTTGGCATTCGAATCCTCATGCATTATATTATTTATTTGTCCATTTGTGATTAATGAATTAGTGTGTGTGAATTTATTTTGCTTCTATCCGAGTTCTACTGTATTATTATTCTATTGCTCATTTTACTGCATTGACCACCCTTAATCTTATTCCTAAATTCTTTCATTATGAGGTATAAATCAGCTCTTAGATCTGCTATGAGGATTTTCACAAATTACTGGATGATGGCATGTTACAATTAGCAGGGTAAAGTGTCCTTCAATTTTATTTACCATCTTCCTATGTTATGTTTCTTTTGACACGACCATTTGGATTGTTGGGAGTCGTGGATCATCATTCACATTTGAACTTGATCTGGAATCAATATCCTGCAAAAGTCAATGCACAATTATTCAAATGCATGTGAAAAGATAACATAAATTCAATTATATCATCAAAATATAAATAAATATGGACTTATTGGTGATAGAAATGGAGAGCTTGAAATTGGAACAATATGGAATGAGCTCCAATTTGAAGAATCGACCATTTTATTTATTGTTTTGTTTTCCTCTACATTTGAGTCAAAAATACAATCAATACATGTCTTCATTCTTAAAAAAAGGGAAACATGCAACATTATACTTTTTTTAAGTAATTGATGCCTTGAAATCAATATTAGTGCATTGGTGTGCCTTAACACAAACAACGCACCGATGCACAAATTCCAGATGTGCATCGAGTGAAACATATACAACCACATCCCCAAATAATTAATTGAAGAAGCTTACACTTCCTATTTTTGTCTTTTTTTTTCTACCATTGTGCTTATGTTAGTATAAAATACCACTGCGCTATTATCTACTAGTGTGCATTTTTATCACCAATGGGCCAAAATATCAAATGAAAAAAGAGCACGAATTTAATTTTAAGACAATAGGCTTATGAATTAAAATAAAACCCTAATCTCTAAATATTTTTTGGCCAAAAGTTTGAGGAGAGACTTATGCAAGAGGGATTCACCATGGAAGAGTTTGTAGAGGTAGTTTTCTTTAAAGAGAAATTTTGTAAGGGATCATTGTAGACACATACAACTCTACATAGAGGACATTTCAAGTATTTTTTCAAGAAAATAGAGGGTATAAGAGTTACTTTCAATGTTGCAAATATTGGGGTTCTCATTGCTTTCCTTTAGTTTTATATTTCTCTTTATATTTCACAATAAGATTTGATTTTTGGAAATGTAAACTTATTGGTATATGGGTATTTTGGTCACTCTTGGACTAAGATCATGATGCGATTCAATTCACAGTTGGCATGTCTGGATTTTCATTGTCATTTTTTTTCAAAAACTCTTTCATGATCCATGACATGCACTGTACATAATAGATGCATTGGTGCATTATCCTTATAAGGCCCACTGCATTTTTTCGTGTTTAAAATTTTCAATAAGTTAATCGATGCACATACGATAGGATACACGCATTGGTGCTTTCATATTTCAAAGAAACACCATTTAAATTATGTTTTTATAAAAAAATGTTAATACATTTAGCGGTGCATATAATACAGACAATGTGCACCCATACGTTATTTCATATAAGGTGCGTTGATGCTGAGTTATGGTATTGTGCACATCGATTGACTCGCATACATTTTTACCTAAAATTATTTACTTAGTGTGTAAAATAATATTTTATAATTTATGTGTTTCATTATGTAGGGAAATATTTATCGATAAAAAATGGTCGATAAAAGATCATGGAATAAAAATCACAACGAAGAAAGCGAGAGAAAGAAATCCGAAATAAATAACAACACAAGTTTTTTGTAATTGTAATATAAAAGTAAAATATTTGAATTATATATGTGTTTAAATAATGTGTGTCATACAAAGAATTTTTTTAAGGAAACTCTATAAGATAATTCATAATCTAAGTGAAAAATAGCAAAAAAAACTTTAAGAAATTATTGAAAAATAGAAGAATTATGTAGACCAAAAGGTGATAAATATGACATTTATGTTTGACTTATTACTAACAATTCTGCTCAACAATAATTGATAACATGTTTCAAACTTTGGATTTCAAATTTGTTGAATGTTGTGCAGGGACAAATGGCAACAGGGAGAATCTTAGGGGCGAAATTTAACCCATCGGATAATTTTTTTCTTTTTTTTAAAAAAAAATATTCACCAATTTCCAATTTCACCTAAATTGATTTGCCCAAATTCCACTAAAATATAAATTTTACTCTAAAAATTGCCAAAATTGTCCACAACTGATATAAAATACTTAAAAATCTTAACCTTTTAGAAAATATCGCCCAACATTTTATGGTTGGAAATTTAAGAAATCGTAACGTTCGCTAAGGTTTCTACACTTTAACAAAATTATGGATACTTACAATTTCCTTGGACAACGAGGAAATGCGACACCTTAAGAAGATAAAAATTAAGAAGAATGTAAATGATTATGAATTAGTTAGTAGTTCAATTGGATTGGTGCTAGAAGTTAATGAGAGGGGGGGGGTTTCTATAAAACTTTGAGGGATATAGTGGAAAGAACACATAGAGATACTTCTCATTTACAATACAAAAATCAATCCAATGACTCTAAGATTCAGGATATAAGCGAACTACATGAAGCATTTATGGAGCAGTGGCCACTAAGACTAGTTAGACTTGTAGTGGAAAAAACATACAATAACAAAAAATAATTGTTTTCTATAATATGTATATACTATTCTAAAAATTTACTTTGTTACTATTTATGCTATGCTTATTTTCATATAAATATTTATCGATATTTTCATCATGGATTTTGTTTCTTGAGAAAGTTGCTAAAATTCCAAAGGAAGAACAATGTGATATCCAAAATATGTGATTAGGGATGTCAAAAAATGTGTACCGTGATATGGTCAGAGAAATGAACATAACAACATCGTGGGGGTGGGGGGGCATCGAACATATGTAACCATTGCTTTATTTTTAATGTGCAAAGAGTTCAATTATCATAGAAATGCTATCTTTCAATTGTTTTGTTGTAGCAGAAAAGAAATAAAATGGCACCCATTCAATGCATAAGACATGACAACAAAGCAAAATAGGGGTTGATTGCAAAGTTTGTGAGTATTTGTGGTTTGCTTCATATTTCATATTTGGTGTGATGTTTATATTTTAATTAATTTTAAATCATACATGGATTTTTTCTATTAGGTTCTAACATATGGAGAAGAGCTATCCAATCATTTGATTGAAAATGGATTAAGTAAGGGTTGTTAGTATATGTTGGGTTACCAAGGGTTTGTTGAACAATTTGTAAGTAGCTATATGTTGTTTTATGTTCCTTATTTTATAATTAGTGGAACAATACAAAAATTTAATTATATCTATTTTTTTCATGGCATATGGAACTCATAGTAAACAAAGTATGGAGTGGATACAATAGAGGATTTCCTGACACACATCATGAGAAGTGGTTCCCAAAATATGTGTGAAGTTGATGATTCAATTACTTAACTGGTACACTTTTTTATTTATGCAGACATGTATTGTATTATCTATAAATGTATATATACACATTATATTTTATTTTTATGCTTGTAGATGGAACATGAAAATGTGGAATGAAATGAAGTCAATCAACAAAAAATTTCAAATAAATCAAGAACAATTTCCCCTAAAGGTGATGAAGAAATGAGTCATTAAATCAACTCGAGTGACTACAACAAATTGAGTGATGAATGATGATCAATACATTAGAATATTGTTCCTGCAAATTGTATATTTTGGAATTTTTATCTATGAAAAAAAAATGTTCTATTTAATGTGGACATATCATCCTAATTGGATGAGGATAAATTATTAGTAATCATAACAAGTCAAAATGAAATTTTGATTAGATGACCTGTAAGTTGTTCCATATTTTGGATTTTTATTTTGTATATAATAAAATGGGTTTCTTATTCTAATGCATTCTCTAATGTCACAAAATGTTACATTATTGATTAAATATAAGAATGATTTACATTTTGACTATGAACAAAAGTGTAATCAACATGCTTATTGAATCAGAATAATTAAAATATAAAGATAATATTATTAAACAAAATTTGTTTTTTTTATGATTAATTCAAATACTAAATATATGAATGATTTATATGGTTACAATGAACATATTTGTGATCAACTCAAATATCCAAACATAATAACTAAAATATAAAATAAATATTATTATAAAAGATATTTGATTCTTAAATCATTAATTAAAAATTTGTAAAAATGAAAAAGAAGAAACTATACTTGCCTATTTGCAGCATGGAAAAATTCACCACTAAATCATACACAATATATTCATTTCAACTAACCAATGCATTGCATTCATTTCCATGAACGGATGCCTACTCAAATTTTATCCACTGATGGTCTTTTACATAATAAATGCACCGATCCTCTATACATATCATAAGCATCGGTGCACTTTTCAAACATAAGCAATAATGCCTTTTCCCAAACTAGGTGCATCGGTGCTTATTTGAAATAATATACGGAGTAGTTAACTTTTAATACAAAATACACACCAATACATATATAATACAACATCAACACCGATGCATTTAAATATAAAAACGTACCGATGCTTTTATAAAATATATGAGGCACGAGTGTGGATATGAATGTTACACACACTGTCACTATTACAATATTGATCCAAAATTAGTTCTAATAAATATTTCATTACACTAATTTGAATTTCTAAACCAAAAACTTCGTCATTTTCTCACAATTCTGTTAAAATTGGCTTAATAATACAAAATACATTTATTAAAGAACTAAATTTGAGAATATAACAATAATAAACATAGACAATAATGAACAAATTGATAATGGATTTAATTCATGTGATCTACATCTCTACATCTTGAGGTCCGCTTCAATCGAGGAATCGATCCATTAAAAATTATGTAAAATACACCAATATGTCATCTTTACATCAAGAAATGGCCTTCAATCTATAATAATAGTTTTTGGTGTTCATCTAGGAAGATAATAACCTAGTCTTATAACCAGCAATAGCTTCTTCCAACCACTAATGAGCACAAACTTGACTATTTTCTCAACACAGACAAAAACAATTCTTTGCATTTTATAATACATCCAAGTGCATGGTGTTGTGGCAAAGTCGTTGGATTCAAGTAAAAATGATTAGGGTTTGAATCCCCTCATATATCCCTCTTTGCATTTATTTAGTGTAAGGTATCCCTTATTTCCAGTGTATCTACAAAACATCATACATACTATTTAGTATAAGATATCAATTATATCTAATGCACCTAAAACACATCATACATATGTGGACTTGCGGATAAGTGCTTATGTTTTGTTGGAGAAGATCAGGGTACAAATCCCCTTCATTCCACCCAAAGTATTCCATTTGGTTGCATTTTTAAAATAAAGTGACACTTCCACGCACCATATAAATATAATATTTAAAATGGCATGTGGTGGATAGATTGGTTGTGCCATTAATTTGGAATAACCATATTATAATATATTGAAACCTTTATGTGTTTTTAAACTTTGATTTACAACCTCCATGTCTTAGTTGAGTGCCACATTGCCATGGAATTTGAATTTTCAATCTTGCCACAAGTTGGTTTTTGATTGGTCCACATGTCAGAAGTTGATTAGTCGACATGTCAACATAGGATTAGTCCATGTGTCAGCACTATTCTTGACTTTCTTCAACTTTCGCCGGCCATAACTTTTTCATACTGTCGTTGGAATATGTAATGATTATGACTAAATGTATTTGGAAGGTAATAATGTCCAATCTTATGTAAAAGAGTTATCCCACATGTAATTTGTATAATTTATATTATTACCTTTTATTATATAAAGAGATGAAATTACATTTATCTCTTGGCATGTAATTACATGTGTTATGTCATGTAATTCCTCTATTACCTCTTGGTATATAAAGAGGTGAAGAGTCATTGTAAATTCAATCAAGAGTTCAAGAATTCACATATGAACAAAAGGATGTGTCATGTAATGTGATTATGGAGCGGGATGTGATGCTCATGCATGGGATCTCTATTGTCAGATTGGAGATTATTGATGATTAAGAATATTTCAACCTTCCCATGGATGTTTCCCCATTTGGGATTTTACCATGTATATATAGTGTTCTCTTGTCTATTTTATTATTATGATAAAAGGCTAGATCAGCTCATGCTAGGCATGTTTTGTATTGTTGTATGACTTTATCATATTCTCAATATTCTAGCATGGTATCAAACCAGGTTGTTTCATTCTACCTTCTTCAGTAAAAATACTAGATTTTGTTTTTTTAAGCAACATTTTCTCATGATTTCATTTGGAATATTCATATTTTGTAGTTTTGGGACCCAATCTACAATTCCCAAGTGGTTTTTTTTCAGATTTGGGATTTATACTACATATTTGATTTTTTCCTTTGAAACCCTAACCCTTGTGGAGAAATGTTTAAGGTAAAATTGGGTGGCGACATTCGGATCATTTTTTAAAACTTTCTGTGCATATTTTAAAGAAACAAATTGAAAAACTAAGTTCCTCTTGCAAAAATACTCAATATAAAAAAAAATTGTCTCATTTGGAGTTTGAACGGTGGAGATATCACTATTTTAAAATTAGTTATTTTCTACTTTTTTTAGTGACGACTGCGTGAACTGCAGAGAAAATATATTTTGACAGAGTACCCATATTTTTGTTTTGTCTACATAAGTGGATGCATAATGGCTTCTCAGCTCTGAAAACAAGTTATGATAAAAATTATAGGAAATATTAACTGAGTTACGGTCATGTTTTTCTGCTTTCAATTTTCTAATACAAAGTTACAAATCTATCTTTTAGCAGTTGTTGTGATTCAATTTTGGTGAGAAAGTTCACTTTTTTTTCATCTCTTATCTTGAAATTCTTATCATGGTATTCTTGATCTCTTTGCATTAGGGTTTTTGGTCTTATCATGTTTACAAAGGTTGTATTTCCCTTGTTTTATTTGTATCTAACCTTCTTGTGTGGAAGATGTTTGACATTTTCAGGGGACATGGATCTCTAGTATGGTAATGGTGACATCAAGAAATGAACCTATGCTTAGGACTTAGTTGCTTGATGGCTATATTTTCATATCTATAAGTGATATCATTGTTTTATTTGATGGATTTCTTTTGCGGAATATTCTAATATGGTCTCACTCTTCTAATAATGATGATGCTTTTCACATGGTATCATATCTTGCTCAGTATGCTCTTACATATTTAGATGTTCATTTTTTTAAATCCAAATTTTTAGTGTTTAATTTAAATAATTTGGACATCTTGTATATGATTTTGGTCATTAGCTTCTTGCGTAGCTTATTTTATCATGCTTTTAGAGGTTCTTCCTATTAATTTGTCACTAACCTACTTGTGTGGTAGATTATTTTTTGACATTTTAGGAGCATGCATCTCTAGCTTTTTCATGATAACAACAAGAAACCATCTAATACTCACTACTCTAACAAGTACTTAATGGATATATTTTTCCATCTATGTGATATCTTATAATAAGTGATCATATTTTCTCTTGCTATTTTCGTGAGTAAAATCAATCTTTGAATCTGTGATATCATGTCTTATATCGTAATGGATTATCTTTTCTTCATAGGGTTTAGTTTCTATGTCATGTATTGCAAAGATTGTATCTAGTTCCTATGTTGATTGTCTCTAACATTACTATATGGAAGCATTGACATTTTCAGGGCATTCATCTCTTACATGTTAACATGAAAACAAGAAATTAACCCATGCTTAATGACTAGTCATTTCATTTTTTATAATTGATATCATGATTTGGTCCTAATTTGTTATATGTTGATCATGTTAAACATTTTGATCTATGATTATATATCATGTCATGTTTATTTCAATCACCTTTTACTCAATATTTATATGGCCTTGAGCAATCTCATATTAGCATTTCATACATCATGTCTTGGGCTTATCGTGTTTATGCTTTACTCTTGGAAGTTCTTTGCGCAGATTAGCTCTCTATGTACTTCACTTCCTGTGTATTTGTGAAGAGTTATGGGGAAGATTGGTTCTGAAAAACCTTCCAATCTTAAGCATATTCTTTGATTATCCCTGTTCATTCAACATTGTTCCTCATTGATCAAATTATCCTTGAAAGCAAAGTGTGATCCTATTTTCTTCTTTATCTCAGATGTTTGAAGTTGTCCTTCAAGGGGAATGTAATGTAATCTCAATCACTATATTCCAAATATAATGTAATGAAGAACCATCTTCTATTGTTAATGTCATGATGATTATTTGCACGATATCATATTCGATGGTAGACCATTGGGGTCTTGTATTCATGATGAGGTATATTGCAAAGTTTTATTGCATATTTCAACTATCAGTTGATTTCCAGTTGTGATGATTGTTGTGGTGTTCTAGGAATTTTTCAGTTGGATCTAGTAGCCACTATGGATTCTCCTTTGGATCTAGGCAATTTGGTGTTGGATCTCTTGCCAAATGTTCTAGTTAATTTGTTGTTGGATCTAGTAGCCTCTAAGGCTTCTCTTTAGATGCAGGCATTCTGCAGTTGGATCTTGTTGCCACATGTTCTGATGTATTGTCCATACATTGTTGTAGTAGAGTTCATCATACAAATTGGTTTAGTTGCAATTTCATGGTTCAGTGATAAGTGTTTGTTATCTTCATCTACTCCATGATGTGAAGTGTGTTTTTATTCACATCTTATGGACATTATGGAAGTTTTCATGAAGGGAGATGATATGTAATGCCACCTTCCTCCATTTTTTCTATTATATCTCCTAGTCATCATTAAGGGGGGGTGTTGGAATAAGTAATGATGACTGAATGTATTTGGTAGGTGATAATGTCCAATATTATGCAAAAATGTTATCCCACATGTAATTTGTATAATTTACTCTTATTTCCCTTTATTATTTAAAGAGATGAAGATACATTTATCTCACATGTGTTATGAGATGTAATTCCTCTATTACCTCTTATTATATAATGAGGTCAGGAGTCATTGTAAATTCAAGCAATAATTCAAGAATTCACATATGAACATAAGGATGTCTCATGTAATGTGATTATGGATTCGGATGTCATGGTCATGTGTGGGATTTCTATTGTAAGATTGGAGATTATTGTTGATTAAGAAGATTACAACATTCTTGTGGATGTTTCCCCATTTGGGGTTTTACCACGAATATATGGTATTCTCTTTTCTATTATCTTATCTCCATTTTATTCATGTTCAAATTATTTATTACTTATTATGATATAAAGCTATATCAGCTCATGCTATGCATGTTTTGTATTGTTGTATGACTTTATGATATTCTCAATATTCTAATAACTGTGACCATTTGACCCTATTCAAATTGTGTTGGAAATCTCTCAAGGAGCTCTTCGACTTGAAGAAATTTTCAACATAATTTGAGAACATTTGATTGCATTAGTTGTGGATATACTCATAGATAAAATATAATATAAGCACCAATATGTCTACATTAACATATATGCACTGGTGCATTGATAATGAATGTACACATCAGTGCATATATACAAAAGTGAATTGGTTCTCTTACAATATAATATCATCACCAGTATGTCTTCATTATAATATATGCATCAGTGCATTGACAATGAATGTACTCACTGGTGAGGGGTGGAAAGAGTTGGGGGTGTTTTATGGCCTTGAAGAATCACAAGAAATAAAGTATGCTTGGTGTCTTTGAATCACAATGAACAATCAAGCAGAAGTGTTAGCCTTATGGTTGGGGATCGAGCTCACCTTGAGGAAAGGGTTTCAAATTATTTCCATCATTGGATATTCATAGATGATAATGTGGAGTATAATCTCTAAAACCCTCCAAAAGACCCATATCTTAACAGAATTATCTCTAGAATAATTCTAAGCTGTAAAAAATTTGACAATTTGAGTGCTCATCATGTTTTAAGAAAACATAACAAGGTGGATGATGAGAAATCCAACCTTTCATGCTCATTAGAACTAGGTTCAAGCAAAATTGGGGGTCACTTCATATAATACACATCGACTTACATTCATGACATATGATGAAATGGTAGGTGATAAAGTTTTGCATTATCATGATGCAAAGTGGCATGAGCTCAACGTACTTCACCTTGATGAATCGCAGTACAAGGTTGTTAATGCATCTCAGGACATTATGAAAAAGTCTCATCATCCCTATTAGGAAGCATGTGGGAATCGAAGTGAAATGGAGGAGAGGAAGGTTGGAGGATTACCCATTATGGCTGTTGAATTGCAAAAAGGGAGAAGTAGAGGAAAGCATCCACAAAACATATGGATTCGACTATATTACAGGGGCATATTTGTTGATGTTTGGAATAGAGCTGGAGTCATGGCATGATTCAACTCCAATTCCATGTTATCATCGATGCAACATGAAAAGAGAATAATGGATCTGGAAGAGAAAACTGGGTATCTTCCGAGCAATTTGATGAGATGGAAGCGGGATATGGAGCAACATAAAGAGAAGGAAATTTGCAGGGAAGATCAGAGGAATGAAGAGGCATATGGAAAGCTTGAGAGAGAAAACTTGAAAATTGCTTTGATGTAGGTGGAAACCAAATTCCTGTGTGGTCGTGGTCGGGAGTGGGGGGAATTGAATAAAAAACTACAGGAAGCAATTCTCCAGCTGCGGAGAGAGGTCATGCGCAGGTTTAAAAAAGTGGAGCACCATGCAAATTCCTCTATGGTCTCTCCAAAGAAATCATAGGGACCATAAAGGGATGAGCCTTCATTAAAAAAAATGGCATACCATCAGTGGCATCCTCAATTGAAAGAAATTCAATCAATTGCTCCATGTCAGCATGCAAGATCTCTAATCTCCAGACCACCGAGTTATTCGAACTACCATTTTTTTTTATGTATTTATGTGTTTTAATTTTTTTTTTAGCCTTAGTTTTATTAGAATATATACTTGTAAGCTAGCAAAAGATAGAAGCAGCATCAGGATTAGATGGATTAAATCTAGAGATGCTATCCATTTTGAAATAGAAAAAACAAAATCCGTGTCCTCCTTTTTGTATCTACATTGCTATACAGTTCAACCGCAACCTATTTTTATATAAATGTCTTGGTTTCGGTTTAAAAACAATGTACACACTAGTGAGTATATAAAACATGCACTGGAGCTATTACAACATAATATAAGTAGTGGATATATATGTGGGTCTGTGTGTGCGTGTGTGTGTGTTGAAACCTTCAACCACTCATATTTTTTAGTTATGGTGAATATCCGTTATAACCTCCACCAAAACCTCTGCTGCTAGAAATGGAGGTTGTAGCAGAGGTTTTTTTTATTTTTTTGCCAATCCTGTAACACTAAAACCTACTCTATAACCTTCGCTACAGTGTGTTTTCCTTGCACTGCATGATTTAAATGTGCACTTGTAGATGCCAAGTAATTAACATCCCCTCCTTTCTCCACAGAGGTTTTAATTTTTTTGGAAGGGACATCATTAGATCCCTTAATTTTAGTAAGATTATTATATTTTCAATCTTTCTTATAATGCCAACTTTTACCACATTTCTATCATTCCTTATAGACTGTCCTAGAGATTTAGATCTACCTCAAGATTTAGATTCCCAACCTGAATTAATTTTTTCTATCTTGGGGGTGTCCTCTTATAGATAAAACATCCTTGGCCATACCCCCATATATTTCTCCTCATTTCCTATGATAACAAGGATGCAAATACATTCTCAAACTTTAATGTGGATCAAATGGTATTACTAATTGTTGCAACTAGAATATCCCAAAATATGGAAAACAACCTAAGAAGGTACACTTATCTTCTTCCTTCATCTTAATATCAATAGAGACAAGTTGACTTATCTGAGTATAAAGGAGTTTAGATGCTCCATCATAGACTTGACATCATCCATCCTAAGATGATACAACTTCTTCCATAGAAACAACATGTTTACCAAGGACTTTGACTTATACAAGTTCCCTAACTTATCCCGCAACTTCTTTACACTATCTTCTATAGAGACATTCAACAACACCAAATTTGAGAAGCAAAGTTGAATCATACTTATTGTCTTTATTTCCATCTTATCCCATCATTCTCTCAAAATACCAATAGGTTTTGTACTTAAATCCACAGTAACCCATTATTCTCTATCTACAGGAAGATCTTCCACAAGAAGATATTCCATATTTAGATTCTACAACTTGAAGATATGGTTGTTAAAATTATCTACTTCTATTCTTGATTTTCTCACAATTTTTCTTTACATAAGATTCAATGTGCAAATCTCCCACTCAAGAATAGGTTCATCACAGAATGAAGATACCCTTTCTCTTCATGAAATGAGCTAAACCCTAGATAGCAACAAAAAAATCTCCTTGAATCCAATAAACTCACTTTGAAACTAAATGAAGACATTGAGAAGCATATGCAAGAAAATAAATGCTAACAAAATCTAAAGCATGAGAATAAAAAATGGCACATTCACACAATATACATAAGATTTACCTTGGAAACAAAGGAGTTTCCTTGAAGCCAATAACCTCACTTTGAAACCAAATGAAGAGATTGAAAAAAATTATGCAAGAAAATAAATGCTAACATAATCTAAAACATAATAATAACAAGGGCACATTCGACAATGTATACACAAAATTTATCATGGAAACACTTAACTAGGAAAATCATCCTAAGAATGAGTCATGCCTCCCTTTATCCCATTGTATTAAATTAACCATTCACAATACAATACTTAGGTAAATATTCCACAGCATGCAAAACCCTAATACATTAACTTGGATTATATTACAATGCTAATCCCTTAACCAAAATTAGATTACAATGGACAAAAAAACTGTTAGCCAAAAACCATAAAAGAACTAAAATTAGACTCAAAAATTACTTTTGGGTGGCCCACTGGTCCCACACACCCCCCCAACTGAGTAATGATCACACCCCTAAACACCTTTTGTGCTAGGATGAAAATAATTCTACCTACAAAGAATACAACACATGTCCAACATAGCCATCTAATTTTATAACAACCTCCCCTTCTATTCTCGAAATTAGGTGATATAGGAAGTCATAGTTTCCATTAATCCAAAATTATGATTGTTTTTTTACAACATGGTTTGATTTAGAATAGGGTGAAACCCTTAGGGACAGTGTTACATTATACACAAAACTTGTATCATAATATAACTTTTCTCATGCCTAAAATTTATGTTGGATCTTTATCAGGTTTGTAACCGAAAAGATGACTATTTCTACAATACTAGCTTACTCATTTATTGAAACCGTTGATCCTATGGTCTAGCAATTTATTAATTTCCAAGATCTTCAATACATCAAGTTGATTTAGTTTTTAACTATAAATTACTTAATTATTCGGCAAGGATGCTTTAATTGATATGTGATTCCCCCAAGGTGCATTGCTTTATGGAAAGCATATATTAGCAAATGATCATACCATTATCATGAATTTTGTTTGTATTTATTAATTTTCTGTATCATATTTCATGTTGAATTGTTATTAAATAGTTCACAATGGTCAAGGCAGCGACGTCGGATGTTATTTCCACTTTCTAACCCTTTTTTTCATTAATAATCGACACCATATAACTTGTTATAAAGTTTTGTATACATGTGACATTAACTTACTAAGTTAAGAGCTAATTTAATATTGAGGAATTGTGGGAGTTAGCTAATCTTGCAACAAAATCACCATTTTTTAGCCACAAATATAATAAGAATCCAGAATAATATGCTTGCCTCTGAGTTATACCGATTCCATAAGTCATTTTACTCCTTTGGTCAATCCAAAAAATGCCTCAGTCATTATCACATTATGTTTTGTTCCCTATCTTGTTGAGTTAATGCTTCCAAGTCATTTGGCGTGCCAGCCAATGTTCAATGGAAGTTAGCTTGGGTCAGCCTTTCTGCACTCCTACCAATATTCATCCTTGTGTCAGCTTGATCTCATTTGATCTACCACTGTGCATCACTTTCATGTATCGGTTTCATGTCGATACTGTGGGATACCTCATGGCCATTCTTCAACAAGTCTATTCTTGTTGACTTCAACACATCATCTAGCAATTAGACTTAGAAACTAATTAGTACCTTGGGACCTCCATGCGTCAATGGTAGGTTTCCTCATTTTCGACTAGTAGGTTTACATCATTGGCCTCTAATCGAATGGTTCCATGAGTGTTTTACTTTGGCTCATTTATTTGCATTTTTTGGAATGTACTAGGTTACCTTGAGAGTCATTGTCATTATTGGTGATTTCCCTCACAGTTGTTAACGGTTTACATCAATGACCGGCAATCAAGTGGTTTCTACCATGTTTGACTTCAATACATCTATTCGCATGGTTTCTACTATTTCGGGATTGAGACAAAGACCCTATGGGCCTTTCCTAAGTACTTTACCTAGGTTGTGATGGATATTTTTTTAGTAGGTTCATGTATGTACATCATGTGGGTACCCTTACTACTATGTATACTATCACACAACTCCACTTCGTATTGGTCTGTGTCTATGTCATTATCTTAACATGGATCCACTTTGTTTTATTTTGTGGTCATGATATATTCGATTCATGAAGATGTGGATCCACGTTGTATGTTTGGTGTCATATCCTAGGACAATACCTTCATGGATATTCAATGTGTTGGTCGGAAACAATGCTTTGAGTTAGTTTATTTTGAGTATGGATATGACTACCTCAGGGATGATATTTATATTTTTTTGATCTTGGTTTGCAACATCCATCGATAAGCCTTTTCCAGTACCCTTTGTACCTATATCTTGATAAAGTGTTTTAGCCATCAGATCCCTTAAGGGTGCACATGTTACATCTCAAAATGCCACCCTCATGTGTCATTATTGGTTTACATGCTTCATCATCATGAGAAACATGATTTTTATGCTTCCTAGGTGTGTTAGGACCCTTCATCAAGTGGTTAGTTCACTTCGTATCCAATATTGGGAGAGAATCCTATCATTTGGGGGTCAAAACCCACCTTCCTAAACCCTAGTTTGAGCTTTGTATGATAATTATTTCCCCCTCCCCTTGTACAGGGAGTGATAAAAATAGACATCCGGTGTTAGCAGAGAGATAATTTCCCTTTTTATCACCCTATGGCCTTCATTAGGGGAGCGATAATTTTGGCCCAACCACTTGCCCATGAATCAAGAAGCAAGATTTGGATGATATTTTGGGTGGATAATCCTATCATTTGAGTATCAATCCCTTTTCCATTCTAAGCAAGCCTAATCTCCCATGATCCAACATATCCTCTCTTGATCCAATCCTTTCTTCAAGTAGTTTGGCTTCCCAAACCCTATAAATTGAGCTCACTCTTTGGATTTGAGACATGGAAAGAAAGCTTGAAGATGCCATCCTTATTATAGCCTGATTCTCAAGGGGTCTGGAAGGAGAGCTTGGAGGAGATGTTGCTACTAAGTCAAGTATATTCTTGTATGTACTTCTTTATGGATTTCCATTCAATATAAACTTGGCCTATTTGTCCCTATTTCATGTCTTTCATGGTGAATAAATGAATGTGTCTATCATTTGATAGTTAGACCTTTGTCTATACATTTGTGGCTTTGGAGAAGGTATTGTCTCCTATTTGTGTGCATATTCATAAGCCCAAACCTCAAAGATAGGAGTCAAATCAACCTAGTAGTAGCGAGGACAAGCATCGAAAGTGAGGTAGGTCACCTATTTCTCTTGTCTATTCCGTAACTTGCTTGCTTGTGTATGAACTAGATATAGGAGGATGTTAGTCTCCACTTGTTTACCTTTGTCTTGGATTAGGGAACGATTTTATATCCAAGAGAAGTTCTACATATCCGCAAGGAGAATTTTCTACCACGTAACTTTTTGGATCTCCTTGTAGAGATGTTTTGGGTAGTATTGAAATCATACTTTGGATCACTAGAAATCTCAGTTGACATGAAAAAGGGAGATGGGTTAGTCAATTTAGGACAAAACATGGTTGATTTCGCTTCCAAGTTTTCAAAGAATGAGCATATGGAATTTTTCCTACATGTCTTTTCTATTTCAGCCATTGGATCATTGACCATAGTGGGGGGCATTATACCATCAAATTTGGGTAGTAGGTTATTAATATAATGGGGCAGTGTGACACGCCTAGGGTTCAACTTCGACCCTTTAAATTTTGAACAATCGTATATTACTAGAGTTTCATAAAAGAGATCCAGTTCATGTGGAAGTACCATTGGTCCAAGATGTTTATTGGATGATGGCATGTTACAATTAGCGGGGTAAAGTGTCCTTCAATTTTATCTACCATCTTTTTATGGTATGTTTCTTTTGATACGACCGTTTGGATTTTTGGGATTCGTGGAATATCATTTGCATTTGAACTTGATCCGTAATCAAGATCATACAAAATTCAATGCACAATTATTCAAATGCATGTGAAAAGATAACATAAATTCAATTATATCATCAAATATAAATAAATATGGAATTACTAGTGATAGAAATGGAGAGCTTGAACTTGGAACGATATGGAATGAGATTCAATTTAAAGAATCAACCATTTTATTTATTGCTCTTTTTTCCCATGCATTTGAGTCAAAAATACAATCAATACATGCCTTCATTCTTAAAAAGATGAAACATGCAACATTCTACTTTTTTTAAGTAATTGATGCCCTGAAATCAGTATTAGTGCATCAATGTGCCTGAACACAAACAACGCACCAATGCACTAAGTCTATATGTGCACCGAATGAAACCTCTACAACCACCTCCATAACTAATTAATTGAGGAAGCTTACACTTCCTCTTTTTGTCTTTTTTTGTTATCAGTGTGCTTATGTCAGTATAAAACATCGTTGCGCTATTATCTACTTAGCGCAAGGTTATCCCAAACAAAAAGATTGTGAAACTTTATATTTTATTTGTTGTCCTACTATTTATATGGTGCATTTATATGAGTATAGCACACAAGTGTGCTATTATCTTAGTAGCACACCAAAATCCCTATTTAAGAAAAAACAAAATATGTGCATTTTTATCACCAATGGGCCGAAATATCAAATGAAAAAAGAGCAGGAATTTAATTTTAAGACAATGAGCTTATAAATAAAATAAAACCCTAATCTATAAATAACTTATGGCCAAAATTTTGAGGAGAGACTTATGCAAGAGGGATTCACCGATGGAAGAGTTTGTAGAAGCAGTTTTCTTTGAAGAGAGGTTTTGTAAGGGATCATTGTGGACACATACAACTCTACATAGAGGACATTTCAAGTATTTTTTCCCTAAAAATATTCAAAAAATGGATTTAATTTTATATTTTTTTCAAGAAAATAGAGGATATAAGAGTTACTTTCAATGTTGCAAACCCTGGGGTTCTCATTCCTTTCCTTTTGTTTTATATTTCTCTTTCTATTTCACAATAAGATTTGAATGTTGGAAATGTAAACTCATTGGTTATATATATTAGTATATGGGGATTTGGGTCACTCTTGGACTAAGATCATGATGCGATTCAATTCAAAGTTGGCATGTTTGGATTGTCATTGTCAATTTTTTTCAAAAACTCTTTCATGGTCCATGACGTTCATTATACATAATAGATACATTGGTGCATTATCCTTATAAGGCGCACCACATTTTTTCATGTTTACAATTTTAAATAAGTTAATCGATGCACATACTATAGGATACACGCAATGGTGCTTTTATATTTCAAAGACACACCATTTAAATTATGTTTTTATAAAAAAAATTGTTAATAGCTTTAGCGGTGCTTATAATACAAACAATGTGCACCGGTACGTTATTTCATATAAGGCGAGTTGATGCTGAGTTTTTTTACTTTGCACATCAATTGACTCGCATACACTCACCTAAAATTATTTACTTAGTGTGTAAAAAATATTTTATAATTTATGTGTTTCATTATGTAGGGCAATATTTATCGATAAAAAATGGTTGATAAAAGATCATGGAGTAAAAATCACGATGAAGAAAGTGAGGGAAAGACATCTGAAATAAATAACAAGTCAAGTTTTTTGTAATTTTAATATGAAAGTAATATATTTGAATTATCTGTATGTTTAAATAATGTGTATTGGTTTATGTGTGTCATACAAAGATTTTTTTTAAGGAAACTCTATAAGATTATTCATAATCTAAGTGAAAAAGAGCAAAACAATTTAAGAAATTGTTGAAAAATAGAGGAATTATGTAGACCAAAAGGTGATAAATATGACATTTTTGTTTGACTTATTACTAACAATTCTTCTCAACAATAATTGCTAACATATTTCAAACTTTGGATTTCAAATTTGTTGAATGTTGTGTGGGGATAGACGGCAACGGAAAAAATATTAGGGGCGAAATTTAGCCCATTGGATAATTTTTTCCAAAAACACATTCACCAATTTCCAATTTTACCTAAATTGATTTTCCCAACTTCCATTGGAACAAAAATGTTACTCTAAAAATTGCCAAAGTTGTCCACGAATGATATAAAATCCTTAAAAAATTTAACCTTTTTAGAAAATATCGCCCAACTTTTTATGGTTGGAAATTTAAGATTCGTAACATTCACTAAGGTTTCTAGACTTTAGGAAAATTATGGATACTTAAAATTTTCCCCGGACAACGAGGAAATAGGACACCTTAAGAAGATAAAAATTAAGAAGAATGTAAATGATTATGAATTATTCAGTAGTTCAATTCGATTGGCGCTAGAAGTTAATGAGAGGGGGGAAAAGTTCTATAAAACTTTGAGGGATATAGTGGAAAGAACATATAGACATACTTCTCATTTACAATACAAAAATCAATCCAATGACTATAAGATTCATGATATAAGCAAACTACATGAAGCATTTATGGAGTGGAGGCCACTAAGACCAGTTAGACTTGTAGTGGAAAAAACATACAATAACAAAAAATAATTGTTTAAAAAGTAATATTGCTAAAAATGTTTTTCTATAATATGTATATACTATTCTAAAAATTTACTTTGTTACTATTTATGCTATGCGTATTTTCATATAAATATTTATCGATATTTTCATCGCGGCTTTTGTTTCTTGAGAAAGTTGCTAAAATTTCAAAGGAAGAATGACATGATATCCAAAATATGTCATTAGGGATGTCAAAAAATGTGTACCATGAGATGGTTAGAGAAATGAACCTAACAACATTGTAGGGGAGGAGCCATCCCAACAACAACGTGCATCGAACATATGTAATGATTGCGTTATTTTTAATGTGCAGAGAGTCCAATTATCATAAAAATACTACTTTTCAATTGTTTTGTTTTAACAAAAAAGAAAATAAAATGGCACCCATTCAATGCATAAGACGTGAAAACAAAGAAAAAAAGGGGTTGATTGCAAAGTTTGTGAGTATTTGTGGTCTGCTTCATATTTCATATTTGGGGTGATGCTTATATTTTAATTAATTTAAAATAATAAATGGATGTTTTCTATTATGTGCTAACATACGGAGAAGAGCTATCTGATCATTTGATTGAAAATGGATTAAGTAAGGGTTGTTAGTATATGTTGGGGTACCAAGGGTTAGTTGAACAATTTGTAAGTAGCTATATTTTGTTTCATGTTCCTTATTTTATAATTAATGGAACAATAAAAAGACTTTAATTATATCTATTATTTTTCATGGCATATGGAACTCATAGGAAGCAAAGTATGGAGTGGATCCAATAGAGAATTCATCGACACACGTCATGAGAAGTGGTTTCCAAAATATGTGTGAAGTTGATGATTCAATTACTTAGCTGGTACACTTTTTAATTTATGCAGTCATGTATTATATTATCTATAAATGTAGATATATGGATTACATTTTATTTTTATGATTGTAGATGGAACATGAAAATGTGGAATGAAATGAAGCCAATCAACACAAAATTTCAAATAAATCGAGAACAATATCCGCTGAAGGTGATGAAGAAATGTGGCATTAAAGAAACTCAAGTGACTACAACAATTTGAGTGATGAATGATGATAAATATATTTGAATATTGTTACTGCAAGTTGTATATTTTGGAATTTTTATCTATGAAAAACAAGCATTCTATTTAATGTGGTGATCCGGATTTTATGAGCAAAAAGAAATGAATACAGATTATTATCAGATGCTTAACACAAAATAACAGAGATACAATAAAATTGGTTTTCTATTCAATAAGGAAATAAGCTATAACTGTAAAATGCAGCGGAAAACAAGCTTGCTGGAATGGTGGCGGCTTATCTCTGAGAAGAGATGTGACGGCTGCGCTCATTTCGCAAGAAGATGGTTACAATGAGGCTCTCAAGGCATTTTACAATAAACAGGAATGTAAAAAACCCTAGACATCCAAAAACCTAACCCTAGGAGATGAAGCGCCAAAAGTCATGTGGGCCCCGGTTTGGGTAAGTTAGTACATCAACTTCCCGGGGTCGTAACTTTTGCATACGATCTCCATTTGGGGCGCTCGGTAGCCTATTGGAAAGGTCTATCCGAAATTTACAACTTTCGACTGGGGATAAATCAATCCCAGAGGCAACCATTTGGCCCCCCAAATTGCCAAAAAAGGTCGTTTAGGGACTCAAAATTGCCGCGGAAGTTCAGGACCCAAAAAACTGCTAAAAATAGTACAATACCAAAATTGCCATAAAACTGTTTTGAGCCAGTTGGAAAGGTGGGTGGCCACCATTATCCACCTGGATCAATCCTCCCTCCTTAGGAAGCAATGGTCTCCATTGCGTTGAGTTACCCCATCAGATGAGGAAATTTCTACTGAATTTGGCCTTGGGTGAGCCACTTACCTTGGTGCAGGAGCTGCCTTGCTTTGACAACTCGATAAAGCTGGATCCTTTGATGTCGAGTGCCCTTGATCTATGTGTCTGCAATATGATCATTGGATGCTTGTTGTAGGCAGTCAGGGTTGAGCTCTGTTAGTGTCAACTTCTCTGCTATCTCTGAGGTGTCTAATAGTGGTGGGAAATATGGCCGAAGGAGAGCCACGTTGAAGACTGGATGCAGACCAAGGAAGGGGGGGATGTTGATCTCAAAAGCATTGTCACCCACCGCCTTGGTGATGGTGTACGACCCATAACAGAGTGGGTGGAGCTTTCGGTGGGGCCCTATAAGGCGTTCTTTCTGCAAATGCAACCAAAATTTGTCGCCCACCTGAAACTTATGTGGCACCCGATGTTGATCATGGTGCTACTTGTACTTGGCATTAGACTTCTGTAGAATATCCTGAACCTGTTGGAGGATATGCTGGATCCGTTCAATGAACCGGGCGGCTTTGTCATCTTTTGGGGACGAGTCGGCCGAGGTGGTCGCAAGGGGAAGTGCAACATCCATGGGGCCCAATGGTTGGAATCCCAACCCCACCTGAAAGGGGCTGTGGCCAGTTGAGCTATGCAGGGCTCGGTTGTAGCTATGTTGGACATAGGGGAGACTCTCATCCCATGTGTGGGGGTGTGTTGAATTCTACATGCACAGGATATGTACGACCATCCGGTTGACGACCTCCGTTTGTCCATCAGTCTGGGGGTGGAAGGCAGTGGATTTGGTGAGCTTGGTATCCAGCAGTGAAAAGAGGCTTGACCAGAATGAGATGAGGAACCGACTGTCACGGTCTGAGATAATAGTATGTGGGATCCCAAAATGTACCCATACTCGTTCAAAGCAAAGCTTGGCAGTGGCTTCTGCTATGATGTTTTTCTTGCAAGCGGTTAGAATCGCCATCTTCGAAAAGCGATCAAAAACCATGAAAACACAGTCGTTTCCCCTCTTGGTGGACGGAAGGCCCGACATGTAGTCCATTGAGATGGATTCCCATGGCCTGTCAGGAGTAGGTAGAGGGGTGTATAGGCCTTGTTTCTGAGTGGTCGGTTTGGAAATAGCGCAAGCGATGCAGGACCTGATATACTTGCCGACATCCTGTCGAAGTTTCGGCCAATAGAAATGTTGTTGCAACACTGCCATTGTCTTTTCGACGCCAAAGTGTCCTGCCACTTGACTGTAGTGAGCTTCCCAAATCAGCTTCGCGCGCTCGCTTGATGGAATGCAGAGATGGCCCAGACGACACAACAACCCGTCCTGAAGATGAAAATTAGCAACCATTGAGTTGGTGCCCAACATTTGATAGGTGGCGTTGAAGTCAGGGTCTGTCTCGTAGAGGTGGGGCCATTCGGAGGTCTCGTGGCCACAAGATTCTAGCACCGTGGTAAGTGCCGCGACTGGAGGTCGACTGAGGAAGTCAGCAACTCGGTTGGTACTCCCTCTTTTATATTTGATGTTGAGGTGGAACTGCTGTAAATATGTTAACCACTTCTGATGGCAGTCGTTCTGCAACTTTCCTTGGGTCTGCATGAACTGTAGTGGCTTGTGATCAGTGTGGATGACTGTGTCCTTCCCAAGAATGTAATGTCTCCACTGGCGGCAGGCTTGTACAATGGAGTACATTTCTTTGTCGTAGGTAGGGTACTTGCGGACAGCATCTGATAGTGTCTCACTATGATATGCCATGGGGTGGCCGTGTTGAGTGAGAACGGCGCCCACAGCATAATCTGAAGCATCTGTCTCGATCTCAAAGGGATGTTGCAGGTTCGGTAATGAGAGTACCGGCGATGAGCACAAATGCTTCTTCAAGTCATCGAAGGCTTGTTGTTGGGATAGGCCCCACACAAATTTTTCCTTACCACCACCCCTGTTCACTTGTCTAAGGGCCCATGCGATATGAGAGAATCCCAGCACGAACCGGCGATAGAAATTGGCAAGGCCCAAGAAGCTCCGAAGTTCAGTGAGTGTGGTTGGGGCTGGCCAGTCACGGATGAGCTCGATCTTGGCTGGATCCACATGCACACCATGTCGATCAACGATGTAGCCTAAGTAATGGACCCTATCCATGCCGAAGGAGCGTTTTTCCAAATTTGCATATAGTTTGTGATTCCGCAGGGTGTGCAGAACCTGCTGAATATGCTGCAACTGTTCCTCCCAAGTCTTGCTGTAGATGAGGATGTCATCCAGATACACCACTACAAAATTGTTGGTGAAAGGTCATAGGATATCGTCCATCATCCTCATAAAAGTTGCTGGAGCATTTGTCAAACCAAAAGGCATGACCAGCCATTCAAAAATACCTTCTTTTGACTTGAAGGCAGTCTTCCATACATCTGTCTGTACTATTGGGACCTGGTGGTAGCCAGACTTCAGATCAATCTTACTGAAGTATTTGGCCCCCGTGAGCTGATCAAGGAGGTCATCGATTCGGGGAATCGGGGTACCGGTTACGGACTGTGATTTTATTCAGGGCCCGGTAATCAATGCAGAGTCACCAGGTCCCATCTTTCTCTGCACCAGCATGATTGGGCTCCCACAAGGTGATGAACTAGGACAGATGTGCCCCTTGTGGAGCAATTCTTGGATCTGCCTCTTGATCTCCTCGTTTTCCAACAGAGAGCGGCGATAGACTAGCCCATTGGGTAGCGGTGCGCTTGGGGTCAGATCGATGGGATGCTTGACCTGGCCGTGCAGAGGTACCCCGGTCGGAGAGGAGAAGATATCTGAGTATCCTTCCACCACCTTATCCACTTGCTTCTATTGTGTGGATAGATCGGTCGTGGAGGCCCGGGATGTGGCTGCGATCTTTCTTTCACTCTGAGAGCGAATCACGAAGAAGACGAATTTTTCGATCGGAGAGATGACCTTCCTACATTGCTTGGCAAAGATCAAGGAAATAGCACTGGGAGGGACTGCCTTGGGTATCCTGTACAACTTCCTATTCAAAGAAATAATAACACTACAAGGCCTAGACTCATATACAGCATGACGTTTCCGTAAATAAGGTTGGCCCAAAAGAACATCTGAAACTTCGAGAGGAGCAACATCACACAATACCTCGTCCTTAAAGGGCTTGATGCCGTATGGTAGTCGGCACTGTTGGCTAACGCGAAGATCGCTTCCTTTGCAGAGCCATCCAATGGTGTAGGGTTGTGGGTGCAGCGTTGTCGGCAGGGCCAGGCGCTTGACGACCTCTACTGAGATGAGATTCTTCTGGCTACCGCTATCAACGATGAAGTGCAGCGGGGTGCCTTTTACCCACATCTGTCAATGGAAGAAGCGTTCTCCTTCTTCTGGCTTGTCTGGTTCATTAGGCTAGAGCTTGGTGGTAGCAATGGTGGCACTGGATTCCGCGTCGATGATTCATCTTTCCCTTTCTGCATCGGACTCAGAGTCAGAACCCGCATCTGATTCAGATGCTTTCAATTCGGCCACCAGTGACTGCTTTGAGCAGCAATCAGCGGTTTTATGCCAAGGGCTCTTATGGAAGTCGCACCACTTCCCGGAATCTTTATTTGTTTTTTCGATGTCCTTCTTTGCTTGTGGCTTGGATTGGTTGTCCTGATGCTGTCCAGCTTTGCTCGGTCCTTTATTCTGTGGGTTGGGGCCACCCTTTCCTGTCTTTTGCTGTGAAGGGTTCCCAGGCCCAAATTGCCGCGTCTTTTGTTTGAGCGTCTGCTCGATTTTGACGGCATATCGGTAGGTCGCGCCCAAGGAAGAGATGTTTAGAAATTCCATTTCGGTCTAGATGTATCTATGCAAACCACCGCGATACTTGAGCACCAGATGTCGCTCTGAATCTTTGATACCCAGCTTGGTGCGCAAGGTATGGAAGATATTTGTGAACTCTGGCACTGCTTGGTCTCTTTCTTGTCGCAGTGTGGTCCATTTGGTATACAAGTCGTCATAACTTCCAACAGGGTAGTATTGTTCCTTAATAGCATCCTTGAAGGATTCCCAGGTGGCCTTGACTGAAAATAATGAGGCTTATTCTGTGTCATTTTGCTCGCAGAATGTTTCCCACCAATCGTTGACATGGGGAACAACTTTGAGGAGCGCAAAAGTAATCTTTTCTTTATTCGAAAAGTTATGGACAGAAAAATACCCTTCTAGTAGATTCAACCACTTATCTACAGCATCTGCATCTATCTGTCCTTCAAATATAGGGATATCGAAGTTGATTTGTACCTTGAAGGGGGCGGCGCCTCCGCTCGAGGAAGATGCATCGCTTGTTGGTAGTCGCCGAAGGATTTGCGCGAAACTATCCATCATTTAGTTCCTCTACTGCGTGAGGGCTTCCTTAAGCAACATTTTGATAGGATCTCCTGTCCCGTCATCTTTCTTTTCTCTTGCCATGAGAGGTCGCTTGGGCGTGCGAGAGCTTTTGTCCTCAAGAGAAACAAGCTCGAGACCCAATTCTTTGTACCCTGACCTCGTTGGGGACATGCATTAAGACGACAAGGAGCAGACCGCTCTGATACCACTGATCCGGATTTTATGAGCAGAACAAAATGAATACAGATTATTATCAGATGCTTAACACAAAATAACAGAGATACAGTAAAACGGGTTTTCTATTCAATAAGGAAATAAGCTAGAACTGTAAAATGCAGCGGAAAACAAGCTTGCTGGAATGGTGGCGGCTTATCTCTGAGAAGAGATGTGACGGCTGCGCTCATTTTGCAAGAAGATGGCTACAATGAGGCTCTCAAGGCATTTTACAATAAACAGGAATGTCAAAAACCCTAGACATCCAAAAACCTAACCCTAGGAGATGAAGCGCCAAAAGTCATGTGGGCCCCGTTTTGGGTAAGTTAGTACATCAACTTCCCGGGGTCGTAACTTTTGCATACGATCTCCGTTTGGGGTGCTCGGTAGCCTATTGGAAAGGTCTATCCGAGATTTACAACTTTCGACTAGGGCCAAATGCATGCCGAAGGCAAGCATTTGGCCCCCCAAATTGCCAAAAATGTCGTTTAGGGCCTCAAAATGGCCCCGGAAGTTCAGGACCCGAAAAACTGCTAAAAATAGTACAATACCAAAATTGCCATAAAACTAGTTTGAGCCAGTTGCAAAGGTGGGTGGCCACCAATATCCACCTAGATCAATCCTCCCTCCTTAGGAAGCAATGGTCTCAATTGCGTTCAGCTCCCCCATCAGATGAGGAAATTTCTGCTAAATTTGGCCTTGGGTGAGGCACTTGCCTTGGTGCAGGAGTTGCCCTGCTTTGACAACTCGATAAAGATGGATCCTTTGATGTTGAGTGCCCTTGATCGGTGTGTCTGCAATATGATCACTGGAAGCTTGTTGTAGGCAGTCAGGGTTGAGCTCTGTTGGTGTCAACTTCTCTGCTATCTCTAAGTTGTCTAATAGTGGTGGGAAATATGGCCGAAGGAGAGCCACGTTGAAGACTGGATGCAGACCAAGGAAGGGGGGAATGTTGAGCTCAAAATCATTGTCACCCACCGCCTTGGTGATGGTGTACGGCCCATAACAGAGTGGGCGGAGCTTTCGGTGGAGCCCTGTAAGGCGTTCTTTCTGCAAATGCAACCAAACTTTGTCTCCCACCTAAAACTTATGTGGCACCCGATGTTGATAATGGCGTTGGTTGTACTTGGAATTAGACTTCTGTAGAATATCTTGAACCTGTTGGAGGATATGCTGGATCCGTTCAATGAACCGGGCGGCTTCGTCAGCTTCTGGGGACGAGTCGGCCGAGGTGGTCGCAAGGGGAAGTGCAACATCCATGGGGCCCAATGGTTGGAATCCCAACCCCACCTGAAAGGGGCTGTGGCCAGTTGAGCTATGCAGGGCTCGGTTGTAGCTATGTTGGACATAGTGGAGACTCTCATCCCATGTGTGGGGGTGTGTTGAATTGTACATGCGCAGGATATGTACGACCATCCGGTTGACAACCTCCGTTTGTCCATCAGTCTGGGGTCGAAGGCAGTGGATTTGGTGAGCTTGGTACCCAGCAATGACCAGAGGCTTGAGCAGAATGAGATGAGGAACATACTATCACGGTCTGAGATAATGGTCTGTGGGATCCCAAAATGTACCCATACTCGTTCAAAGAAGATCTTGGCAGTGGCTTCTGCTGTGATGTTCTTATTGCAAGCAGATAGAATCGCCATCTTGGAAAAGCGATCAACAACCACGAAAACACAGTCGTTTCCCCTCTTGGTGGACGGAAGGCCCAACATGTAGTCCATTGAGATGGATTCCCATGGCCTGTTAGGAGTAGGTAGAGGGGTGTATAGGCCCTGTTTCTTAGTGGTCAGTTTGGCAATAGCGCAAGCGGTGCAGGACCTGATATACTTGTCGACATCCTGTCGAAGTTTCGGCTAGTAGAAATGTTGCTGCAACACTGCCACTGTCTTTTCGACACCAAAGTGTCCTGCCACTCGACTGTAGTGAGCTTCCCAAATCAGCTTCGTGCGCTCGCTTGATGGAAGGCAGAGATGGCCCAGATGACACAACAACCCGTCCCAAAGATGGAAATTAGCAACGATTGAGTTGGTGCCCAACATTTGACAGGTGGTGGAGAAGTCAAGGTATGTCTCGTAGAGGTGGGGCCATCCGGAGGTCTCGTGGCCACAAGAGTGTAGCACCGTGGTAAGTTCCACGACTGGAGGTCGACTGAGGCAGTCAGCAACTCGGTTGGTACTCCCTATTTTATATTTGATGTTGAGGTGGAACTGCTGTAAATATGTTAACCACTTCTGATGGCGGTCATTCTGCAACTTTCCTTGGGTCTGCATGAACTGTAGTGGCTTATGATCAGTGTGGATGACTGTCTCCTTCCCAAGAATGTAATTTCTCCACTGGCGGCAGGCTTGTACAATGGAGTACATTTCTTTGTTGTAGGTAGGGTACTTGCGGACAACATCTGATAGTGTCTCACTATGATATGCCACGGGGTGGCCGTTTTGAGTGAGAATGGCGCCCACAACATAATCTAAAGCAACTGTCTTGATCTCAAAGGGATGTTGCAGGTTTGGTAATGAGAGTACCGACGATGAGCACAAACGCTTCTTCAATTCATCGAAGGATTGTTGGTGGAACAGGCCCCACACAAATTTTAGCTTACCACCACCCCTGGTCACTTGGCTGAGGGCCCATGCGATATGAGAGAATCCCAGCACGAACCGGCGATAGAAATTGGCGAGGCCCAAGAAGCTCCGAAGTTCAGTGAGTGTGGTTGGGGCTGGCCAGTCATGGATGACCTGGATCTTGGCTGGATCCACATGCACACCATGTCAATCAACGATGTATCCTAAGTAATGGACCCTGTCCATGCCGAAGGATCATTTTTCCAAGTTTGCATATAGTTTGTGCTTCCGCAGGGTGTGCAGAACCTGCTGAATATGCTGCAAGTGTTCCTCCCAAGTCTTGCTGTAGATGAGGATGTCATGCAGATACACCACTACAAAATTGTTGGTGAAATGTCCTAGGATATCATCCATCATCCTCATAAAAGTTGTTGGAGCATTTGTCAAACCAAAAGGCATGAACAGCCATTCAAAAAGACCTTCTTTTGACTTGAAGGCAGTCTTCCATACATCTGTCTGTTCTATTGGGACCTGGTGGTAGCCAGACTTCAGATCAATCTTACTGAAGTATTTGGCCCCCGTGAGCTGATCAAGGAGGTCGTCGATTCGGGGAATCGAGTACCGGTTACGGACTGTGATTTTATTGAAGGCCCAGTAATCATTGCAGAGTCGCCAAGTCCCATATTTCTTCTGCACTAGCACGATTGGGCTCCCACAAGGTGATGAAATGGGACGGATGTGCCCCTTGTGGAGCAATTCTTGGATCTGCCTCTTGATCTCCTCATTTTCCAACAGAGAGCGGCGATAGATTGGCCCATTGGGTAGCGTTGCGCCTGGGGTCAGATCGATGGGATTCTTGACCTGGCAATGCAGAGGTACCCCGGTCGGAGAGGAGAATATATCTGAGTATCCTTCCACCACCTTATCCACTTTCTTCTGTTGTGTGGATAGATCGGTCGTGGAGGCCCGAGATGTGGCTACGATATTTCTTTCACTCTGAGAGTGAATCACGAAGAAGACAACTTTTCTGGTCTGATAGATGACCGTCCTGCATTGCTTAGCAGAGATCAAGGAAATAGCACTAGGAGGGACTGCCTCGGGTATCCTGTACAACTTCCTGTTCAAAGAAATAATAGCACTACGAGGCCTAGACTCATATACAGCATGACGTTTCCATAAATAAGGTTGGCCCAAAAGAACATCTGAAACTTCGAGAGGAGCAACATCACACAATACCTCGTCCTTGAAGGGCTTGATGTCGTATGGCAGTCGACACTGTTGGTTGACGTGGAGATCGCTTCCTTTGCGGAGCCATCCAATGGTGTAGTGTTGTGGGTGTGGCGTTGTCGGTAGGACTAGGCGCTTGACGACCTCTGCTGAGATGAGATTCTTCTGGCTACCACTATAAACGATGAAGTGCAGCGGGGTGCCTTTTACCGACATCTGTGAATGGAAAAGGCGTTCTCCTTCTTCTGGCTCGTCTGGTTCATCAGGCTGGAGCTTGGTGGTAGAAATGGTGGCACTGGGTTCTGCGTCGATGATTCGTCTTCCCCTTTCTGCTTTGGACTCAGAGTTAGAACCCGCATCTGATTCAAATGTTCTCAATTCGACCACCAGCGACTGCTTTGAGCGACAATCAGCAGTGTTATGCCAAGGGCTCTTATGGAAGTCGCACCACTTCCCGGTATCTTTCTTTGTCTTTCCGGTGTCCTTCTTTACTTGTGGCTTGGACTGGTTGTCCTGATTTTGTCCATCTTTGCTCTGTCCTTTATTCTGTGGGTTGGGGCCGCCCTTTCCTATCTTTTGCTGTGAAGGGTTCCCAGGCCCAAATTGCCGCGTCTTTTGCTTGAGCTTCTGCTCGATTTTGACAGCATATCGGTTGGCCGCGCCCAAGGAAGAGATGTCCAGAAATTCCATTTCGGTCTGGATGTATCTATGCAAACCACCGCGATACTTGAGAACCAGATGTCGCTCTGAATCTTTGATACCTAGCTTGGTGCGCAAGGTATGGAAGATATTTGTGAACTCTGGCACTGCTTGGTCTCTTTCTTGTCGCAGTGTGGTCCATTTGGTATACAAGTCGTCATAACTTCCAACAGGGTAGTATTGTTCCTTAATAGCATCCTTGAAGGATTCCCAGGTGGCCGTGACTTAAAATAATGAGGCTTCCTCTGTGTCCTTTTGCTCGCAGAATGTTTCCCACCAATCTTTGACATGGGGAACGACTTTGAGGAGCGCAAAAGTAATCTTTTCGTTATTCGAAAAGTTATGGACAGAAAAATACCCTTCTAGTAGATTCAACCACTTATCTACAACATCTGCATCTATCTGTCCTTCAAAAATAGGGATATCGAAGTTGATTTGTAGCTTGAAGGGGGCGGCGCCCCCGCTCGAGGAAGATGCGTCGCTTGTTGGTAGTCGCCGAAGGATTTGCGCGAAACTATCCCTCATTTTGTTCCTCTGTTGCGTGAGGGATTCCTCAAGCAACATTTTGATAGGATCTCCTGTCCCGTCATCTTTCTTTTCTCCTGCCATGATAGGTCACTTGGGCATGCGAGAGCTTTTGTCCTCAAGAGAAACAAGCTCGAGACCTAATTCTTTGTACCCTGACCTCGTTGGGGACATGCATTAAGACGACAAGGAGCAGACCGCTCTGATACCACTGATCCGGATTTTATGAGCATAACGAAATGAATACAGATTATTATCAGTTGCTTAACACAAAATAACAGATATACAGTAAAACTGGTTTTCTATTCAATAAGAAAATAAGCTAGAACTGTAAAATGCAGCGGAAAACAAGCATGCTGGAATGGTGGCGGCTTATCTCTGAGAAGAGATGTGACGGCTGCACTTATTTCGCAAGAAGATGCTTACAATGAGGCTCTCAAGGCCTTTTAAAATAAATAGGAATGTAAAAAACCCTAGACATCCAAAAACCTAACCCTAGGAGATGAAGCGCCAAAAGTCGTGTGGGCCCCGTTTTGGGTAATTTAGTACATCAACTTCCCGGGGTCGTAACTTTTGCATACGATCTCCGTTTGGGGCGCTCGGTAGCCCATTGGAAAGGTCTATCCGAGATTTAAATTTTTTGACTAGGGCCAAATGCATGCCAGAGGCAACTTTTTGACCCCCCAAATTGTCAAAAAAGGTAGTTTAGGGCCTCAAAATGGGCTCGGAAGTTCAGGACCCAAAAAACTGCTAAAAATAGTACAATACCAAAATTGCCATAAAACTGTTTTCAGCCAGTTGGAAAGGTGGGTGGCCACCAATATACACCTAGATCAATCCTCCCTCCTTAGGAATCAATGGTCTCCATTGCATTGAGTTCCCCCATCAGATGAGGAAATTTCTGCTGAATTTGGCCTTGGGTGAGCCACTTGCCTTGGTGCAGGAGCTGCCCTGCTTTGACAACTCGATAAAGCTGGATCGTTTGATGTTGAGTGCCCTTGATCTGTGTGTATGCAATATGATCACTGGATGCTTGTTGTAGGCAGTCAAGGTTGAGCTCTGTTGGTGTCAACTTCTCTGTTATCTCTGAGGTGTCTAATAGTGGTGGGAAATATGGCCGAAGGATAGCCACGTTGAAGACTGGATGCATACCAAGGAAGGGGGCAATGTTGAGCTCAAAAGCATTGTCACCCACCGCCTTGGTGATGGTGTACGACCCATAACGGAGTGGGAGGAGCTTTCGGTGGGGCCTTGTAAGGCGTTCTTTCTGCAAATGCAACCAAACTTTGTCGCCCACCTGAAACTTATGTGGCACCCGATGTTGATCATGGCGCTGCTTGTACTTGGCATTAGAATTCTGTAGAATATCCTGAACCTGTTGGAGGATATGCTGGATCCGTTCAATGAACCGGGCGGCTTTGTCAGCTTCTGGGGATGAGTCGGCCGAGGTGGTCGCAAGGGGAAGTGCAACATCCATGGGGCCCAATGGTTGGAATCCCAACCCCACCTGAAAGAGGCTGTGGCTAGTTGAGCTATGCAGGGCTCAGTTGTAGCTATGTTGGACATAGGGGAGACTCTCATCCCATGTGCGAGGGTGTGTTGAATTGTACATGTGCAGGATATGTACGACCATCCGGTTGACGACCTCCGTTTGTCCATCGGTCTGGGGGTGGAAGGCAGTGGATTTGGTGAGCTTGGTATCCAGCAGTGACCAGAGGCTTGACCAGAATGAGCTGAGGAACCGACTGTCACGGTCAGAGATAATGGTCTGTGGGATCCCAAAATGTACCCATACTCGTTCAAAGAAGAGCTTGGCAGTGGCTTCTGCTGTGATGTTCTTCTTGCAAGCGGCTAGAATCGCCATATTGGAAAAGCGATCAACAACCACAAAAACACAATCGTTTCCCCTCTTGGTGGATGGAAGGCCCAACATGTAGTCCATTGAGATGGATTCCCACGGCCTGTCAGGAGTAGGAAGAGGGGTGTATAGGCCCTGTTTCTTAATGGTCGGTTTGGCAATAGCGCAAGCAGTACAGGACATGATATACTTGCCGACATCATGTTGAAGTTTCGGCCAGTAGAAATGTTGCTGCAACACTGCCACTGTCTTTTCGACGCCAAAGTGTCCTGCCACCCGACTGTAGTGAGCTTCCCAAATCAGCTTCGCGCGCTCGCTTGATGGAACGCAGAGATGGCCCAGACGACACAACAACCCATCCCGAAGATGGAACTTAGAAACCATAGAGTTGGTTCCCAACATTTGATAGGTGGCGGAGAAGTCAGGGTCTGTCTCGTAAAAGTGGGGCCATCCGGAGGTCTCGTGGCCACAAGAGTCTAGCACCGTGGTAAGTGCCGCGACTGGAGGTCGACTAAGGCAGTCAGCAACTCGGTTGGTACTCCCTTTTTTATATTTGATGTTGAGGTGGAACTACTGTAAATATGTTGACCACTTCTGATGGCGGTCATTCTGCAACTTTCCTTGGGTCTGCATGAACTGTAGTGGCTTGTGATCATAGTGGATGACTGTCTCCTTCCCAAGAATGTAATGTCTCCACTGGCGGCAGGCTTGTACAATGGAGTACATTTCTTTGTCGTAGGTAGGGTACTTGCGCACAGCATCTGATAGTGTCTCACTATGATATGCCACGGGGTGGCCGTGTTGAGTGAGAACGGCGCCCATAGCATAATCTGAAGCATCTGTCTCAATCTCAAAGGGATGTTGCAGGTTCGGTAATGAGAGTACAGGCGATGAGCACAAATGCTTCTTCAAGTCATCGAAGTCTTGTTGTTGGGACATGCCCCACACAAATTTTGCCTTGCCACCACCCCTGGTTACTTGGCTGAGGGCCCATGCGATATGAGAGAATCCCAGCACGAACCGGTGATAGAAATTGGCGAGGCCCAAGAAGCTCTGAAGTTCAGTGAGTGTGGTTGGGGCTGGCCAGTCATGGATGACCTGGATCTTGGCTGGATCCACATGCACACCATGTCGATCAACGATGTCCATGCCGAAGGAGCATTTTTCCAAGTTTGCATATAGTTTGTACTTCCGCAGGGTGTGTAGAACCTGCTGAATATGCTGCAAGTGTTCCTCCCAAGTCTTGCTGTAGATGAGGATGTCATCCAGATACACCACTACAAAATTGTTGGTGAAAGGTCATAGGATATCGTCCATCATCCTCATAAAAGTTGCTGGAGCATTTGTCAAACCAAAAGGCATGACCATCCATTCAAAAAGACCTTCTTTTGACTTGAAGGCAGTCTTCCATACATCTGTCTGTTCTATTGGGACCTGGTGGTAGCCAGACTTCAGATCAATCTTACTGAAGTATTTGGCCCCCATGTGCTGATCAAGGAGGTCATCGATTCGGGGAATCGGGTACCGGTTACGGACTGTGATTTTATTCAGGGCCCTGTAATCAATGCAGAGTCGCCAGGTCCCATCTTTCTTCTGCACCAGCACGATTGGGCTCCCACAAGGTGATGAACTGGGACGGATGTGCCCCTTGTGGAGCAATTCTTGGATCTGCCTCTTGATCTCCTCGTTTTCCAACAGAGAGCGGCGATAGACTGGCCCATTGGGTAGCGGTGCTCTTGGGGTCATATCGATGGGATGCTTGACCTGGCAGTGCAGAGGTACCCCGGTCGGAGAGGAGAAGATATATGAGTATCCTTCCACCACCTTATCCACTTGCTTCTGTTGTGTGGATAGATCGGTCATGGAGGCCTGGGATGTGGTTGCGATCTTTCTTTCATTCTTAGAGCGAATCACGAAGAAGACAAATTTCCCGGTCTAAGAGATGACCTTCTTGCATTGCTTGGCAGAGATCAAGGAAATAGCACTAGGAGGGACTGCCTCGGGTATCCTGTACAACTTCCTGTTCAAAGAAATAATAACACTACGAGGCCTAGACTCATATACAGCATGACGTTTCCATAAATAAGGTTGGCCCAAAAGAACATTTGAAACTTCAAGAGGAGCAACATCACACAATACCTCGTCCTTGAAGGGCTTGATGCCGTATGGAAGTCGGCACTGTTGGTTGATGCGGAGATCTCTTCCTTTGTGGAGCCATCCAATGTTGTAGGGTTGTGGGTGTGGCGTTGTCGGCAGGGCCAGGCACTTGACGACCTCTGCTGAGATGAGATTCTTCTGGCTACCACTATCAACGATGAAGTGCAGCGGGGTGCCTTTTACCCACATCTGTGAATTGAAGAGGCGTTCTCCTTCTTCTAGCTTGTCTGGTTCATCAGGATGGAGCTTTGTGGTAGCAATGGTGGCACTGGGTTCCGCGTCGATGATTCGTCTTCCCTTTTCTGCTTCGGACTCAGACTCAGAACCCGCATCTGATTCAGATGCATTCAATTCGGCCACCAGCGACTGCTTTGAGCGGCAATCAGCAGTGTTATGCCAAGGGCTCTTATGGAAGTCGCACCACTTCCCGGTATCTTTCTTTGTTTTTTCGGTGTCCTTCTTTGCTTGTGGCTTGGACTGGTTGTCCTGATGCTGTCCATCTTTGCTCTGTCATTTATTCTGTGGGTTGGGGCCGCCCTTTCCTGTCTTTTGCTGTGAATGGTTCCTAGGCCCAAATTGCAGCGTCTTTTGTTTGAGCTTCTGCTCCATTTTGACGGCATATCGGTAGGCCGCGCCCAAGGAAGAGATGTCCAGAAATTCCATTTCGGTCTGGATGTATCTATGCAAACCACCGCGATACTTGAGCACCAGATGTCGCTCGTAATCTTTGATACCCAGCTTGGTGCGCAAGGTATGGAAGATATTTGTGAACTCTGGCACTACTTGGTCTCTTTCCTGTCCCGTCATCTTTCTTTTCTCCTGCCATGAGAGGTCACTTGGGCGTGCGAGAGCTTTTGTCCTCAAGATAAACAAGCTCGAGACCCAATTCTTTGTACCCTGACCTTGTTGGGGACATGCATTAAGACGACAAGGAGCAGATCGCTCTGATACCACTGATCCGGATTTTATGAGCAGAACGAAATGAATACAGATTATTATCAGATGATTAACAAAAAATAATAGAGATACAGTAAAACTGGTTTTCTATTCAATAAGGAAATAAGCTAGAACTGTAAAATGCAGCGGAAAACAAGCATGTTGGAATGGTGGCGGCTTATCTCTGAGAAGACATGTGACGACTGCGCTCATTTCGCAAGAAGATGCTTACAATGAGGCTCTCAAGGCCTTTTACAATAAACAGGAATGTCAAAAACCCTAGACATCCAAAAACCTAACCCTAGGAGATGAAGCGCCAAAAGTCATGTGGGCCCCGTTTTGGGTAAGTTAGTACATCAACTTCCCGGGGTCGTAACTTTTGCATACGATCTCCGTTTGGGGCGCTCGGTAGCCCATTGGAAAGGTCTATCCGAGATCTACAACTTTTGACCAAAATAAAATGTATGTCGAAGGAAACCATTTGGCCCGCAAATTGCCAAAAAATGTCGTTTAGGGCCTCAAAATGGCCCTAGAAGTTCAGGACCCGAAAAACTGCTAAAAATAGTACAATACCAAAATTGCCATAAAACTGTTTTGAGCCAGTTGGAAAGGTGGGTGGCCACCAATATCCACCTGGATCATGTGGACATATTATCCCAATTGGATGAGGATAAATTATCAGTAATTGTAACAATGTCGAAATGACATTTTGATTCGAGGACCTTTAAGTTGTTCCATATTTTGGATTTTTATTTGTATATAATAAAATGGTTTTATTAATCTAATGCATTCTCTAATGTCACAAAATGTTGCATTATTGATTAAATATAAGAATGATTTACAATGTGACTATGAACAAAGGTGTAATCAACATGCTTATCGAAACAAAATAATTAAAATTATAAAGATAATATTATTTAAAAAATATTTGTTTTTTAGGATTAATTCAAATACTAAATATATGAATGATTTACATGGTTACAATGAACATATTTGTGATCAACTCATATATCCAAACACAATAAGTAAACTATAAAAATAAATATTATTATAAAAGATATTTGATTCTCAAATAATTAATTAGAAATTTGTAAAAATAAAAAAGAATAAACTATACTTGCATATTCGTAGCATGGAAAAATTCACCACTAAATCATACACAATCTATTTATTTCAACTAACCAATGCATTTTATTCGTTTCCATGAACTTATGCCTACTCAAATTTTAGACATTGATGGTCTTTTACATAATAAATTCACCGGTGCTCTTTACATATCATAAGCACTAGTGCACTTTTCAAACATAAGCACTGGTTCTTTTTCCCAAACTATATGCATCGGTTCTTATTTGAGATAATATATAGAGTAGTTAAATTTTAATACAAAATACACAACAATACATATATAATACAACATCAACACCAATGCGTTTAAATATAAAAACGTACTGATGCTTTTATAAAATATATGAGGCACTAGTACGGATATGAATGTTACACACACTGTCACTATTACAATATTGATCCAAAATTAGTGCCAATCAATATTTCATTATAGTAATTTGAAATTCTAAAATAAAAACTTCTTCATTTTCTCGCAATTCCGTTAAAATTGGCTTAACAATAATACAAAATCCATATATTAAAGAACTGAAATTGAGAATATAACAACAATAAACATAGACAATACTCAACAAATTGATAATGAAGTTCACTCATGTGAGCTACATCTTGAGGTCTGCTTCAATCGAGGAATCGATCAATTAAAAATGATGTAAAATACACCAATATGTCATCTTTACATCAAGAAATGGCCTTCAATCTACAATAATAGTTGTTGGTGTTCATCTAGGAAGATAATAACCCGGTCTCATAACCAACAATAACTTCTTCCCACCACCAATGAACACAAACTTGACTATTCTCAACATGGAAGAAAACAATTCTCTACATCTTATAATACATCCAAGTGCATGGTGTTGTGGCAAAGCAATTGGAGTCAAGCAAAAACGATTAGGGTTTGAATCCCCTCATATCTCCCTCTTTGCATTTATTTAGTGTAAGGTATCCTTTATATATAATGTATCTACAACACATCGTACATACATATGTGGACTTGCGGATAAGTGCCTATGTTTTGTTGGAGAAAATAAGGGTACAAATCCCCTTCATTCCACCCCACGTATTCCATTTGGTTGCAGTTTTAAAATAAAGTGACACTTTCACGTACCATATAAATATAATATTTAAAATGGCATGTGGTGGATACATTGGTTGTGCCATTAATTTGGCATAACCATATTATAATATATTGAAACCTTAATGTCTTTTTAAACTTTGATTTACAACCTCCCTGTCTTGTTGAGTGCCACATTGCCATGGAATTTGAATTTTCAATCTTTCCACAAGTTGGTTTTTTATTGGTTCGTCAGAAGTTGATTATTCTACAGGTCAACATAGGATTAGTCCATGTGTCAACACTATGTTTGACTTTATTCAACTTCCGTCGGCCATAACTTTTGCATATTGTCATTGGAATATGTAATGATCATGACTAAATGCATTTGGAAGGTAATAATGTTCAATCTTATGTAAAAGAGTTATCCCACATGTAATTTGTAATAATTTACTATTATTACCTTTTATTATATAAAGAGATGAAATTACATTTATCCTACATGTGTTATGGCATGTAATTCCTCTATTACCTCTTGGTATATAAGGAGGTGAAGAGTCATTGTAAATTCAATCAAGAGTTCAAGAATTCACATATGAACACAAGGATGTGTCATGTAATGTGATTAAGGAGTGAGATGTGATGCTCATATGTGGGAGCTCTATTGTAAGATTGGAGATTATTGATGATTAAGAATATTTCAACCTTCCCGTGGATGTTTTTTCCATTTGGGATTTTACCATGTATATATAGTGTTCTCTTGTCTGTTTTCTCATCCCCATTTTATTCATGTTCATGTTATTTGTTGTTTATTATGATAAATGGATAGATCAGCTCATCCTAGGCATGTTTTGTATTGTTGTATGACTTTATCATATCCTCAATATTCTAACATGGTATCAAAGTAGGTTGTTTTATTCTACTTTATTCAGTAAAAATATTAGATTTTGTTTTTTTAAGCAATATTTTCTCATGATTTCACTTGGGATATTCATATTTTGTAGTTTTGGGACCCAATCTACAATACCCAAGTGGTTGTTTTTCAGATATGGGCTTTATACTACATATTTGATTTCAAACGCTAACCCTTGTGGAGAATTGTTCAAGTTAAAATTGGGCGATGACTTTTAGATCATTTTTTAAAACTTTATGTGCAGGTTTTCAAGAAACAAATTGCAAATCTAAGTTCCTCTCGCACAAATACTCGATCTTAAAAAAAATCATCTCATTTGGAGTCTGAATGGTGGAGATATCACTATTTTAAAATTACTTATTTTCCATTTTTTTAGTGACAGCCGTGCAAATTGCAGAGCGAATATATTTGACAGATTGCCCAAATTTGTGTTTTGTCTACATAGGTGGATGCATAATGGCTTCTCCAGTTCTGAAAACAAGTTATAATAAAAATTCTAGGAAATATTGACCGAGTTAAGGTCATGTTTTTCTTCTTTTGATTTTCTACTACAAATTTACAGATTTGTCTTTTAGCAGTTGTTGTGATTCAATTTTGGTGAGAAAGTTCACTTTTTATCCATCTCTTATCTTTAAATTCTTGTCATGGGCTTCTTGATCTCTTTGAATTAGGTTTTTTGGTCTTATCATGTTTACAGAGGTTGTCTTGTCTTTGTTTTACTTGTCTCAAACCTTCTTGTGTGGAAGATGTTTGACATTTTCAGAGACATGGATCTCTAGTATGGTAATGGTGACATCAAGAAATGAACCTATGCTTAGGACTTAGTTGCTTAATGGCTATATTTTCATATCTATAAGTGATATCATTGTTTTATTTGATGGATTTTTTCTTGCTCAATATTCTAACATGGTATCATATCTTGCTCATTATGCTCTTACATATTTAGATGCTCATTTTTTTAAATCCAATTTTTTAGTGTTTAATTTAACTCATTTGGACATATTGTATACGATTTTGGTCATTAGCTTCTTGTGTAGCTTATTTTATCATGTTGTTAGAGGTTCTTCCTATTACTTTGTCACTAACCTACTTGTGTGGTAGATTATTTTTTGACATTTTAGGAGCATGCATCTCTAGCTTTTTCATGATAACAACAAGAAACCATCTAATACTCACTACTCTAACAAGTACTTAATGGATATATTTTTCCATCTATGTGATATCTTATAATAAGTGATCATATTTTCTCTTGCTATTTTCGTGAATAAAATAAATCTTTGAATCTATGATATCATGTCTTATATCGTAATGGATTATCCTTTCTTCATAGGGTTTAGTTTCTTTGTCATGTATTGCAAATATTGTATCTAGTTCCTGTGTTGATTATCACTAACATTCCTATATGGAAGCATTGACATTTTCAAGGAATTCATCTCTTACATGTTAACATGAAAACAAGAAATTAACCCATGCTTAATGACTAATCATTTCATTTTTTATAAGTGATATCATGATTTGATCCTAATTTGTTATATATTGATCATGTTAAACATTTTGATCTATATTTATATACAATGCCATGTTTATTTCGATCACCTTTTACTCAATATTTATATGGCCTTGAGCAATATCATATTATCATTTCATACATCATGTCTTGGGCTTATCATGTTTATGCATTACTCTTGGAAGTTCTTTGTGCAAATTAGCTCTCTATGTACTTCACTTCCTGTGTATTTGTGAACAGTTATGGGGAAGCTTGGTTCTGGAAAACCTTCCTACCTTAAGCATATGCTTTGATTATCTTTGTTCATTCAACATTGTTCCTCATTGATCAAATTATCCTTGACAACAAAGTGTGATCATATTTTCTTCTTATCTCAGATGTTTGAAGTTGTCCTTCAAGGGAAATGTAATGTAATATCAATCACTATACTCCAAATATAATGTAATGAAGAACCATATTCTATTGTTAATGTCATGATTATTATTTGCACAATATCATATTCGATGGTAGACCATTGGGGTCTTGTATTCATGATGAGGTATATTACAGAGTTTTATTACATCTTTCAACTATCAGTTGATTTCCAATTGTGATTATTGTTTTGGTGTTCTAGGAATTTTGTAGTTGGATCTAGTAGCCACTATAGCCTCTCCTTTGGATCTAGGAAAGTTGATGTTGGGTATTTTGCCACATGTTTTAGGCATTTTGTTTTTGGATCTAGAAGTCGCTAAGGATTCTCTTTAGATATAGGAATTTTGCAGTTGGAGCTTGTTTCCACATGTTCCGTTGTATTTTCCATACACGGTTGTGGTAGAGTTTATCATACAACTTGGTTCAGGTGAAATTTGATGGTTCAGTGAGAAGCGTTTGTTATCTTCATCTACTCCATGAGGCGAAGTGTTTTTTTATTCACAACTTATGGACATTATGGAAGTTTTCATTAAGGGAGATGATATGTAATTCCACCTTCCTCCATTTTTTCTTTTCTATCTCCCAATCATCATTAAAGGGGGGTGTTGGAATAAGTAATGATGAATGAATGTATTTGGAAGGTAATAATGTCCAATCTTATGTAAAAGCGTTATCCCACATGTAAATGTATTTTGTAAAAAGATGAAATTACATTTATCTCGAATGTGTTATGGGATGTAATTCCTCTATTACCTCTTGGTATATAATGAGGTGAGTCATTGTAAATTCAATCAAGAATTCAAGAATTCACATATGGATACAAGGATGTCTCATATAATGTGATTATGGAGTGGGATGTGATGCTCATGTGTGGGATTTCTATTGTAATATTGGTGATTATTGTTGATTAAGAAGATTACAACATTCCTGTGGATGTTTCCCCATTTGGGGTTTTACCACATATATATGGTGTTCTCTTATCTATTATCTTATCTCCATTTTATTCATGTTCACATTATTTATTGCTTATTATGATATAAGGCTATATCAGATCATGCTATGCATGTTTTTTATTGTTGTATGACTTTATGATATTCTCAATATTCTAATATTAACTGTGACCATTTGACCCTGTTCAAATTGTGTTGGAAAGCTCTCAACGAGCTCTACGACTTGAATAAATTTTCAATAGAATGTGAGAACATTTGATTGGATTAGTTGTGGATATACCCCTAGATAAAATATAATCATATAAGCACCAATGTGTCTACAGTAACATATATCCACTAGTGCATTGATAATGAATGTATGCATCGATGCATATATACAAAAGTGAACTGGTTCTCTTACAATATAATATAATCCCAAGTATGTCTTCATTATACTAAATGCATCGGTGCATTGACAATGAATGTACGTACTAGTGAGGGGTGGAAGTAGTTGGCGGCAGGGGGTGTTCTATGGCCCTGAAGAATCACAAGAAATAAAGTATGCTTGGGGTCTTGGAACCGCAATGAACAATCAAGCAGAAGTGTTAGCCTTATGGTTGGGGATCGATAACACCTTGAGGAAAGGGTGTCAAATTATTTCCATCATTGGAGATTCATAGATGATAATATGGAGTATAATCTCTAAAACCCTCCAAAAGACCCATATCTTAACATAACTATCTCTAGATTAATTCTAAGGTGTAAAAAATTTGACAATTTGAGTGCTCATCATGTTTTAATAAAATGGATGATGAGAAAACCAAACTTTCATGCTCATTAGAACTAGGGGAAAGAAAAATTGGGTGGCACTTCATATAATCCACATCCCCTAACATCGACTTGCATTCATGAAATATGATGAAATGCTAGGTGACAAAGGTTTGCATTATCATGATGCAAAGTGGCATGAGCTCAACGTACTTCACCTTGACGGATCACAGTACAAGGTTATTAATGCATATCAGGCTATTATGAAAAGGTATCATCATCCCTATTAGGAAGCATGTGGGACTCAAAGTGAAATGGAGGACAGGCAGGTTGGAGGATTACCCATTATGCCGGTTGCATTGGAAAAAGGGAGAAGGAGAGGAAAGAAACCACAAAACATCTGGATTCGGCTCTATTATATGTTGAGTTTAAACTAATTTGACTAGCAAGATCAGTAAAAGAACATAATCACAAGATAGACAAAGATATTACCTTGGGAAACCCTCATGGGGTAGAAAACCTAGCAAAGCTTTCCTCAATAAGATGATCAACCAAAATACAAGATGTGCTCCAAGACTTGACTTCCTTCTCTACCTCCTATGCAAACCTCTCAAACACAAGTGCACTACTTTATGAGCTAAGCAAATGTGAGAGAAGTGAGGAGCAATCTCCTCTACTTATACTAGTTCCCGATTGACGAAATCCCTAATGGGGCCGACCTCTCCTAGTGAAGTCTAATAACCCCTAAATAATAAGCTCAGGGCCGACCCCCACATGGTGGGTTTAATAACCCTGATTACCACAATCCATCGGAGGAATAAACATCTCCAGATACATAATAAGATCACCTTGGAGGTATGTAACATATCTTACAATATTCAACACGCCCCCTTAACAAGAAGGATATTATAACAACATCTGCAAGAGCAAGGATTCATCGACTACATCATACATGATACATCTATAAATCATCGGAATCTTTCTTCAATACATCATCATCAGTAACTCAAGTAGTTATTGGAACATCTCACGATCATCAGTATCGTCATCACATGATCATCAACATCGTCATCACACGATCATCTGCATCGTCATCACATGATAATCAACATCGTCATCACACAATCATCAACATCGTCATCACACGATCAATAACATCGTCATCACACGATCATTAGCATCGTCATCATAGCATACTCTGCAACACACATGATCCTTCCTTTCGGAATTTCGGGATCAATCTCATCACAATCATGTTTAAGACTATCCTTCCTTAAGGATGATTATTCCAATCTCAATCTCATTTAAGACTATCCTTCCTTTCGGAATTACTGGATTTACTGTCTAAGGATGATTAATCCAATCTCAATCTCATTTAAGACTATCCTTCCTTTCGGAATTACTGGATTTACTATCTAAGGATGATTAATCCAATCTCAATCTCATTTAAGACTATCATTCCTTTCACAATAACTGGATTTACTGTCTAAGGATGATTAATCCACTCTCAATCTCATTTAAGACTATGCTTCCTTTCAGAATAATTGGATTTACTGTCTAAGGATGATTAATCCACTCTCAATCTCATTTAAGACTATCCTTCCTTTCGGAATTACTAGATTTACTGTCTAAGGATGATTAATCCACTCTCAATCTCATTTAAGACTATCCTTCCTTTCGGAATTATTGGATTTACTGTCTAAGGATGATTAATCCACTCTCAATCTCATTTAAGACCATCCTTCCTTTCGGAATTACTAGATTTATTGTCTAAAGATGATTAATCCACTCTCAATCTCATTTAAGACTATCCTTCCTTTCATAATTACTATATTTACTGTCTAAGGATGATTAATCCACTCTCAATCTCATTTAAGACTATCCTTCCTTTCGAAATTATTGGATTTACTGTCTAAGGATGATTAATCCACTCTCAATCTCATTTAAGACTATCCTTCCTTTCGGAATTACTGTATTTACTGTCTAAGGATGATTAATCCACTCTCATACATTTTGAACTAAGCGCTCAGGGACGATGTAGTCCTATCACGTTCACTAGGGATTTCATTCTCGGAGACATATGTCTACAGATCAATTCAAGGGACGGAAGTCCGGGGATGATACAATCCCCACCTGTCCACTAGGGACTTCTTTCTCGGAGACACATGTCTACGGATCAATTCAGGGGACTGAATTCTGGGGATGATACAATCCCCACCTGTATCCTCATCAATACATCAATACAAGTATCCTCATCAATACATGTATACATATTAAAGCATGTATCCTCATCAATACATCAATACATCAATACAAGTATCCTCATCAATACATGTATACATATTAAAACATGTATCCTCATCAATACATCAATAAAAAAATATCAGAAATATAAGTGATATAAGTATTCTAAATATACATATAAGAATCCTAAGCATACATATAAATATATAGGTGTAATAAACATGTATCTTCATCATCGACCTTGTTGTCGATGAGGGCAATCTCATCATCAGTGACTATATCACTCCCCCTTTTGAGGAGGGTCCTTTTGAACTACACCAAGCTTGTCTCGGAAATATTCAAATTTCACTTGAGACAGAGGTTTGGTCAATATATCAACAATTTGTTCCTCAGTGTTAACATACTCGAGCTTAATAGCTCCTCTTTGCACCATATCTCGTATGTAGAAATATTGGATCTCTATGTGTTTTGACTTATCATGGAATACTGGATTTTCTGTCATCTTAATACAACTTTGATTGTCACACATGATCACAATGGGATCCATTTCCAAGTCAAACACTCCATATAATAGTTTCCGAAGCCACACTGCTTCACAACTAGCAGAGCGGACAGCTATATATTCTGCTTCAGCAGTACTGAGAGCCACACTAGATTGTTTCTTGCTGAACCATGAGATCATGGTAGATCCAAGACCATAACATCCACCTGAAGTACTCTTTTTTTCTGAAGCACTTCCTGCCCAATCAGAATCTGAGTAACCATGTAATCTAATTTCATGACTTCCAAGATAATATAGACCAAAATCTAATGTACCCTTTAGATACCTCATTACATGCTTTGCAGCTATTAAGTGAACCTTTCTAGGTTCTACTAGATATTGACTCAAGGTATTTACAACAAAGCATATGTCTGATCTAGTATTTGTTAAATACATCAATGACCCAATGATTTGTTTATATAGAGTCACATCCACTAATTCTAAAGAGTCATCAACTAATAACTTCAAGTTGGATTCCATGGGAGTGGCCATGGCTTTACACTCCAACATATCGAATCTTTTTAGAATCCCCACAACATACTTACCTTGATTTAGAAAGATTCCTTTTGGTTCTTTCCATACTTCTAGACCTAAGAAGTAGTGCATTAATCCGAGATCTTTCATCTCGAATTTTGAAGAAATCTTCTTCTTGCATTCGATAATTTGATTCTCATTTCCTGTTAGAAATAGATCATCTACATACAATAGTAATATAACAGGTTCATCAGCCATAAATTTGAGGTAAATATTAGGATCAGCTTTACTTTTGGTAAAGCCCATGCTTGTTAAGAAACTGTCAATCCTTCTGTGCCAAGCTTCGGTAGCTTGCTTTAATCCATATAAGGCCTTTTTCAGTTTGCATACATGTGTTCTCCCATGTTTAACCTCAAACCATTGTGGTTGTTCTATGTACACTTCTTCTTCAATTACACCATTCAGGAAATTTGTCTTAACATCCATTTGGTGTAATTTCCACTTCATCATAGATGCAAGTGCCATGATAGTTCTAATTGAAGTGTACCTAGCAACTGGTACAAATTTTTCTTCATAGTCAATTCCCTTTTTCTGAGAGAATCCTCTGGCTACAAATCTTGCCTTATATTTTTCAATGCTACCATCTGCAGCATGTTTTATCTTGAATATCCATTTGGAAGAAACCACACTTTTATCTTTTGGTTTGGGAACTATATCCCAAACATCATTTTTCATTATTGACTGGTATTCTTCTGTCATTTCTTCTACCCACTCCTTCTTCTGAGCTGCCTCTTCATAGCTAGTAGGTTGTTGATTCACAAGATCACACATCAAGGCCACATAGTTGGATACTAGATTTGGTTTCTTTCTTTCCCTAGTGGAGCCTTCAGGAGCTCCATATTTTTCATCTCCTTGAATAATGTCTCTAGCCCATGCTGGCCTTCTTTTCCTAGATAAGTTTGTAATAGGGGGTTCTTGTGGTTCCAACATGTCATGATCCTCTGGTGTATCATCTTCAGGGATGGGCACAGCTTCTGTGGTTCTAGGAGGTGAATCTTCTTCATAGATTTCTTCAAGTTGGAACTTCCTAGATTTCTTGAGAGTTGCTTCTTCATCAAATGTTACATCTCTACGTATTTCCATATGATGAAAACCAGGTATGTAAATTCTGAAAGCTTTGGATGATTCACAATATCCAACAAATATTCCCTTCTTACCAGAAGGATCCAACTTGGTTCTCTTTTCTTTTGGAATGTGAATGTACATTGGACATCCAAATATTTTGAGATGACTTACCTCAGGCTTCTTTCCTGTGAATACTTCTTCTGGAGTCTTGAATTCAAGAGCACTATGGGATAGTCTATTTTGTACATAGACTGTTGTCCTAGCCACTTCATCCCATAGATACATGGGTAGATCTTGGTCATGTATCATAGTCTTTACAGCTTCCACGATAGTTCTATTCTTTCTTTCAACAACCCCATTTTATTGGGGATTGTAGGGAGTGGTTAGTTCCCTCTTGATTCCAGCTTCCTTACAAAAATATTCAAAGTCCTTTGAAGTATATTCTCCGCCATTATCTATTCTGAGAATCTTTATTTTCTTTTCTGAGAGATTTTCTATTAAGGCCTTGAACTCTTTGAATTTTCCAAAGACTTCATTCTTTCCTTTTAGAAAGTATATCCAAGTCTTCCTTGAATAGTCATCAATGAATGTGAGATAATATTCAAACCCACTTAGGGATGTGGTGGGCATTGGTCCACATACATCTGAATGAATTAATTCTAGAGTGTTTTTGGTCTTTGTTTCACTCTTTGGAAAAGGGTTCTTGATATTCTTTCCTTTGGCACACCCCTTGCATGTGCCATTATGATCAATCTTCAATTCTGGTAGTCCTATGACAACTTTACTTACATGAGGTAGTGCTTTGTAGTTAATATGAGCAAGCCTTCTATGCCATAGTTCATTAGGACTAGTGGCTTCATGAACAAGGGAAGCTTCTGGATGTCCTCTGAGTTTGTATAGACATCCTTCCTCTTCACCAATAACAATTGCATCCTTAAATGATTTTCCTTTGGTCCACATGAGTACTTGTCCATCTATGAATGCAACCCCATAACCTTTCTTATCTAGGGCCGAGATAGAGAGTAAGTTCTTCTTCAATCCTGGGACATATAAAATTTCTTTCATTTTCAATGATGTTCCAGAATCAAGCTTGTAACTTGCTTCAGCAATTCCCTTTATGGGATATTGATAGTCATCTCCTAATGACACCTTTTGTGGAGAAGTCTTCTATTCCAATTTTGAAAGAGTTTTCTTTTGTCTAGTCATGTGCTTTGAAGCACCACTATCAATAAGCCATGTATCTTCTCTAGGTGTTATAGATCCTGAGAGTGCAGAGAATAGGACATACTCTTCTACATCTTCTTCTTCATTTCTTCTAGATATTTTCTTGGGGAGGGGTCTTTCTTCTTCTTCATCTCTTTTAGATCTCTTCCTATGAGGCCTTACTTCCTCTTCTTCTTCTTCTTCACTTTCATCTTCTGCAAGATGTGATTGATGTCTTTAATAGTGAAGATCTTTCCTCTTCTTTGAGGGACAAAATTGAGCAATGTGTCCTTCTTTATGACAAATGAAACATTGGAAGGAGGAGAATTTTCTTCTTCCTTTCTTCTGAAATCCTTGTGGAGATTGAGACTCCTTGTGATTATCCCTTTTGAAGTGAGACTAATTCCTCCTTCTCTTAGTGTGTGTAGCCAAGGCTTGGTCATCCTCCTTGAGAAGGGCTTCTTTGTTGGTTACCCTAGCTTCTTCTTGAACATAATCCTCCCATACTACATCAAACTTCATACTTTCTTTTTTGGCACACATAATTTGTATAAATGACTCCCAAGGTCTAGTGAGACCATTTAGAGCCGTCATCACAAGTTCATCTTCATTAAGAGTATCACCAATGGCATCTAGTTTTTCCTTGATTTGGGAGACCCTTGAGAATTAGTCTTGAATGGATTCTCCTTTGTGCATCTTGGTACTCTTCAACTGAGTTCTTAGGTTCATCTTCCTATTGATGTTCTTTCATTCATACATTCCTAGGGCATCATACATTTCCTTTGGATTCTTCTTGGATGCCACTTGGAGAATCAAGTGGTCTTTAATAGAATCAACAATGATTCTCTTTTCCCTAATCAAATCCTTCCTATGCTTCTCTTTGGCTTCATCTTCTTCAAGTTCTGCAACTTCATCCTTGATATATTGAGCAAGGTCATTCTCTTCAAGAATGAGACCAATTCTGTATTTCCATGCCCGAAAATTCTCTATACCTTCAAGCTTGTCTTCAAGCTAAGTGTTTGGAGCCATCTTCTCTTGGGGGAGTCCAAGAGATAAGAGATAGAGTAGTACTTACCAGGAAACTTTACCTTTTCACTTTTCCGGATCTGCAACCGAATTTCTGGTTTATCACACTTTTGGTAAAACTAGGGTTTGAATTTCCTGGAGTTCTACCCAACCAAAAAAATCGATCCGGTGCTCAAAAGATAGATCTTTAGAAGGGTTATTCAGCCATGCAACCAGAATCCAAAAATACTAACTTTTGCAAAAACCCTAATTTTGGGAGAGAGAGAGAGAAATATAATTTCACCTTGTGAAAGATGTTCTATTTAGGCTAGCTCTAATACCATGTTAAGTTTAAACTAATTTGACTAGCAAGATCACTGAAAGAACATAATCACAAGATAGACAAAGATATTACCCTGGGAAACCCTCATGGGGTAGAAAACCCAACAAATATTTCCTCAATAAGATGATCAACCAAAATACAAGATGTGCTCTAAGACTTGACCTCCTTCTCTACCTCCTATGCTGACCTCTCAAACACAAGTGCGCTACTTTCTGAGCTGAGCAAGTGTGAGACAAGTGAGGAGCAATCTCCTCTACTTATATTAGTTCCCAACCGACTAAATCCCTAATGGGGCCGACCTATCCTAGTGAAGTCTAATAACCCCTAAATAATAAACTCAGGGACGACCCCCACATGGTGGGTCTAATAACCCTGGTTACCACAATCCATTGGAGGAATAAATATCTCCGGATACATAATAAGATCACCTCGGAGGTATGTAACATCTCCGGAATAAAGTACAAATATAATATTCTTAGAAGTTACAATATTCAACATTATAGGGGCATCTTTATTGATGTTTTTCATAGAGTTGGAGTCATGGCATGATTTAACTCCAATTATATGTGTTAACACCCAAAAATTGTTCACTAGCTCATCTCCCTAGTCACATAACCCATTTGTCCAGTTTTCCTACATGTTTGGCCTCCAAAACCCTAAATTGGTAGCCAAAAGGGAAAAAAAATCATTATTCCCCTAAAAAATAACTAAATCCCTTCAAAAAAGGTTAAAACCCCACAAAAGGGTAAAAAATCCCCAAAAATGAAAAGAAAAAAGGGAAAAAAGTCAAAACAAAATAAAAAAAGAGGGAAAATATCAAATACCACTAGCCAATACTATTGGTTTCCCAAACCCACGGACCAACACTCCACCACCAAAAAATGATATAAAAAGGTGATGGAGGCCTCCCATTTCATCACTAATCTCTCTTCATACCCTTATGTTATCAAATTCCCTACAACACTCTAGCTTACCCATTAGGGATTTTGTGCCCACCTAGCTGGATCTTGGACAACCCATTGAGCATTTGGAGAAGAGCAAGGAAATCAGGAGACCCAGCGCACTACTCTCGTACTGCTATAAGGGACCCCATTACCTCATCTTTGGAGGTAACCATTTTAGTAAACCCTAGTTTACAATAAAATACACAATCTTTTATGGGTTCTAATCTATCAGTTATGTTTTATTGTTGCAATTAGTTAGACTTACTTTATGTTGTCATTTGCACTGATACGTAGTAGTTTTCATTTCTGTATTTTTTATTCATATTTGAATTTGCTACTAAGGGTTTCCTAACCCTTAGTGGGTGCCCATTTGCACAGGTGGTGTGAAAACACTAGCTATAGATTTGGCGACTCCGCTGGGTCGATTCCCATTGATCTATGGTTTAGTTTAGTTTTTTAGTGTTTATGCTTTTTATTTTCTTGCATTTCACTGTTTTGGGATACCCTTTTTCCCCCATACATGCAGATCTGGCCCTTGCCTTCGTAATTCCCTCCTCCACCTTTGTTTTTATGGCCTGGACCACAACATTCTTCCATCTACCCGCGGCTCGAGTGTGACTTTCGGCCTGAAGCTCACACTCCTCAACGCAACTTTCAACTCGCAACTCGCTCCTAGAGCGCGCATCCGCGCCCATTTACCACGCCCTCTGCGTTTTTTTCTCTCATCTAGTCACGCATTCCACATGCAATACGGACGAAAAATCCGTCGTTAAAGTGCACTTTCTTCCCTACTAGCCGCACGTTCCACGCGTAGTATGGCTTGAAAGTTGCGCTTTTCACGTGCCTTAGTGCCTGAAAAGCGCACCCTGTGCGCGCTTGCTCTCTTGAAACGTGCTCCATTTGCGTGCCTATTTTCCTAAAAGCTGCATCCTCTACACACTTCTGAGCTTGAAACTTGTGCCCCAGCCGTGCCCTTTCCACCCATACTCGCGCCCTTTTTTCCTGTTTTCTATTTTTCTGTTTCGGCGCATTTTTTCTGCAGTTTTCCGCACCCAAAACTCAACGTTTCACCTCACAACCACACTCTGCACCTGTTTTTCATTTTTTATTGAACTTGGCTGCACCCACAAACCCTTGTTTTCCTGCACCCATTTGCCATTAGTTTTTCTGTTTTTTTGCTTGTTGTAGCATTAAAGACATTTCAGTGTGCATGCATCCTTACTGCATTGCTATCTCTTGCATCATAGTTTATGCAAGTGTATTTCCTGCATACCTGTTATCATAGTGGTATTTTTATTTTTTGAAAAGTAAAAGAAAAAAAATATTTCAGTCTCAGTTGTTTTTTCAAGCATTTACTATCTAGTGATCTTGGGGTCACACCTTTTTTGCACACACACTCTCCCATAATTCAAATATAGACTTAAAATGGATTTACTTAAACCCACCTTAACCCCACTTGGGGAACACAAAAACAATTTTTTAGCTAGGTAGGACATTGGGGTTAGGCATCCAAATAACACCCCCTTTGTCATTTACATTTGAGACATAGTTGTTGTATTTTAGGGAACCAAAATCCCCTAGTACTTGTTGGTACGATTGGCACCAATTTTTCGTAGGGCCTCTCCCTTAGGAGGGAAAGTAGAAAGATTGGTTATGGAACCCTGAGTGGAATGTTGCTCTCCATTCTGTACTGAAGTACACCAACTCATTGTTCTCGTCGTGCATATTGGTGCCCATACCAGGTGTGCGACGACCAAAGAATTGAAGCTACGGGACACCTTTCCGGACGTGCCATGAACGGGGTAGCTTAGTTTCCATTATTCTAGGACTCTTTTACCTGGATTCCCTCTAGGTACAGGGATATCCTTTATCCATTTGGTTCTCCATTTCGTATCGCTTGACAATGGATTTCATCACCCTACAGGGGATACAATTTGTGTGAGATTCCATATCTCTTATATAGGTTTTTTCATGCTCCTATACCCCCATTGGATTAGTGAGTGTACCTTTTTATTTTTAGGAGTGATGATTGTTGGTATTTTGACCATTCTATTGCCGCTCCGCTTGTTGTAGCACGATGTTGCAGCACACATTTTTTAGCATTGTTGTACTGGTATTTTTTAGCATTTTATCTATCACATCCCCTCAGCATGTTTACACCTGTCACCATTGATTCACTGATACATTCTCGTTGCATATGGGGGCTATCCCCGCAGCACGGTCCACTCGACCTCACCCATCATAAACGCATAGCTTCGTCATCAGATATTCATCTAAATAACCCTTAATTTACCTATGATTCTGAGTCAGAGTTACCCATATACACAACTTCTTCTAGCCCCATGGTTGGCATGAATCCCAACACATTTTATGGGGGGATTGTTGGTGGTGGTTGCACCACTATCCTAGCTACCACTTCAACATCAACCCCTTCTATACCATCTACAGGACTTACACCTTGAATTCCAATCACTACTTCCATTCCTATCAGTAGTGGATCAGCTCCAATTACAGTCCCTTTGGTCACCAGTAGTACACTTGGGGGCACTGGCCCTTCCTACACGATCTGCCCTCCCTTCACCGGAGGTCCCTCGATCCTCATAATGACTCACATTCGTTGCCATGGCTAGCACACAAGCTCCTGTGACCACGTCACATCATTTTGCTAGTTTTCCATTCATGGCCAGTCTCAACCTTCCTTATCTGTCCCGATTGACCAACGCTTTGATCCGACACGGCCCCACATGGCCTCCCATGCCTACAAAACGCCCTTCAAACATCCTCAAGTTTGAAGGGAAAGGTGGTGAGGACCCCAAAACCACATCATGTTCTTCCACTTATGGTGTTCCTCCAACTCCATAGTGGATGACTCGATCTCCCTCCAACTTTTACAACGGACCCTCATTGGCTCTACAGCTAAGTGGTATATTGAAAAACCACATGGGATGCATTCCATCATTACATCCCTTGCTTCGAATTTCTTGCAGTTCTTGCAGTTACCCGTCCGTTATGATGCTGGTGTTGAGGTTTTACTATCTTACATATAGAACACAGCTACCCATATCACTGACCATATCCATGAATGGCATAGATGTCGTAGTTTTTGTAAGATCAAGTTAGAGGACTGCATCTTTTTAGATTGCTTCTTGAAATCCCTCATACTAGTTATTTCCAAGGATGTGGCATCTGAACAACGTCAAACTGAAGAAGAATGCATTCTCAAATCCCAACAGTTTGAACTCATCTATGCTCAGTAGGGATACCTCTACTCCATTTTACGTGATGCTACTCATGGTGATTCCTCCAGGAAGGACCCACCGGGGGAATCTCACACTCTCGATAGAATCAACGGATATGTTGCATCTCATAACCAACCATATGTCCATATACCCCCTTCCACCACCCTAGCATATAATCCAACACACAATGTCGCCATGAGTAGTCCCAACCTTTCACACACCACAACCCATTCAGGAGAAACACCTCTATATGTTCCCATGTCCCAAGCCTCTCATGTACATGGACCTTCATGTCTGACTCATTGCTATGGTCACACCCCGCCAGCATACATCCCCCCTGTCGCACCTCCTTCCTACTACCATCAACCGAGTGCACTTGCACCCGCACAACCTCAAGCCCCTCCAGGTAATTATCCACCACATACTTCCCCAGCACCTACTCAACCATAGAACTTCCTTGCTCCCCAAGGGCAAGTTTACGCTCAGCAAAACCAACCTACCCAATGGAACCAACAAGGACAACAAAATAGGGGAATAGGTCGTAACGGAGGGAACAACCAACCTCTGGATAGAGGCGGTCCACCACCAAACCCTCCAAACAATAATGGTGTTGCACCAACTAACCAAAATCTTGATCGACCACCTCAGTAAGGAAAAAAACCCCCAAGTTACGCACAAACCACCCATGCTCCATTTGCAGGGTATATGGCCACTACATGCATAATTGTCCCCATTTGGAGGGAGCTCGTCAACTTTGGAATGACGATGCCCAATGCCAAGGACATGCTTCCCCTCCGACACCACCTAACCCTTCGCAACCCAAGACAAAACCTATGGTGTTGCAGAAACCCCTACCCACGCAATGGTTAGTAACCACCCAACCTTTGGCTCCCCCTCAAGGGATTGCAGCACCACAATAGAAAGTTACCTACGCAACTCATGGAAACCAACATGATGACACAGGTACCCACCACCTTTTAATGATGTCTTCAACTGATATCAACCTTCAAACACGTCGTAACCAATATGGTTCTACCACAGAAACCATTCCTGCGGACAAGGATGATAACACTATCCCCACAGATCATTCGTTATGTATACCCTCTGCATCATTTGATGGGGCTCCCAAATTCCCCCGATTCCCTCTATAGCATGTTAATAACAACCCTAATACTTGTGTCGCCCCCAACTATAACATCGTGTATGACTTAGCCCAGTCCCCTGCTGCTATGTCAGCCCTAGAAGTTTTAAAGAACTACCTAATGCAATGCAAAACACTGGTGTTCGCGATAGGTGCAATAGACTCTTCTGACTCGTGGATGATGGCATTCTATTTAGACCAATTTGAACCATGCATGCCTTCCACATTAGGATTTCAATTTTTTGTTGCAGTCTGTAATCTTGTTATCCATCAGTGTATCATCGATGAGGGTGCCTCTACATGCTTTGTGTCTACATTTGTGTGGCATAATCTTAGATCCCCTACCCTACATCCATCCATGACTTCCTTATGAGCTTATAATGGTCGTTTAGCTCAGCCACAAGGCCTTCTGGCTAATGTTCCAATCCGATTAGCTGGTAAAATTGTCCTAATTGACATCCAAGTCATAAATGCGCAACTCAACTACAACGTACTCCTAGGACGAAGCTACATGTACTCCATGAAGTTTGTTGCGTCATCAATGTTTTGCATCATGATGTTCCCCCACGAGGGACGAGTTGTCAAAATTGACCAAGTCACTTATTATGACCCCAACGCACCCACTACACCAGAAAACATTCTCCCCATGGTTGAAAAACCTATTTTTGGTACACCCACCTCTATGGTATCCACTGTCGGTCCGAGAATTTATTCGGAGATGCCAATGGTATCCAATTTTCGATCATTACCACCTTCCCACTGGCCATTGAGATATCTGATATGTGCACCATTTCGTTAAAAAAATCGATGCCTCACCCTTAACCACCATTACTTCCTCAACTATCGTCGGTCCCAGCCATGTTGGAGCCACACCAATCCACACAATCTCATTCATTTTCCCACCCTCAGGAGTAGTAAGTATGCCAGTGATGGCCACACTGAATCTCCCCAGGTTAACACTGGGACTTCTTGTGTGGTACTTACTTGCTCCTAATCCTCCTCCGATGCCACAAGTCATCCACCAACTGGTTCAACCCATCACCACTGGAAATCGTCCACCTCCTGGTGCGGCGACAACGTCTTCATCCAACAACATTGGGGGCAAGGCCACACACACCCATACTACACCACATGCGACTAAACTCATGAAACCCCCCTACATTTCGGGCACCTCCTAAGTGTTCTTTGTGCGATGAATTGGGCCATGCTACCCATAATTGTACACAACTACCAAACCTCCAAGAACACATTAAGACATTGGACGATGACCCCAATATTCTAGTTGTCAAACTACAAACGACTCCCCACCCGCGTAACAAATCATTGCGCACCAATTACCCCTGCACCATATGCGGAATCTACAGACACTATTCACATCATTGTCCTGACTTACCTCAGTATAGATTGGTTCTACATGAGATGAATCAGTCCTCTTTAGATTCATCCATTACTACAATTGAGGAGATTCATCCACCTGAATCCTCCTCATTGGGAGAGATTAACACCATTTATATGATCTCCACAAGTGACAAACCAACTTTTCCCACGAATTTCAGCTTCACCTCTTCCAATCTGTCCAAACAATGTTTCCGCAGTGATGAAGAAATACTTGAAGCATTAACGACACCTCACTTCCCTTGCGATGATATGCATCATTGATCCTACTTCATTCCCGAGAAGTCTACCCCTGTCGCATCCAACCAACTTTCAGTCGAGTCGAAAGACTTCATCCATAGCCAAGTGGACTGGTTTAAGAACCACATCCCAGCTCTCGATACCTTCGAGAAAGGTAACATGGCTAACATCTCACCTACCATTCAGGTCGATATTTCTGTCACACCCATTGTAGTTGAGAACATTACTTTAGGCGCTTCTTGTACTCCAAACGAAGTCAATTCCTATAAGAATCTCTTCCAAGAGTTTTGTGATGTTTTTTCTTGGTCATATACTGAGATGCCTGGTCTTGACCCTGCCATTGTTGAGCACCATATCGGTACTTGGCATGACATCCCACCCGTCCTCCAAAAGGAATGGTCCATTCACCGCTCCAAACAATTATGCCAAGTTGGGTTCATTTATCCCATTGCTTACACCACATGGGTGTCCAATCCCATGTCAGTTAACAAAAAAAAGGGCACCATTCACGTTTGTACTTATTTCTGTGATATGAATTTATCTTGTCCCAAAGACAACTTTCCTACACCCTTCATCGATCAGCTCATTGATGCATGTGTGGGTCACGAGATTCTATCATTCATGGACGGTTTCTCTAGATACAATACGATTCAAATTCGCAAAGAAGATTAGTACAAGACTTCCTTCACTACTCCATGGGGCACCTTTTCCTATCGATTCATTCTGTTTGGTCTTAAAAATGCTGGTGCCACATTTCAGCGAGCCATTACCTTTTGCTTTCATGACTTGGTTAATATCATCATTTTCTACGTGGACAACCTCACCGTTCAATCCAAGAAACAATCCGACCATCTAGATGACCTCCGACAAGTATTTTTGTGTTGTCACAAGTACAACATCCGCTTGAACCCCCTCAAGTGTGTATTTTGTGTTCCTGCAAGCTAGTTGTTTGGTTTCATCATTTCCAAAAAAAGGAATCACTGTAGACCTTTTGAAGGTTCAATCCATCCTTGACCTCCCATCACCACGAACATTATGCCAATTACAAAACCTTCAAGGGAAAGCCAAATTTCTTCGTCGCTTCGTTCGATACTATGAAACGAAAGTTCATGGTTTCCTTTGCTTGCTTCGGACCCACGTTCCTTTCGTTTGGGATGAAAAAGAACAAGAATATTTTGAAGCACTCAAACAAGCCTTGACTTCTACCCTGTTGATTTCACCTACGGATTTCTCGAAGGATTTTATCCTTTATGTTTTGGCATTTGAATATGTAATTTTTGGTGTGTTAGTCCAAGAAGATAGTGCATGTCAAGAACTTGTCATTTATTATGTGAGTAAGACATTATCAGGCCCACCATTATGATACCCCCATGAGTATAATTTGGCCCACCACTATCAGGCCCACCATTCAGAAGGTTCACCACTACATCCTAATGAGCCTAACTACAGTTGTGGTAGACTCCAACCCGATGGTCTATCTCTTGAGTCGTCACCTCCTCCAAGACCGCGTGGCTAAATGGTTCATCATACTCCAAGAATACAACTTGACGTTTGTTACTCCAAAGAGTACCAAATCCCTCGCTTTGGCACATATCATGACTGACTTACGCTCTTCATCAGCATTGCCTCTTATCATCACCAACTTACTCGACGACCACTTTTTCACTATCTCGTCGGATGACCCATGCTACGGTGACGTCATGGTATACCTGTGAATGCAAAAATTTCACTCCCTCCTTAGTCGTGATGATCGTCATCGTATCCTCCATCATGCTTCAAGATACCTCCTACTTGGGGATGTCCTTTATCACCGTGGTGCCGAAACCATTTTACGTCAATTCCTCACACGTGATGAGGAAAAACAAGTGTTAAATGATTGTCATAGCGGATCTTGTGGTGGCCACTTCCCAAAAGATTATCCGGGCCAGATATTTTTGGCCCACCCTTTTCAGTGATTGCATCACAGTGGTCAAACATTTCCAGAATTTCTAACTCTTTTCCTCCAAGGCCAGAACCCCTCTGGCCCCTCTCCATGATGTCATGACTTTTGGCCCTTTCTGTAAGTGGGGCATCGATTTTATCGAGTGTAACCCCCCTCAATGAATGGCCATAAATACATCATTGTGAGTGTCGACTATTTCACTAAGTGGGCCGATGCCATGCATACATTTAACTGTAAGGCCGATACCACCGCACATTTCTTTTTTAATCATGTCATCACTAGGTTTGGGGTCCCCAAACAACTTGTCTCTGACCATGGAAAATACTTCTAAGACACCATTTGGAAAGAGTTTTATACCTTCCTGAATTTTGACCACCAATATGCATCGTCCTACTACCCTCAAGGGAATGGCCAGGTTGAGGCTATTAAAAAGATCTTGAAGACCATTCTTCAATGCACAGTGAACCAACACAAGTCCAATTGGCACCATATTCTCTTTCCAACAATTTGGGCTTATCGCACCTCCATTAAGACTACCATGGGTTTTACCCCTTTCCACTTGTTTCATGGTGTAGAGTTTGTTCTCCTCATCAAGTGTCAAATCCCATCTTTGCACATTGTCTTTGAGCTCCTCTCAGACATCTCACCTCTTGAGCAATGCTTACTTCTATTAGAACAAGCTGACGAATACTGACGAGAAGCTTTACAAATCACCGAGGCTTCTAAAGATCGCTCCAAATCCCATTATGACAAGCATGTCCACCTCCGTACCTTCCATGAAGGTGACCTCATGCTTGCTTATTACCAAGCTCATGACAAACAAGGAAAATCTAAATTCGAAACCATGTGGTAAGGCCCTTATATTTTCCAAACCTGTCTCGGCAAGGGGGAATTTATCCTTACTGATTCTGAAGGACATCCCTTAGAAAACCCTCTCAATGGGTTGCACCTCATTAGAAGAAATCTGGGTTAAAAATGGGCCTCCTAAGGAAAATAATAAGAAAATAATAAAATAATAATAGAGAGAGAGTAAAAAAACTACCTTTTTGGATCGTATTTTCAACTTATCTCCTTGTAGGTTTACTCAAATTTCAAGCGGGGGGACTCGTTGGATGCATAATTAAATTATACATCCAACGAGTACCAATGTTGCATACTTTTAACAACATCCACACCATGAAAAATTGAAAATACATTAAAAAATGTCTTTCTAGTGAGAGAAAACACGTTTTTTAATGTATTTTCAATTTTTCATGGTGTGGATGTTGTTAAAAGTATGAAACATGGGTACTTGTTGGATGCATAATTTAATTAGGCATCCAACAATTCCTCCTGCTTAAAATTTCAGTAAACCTACAAGGAGACAAGTTGAAAATACGATCCAAAAAAGTAGTTTTATTTTTTCCCTCCAATTTTTTTAGGTGCTCCCTTTTTGAATTTTAAAGCATTTTGATTGGATAATACATGATGACATGGAATTTGTATTATTTTTGGAAGGCCCATTTTAAATTGAAATTTCCTCTAATGCAAACGATTTTACCCTTAACACTTTTCCGGACCCACTAGTTTGTGTTGTACAGATTTATTCCTTTTTTGTTTTTCATTTTTTGCATTCTGAACCTTGCATATTTTCTTCCATGCGTGACCACAGATTCATCCTATTCCACCACTCTATGTTGTATTTTCCGACGGTGCAAGTAGATGGTCTCCAAACCTCACCTCAGTAGCTTGGGTATTGTATTCCCCCTCACACGAGTTGATCCACCTCGATAGAGTGTGTATAGGTGCTGCCACCAATAACCAGGATGAGTACGATGTTGTGACCGGCCTCCTGACGGTTTCTCTCCAATAGGGCATAATTCACCTTCGTGTGTTCCTCGACTCCTAGCTCCTTGTCTCCCAATTCAATAAATTTTACCAGGTACGAGATCCTTTCCTTTTTAGAAAGTTCATGCACACCAAACAACTGATTAGATAGTTTGAGTTCATTACATTCATTCATGTCCCACAAAATCAGAGCAATGTTGCAGACCAAATGGCTAATAATGTTCTAGAATGGAATATCAATCACAACATGTAGGAAGTAAACCACAATCATGTACCATCACATCATCCACATGCATATATACATCACATAAGCATACATAATCATAAAAAACAAAAAGAGGACCATGATCATCATAAACTACATCCACGTGCATATATATATATATATATATATATATATATATATATATATATAATTAAAGTGTCATAGTGTTCTGGTCATAACATATACATCAATACATTAAGGATCCCCAGCAACATCCTCATCATAAAAACTAGTGTTCGAATACAAAAAATTCCCAATGCTCATCGCATTGGAGGAAAGTTCCATCAAACTTCCTAATATGAGTCCTCCCTGTCATCGTCGTCGTCCTGCTCCTCCTCCCCCTCATCTGACTTAGTATACTCCTCTGCATCGTCATAAAGGGAATCAGCCCGCGCCATGGCCCTCACTTCCTTGGTCGCCATCGCGATCCTCCGCATCACTGGCCTCCACTACCATGGAGCATCATAGAAAATATCAATTAGGTCATGATCTAGATGCTGCCAACAATCGTCGATCATCCCATCTAGTAGAAGGTCGATCCCTATATGAAGCGTCTCCAGGGTCGTCAAAGAACTTTTTTGTCAATGATGTCTGCGCGTGGGAGAGTAAACTCCCTCCATTTGACCCCTACGAGCCCGGTACCTTGCCGGTGGTCGTGGCCCTACATATGCACACAAGAGCACGCCATCAGTGTTAATATCATAAAAATCCTCTAGCTATCATATATGCTATCAAGTAGATACAACATGCTACTAAAAAGTGAGTAGATACATACCATTTGGACCCCATGCCTAGCCAGGTGGGAATGGTAGCTCCGCATCTCCTCTGTAGTTCATCCCTACATAAGATAATTCCTCAATCACAACTAACAATTGTAGCCACTGTGTGAACAACGCTTGAGTGAAAAAACAACCCACCAGTCCCCCACCACCGTGAGTCATCATCTCGCCTCATCCATGGCTCAGTCAGTCCACCATCGCGTACTTCCCTGTGGGGTCTCAACGTATGCACTCACTCAAAGAAGAACAAGCATAAGAATGAAGGGAAACATAAATCCCCTCCTGTGCAAATGACCTTGTTCAAATCTCGTCGAACAATAGTCAAATACATCTGCTCACACCTGAAGTAGGTACCTGCTAATGCCTGTTCAACCAACATCATCTGTCCTCCATAAATCTTGTGGGGGGCCTTTCACCCCAATATCCACACTACCATTGCCGCTATCTCCCGACTCTCCAGCCTCTCGATGTCACAAATCAGTATAACATTGGCATGCACATATGCTGTGGCATAATAATGGCACTCTAGCAAGTCCCCCATTGACACGTCACTAGGCTTCCTTGGTTGGGTGTCTGAAATCATACCCAACCATGGGAGCCCCATCAGGAAATACACATCTGTGAGCGATATCTCTAGTCACTCCCCCTATATCATGAATGCCCCCACATCAACATCACAAAAATCCACTAGTTTGTTCAGCAACAACTTTGTTGAACGCATTGAGGGCACCTTCGCGAACTTCAACAAACCACATTGCATTAGTGTGTCCTGGATATCATCATCATCCAAGATATCATCACGCAACCTCCCAATATCTTTCTCTCTCCAGTTGAACCTTGACATCCTGTCAACCAGAAAACAAAACCCCCATCAGCAACATATAAATCCATGTCGGTCTCCTCCGGGCTGTCATACCCCAACAAATGCAAAAAGAGAGCTCCAAAGCACGCATTTTTTCCCCAAAGGCGTGCCCTGGAACACACTTTTATCCTCTAAAAGTGTGCTCCTCAAGCGCACCTGTGGGGCCCATAGTTGTGCTTAGAGTGTGCTTTTCCCAGGAAAAGTTGTGCTTCAGAGCACAGCTATGAGGCCCACAGTCACGCCCCGACCGCATGGCTGTATGGCCCAAAACTGCACCCTAAGCATGCTATTTCTCTCGAAAAGCACACTCTGGCGCTATGGTGCCTATTCTTGCTTGGAACAGCTCCCCGGTGAACCAAATCCAACTCAAAATGCATCAAAACATCAAAAATCACTTAAATACTTACCTGCAAGTCACAGAACTGGATTTCACTAGGCAGATTAAAAGAAATCTCAATTTCCTCTTCTGAGCCCCTCCACACTTCTCCCAATTTGCACAATGAAAATGACATGTGGTGGTGGGCTCATTTGTTATTTATAGCCATTTTCCCCTAATTTTTGCATTGACCATTTCAGGGTCATATGACCATCATTTTTCGCATCATCGGATTCAGCTTTCCATGCCTGTAACTATGGTTGAGATCATTTCTCTCTCTCACTAAAAAAAAATCAGGAATTTTTCTATACCCCTTGCTGCCTCGATTTGTGTACCACACAAGCCGTAGTCATTTTTCCCCAATTTTGACCATTTTGTCTATCGCTGCCTATACATGATCCCTCCGCTCCTTCCATACAACATTTATTAAATTATTTTTCCACCATACATCTACCCACTAGGAGGCCCTATTAGTGTTCCCACCCCACCCACTCTTGGTTCCCATGGTTGTACCTTGATTGAACACTTCCTCCTTACTTGGCTCTTACATTTGTTCAATATACTTTTATCCTTTTTTCGGACCAAGAAGCTCCTTTACAAAAAATGAACTAAGGGAATTTTTGTTAAGCTCTTTTCTTACTCCTTAAAGAATGAAAAGATCATCAAGCAATCTTGCTTCCTTTCATGCTCACTAAAAGTATATGAAAGGGCGTCTATCTGGTATAAGTTTAACCTTTTTCTGGACCTGGTAGAATAATTACGAAAAAGGAATACTCTAGTCACATCATCTAGAAGAGTTCTCCATTGCATACTTTTATGCTTTTTCAGGCGTTGGGGACTAACACACGAAAAAAAAACCCCTTGGATTCTTCTAATTGCTTTCAGTCTTGGACTCAGATAAATCCACACAATGGTACCTTTCCACCATTTCAAATTCTTCTTACCGCTTTTAGACTCCTTAAAATTGAAATCACACACGAGCATGCATTTTCCTGGGCTCGTACAAATCCACACAACAATACCATTTTGGCCACACTTCTATCCCCTTTTTGAGCTCCTTAAACCACGAAGAAGGCCAATACGGTTCTTCTCAGCGCCAAGACAAACCACATCTCATCCCACCATTATGGAAGCATCCCCATCATGTTCTTCTTTGTTTAATGTATTTTGCAATGTGTCACCCTTGGAGTCTCTTGATATCTCTCATCAATTCCCCCCTGAGTTTCCCCCATTGCAGTCACAATCCTCGGTCCCTTAAGCTATGATCCCATTTCCCGAGGTCAATTTCATATGCTGCTAGGTCAACCTTGTCGTCATAACTCTGAAAAAAAAGTAATTTTGAGTCCCATCACTCCCTAAACTCCATATACCCCTCACACTATGTTAATATCACATCTAGTACTATCACCTCTTGGTTGTAGACCTCGCGATCCTATTAAGGAAACATCATTTCCTTGGTAGATGCAGGTCTCCCTTTTTCGACGTCAGCACATCTATTCCATAGAATAGACCTAGAGGTCCTTGTATCTTGGACTCATCTCCATCAGTGGTGAGCACCTACGGACCATATGAGAGGAGTCCTTAGTGCCTCTTAGAATGGTTGCTTCTCACGTGCTCGACTTCAACTCCATCATCGCACCATTGATATTCATATAGGGTATTACTCCCTTCAGTTATTGGTCGAAGACCCCGGATGTCCCCTAACTCTAGCACATTGGTGAGTCTATTTGTAACCCCCAGTTGTATGTTCCCATGGATATTTGGGTTGCGAATGGCGACAGTATTTGGAAGCCCTCCATCTATGTGCTTCTTAGAGAATCCAGTCTAGATGTGGTTCGGTGTACCTTTGAGATTCCAACTCTCAGTTTTTGAGTCCATATAGTTGTTGGAAACCTTCAGAACCAACAGAGCATCAGTTGATTGGTACCACATTCAAGATGGATGCCATTGTTCCCATATATCATTTCTTCAGATCAGTCATGGTTGGACCGTGAGTATGTGCCAGATTTGTGTCCCCTCTGGACCATTATGATGTACACAACAGTTCTCTATGTATTTTTCAGGTCCTCTTTTTGGGCCTCATTATTATTTGTATATCTTTATACGAGCATGAGTATGCCCGCCTCGTCCACATATTTGAGATTATTCCTCATTCATTATTGAGGTCATGTATCTTCATTTTTAGCCTTTTCAGTTCGTATGGAGCACATGTTCTGGTATCCCACCAGTTTCTGCTCTTCACCATCACAATGATCACACCCCTGTAAAAATTTATACCTTATGATTTCTATTGGCCATATGATGAGATCCTTCCCTCACACATCAGGGGAAAATCCGTTAACACCAAAAAATTGTTCACTAGCTCATCTCCCTAGTCACATAACCCATTTGTCCACTTTTCCTACATTTTTGGCCTCCAAAACCCTAAATTGGTAACCAAAAGGGAAACAAATCATTATTCCCCTAAACAAATAACTAAATCCCTTCAAAAAAGGTTAAAAACCCACAAAAGGGTCAAAAATCCCCAAAAAAGAAAAAAAAAGGAAAAAAGTTTAAAAAAAAAAAGAGGGAAAATATCAAATACCACTAGCCAATACTATTGGTTTCCCAAAACCATGGGCCAACACTCCACCACCAAAAATTGCTATAAAAAGGTGATGGAGGCCTCCCAATTCATCACTGATCACTCTTAATACCCTTATGTTGTTGAATTCCCTACAACAGTCTAGCCTACCCATTAGGAATTTTGTGCCCACCAAAAAATTGTTCACTAGCTCATCTCCCTAGTCACATAACCCATTTGTCCACTTTTATTACATTTTTGGCCTCCAAAACCCTAAATTGGTAACCAAAAGGGAAAAAAATCATTATTCCCCTCAAAAAATAACTAAATCCCTTCAAAAAAGGTTAAAAACCCACAAAAGGGTAAAACATCCCCAAAAAAGAAAAAGAAAAAAAGGGAAAAAGGTAAAAAAAAAAAAAAAAGAGGGAAAATATCAAATACCACTAGCCAATACTATTGGTTTCCCAAAACCATGGGCCAACACTCCACCACCAAAAATTGCTATAAAAAGGTGATGGAGGCCTCCCAATTCATCACTGATCACTCTGCATACCCTTATGTTGTTGAATTCCCTACAACACTCTAGCCTACCCATTAGGAATTTTGTGCCCACCTAGTTGGATCTTGGCCAACCCATTGAGCATTTGGAGAAGAGCAAGGAACTCAAGGGACCCGATGCACTACTCTTGTACTGCTGCAAGGGCCCCCATTACCTCATCTTTGGAGGTAACCATTTTTGTAAACCCTAGTTTGCAATAAAATACACAATCTTTTATGGGTTCTAATCTATCAGTTCTGTTTTATTGTTGTAATTAGTTAGATTTACTTTATGTTGTCATTTGCACTCATACATAGTAGTTTTCATTTCTATATTTTTTATTCATATTTGAATATGATACTAAGGGTTTCCTAACCCTTAGTAGGTTCCCATTTGCATAGGATGGTGTGAAAACACGAGCTACACCATTTAATCGTCGATGCAACATGAAAAGAGAATCATGGATCTGGAAGAGAAAACAGGTTATCTTCTGAGCAATTTGATGAGATGGAAGCGGGATATGGAGCAGCACACAGAGGAGGAAATTCACAGGGAAGATCAGAGGAATGAAGAGGCATATGGAAAGCTTGAGAGGGAAAACTTGAAAATTTCTTTGATGGAGGTTGAAACCAAATGCTTGCATGGTCGTAGTCGGGAGTAGGGGGAATTGAGTAAAAAACTGCAGGAAGCGATTCTCCAGCTGCGGAGAGAGCTCGCTCCCAGGTTTAGAAAAGTGGAGCACCATGCAAATTCCTCTATGGGCTCTCCAAAGACATCCTAGGGACCAGAAAGGGAGGATCCTTTATTCAACAAAATGGCATACCATCAGTGGCATCCTCAATACAACACAAGTCAATAAATTGCTCTGCATCAGCATGCAATATATTTGATCTCTAGACCACCGGGTTATTCGAACTACCATGTTTTCATGTATTTATGTGCTGTAAAAAAATTTTTAGCCATAGTTTTATTAGAATATATACTTGTAAGCTAGCAGATAATAGAAGCAACATCGTGATTAGATGGATGAAATCTAGAGATACTAGCAATTTTGAAATAGAACAAACAAAATTCGTGTCCTCCTTTTTGTATCTACATTGTTATTGAGTTCATCTGCAACCCATTTTTATATAAATGTCTTGGTTTCGTTTAAAAAAAATGTACGCACTGGTGAGTATATCAAAACATGCACCCGAGCTATTACAACATAATATAAGCACTAGAAAAAAAAACTTTGTTGAAAGCTTCAACCGCTCATATTTTTTAGTTATGGTGAATATTCGTTATAACCTCCACCAAAACCTACGCTACTAGAAATGGAGGTTGTAGTAGAGGTTTTTTTGATATTTTTTGTCAATCTTGTAACACTGAAAACCTACTCTATAACCTCCACTACAAGGTGTTTTCCTTGTAGTGCATGATTTGAATGTGCACTTGTAGATGCCAAGTAATTAACATCACCTCCTTTTTCCATAGAGGTTTTCATTTTTTTGGAAGGGACATCATTAGGTCCCTTAATTTTAGTAACATTATGTTATAGAAATTTCTTCCTACAGATAAGAAGAGGTTCTCTTAGGCTATACTAGGATGTAATAGCTCTAATCTAAGATAATTAGGTAACAAATGCAACCTTGAATCCTGAACTAAACTTATACAACAAGATTGAATGTATTTGATAGTGATAAAAGGATGTAACTCACCTTCGATCTAGTCATTTGTCCTGCTTCCAGCTTTGATCTCGAAGCTCCCAAGTAGAACCTATCAAGATCAAACAAGAAACAAACACACAATCTCCCAAATACCTTGAAGCACAATTTATATTCAAATCTTACTAGATACACTTCATGCCAAAGATTCAAACACAGTGCACATGAAATGGGAAACAAGACAAATTATCATTAATGAGAAGCTTTAAAACACTTACATAGGATTTCTTGATGTCCAAGTCAACTCCAGCTCCAAGACTTCCTCCCTCTAGCTATCTTTGCAAATCTCTTAATATCATAGGTTGGATCCCCCAAGTAGTTCCCCCATGGCTCATGGATGACCTCTCTTTTATAGCACTTGAGAAGTTAACCATAAGGAGAGGAAGGTGGAACTAGTGAGGGTTTAGTGGATCAGCCAAGCTAAATAGAGAGAGGAGGTTGAGATCAAATCAAGGGTGTCAATCCCAAGGTAATCTCTCGGAAGGTACATATCCAAGATCCAAGGGAAATGGATAAATTAGGATTTTCGCACCCCAGACACTGAGCATAGCGCGAAAATTTGATGATTTTCGCATGTCAGGGGTTATGCAAAGCGCAAAAATATGAGTTTTTCGCGGTCTGATAGATGTGCAGGGCGCAAAAATTGAGGCAAACAAGGTCAAACAAGGGTGACACTTGGCCTGGTAGGTTGTTTCTCGACCAACAAGGGGTGGATTTGTATCCAAGGTGTCCAGATGAGACCAAGGAGGGTACCGACAACATGTAACATTCATTAGGGAGAAATGTCGCTAGGTCACATGGTACAAAGATGCGACACTAAAGCTCGAAGTGTAACTTTTAGGTATAACACATTATTATAATTTCAATATTTCTTATAATGCCAACTTTTACCACATTTTTAGCATTTCCTTATAGACTGTCCTAGAGATTTAGATCTACCTCAAGATTTAGATTCCCACCCTGAATTTTGTTTTTTTCTATCTTGGGGGTGTCCTCTTATGGATAAAACATCCTTGGCCACACTCTCATATATTTCTCCTCATTTCCTATGATAACAATTATGCAACTACATTCTCAAACTTTAATGTGGGTCAAATGGTATTACTAATTGCTGCAACTAGATTATCTTAAAGTATGGAAAACAACCTAACAAGGTACACTTATCTTCTTCCTTCATCTTAATATCAATAGAGACAAGTTCACTTATCTGAGTATTAAAGGATTTTAGATGATCCATCATATACTTGACATCAATTATGCTAATATGATACAACTTATTCCATAGAAACAACTTGTTTACCAAGGACTTTGACTGATACAAATTCCCTAACTTATCCCATAACTTCTTTACACTGTATTCTATAGAGACATTCAACAACACCAAATTTGAGAAGCAAAGTTGAATCATACTTATTGTCTTTATTTCCATCTTCTCCCATCCTTCTCTCAAAATACCAATAGGTTTTGTACTTAAATCCATAGTAACCCATTATTCTCTATCTGCAAGAAGATCTTCCATATTTAGATTCTACAACTTGAAGATATGGTTGTTAAAATTATCTACTTATATTCTTGATTTTCTCACAATTTTTCTTTACATAAGATTCAATGTGAAAATATCCCACTCAAGAATAGGTTCATCATAGAACGAAGATACCCTTTTTCTTCATGAAATGGGCTAAACCCTATCTAGCAAAAACAAAATCTCCCTCAATCCAATAACCTCACTTTGAAACCAAATGAAGACGTTGCGAATCATATGCAAGAAAAGAAATGCTAACAAAATCTAAAGCATAAGAATAACAAATGGCACATTCACACAATATACATAATATTTACCCTAGAAACAAAGGAGCCACCCTGAAGGAAATAACCTTGATTTGAAACCAAATGAAGAGATTGAAAAACCTTTTCAAGAAAAGAAATGCTAACATAATCTAAAACATAGGAATAACAGTGGCACATTCGACAATATATACACAAGATTTATCTTGGAAACACTTAACTAGGAAAATCATCCTAAGAATGAGTCATGCTTCCCTCTATCCCGTTCTATTAAATTAACCATTCACGATACAATACTTAGGTAAATATTCCACAACATCCAAAACCCTAATACATTAACTTGGATTATATTACAATGCTAATCCCTCAACCAAAACTATATTAGAATGGACAAAAAAACTGTTAGCCAAAACCATAAAAAGAACTAAAATTAGACTCAAAAATTACTTTTGGGTAGCCCACTGGTCCCGCGCACCCCCTCAACTGGGTAATGATCACCCCCCTAAACACCTTTTGTGCTAGGATGAAAATAATTCTACCTACAAAGAATACAACATATGTCCAACATAGCCATCTAATTTTATAACAAACTCCCCTTCTATTCTCGAAATTAGGTGATATAGGAAGTCATAGTTTTCATTAATCCAAAATTATGATTGTTTTTTTACAACATGGGTCGATTTAGAATAGGGTAAAACCCTTAGGGGACTGTTCCACTATACACAAAACTTGGATCATAATAGAACCTTTCTCATGCCTAAATTTTATGTTGGATCTTTATCGGGTTTGTAGCCAAAAATATGACTATTTCTACAATATTATCTTACTCATTATTGAAACTGTTGTGCCTATGGTCTAGCAATTTATTAATTTTCAAGCTCTTCGATACATCAAGTTGATTTAGTTTTTAACTATAAATTACTTAATTATTGGGAAAGGATGCTTTAATTGATATGTGATTCCCCCAAGGTGCATTGATTTATGGAAAGCATATCTTAGCAAATGATCATTTACCATTCTCATGAATTTTATTTGTATTTATTAATTTTGTGCATCATATTTCATATTGAATTGTTATTATCTAGTTCACAAAGGTTGAGGCAGCGAGGTCAGATGTTATTTCCACTTTCTAACCCTTTTTTAATTAATAATCCACATTACATAAAATGTTATAAAGTTTTGTATACAAGTGACATTAACTTACTAAGTTAAGAGCTAAGTTAAGATTGAGGAATTGTGGGAGTTAGCTAATCTTGCAACAAAATCACCTTTTTTTCAGCCACAAATATAATAAGAATCTAGAGTAATTTCATGCATGATTAGAGTTCCATAATTTTACAAGTTTTTTGCATGGTGGAAAAGATGCCCCCATGGTATTTTCCCAGTTTAGAATTAACCCAAATTATTGAAAATTCAATCAAAGTTCCAGATCAATGAGAAATTTGATTTATGTATTGTTGGATTTTGACAACTGGAGGGAACGTTTCTACAAGTTTCGACAAATTTATGTAGAACTCAATAGTTTAATGTAAACTAAATGTATGAGACAAAAAAATAATGTAAAGCTTTGAACTTATATTAACATTGTTTTCATTTATTTATTGTAAGCCATTAGAGGAAATTTCAATTTAAAATGGGACTTCCAAAAATAATACAAATTACATGTCATCATGTATTAGCCAATCAAAATGATTTAAAATTCAAAAAGGAAGCACCTAAAAGAATTGGAGGGAAAAAATAAAAACTACTTTTTTGGATCATATTTTCAACTTATCTCCTTGTAGGTTTACTCAAATTTCAAGCGGGAGAACTCGTTGGATGCATAATTAAATTATGCATCCAATGAATACCCATGTTGCACACTTTTAACAACATCCACACCATGAAAAATTGAAAATACATTAAAAAACGTGTTTTCTCTCATTAGAAACACGTTTTTTTAAGTATTTCCAATTTTTCATGGTGTGGATGTTGTTAAAAGTGTGCAACATGGGTATTCATTGGATGCATAATTTAATTATGCATCCAACGAGTTCTCCCGCTTGAAATTTGAGTAAACCTACAAGGAGATAAGTTGAAAATATGATCCATAAAAGTAGTTTTTTTACTCTCTCTCTACTATTATTTTATTATTTTCTTATTATTTTCCTTAGGATGCCCATTTTTTACCCAAATTTGAGAAGACGGGTCAACGGAGTCATCTATTCTTGTAGTATAAGTTCTTTGATATTTATTTGGCCTAGTATTTTGGAGATATCAATTTTGAAGAAACAATTTAGTGTGGAGGAAGACAAAGTGGAACCAGCTCAACGCAAGGCTCAACTCTGACGAAGCGGCCAGGAAATGAGGAAAATGGTCATGTTGATCGTGTCAAAGCTCACAAGCTGAGTTGGTTAGCTAGAATTGGTCCACATAGTAATAATGAGTCGGTTAGGAACTTAATGGGTAAGTGGGAGAGGTGAAAGCTTAGTGCACCGTATAAATATGTATGAAGAAGGAAATTTTGGGGTGAACAACGAATGTTCGAAGGATAGTTTTGTGCCATGTAATAGAGGTATTCACTACATATGTTGAAGACAATTTTGGAGAATCCGAGTCGCTGATCTGTAGGTTGTGTGCACATGTCCATTGTATGACATAAGAAATCAGTAAGTTCTACCTGAAGTGCTTATTTGGATGCGACTCTAATAAAATACAAGCACTTCTGTGGTTTTTACCATATGGGTTTCCACATTAAAACATGGTGTCTTATGTGTGTTAATGTTTTGTGATATGATATGTGTTTCTTTCCTCCATTGAACTATTAATTCAATAAATGATGGAAGTAATTGCATGAATAACGGATGTGATATATCAACCGGACACAAGTTTTGAATTTTGTCATAGTTATGAATCTGTCGAAGATTTGGTTTGTCGATGCTCTGTAATGGTTTTTAATCATGAATATATTGTGCGATGAATAATCCCCTTCTATGTTGCATGAAGTTTGGTTCTTGTAGTCCCCATATATACTTTAGGTGAGACTTCATCTGCTCTACGAGTGTTTCCGAAAAGGACTTAATCCCTTTCGGGTTGGTGTTTGTGGATTGTGGATTGTGAATTTTGTTGGTGGAAGTTAAGCGTTAAACCTTGGTCGAAGGTGTCCCAAAAAATGGTTCCATTGCTGGGACTAGGAATTTTACGTGAAGGGGAATGTTGTGGAATCCGACTAAGACATATATATAGGATTGGGTAGACATGCAACTGGAAGAATTTTCAAGAAAGCATAACAGACACCCCCGACTCAATAATGAAGATTGGTTAGATAAGTATGATTTTAATGATATTCATGAAGTATTCTTTGGCGAGTTCCTGGTGATATTGCATGAATGGTTAGCAAGGTTGACTGAATAGAAGACAAATTTCCAAGTAGGTGAACCTAGATACTGGACACCTGAGTTAGTACAGTGATTGAAGGATGTGAATAACAAAATCTCTTGTGCAGTAGACTTTTGGCTAGACATTGTGTTGGAAGGGTACATTACTGAATTTGTTGTTGACACTATCAAGTCCTATAGTGCAGCAGAACGTGAGTTCTTTGAAGGTCTGCATGGTAAGTACCTCAAGTCGTTGAACTTGTCGATAAAAAGGATTCTTTGTGAAAAATATGTAATGTGAATGGAATCTAATGAGTAGAGCACTTGTGCACAGTGGGCGTGGGTATCGGATGGAAAATGGTTTGGATGGAATTAGTGGGATGATCTGAGATGATAAGTGGAGACAAAATTCAATCAAATGAAGAGTGTGGAATTATGCGGAGTGAAAAATGGTTTTGGTTGAGAAAGAGGAGGAGAACTGCGATAGAGAATAGGGGTTGCAGTGTGACTGAAAAGAGAAACTATGAATCAGTACCACATATTGGCAAGGATTGTAGTGACAAAGAGGTTGACTATTGTCTCATTCTTGAGGAAGGAGAAGGATCTAAAGTACCATCTCAAACCCGAGGTTGCGACATACCATGACCCCACGTACATCTTAGGAAACAGAGGTAAGACCTAATATTTCTCTGCATTCTATTCCATCTAGTCAGAGTAATGGTAGTAATCCAAAGAATACTTTTCCAAGTGGGAAGGTTCCGAGTAGTGGTCCATTAGTAGTAAATCAATCAAATCCCCAGAGGTCCAGAATGGCTGAGGATGACATGAAGTTACCTATTTTTAATGGGAATGGATCAGAAGATCCGTAACAACACTGGTTTTTATGCAACACTGTATGGACTATGAAGCAATTTCAGGACGACAACATCAAGTTGGTGTAGTTGATCATGAATTTCCAAGGTCCTGCCTTAGAATGGTTTATGAATTTTTTTGAAGTTATTGGTAATCAGCCTGTGAATACCTTGGCAGAAGTCAAGGAAGGAACGAAGATTGAATTTAAGAATCTGAAGTCTGAATCTCAATGTATTACAGAATTGAAGGAAACCAAGCAAGCATCAAATGAGTCTATATAGGACTTCGACCAATGCTTCAAAATGTTGATGGCTCGTACAAGACTCCCAATGAATGATCTACAACATAAGGAATGTTTTATTGCTGCATTGCTTCCCCACATCAGAATTCCACTTATGCAACATAAGATACCAACACAAACAGAGGCCTTGGAGTTGGCTATGAAGTTAGAAGCATCACCTATTAGGGAGACTGGCACTGGTATGGCTCAAATTCAGTCGTAGTTAGCAAACCTGTCTATTCAAATTCAGGATATTAAGAAGGGAAAATAAAACCGTGAAGATGTTTGGTGCACTAGGTGTAAAGAAGATGGACATTCTAAAGATCAATGTACATCGTTTCATTACTACCGTAATACTGGCAATCTCATTATGACCAATTCCACACATATTGGTGCCCACGTTTGGTCAACCAAAGGATAAGGCACCTCATTTATGGCCACTAAGCCTCATTTATGGCCACTAAGCCACTAGGTCATGCCTCATCCCTTATTTTGTGTATCTGGATTGAATGGGGGGGTCACATGCATTGTACATGGTCATTTTGCCTCTTTTTGGTAGTTTTGGCCAATCTTAGTCCACCTCCACTCCACCACTTTCTCCACAACTCATGGGACACCATTATTATTGACCACTCATGCCATCCCAATGTTAATATCTTCCATTTGTAGTCATTTGGGGTGATTTGGGAGCCTATTGGTCAACCTGGGGGGGATTGAGGTCCAATGTAATCCAACCACTTGTATCTCTTTCAAATGCCTCCAAAGGCTCACAATTTTCCCAAAATGAAATATAATGATGATCCCATCACTATTCTTGGTTGGAAATTAATCGGAACATCAGTTATTTGCACTATTCGTTGCGTTATTGTGCTTCTTTTTACACTGTTTTCATGCATACTTAGCCAAATTCTTGTCTAGTGAGGAAATTCTTAACTAGTAGATCCTGATGTGATTAGCATTTCACAATATTTTTAATTGGAGTCTTCTACTCATGCAGAAAAATCCCCTCAATTATGAGGATCTATGATACATAAAAACATATTTCCCATCGATTTTGACTTTGAATGAATTTTCAACAATCTAGGTCAATTCAAAATTGTGCCAAAACCCTTGTGGCATCGTTCCACCATGCCAAATGCTTGGAACATGATGAAAAATTGATCATGCTTGAAATTTTTGTTAGATTCTTATTAGATCCATGTTGGAAAAAAAAGATGTATTTTTGCCACAAGATTTCTTAGAATATTAAGACACTATAGTTAGTTAAGATCAACTTTGTATAATGTATCTTTAGGTAAAGTTTGTTTCTTTAGTATGTGTTTGTATACATTTTTACATATGTAATCCAACGATCACGATATGTTCTAGACATAGGCTGATCTGATGGTTAATTCTCATCTTGATCTTAATGAACATTGATATGTGGCTTAGCACCCAATTGGTCTATGATCTCTATTTAAATTGCATGGAAGGTCATTTGCTCAATGATCAATTGTGAGAAACTCATTGTAACATGATATGATCTAAGGGGGTCACATATGGGTTAAATGTATATGATATGATCGCAAGGGGAGGATATATGGGGATATATGGGGCTAAATGTATATGTATTGATGTAAATGTATATGTAATAGTGGCCATCCCTAATGAAGGGACCACATGTGCAATGAGTGAACATTTATATAGAGGGGGAATGTAGTCCTTGTTGAGAAGATGTAAAAGGATTACATGAATTCCTTGGGGTAATTAGAGAATGATATCCTCTTAATTAAGGAGTTATTGTGTAACTTATCTTTCTTATCTATGTTGGAGTTGTGATCCACATTTACATTGTTGTACATGGTGTGTACTTCTTGTCTCTTATGCAATTTTAAGGATATTGGTTTATAACATAATATTTTTTTCTTTTGCATAATGTATTTCCTCAAGTAGTTATTTGGTCGGGGTCGTGGACGTGTTTTGTAGAGCTAAAGAGAAAACATGTTTTGGTTTTCATGGTGTCCAAATAGGCGGGAAAGCAAAATTTGAATTTAAACTAAACACGCTCACATTCCTTACCACCTAAACTGAGCAGTGTCACATGTTTAGGTGTCATCCCTCTTCCTATGTGTTTGATTTGGAGTTAGATTAGAGTTAACCAAACCTGTGTTATGGAATATGGTAAACCATAGCTAATTGGGAATTTCATCCATTTTCTCAATATGCCTGTGTTTTACCACTTGTTATAGTATGCTAGACACAATCATTTTTTATGAAATTTTAGACCCGGATATAATTTTTTCTGTAGATTCCAAATATGTAGTTTTTTAAAGTGTTATTATTTTATATTTTTCTTGTGTCATTATTGCTTAACTTAAAAAACACATCATTAGTGTTTCTTCCATAACTTTTTCATTTCTCAAGCATTTAAAAAAATTGTATGCTACACTACTAGACATTGACCTCTATATGCTATAAAAAACCTTTTCATGATCATTGCATTAAGACCTTAACCCACGCTTTAAAGAAGAGGAGGAGAATGTGAGAAATCAAGTTCCTAAGGGTTTTAGTGATTTAGATAAATTCTTCAACAAACAAGATAGGAATAAAAATAAGAAAGAGTCAATAAAGCCAAAAGATTGTATTGAAATAAATATCGGAATAGATAAGAACCCTAAATTGATTAAAAATGAAAAAAATACATCAAAAAAGGAAAGAAAAGACTTAGTCAACTTGGTTAAAGAGTATAGAGATGTGTTGGCATTTACCTATGATGAACTTAAATCCTATATAGAAGATGTTTTCAGACACACTATTCCTTTTAAACATGAATTAAGAGAAGTCAAGCCTTTCCGCCAAAAGCTAAGGCAAATAAACCCAAAAATGGCCCCATGGTCTAGAAAGAACTACAGAAAATGTTGGTTTCCGAAATTATTGCACTGACTAGGAATTCATCATGGTGCTCCAACTTAGTGGTAGTAAACAAAAATGGAAGCATAAGGTTATGCGTAGATTTCAAAATCCTTAACATATCATGTTGAAAGGACAATTATCTAATTCCCAACATGGAGACCCTACTACAAAGAGTAACGGGATCCAGAATGATGTCTATGTTGGATGGGTTTTCTGGTTATAAGCAGGTGTTGGTTAAAAAGGAATATCAAAATAAGACTAGATTTACCATACCTTGGGGTAGTTATGAGTTTTCAAGGATTCCTTTTGGCTTACTAAATGCAGGTGCTACCTTCTAGAGAGCCATGTACTTTTCCTTCATCGATCTTATTGGAAAAATAATTGAGATATATCAAGATGATTTAATTGTATTCTCTAAAGAAAGATCGAACCATGATAATCACCTAAGGCAAGTGTTCAAAATATGTCGTAAGTATGGCATGTCCTTAAATCCGACCAAGTCAATATTTGGTGTTGAGAAAGGGAAGTTGTTGGGCCACATTATATCAAAGGATGGGGTAGATATTGACCCAAAACAGGTTGAAGCTATAAAAAAGGTCCCTTTACCCAAAAATATGAAGGCCCTTCAATAATTTAACGGCAAGATCAATTTCATTAGGAGTTTCATTCCTAAATTAGCTGAATTATTGAAGCCAATGCAAGAATTATTAAAAAAGAATGCTAAGTTTGAATGGACAAATGAAGGAAGACAAGCTTTAAAGTGTATCAAAGATGAAATTTCTATATCTCCAGTCCTAATTAGCCCGGATTACTCCAAGGACTTCCAAATCTTCTATTTTTCCTCGAAAGATACAATTGCGGGGATCTTGCTCCAAAAGAACAATTAACGATAGGAGAATCCCATCGCATTCATGAGCTAAGATTTGCAAAGCCTAGAATTAAATTACACTATCATGGAGAAGTAAGCATATGCACTTGTAAAATCCCTCAAACATTTCAAAGTCTATGTCGGGTATTTGAAGATAGTTGAATATGTTCCTCACTCAGTTGTTAAAGATATATTGTCTCAACAAGATTGTTTAGGGATAAGAGGAAAGTGGGTTTCCAAGATTCAAGAGTATGAATTATAAATTAAACCCACTATGTTAATCAAAGGACAAGAATTAGCCCAAATTTTAACACAAGGGAATGAGCAAGCTTTGAGGATAGTGTGTCATAGTAGCGATCCAGTACAGGCTATGTCATCAGAGCTTCATAGATTAGAGCAGCAACCGTGGTATTCATGTATATAGTATTTTTCCTTCTTAACCTTACGTGACCAAGTCATTTAATTGGTCATAAGAGAAGGGCCTTAAGGTTAAAATCATCTAAGTATTGTGTTATTCAAGATGGATTAGGGTGGAGGAACCCTAATGGTTTAGTTCTTAGATGTGTTGATGATTCAGAGTCCAAAAGACTCATGACGGAGTTTCCCTCGGGATTTTGTGGAGGGAATTTTGCAGCAAAGACAACAACCCACAAAATCCTTAGAGAAGGTTACTACTGGTCCAGTCTATTTTTAGATGTGCACAAGTTAGTCAGAAGTTTCCAATAGTGTCAGTTGTTCACTGGGAAGAAAAAGTTGGCATCCTTACATTTATAGCCAGTAGTAGTTCAAGCCCATTTTTAACAATGGGGTCTTGACTTTATTGGTAGATCCAAAGAGAATTCAAATAACGGAGATACTTGGATTCTTACAGCAACCGATTATTTTACCAAGTGGGTAGAATCCATTCCCACTAAAGCGACAATCGACAAGGTAGTCATGAAATTACTAGAAATCATATCATAACTAGATTTGGTGTGCCATCTAAGATAACTACTGATAATGCCCAAGCCTTTAGCTCAACAAAACTTTCCTCATTCTAATTCAAGTATGGCATTATCCTATCCCATTCAATGAGTTATTATCCCCAAGGAAATGGTCTATATGATTCAAGTAACAAAAATTCAATGACCATTATTAAGAAAATGGCGGGGATAAGAAATCTTGCGATAGAAAAATCAAGTCTACAGTTTGGGTAGATAGAATAACTAAGAAAGGTGCAAAGGGAAAGAGCTGCTTTGAGCTAGTATATGGCCTATATGTCACCCTGACAATTCACCTTAATATTCTGGTGTATTGAATGTTTCAATCCTTCAGCTCAGACTAAGATGCGATTCAGAATAAAATAAATCAATTGATTGAGTTGGATGAGACCAAAAGAATGGAAGTAGACTAGAGTATCAGAAATCGGGATAAATTAAAGAGGACCTTTGACATGTCTTCCAAACCAAGGGCCTTTCAAAAAGGGATATAGTTATGTTATGGGATAAGAACAGAGAAAATCCAGGGAAGCATGGAAAATTCGACAGTATTTGGCTGGTACCGTACATCATCCATGAGTTGGATTGTGTCCATTCTTTCTGCCTCAACCATATGGATGGAGAGAAGTTGAACCTCCCAGTGAATGGTCAACTTCTCAAGTTATTCTTCAACAACATTATTTGATTCCCATGGGGGCAACTTCTGTATCATAACACTTTCTAACCCTTTCCCTTGTACTTTAATTTTTACTTTTCCCTTTTGTACAATAGTTTGTATATGAATTTGTAAATTTTTTTTGTATATTAGCTTTGAACATTACTCATTCTAAAATAGCTTTGTATATTATCTTGCAACTTATGTTTCATTGGAAATTTTTATATACATGTGTGACTGGTATCTTTTAGTTTTGTGTAGGAACCATAGAATCTAGAGCTCTCTCCTACTCTCTTTAATTGAATATCAAATCAAGAAAATGTCCCTAGCTAGAGCCAGATGTTACCTCCAAGACTCAACAAGTTAGTTGTTCAATTCTTAGAAGTTCAGAAGTCCAGAAGTCCATGTAGCCCAATTTTGGCCCCTTTTTTAATTTTTGCATGTTCATACCTCTGCGGGGCAATTCTAATAAGTGACATAGCATGTTGAATTTTTGTAAAATTCTTGGCCTCCTTATACTTAGTGATCAATCCAATTACTCTAGAGAGTTTTTTCCTTGTTAATTATTTGTCACTTTTCAACGACTTATAATTTTTTAGTTTTTCACTCAAATATCCAAAGCTAGAGTAATTGTCTTGGTGGTTATGCCTTGGGAGGTTACTAAAGTCTAGGTGTTAATGATATTACCATGCTAGTCACTGTTTTTGAGTTATATGAACATGTACTAATTCAACCTAGTTTTTGTTATAATTTTCCGCTAATAACAATTTTTCCCATAAAACAGACAATTTTTTTAATGTAAAAATAAAAAAATCATAAAGGTGGTGTTAGGAAAGGGAATTTGTCATGGGGATGCTCTTTTTCTAACACAGAGCACCCAATTAATCCCTAAACCCACTTTTGAGAGTCAAATTAGTGATTATTTATCACTTAATTTGATTTTCTCTCAAAAATGGCCAAAAAGATATAATAAAGTCAAAATCGACATCCCAAATTTTGAGGGAACATGTCAGAGGCATCTCTTCAGTGGTGGAAGAGTTAAATAGCAATCAAGTCGATTTAATTGATGGTTTAATCAATCAGATCCTTGAAGAGTGTGTTAAATCCAACATAAGGGGTGCACACTCTCTCAAAAGGGGGGTGCATTTGCTTAGTTGGAAAACGAAGAGTGGATCCATGATAATCCCAATAGAGAGGGTGCCTACCTATTGAGAGGTGGCACCCTTTTCTAAGGTAAACTCCACTCTAATCCCGCAGTTACCTCATGAAATCGCTCTCTTATTTTCAGTTAGCTAATGCATCCCTCCTCTATCATTTTGGCTATAAAAGAAAGGCTCATTCACCTCATTCGGGGGGAAGGATTGAAGCTCTGTCAAAACTCTTTGTAATATTTGTTGAATCATTTGACGAATCAAAGGATTTGGAGGATATAGTGGTGTATCTTACTGGATGTGTGGATGAGCATTGTCAAATTGTGCATAAGCAGGTAACCATAGCTTAGTTAATCTTGTTCTATTTTACTTGTCAAGTTTTATCCTTTGAATCATTGTTTCCAATTAGTAGGAATGAATGGTTAAATTTTTATTTATCTCATTCATTTATTCATGTATGCTTAGATATCAAGGAATCTACATGTTTTAGTTTGTTAACTTGCATGTTAACCTAACCTTGAGTATGTAATACTAGATTTGACAAATGTTTTGGCAAGCTTATTCTAAGTTTTATAGGCATTTCCATCTAGAGGAGAAGGTGGATCTTGTTTGACTCTTCTTTCTCTCTGGATTATATTGGAAAAGGATAAGTCACTCTTAGTTCCACCACCAAGATTCCATTCTCCCAAGTTTAGGGGTTTCTCTTCTCACCTTCTTTCACAATTAAAAAATATCAATATTTTGGTTACCAGTTACTTCTGGCTATAGTTTAGATCCGCTTTATTACAAAGTAATACTTTGCAATATATCTGATTTATAGTTATTTGTTCATGCATATATCTTAAGTGCTTGCAAAGATTTCACCATTTTATAAGTATATCTAGCTGTTACATTGTAATCTTCCACCCTGTGAGCATCAACATTCTTTGGCCTGTAGGATCCATTTCACTGACTCAGATCCACTTATATCCTTCAGACACTATTTTGCCCTATTTTTATTCCTACCCGCATCTTGCATCATTATAGCATGTGTACCCGCAAGTTGCATCACTATAGCCCGCGAGTATCAAGTAAAATGGTAAAAATTACTAATTTATTACTTTTTACTCCCAAAAAGCGGTCATTGGGTGACCTTTGGCTCTCCATCTGCCCGAGTAACACCTTGATGTGTCCTTTCACCTACCTTTGAGAGGACTACATATTGAGCACATATGGCTTATGGATGGGAGGACGAAGAGAATAGTAAGAGAACTCTAGTGGATTTTTTCCCTATCTTGAGTCTGCACTCATTGATCCTTGTAGTTGTGAACCCCTTATGTTCACCTTCCAAACTCATATCTAGTTTGAGTTTTCCATTCATGGAGGATTGAAGTGGTGGAGGCACAAGTGGATTGATCCAGATCTTGGTTCAGATTGGTTGCCGGCATGAGGTCGTATCACTTTGTACTTCTTCTTGTTAATTAATAGAAATACTCATATTCTTGTCCATCATGTTGTAAATGTTGTTTATTATACATTGGGTTACATTTTCTTGTGATATTATGGACTGTTGTTATTGATAATGTTAATGTCATTCAAATATTATATGTACTTGTTGGATATTGGCTGTCAAGATTAATTTGCAGATTTCAAGTGCATGGATTGAAAGCTCCAACGGGGATCTACATCAAACATTTGGATTAAGGTTGGTTACGTTTCTCCATTATCTTAACATTGTCATTTATAATAGCATTGTTTTGAGAATTGAGTTGATTTCTGGTAGTCATCTGTCTGTTGTGGTATTCCCAAGCCATAGTGAGTTTTCTCCAATACAGAAATGGCGACTCCGCTGGGGAAAACATCCATGTTTGGGAAATTTTTTGAGCATTAGTCCATACTTAGATTTTTTGTTTATCAAAGCTCTGTGTCATTGATTGGACGTTAAGATACACCATAGAAAACTTGCTTTTTCTGAGCCCTTGGACTCTTTATTTTCGCATTTTCCTTTCCTCACCCACGGGCTAGCTTAGCTCAGCTCGCATATACCCACCTTTGTTTGCTCTACTGCTTGCGAGTGCCTGCAAGTATTACTTCGACAGTAGCGTACAACTCCGGCTTTTGCTGGTTTATGGCTATTGGTTGTTGCTGGGTTGGATTTGGTGGTTCCTGAGTCTTTGTTGGCCTCTTTCTTGAATGTTTCATGCCTTGGTTGTGACCAGATCTCTTCGTTTCTCTTGGTTGATCCTTCTTGTTTTTTTACCAATCTTTGGATTTAGCCTCTTGGTTTTGTCCTTTTGAGCTCTTTGCTTTGGCTGAGTCTTGCTGTTTAGGATCTGCTGGGTTGTCTTAGTGATCTTCTCGGCACTTTAGTGACTGAATAGTAAGATTTTTCTTACATTTTTTTCATTCCATCTATATTGAAAAAATACAAAAATATACATTTAGTTTTTTGCATTTTCCTTCTTTTTTTATAAGCGAAAATACAAAAATATTTTACTTTCATGTACTACATCTTACATTGAGTGCTTGTTGCCTTCATTTAGGTTCTGCTTGTGCATCGAAAAGATAAAAGATTGCATCTTTATTTCGGAATTGTTGGTTGATTTTTCATATTAGTGGCATTGTTTTATTGGATAGATGAGTCTAGGATTGGACGATTTTTCATACTATTGAGTCTACACATCACTAGTTTCATGATCATATCCCTTGAGTAACCACAACCACTAAAATTAACGCTTAATCTTAAAATTGATTAGAATGATTTTATTTATAGGGTACACCAACTAGCATAGGTTTAGAGTCTTGGAATAGATCATCGTGAGTTAATGATCCAAGACTACTAGACGAAACATTAGGTGTCTGACCAGGGAGTGGAGGAATCCATGGTATATATCAGTGTTCTGAGGAAGCTCTACTCAATCCAGAGTTAAGCATGAGGTCACAGGAGGTTGGTTGAGGAGATATGCCTCTGATACCAGCTGAACGTGGGAGATATATCCAGGATTTGTTTGTATCTGGGGGTACCGGAGGTTTGTCCTCTTGTGATTCGGTCTTAGCTACCCTGCCCATACGACGGGTCCCACCTGAGACTGTCCCCCTGAGCATTGGTTATATTGCGGTGACCATAGTTTCCTTACCTAGGTATCACACAGGGTACTTGCAGTGGTTATGCTAGTTGTGTCCTGAGTCAGAGAGGGATTGGACAACACAATTGTGTTTGTGTAGTGGACCTTACCCTGTACACACAGTGAAGCCTGGGTGTCTCTATAACTGATTCTGTTACCTCTGACTATAGTTTGGGAGTCTCAAGCCTCTCCTAGGTGAGACATACCGGCTCTAGTGTCGGGAGCTCATTTATCCACTCTGTTTGTCTGCTCTTGGTTGTAGTTTCTCTAGGTGTGTGCTTTTGATTTACTGTTTTTTGATCGATAGTTGGCCTTTAGGGGACGGTTTGATTATATATTCTCTCTGTAGATATCGTGGCGTGGAGCCCTACTCTCCGTCGATCCTGTTAGTTGGCCGGCCTAGGGCCTATCGATATTTCACGCCGTGTTGATAGAGGATGCCAGAGGGCTCCCTCTGAGTCTTTGGATTCTTACGAGACTTACGTCTGAGACATTATGACTGCTCCACATTCCGATACTAAGGAAAAACCTTCGACTCCATCAGGTAGAGTTGACCACACTTTCGATCCACATACTCCTCGTGAGGAGTGGGGAGGTGATCCACCTGAGACTCAACCTAGTTCTATTTGGCCTAATCCACTTGAACAAGATCCATTTGATCCTTCAAATCCAGGTAATTATCTTTACAGAATTCCCAACTTACCCGAGGATGAAGAACAGGACGATCCTTTCGTTCCTTCGTTTCCATGCAGCTATAGACACGGAATGCCAGAGTTACATGACAAAACTAGTCCTACGATCAACCCCACTACACTCTCTTTTAGTATGCCTAATCATAGTACTATCGAACCTTCCGCTATGTTTGATATTCACACTGGCACCAGTCATGGTGTTAGCCATACTATACCCACTGGGGGCACTACCCTCGTTGGGGGCACTACGTTGTCCACCCACACACATAATATGGGGACTGGTCATGTTCCTCCTAATAATACTAATATTGGAAGATGACCACCTCCTAGGATTTCCCAACCTAATAGGAATGTTATTCGAAACACGACTCGCCATCCACCACCTAATACACGTGCCGCTACTCGTCAACCCAGGACTACTTTTACGGATGTTAATGCTCCTCCCAACCATGGGGGTGGACATATACCGCACACTTTTACGTCCACTGCCGCCACTAGTAATGCTAATGTAGGGGGTGGGAATATATCCTATCCACATGGACATCACTCCACCATCCCTACTACTAGTAACACCAATGTTGGGGCTGGGAATACTTCTCATGCTTTTGGTCACCACACGACTGCTCAAGCTAATCCTAATGCTAGGGGTTGGAACATACCATACCATTACGTTCATTACAACACGGTTCCCACTATTAATAGTACATACATGCCCCATACTCATGGTGGAAACCCTTACTACAACACAATCGGTGCTGGTCACCACTATCAACCACCACCCCAATATGGTGCCCAAAACACGCATATACCTACTTACTCTCAAGGGTCAGGAAGGAGGAGGTTATCAATCCTATGGCCATGGGAAAGCTTATGGTCCATTAGGTCCTTATCATAAGCAGTTTAATCCTCATGGGCAAGCTTTTGGTCCATCTTATAACATGGTTCCATTTAACCAACCTTTATGGGAGCTTATAATCCAGCTTTCCAGCCGCAGCTCCCATTCCTTGCAAGCTTGAATCTCCCAGATCTTTCGAAGCTCACGAATGATCTGGTGTGTCACAACCCTACTTGGCCCTCAGTCCCTACCAAGCTTCCTTCGGACATTCCAAAGTTTGAGGGGAAAGGTGGTGAGGACCCGGGAGATCATGTCACAACATTTCACCTTTGGTGCTCCCCTAACTCTTTGAATCATGATTCCATTGGATTACGACTATTTCAATGCACCCTCACAGGGGCAGCCGCGAAGTGGTATGTGGAGTTTCCTGGAAACACCTATAGGGGATTCAATGAGATTGCTTTTGTTTTCTTAGACCATTTCCAGTTACTGGTTCGTTATGATACTGGTATTGAGTTGTTGTCCACCTTCCGTCAGAATAAGGCCACACATATTTCTGACCACGTTCAAGAGTGGTGTTAGTGGAATAGATTAGTGAAAGCCAACATTCCTCCAGAATTCCTGTTGGAATGGTTCCTCAAGTCTCTACTCCCATACATTGCTAAGGATGTTTCGATGTCGGGCATTGTGATTGAGGAACAAGCTATCTTGAAAGTCCAGCAGTTAGATCTACTTTATTCTCAGTTTGGAATTTTGTATGACATTATTCTTGATGCACCGAGAACAAGACATGAGCCTACGTCAGTTCCTGGACCACATGCCTATGGCATCGTGGGGTCTGCATGCACTCTCCATATAGACTTTGTAGCTAATCAAATGCAAAATTTGTCGCTAAACCAGTCTACTCCTAGACAGGTTCACACCGTGTCCACTTCCACTCCATCGTCTGATGTACACAATGTGCAATCAACGAAACCGTTGGGTAACCAGCAACCTGGTGGTAAGAAAAAGGGGATAAATAATCGTAGGGGTGGAAACAATGGAAGTAATAACAATAGTAATCGTAATACTCCTCGTAAAGAGAATGCCAACCCTCCTCGGGAAGGCGGTAATGCTGGCGAGGATCGTAAACCTAGGCGTAAGGTGAAATTCCCTTGCAAGCTTTGTGGGGAGGATCATGTTACTCACTTATGTCCTCGAATTGAAGAAGCATCGAAGAATTTGGCATAGAGCCCAGCTGTGTTGAAGGATCCCCTTCCTCATCATCAAAACATGGCTTCGCATGCTCCCTCCACTGGTTATGGTACTAATGAAACGACAACATCTTCTTCCAATACTAGTGGGTATGGATGTGTGAATATGGTTCAGTTGGAGGTTTGTGTTGCTACTTGTCAGCGCGATTATGGTGCACCACAACCTAATTTCAGGAGTGAGCCTCCCCCTCCTCTTGACAATTCCTTGCATATCGAGAAGCCCTCCATTATGCCATGGATACTGAAAGGTGTTCTCAAGCGCTCTACGCATAATCCTAATGCTCGAGCCACTGAGAACTACTCCATCGTAGAATATTTGGGCCAAAATCCGTGTGCCATGTCGGCTCTTGAAGTTTTGCAAGCCTGTCCTTCTCAGAAGCATGCCCTTTTGAGTGCATTAGGAGTTTAGGATGGGGGAAATCCTAGTGTTATCAAGTTCGATACTACTGATGTCTAGCCTCGCTTACCTTACCACGTGGCTTTTCAAATCCAGGTGGTTTTCCTTAATATATTTGTCAAACGTACTATGGTTGATGAAGTTGATTTCGCGTCAGTAATGTTGTTAATTTGTTGGAAATATCTTGGCTCTCCTCCTCTACTCGCGTCTAGAACTACACTCACTACATTCGATGGTAGATATTTTACACCGCATGGAATTATCCCTTCCCTTGTTGTCTCCTTGGGAGATAAGTCTGTGCCTATTGAAGTCGCAGTGGTTGATGCGCCCATCGACTACAACCTTTTACTGGGTTGAAACTAGATGTACGCTATGAAGGCTATCGCGTCTACTGTATTTAGAGTTATCTGCTTTCCCCATGAAGGCAATATTGTGACAATCGATCAGCTAGATTATGTTGGCACTCCTTCCACAGCATCCATGGGATCTGTACTCGCACAAGTTTCTAATTCTTAGCTGGAAACTGGGAACATAGGTGTTGGAATGTACCCCTCATTGATGGGAACTTATAATCTTTCTGCACCTGTGAATTTTATTGGAACCATTACCGACAATGCGTCTCCTCCTTCGAATAATATGTTATTCTATACCTCCTGTTTAGATGATATGTTGACTTTACCGTCCACGTGTTCCACGTCTAGAGACATTGCGCATGTCGGGATGTCTATGCCTTTATATGTAGCAGAGCTCGCTTACGATCATATCCAACAAACCACTACAGATCCGGATCTCTCTTCTTCATGGACAGTAGAGGAAGATCTTGTTATGCTGCCTGCGTGTGCAGTCGGCCTATCTTGTTCACATGGTTTCCTCGATGGTATTTTACCTTCAGATGAAGTTTTTATTGAGGCCATGAGTGGTGATGACAAGCCGTGGGGGGGGTCTTTATCATATATCTCATTCCCCTCCTACCCTTGATCTTATTGAACAAGATGAGTCTAGAATACAGTCTTCCATACATTTTGATCTAGGCATAGTTTTGTCTAGCCCCGATTTGACATTAAAGTCTTATTTCCCTAGTGACGAGTCTTTAGAATCTCCTATAGATACGCAAATCGGTGATCCTGATGAGATCAATTCTACTTCTAGAATTTCAAACTCCTGTGGTGATGAATTTGCCACTACAGATTCCTTCACATCCTTCAGATTTGCTCTTCATTTTGAAGATGCTCATTTTTATCCCTCAGGTATTGGTACTATGGAACCTTCAGTGGTTAGCTCTACCTGCATTATGTATGAGGTTAACAATAGTGAAGTTGTTATGTGGAATTCTGCCCTACGGATAAGTCAAAACTCCCTTAGACTAAAGCAGACTTTAACTAACTCTAGGTTAAGAACAAAACAAAACAAATGCTACCTTGAATCCCTAGATCTAACAAACATCTCAGGATTAAAATGCTGAAGAGAATAGAAGGAGTTTAACTGACCTTATGTCCAAACGCTCGTTTTTGGTATTTGCTCCAAGCTCCAAGTCCTCACAAGTGAACCTGTTAAAATGGAACCAAAACACAAGAATACACTATTCTCTAGCAACCTGAAACATGAGTTAGGATCTAAATCTATGAAAGATACAAATCATATCATTAAAACAAAATTAACACAAATGATTTGGGAAAACAAGACAAGTTATTCCATTACAACTTGAAGATTACTTACAACAGGTGCTTGATGTCCAAGCCAATCCTCCAACTCCAAGTGTCTTCTCCTCTAGCTATCTCCACAATGCTGCAAGACCATAAGTTTGGTGCTCTCAAGAGTCCTCCCCTTTCCAATGGCATGCCTCTCTTTTATAGTGAATGGTGAGGTTAACCAACAAGAGAGATGGGTGGATCTAAGGAGGGATAAGTGGATCAGGGTTTCTAATCGAAGGAGATGAGTTGAGATCGAATCAAGGAACCCAATCTTCCATTATCTTCGAAAATCCAAAATCCCACAAGCCAAGGGAAAAAAGCTATTAAAAGGGTACCGCGTTTTGCAAAGTCTGCAGAACGCGGCACTGCCGCGCTTTGAGGAAAAAGCAGAACGCAGTAGTGTATAGTACCGCGTTTTGGGAAAATAACAAGGCGCGGTAGTGTGTAAAAATAAAGTCCAAGGTGGGTCAAAACTTGCCAGGGTGGATTCACCTTCAAGGTTGACTCATCATCTGTCTCTTCTGGATGGTTTAAAACAGTAGGGAAAGTGTCGTCAACTTGTTTTGTGATGGGGATGCGACACTGTGAAATATAGAGGTATAACAGATGCCCCCTAAAGTGTGAGGTCAGAAGGGACTGATGGCCGAAAGACTTTACGAATATAATGTGCAGAGATAGCATCGAGGAGAGCGACACGGAGCTGAAATAGAAACAAAGTGTTAGATATACCACCGAGGCGGGCATTCCCATGCTCGGAAACAAATGACTCAAAGCATGGCTGCCGACCAATACATTGCAGATCCATGAGTACTGAGATAATGTAAACTGTGGATAGATCATGGCTACTATGAACAATCGTAGATCCATGAGACAATAATGACACAGCCACGACCAATACAATAAGTGGATCTGTGTGACAATACAAGAGGCATCTCCATCGCAGCCTGGATGCCGTCGAGATACAGTGATGCGCCCAGGGTCTTCTACCCGATCTCATAAAGATACGAATCTAACCATGCGATTACAAAGTGTTGAAGTCGAACATGGTAGAAACCATTTGATTACCGGCCAATGATGTGGACCGTTAACAAATGTGAGGGAGATCACCGATAATGACAATGATTCCCAAGGTATCAGTAGTACATCTCAACGAAATGCGAATGAATGAGTTGATGTCGAGCATCCGAGAGATCGCTTGATCACAGGTCAATGATGTGAACCTACTGTCAAACGCGAGGAAACCTGCCATTGAGGCATGCAGGTACCAAGGTGCTAATGGTTGATCTCTAAGTCTAATTCCCGGATAGTGATTTGGTGTCGACAGGAATAGACTCGTCGAAGGTGGGCCATAATGATTCCCACATCATCGACACGAAATCGGCACATATGATAGGATGATGAAGTAATGGAGTATGTACTGACACAGCGGAGGCCTGACACAATGAATGACTCGATACAATGCAACCCTTTGAACATATAACGGCATGTAACAAGACTTGGCAGCAGGGATTATTGATAAATAGAGGATAGACACCGGATGAGCGGACTCGTGGCCAGGGAGACGACCCATGATGATGACTATGACTCAATGAAAGACGGATACCCAAATATAGACAAGAGATGGACACATGCCATGTTCAAAGGTAACGACTGACAAGCTGCCATAGATAAACTTGACTTGTTCCCCCATATTTCCCCGACATGATGGACGAGTACCTCTTTCTTGTTTTACGAGCTTGAAGAGGATAACAGATGCTCGGTGTAGCTCATCTTGTGGATGAGTCCAATCTCACATGTTTTACGAACCTGAGAAAGGAGGGGTTCGTCCCAAAGTGGGTCCTTCGATGTTAATATTTTAACGATCCCAAGGAAGGAAAACTCGGTAGTTTTTCATATTTAGAGAGCCTAAAAAACTTAAAGGAAGCTCCACAATGTACTTTTTCGTAAAATTTAGTCCCTCGATCCCGAAAAAGTGTAAAACAATTCCCTAGAGAACTCTCCCAGCCGAGATTGACTGAGGTATACCTTTCTCGTAAATAGTCTAGACGGTCCGAAAAAGGGGTAACCTATCACCGAATAGACGACCTTTCAAATACTTTTACAAGTGTGAAAGAGTCAAGATCACTTGGCAATCTTTTCAATTTTAAGGAGTCTGAAAAGAGCTTAACTATGGACTCCTATGGTCTTTTTTGTAAATTTTAAATTATTCTGGTCCGAAAAAAGGATAAAATACAACCAGGATAATACTTTCCTCATTGTTTAACGAGCATGAGTAAAGTCGACCGTACTCGACACCGTTTACTTGCGTTTGACAAGCACGACACAGGTGTGAAAGCGCTTGGAATCTTTTTCAAGTTTTAAATCCAGAGCACGAAAAAGATAAAGTGGGCTCAATATGAAGGTCAGATTACGAATAAACACCAGTATGAATGCATCCCATTTCTACCGCAGATCCTGTCAATAAATGCTCAACAACCGGGCATTAGCAACGTGAACAAGGGTTTATTTATTTGAAATAGTAATTAATTAATTAATTAAAAAATGTGAAAAAATGCTATATAAGGCATGGTAAAAATGGAAATTACTATTCATTTGTGCTTTTTACCCAAAGGAGACATTTTTACCCATTTTGGAGCAAAATTTCAAGGATCGATACCGAGAGTTCTGGGACGCCATTTCGACCGCCGTCTGCGCCAGGTAAGAGTGCTTGAGCCCCTCTTTCATTTCATGTAAGAAATTTTTGTTTTCACCGGGAAAAAATTAATTTTTTGGCAAGCCCTTTTGGGCAAGAATCGCTCACCGTACTACCGCGCGGGGTCCCTATCGAAAGGCGCGGTACTGTTGAACAGTGCCGCGCTGTAACCCCAAAATGAGGCGCGGCACTGTGGACTGCCGCGCGGTAGGGTGTCCTCCAGGCGCGGCACGTGCGAAATTTAAGTTCAAAAAATTAAATTTTCTCCAAATTTTTGCTGGAAGTAAGTTGTTAAATAGTTACTAATTACTTTGTTTGTCTTTTTGCAGAGATTTGCAACTTATTTGGAGCAAAATGGTGAGTTGGAAAGAGAGGGAGCACGAAGCGGATGATTTTGCAGCCGAAAATGACTTACCAACCGTGACCGCATTGCGAGAATGTGGTTTGCTAAAGTTTTTCAAGACCAAAGGGATCCGCCAACAACCTAAGCTCCTTACTCACCTTGTTCAACTGTGGGACCCCCGATATCCGAGCTTTCCGAGTGGGAGAGCATGTGCTTGAAATCCAACTCGAAGACATCTACTTCCTCACGGGCCTCTCGAAAAGAGGGGCCCGACCGAATTTTACCAGGTACACCACTTCAGAATCAAGCACGGATGATTTGATTGCTCGATATTGTCAGGCGGGTTCGAGTAAGAAGAGTGGGAAGGTGGCTATAAAAGAGGTCACAAATCTTCCTTTTAAAACCTTGCTATTCACTATTACACGTGCAGCAGGAAGTGTGAGTCCACATCAGGCATCCCGCACACAGGTGAATCTCGCAGCAGAGTGCATGGGAGGAACAGTTTTCAACTGGTGTGAGGCAGTGTTGTCCAATATGAAGGAACAGGTGCACAAATGTAGAACTGGGAAAAATACCCAGTTTGGCTATGGGAGCATCCTGGTCACTTTCTTTCTGGCAAGGGTGCCATTACTGCGTCCACAAATATCTATGCATCCTCGTCCACCTACTGAGCCATGGATGGCTCGATGGAGCGACTACGCTGGACGCCTCGGGGGACCTCAGCGGCTAGCCTTTGGAGAGGACTTTTTCTCTTGGCTAGAGGAGCAGATAGTCATGATTGACGACTATCCCTATTCAGGGGTAGATTTTCGTGAGGATATCGACTTGGCTTTGCCAGAAGATGATGACTGGGACAACTCTGGTATGACCTTCATGGATATGTATTTTTTCTTTTTGGATATTTAATTTTTATTGCTTTTTTAGAATGTGTAAAAGACGCCTAATGTATATTCGCATGCATGTTGCAGACCGTGGACCACAGAGGCCAGCTGGATACTCTCCACTACGTCGTGGTGGTGTCGATCGTCCAGCTGATCCTGTCAAAGAAGAAGATGAAGACGAGGCAGGAGGTGTCCGGGACATTGAGAGGAATCTGTAGGGATTGACTCATGGTATCCCTGCTATGCGGATGGATGACGTCCCTTACCACCTCCAGCGTCATACTGTAGGTGTATCTGGTCGTATCAGTCGACTTCTTCGCAAGGTGGTTCGAGCCGTGATGTGTTACCACCAGCAGCGGGAGGAGTCCGATGAGGGACATGATAGGTCTCCTAGATCTCCATAGATGGTCTTTCGATCTTTTTGCGGCATGTACACGATATGTAGGCTTTGAGGGCCAATTTTTTGTATATGGGATTTGATCCCCAATTTTGTCTTTGACACAAACTTTATGTATTTTTGAAAAAACACTTTTATATACAGTGATATGGACCTATTTATGATCTAAATATTTACAATGACTTGTGCATTTTATTTTTTATGATGTGTTTATGTATGGGCAAGATGCCAATCCAAAATGTAATTAGCCAATGAATCGGCAATACAATTGAATTCTCTCGGTATGTGTTGATATGTGATAAAATCAAATGACCGTTCCAAGAGGCGTACTCTTCGAAATAAACGAAGTAATGTAGGATCGCGAACTGTGTAAACATGGTTTAGATGAGAAACCACGAGTTGGGAGTCTAAAAAGACCGATAAGGAGTCAATCCCGAGTGAGGCAACCTCTGTCAAGAGTCCAATGACTGCATGGTACTCTGCGATATTGTTGGTTGCGGGACCTAAAAATTTGGCTCCTGAAGAAATCAACTCGCCAGTGGGGGAATAGATCACCCATGCTGCGGAAGCGAGATTCCGGGTATGTCGGCTTGCACCGTCGGCGAATCCAAAGTAGGTAGACATCTGCGCATGAGGCACGAGTCAAAGTAAGAGTAGATATATGAGGTTCACGTGCATACTAAAAAGAAAGCAAAAAGCAAACTAAGTACATTATGTATTAGAAGTAACCTGCGTAGGGTAATCTCACGCGTAGAAACGCTTGAGGTATAACCCGTTGCGGGGCCGTGCCAATGGCGTACCATCACAATCGATTAGTTCATAGGCTCCTTTTTCTAAGACACGTTTTACAATGAAGGGGCCGTACCACATAGATTCAAGTTTACCTTTTCCAAGCTTATCATGCATCTGATCATATGTAAGTACGAGGTCACCCTCATTGAAGATCCGAGGTTGAACGGATTTGTCGTATTGAGCTTTGACGCGTTTTTTGTGAGCTTCATTAGCCAAAGCGGCGTCGCGGCGGGTTTCATCTAGCTTAGCTAGGTATAGAAACCGTTCCTCTTCGGAAGTAGTGTGTGGAAGTAGCTCTATGGCTATCTTGAGTGATGGAATTTCACATTCAATCGGGAGAATGGCTTCTAGGACATACACCAGTTGAAATGGTGTAAACCCAGTAGCACTTTTCACTGAGGTTCGGTATGCCCACAGTGCTGAGAACAGAGCTGAGTGCCAATTGGATTTTTGGGTACCCACAGTGCGCTGAATCATTCTTTTCAGGACTTTATTAATGGCTTCAACTTGGCCATTAGCTTGTGGGTAATACGGGGTTGAGTTTTCGTGGCGAAAACCCAGCTTGGCACTTAGTTCTTCGATCATATGGTTCCTAAAATGGGAACCATGATCGGTCACAATAGACTGTGGGACACCGAATCTAGCTATGATATGATTGAATATGAACTGCGCTGCTGTTTTGCCGTCTTCAGCATATGTAGGCATCGCTTCAGCCCATTTTGTAAAATAGTCGACAGCTACTATGACATAGCTATGCCCCCCGGCTGAAGTGGGCTTACAATGCATAAAATCAATGCCCCATTTGGAGAAGGGGCCGACGGCAATGACAGGATGGAGTGGAGCAGGATGCGAGCGCATTTTGCTATGAAAGAATTGACATGGCGGACACTTCTTGACTATTTCAATGCAGTCTTTGAAAATTGAGGGCCAGAAGTATCCCGCTCGCAGTATTTTCTGGGCCGTAGCCATCCCAGAGAGATGACCACCACATGCTCCAGCGTGGCAGTCATTGAGAACGCGTTCCGCCTCATCTAAGGTCAAACAGCGTCGAAGGACAGTGTCGACACCACGTCGATACAAAGTATCGTTCACGATAAGGTAATATTTTGCGTGATGTCTGATACGTCGTCGTTCATCGCGGGTGAGATCGGGACGGAAGCGTTGGGTTTGGAGATATAAGAGAATATCCCCATACCACGGATCAGACGTGCTAATTAGGAACAATGATTCGTCGGGAAGAGAATCAATGGGCTTGGATTGCTCAGTAGCACGGGGCAGGTGACAAATTAACTCAGCAAAGACCAGAGATTTCTTAGACTTGGCTTTGGCAAATTCCAAGTCAAACTCTTGAAGGATGACAATCCAACGGGAGTACTTGCCCCCAAGCACTTGTCGTGTGAGGATATAGTACATTGGATTGAAATCGGCGATAACGGTGGTCCGGCGGAGTAAGATGTAGTGACGGAATCTCTGGACAGCAAATACTGTTGCTAGAGCCAGCTTTTCAACATGTGAGTAGCGAGTTTCAGAGTCGAGAAGACTCTTGCTGAGATAGTACACCACATGTTCTATGCCGTTGTGGTCTTCCTGGACTAACACCATACCAATGGTGGAAATCGAGGCTGCGAGATAAAGGATGTAGTCCTGTGTGTAATTGGGGGGTTGAATCACAGGATCTTTGGTTAAGGCTGCCTTTAAATTATCAAAGGAGCGTTGGGCTTCATCATCCCATATGAAGGGAACATTCTTCTTGAGAAGCCGCATGTAGCCTTTTGTTATCTCGGACAGATTACAGATAAAACGGCGTAGAAAGTTTGCATGCCCTTGCAAACGTTGAAGTTCTGGAATATTGGTAGGTGAAGGCAGGGCTATGATAGCTGCTACCTTTGCGGGATCTAGACGTATCCCGTTTTTGGAGACTATGAAGCCCAACAGTTTTCCGGCTTCTACACAGAAGACGCACTTATGCGGGTTCAAACGTATATTGTAGCGCCAGCACCTTTTGAAAATGGCAGTTAAGTGGTCTGGATGTTCTTCCCGAGTTCGAGAATGAGCGGGAAGGTCATCAAGATATGGCTCTACGATATGTTTGATGTCATGAAATGCATAGGACATCGCCCATTGGAAAGTTGCCCCGGCATTTTTGAGACCAAAAGGTAACTTCCGATATGCAAAGATCCCCCAAGGGCAGATAAAGGCCGTTTTGTGCTCGTCGGCTGGGAGGATATCGATCTGATTATAGCCAGAAAAGCCATCCATATATGAAAAGATAACACTTCCGGCACAGTTATCGATGATCTGGTCAATAAACGGAGTTGGGTAGTTGTCCTTGGGACAAGCTTTGTTCAAATCACGGTAATCAACACAGACTCTGATCGTTCCCTGTTTCTTGGCTACGGGAACGATGTTGGATACCCATTCTGTCAATGGGACAGGATAGATAAAACCAGCACGCAAAATTTTTTCTACTTCTGCTTTAATGGCGGTTTCCTTACGAGGATGAACGGGTCGAAGCTTTTTCCGAACAGGTCGGGTGCCAGGGAAAGTTGGAATTTCGTGGACCACAATCGACGGGTCGATTCCTGGCATCTCTTCATAACTCCAAGCAAAAACATCGTGGAAAGTTTTAAAGTAGGCATTATAGAACTCCGTCTCGAGAGGAGTACATGTTTTGCCAATGTGTACATTTTCCACGATACCAGGCTTTACTGAAATGTCGATGGGAGTGGTTGCCATAAGATTGGCCAAGTTGCCTTCAGAAAATACTTCATCGAGGGAAGTGGGGAACTTGGTTTGAACCATCCCAAGTGAAGCACTGGATTTGGTGTCAGGCTCAAGTGACTGAATGGTGGGGAATGAAGATCGATGATGAAATTCTCCCCATGGTGGCTCATCACCGCACATAACCTCTATGATTGATTCGTCAGTGGGAAAAATCAAGTTGAGAGGATCAAACAATGGTGGGTGTGTATGAGTTTCAGTCGAGAGCTGTGCCACTGTGTGATCAGTAGAACAGTCGACCCAATCTGTGGCTGATTGGATCGCGTCATACGCTGCAAGGTTTCTGTTCAAAGGCATGGAATTGCCATAGCCTTGGATCTGAGTAGGACTCGGGATCACCCATGAATCATCGGAAGGGGTGACATGCGATGAAATCATGTTGACTGGTTGAAGATGGGTTCCCAGCTCTGGAAAAACTCCAATGAGGGACGAATCCTTCATAAGACCAACACCTATGTCTTGGAACCGGTACCGAGGTTGATCCAATAACGAGACGGTATTGGTGGAGTTCGGATGGGAGTCTGGGATACAGTAATCCAGTTGATCAATAGTGACAATTTTCCCTTCATGAGGAAATTGTACAATCCGGAAGACTATAGATGCTATGGCGGTCATGGCGTAGAACCAGTTTCGACCAAGTAGGAGATTGTAATCCAAAGGTGCATCTACGACTTCGATGTGTACGGATACTGTTTTACCACCCATTTCAACACCGATTGAGGGAATGAGTCCATATGGTTGAAAACCATGTCCATCAAACGCCCTAAGAGTAGTGGGAGAATTTGTGACCTCGGGTGAGCCTAAGGCTCTCCAGCAGTTCAAAGACATAATCGACGTGGAAGCACCCTCATCTAACACAGTGCGGTGGATGACATTTCCACGGATTTTTGTATGCACCTGGAAGGCTAACTGGTGAGAAAGCCTAGGTTTAGCGTGCTCCAAGTTAAACATAATGGAGTTTGAAGTATCTGGGTCCAATGCCCCCAGTGCTGAAAGTAGGGTTCTACGCTGCGTGGGGCAGTGTTGGAGAACCTCGAGAGTTGACATAGCGCAAGGTGCTTGAGCCAAATCTTCAACAATGTTGTAGTTTTGGGCAGCTCGCGCATTCGGATTGAATGTCGCCTTTCGTATGGTGCCCTTGGGTGGGCGTAGCACTGTATCCATAAGTGGTCTCTCGATATGGAGATGACCATTTGGGGGGGTGATAGGAATCGGATCTTCAACAGGAGACTTGCCTTTGGCTGTCTCCGATTGTTTGTTTGAACTTGGAGGATTGTCATACGTCTTTGAACGAGTGGTGATATTAATCTCCTCATTACTTGTCATTAGGATTTCGCGGTTTGTGGACGTCTCTCCACGGGAAGGATTGGTCAGGTTGCCCCCTTGTGGGGATTCTTGGGCAACCATTTGCTGTTGCTGTTGGGGGAAAGGGTCAGTTAGCACTGCCGGGCGAGAGGATCCTTTAACAAACTTGTGGACCTCATCCTTGTAGGGACAGTCACGCGTATAATGATCATCTTGACAAATCAGGCAGGGAAACTTATCTTTCCGACGTGGTTTCTGGTCATTCTGGGTAGGTTGTGGCTTGGGGTTCTCCTGCTGGTTCTTTTTGGGTTTACCACGATTGTTTTTCTTCTTTCCTCCGGATGGTTGTGATGTGTATTGGACTGCATTCACTTCGGAGGAGACAGCAGGAGAGGTGGAAGCTTTTGAAGCGGCCTGGGTAAAAGCGGGGGAAGCAGAAGCTTGTTGCCCCGTCGAGTTGGTAGCAGGCTGAGCCTTGACTGAACCAACGATACCATCAATGGGTGGTTCAGTAGTAGGCTTTGTAGGATCAGTGTGAACGCGGGAGGCATGTGGAAGAAGTTCATGTAAAGTACCGGATTGAGTATATACTAAATCCATGTATTGTGCTGCCGAGATGGCTTGTTCTTCCGTAACTGGTCCGCGCATAGCGATATCTCTGGCTATGGGAGGCAAAAAGGATTTTGTAAACCAATCAGCAAGTAGCTGATCTGGAATAGGTGCCTTTATTAGCCTACGGCGTCTTCGCCACTCATGGATGTGATCCGAAATGTGTGTGGAAGTGGTTTGACGCAGTGAAGTTAGCAGTTCTGTTCCAGTCTCATACCGGATGGGAAGCTGGAAATGTGTCAGAAACTGCATAGCCAAAGTGTTGAAATCACGAAAAGAGTGCTGTGGCAGCTCGATGTACCATTTTGCTGCCGTTCTGGTAAGCGTACGTTGGAAGAGCCGAAGTCGGATGGAATCATCCATCAAGGAGTTGGATGAACACCAAAGATGGAAGGTCATCACGTGGTTCTTGGGGTCTTCCCCGGGCTTAGCATCGAACTTGGGAATGTCCGATGGTAGTTTGGATGGGATAGGTGGCCAGTGAGGTTCGTGCCATATAGGATCGTTGATAAGCCTCGACAAATCAGGTAGATCAAGTGTGGCTAAAAAGGGAAGTTGCCGGTTGGTCTGCGGGTATGAGTAATAACCATGTGGTGCAGAGAATTCTGGAGGGCCCTGCATAGCATGCTGTTGTGTGTTATACCCATATGAGTTTCCCGCGGGATAATGCTGGAAATTCTGTGGATGGTAAGCCATCTGGTTAACCGGTTGATTGTAGGCAACCGGTTGGTGAATGTTCTGCTGAGTGGGTATAGTACCCTGAGGCTGTTGATACCCAGGAATGGTTGCTGTTCCTTGTTGGGGAAAAGTTCCTTGGAATTGTTGTGTTCCAGGGATGTTGCCACCATACTGTGTAAGTGGAGGATTTCCCATAGCAGGGTTGGGGGGTGGCTGCGACGGTGGTGTCCATGGAAGGCTCGTTCCTGTTTGAGGAACGAGTGGAAATTGAAGTGACGGGTTCCATGGAGTTGTAGTAGCCGAAGGGTAAGGGAAACCAGAATTCAAGTTGGGGGAAATCTGAGATTGCCCCCAGCTTGGTTCCAGTTCCCAAAAAGTGAGTACCCCCCACTCTGTGGGATTTGACGATCCCAAGAAGGAAGCATGCCTGACGGGGGAGGTTGAGGAGGAGGTCCGGTTGGAATACCGGAATAAGGTTGCCCACTGCCAGGTGTGTTGTACATACCGTACTGAGCAGATGCTGCTGGTTGGGGTAATTGTTGGATAGAACCAATAGGTTGTCCGCCAGCGAATGGGTTGGATGACCCTATGAGAGGAGGCTGTTGAGTAGGAACGGAGTTCCCAACAAAAGGTTGTCCTCCAACTGGTTGGGTTGATGACTCGACGGGGGGAGGTTGTTGACTAACAATGGGGTTCCCAACAAAAGGTTGCTCCCCAGCTGGTTGGGTTGATGACCCACCAGGGAGGGTTTGTATGTTGGAGTTAGGGACCATTGCAGTCGGTTGTCCACCTCCTGAAATAGTATAAATAGTGGCTGAAGGCGATCCTCCAGTCGAAACGGAAGATCCAGCAGTATGACTAGGTGTTCTTCCGCCGCTAGCCAAATATGATAGCATGGATTGGCCAACGGTGCCAAAAGTACCGATTTGCGGAGGAGGTCGTCCATATTGGACAGGTGAGGACGGAGAAAAAACTGGGTTATCCCTCATAGAATGTGCACCGAACATAGGTGATGACAGCAAATGTGGGGAATTTAGCCCAGGGGTATCGGTGTCGTCCATAACGTGTTCAATGATAGAAGGACCAACGAGAACTGGGTCCGAGTTCATATCCTGAAAAAGATTTTGGGGATCCAGCAGGAACTTAGGTATAGTAAAGTCCGAAGGTCCTGAGCCGTCTGCAAAGGAGTGATGAAATTCTGTGCTAGACGGGACGTTGGGATCCCTATAGTCAGAAGGACGAGAAACAGGGGGGTATCTAGACGCTGTCGAAAGCATTTGCTCTATGTTGCGTCTAAATTGTGCCGATGCTAACGGAGAGTTCGCTAGGCTAACCATACTAGACTGGATGGAAGCCATGATTTCGTGTCCCGGTGGGATGTTGGGTAGATGTAAAGTGCAAGGTACGTTGCTAGAAGAACTTGTCTCCTGAGGATGAACACTGGGTGACGTAGTAATAACAGGCGGAAATTCCGTCTGGGAAGTAATGAAGCCATAATCAGGTTCAAAAGGTGTGTCAGGTAGACGAGTATCTTCAACGATCTCAACGTATCCGCCTGGGACTGAAATTAAGCCGGGTATGTCCTGGTCGGACCCTTCTGTGGTGCCAATAGATCCGTCTGTATCATCGTGAAAAGTGTCTGATGGACGGGAAGTGTTGGCATCCGGTAGAAGGATGACTTCTGGTCTAGTACTCTGGGTTGTGCTAGGTTCAGCTGCTGTAACTGTGTCTACTGTAACAGATAAATCTGGAATGACAGTGGAAGTCTCAGACATGCTAGTGGTTGCAGAAGCTGAGATAGATTCTGAGACTGTGCTGTGTGTGGCAGTTACGGGTGTAACTGAAGATGTTGTACGTATCGGCGGTGGGATGTTGCCTCGACCAGCACCGCGGCCAGGAGGAGCAGGAATGCGTGATGTAGGCGGATCAGAAGTCCGTGGCGGTGGTGGTGGTGGAGGGCTTAGGCCCTATTGTCTTCGTGATCTTCGTGGTTGATCTGACATGATGACAGGAAAATGAAAATCGGGGGCGGTACCGTAAACAAAGAACTCAAAAAATCTAATGCAGCCGAGTGTGCAAAAGAGGATCTAGAAAAAACAAGGCTCACAGGCCAAAAAAAAGCAAGCTCTAAAATCTATACTGAGACCGGTGTCTCAATAAGCGAGCTGATCAACAAAACTGGCCAGAGTGCCAACAAGCAGTCCGTATAAATAAAAAATGACCCTCTACAAAGATGAGATATCAAGCAAACTCCTAACTAAGAGCTGGAGACCTCAACAGGCTGTATCCTTCGCAAGGTGATGAAATCCAAGTCGAACAATACAACATGAGAGACCGATATAAGAAGGATATCCCTCTACCGAAAGGGATCCTGGGTAAAAGAGCCCTAGTAGAATAGATACTAAGCCACCTCGTTCATGACACGTCGGAAAAGGTTTTGGGAACTTCAGCCTTCCGAAGAAGACAGCGATCGATGTTGCCTTAGGGCTAAGTGGAGTGCGGTATTCCACAGAGTCCGTCCGGTTCTCAATCTCGCGGCCGTTTAACCCCTGAAAGTTGGAAACAGTCAGGAGGCCCCTCCACAAACTAGCTGTGACCGTGTCAATAAGTACTAGAGGATTTTAGTTCCCTAAAGACAACGACTATGTCTCAGATGAAAGTGACAAGGGGGAATTATTTTGATGCCTATCCCCGGTGTCCTACCTAACTACCAAATTCTTTTGATTTCCTCAAGTGAGGTTAAAGTTGGTTTAATTAGGGTGATTAATTTTAGTGGCTGCCTTACTCAATCGGGTAGTGGACGTGAAACTTGATGGTGTTATGACGACTCAAACCATGCAAATGAGAATGAATCACAAACAAGCCTTTGTCTTCGATGAAATCTAGCTAAGGTAAAGATAGAGGTTCTTCGATCAAATATGCATAACAATTTTCACAAGCAATCAAAGTAAAAGATTTTTCTTTTCTTTTGCGATTTATAAACAAAGCCAAACTGAAATAAACACTCTCTTCAATGCACTGATTTTACAATCTACAATGCTTCTATAATGAGAATTTTTATGGCAAAATTAATGGTTCATTTCCCTATGCAAAATACCACTAGACTTTTTCAATTTAAATAACAAATTTGCTCTCAACCAATGATTTTTTTAATTTACTGAAAATGATAATGACAATATGACTATAAAACTACAGTGTTCAGTAACAGAAGGCAGTGGTGTTGAGTTGGTTGCGGGGAAAAAGTCAAGTCAATGCAATCAAATTGAAAAATGACCAATATGTCAAAAGTGCCACTTAATTCAACTATTCAATCAAGCTCACAAACTAGGTAATAAGCAGACCATACAAACTGAAAATTAACCAGAATGCTAACAGGCAACAGTAAAGACTACCTAAGGCAGAGAGGAACTCAGGAAACCAAGCAAAGATTAAAAAAATTTAAACACTTGCAGACACTACCGCGGGTGATAGTCTGGCTGAAGTGCGGCACTGTAACAGTACCGCTCTAGTACTAAGGCAGAGGGCGCGGGTACTACCGCGCTAGAAGCAGTTATAAGGGCGCGGTACTGTGGCAAGGAAAAGAAAAAGCGCAACTTGAGAAGAAAAAGTGAGATTTTCAGGGTTGTTGCTAACCCAGGGGACTCAGTAATTAAACAGGGAGATAAATACTGCGAGGAGGGGTGAATAAGGGTCAAACAGGACCAAGATTCAAACTGGTTTGAGGTGCAACAAAAAACTCACAATGCAAAGATTAAATGACTGTGAATTGAATCAATCAAGCAGTAATCAAAACCAGCGGAGTCGCCATTCTTGTTATGTGGAATTCTGCCCTACGGATAAGTCAAAACTCCCTTAGACTAAAGCAGACTTTAACTAACTCTAGGCTAAGAACAAAACAAAACAAATGCTACCTTGAATCCCTAGATCTAACAAACATCTCAGGATTAAAATGCTGAAGAGAATAGAAGGAGTTTAACTGACCTTATGTCCAAACGCTCGTTTTTGGTATTTGCTCCAAGCTCCAAGTCCTCACAAGTGAACCTGTTAAAATGGAACCAAAACACAAGAATACACTATTCTCTAGCAACCTGAAACATGAGTTAGGATCTAAATCTATGAAAGATACAAATCATATCATTAAAACAAAATTAACACAAATGATTTGGGAAAACAAGACAAGTTATTCCATTACAACTTGAAGATTACTTACAACAGGTGCTTGATGTCCAAGCCAATCCTCCAACTCCAAGTGTCTTCTCCTCTAGCTATCTCCACAATGCTGCAAGACCATAAGTTTGGTGCTCTCAAGAGTCCTCCCCTTTCCAATGGCATGCCTCTCTTTTATAGTGAATGGTGAGGTTAACCAACAAGAGAGATGGGTGGATCTAAGGAGGGATAAGTGGATCAGGGTTTCTAATCGAAGGAGATGAGTTGAGATCGAATCAAGGAACCCAATCTTCCATTATCTTCGAAAATCCAAAATCCCACAAGCCAAGGGAAAAAAGCTATTAAAAGGGTACTGCGTTTTGCAAAGTCTGCAGAACGCAGCACTGCCGCGCTTTGAGGAAAAAGCAGAACGCGGTAGTGTATAGTACCGCGTTTTGGGAAAATAACAAGGCGCGGTAGTGTGTAAAAATAAAGTCCAAGGTGGGTCAAAACTTGCCAGGGTGGATTCACCTTCAAGGTTGACTCATCATCTGTCTCTTCTGGATGGTTTAAAACAGTAGGGAAAGTGTCGTCAACTTGTTTTGTGATGGGGATGCGACACTGTGAAATATAGAGGTATAACAGAAGTTGAAAATGTTTTTACCGCAGTGAATTGAATCATATTTTTCCTTACATACGTTTTAGAAATGATCTTGGTACTTATGTTTCTTGGAGACGGGATTCTTAGCTGGACTTATACATGGTTACCGGTCCTTTTCGACATTTGCTTCGGTCATGGCAAGCATATTCAGAACCTTGCATATAGGTTTAGGACTCCCCATTGTTATGATGCATTTGAACCTATTACTATCTGAATTTGCAGACACCCCTTGAGTGTCCTTATCTTGCTCATGTTCCTTTCATTATGCATAGCTTTGTTCCATGCGCTTGGAACTAGTCTCACATGTCCCTGACACTCGTCTACCCCCATTACAAGCATTCCTCCATATCTCCTTTGAGCTCGTTAAAAACAGTAAGGAGGTCACGAGTTTACTTTTTCGGGCTTTTTAAACCTTTACGGAAAAGATTTTTATAAAGTCTTTTTTAAGCCTTTGTTAGAATTTTTCAAAATCAAACAAGATTGCCGAGTATGCTTGTCATTTCAGACTCGTTAAAGGATTTGAAGCGACATTCACTTAGGTATAAGTTTACTCCTTTTCCAAACCTTTGTGGATTAATTACGAAAAAGGTATACTCTTGTCATACGTGACTAGAAGAGTTCTTCTCTCATTGTTTTACACTTTTTCGGGTGAGGAGACTAACTTTACGAAAAAGGAATCCCCTTTTATGTCGAGTTATGATTTCATTGCATTATCCTGCTTGTCATTTGAGCCTTGTGCTGGCTCCTGCTTACTCACTTATTATCCATGTGCCTGAGCACTTTACCTTCCGAGCCAAGCAGAGCCTTAATTTATCTTTCACAGCTTGATGACCCTTTACCCCGAGGGAACATTCCCCCAAGTGTCCACATCCTGCACGCACTTCCTTGAATTGAGTATAGGTATGTTCCACTGCTTGGGACTAGTCTTCTAGCTATTTTACACTCGTTCCCTCACTTGTTGTACTATAAGCAATTTTATTCTTTTTCAAGCTTTTCCCAAATATGAAAAAGACCAAAAAAATCAAATTCTCCAAAAAGCCGGACAAGATTATGGTCACTATTTCTTGTTGGCAGCTATTGTGTTGCCTTTGAACAGAGCATTCATTCCACTCCGTATATTATGAGTCGGGACTATAGTTGGGCCTTAGGAGCTGTACTTGTTTCTTATTTTACTCCACCTATTGGTTAAGCTTCCAGTCATTATGGATCCTTTTGTGATGCCTCCTGCATTACATAGTCTATATTGAGTCTATGATGCCTGAGTCTATCCATCTTCTCATGCTCTTGTTCAAAGGAAGTCTTGAACCAGTGTCGACCACTCCTCATATCTCTTGACTATTGCATGTCAGCCATCCTTATTGAGTCAGTCTATTTCACCTGATATCTTCCAAATATTTCAGCATTGCTGGTACCTCGTGCTAGTTGATGGGGGATGCCTTAATGCCCTCCTTCCAACGAGTCTCATTCCGTCGACTCCAACCCATTTATTCCGGTACTTGAGGCTTAGAGTTCGGTTGAGTACCCTGAGGCTTGCAGTCATTAGTGGCAGGTTCTCTCGCCATTGAAAGTTTTGGGAATACATCAATGTACCCTGATCGATGGATTCATCCTAGTGTTTGACTTCAACCCATTTATTCACACTCCGATGATTGTGCTGTGTTCCTTGATGCCCATTTTCATTATTGGTGGGTCATCTCGTGTCTGTTAATGATATACATCACTGACCGGTAATCAGACGATGTCTCATCAGGTCCAACCCCAACTCCTTTATTCACTTGATGGGACTTGCACCATCGAATACTTGTGTAGAAGACCCCAGGCGATTGTGGCATTCAGTATGCTACATATGACTTTGACTTTACATCTGAGATATCACCTCTCAGATTTCAGCAGTTTGCACCTCCAGTTTGCACCAGTTGTTTCCTTTTCAACAAGAGACTATATCTTACTGTAGAGGGATCATGGCTATGATCACTTGTGACATGTATTCACTATGTACTACCTATTCATGGCCATTGTATCAGATTGTTGTACTACACCGACATGTATTCAGAGATACCATTATATTATGACGAGTGAACTGCTCTTTCCACTTGTGTTTCCATCACTCCACTTCTGAGTTTTATAATGTATTTCGGCCATCGTAGCATCAGTCTCTGACCTCACACATTAGGGGGCATCTGTTACATTGTAATCTTCCACCCTGTGAGCATCAACATTCTTTGGCCTATAGGATCCATTTCAGTGACCCAGATCCACTTATATCCTTCAAACACTATTTTTCCCTATTTTTATTCCTACCCACATGTTGCATCATTATAGCATGCGTACCCACGAGTTGCATCACTATAGCCCGCGGGTATCAAGTAAAATGGTAAAAATCACTAATTTATTACTTTTTACTCCCAAAAAGCGGTCATTGGGTGACCTTTGGCTCTCCATCTGCTCGAGTAACGCCTCAATGTGTCCTTGCACCTACCTTTGAGAGGACTGTATATTGAGCACATATGGCTTATGGACGGGAGAAAGAAGAGAGTAGTAAGAGAACTCTAGTGGATTTTTTCCCTGTCTTGAGTCTGCACTCATTGATCCTTGTAGTTGTGAACCCCTTATGTTCACCTTCCAAACTCCTATCTACTTTGATTTTTCCATTCATGGAGGATTGAAGTGGTGGAGGCACAAGTGGATTGATCCAAATCTTGGTTCAGATTGGTTGCCGGCAAGAGGTCGTATCATTTTGTACTTCTTCTTGTTAATTAATAGAAATACTCATATTCTCGTCCATCATGTTGTAAATGTTGTTTATTATACATTGGGTTACATTTTCTTCTGATATTATGGACCATTGTTTTTTATAATGTTAATGTCATTCATATATTATATGTACTTGTTGGATATTGGCTGTCAAGACTAATTTGCAGATTTCAAGTGCATGGATTGAAAGCTCCAACGGGGATCTACATCAAATGTTTGGATCGAGGTTGGTTAGGTTTCTCCATTATCTTAACATTGTCATTTATAATAGCATTTTTTTGAGAATTGAGTTGATTTCTGGTAGTCATCTGTTTGTTGTGGTATTCCCAAGCCATAGTGAGTTTTCTCCAATACACTAGCATAAATTTTCCTTCTCGCAAAGTCATTTTTACACTACATTTAAAGCTTTAGTGAAAAGGTTTCTTCTATGTTTTAAAAGTTAGATTTAGCATGTAGAAGTGCTTATAATTTTCTACCCCAAAAGGGCAAGTAAATATCCTAAGAGAGCTTGCTTATCTTAGTTACTTTTGCACTTTAGATTTTTTAGATTTTTCTAACCTTGTCCAAGAACACTTTTAAAGTATTTTTGGGCATTTTTTCTATAACAAATGCCTGTTTTTTTTTTTTTTATGAATAGGTAAGAGGAGGCGTTGGAGAAATTTTCAACTTTTGAACTGCTTAAAGCACCAAGAGCTTTCCTACTTCATTTTAAGTCATTTTCAAACTTTGTAATCCCTATTTGGTCCTCTTTCATAAAGGACCAAAGGAATTCCCTAAAATTTGCAATTAATCATAATAAAAAAAGAAGCAGTTGGGATACACAACACTAGCACCCCACCCCCCTAGGGGGATTCACATCTTCTTTGGTGGTTTTCTTTTTTCTAACAATTTTGCTTTCTACTTTAGTTAGTTAAGTTTAAAAGCTTAAATTAGCTGTTTGTTGGTTCTGATTAAACATCGGACCACAAACTCACTCAGGATGTAGATTTCCTGTTTTGCAACACTGGCACTCACAACACACCATATACTTTTTCTCATTTTCATTTTATTAGATTAATCACACTTTAACACTCAATAAAATTAGCATAGTTATTTTGTTTATTCATTTCACTTTTGCAAAGAAACGAACCTTGGATTGGTCTCCCGTATCTTCTTTTCCATCGCAAGCTTTCTTGATCTATGGAATAACTAGAAAGGGGATTTGAGCGACTAGCTTAATAGGGAAACCCATCAACGATTTATTATTACAAGTGAATGGTTACTGTGAAATTAATAAGGAGTTAGGGGGATACTCTAAGCATGCTTTACGTCTCACCCTATTGGACACCTGGTACTGTTGCTTAGTACTCACTTGGAGGATAAATCCAAGTTGGGCCAAACTTTAGAGTAGTTTATTTCTTCTCTGCATTTCACTTTCATTACAATGTCCAAATAAACCCACTTCTAATAAAGTCATGTTAATAATTAAAATTGACCAAGATGAAGTTTCAAAACATCTTCCTTTACAACACTTTTCACTTACCTGACATTGGTCTACATCCAATAATCAGTTTTTCTTAAGTGAATTTAAATGTTATGTGATGGTCCAAACCCAGGGATGGCCTGAAACACAAACTCAAAACATATGAAATAATTCCATCTGGTATGATGATACATCTCTGATATAAATTTCAGCAAGATTATTGATCCACTTTTGGGTTGCAAGGAAAACACACTCACTCAAAGGGGCAAAGGAGAGGCTAGAAATGGGGTTTCAGAAGGGTAGGAGACTCTAGAAGTTAGGGAAGGGTTATGTAAGAGGTATATGGTATTTTTAATGTTAGGGTATGTAATAGGAATATATTCAAAAAACCTCATAAGTCGATTTGGTTTTTTGGGGCTCTGAGAGTGGAATTTAGAAGTTTGGGACTGCGCGGTTTCCTTGTATTCAACCGGATTTTAACTAGGACAACTGGGCCCAAATTTCTGATATGAAGGTTTTATATGGACCAAATTTATATCTAGTTTCCATATATGGTCTCATATTTTAATTGGATGAGCAGAAGTCACCTTTTTTATCGAAATGCCAAAACTAGTCAAATTTGGCTAGTGAAAGAACAAGGGTAGGAAAGAAACAAGGAAAGGGGAAGGATATTAAGAGTAGGATGGGGTTTTCTATAAGGTATGAATGTATATGGATTTTTTAAAGGGACAATAATTCTTATGAAGCGACAAGGGTGCGTTTGGGTGATTTTGGAGTGAGATAGGGTATCAAGGGTGAGGAGAGAGAGGGTGTGTTTCTAGCCTTCAAAATGGCACAAGAGGATTATGATTTTATGTAAGATTAGAATGTATAGGTAAGTAAATATTTAAATTATCATATTCAAACATTATACATGGGTATGGAAACACATTTGTCATTTAATTATCTTATTTCCAAGAATTAGCATTTTTAGACAAGAAATTGGGAACATTAAAATAAAGAGAGATGGAAGAGAACACTTGGAGCTTCACTAGATCAAGAATCCACTACACAATGTACTAGCACCTTTTATTTTTTGAAATCGGCTACGTATACTCCAAGGCTACTTGGGTACACCAGCATATGCAATCTAGATCCTTTTACTAGATTTTGGAAACAATATGCAATAAAGAGACACAAGAGGAACAAACTGGAGCTTCTTATTAATCGAAGGGGCCAAAAGAAGGGGCTAGAATGGGCCATGTACATTAGGAGGGTTGTTCTAAGAGAATAAATTATAGCACAAAATATAATATATAGTAGGAGGGAGATAATAGATAGAAGAGAATAATGGACCAAATTCCTCTGCTCAACACAATGGCACCAAGATGAAGCTCAAACCCGAATACACCTGCATGAAATAAAAATATCTCTGTGGCACTATGAGAAGATCAGGGTTCTCAAATACACTTCACCAATTCCTTGGCTACTAGATGTAGAAAGGGGCCATCACGCAACTGTCACCAAGGGTAGCATCACCCAAGACTAGGAAGCTCAAAGCATTCCTCACACACAATATCCAAATACATGATGCCTTTATCCTTGCGAATATGTCTCTTTTATAGTTTGACATGTCTTCAATACCATGGGTGAAAACTATATGATCAGAGATACCATGTGCCAAAACCACCTTTAACCCAAATTTGACTTTTTCTAGGTTCAGGTGTGGACATGGCCTCTATCAAACTAGTCTAGCCCTTTTTCTTCAATAACTTTTGTTAGGAGGGTCCAATTCGAATTTCCTTATGTAGTAGTGTGGATGGGGTCCCAATCTACCATGTGATGGTCATTAATGCTCCAAAAGTGGTGTAATTTTCCTAATACCACATTTCCCCTTTTTAGAGAACCCACTAACTTGACTAGTGGAAATATTCAATATTTTTCCTTATCTTCATTTTCTCCACAAAGTTTCTCCACATTTTATCTTCTCAAGTATGTCCACATCTAACTAATGCACTCATTTGACCCATATTAATCATTAAATGACCAACTAATTTTATAATTGCCTCTTTGACTTAATTACGTGGGAAAAAATTCTTCAATTTATCCCCCATTAGAATTAGGGGTTTCATGTGGCCAAATTATCCCATAATAATTATTTTTGACAACCTTAGGATAGTTTTACTTAGGCATCATTTTATGAGTTTTTCCTAGGTGATCTTGGCCAATTTTCCTTTGGCAAACATTGGGGACATGATAGTCCTCCCATCCCAAATTTGCTTGGTATTAATCAATGAAGAAACAATAGGGAAATACCATCACATCACCACCACCACACCATGAGCCATACACACATACATCAACGGAAGGAAGTGATATATACATGCATCTGCAAACCAACGTTCATGGAGACTACTCATCAATAATATAAGAGAACAATATCAACCATAATTCTCAACACACGGAGAGTCATGAATGGACATAGGAAGTGTGCTATCCATCTGCATCTATGAAATCCCCAACTACACCTTGAGAATCATCCTTGCAAAGCATAGATCCATCTGCTCCACCATATGACCATGCACTCAGTGTGGGGACTAAGTACAAATACCAGGATCCCAAATTATCCTAAAAAATACAAGGTGCCAAATATATTCTCTCATGCGATGCATAGGAGTCACATGGAAGCTCATTGTATACCCTGCAAGAAAATCATAAGCCCATCCAATAGTATGTTTCCCATGTAGGAAACCATCACCATCTACTGCAAAGATGAAATCATGGAAAAGAGAAGTGGCTTGATTCCTGAAGCCATCCAACCAACCTATGCTCCCAATGAGATGCCAATGATCAACATTGCTTGGGTCCCACTACTTGCACATTCTTCTAGTGCACACTGTCAACAAGATCAAACTAGCAAGTATGGGATTCTAGGGTCCCAATGCTTGCACATCCCATCAATACATGGCGTACATACCAGGAAATCATCATGTGGGATTCCAATACCCCAATGCTTGCACACTCTATCAATGAGTAGTGCTAATACAAGCAAATATAAAAAGTGTGGGATGCAAAATATCCCCCAAAACACATCATCAAAGAGAGTGATACAAATCAATACATCATGGGGAGAGATTCCAAGATCCCAATTTCTACTGCGCATTCTCCCATACATCATGATACAAAGGTATGTGAGCCATGGAATATAACAATATCATCATGAAACATATGGAGATACAACAATGTGCCATCACAAAAATAGGCATGAGTATCAATGTGGATCATCCAAGCAAGTAGACCATCATGTGCCAAATGTACACAAGAACCACGTAACCAATCAAATCTACTCCAATGACATAGGTAAGGGTCCCATGTCCTATAATGATTCTCCAAGGAGGTGTTATAGGTTTCAAGTAATGCTACCATGTGGTCTTTCACACAAACAATGGATGAAGGAATTCTCCCCTCAAGTAAAGATCCAAAAGAACATTGAGCCTTTAGGTGGCCCAAACAAGTACATCCATGAATAAAAGTGACATCAAATAAAAATGGATGTATATGCTACAACAATAACCAAAGCATACCTGGATCCCACTTTCTTAGATGCACATTCCCAAGTGGCAATGTTAGTGCAGTGAACGTATCCGTTCACTAAGTTAAGAAAGGAATCTGTTCACTAAGTTAAGAAACGAATCCGTTTTCCATATTTGAGATAAAAATATAATATTATATTGATAGATGATGATAAAGTTACAATAAGCTCGCCTTTATAGGGCTTGAGCAAGAATAGCGAAGGGTTACACCCTTTCGCTTATTAACCTAATCATCTATTTAGTTATAAATAATAATATTAATTAAATATTCACAGCATTGCCTTCCCCTTAGGAAAGCTTTGTCCTCAAAGCTTAGATTATTGTTGTCATCTTTTCATTCTCGTTTTGTGTTGAAACAATGTCATTACTTCCTTTATCTCTTTTTTAGAATTGGTATTAGGTATGTGCTTGGTATTTACACAATAGTTTGTCATCTTCCTTTCATTTGTAACTTGAATTTGTACTCCATTATGTTTATTATTGTTATCCCATTTTCCTTGTACATGAATACGAGGAGTATTTTTGTGATTGACCATATCAAGCCTTGTTTTAGAAGTCGCTTGTCCTATGATATTTAGGATGTCATCATGTAATGTTTTCATCTGATCATCATTACGAGTTATCTCAAGAAGTGGCATTTCGTGAGGCTTCTCACACTCAAAGTCACCTGATAGTGTTACATCTAGGTTTCTCCAGGGTGGTAGAAGAGTTAAGGTAGAAGATGAATCTACGATATCTGATTCCTTTGACTTGGATTCCTTTTCATTTTGTAGGATCCATCTTTTGTCATTGTATGGATTTTCCTTATTGTTAATGATACTAGCTTGACTCTCATTATGATCTTGGTTGAGCTCATCTTGATCAAAAATATTATTGGTATTTTGGTCATCCCTATGATATTTAGTCTCCTTGTCTTGTTTATTGTCTCGATCAGTTTTGTTACTCTCATTTTTGTTGACATAGTGGCCCAACATATCTGAGTTACTGATATGGTTTGTATTAGACCTTAGTTTTTGTAACATTTCCATTATGGTATTCTAGTTTTGTGTCATCATGCTCAAGTTTTGTGCCATGGTGCTTATGTTCTGTGTCATCGCACACATCTTGTTATCTAACTCTTTTTGTTTCTCGTGCAAAATGTCTACTTTGCCATCAAGTTTCCTTCCTAGTACTAGAATAACATCTTCTTTAATTCCTTTCTTAAGTGCCTTGTTGTTTTTCGTTTCTTCTCCGAATTTTTCTTGGTTGGCAATGAGGGCCTTGAATTCCGCCATGGTTCTTGATGTGGTCTCGGGGGTGAATATTTGGGCCCAATTTGTCGGACTTAATTAATTAATAATAATAATAATAATAATTATTACTAAAATCAAGTGGTAGTAAATGAGTATTAATAATATAATAATAATTATTGTTTGAAAATAATAATATTATTATATATTATAAAGTGGAAATATAATAAAGTTGAATATTATATTTATTTAACTTTTTTTTTTTTAATTTTGTTTTTTGTAGGGTTTTTATGTGGAGGAGTTGGGAGAATTGGAAGGGAGTAAGTGGAGGAAGGTGGTTGGAAGAGGAGGAGCAATGGCGGAAGGGGTGCGTAGGGTGTGAGGAGGAGGGTGCTGAGGGAAGGTGCATCAAGAGGAGGGTGCGCAGGGTGTGAAGGAGAGGGAGGGAGAGCAGGGAGATGAAATGGTGGAGAAGATATGGGTTGCAGGTGATGGTGGCTGCGGGGGATAGTGGGGAGAGGGGGTCGTAGAAGGGAGAGAGGGGGTTGAAATGGTGGAGAAGTAGGGAGATGGTAGCTGCAGTGGGAGAAGGAGTTGATGCGTGCAGGGAAGGCGGCGTGGGGAGATGTGGAGAAGGCTGTGAAGGGAGAGTGTGCAGAAGGAGTAGCAGCAGCATGGGAGCGAGCTGGGGCAGGGCGGGTGATGAGAAAGTAGTGGGGATAGGGGAGCTAGCTTGGAGGTCGCAGTGTGTTGGAAGAGCTGCGCGGGGTAGATGCATGGGGACAGGAGCGTGCAGGTATGAGGGATGAATGCAAAGTGGGTAGGCAGGGATGGAAGTGTGTGGAGGGAAAAATGGATTGTGGGAGAATGGGAAATGGCGAGGGGAGAGTGGTTGGTAGAGAGTAGAAGCAGTGGCATTGGATTGCAGAGCCCAAAGGAAGTCGTGGGTGTGAGTTTAAGAGGTGTGCGTGGAAATAAGGATGTGAGGGTTTAATGCGTTGGAGGAGTAATGAGAAGAGAGCAAGCGAGAGCAGGAGCGGAGCTAGGCGCAGGTGGCGGGAGCTGCAGATGGAAGGGGTTGGGAGTGGTGTAGTGTGGAGTGAGCAGCGATTGAGCCGAAGTAATTTGAATGCAACGGAATGGAGGAATGAGCCGAGTCCGAGCTCACCTAAGGAGGAGCGAGTCTACTTTGAGTTTGAGCCGAATCCGAGCTCAAGTCGAAGGAGCCGAATCCGTGCTTTGATACCAAATGTAGTGAACGTATCCGTTCACTAAGTTAAGAAAGGAATCCGTTTTCCATATTTGAGATAAAAATATAATATTATATTGATAGATGATGATAAAGTTACAATAAGCTCGCCTTTATAGGGATTGAGCAAGAATAGCGAAGGGTTACACCCTTTCGCTTATTAACCTAATAATCTATTTAGTTATAAATAATAATATTAATTAAATATTCACAGTAGTTAGTGATGGAAAACTGTAATCCCAAGGAATACCAAGATCCCATCATCTAGTGTGCATGGCCCCAAACTCCAAAATCAGAAGGAAAGATATATCATCATCAAAAAAGGAAAATTCACAACACCATGGAATTTTGACACTCCCAATTTAAAATAAGGGCACTAACAACTCTCCCCAAAAGAATGCAACTCAATAATAGAGGGATGAATCAAAGAGAGACTCTCCATCTCAACATGCATCGCCTTAGGGTGAGGCCGAATCCATATAACTCTCCCAAAACTCATAGGAAGGTTCTTATGTGCCTAATGCACACAAGAATAAAATATGACATCAATGAAGCTCGAGTGACAAGGGTGAAAATCCTATATCCAACCACAAGAAAGGTAGGCATCATCCAACAAATAAGGATGCCCCTGTTGTTCACAATAAAATGATACATCAAAGAGATCTCCAAGAATGCAAGGACGAAATCAAAACTTGTGCCTCCTCATCCAACTAGGGAATGGAAATACACTCAAACCAAAAGATCCAAGTGGATACATCCAATGGCTCAACTCTCTGCCAATGGTCAAAGGGTGCAAACATCTATCATATGATCCACTCAATGAAGATAGGTGGAAATCCAATGCACCTCTATACATGGAGGCATAAAAGGTAGGCATAGGATGCCTCAATTGTTGTTGGAAAGGGAATGGTGTAATCAGATCAACTGGAGTGAATGTAGGAGCCTCTTGCTCCTCCTCATGAACCAAGAAGAAACCCTTCACCCAATGATCACCCTCAAATGTGTAGCGTGAGGAATGATGAACCAAATCTCTGCATCAAGTATCCACCAAATATGTGGATGCTTCAACTCCATCAAATAGGGGATCAACCTCATGAATCACATGTGTTAATGGTGAGTTTGATCTTGGAACATGTGGTTAATGGGCCTCATCAAATGTGATATATATGTCACCCACATATAAATATGGACAAGGAGATGTCTCCAAGGAACCTAGGCACCCATCAGTAGGTACCTCATCATGCCACCCATCAGTAGGTATCTCATCATAGCATCCATCAGTATATGCTATCATATCCAAGTCCATAGTATAATGTATCTCTGGATGATCTTCAATGGTTCTTGTACTCCTTGTGCAAGATAGCACAACATGCTTCCTCATGCGCCACTTCCTAGGCACATGTGCTTTTGTCTTATTGCTGATCTCTTTGGGATCTTCCTCTTTTTCTTCTTCTTCTTCCTTTTCTTGTCTAACTGAAGTACTAGGTAGCTCTTGGTTCTTCTCCTTGAATGTGGATGGATTTGGGAGTGAAACCACATCCTTCTCGTCAACTTTATATTCCTTTGGTATCAACCTTATAGGCACTTCTTTGCACACCTTATCCACCATTTGCGCAATCCTCTCTTTGATTTCTCTGCAATAGGGGTAACGAACTAATATTTGGATCTATTTAGTGCAATACTCTTAGAGAGATAAGTGATTCTGGATATATTATCTCAATGAATAGTATTCAAAGAGGTATCCAAAAGTGTCCTTTGGCTTCATATCAACAAATTGATACCTTGAAGAGAAAGGCCTCATGTCATCATAATACATATGATCATAAGAATGATCCACATGCCTGTATGTGCACCGACGAGATGAACTGCTCTCTTCCTCATAATGTCTACAATATTCCTCATACTTCTCATCATAGTCCTAATACTATTGAAAATTTTCCTCATACTTCTCATCATAGTAATGCATGGATGCAGTTCTTCTTCAACTTTCCACAGGAGTAGAGGAAAGTGCTCTGATACCATTGTGATGGTCGACAACCAGGGATGGCGTAAAACACCAACTCAAAACATTTGAAATAAAGCCTTATTGTATGATTCTAAATATCTGGTATAAATTTCAGCAGGATTATTGATCCACTTCTGGTTTGCAAGGAAAACAAAATAACTCAAACGAGAAAAGGAGAGGCTAGAAATGGGGTTTTGGAAGGGTACAAGACTCTAGAAGTTAGGGAAGGGTTATGGAAGAGGTATATAGTATCTTGTATTTCAGTATCTATAACAGGAATGTACGAAAAAAAATTCAAAGTTGATTTGGATGTTTGGGGCTCCGGGATTGGAATTTAGTAGTTTGAGACTGCATAGTTTCCTTGTATTCAACTCGATTTTAACCAGGTCAAATGGGCTCAAATTTCCTGTATGAAGGTTTGAGCTGTACCAATATTCTATCTAGTTTCCATATATGATCTCATATCTTCGATTAGATGAGAGGAAGTCACCTTTTTGATCAGAATTCCAAAACTGGTCAGATTTGGCTAGTGAAAGAGAAAGGGTAGGGAAGAAACAACGAAAGGGGAAGGATATTAATGGTAGGGAGGGATTTTATGCATGGTATAGATGTATATGGAATTTTTAAAGGGACAGGAATTCTCATAAAGTGACAGGGGTGTGTTTGGGTGATTTGGGAGTGAGATAGGGCAACAACGATGAGGAGAGAGAGTGTGTGTTTCTAGCCTTCAAAATGGAACAAGAGGCTTATGATTTTCTGTAAGAGTGGAATGTATAGGTAAATACATATTTAAATTATCAGATTCAAACATTACACAGGGGTATGAAAACACATTTGTCATTTAATTATCTTATTTCCAAGAATTAGTTATCTTTGACATGAAATTGAGCACATTAAAATAACGAGAGATGGAAGAGAACACTTGCAGATTCGCAAGCTCAATATTCCACTACAAAAAGTACTGGGACCATTTATGTTTCAAAATCAGCTACCACTGAAGTCTACTCCAAGGCTACTTGGGTAAACCATCATATGCAATCTAGATCCTTTTACTGGCTTTTGGACACACGAGAAACCAATTGGAGATTCTTATTACTCGAATGGGACAGAATGAGACAGAATGGGAAATATACATTAGGATGGTTGTTATAATATTATCAATGATAGAACAACATATAATATATATCAGGAGAGAGGGAATAGATAGAAAAGAATAATGGACCAAATTCATGTGCTCAACACAATGGAACCATCATGGAGCTTGAACCCGAATACACATGCATGAAATAAAAATAAAATAAAAATATCTATGCAGCACTATGAGAAGATCAAGGTGCTCAAATCCAATTCTTCGATTCCTCGACTACTAGATGCAGAAGGGTGCCATCACCCAACTATTGTCAAGGGGAGCATCACCCAAGCCTCGGAATCTCAAAGCATTCCTCACACACAATATCCAAATACATGATGCCTTTATCCTTGCGCCTCTGTCTCTTTTATAGTTTGATATGTATTCAATACCATGGTTGAAAATTATATGATGAGAGATACCATGTGCCAAAACCATCTTTGACCCAAATTTTCCTTTTTCTATGTTCATGTGTGGACATGGATTTTATCAAACTAGTTTGTCCCTTTTTCTTCAATAAATTCTGTTAGGAGGGTCCAATTCGAATTTCCTTTTGTAGTAGTGTGGAAAGGGTCCCAATCTACCATCTAATGGTCATTAATTCTCTAAAAGTGGTGTAATTTTCCTAATACCACATTTCCCCTTTTTAGGGAACCCCACTAACTTGACTAGTGGAGATATTCAATATTTGGCCTTATCTTCATTTTCTCCACAAAGTTTGTCCACATTTGATCTTCTCAAGTTTTTCCACATCTAACTAATGTGCCCATTTGACCCATATTACTCATTAAATTCCCAACTACTTTCATAATTGCCTCCTTCACTTAATTAAGTGGGAAAAAATTCTTCAATTTATCCCCCATTCTAATTATGGGTTTCATGTGACCAAATTATCCCATAAAAAGTATTTTTGATAACCTTAGGATAATTTTACTTAGGCACCATTTTATGAATTTTGCCTAGGTGATCTTGGAAAATTTTCCTTAGGCAAAAATTGGGGACATGACAGTCCTCCCCTAACAAATTTTCTTGTCCTCAAGAAATGAAGAAATAATAGGGAAATACCATCACATCACGACCACCACACCATGGGCCATACACACATAGATCAATGAAAGGAAGTGATATATACATGCACCTACAAACCAACTGTCTTGGAGATTGCTCATCAATCATCAGGAGAATAATATCAGCCATAATTCTCAACACATGGAGAATCATAAATGGACACAGGAAGTGTGCTACCCATCTACATCTCTGAAATCCCCAACTACACCTTGAGAATCATCCTTTCAAAGCATAGTTCCATCTGCTTCACCATCTGGCCATGCACTCAGTGTGGGGACTAAGTACAAATACCACGATCCGAAATGATCCTTACAAATCCAAGGTGCCAAATATATCCTCTCATGTGATGCATAAGAGTCACATGGAAGCTCATAATATACCTTGCAAGAAAATCATAAGTCCATCCAATAGTATGTTTCCCATGTCGGAAACCATCACCATCTACTACAAAGATGAACTCATGGAAAAGAGAAGTGGCTTGCTTCCTCAAGCCATCCAACCAACTTGTGCTCCCAATGAGATTCCAATGATCAACAATTCCTAGGTCCCATTGCTTGCGCACTCTTCTAGTGCACATTCTCAACAAGATCAAAACTAGCAAGTATGGGATGCCAGTGTCCCAATGCTTGTGCATCCCATCAATACATGGTGTGCATACAAGGGAATCATCATGTGGGATGCCAATACCCCAATGCTTGTGCACTCTATCAATGAGTGTGCTAATACAAGCAAATATACAAAGTGTGGGATGCAAAATATCCCCCAAAAAATATCATCAAATAAAGTGATACAAAGCAATACATCATGGGGAGAGATGCTAGGATCCCAAGTTCTACTGTGCATTCTCCCATACATCATAGATTCATCATGATACAAAGATATGTGAGTCATGGAATATAACAATATCATAATGAAACATAGGGATATACAACAATGTTCCAACACAAAAATATGCGTGAGTATCAATGTGGATCATCCAAGCAAGTAGACCATCATGTGCCAAATGTAAACAAGAACCATGTAACCAATCATATCTACTCCAATGACATAGGTGAGGGTCTCATGTCCTATAATTCTACTCCAAGGAGTTGTGAGAGGTGTCAAGTAATGCTACCATGTGGTCTTTCACCCAAAAATGGATGAAGGAATTCCCCCCTCAAGTAAGGAGCCAAAAGGACATTGAGCCTTCAGGTGGATCAAACAAGTACATCCATGAATAAACGTGACATAAAATAACAATGGATGTATATGCTGCAATAATAACCAAAGTATATCTAGATCCCCCTATCTCAACTGCGCATTCCCAAGTGGTAGTGTCAATGATGGAAAACTGTAATCCTAAGGAATACCAGGATCCCACCGTCTAGTGTGTTGATGTATTTGTAACTTCGGAATGTATTTCCTATATGTATATTGTATTCCTATAGAGATGTTATTATTCCTCTATACGGAAGTGTTTGTATTCCTACAGAGATGTTATTATTCCCCTATATGGAAGTGTCGTCATTTATATTGTAAGTGTCATAACTTATACTTGATGGGTTATTAGACCACCCTATTGGGGGTCAGCCCTGTCAGCATTATGTTATGTGGTTAAGTTAAGTCCGACCTAGTAAAGGTCATTAGGGAAGTCAAGTCAAGTATAAATAAAGTGCGGGAGGCACTCTATTTGCTCATTCTATTATTCTCACACACACTCATTGGAGAGTGGTGCACTAGTGGAGGAGGAGAAGCTGCTGCGAGGAGGACTATCGCTTTTATTTGGGTTGTATCATTGCTCTATCTATCTCTGAGGAAGTTGCGGGGTTTTTCACCTTCTTGGTTTTCCCTGGTGAAACTCTATGTCTCTTGTGTGCTTGCATTATTGTGTCCATGATTGATATGATGTAGATATGTTGTACATGTTATTCTCTCAGTTAAGATCCTGGATCAGATTGAAAATTCTGAAAAACTAACATGGTATCAGAGCTAGCCTAAAAGAAGGCATGGTATGGCAATTATGACACTTGTTGCACTTGCAAAGTTAGGGCTTGATATAGCAAAAACCCGTCATCGTAGCACTTTCGCTATAAATCCATTTCGGCGAGGTTTCAGGATCTGAAACGCTTACAGGTCGAAGATAAGATCCCCATGTACCTTGTATATGAAGTACAACTTCTAATTCGTTGTACTTTGTGTTTTATGATCTGTACAATCTAGGGTTTCTGCCTCTTCTAGATATGAGTCATAAACAAGTGACCTAGGAAAAAAGGTCATAACTTGGGCTAGGAAGATCCAAATGAAATTTAGTAAAAAGTGACAGGTAGAGCATGGACTTTACTTTCACAGGACGAAGGTTCAGAGGCCGAAAGTGAACTAGTGACAGGTGGCACTCCGTACAAGTTTGCTCTCCTGTTTTGTCCCATAAATAGGTCACGTTGCGACACTTGGAATAACTCTCTCTCAGAGAATCCAATTGAGGTCAGACCTGTGGGTTTGGAAAGATGACATGGTGAGATACGATATATAGAAGTTTCATACCCTGTGGATTTGTAATTTCGGAGTTACACCAGAAAAAATCAGGTGCATATTTCTGTCAAAACATAATTGGATTTTGAGCACCTTCATTCATAGCTCCGGGAATTAGGGTTTCGGAGAAAGTTGGAATTTTTGTAATCAAATACCACAGATGAATGCTACTCATCAAAATCGAAATTTAGAGACCAATATCAAATTTTTTGGTTGGGAAGAAGGCCAGGCTTGATCAAACCCTAGTTCAGGACTTTGATCAGAAAAGTGGAAAATTAGGGCTTCTGCAAAAGTTGGAATTTCTGAACTCTGTGACCATGGCTAGAAGCTCCTCAAAAAAATCAAAGTTTAGAGATTTGGATCAAACCTTTTGGTTGGGAAGAAGGGTGAGATTTATCAAACCCTAGTTCAGGATCCTGTCCAGAAGATCCATAAGTTTCAAAGGCAATTTTGAGGGGTGAAACTTTGTAGTTTTCAAATTCTGAGTATACCAGCTTGATCAGCTCATCAAGGTGCATCTTTCTATCTTTTCAGAAGTTTGAAATTCAAAATTTTAATTTTTAGGGTTTCTTTGACAAACCCTAATCCAACTTCAGAGCTAGTTTCTGCAAATCAAGTGGATTGGGTTAATCCTTGAAGAGAATGGTTTGGTCACCTGCATAAGTGAAGAAGTTATTGTTTTAGAGGGAGTTGAGGCTAAGACCTTACATAAGAAGATCACAAGCAATCTCGATAGGTATGACTTACAGGTATGTTTCAAAATCTGTTCATGATTAAGTTTACGATATGTTTGTCTTCATATTATTATGGTTAGCACAATCTTGATTAATTTTTTGACTTGTCGTATCACCTTAATAAAATTATGAATGCATGACTTACAGAATATATTCATTGATTAGGGTTTTGACACTTATGATTGTGCTAATGCATTGTGGTGTTGTATGAGGTTGATGTTGTCCGCTAACATGAAAGGTACATTAATAAATACAAATCATGTTCTAGTTCAAGAACATATGACCATGGAGACATGATATTAAAGATTCATCCATTATCATGGATCACATAGAAGATCTACTTACGAGGTATGTATAACTTGGTTCTATAATGGTTAACTTATGAGATATGCAGGTTACTAGCACAAGTCATTGAAGAACAAGAAGACATCATGTAGGTATGTTAGACATAGCTAGATAACATGCTAATCCAGGTATGTTTTTCCTATATCAAGTTAGAATCCTACCTTCTGTTAGGATCTTATACTGTTGTATGGTTGATAATGATTATTCATGAAGTTAGAAATGTAAGTAATCAAGGGTTTATGCATATTATGTCTCTTACATTGATTGATGATATGACTAACAAGAAAAGTCTTTTGGTCAAATAAAGAATATGCATGAGTAAAAGAAGTATTACCTGAAACCTTGAATACTAATGTTTATTATCTGTGTTTGAAATGATCATGACTATACATGTTTAATATTATTATGTTGAGATTATACTAATGAATGTATGTATGAGACGTCGAGGATAACACAATGATGATACTAGTGAGTATACATAAGTGATCGAGGATGGATATAAGTTCAAGGATAGGTAATCCAGGAAGCAAAGATCAAGAGGGAGCACACTCCAGTAGTTCCTGCAAGGAAGCAAATATTGAGAGGGAGTCCACCCTACAAACCAAACAAAGATAAGTATTTGAATTGTCATTTCTTGCATATTTGTTTGTTCAAATAATATTGTTCAATGATGTATATGCTTATGTTCCTAGACTTAGGGTGTGTATTACACATATTAGAATAATTGCATTAATGAACAATATACTACTAATATGCATGTGATGGGTAAGCGGATTATGGCATTGTACAACATTCCATTGCTAGTTATCTAGAATGAAACCTCTTTGTTGACATGTTGAGAGTTGTGCACACTCTTAACAATGTTCTGGTAGAGATTGGAAGGCATCTAGAAAGTTACCGGATATGGATAAATGTTGTATTGAAGCATTGGCTAAAATAATTGCATGACTGTATGACATATTTGTTTATGTGTAAGAATTTGTTCTGAAAACTATGAGAAGTTTCTAATCATGCAATTTAACTTGTTTTGTAGGAAAGATCGTATACGAGCACCTACAAAAGAAGGACTACAACATTTGTTCCAGCAACAAAGTTATCTATTGAAGATATTGAAGATATTGAATATATTGAAGTTCCCAGGATCTGGGAAGAATGCCATGATCCATCGATCATGAAGAATGATGTTTGGGATGTGGTCCCAATACCTGAAGGGAAGTCTGTTGTGACTTCCAAGTGGATCTATAAGATCAAGCATGCTGCAGAAGCCAGCATAGAGAAATACAAAGCAAGTGATGAAATTGAAGATACACCAGATGGATGTCAAGACAACTTTCTTGCTTGGTGTTCTTCAGATTGATGACACTTCGAGGAAGAAGTGATTGACACATTTGATGGAGCCATTCCAAGCATGGTGAGAGGAGGATCCTTCCCATGGCTATGGATGTAAGCACTGGAAGATGAGCATTAGAACGATGCTCCAGTTACTGCTCTGTATATGCATCATGTTGGATGCTTGTTATGATTAGGCAGATCATGTATGATGATATGTATCAGGTGGATACATTGTATGATCAGGTAGACCATGTATGATGATATACATTAGGTAGGTACTTGGTATGCATCAGGTGGATGCACTGTATGATTAGGATGATGATGGATGATGAGCTTCAGGGTGTGGCTCCAGATGATATGCATCAGGATGATGCTATGATGATGATCAGGATGATCATGTGATGATTTATCGTCAGATGATTGGGTCATAGATGTACCTGACGAATATGAGACCATATATTTTCTTTGCAGTGAACACCTTGAGCCAGTACTTGACAGATCCGAGACATGTTCACCTGATAGATGCAAAGCATATTCTGAGGTACCTGAAGGGTATAGTTGACTATGGGATCAAGTATGAGGTGAATCAAAAATTTAACTTGGAGGGTTCTGTTGATTCGGATTAGGCAGACAGTTCCATTGATCAGAAGAGAACTTCGGGGTGTTGCTTCAGTATGGGATCTGGTATGATCTCTTGGTTTAGCAGGAAGCAGTCCTATGTGGCACTGATTACAGCTGAAGCAGAGTATGCCGCAGCTTGTTTGGCTAGTTGTGAGGCAGTATGGATTAGGAAGCTACTATTTGATTTGTTTGATCTCCAGCTGTGTGCTACTTGTATATATTGTGACAACCAGAGTTGTATGAAGTTGTCGGAGAACCCAGTGTTCCATGACAAGTCGAAGCACATTGAGATCAAGTATCACTATATCAGGGATATGGTGCAGAGAGGAGCAGTGAAGCTCTTGTATGTTGCGATGGACGAGCAGATAGCCGATGTGTTGACCAAGCCGCTTGCTAGAGTGAAGTTTGAATACTTCAGAGGGAGACTTGGTGTACTTCAGATCGAGATGCCTTCCAAGGGGAAGTGATGAGTCCGGAGACACAAATGCACATGAGCCATTCCGACATGGTTGAAGTGTGTCTTACCATGGTCGTTGATATAAGTGCTAGGGCCATTCGAGCATGGTTGAGGTATGTCTTCCCATGGTTGCGATATAAGTGCTAGGGCCATTCAAGCATGGTTGAGGTGTGTCTTCCCATGGATGCGATATAAGTGCTAGGTCATTCAAGCATGGTTTAGGTGTGTCTTCCCATGGATGCGATATAAGTGTTCTTCCATTCGAGCATGATTGAGGTGTGTCTTCCCATGGCTGTGATATAAGTGTTGGGCCATTCGAGCATGGTTGAGGTGTGTCTTCCCATGGCTGCGACATAAGTGTTGTGCCATTCCTAGAATGGTTGAGGTGTTTCTTCCCATGTCTATGGATATAATTGTGGTGCCATTCTTGCATGGTTGAGGTGTGTCTTCCCATGCCGTAGATATAAGGGCTGATCCTTTCACGGATGGTTGAGGTGTGTATTCCCATGCCGGTGAGTGTAAGTGTTGTGTGATGTGCATCTGGGTTGTGCTCCATGGACGATGATGATGATCTGAAGACAATGATGTGACAGTAGGGTACATAGGTTTTTGTAGAGGCATGTAATCAGTCCTGAGATGCTCTTGCAGGTTTTGCAGAGGCAATGTAATCAGTCCTGGGAGATCTTGCAGGTTTTGCAGAGGTAGTGTAATCAGTCCTGAGGTATACCTACTTGATGGCTTGCTCGCTGAGATGACATGATCAGTATGATCATGAGTATCAAGATGATACTCCTTGGCCATGGACAAGTTGTGCAGTGGTATGTAAAAGGTCCTGGGAGATCCGATAGGTTGAAGCTGTGTGCTCGTAATCAGTCCTGGGATTCTCTTGCGAGGTTTTTTTGACGCACGTAATAAGTCCTAAGAATTCCACAGTATGTCCAGTGATGATGAAGACCTGCAGGTGGTGGGCCTATATCCAGTATGAAAAAGGATTGGTTCTATAGAACTTCCTATGACGAGTAGATGAGATATTGATTGAGATAGCATCAGCAATTACGATGACGATGATTAGTGACGATGATGATGATTCGATGATTCAATGATGATGATTCGATGACGATGATCAATGACGATGATCCAGAGAAGAAGGCTTGTGCTAGAAGACATGTGTCAAGAAATACCTTCCTAGTTAAGAGGGAATGTTGATGTATTTGTAACTTCAGAATGTATTTCCTATATGTATATTGTATTCCCATAGAGATGTTATTATTCCTCTATACGGAAGTGTTTGTATTCCTATAGAGATGTTTTTATTCCTCTATACGGAAGTGTTGTCATTTATATTGTAAGTGTCGTAACTTATACTTGATGGGTTATTAGACCACCTTGGTGGGGTCGAACTTGTATAAGTCATGTGGGTCAAAGGGTTATTAGACCACCCTATTGGGGGTCGGCCCTATCAACATTATGTTATGTGGTTAAGTTAAGTCCGACCTAGTAAAGTTCATTAGGAAAGTCAAGTCAAGTATAAATAGAGTGCGGGAGGCACTCTATTTGCTCATTCTATTCTTCTCACACACACTCATTGGAGAGTGGCGTACTAGTGGAGGAGGAGAAGCTGTTGCTAGGAGGACTATCTCTTGTACTTGGGTTGTATCATTTCTCTATCTATCTCTGACGAAGTTGCGGGGTTTTTCACCTTCTTGGTTTTCCCCGGTGAAACTCTGTGTCTCTTGTGTGCTTGCAGTATTGTTTCCATGATTGATATGCTGTATATATGATGTACATGTTATTCTCTCAGTTAAGATCCTAGATCAGATTGAAAATTCTGAAAAACTAACATAGTGTGCATGGCCCCAAACTCCAAAATCAAAAGGAGAGATACATCATCATTAGAAATGGAAAAGTCACAACACCATGGAATGTTTTCAGTCCCAATGCAAAATAAGGGCTCTATGCAACTCTCCCAAAAATAATGCAACTCAATACTATAGGGATGAATCAAAGAGATACTCTCCATCTCAACATACATCACCTCAGGGTGAGGTCGAATCCACATAAGTCTCCCCAAACTCATAGGAAGGTTCTTATGTTCCCAATGCACACAATAATCAAATATGACATCAATGAAGCTCAAGTGACAAGGGTTAAAATCCTATGTCCAACCATAAGAAAGGTATGCATCATCCAACAAATAAGGATTCCACTGCTTCTCACAAGAAAATGATACATCAAAGAGATCTCCAAGAATGCAAGCAAGAAATAAAAACATGTGTCTCCTCATCCAACTAGGGAATGGAAATACACTCAAACCAAAAGATCCAAGTGGATACATCCAAGGTCTTTTCCAATGGTCAAAGGGTACAAACATCCATCATATGATCCACTTAATGAAGATAGGTGGAAATCCAATGCACCTCTATACATGGAGGCATCAAATATAGGCATAGGATGCCTCAACTACTGCTAGGAAGGGAATGGTGAAATCATATCAACTGGAGAAAATGTAGGAGCCTATTGCTCCTCCTCATGCACCAAGAAGAAACCCTTCACCCAATGATCACCCTAAAATGTGTAAGGTGAGGAAGGATGAATGAACTCTCTGTAACAAGTATCCACCAAATATGTGGATGCATCAACTCCATCTAATAGGGAATCAACGTCATGAAGCTCGTGTGGTGATGGTGATTTTGATCCTGGAACTTGTGGGTCATGGGCCTCATCAAATGTGATCTCTATGTCACCCACATATAAATATGGACAAGTAGATGTATCCAAGGAACCTTGGAAACCATCAGTAGGCACCTCATCATGACACCCATTAGTAGGTATCTCATCATAGCATCCATTAGTAAATGCTCTAATATCTAAGCCCACGGTAGAATGTATCTCCGAATTATATTCAATGGTTCTTGTCCTCCTTGTTCAAGCTAGCAGAACATGCTTCATCATGCACCACTTCCTAGGAACATGTGCTTTTGTCTTCTTACTGGTCTCTTTGGTATCTTCCTCTTTTTCTTCTTCTTCTTCCTTTGCTTGTCTAACTGAAGTACTAGGTGGCTCTTGGTTCTTCTCCTCAAGTTTGGATTCCTTTGGTATCAAAATTCTACACACTTATTGGCACACCTTATCCACCATTTGCGAAATCCTCTCTTTGCTTTCTCTACAATAGGGGTAACAAAATAATATTTGGATCTCTTTTGTGCAATACTCTTAGAATGATAAGTGCTTCTGAATATATTCTCTAAACGCATAGTGTGAAAAGAGGTATCCAAAAGTGTCCTTTGGATTCATATCAGCAAATCGATACCTTGAAGAGAAAGGCCTCATGTCATTATAATACATAGGATCATAACAATGATCCACATGCTTGTATGTGCACCGACGATATGAACTACTCTCTTCCTCATACTATCTATAGTATTCCTCATACTTCTCATCATATCCCAAATATTGTTGACAATGTCTTTGATACTTCTCATCATAGTAACGCATGGCTGCAATTCTTCTTCAACTTTCCACAGGAGTAGAGGGAAGTGTTATAATACCATTGTGATGGTCCAAAACTAGGGATGGCCTAAAACACCAACAAAAAATAACTGAAATAATTCCTTCTGGTCTGTTTCTAAAGCTATGATATAAATTGCAGCAGTATTATTGATCCACTTATGGGTTTCAAGGAAAACACACTAACTCAAAGGGGCAAAGGAGAGGCTAGAAATGTGGTTTTGGAAGGGTAGGAGACTCTAGAAGTTAGGGAGGGTTTATGGAAGAGGTATATGGTCTCTTGGATATCAGTATATGTAACAGGAATGTATGAAAAAAATACAGAGGTCAATTTGGCTGTTTGTGGCTCCGGGAGTGGGATTTAGCAGTTTGGGACTACGCAGTTTCCTTGTATTCAACCCGATTGTAACCAGGTCAAACGATCACAAATTTTTGATATGAAGGTTGGATCTGGTACAATTATCTTTCTATTTTCCATATATGGTATCATATTTGTGATTGGATGACTAGAATTCACCTTTTTTATCGAAATGCCAAGACTTGTTGATGTATATGTAACTTCGGAATGTATTTCACATATATGTATATTGTATTCCTATAGAGATGTTATTATTCCTCTATATGGAAGTGTTTTTATTCCTATAGAGATGTTATTATTCCTCTATATGGAAGTGTCATCATTTATATTGTAAGTGTCGTAACTTATACTTGATGGGTTATTAGACCACCTTGTTGTGGTCGGTCCTGTATAAGTCATGTGGGTCGAAGGGTTATTAGACCACCCTATTAGGGGTCGGCCATGTGGGTCAAAGGGTTATTAGACCACCCTATTGGGTGTCGTCCCAATCAACATTATGTTAAGTGGTTAAGTTGAGGCTGACCTAGTTGAGTAAAGGTCAAGTCAAGTTAGTGTATAAATAGAGAGTGTGTCTCTCTCATTTTACACATTCTATTCATTCACACACTTCTCTCATTCGAAAAGTGGCGCACTTATGAGGAGGAGGCTCTACTACTAGGAGAAGACTATTTCTTGTATTCTGGTTGTATCATTGCTCTATCTATCTCTGAGGAAGTTATTGGGGTTTTTCACCTTTATGGTTTTCCCCAAGTAAACTTTGTGTCTCTTGTGTGCTTGCATTATTGTGTCCATGATTGATATGCTGTACATGTTGTTCTCTTAGTTAATATCCTAGATCATATTGAAGTTAATTCTGAAAATTTAACATGGTATCAGAGCTAGCCTGAAAGAAGGCATGATATGGCATGTATGACACTTGTTGCACTTACGATGCTAGGGCTTGATATAGAAAAAAACAGTCATCGTATACTGACTCAAAGTGTTAACTACAAAGAATATATCGGGTTTAGTATTCATCATGTACATCAATGAACCAATCATATGTTTGTAGAATGTGGCATCCACTATCTATGAAGAAGTATCAATAAACAACTTCAATTTTGATGCCATCAGTGTAACCATGGCCTTACAGTCCAACATCCCCATTCTCTTTAGGATATCCACAACATATTTTCCTTGGCTATAGAAAATATCATATGAACTCTAGTACTAGACCTATAGACCTTAGAAATAGTGCATCATACTTAGGTATTTCATCTCAAACTCTATGAAAAGTTTCTTCTTGGTTTCTCCAGTGAGCTTCTCGTCTCCTGTTAGAAACAGGTCATCTACATATAGTAGAAATATCACTGGTTTCCCATCCTCAACCTTGTAGTAAATTTTGGAGTATGATTTACTCTTGGTAAATCCCAAGATCATTAGAAAACTATCAATCCTGCCATACAATGTCTGGGTTCTTGCTTCAATCTGTACAAGTCATTCTCCAACTTGCACACATATTTTTGCCTATCTTATGTCTTGAATCCCAGTGGCTAATCCACATACACTTCTTCTTCCACTACACCATTCAAGAAGGTTGTATTTTCATCCATATGGTGTACCTTCCACTTTATCACTACAACTATTGCAAGTATAGCTCTAATTGACGTGTATCTTGCTACAGGAGAAAAATATCTCGTCATAATCGACTCCCTCTTTCTGAGAAAAACCATGAACCTTTCCTTGTACTTTTGTAGTATGCTTGAATTTGTAAATATTCTTGAAGGTCACTATTGAACAGTCATCACTTTTTCCTTGGAACAGTTATCATCTTTCTCTTGTAGGTCATAGCACACGACTTTTCCTACAAGTCAAATTCAATCATATGATTACTAACATTTCATAATCATCAAATCATATTGACATTTTAACTTATGACAAATTCTTATGCATAATTCACATAGTTATGTAACCATATTAGTCAATGCTTCAACACAACACTCATCCATATGGAATATTATGCAACACCATAGGCTACTTACCCATTACATGCACATTAACAGTATATTGGTCATTGATCCTAGCTATATCAATGCATTCATTATAGCATGCATAATACACTTCTTGATTCTAGGAATGCAAACATGCATACAACTGTTGTTAAAAATATCATTTAAACACTTAGAGATTTAACAAATAACTCAAATGATAGTTGAAATACTTATATTACATGTTTTTTGTAGGCTCCCTCTTCATTTATGCCTCCTTGCAGAAGTCACTGTTGATTCTGGAAGCGTACTCTGCTCCATCGTCTGATTCTGAAGACCTTGATTTTCTTCTTCATCTAGTCTGGAACTTGATAAAGTCTTCATCCTTGGTCCTCGTGCAATGGATCTAAGATCTCATTCTTTCCTTGTGCACATCCCTTGCATATACCATCATGGTTTTTCTGGATCTCTGGAATACCTGTCATCACCTTGCTTATAATTGGAAAAGCCTTGTAGTGGATATGAGAAAATCTTATATGCCAAAGCTCATAGGTGTTCACTGTGTTATGTATCATGGCTTGTTCTGCTTGAACCTTCAATTTGTACAATCCTCCATCTTGTTCTCCAATTACAATTGTATCATCAATGGTATTTTCTCTTGGCCACATAAGAACTTGGCCATCAACAAAAGAAACTTTGAATCCTTTCTCTTCTAATGTTGATATGGAAAGGAGATTATTCTTCAAACCTGGTACATATAAAACATCTTTTATCTTTATAGTTTTTTCAAAGTCTAACTTGTAGGAAGCTTCCTCTACCCCTTTTATGGGATATTGGTAATCATCTCCAAGCTTCACCTTATGAGGTGAATGCTTCTCTATCAAGTTAGTGAGATAATATTTGAAACCTATAATGTTCTTAGAAGCACCACTATCAAGTCAAGTATCACTGAAAACACCCGTAAGAGTAGAAATCAAAACATATTCTTCACTTGACCAATCTTCTCTTTCCTTCTTCTGAACATGTCCCTCGTCTTCTTCACTTGATTTTTTGCATGGGGAAAATTTCTTGCAATGTGTTCCATCTTATGACAAGAGTAGCATCTAATTGTTGAATACTCTCACTACTACATTTTTGGCCTTTAGGGGGGGTTGTATTATGCCCCCAAAAGTGACCTACGGGGGGGGGGGTTTGGCTTTGGGGGCGGTTTTGGAAAAACTGCCCCTAAAGGCACTGATGTTAAAAGTTTTTCCCTTTAAGGACGGTTTTTTACGAGATTGGAACCGCCTCCAAAAGTGACGCGGTTTGTGACCCCCCTCGTAGAGGTCTACGGAGGTGGTTTTAAACCCCCCTCGTAGACCCCTTCATAGAGGCCTATGGGGTTTGTTTTTAACCCCCTTCATAGAGACCTATGAGGGTAGTTGTGAACCCCCCTCATAAGCTCCCTCATACAAACCTACAAGGGAGGTTTGGAACCCCCCTTGTAGAGGACTATAGGGGTGGTTTCAAACCCCCCTCATAGAGGCCTATAGGGGCGGTTGTGAACCTCCCTCGTATAGTCTTATAGGGGCGGTTTGGAACCCCCCTTGTAGAGGCCTATAGGGGCAGTTTAGAACCCCCCTCATAGATGTTGATGTATATGTAACTTCGGAATGTATTTCATCTGTATATTATATATATATTTATTGTACCCTTATAAGAGATGTGTTATTCGTCTATAAGGAAGTGTCGTCATGTGGATTGACAAGTGTCACAAGTGTGTGTACTTGCCGATGGGTTATTAGACCACCATTTGGGGTCGGCCCGGAATTATATATAATATAATGTGGATGTATCTAAGTAGACAAGTCGGCCCCAGTAAGTCACTGGGCAAAAAGGTGAGTATAAATAGAGATAGGAGATCTCTATTTTACTCACTCGGAAAAGTATCTATCTCTCTCTCTAAAAAGTGGCACACTAGTGAGGAGGAGGAGGATCATCTGCTAGGAGACTATCTCTGTATTATTTGGTTGTATTTTGGTTGAGCCATTGCTCTCTCTATCTCTGAGGAAGTTGTGGGGTTTTTCACCTTAGGGTTTTCCCCACGGAAACTCTGTGTCTCTTGTCTCTATGCTTTTGATTCTTGTGATGCTTGTGGTGATTGTCATATTATGATTGTCATGCATTGATATACTGTAGATGTTATTCTCTCAGCAAAGATCCTATAGTATTGTGATTTAATACTAAAAATTTAACATGGTATCAGAGCTTAACTGAGAAGAAGACATTTTGCAGTGACGGAAGCTTGTATTCCTTGTTTATTGGGTTTCTCTCCACAGATTTTTGAAATTCAGTATAGTAGATTGGATCTACTCATCAAGGCGCATCTTTCTGTCCAATCAGATTTCCGTTCCGAGCATTTTCAGTTTTGGCCCTAAAAATTAGGGTTTCCACAAAAATAGGAATTTCTGGAAAGTGAAGGTACAGCTGGAAGCTCCTTGCAAAAATCGAAGGTTTGAGCTTTGGATCGAGATTTTTGGCTGGGTAGATCTCCGGGAAACTCAAACCCTAATTCAGGGCTCTCCCCAGTGAACCCGGGAGGACAAAAAGGCAATTCTGAAGGACAAGACTTTGCTGATCTCAAATTCTGAATGTACTAGGCTGATCAGCTCTCCAAGGCGCATCTTTCTATCCTTTCGGAATTTTGAAATTCACTTTTTGAATTTTTAGGGTTTCTCTAACAAACCCTAATCCGGGACCAGATCCAATTTTCAGCACTTCAAGTGGTAAGTTCTAAATCTTTTCTATTTCCATTTGAAGTACTCTTAAAGATGTCTCTTCACACCAAGCTTGAGGATAAGCTTGAAGGGGTTGATAACTTCCGAGCCTGGAAGTATAGGATTGGGCTAATCCTAGAAGAAAATGAGTTGGACTCATATGTGAAAGAAGACATCCCTATCCCAGAGGATGAAGAGGCCAAGGTATTGCACAAGAAGAACTTGGTCAAGGCAAAGAGAATCATTGCTGATTCTATCAAAGATCATCTCATTCCCCATGTGTCTTCTCTCAAGACACCCAAAGAGATGTTTGAATCTTTGACCAAGCTATTTGAAGGAAAGAACATAAATCGGAAGATGACCATGCGGAACCAATTGAAAGCAGTGAAGTTTCAGAATGGAGAAACCATTCAATCTTACTTTTCAAGGGTCTCGCAGATCAAGGAACAATTAGAAGCAGTAGATGAAATGGTGGAGAATGGTGAGGTGGTGATGACCACTCTAAATGGCCTACCTAGGTCATGGGATTCCTTTATTCAAGGAATTTGTGCAAGGAAGAAGTTGATCTCCTTCAGTAGACTTCGAGAAGAATGCTCTCAAGAAGAAGCTAGACTGATAGCTCGTGAAGAAAAGATGGGAGGTGAAGATCAAGCTCTTGGAGCTCACACCAAAAGAGGTAAATCCAAGAAGGAATCATCTCATAATAGAAGATCCTCTCACCACCATTATCATAAAGATAAGAAAGATCTCAGATGCTTCACTTGCAATGAGAAGGGACACTTTGCTTCAGATTGTCCCAAGAAGAAGAAAGACAACAACAACAACTTCAACAAAAAGAAAAAGAATAACAAAAGAAGATATCATGCTCATGCTGCCGAAGATGATGAACCTCCAAAGAAGAAGGCTAGGGCAGAAAGTAGTAGTGATGATGACTCATCAAGTGAAGAAGAGTATGTTCTGATCTCTGCACTCACAGGCACAATCTCCCATGGTTGTAATGATTGGTTGATTGATAGTGGGGCCTCCAAACACATGACTGGGTTCAAGGAATCTTTTGTGAACCTTTCTAAACATGAATCACCCCATAAGGTGAAACTTGGGGATGATTATCAATACCCAATCAAAGGAAGTGGTGAAGCCTCCTACAACCTAGATTCTGGAAAATCTCTGAAGATGAAGGAAGTCCTCTATGTACCGGGGCTCAAGAAAAACTTACTCTCCATATCTGCTTTAGATGCAAAAGGTATGAGGGTTGCATTTGTTGATGGCCAAGTCCTAATGTGGCCAAAGGGAAAGACCATAGATGATGCAGTAGTGATTGGAGAGCAAGAGGGAGGATTGTATAAATTGAAGGGACAACCTGAACATGCCATGGTGACATAAATACAAAAATTCATCCATAGTCATGGATCACATAGAGGTATGTATAATTTGTTTTTGCAAAAGTTAACTATTGAGTTATGCAGGTCATTGAAGAGAACAAAAACACATTGCTAGACATAACTAGCAAATATGGTGACCAGGTATGTGTTTCTTATATCATAGGATCTATCATATAAGTATGCATGGCATGATTGATGATGATTGTTCATAAAGTCATAAGTTTGAATAATCATGGGAATATGCATATTATGTGTCTTACCTTAATTAATAATATGACTAACCAGAAGAGTCATAGGTTTGAGTAATTACAGGTTTAGACATGTTATGTTTCTTATGATATGACTAACCATAAGAGTCCTATATAAACCTTGAATGCCAATGCTTATTATTTCTGTTTGAAATAATCATGACTATACATACTTGAGATTATTGTGTTTTAATGAATGTATGATTTTGTATGAGATCACAAGGATAACACAATCATGATACTAATAAGCATGCATAGGGACCAAGGATGAATATGGGTTCAAGAACAGGTAATCCAGGAAGCAAAGATCAAGAGGGAGCAAACTCCAGTGGTTTCTGCAAGGGTGCAGATATTCAGAGGGAGTTGTCCATCTCTCTACATTCCACAACAAGAAGGTGTAGAAGGACTCCAGCAGCTCCTGCAAGGAAGAAAAGACTCAGAGGGAGTCCACCCAACAAACAAACAAAGATAAGTATTTTAATTTTCTTGCATATTTGTTTGCTTAAATAAAATTGTTCAATGATGTATATGCTCATGTTCCTAGACTTAGGATATGTATTGTGCATATTAGAATGATTGAATTAATGAACAATATACTACTAATATGCATGTGTTGGGTAAGTGGCCTATGGCACTGTACAACATTCCATTGCTACTTATCTAGAATGAAACCTCTTTGCTGACATGTTGGGAGTTGTGCACACTCTTAACAATGTTCTGCTAGAGATTGGAAGGCATCTAGAAAGTTACGGGATATGGATAAATGTTGTATTGAAGCATTCGCTAAGATAATTGCATGACTGTATGACATATTTCTTCATGTGTAAGAATTTGTTCTGAAAATTATGAGATGTTTCTAATCATGCAATTTAACCTGTTTTGTAGGAAAGACCGTATATCTTCACCTACAAAAGGACTACAACATTTGTTCCAGCAACAAAGATATCTATTGAAGATATTGAAGTTCCCAGAATCTGGGATGAAGAAATGGAATGCCATGATCCGTCGATCATGAAGAATGATGTTTGGGATGTGATCCCAAGAGCTAAAGGGAAGTCTGTTGTGACTTCCAAATAGAACTTTCAGATCAAGCATGTTGCAGATGGCAGCATAGAGAAATATAAAAATGATGAAATAGAAGATACACCAGATGGATTCAAGACAGCTTTCTTGAATGGTGTAGTTGAAGAAGAAGCAGCCACTTGGTTCTGAGACACATGATAGGAAATCATATATGTGCAGAACTTGGTATGGTGAAGATAGATTGATTGCCGACACGCAGCGGAAGCTTACTACTGAGTTCGAGATGAAGAACTTGGGGATGATGCACTATTTGTTTTTGGCATGGAGGTGTGGCAGAATGCAGAAGGAATATTCCTTGGACAAGGGAAGTATGCAGTAGAGATCCTGAAGAGGTTTGGGATGATGGATTGCAAGGCCATGGCCACACCTATGGCATCAAATCTAAAGCTTCTATGTGATGCTTCATCTGAGCCGGTTGATGTCTCTTTGTATCGTCAGATGATTGGGTCCTTGATGTACCTGAAGAACACGAGACCAGACATTTGCTTTGTTGTGAACACATTGAGCCAGTTCTTGATGGATCCGAGGAGTGTTCACCTGGTTGCTGTAAAGCATGTTCTGAGGTACCTGAAGGGTACAGTGGATTATGGACTCAGGTATGAGGCGGATCAAAAGTTTAACCTACAGGGTCATGTTGATTCAGATTGGGTTGGCAGTGCTGCAGATAGGAAGAGCACTTCTGGGTGTTGCTTCAGTATGGGATCAAGTGTGATCTCTTGGTTTAGCAGGAAGCAATCCTGCGTAGCACTGAGTACAGCTGAGGCAGAGTATGTTGCAGCCTGCTCAGCTAGTTGTGAGGAAGTATGGCTACGGAAGCTACTGTCTGAGTTATTTGATCTCCCGTTGGAGGCTACTGGTATCTTCTGTGATTACCAGAGTTGTGTGAAGCTGTCCGAGAACCCAGTGTTTCATGACAGGTCGAAACACATAGAGATCAAATATCACTATATCAGGGATATGGTGCAGAGAGGAGCTATGAAGCTTCTGTATGTTGCGACGGACGAGCAGATTGCAGATGTGCTGACGAAGCCACTAGCCAGAGTGAAGTTCGAGTACTTCAGAAAGAGGCTTGGCGTTCTTTAGATCGAGGACACTTCGAGGAAGAAGTGATGGACACATTTGCTGAAGCCATTCCAAGCATGTTGGAAGGAGAATCCTTCACATGGCTGTGGATGTAAGCGCTGGATGATGAGCATCAGGATGATGTTCTGGTTTCCGCCTGGATATGATCAGTTGGATCATTGTTATGTATGTATGTACGCATCATGTTGGATGTTGGATATGATCAGGATGATCATGGATGATGAGCTTCATGATGTTGCTCCAGATGACATGCAGCAGGATGTTGCAGTAATGATCAGGATGATCATGGATGATGAGCTTCAGGATGTTGCTCCAGATGACATGCAGCAGGATGTTGCAGTGATGATCAGGATGATCATGGATGATGAGCTTCAGGATGTTGCTCCAGATGACATGCAGCAGGATGTTGCAGTGATGATCAGGATGATCATGGATGATGAGCTTCAGGATGTTGCTCCAGATGACATGCAGCAGGATTTTGCAGTGATGATTAGGATGATCATGGATGATGAGCTTCAGGATGTTGCTCCAGATGACATGCAGCAGGACGTTGCAGTGATGATGATCAGGACGATCATGAGTACATCAGGATGATGTATGGTGAGTATCAGGTTGATACTCTATGGCCGTGGATCAGGTTGTGCAGATAAGCATGTAATTTGTTCCCTGGGAGATTTGCAGATGGTCTTTCGAGGTTTTGCCTATGGCATGTAATTTGTGCCCTGGGACATCTGGCAAATGCTCTTTCGAGGTTTTGCTTTGGAGGACATATAATTTGTGCCCTGGGAGATCTGCAGATAGTCTTTTGAGGTTTTGCCTATGGCATGTAATTTGTGCCCTGGGATATCTGGCAGATGCTCTTTCGAGGTTTTGTCCTATGGCATGTAATTTGTGCCCTGGGAGATTTCAGGTCGGAGTTGTGTACCCGTAATATCCTGAAATGCTCTTTCGAGGTTTTGCCATGACCACATGTAATTTGTGCCCTGGGAGATCCGATAGGTTGAGCTGTGTGCTCGTAATCAGTCCTGGGATGCTCTTTCGAGGTTTTGTGGTGACCACATGTAATTTGTGCCCTGGGAGATCCGATAGGTTGAGCCTTGTGCTCGTAATCAGTCCTGGGATTCTCTTTCGAGGTTTTGTGGTGAGGTCACATGTAATTTGTGCCCTGGGAGATCCTATAGGTAGAGCCGTGTGCTCGTAACAGCCTGGGATGCTCTTTCGAGGTTTTGTGACGCACGTAATTAGTCCTGAGGATTCCACAGTATGGCCAGTGATGATGAAGACCTGCAGGTGGTGGGCCTACATCCAGTATGAAAAAGGACTGGCTCTATAGAACTTCCTATGACGAGTAGAGACAGAGAGTGGTTGAGATAGTAGCAGCAGTGACGATGATGATGACGATACATCGATGACGATGATCCAGAGAAGAAGACTTGTCTAGCAGATCTGTGTCGAGAAATACCTTCCTAGTTAAGAGGGAGTGTTGATGTATATGTAACTTCGGAATGTATTTCATCTGTATATTATATATATATTTATTGTACCCTTATAAGAGATGTGTTATTCCTCTATAAGGAAGTGTCGTCATGTGGATTGACAAGTGTCGCAAGTGTGTGTACTTGCCGATGGGTTATTAGACCACCATTTGGGGTCAGCCCGGAATTATATATAATATAATGTGGATGTATCTAAGTAGACAAGTCGGCCCCAGTAAGTCACTGGGCAAAAAGGTGAGTATAAATAGAGATAGGAGATCTCTATTTTACTCACTCGGAAAAGTATCTATCTCTCTCTCTAAAAAGTGGCACACTAGTGAGGAGGAGGAGGATCATCTGCTAGGAGACTATCTCTGTATTATTTGGTTGTATTTTGGTTGAGCCATTGCTCTCTCTATCTCTGAGGAAGTTGTGGGGTTTTTCACCTTAGGGTTTTCCCCACGGAAACTCTGTGTCTCTTGTCTCTATGCTTTTGATTCTTGTGATGCTTGTGATGCTTGTCATATTATGATTGTCATGCATTGATATACTGTAGATGTTATTCTCTCAGCAAAGATCCTATAGTATTGTGATTTAATACTAAAAATTTAACAATAAAGGCTTATAGGGGTGTTTTTGAACCCCCCTCGTAGAGGCCTATAGAGGCAGTTTGAAACCCCCCTCGTAGAGGCCTATAGGGCCGGTTTGGAACCCCCCTCGTAGATGCCTATAGGGGCGGTTTGGAACCCCCCTCATAGAGGCCTACAGAGACGATTCGAAACCCCCCTCATAGAGGCCTACAGAGACAATTCGAAACCCCTCCTAAAACTCTTTACAAACATTTGGGGGTGGTTATGAACCCCCCTCATATAAACTTATAGGGGGGTGTTGAACCCCCCTCGTTGTAACATACAAGGGAAGTTTTGAACCCCCCTCGTAGTGACATATGAAGTCAATTTAGAACCCCCCTCGTAGCCATAATAAATCATAATAAAATATATTTTATTATGAATATTGCAATATCATTAGGGCATGAAGGAACCGAACCTTCAACCTCCTACTTGTAAAGCAGTCGCTCTTCCATTGAGCTAGAACCCTTTAATAATTGGGGAAAGGGGGAATATTAACACCAAGATTGCATTGTTTGTAATTCTAAGAAAAGGCTAATAATCCCAACATTGTTTCTGACTCGAGAGACCTAAGAAAGTAGTCTGAATGACTCTGACCTTCTTTAGATATATTCTAACCACTTCAAATCATATGGCTCTAACCTTCTTTAGATATATGCTAACCACTTCAAATCCTATGATGTAATCAAGATAATGTAGATGCATGTTAGGAAATTCACATTTAGACTCTTAAACATAGAATTATGCATCCAAATAACCTCAAGTTGGAATTTAAAAAGAAGAATATTATGCTACCCAGGCAGACACTCAATTTTCTTGATTATGATCATGCCACTGTACATCACACAAAGTAACAACAAATAAATGTGTTTTGGAGCTCTGTAGATTTGAATCTTCTGTTGTTAGCAGTGTCTCGCAGTAAAAAATGGAACTCCACAGAATGAGAAACTTCTTCCATATAAAGATGCTCCCTCCTAGGGCGAGTATGATGGTCATCCTTTTTCAACTAATTGATGGAGGGAAGCGCCCGGAATAGGAAGCCCTAGTTTCTTGTGAGATCCTTATATGGATGCCTAATGAGGGAAGCTTATACCAAGAGCCTACTTTAAATGTCAACCCAGGGAATGTACAAACTTGAGAGATGCATGCACTATTTGTGCTCTTTATAGGATAATCTCTTGTCACATTTAAAGGGAAGTATCGATGTTCTATAGATTGTCTACTAAATGTGAACTTTGTCTAGTTAATGTGAAAATTGATTATGCTATGAAATTGAATACTGGAAAGCAATGAATTTGATTAAAAGAATTAAAGAGTTGAAAGCAGTAAATATGTTCTGAGAAGTAAAGCAGGGAATCTATTCTAAGTAATTAAAATGCTAAAGTAATTAGATGTTGATATGTTCTAAGAAAGAAAGACATAAAGACAGTAAATCTATTTGAAATAATTAAACTGCTGAAATAACTAAATGCTGAGAATAAAAATACCATAACAGAGCTATTTTACTATTGGGGAAACGAAGTCTGTAACTACTGTCTGTGCACACAATTTGAGTCTTGATCTATCTTATTCTATCAATCTAGAATTGAAATACGATCATTCTATGCTTACCCATCTTCTACTAAGGATTTAAAAGAAACTAATCACAATGAGAAACTGTAGTGAACTCCAGATCTAACCATGATTTTGAAAGCTAAGCTATTACACATGTAATCGTGGATGAAAATATGCATTGCAATAAAGAACCTACAGGCCTATTGAAATCGTTTTACTGTACTACGAAATGCATTCTAAACTACTACAGAAAACAATGACTCATTCAATGCTACCATATATCATAGAACTATTCATCAATGTAAAACGCATACTTGGAAAAATACCTGCAAATAGGAATATCTTGACCTATGTGTTGGAGGGGCCCTCCCCAACCCATACTCAGGAGAGAATAAAAACTCAGAAACGCTTACTGGAATTAATCATCAATCTTCATTAATATGTTAAATCCATGTCAAAATAGAAATCTGTACTTCAGTATCTCAATAGTGCAGAAAACGTTAAAAATAATGTCTTTCACAAAAATAATAGCAGGGGCCTCTCGCTGTTGATGTATATGTAACTTCAGCATGTATTTCATATATATTTATTGTACCCTTATAAGAGATGTGTTATTCCTCTATAAGGAAGTGTCGTCATGTGGATTGACAAGTGTCGCAAGTGTGTGTACTTGCCGATGGGTTATTAGACCACCATGTGTGGGGTCGGCCCTGAAATATATATTATATTGTGGATGCATCCAGATAGACAAGTCGGACCCATAGTGTAACTGGGCAAACATGTTAAGTATAAATAGAGATCGGGAGATCTCTATTTGGATCATTTGGAAAGACACACTTCTCTCACTCAGAAAGTGGCACACTAGTGAGGAGGAGGATCATCTACTCTAGGAGACTATCTCAAGTGAATTTTGGTTGTACTTTGGTTGAGCCATTGCTCTCTCTATCTCTGAGGAATTTGTGGGGTTTTTCACCTTAGGGTTTTCCCCACGGAAACTCTGTGTCTCTTGTCTCTCATGCTTTTGATTCTTGTGATGCTTATTGTGATTCTTATGCATTGATATACTGTATATGTTATTCTCTCAGTAAAGATCCAAGAGTATTGTGAATTAATGCTCAAATTTTAACATGGTATCAGAGCTAACCTAAGAAGAAGACATTTTGCAGTGACAGAAACTTGAGTTGCTTGTTTATTGGGTTTCTCTCCACAGTTTTTGGAAACGCAGTATAGTATATTGACTCTACTCATCAAGGAGAATCTATCTGTCCAATCAGAATTCAATTCTGAGCATTTTCATATTTGGCCCTAAAACTTAGGGCTTCCACAAAAATAGGAATTTTTGAAATCTGAAGACATAGCTGGAAGCTCCATGCAAAAATCGAATTTTAGAGCTTTGGATCGATATTTTTGGCTGGGTCGATCTCCGGGAAACTCAAACCCTAATTCAGGGCTCTCCCTAGTGAACCCGGGAGGACAAAAAGGAAAATTTGAAGGGAAAAGCTTTGTTGATCTCAAATTCTGAATACACCAGGATGATCAGCTCATCAAGGCACATCTTTCTATCATTTTAGAAAGTTGAAATTCACATTTTGAATTTTTAGGGTTTTTCCGACAAACCATAATCCACAACCAGATCCAGTTTTCAGCATTTCAAGTGGTAAGACCTAAATATTTTCTATTTCCATTTGAAGTACTCTTTAAGATGTCTCACCACACCAAGCTTGAGGATAAGATTGAAGGGGCTGATAACTTCCGAGCTTGGAAGTATAGGATTGGGTTAATCTTGGAAGATAATGAGTTGGAATCATATATAAAAGAAGACATCCCTATCCCAGAGGATGAAGAGGCTAAGGTATTGGATAAGAAGAACTTGGTCAAGGCAAAGAGAATCATTGCTTATTCTATCAAAGACCATCTCCTACCCCATGTGTCTTCTCTAAAGACACCCAAGGCTATGTTTGACTCTTTGACCAAGCTATTTGAAAGAAAGAACATAAATCGGAAGATGACCTTGCGGAATCAATCGAAAGGGGTCAAGATGTCGAATGGAGAAACCATTCAATCCTATTTCTACAAGGTCTCTCAGATCAAGGAACAACTTGAAGCTGTAGCTGAAATGGTGGAGAATGGTGAAATTGTTATGACTACTTTGAATGGCCTACCTAGGTCATGGGACTCTTTTATCCAGGGGATCTGTGCCAGGAAGAAGTTAATCTCCTTCAGCAGATTATGGGAGGAATGTTCTCAAGAATAAGCAAGGCTTGCGGCAAGAGAAGAGAAGATGGGAAATGAAGATCAAGCTCTCACAGCTCACACTAAGAAGGGCAAGTTCAAGAGGGAGCCATCCCTTCACAAGAAGAAATCTTCTCATCATTTTCACAAGACAAGAAAGATCTAAGGTGTTTCACTTGTAATGAGAAGGGTCACTTTGCTTTAGAATGTGCCAAGAACAAAAGGGACAACCACAAGAACAACTCCAGCAAGAATAAGAAGGGTAACAAAAGAAGGTACCATGCTCATGCTTTCGAAGATGATAAGCCTCCAAAGAAGAAGGATAGGGCAGAAAGTGATGATAGTAATGATGACTCATCAAGTGAAGAAGAGTATGTTCTAATCTCTGCTCTCACAAGTACTATCTCCCATGGTTGTAATGATTGGTTAATTGAAAGTGGGGCTTCCAAACACATGACTGGGTTTAAAGAATCCTTTGTAAATCTGTTTGAACATGAATCACCCCATAAAGTGAAACTTGGAGATGATTATCAATATCCCATCAAAGGAAGTGGTGAAGCCTCCTACAACCTAGATTCTGGAAAATCTTTGAAGATGAAAGAAGTCCTTTATGTACTTGGGATCAAGAATAACTTACTATCCATCTCTGCATTGGATGCAAATGGTATGAGGGTTGCATTTGTGGATGGACAAGTCCTAATGTGGCCAAAGGGAAAGACCATAGATGATGCAGTGGTGATTGGAGAGAAAGAGGGAGTTTTGTATAAATTGAAAGGACAACCTGAACATGCCATGGTGACATAGAGACAAAGATTCATCCATATTCATGGATCACATAGAGGTATGTATAATTTGTTTTTACAAAAGTTAACTAATGAATTATGCAGGTCATTGAAGAAAACAAGAACACATTGCTAGACATAACTAGCAAACATGGTGACCAGGTATGTGTTTCTTATATCATAGGATCTTGTATATAAGTATGCATGACATGATTGATGATGTTTATTCATGAAGTCATAGGTTTGAATAATCATGGGTATATGCATATTATGTGTCTTACCTTATTTAATGTTATGACTAACCAGAAGAGTCATATGTTTGAGTAATCACAGGTTTAGACATGGTATGACTAACCATAAGAGTCCTATATAAACCTTGAATGCTAATGCTTATTATTTTTGTTTGAAATGTTCATGACTATACATGCTTGAGATTATTGTGTTTTGATAATATTAAGATTATACTAATGAATGTTTGATTATGTATGAGACCTCGAGGATAACACAATGATGATACTACCAAGCATGCATAGGGATCGAGAATGAATATAAGTTCAAGAACAAGTAATCCAGGAAGCAAAGATCAAGAGGGAGTACACTCCAGTGGCTTCTGCAAGGATGCAGATATTCAGAGGGAGTTGACCATCTCTCTACATTCCACAATAGAAAGGTGTAGAAGAAGCTACTTTAGATTAGGACTCCAACATCTCTTGCAAGCAAGCAAAGACTCAGAGGCAGTCCACCCAACAAACAAACAAGATAAGTATTTTAAGTATCATTTCTTGCATATTTGTTTGTTTAAATAAAATTGTTCAATGATGTATATGCTCATGTTCCTAGACTTAGGATATGTATTGTGCATATTAGAATGATTGCATTAATGAACAGTATACTACTAATATGCATGTGTTGGGTAAGTGGCCTATGGAACTGTACAACATTCCATTGCTACTTATCTAGAATGAAACCTCTTTGCTGACATGTTGAGAGTATTGCAAACTCTTAACAATGTTCTAGTAGAGACTGGAAGGCATCTAGAAAGTTATGGAACATGGATAAATGTTGTATTGAAGCATTGGCTTAAACAATTGCATGACTATATGACATATTTCTTTATGTGAAAGAATTTGTTCTAAAAAATTATGAGACGTTTCTAATCATGCAATTTAACTTGTTTTGTAGGAAAGACCGTATACCTTCACCTACAAAATAAGGATTACAACATTTGTTCAAGCAACAAAATTATCTATTGAAGATATTGAAGTTCTCAGGATACGGGAAGAATACCATGATCCATCGATCATGAAGAACGATGTTTGGGATGCGGTCCCAAGAGCTGAAGGGAAGTCTGTTGTGACTTCCAAATGGAACTATCAGATCAAGCATGCTGCAGATGGCGGCATAGAGAAATATAAAAGTGATGAACTAGAAGATACACCAGATGGATTTCAAGACAGCTGTCTTGAATGGTGTAGTCATATATGTGTGCAGAACTTGGTAGGATAGACAACTTTCTATCCAATTTGGGCTTTACCAAGAGTAAAGTAGATTCCAACCTTTGCTACAAGGTTGAGGAAGGGAATCCTGTGATTCTACTCCTGTATGTGGATGACTTATTTGTAATAGGAGATGAAAAGATTGATTGCAGATACAAAGAGGAAGCTTGTTGTCAAGTTCGATTTGAAAGATTTGGGAATGATGCATTATTTCCTAGGTATGGAGGTGTGGCAGAGCTCATGTGGGATCTTCCTTGGACAAGGGAAGTATACTATAGATATCCTGAAGTGGTTTGGGATGATGGATTGCAAAGCCATGGTCACACCTATGGCATCGAACCTGAAGCTTCTATGTCATGATTCATCTGAGCCAGTTGATATTTCTATGTATCGTTAGATGATTGGGTCCTTGATGTACCTGATGAACACGAGACCAGATATTTGCTTTGCTGTGAACACATTGATTCAGTTCCTGACAGATCCGAGGAGTGTTCACCTGGTTGCTGTAAAGCATGTTCTGAGGTACTTGAAGGGTACAGTGGATTATGGGCTCAAGTATGAAGCGAATCAAAAATTTAACCTGTAGGGTTATGTTGATTCAGATTGGGTAGGAAGTGTTGTAGATAGGAAGAGCACATCTGGGTGCTGCTTCAGTATGGGATCGGGCGTGATCTCTTGGTTTAGTAGGAAGCAGTCCTGCGTATCACTGAGTACAGCTGAGGAAGAGTATGTTGTAGCCTGTTCAGCTAGTTGTGAGGCAGTATGGCTACGAAAGCTACTGTTTGAGTTATTTGATCTCCCGTTGGATGCTACTGGTATCTTCTACGATAACCAAAGTTGTGTGAAGCTGTTCGAGAACCCAGTGTTTCATGACAGGTCGAAACACATAGAGATCAAATATCACTATATCAAGGATATGGTGCAAAGAGGAGCTGTGAAGCTCCTATATGTTGCGATGGACGAGCATATTGCAGATGTGCTGACGAAGCCACTAGCCAGGGTGAAGTTCGAGTACTTCAGGGAGAGGTTGGGTGTTCTTCAGATCGAGGACACTTCGAGGAAGAAGTGATGGACAAATTTTTTGAAGCCATTCCAAGAATGTTGGAAGGAGGATCCTTCACATGGATGTGGATGTAAGTACTGGATGATGAGCATCAGGATGATGAGCATCAGGATGATGTTCTGGTTTCTGCTTTGTATGATCAGTTGGATCATTTATATATGTATGTACGCATCATGTTGGATGCTGGATATGATCAGTTGGATCATTTATATGTATATGTATGTATCACATCATGTTGGATGTTGGATATGATCAGTTGGATCATTTGTATGTATTTTTTATATGCATCATGTTGGATGCTTGGACCATCTATCTATATATGTATCAGGTGGATACATTGTATGATCAGGTACATCATGTATGCTGATATGTATCAGGTATGATTAGGTAGATCATGTATGTTTATGGATACATTGTGTGTATCATGTATCTATGTATCAGGTGGATACACTGTAATGACCATTTTTCAAAATTTTATTAAAATGCCAATTTTTCCACTTTTTCCCCAATTTCGACCTTTGACTAGTTTTACTGTTTTGACCTTCAAATCAACCCAAATGCTCCCAAATATTCTGTAGGAGTGTATGAATGGTATTTAGACTTGAATATTAGGTTCAGGGATGTTTTATGGCCCTACAAATACTGCTGCAAACTTGATTTGTATTCTGATCAATATAGGTAACTTTGACTAGTAATTTGTGCATCAAATCCCCCCGAGGTAACACTGCAAATGGCCTTCCAAATGCCTCCAAAATCCCACGAATTTATGAACAGAGGTATGTAATGTGTTAATTATTTGAGTAAGGTCTCATATGCACCATTAATTGATTTTTACTACTGTTCTAACTCTCTCACATTCAACAGCAAAAACCCCCAATTCGACCCTTGGGGAAATGACACTATTTCACCTCTCAATACAGACAAACTGAGTAAAAATGCTTCAAATGCTCAAGTACAGTACATGAAACTTGTAGAATATATCCATGTAAGTATATTAATCACAAATATATCATATAATCATCCATCCATTCGAAATAATCAACCTTATAGTGTCATACATCAAAGCATTGGGGAAACGGACATTATTTGCTCATTAATCAATAATTTTGCATACATTCAATGGGTATTTCGACCTGAGAGTTTTTGAATATGAAGAGTAGAGGATATGAAGCTATTACAATCAGAAAAATATCATATTAAGCTCTCCCAATGAGTGTAAGATCTCACCCAAAGCGCAATCCCTCAAGGAGCCCGAATATGCCTTCAAAATTGGAAATGGTGGAGAGAAAGTGCTGCACTAAACCAAACCATGAAACTTTCTGTAGCTTCTACCTGCAAATAAAACTCCATTAAAGCACCATGAAAGACCTGAGTGGCCTCTCCAAACACCAACTTGGATGGGAATATTTCACCCTCAAAATTGGCTAAGGCAAGAAACTAGGCATCCCCTAGTTCTCTCTTCACAAATGCAATTTTTCTCAAATCATCAAAAGCCATTCTCATACTTGATTTCTACATTTTATAACCAACATTAGCCTTCAAGGGGTCGAAATCCTCTCAATAGATTCAATAATTTTCCATTTAGAAAATATTCCTCATTTGCCACTTGTCTCCTAGTTCCAACCTTCCATCTTCTCCCAAATTCAAATTTGAGTCTCTTTAGATTCCTCCAACTCCATGAGCTCCTTCCTTGAGCCTATTTTTGGGGCTGACATGTCATAATGGTCAGGTGTAAGAAGTCAGGTCTGAATTTTGTCATAAATGTCACAGATGCTTCATTATTGTTGTCATAAAACTAGGGAATCTAGCCCAAGTGTCCACTAGTATCCAATTTGACTCTTCCTCTCCCATGGAGGTTACTATTCCATCCCATTTCGACCTAAGATGATCAATGCCATGTGTTATAACTTACCAAATCACCCAAGAGTTTTCACCTTCCCATGAATTCGAATTGGCAAGAGAGAGCTGCCATGTGTCATTGAAAAATCAAGCTAGTGTGGGTCCCACCACCTCCATATGTCTCCAAAACCACTTGCCACCTAGAATTTCTCTTGAATTTATTTATTCATCATATTTATTAAATGCTTGAACCCTTCTAATGTCTAAATATCATTTATTAGCTTCCTTATTACCATCCCACATGTGCCCATCCAACCTAGGAAACTAGTAGGATTGATGGGATTGTCTTACTATGCACTTATTTGAATGGGGACATTACATACACTGTGTATGGTGATATGTATCAGGTAGATACTTGGTATGCATCAGGTGGATGCATTGTATGATCAGGTTGATCATGATGATGAGCTTCAGGATGTTGCTCCAAATGATATGTACAAGGATGGTACAGTGATAATGATCAGTATGATCATGGGCATCAGGATGATGCCTCATGCGATGATGATCCATTAGATCATGAGTATTAGGTTGATACTTGGAGGTCAGATATGATATGTGGCAGGTTGTGCAAATAGCATGTAATCAGTCCTGGGAGATCTTGTCGGTTGTGCTGTGGCACATAAATGTTCCTGGGGTACTCTTTCTGGTATTGCTATGTAGTATGTAATCAGTCCTCAGATATCCGATAGGTTGAGCCGTGTGCTCGTAATCAGTCCTGGGATGAGGTATTACTATGGAGACTTGTAATTAGTCCTGGAGATCTGAGAGGTTGAGCTGTGTGCTTGTAATTAGTCCTGGGATGCTCTTTAGAGATCTTGCCGGTCGTGCTGTGGCACATAAATGTTCCTGGGATTCTCTTTAAAGGTTTTGTCTATCCACATGTAATCAGTCCTGGAGATCTGAGAGGTTGAGCTGTATGCTTGTAATAAGTCCTGGGATGCTCTTTAGAGATCTTGCCGGTCGTGCTGCGGCACATAAATGTTCATGGGATGCTCTTTAAAGGTATTGTGGAGGAGATGCATGTAATCAGTCCCGGGAGATCTTGCCGGTCGTGCTTAGGCACGTAAATGTTCCTGGGATACTCTTTCTGGTATTGCATTCGCACATAAAATTAGTCCTGAGAGGCCACCTCTATAAGACCGTTCGCACAGATGATGAAGACTTGCAGGTGGTGGGCCTACATCTAGTATGAAAAAGGACTAGATCTGTAGAACTTCCTATGACGAGTAGAGTCAGAGATTGGTTGAGATAGTAGCAGCAGTGATGATGATGATGATGATGATCCCGAGAAGAAGACTTGTCTAGCATAACTGTGTTGAGAAATACCTTCCTAGTTAAGAGGGAGTGTTGATGTATATGTAACTTCGGAATGTATTTCATCTATATTTATTTTACCCTTATAAGAGATGTGTTATTCCTCTATAAGGAAGTGTCATCATGTGGATTGACAAGTGTCGCAAGTGTGTGTACTTGCCGATGGGTTATTAGACCACCATGTGTGGGGTCGGGCCTGAAATATATATTATATTGTGGATGTATCTAGATAGACAAGTTGTCCTTGTTGATGTATATGTAACTTCGGAATGTATTTCATATATGTTGTATGTACTCCTATAGAGATGGTATTATTCCTGTATACGGAAGTGTCGTTATTTATATTGTAAATGTCGTAACTTATACTTGATGGGTTATTAGACCACCTTGTTGGGGTCAGCCCTGTATAAGTCATGTGGGTCGAAGGGTTATTAGACCACCCTATTGGGGGTCGGCCCAGTCAGCATTATGTTATGTGGTTAAGTTCGAGCCTACATGATTTATGTAAAAGGCAAGTTAAGTCAAGTATAAATAGAGCGCGGGAGGAACTCTATTTGATCACTCACTTCTCACTCATGCACTCAAGGAGGAGTGGCGCACTTATGGAGGAGGAGGATCTGTTGCTAGGATATGTCTATCTCTTGGGTTGTATCATTGCTCTATCTATCTCTGAGGAAGTTATTGGGGTTTTTCACCTTTATGGTTTTCCCCAAGTAAATCTTTATGTCTCTTGTGTGCTTGCATTATTGTCTCCATGATTGATATGCTGTACATGTTGTTCTCTCAGTTAAGATCCTAGATCAGATTGAAGTAAATTCTGAAAATTTAACAGTCCCCATAGTGTAACTGGGCAAACAGGTTAAGTATAAATAGAGATCGGGAGATATCTATTTGGATCATTCGGAAAGACACACTTCTCTCACTCAGAAAGTGGCGCACTAGTGAGGAGGAGGATTGTCTACTCTAGGAGACTATCTCAAGTGTATTTTGGTTGTACTTTGGTTGAGCCATTGCTCTCTCTATCTCTGAGGAAGTTGTGGGATTTTTCACCTTAGGGTTTTCCCCATAGAAACTCTATGTATCTTGTCTCTCATGATTTTGATTCTTGTGATGCTTATTGTGATTCTTATGCATTGATATACTGTATATGTTATTCTCTCAGTAAAGATCAAAGAGTATTGTGAATTAATGCTCAAATTTTAACACTCGCTACCTGAGAGGTCCATATTTATACGATTTAACTCTAATCCTAACTAATTGTCTAAGTGTCGATTCATCTTGAAAGTGGGAGTGTGTCCCCTATAAATTAGGAAACAGGGCATCAAGCTTGTGGTGATCCTTTAGTCTTCTACATGTCCTTCTTTTAATAAACCTGAACCTGCTCAATCATGTTTGGTTTCCATATAATCAGTTTAATTGATACGCATTCTAACATACAAGATTAATCATAAAAAAAATCTCATTAAATCATTAAAGTAAAACACTTCTCCACAATTGAGTACGTTTCATTACCATTGCTTGAGTTGGACTGTGGAAAAAGGGTTATAAAAATACCTTAAAAATGGACCCATCATTCTCTCCCCTACTTGAAGGATTCACCCATCCTTGGGTGACTTGTTCCTTTCATCGATGACCTCCCCGATATCCCATGATGCCACCTTAGGTGCCTCTGCCTGTCTGAGATACCCAAAATTCTGATCCTCCCTGGCCCATGCCTTCCTCTCCTCCTCTTCATTAATCTGTTCCTTGAGGACTGGGGAAAGAAAGAATGGAGGATTCAATCTCATCCCAATCCACCTTAGTTGGTTTCTTTCCAGGGATGATTTATAGAGTATGGTTTTGAAGAGAGCATCCTTAATCCTGAGGGGAGAGTGGAGTTCTCTTTGTTTTAGATCATTTGCCACCATGCTCCACCTTTCCCTGATGGACTCATCAACTTCCTTTTGCATGCTGCGGAGTGTAATGTCGAAGTGACTTAGCACCTCCTGTTGTTTTGCGAGGAGAATGGGTATCAGCTCCTCGTCTTGAGTGAGGATTCTGTGATTATAAATTATTCCCTCATGGTGAGTGGGCTCAGGTCTGATCATTAATGGAGTTTTCCATTTGGATGCCACATAGAGATGATAGTCCTGGGCTCGCTCAATTTCGTGGTTCATCCATGAACACATTTCCCTTAACTAGAAATCACCCACATATGGGTTTGGTGACCAGTTGGGCGAGCCAAAAACTACGAGATTGTGCAAGAAGAACTCATTCAATCGGTCTTTCTCTGTCTCTGTGGAGTTCAATGATGCATCAATAAATTCCTTAAGAGTGCTTACCTCTATAGGGAGATCTTTCTTCAATCTTTGAATCTGGAATTCACCCCATTTTTCTTATAAATAAATTGCATAGACCGTCGATGGTGGTCTAAGGTCACGCATTCTCTCATATATGCTAATAGTAGTGGCAAGAATATCCTTAATTTTGATAATTTCCTGGTCCTTCCTTGCCAATTTGCTTTGTGCTTCGGCCAAATTTTCTTGCAGCTCTGAATTATTCTGTCCGACCAGCTGGAGCTCTTCTGCATGGTGCATATTTAGGATTTGTGTCTTCTCGGCTGAGAATGGGGGAGGTGTGGCCTGGCTTCCTGGCCGAATTCGTAATGTTGCCAACTCATTTATGATCCTTTCCAATTCTGCTCTTGCTTCAGCGAGCTGGGAAACGACCTCGGGGTCTTCATTACGTTCAGGAGGGTTTTCCTGAAAGTTACCTTGCCCCTGTAATCTTTTCCCTTCTCCTTTATCCATCTCTTCTTCTGTATCCTGTTTTTCCTCTTCATTCGCTTTCTCTTCTTCATCCCCTTCTTCTTCTTCTTCTTTGTCCTCTTCTTCATCCGTAGTGGGATCCTTTTGATCTATAAAAGGATCAATGTCATCATCAGACACATTGGTAATTAGGGGGCTGGGTTCCCTTTCTTTCTCCTTGGAGACTCGGATTTTAGATACCTATGTGAATCTCTTGCTGCACCTCTTCGACCCCTGACTACTGGTAGGAATATCTGGGTCTAATTTGGGGGATTCCTCTTTTGAGTGTTTTATTTTGACCAAGGTGTCGGCCACACTGTCCAAGTTGATTTTTCTTTTTGCCCCTAATACAAAGGTGGTATTACTTTTTGATTCAGGTGGCAAGGGCATAGTCCTCATTCTCTGAACGTCCTTAGCAGATACCACAATGAACTTCTCCCAGGAGAGCTTTGGAATCTGAGCTTTTAGCTCCTCAACAACTATTAGTTTGATCAACCCATGATGGGCCAAAGCATCGTTGTTTCCCTTATCCACCTTCCTGCTCATCTCTGCTAGTGATTGGAGTAGGAAAAATGGAATGCTAATATTGTTGTTTGATGAAATATGACTTCTATGCCTGAGAAGCTCTAAAATACAAAAATGGAAAATGGGAACATAGCTTAATCTTCCAGTGCATTGATCCGGATTTTATGAGCAGAACGAAATGAATACAGATTATTATCAGATGCTTAACACAAAATAACAGAGATACAGTAAAACTGGTTTTCTATTCAATAAGGAAATAAGCTAGAACTGTAAAAATGCAGCGGAGAACAAGCTTGCTGGAATGGTGGCGGCTTATCTCTGAGAAGAGATGTGACGGCTGCTCTCATTTCGCAAGAAGATGGTTACAATGAGGCTCTCCAGGCCTTTTACAATAAACAGGAATGTCAAAAGCCCTAGACATCCAAAAACCTAACCCTAGGAGATGAAGCGCCAAAAGTCATGTGGGCCCCGTTTGGGTAAGTTAGTACATCAACTTTTCGGGGTCGTAACTTTTGCATACGATCTCCGTTTGGGGCGCTCGGTAGCCCGTTGGAAAGGTCTATCCGAGATTTACAACTTTCGACTGGGGCCAAATGTATGCCGAGGGAAACCATTTGGCCCCCCAAATTGCCAAAAAAGGTCGTTTAGGGCCTCAAAATGGCCCCGGAAGTTCAGGACCCGAAAAACTGCTAAAAATAGTACAATACCAAAATTGCCATAAAACTGTTTTGAGCCAGTTGGAAAGGTGGGTGGCCACCAATATCCACCTGGATCAATCCTCCCTCCTTAGGAAGAAATGGTCTCCATTGCGTTGAGTTCCTCCATCAGATGAGGAAATTTCTGCTGAATTTGGCCTTGGGTGAGCCACTTGCCTTGGTGCAGGAGCTGCCCTGCTTTGACAACTCGATAAAGCTGGATCCTTTGATGTCGAGTGCCCTTGATCTGTGTGTCTGCAATATGATCACTGGATGCTTGTTGTAGGCAGTCAGGGTTGAGCTCTGTTGGTGTCAACTTCTCTGCTATCTCTGAGGTGTCTAATAGTGGTGGGAAATATGGCCGAAGGAGAGCCACGTTGAAGACTGGATGCAGACCCAGGAAGGGGGGAATGTTGAGCTCAAAAGCATTGTCACCCACCGCCTTGGTGATGGTGTACGGCCCATAACGGAGTGGGTGAAGCTTTCGATGGGGCCCTGTAAGGCGTTCTTTCTGCAAATGCAACCAAACTTTGTCGCCCACCTGAAACTTATGTGGCACCCGATGTTGATCATGGCGCTGCTTGTACTTGGCATTAGACTTCTGTAGAATATCCTGAACCTGTTGGCGGATATGCTGGATCCGTTCAATGAACCGGGCGGCTTTGTCAGCTTCTGGGGACGAGTCGGCCGAGGTGGTCGCAAGGGGAAGTGCAACATCCATGGGGCCCAATGGTTGGAATCCCAACCCCACCTGAAAGGGGCTGTGTCCAGTTGAGCTATGCAAGGCTCGGTTGTAGCTATGTTGGACATAGGGTAGACTCTCATCCCATGTGCGGGGGTGTGTTGAATTGTACATGCGCAGGATATGTACGACCATCCGGTTGACGACCTCCGTTTGTCCATCGGTCTGGGGGTGGAAGGCAGTGGATTTGGTGAGCTTGGTATCCAGCAGTGACCAGAGGCTTGACCAGAATGAGCTGAGGAACCGACTGTCGCGGTCTGAGATAATGGTCTGTGGGATCCCAAAATGTACCCATACTCGTTCAAAGAAGAGCTTGGCAGTGGCTTCTGCTGTGATGTTCTTCTTGCAAGCGGCTAGAATCGCCATCTTGGAAAAGCGATCAACAACCACGAAAACACAGTCGTTTCCCCTCTTGGTGGACGGGAGGCCCGACATGAAGTCCATTGAGATGGATTCCCACGGCCTGTCAGGAGTAGGTAGAGGGGTGTATAGGCCCTATTTCTTAGTGGTCGGTTTGGCAATAGCGCAAGCGGTGCAGGACCTGATATACTTGCCGACATCCTGTCGAAGTTTCGGCCAGTAGAAATGTTTCTGCAACACTGCCACTGTCTTTTCGACGCCAAAGTGTCCTGCCACCCGACTATAGTGAGCTTCCCAAATCAGCTTCGCCCGCTCGCTTGATGGGACACAGAGATGGCCCAGATGACACAACAACCCGTCCTGAAGATGGAAATTAGCAACCACTGAGTTGGTGCCCAACATTTGATAGGTGGCGGAGAAGTCAGGGTCTGTCTCGTAGAGGTGAGGCCATCCGGAGGTCTCGTGGCCACAAGAGTCTAGCACCGTGGTAAGTGCCGCGACTGGAGGTCGACTGAGGCAGTCAGCAACTCGGTTGGTACTCCCTGTTTTATATTTGATGTTGAGGTGGAACTGCTGTAAATATGTTGACCACTTCTGATGGCGGTCATTCTGCAACTTTCCTTGGGTCTGCATGAACTGTAGGGGCTTATGATCAGTGTGGATGACTGTCTCCTTCCCAAGAATGTAATGTCTCCACTGGCGGCAGGCTTGTACAATGGAGTACATTTCTTTATCATAGGTAGGGTACTTGCGAACAACATCTGATAGTGTCTCACTATGATATGCCACGGGGTGGCCGTGTTGAGTGAGAACGGCACCCACAGCATAATCTGAAGCATCTGTCTCGATCTCAAAGGGATGTTGCAGGTTCGGTAATGAGAGTACTGGCGATGAGCACAAACGCTTCTTCAAGTCATTGAAGGCTTGCTGTTGGGACAGGCCCCACACAAATTTTTCCTTACCACCACCCCTGGTCACTTGGCTGAGGGCCCATGCGATATGAGAGAATCCTAGCACGAACTGGCGATAGAAATTGGCGAGGCCCAAGAAGCTCCGAAGTTCAGTGAGTGTGGTTGGGGCTGGCCAGTCACGGATGACCTGGATCTTGGCTGGATCCACATGCACACCATGTCGATCAACGATGTAGCCTAAGTAATGGACCCTGTCCATGCCGAAGGAGCATTTTTCCAAGTTTGCATATAGTTTGTGCTTCCGCAGGGTGTGCAGAACCTGTTGAATATGCTGCAAGTGTTCCTCCCAAGTCTTGCTGTAGATGAGGATGTCATTCAGATACACCACTACAAAATTGTTGGTGAAAGGTCGTAGGATATCGTCCATCATCCTCATAAAAGTTGCTGGAGCATTTGTCAAACCAAAAGGCATGACCAGCCATTCAAAAAGACCTTCTTTTGACTTGAAGGCAGTCTTCCATACATCTGTCTGTTCTATTGGGACCTGGTGGTAGCCCGACTTCAGATCAATCTTACTGAAGTATTTGGCCCCTGTGAGCTGATCAAGGAGGTCGTCGATTCGGGGAATCGGGTACCGGTTGCGGACTGTGATTTTATTCAGGGCCCGGTAATCAATGCAGAGTCGCCAGGTCCCATCTTTCTTCTGCACCAGCACGATTGGGCTCCCACAAGGTGATGAACTGGGACGGATGTGCCCCTTGTGGAGCAATTCTTGGATCTGCCTCTTGATCTCCTCATTTTCCAACAGAGAGCGGCGATAGACTAGCCCATTGGGTAGCGGTGCACCTGGGGTCAGATCGATGGGATGCTTGACCTGGCAGTGCAGAGGTACCCCGGTCGGAGAGGAGAAGATATCTGAGTATCCTTCCACCACCTTATCCACTTGCTTCTGTTGTGTGGATAGATCGGTCGCGGAGGCCCGGGATGTGGCTGCGATCTTTCTTTCACTCTGAGAGCGAATCACGAAGAAGACAAATTTTCCGGTCTGAGAGATGACCTTCCTGCATTGCTTGGCAGAGATCAAGGAAATAGCACTAGGAGGGACTGCCTTGGGTATCCTGTACAATTTCCTGTTCAAAGAAATCATAACACTACGAGGCCTAGACTCATATACAGCATGACGTTTCCATAAATAAGGTTGGCCCAAAAGAACATCTGAAACTTCGAGAGGAGCAACATCACACAATACCTCGTCCTTGAAGGGCTTGATGCCGTATGGCAGTCGGCACTGTTGGCTGACGCGGAGATCGCTTCCTTTGCGGAGCCATCCAATGGTGTAGGGTTGTGGGTGCGGCATTGTCAGTAGGGCCAGGCGCTTGATGACCTCTGCTGAGATGAGATTCTTCTGGCTACCGCTATCAATGATGAAATGCAGCGGGGTGCCTTTTACCCACATCTGTGAATGGAAGAGGCGTTCTCCTTCTTCTGGCTCGTCTGGTTCATCAGGCTGGAGCTTGGTGGTGGCAACGGTGGCATTGGGTTCCGCGTCAATGATCCGTCTTCCCCTTTCTGGTTCGGACTCAGAGTCAGAACCCGCATCTGATTCAGATGCTTTCACTTCGGCCACCAGCGACTGCTTTGAGCGGCAATCAGCAGTGTTATGCCAAGGGCTCTTATGGAAGTCGCACCACTTCCCGGTATCTTTCTTTGTTTTTCCGGTGTCCTTCTTTGCTTGCGGCTTGGACTGGTTGTCCTGATGCTGTCCATCTTTGCTCTGTCCTTTATTCTGTGGGTTGGGGCTGCCCTTTCCTGTCTTTTGCTGTGAAGGGTTCCCAGGCCCAAATTGCCGTGTCTTTTGTTTGAGCTTCTGCTCGATTTTGACAGCATATCGGTAGGCCGCGCCCAAGGAAGAGATGTCCAGAAATTCCATTTCGGTCTGGGTGTATCTGTGCAAACCACCGCGATACTTGAGCACCAGATGTCGCTCTGAATCTTTGATACCCAGCTTGGTGCGCAAGGTATGGAAGATATTTGTGAACTCTGGCACTGCTTGGTCTCTTTCTTGTCGCAGTGTGGTCCATTTGGTATACAAATCGTCATAACTTCCAACAGGGTAGTATTGTTCCTTAATAGCATCCCTGAAGGATTCCCAGGTGGCCGTGACTGAAAATAATGAGCCTTCTTCTGTGTCCTTTTGCTCGCAGAATGTTTCCCACCAATCTTTGACATGGGGAACGGCTTTGAGGAGCGCAAAAGTAATCTTTTCTTTATTCGAAAAGTTATGGACAGAAAAATACCCTTCTAGTAGATTCAACCACTTATCTACAGCATCTGCGTCTATCTGTCCTTCAAATATAGGGATATCAAAGTTGATTTGTACCTTGAAGGGGGCGGCGCCTCCGCTCGAGGAAGATGCGTCGCTTGTTGGTAGTCGCCAAAGGATTTGCGCGAAATTATCCATCATCTCGTTCCTCTGCTGCGTGAGGGCTTCCTCAAGCAACATTTTGATAGGATCTCCTGTCCCGTCATCTTTCTTTTCTCCTGCCATGAGAGGTCGCTTGGGCGTGCGAGAGCTTTTGTCCTCAAGAGAAACAAGCTCAAGACCCAATTCTTTGTACCCTGACCTCGTTGGGGACATGTATTAAGACGACAAGGAGCAGACCGCTCTGATACCACTGATCCGGATTTTATGAGCAGAACGAAATGAATACAGATTATTATCAGATGCTTAACACAAAATAACAGAGATACAGTAAAACTGGTTTTCTATTCAATAAGGAAATAAGCTAGAACTGTAAAAATGCAGCGGAGAACAAGCTTGCTGGAATGGTGGCGGCTTATCTCTGAGAAGAGATGTGACGGCTGCTCTCATTTCGCAAGAAGATGGTTACAATGAGGCTCTCCAGGCCTTTTACAATAAACAGGAATGTCAAAAGCCATAGACATCCAAAAACCTAACCCTAGGATATGAAGCGCCAAAAGTCATGTGGGCCCCGTTTGGGTAAGTTAGTACATCAACTTCCCGGGGTCGTAACTTTTGCATACGATCTCCGTTTGGGGCGCTCGATAGCCCATTGGAAAGGTCTATCCGATATTTACAACTTTCGACTAGGGCCAAATGTATGCCAAAGGCAACCATTTGGCCCCACAAATTGCCAAAAAAGGTCGTTTAGGGCCTCAAAATGGCCCCGGAAGTTCAGGACCCGAAAAACTGCTAAAAATAGTACAATACCAAAATTGCCATAAAACTGTTTTGAGCCAGTTGGAAAGGTGGGTGGCCACCAATATCCACCTGGATCATGCATGTAATATACCTTAAGACAATTGCGGCCATTTGATCCCATGGTGCTGGCATGGAGGGTCTCTTGACTCCATTTCTATCCTCATCATAAACTTCTCCATGCTCAAAGAATGATGCTTTTTCTATGTGGTTTGACTCCCAGTCATTGCTGCTCTAATGTAGGCCCATTGGAAGACCAGTGTGTTTGGCTATCATGTCCTCATCCACTTTTATGCGTAACCCCTTCACCCGGGTGACGTACTATTCATATTTTATATGCTTGAAGTTTCTTGTGAAATCCTGGGCTACCCCTGTGTGGTATCCTCTCAGTCCAAGGATAAATGGCATCCATCCTGAGTTGCGAATGATTTGCAGGACTCTTGGGCTTTGATAAATGGCACTGTGATCTTCTGGTTCACTCTTTTTAAAACCCTTCTTCATTTTTTCGAATCTTCTCTATAACCAGACAAACTAGGGATTTGGGATGCAGTTCTATACTTTTAACTTGGTCGGGCTCTTCCTACGGGCTCAAGGAATGCAATGGTGGTTGCTTCTCGGGAATTTCGGGTGGTTACTTGTATGCAAAATCATGGAATATGCTGCACCCGAATTCACTGCCTTTCTGCACCTATTCTTTTCATCATACCTGTACTTGCCACTTCTAATCCCCTATCTTTCATGATTGATCTCTGCCTTCTTCTGATCGACCTCTGTACTTCATGTGGTCAAGGTTGCGATCATGATTTGCTGAGGGTGACGGGACTTTGGTAGCAATCATGAGTTATGAAGGTCATTCCACCATGCCGCCGAATTGAAATTGAAGCTGTCCTTAGCTGACTAAAAATGACTCTATTGTGGGAAAGTGGTTTACCATAAAAATCAAATAAAATCGTTTAGATATTACCTTGGTATGTATGTGTACCTGCATTGATGAGCTGGTCCATTTTTCATGCGCGATGGATTCTATAGTAATCGTGGCGGTGTCTATAGTTGAGTTCTACATGTCAGTAGTTATGTGTAGACGATGCTTTTTCCAATATGCGCGTTTTGAATTTGCTTAGTATGTGCTTTTGAAAATTGTGCCCGATTCTGCTTTATATTTGGATGATTGCATGGTTGGATCTGATTTGCTCCCTTCAATAACTTTACAGGATCTCTTGAATATGTTTGAAAAAGGTTGGCGTGGTGTGTCTTTGATGAATTCCGTAATAGATGAAGACTTATTTTGCATGTAGACATGGCTGGCTCGTGTGAATTTCTTTCAGCCTCACTTGAATATATGGCAGCCTCGTTTGATTTATTTTTCAGGCTCGTTTGAATTGATGGCAGCCTCGCTTAATATAAATTGTTTCTTGGACAAGGGCACTTTTCCTAGGCTCTCCATTCAGAACCCCTTGAGATTTCTCAAGGGGCAATTCTACATGATAATAGATTTTTTGGCATCATGGTCATGGATTGAAGACTAGTTCCCTATGATCATTGGTTTCAACTACATATATTCTAGTGAGAAGCAGTACTCAAAAGAGCATACATCTCCCCTTGTAACTCCATCCCAAGGGATCGGATTCCATGAACCAATGGAAAATACAGCCAATCTACTTCAAAGATGCTTGATAGATGGTTGAGGTATATGAAAAAATGATGAATCACTTCCAGATTCTCAGTGATAATTTTTTGGAAATGGAACAAGATCAGTAAATATCTCCTTATGTGCACAGGGCATGCAACACTCCTCATACAAGCCAGAGGGTTTTGGCATGTTTGACCAGCTTGCAAATGCAGTTAATATTTGATTTTAGAGGTGGGCCAGGTCTCCTGACCTGGCAGCTCTCTACAAGTAAATTGTATACAGAGGAATGTAAAAGGCATAGGAACTTGGTGAACTCTTTTAGGTCTCACTAAAAGCAAGCACTGTCATTGGAATAATTAATTCCTTCCTTCCAACTTAGGTTTTTAGGAAACTTCCTCCTTCATTTTTAGTTCAGATTTTATGTCAAGACTCAAGTGATTGGCATTTCAAGGAATTTTCCTCATATTTCATTTCATTTTCAGGGCTAGATGTTCAGGCCCCAAGGGGCATGATCAGCCTTTGGTCACTCCTTCGCAACCCCAATCACCAAAAGAATCCAAGAGAAAAGATACCAATCTTATGCCACTAAGTTTCATCCCTTTAGGGCAACTTATCACACATAAACCAAATCTGAAAATTATTTCTATGGGAGCAATTATGATAGCAGAAGTATGTCATATTATCTTCTATATCTATGTAAAAACCCTTAACAATTTCTCCTTAACATATGTCAAATGAGCAAGACATGTAAAATATGGAAAAATACAAACCATGAAGACAATGAATGGAGAAAACAAAAAGGGTACCAAAGGTAGGAAACAAGAGCAAAAATATACCTGACGTGCTTCCACAGCAATAGCTTCCCGTTCATCTGCAAAAGCCTGGGTCATTTCCAACTATTCATTCTGGGCAAGTACTTCTGCATTAAGACAGCCCCTCTATCGAATAACATTGTTCAATTCACATTTCATGCTTTCAATTGAATTGATCATCTGGTGATCTACCAAGGAACTCATTTCAAGGAGCTCTTCCTCTAATCCTTCAATCACTTCCTGTTTCTCTTCCATTTCCTCTTATGCAGCATTTCTCTTTGCTAATAGGTCTTCAATATCAGTTGCAAGTTGAGAGTTTTCATTTGAGACAGACGCCAGAGTCTCCTTTAGTTTTGTAAGCTTTACATTTAGACTGGCCAGTTCGCTTACTTTCTCCATTAACTCTATCTCTAGCCTTATATTATGAGACATAATTGTGTCAAGCTCATTATTTTTTGTCGATGGATCTTCTTGAACCAATTTCAATGCTGCAGATGCCTCCTGAACTTCATCTTTTTGGTCCTTTTCTTTGGATGCAGACCCTTGCAATAAACTCAAATCAAATTACAAACCTTTCAAAATTTCCTCTTTCCACTGCAGTTCTGACATTAATGCATCATTTTTGTGAAAACATATATTTGAAGTTCAACTCAAGCAATTCAGTTTTAGCTAAAAACATATGTGCATTCTCCTCAAGTTCAGATATGTATTTTAGGAAATTTTCGATGACCAACATTTCATCAGCGCTCTCCACAGAAATGACAGAAAAATCTATCCTACAAGATAGAAAGTTTGGCCTCAAGCTTTTCAGCTATATCAGTGGAACAACAACTATTTTTTGTCAATTGCAGAGAAACAGCCTGAAGTTGCTTCAAATAATCATCTTTAAGAGCTACCTGCTTAGCTGATTCTCGAAGTTTGTCATTTTGACTGCTCGGAGTTTCTTTCATTGTGAGAATTAGGAGTCCTATATGCATATAACATAACCACATTTCATAAGTTATGTATGACAGTGTATTTCAACAAAAAAAAAACTTATGACAAGAAATGAAGAAGGCTACATTTCTAACATGGAATACTAATAAGTGGAGTTAGTTTGCTTCACCAAGTAAAATAAACAATGAAATATTTTAGAGCAAAGTGAGACAACTTGGCATTTTTTTGGCTAGACTCTTAGAGTATGTGACTATTGTCCTTGGAGAACATCTGTGAGGTGGGATATGTATGCTTGATTGTCAAGGACCTATAGAGCTATATATATCATGAAGTATCAACATGATCAGGATAGTACTTTTTCCTAGTTGTGGACACAAGGGAAACATAATATGATGTGATGCAAGAGAAATCATCAATCGTCATGATATTATTTGTCAATAAATTGAAAATAATAAATGTTGCAAAAAAATTTCTAACAAATAAGGCCATACAACTTTTATGCTTTTACCTGAAAAACTTGAGCAATCCACCTATATCTCAAAAGACAAATTTGGAACTCTCTAAGGTTTCATAATACATAGGGACCCTAAAGGTGAAAGTGATTACCTGTTTCACTTTGCAATAATCACAATTTGTGTAAATGTTGATCTTGAAGAATTTGATCCTCTTCCCCAACTCCAAGCTATGGCAACAAGCTTTGAGCTGACCTACTGGTAATTCTAGGTTATGACATTGATTGTATGGATTCTATTGATAAGAGGTAATGATGTTATCCAAAATCTGGGAAGTGCTTGATTCTGCCGAAAACCCACCCCATTGAAAAATCAAGGTAAGAAACACTACTTGATATGCTACATGACATATAAAAAGGTCAAAAGATTCGTTAGGGTAGAAGTAAAAGAAACAACAAATACATGGACACTACTCAGAAGTGAGAAGAATTCATATGCAGTACAATATAGTGCATACAAGATATATTTTTTGATAGAAACTACCCAGTTTTTTGGCCAGATCGGGATTGCATCTCCTGGGATGTGTTGCTTCGAGGATTCTCAAGTAGAGCCCAGACATGAATGTGCTGAGAATTTAACCTGGGCTAGTTGTGGTAAACTCCCACCAGTCTACTGCAAGATATTGAGGAGTAAAAAAAACTAATCAGAGGTCAGTATGGCTGTGGTTCATTAGTAAACCTGTGGTAGTTTACACTGGTCTAGGTTTGAATTCCAGGATTTCCGTGCTCGTAGCCTCTCAACTACCCAGGAATCCCAGGATTGACGTCCTGGGACATTGACAATATGACCCAATTCTGGCCAAAAAAGTTGGAGTTTCTATTTTTAGAAACAAAACAAACTAGATCAAAGAAAGAGGAATGAGTTACCATCTTAACATGAACCTTCTAAAGGAAATGATATCATGAAACCATGCTACCCCTTGACTATACCCATCAACAGGGAACCCCTAATACCCTATGCACAAGTCAGAATCTTTTTGTAAGATTTGGAATTTCCCCTTAAAGTGTATATGTGCATATACAGTTAACTACCCATCCCCACACCCACCTATGTATGGTTGCATGTTGATAAAGTCTTCTCAAACATAAATGGTTTTAGATGAAACATAATTTTAGAAACAGAGGTTTTGAGAAAGGTTTCAAGAAGGTAGCAAGAAGATTATTTTATTGTGATTCATAATCTTGTTCATATTTGATAGTGTTTGAATTGTTTGTATACCTTTTACATTTCACCTTTTCTTTCTATGGATCTACTTTTACACATTTATCTTTAAATATGGGATTGTATTCCTTACAATTCTTGTATAGGTTCTAACATTAAAGCACCCTGCTTTGTTGTAACTTATAAGTGTGCGTATTTGAGTCCAAAACGATCAGTAGTCTCTGACTTACATTTTCTCACTGTTTTTAGCAAATCAAAAAGTAACCTTTCATACTGGCGAAACAGTAGTGACAGTTCCTTTTTCCAAAGAAGCAGCTGTAGCTCTTGGCAATGCCATGGACACTTTTTTCTATACCTTTCAAGGGAAGGCAGTAGTAGGGAAGCCACAAATATGGGAAAATCTTGAATTTCAACATTCCTCGGAAGATGGTACTCATGTAGAGATTTTTTGTAATCCCAACGCTTATGCAAATGCCTTTCAAGCGAAAGTCTTGATGACAATTGGTGATGCAAACATAAAAGTGACATTAGAAGGTCTACTGAGTGCCATCAAATATGATGTTGATCAATTTGTAGAAATGTGTGCTTGATTTTTGCCTCTTTTGAATATATTACCAATTCCTTTAACATAGAATGGTTTTTCTCTGGTTTTATTAATTTGTTGTAATTTGATTGGATGTTTCCTTACAAGGTACATATACAGAAGATATCAAGGAAGACATAGGTTGCTAGTTCATGTTCTTAAAATTAATAAAATGCATGTGATTTTCATCCTTCTTTCTCACAATGATATCTTTTATTCAAAAATTCATATAGCAAGCTTGTTATTTAAGCATTTTTCAATCATAATTATTTCCAAGTATTTATATCCTTGCATTCCAAGAGTCAGATTTGCATAAATCCTCAATACATTAAACTTTGATTTGTTTTCTCGCAAAGTGTGAGTCTCTATCAATGGGTATTGGTTCGATGGTAAAGGAGGGGTTTTTCATACCTCTAACAAGGATCAAATCCCCTATAGACATGTTTTTCTTATCATGGGTTGTCTCTCATGTGCAAGCCAAGCTGGAACAAGCCATTTCATGTGGTTGGAGCTAGGTGCAAGTCTTTGTTGACTTTGGTAGAATAGAAACCCCCCACTTGCAGCATCTCAACAAGGTGTGAGCATGCAATCTGGATTATCTTCAATGTGAAGAAAAGTCAATGTTTGGCTCTCTTGTTCCACTAGAGTAGTGCTGCACCCAATATTCTTCCCCAGTGGTCACAACACACACTTGAGCAATCTTTGTGAGTCTTCCATCAACTAGACCTTGTTTGTGCCATAGGTGCCACACCCCCATTCACCAGAGCATCAAATGATCAATCATAAACAACATCGACCTATAAATTTTCAAAATATAATATTTTCCATTAACAAATTTTAATAGATAACATCAACCATAAAATGAAACAAAGCATTATAATATCATATTCATTACCGTAGAGTTTTAAGGTGCAATCAACAATTTAAAGTTTAAACTTCAAAGGTATGTTCAAAATTCAAAGTTCAAACTCAAACGTATCTAATGTTTACAAAATAGGCCATAATAAACATTAAATACAAAGTACTATGATGCTACGTACTAAGTTTTCCTCTAGTTACCATGAGAAACATCTAATTTCCTTTCTTGTGGTCTAGGTATAGGAATAGGAGCAACTAGAATTGTTCATGGAACATGAGAAGAAGATGCATGCCCCCCATGGAATGTTGGACATTGTGAAGATAAAGGAAAAACTCCCACATTTGGAAACCTGTTGGTGGTTGGGGGTGGCATATATGTTGTATGAATTTGATCACCATCATGATCACGCAATAGTTCAGCTTCCAAGTGCTCTAATTCTATGGATCCATCCTTCAAATTAGCCTCCTCTAGATTTTTGTCGCAACTCAAATATGTTCTATCATTCTTGGTTGCATCACAATAATGGGACAACAACCGGCTCAAGTTGTAGTGCACATAAACCAAGATTTATGTCGATCTACATTCAAACTGTTTCTCTTGATGATCTATTTTGTGTGTACAAGATCTCATGAGCCAATCTTGTATCCAAAATTAGCATTGATGAGGACATAAACATGAGAATAATGAGTAACCCTTCCAATTATTTCCAAAACTGGAACAATTTAGAGTGATTTGTAAGCTACATTAAATGAGTTGTATCTAAGTGATTTATATAAACTAGTTGTAAATGTCATCTTGAATGAACCTATTAAACTCCTACCTAGTAATTAAGAGATGGTCAGGTGCATCCAGGGAGTATATGAACAAAGGAAGTCAGTCAATCGCAATACCCACAAACTCCAAAAAATATGAGACCCAAGAAACCAATATCTTCATGTATTGAAAAGCTAGTAGAACCAATAGAGTTTGATGAATAGTAGGCCAAGTATGGGTATGGGTCCAGTCCCTTCACCAAGTCAACAAAAATATGAATTTAATGTAAAAATAAAACATGGCTAAAGATACACAGTCTCAATCCAGAAGGGTTGGGCACTAAACAATGCAAGGATAATGTGCTAATTAGGGATTACAACTTGTTTTCATTTGATGATGTATTGAAGGAGAAGAGTTTGCACTCAACTCTTGGTTGAGGCCCAATCAAGCCCAAGTAAACAAGGACTTCACCAAAGGAATTTAATGACATGATGCCACTATTATGGAAATGTATAAAGAAAAAATTGAGAAATATAGAGAAGCACAAGTATAAGGATTAATGTATATTTAGGGATGGGATTTTGGATCTAAATTACCATGGTTTGGGTCCAAACACTAAGGATTATACCCTATTTTTTCTCTGAGGGTTCATGCACCATGTGTAAGGCCCTATAACACTACATAGCCACTGTGAAGGAATATTTTTCCTATTAAACATATATGGAACCCTTTTAAGGTTTAGTGCATGATAGAAAGGAATGATAATGCCCTAACCATGGTCCATGGAAAAAACTATGGAATTAGGTTATAACTATTGATTTCAAGTCTCATGAACAATGTGTAGGGCTTTGAGCCACCACATATAAGCTAAAATAATACAAGGAGTATTTTTGTGTAAAATTAGTATAAAGGAAATAGTTTAAGGTCTAGCAGTGGTCTTAAACCATTATCTTTTATAAAAAACTATAGCAATGGTCACATAACATCATCCAAAACTCATTAGAACGATCAACGGTAACAAACATTTTTTTACAATTTCCAAAATTTACTAGAAAGAGTATTAGCAAAGGTCATTAAAGGATCATCACTATAAGTGTCACCAAAGAGAGATTTGACAATGGCCCTTTAACAACCCTCAGCAAAAGTGTCATTTAAAAAGGATTTGGTGACAAACCTTAAAGGAATATCTATCTACAAAAACAATTACAATGACAATTTTTAAGGTTCGTCATCATATGTTACATTGGTGCTGACCCTTTAAGTCTCGTCGCAAGAATGAGCCTCACTAATGGGTATTAGTGAGGGGCACTAAAGGACCGTCACTAGAGGTGTCACTAGAGGTGTCACCAGAGAGAGAATTGGCAATGCGCCTTTAACAACCCTCACAAAAAGTGTCATTGAAAATAGATTTGGTGACGATCCTTCAAGGAATGTCTCTAAAGACAATTACAATGACAATTTTTCAAGGCATGTCATCATATGTGACATTGGTGATGGCCCTTTAAGGTCTGTCACAAGTATGACTGTCAGCAAAGGCCTTTTTTCTTATAGTGACTGAGATGGGAAGTATAGGGGCATTAATGTTGCCAATTACATCGAGAGAGGAAGTTGACACCTTCTCAAATTTGGAGATGCATTTGAGGCAGGAACACCCTCCTTTGTGTGGCAGGAACACCCTCCTCACAAAAAGGGGAAAACAATGAGAAGAAAGGGTGATGGAATGAAAATTACTAGCATGTTGAAATTGGCACGAAAATTTTCATTTTTGGTGTTGCAGATCTAAAAATTACCAACATATCCCACTTGTAGTTGAAATTAGATTCACTCTTTAGAGATTATGTGATGTCTCAAGGCCTTAATCATCACTCAAGAGAAGCAAAGGGAGTTGTTACATATAGGCTATTCCATATGTAGGTCATATGTAGTAGTCTAGGTTAACATGCATGGACCATTAACCCCATAACAAATTAATATGGTATTACGCCCTAAAATTAGTTTATAGGCCATGGTATAGGCCACGAGAACCATTGTCAATGTTACAAATATTGAAATGGCCACAATATCTTGCTTGTAAGGTAAATTAATTATGTGTAGGGCCCTACACATGGACCATGAATCATATAGTAAATTTATTAACCATGGACCATTATTTAGGTTATGAGAACCACTATTGGTTTACATAACCTATAAATATTAAACCATGGTTGGTTTATTGCTTTACATAGCCATGGACAAACCAACAACAACAATGACATCGACGATGGTGACAATGATGATCATGACGATCTCACATGTAGGCTAGAGATTCTTATGTGGTAATCTATGTTAACATGCATGGACCATAAACCCCATGGAAAATTAATATGGAATTAGACCCTAAATTTAGTTCACATGCCATAGTCCAGGCCACAAGAACCATCCTTTGTGTTACAAATATTGAAATGGCCACCATAAATAATGCCACTAATTAGACACTGACCTAACACAACCAACCCATGTAAATGACTCATGCACTTGGCACACTTGATCCATGCAATGAATTCATTAACCTAGGAAGCTTCAACCTCTAACCCCCTCACCTCGTACCTAACCTTAACATCTATCCCCAAACCGAAAAACATGATAACTTATAAACCAGTTAACCACTAGTACCAACAAAACAAGAACCCCTTTCCCACTAACCCATTGATCCCTTAGGTGCCTCGCTTCTAATCCAAAAAATCCCCAAAGCCTACCACATTATGAAATTGTAGAAAATATCCCCTTAAGCCAATGTCCCTCTAACCCTAACCCACTACCCCCTAACCCAATCACTAACATGCCTACTGCACCAAATCAACTCACTAACACAATAAACTTTGACCTTGGGTTATTTATAACCAAGGTTTTAGATCAAAGACTTTGACATTGAGGTTTGAATGATCACTGTATGGGATTTTATCAAACCAAAATTAGTCCAAAAATAAACACAAGAACTTAGACTATAAACAAAATATTCCCTATCTAGGGTATGTACGATGACTCAAGTCCCTTTGCATGGCCCATGAGTCTAAAAATAAAGTTGTATTGCCCAAGAACCTACATTTTGTCCCTAGACCATAACATAGGCTCCTAAAACCATCCATGACATGAAAATACTAAAAAAATAACAATGTGTTACTCAAAAGATAAATATTCCTTGCCTATGGCCTATGTGGTGGTATAGAGAAACGCCCATAGGTCACAAGACCTTGAGGTAACTACCAGTCATTATAAACTAGATTTTGATCTAACACCATGGATTAGGCTTCAAGAACCATCCATGATGTTGTAAATATTGAAATGGCCACCATACCCACTTGCAAGCTAAATATTCCTTGTGTAGGAATCATGTGGTGATTAGGGCCCTACACATGGCCCATTAGCCATAAAGGATAATGTTATGGCACACGAGTTTGTATTTTGACCATGGATCACGGAAAGTTGGAGTGTGAGAACCATCTTTGATGTGAAAAAATTAGCATGACTACCTCAATTGTAGATCTCTAATGGGATATGGTGTTGAATGATGATGCACACCCTTCTTGAGAATTGGGCTTTTAGGGGGGGTTTCAAACAACCGCCTCCAAAAGTTCAATTCTCATGAGTTTTAAGGGGGATTCCAAAAAAATGCCTCCAAAAGTTCAATTCTCATGACTTTTAGTGGGGGTTTTGACAAACCACCCCCACAAGTTATGAGAATTGGGATTTTAGGGGGTATTTTCAAACAACCGCCTCCAAAAGTTCAATTCTCATGACTTTTAAGGGGGGTTCCAAAAAAAACTTTTCCCAAAGTTCAATTCTCATGACTTTTAGGGGGGGGTTTTGACAAACCGCCCCCAAAAGTTATGAGAATTGGGCTTTTAGGGGGGGTTTTCAAACAACCGCCTCCAAAAGTTCAATTCTTATGAATTTTAAGGGGAGTTCCAAACAAACCGCCTCCCAAAGTTCAATTATCATGACTTTTAGGGGGGATTTTGACAAACTGCCCCCAAAAGTTATGAGAATTGGGATTTTAGGGGGGGTTTCAAACAACCGCCTCCAAAAATTCAATTCTCATAACTTTTAGGGGGGTTCCAAAAAAACCGCCTCCAAAAGTTAAATTCTCATGACTTTTAGGGGGGTTTTGACAAACCGCCCCCAAAAGTTATGAGAATTGGGATTTTAGGGGAGGTTTTCCAAAAATTGCCCCCAAAAGTCAAATTTCAGGACTGTTGGGGGTAGATTTTAAAAAAACCGCCCCCAAAAGTCCAATTTCCATGACTTTTAGGGGCGGTTTTAAAAGACCACCTGCAAAAGGTCTGAAATTTTTTTTAGGGGGGGTTTACCAAGACCCCTGCAAGCCAAAACCGCCCCTAAAGGGCTATTTTGTTGTAGTGTCTTTCTGGGACCTGTGAGACTTATGATACTTATTAGGTTTCTTATGATATTGATCTTCCTTCTTGAACTTCACTTTCTTCATATGTACTACTAAATCTTGATTACCATTTCACCCATCTTCTCTTTTCTTGCTTCCAATCTATCTTCTTCCTTGGTGCAGTCTTCCCACAACTTGTTGAACTTGGTTATATTTCTTCTAGAATAGATTCCTTGAATGAATGTTTCCCAAGACCTTAGGAGACCATTCATTGTAGTCATCACCAAATCTTCTTCTTCAATTTTATCTCCAATAGATTCGATTTGTTCTTTGATTTGGGATACCCTTGTGAAGTAGGATTGGATAGTCTCTGAATTTTTAATCTTCACATTCTTGAGTTGATTTCTCAAATTCATCTTTTGGTTGATGTTCTTCCCTTCATATAACTTGGCTAATGCATCAAACATTTCCTTGGGAGTCTTCGAGGATGAAACATGAGGGATCAAGTGATATTTTATGGAATCAACAATGATCCTCTTAGCCCTAATCATGTTCTTCTTATGTATTTCTTTATCTTCCTATCCCTTTGGCTATGAAACCTCTTCCTTAACATATTTCTCTAAATCATTTTTTCTAGAATGAGAAGCATTCTATACTTCCATACTCAGAAGTTATAAGCTCATTCAAGATTCTCATCAAGCTTGGTGTTGTTTAACACCTTGACAATCTTAATAATATGAGAACCTCAAATGGAAATAAAGATTATAGAACTTACCAATTGAGATGCTCAGTTCAAGTGCTTCAAGGTCCTTCGTAAATATGCTGACCTAGGGTTTGACAAAGAAACCCTAATTTTTCAACTTAAGAATCTTGAAATTATGATCCTAGGAAAAGATGTGCCTCCCCACGGTGAGTTGAGCAAAGGTTCTTTTCTTCCGGATTTGTGGACAGAAATGCCAAAAAATTGATGCCCTAGTTTTCTCAACCAGTAGTGATTAGGTCAAAAATGAAATTTCTCATATCTAAATTCTACCTCCACATAAATATGCGCCTTCCAAGTGCAAATTTATTTGTCCTCCTTTTCAAGTTGATCTGTGGATGGAAGTGCTCGGAATAAGAAGCCCTATTTTTCAACTTTCGTCAATTTCAACTGTACAATGACTTCTTTCAGTATGGATCTGATACCATGTTAGAATTTACACTTCAATAGTAGTTATGTTACATATTTAAACAATTTCTACTATGTCACAATAAACATAAGAAATAGGATCACTGAAAGATAGACAAGCACAACATACACAAGAGTTTATCCTTGGAAACCCTCTTGGGGAAGAAAACCCAGCAGAACTTCTTCAATATAGATTATATCAACAAGTACAATTTTAATACAAGGAAAATATAAGGCTCTCTCATACAAATATTCCCCAAGAATAGGAGATACAAAGACAAGACAAGATAGAACCCCAAACATAAGCTTCCTCCAGCTGCAGCTAATCTCCCATGCACACTTATTCACTTGATTGAGAGAAATTTAGTGTGAGTCAAATGAGGAATGCAACCCTCTTATTTATGCTCTTCTCTAGATTACTACCCGTTATTTGGGGAAGTGTTAACCACCAATTTCTGTGGGGCCTACTGCCACATCCATAGTATCTGGGATACCATGTTTTGCATACTAGTTTTGAGCACATTCTCGAGCCAGTCCTATGCATCCCTATGCATGATATAAGTAACACATGATGCATTTTGATGATGATCACTCTTATATTTAGTGGGCCCAGAGCATGTATACAGACAGTTTCATGTGAGGACTAAGCCCTATGACCCCAGTTCGATGGCTGAGTTAGCCATTTTTCACCTAGATAGAGCATATTTAATGATAGTGTCCCATGATGTACACAATAGCAGTGTTCCACAGATGTTACATATGCAGTTGTAGGTTTATGACCCAATAGGTATATGGTTTTGTACTTGGATGTCTATTTTCCTCGTTTACTTATCTTAGTAGTTGGACTTGGTATAGAGTGTCTATGCTTTGGTGATATTCTATCTTGTTCTATATTGATGGTTTAGAGTAGAAGTAATTCAGTTTCTTTAAATGAAAGGCTTTTGTGTATACTCATTGGTATTTCCCTTGTCATAGTATGGGCTTGGTCATTCCCCATAGGTCTTTTCTAGTTATGGATTCACCTGTTAACTATCCCCGTCCATTTGTTATCTTTTGTGTTTGATTTGATCACGAATTACACCTTGAGTAGTGATTTTGAGGACGCCCCCACTTATCCCTATGTGTTGGATATACTCCATGTTTACATGTGTATCGGCTCTGGAATTTGTGGCCTATGTCACTCGAATGTTATCCTTTAGTCCTCGAAAGAAAGTAATCCTTCCAAAAAGCATCAGATCGCATAAATTCTTATTCTAAATGGATGAAAAAATTCAGCAACAAAAGTGTTTTTAAACACTCAAGCAAACAAATAAATGAATAAAATATTTCATAGTTGGTCAGTGGCCAAGGGACGAGCACTCATCCCCTATATGATGTAATGTTGTTTTCCCCTATAGGGAAACATGGTGTTAATTCCATCACACCTATGGATGGTGGTGGGAAATGGTGGTAAGACCGAGTCATTATCTGAGGCCCACAAGGCTATTCAGGGCACCTAGTCTTGGAGGTTGGCTTGTGAAAGTTGATCATAAATGATAAATGTTGAATGTTGAATTTGAAATGTGCAAAAAAATCTTACAATAAGTCAAATGTAAAAGGTTGCTTGTCTAGAGTCTATTGGAATCATTCTAACAACTCTACCATTTGTGAGACACCGACATTCCATAGTGTCTTCTATCTGGCATATGTATGAGTGGTTTCCCCTTTCCCTCATGTCCGAGATATCATGGTGTTGAGGTTTTCAAGTCAAATCCCTTTATCCTAGCTTGGTTTCGTCCACCTTCACCCATAGATAGTAAAATGGCCAAGTCTGTAAATGAGTATACACTTGAGGATTTTATTTGGAGTGATTTATTACTTTGAATCTAGACTTACTATTGATATTTTGATTCATGATCGCCATTATAATGCCACTTAATGATTTAGTCTTGATTTTAATATAAATAAGGGATCATATATCATACATTTATACATGTAGGATAAGTTGTTTGCATACTGGGTCATTGTTTTGATCATTTATGACTTAGTTAAACCAATTTGACCAGCTCAACAGTAGGCTCTTGGATGAGTTTGGCTAATAGAGTTCGATTTTGGTTATTCATGGCCCTTTGATGTCCATTAGATGGTTCCATGCTCCAGACATTGATTTTTCATGGTGGCATGCATTATTTTTATGGTTATCGGCATTTACAGGCCATATTTTTATTATTTAGGCCTGGATGGACTTATAGATGCATTTCTTCATGGACATATGATGTATGAGTATTCAATCCTAGTGGATTTGGAGATTATGAGTCCATTGGTACAATTAGATCTCATTTTCAGGCACACGTACTTGGTGATATGGCTATTTTATTTTCCAACAGCAAAGTACCATGGAAAAATAGCATTAAAAAGGTGAAAATGGCTCACAAGGAAATCGATTTCACTTAATGGGGCAAGGAAATGGCATGAAACTTGTTCAAAGCATATTTTTGATGCTCTAGAAATCTTTTAGCATGGCCTTCATCCCTTGTTGGGGTTGTTAACAATCAAATTAACACCCTTAACAAAGTGAAAGGTAGAAGCACACTTTACTATGCACCCTCGACATGAAGACAGAAGACAAGTACATAAGAGAACAATCCTCTCTTATCTAATCACTACTTCTATGATTGGAAGGATTGAGTGAAGAAAGAAGGATCCTAAAGAGACATGGTTCAACGATTGAATTACTCAATTGAAGGTTCAAATCTAGTCTCCACCAGTCAACAGTGAAAAGAAGTGCATAAGATTGCATTAATTGTAATTAAGAATGCTAATATTATGACAAAATCCTAAAAATACTATAGAAAGTGGGTTTTTGGGTAAAAAGAATCAAAACTCAAGAAAAGGGATAATCCCACATTGAAAGGTGAAACTTGGGATCCCATTTCCCAATACTATAAAACAAAGGCAGTTGGGGCATGGTAAGGGAGGCAAAAGGTGAAAGAAAAGGCATGCTGGAGAGATTTGGAGAATGAAAAGCTCATGTTCATCAAAATCAAGGATGGAGAAGGATGGCTCAAGGAAAAGGAGGATGGATGCATCTCAAGCACTATTGTAAGTAAGTATTTTTCTTCATTGGCATAATATGAAGCAATTCAATTTCCCTTCCATTCATGAGTTTAAAGTTTTTCTTCCAAGTTTGATTTGAATTCTAAATGGTTAAATGTATTAGGGAATGTTAGATAATTGTGGATTTCTGACAATGAACCTCACCTATTCATAGTAAGATAGTTGTTTAATGTAGATCTAACCCTACCTTAAATTCTATTATCAGATTGGCGACCTTACTAGTTGATTTAATTTGAAAATTTCTTCAATATTTTGGTGTTTCAATCTTGCAGATATTCTCATATCTTACCTTAAATCTCTTAAAGATCTTATGTTCCAAGTATAGAAGCTTAAAACCGGCCTAGCTACACTCTTAAACACCCAAAAATATTCAAAATTGAAGCTAGATCTATGATTTTCAAGATTTGTAGGGTCGACGCACCCTGTGTGTGCAGACAAAGCATTGAAGGGTCATCAACGCACCCTACACACTAGAAGGGAGAGTCACAAATGCACTATGTCTGTGTGCAAGGTGCGTTGATCCCACTTCAACACTCTGCTCTATTACAGAGAGTGCGTTGGCCAAATTCCAGAGTTTTTGGAGCTTGGTTCTCCCTCCTTGTATCATTTTTCTGATGTTTTCTTCTTAAATGGGCCGAGGAATAATTTATATAAGAGTTTAAACCTCATGTTGACCCTCTTTAGCTAAATATTTGGGAGATTTTTAAATTCTTTTAAAGCTTTCTTGTTTCAGATTTGCATGAAATGTCACCTAGTTTTGATTTTTCATTGTTTTAGGGATGCTTGGAGGATGCATTTTTGTACTTGAATACCTTCACAATTATTTTAAATATTTTTAGGATCATTTTACCACTAATTAGGAAACATTTGGGAGGGTTTGGTTTGAGATCTTTAGATTTGGAATTTCCCCCAAAAAACCAATAAAAATGGCCCAAATTGACATTTCTTTCAAAATTTTCTTACAATTTGTGGTAGATATATTCGATTAAGGTCACATTTTGTTGTTAGATTCCTGATTGGATTAGGATTGATCTCTAAAAAAAATTGGATTCATTAAATAGTTTACAAATAACAAAAATTGAAAAAACATCAGCATTTGTTTAAAGAACCTTAAAGCCTTTTAATTGTTGAATCTCATACACTTTCTTATTTGAAACATGACACCAAATATTAGTTATGAAATATGAAAAGTTCATTTGAACACATTTCACAAATATATTTGCATTGAAAAACAAAATATTGAACATTACACTTTGATACATTTTGAAAACAATTTCCCTCCAAAACTGAATACAAAATTTTAATTTAGTTAAATTTTGTTTTGGATCTACAACACTTCAATATGCTTATGCACAATTAGAGAAATTTGTACCTTCATATCTCAATTTTATTGTGATAAGTTGTGTCTGAGCCACCGTATCCTCTTCACTTGGGATTTCAAGTGATCTTGTGAATGAGAAAGTGGATCTCAAGTGTAATAGTATAGGATTTGATTTTTCGAGTATTTTTTTCAAGCCACCATATCCTCTTCACTTGGGTTTTCGAGCGATATTGTGAACGAGAAAGTGGATCTCAAGTGTAATAGTGTAGATTTCAATTTTTGCATACAGTTCTCGAGCTACCGTATCCTCTTTGCTTGCACTTTCGGGTGGCCCTGCAAATGAGAACATAGATCTCAAGTGTAAGAATTTAGTTCATACATAGTCAAAAGGGCTCTGCGTATCCTCTTTGCTTGCACTTTCGGGTGGCCTTGCAACGAGAAATAGAGATCCCTCGTGTAATAGGATTAGATTCATTTTCACTAAGATATCTGTTTGGTTTACATTGATTGTTGAAATCAGTTATTATCCACATTTCAGAAGAACTATTCCTAAATATAAAAAATATACCAAAACATTTTGCATGTTTGAAAGACACACATGAACCTCTAACCTTTCATTAGTTATTAACATTCATCAAATTGAAAGGTATAATAATGAGCATATTACATTGGTTGGTTCATATTTTTTGAGTCAACACACCACCAATTTCATTTCCACTCCTGAAACTAACCAAACTACCATTAAAATTGGCGCTTAATCCAAAATTAACCAACATTTGATTTTCATATCACCAACAAGAATAGGTTAGTTCCCTGGATTAGGTTTGGAGAGTTAACACTCATGGGCTACAAAAAATTTGAAACTAGCATTGATTACTGAGAGTTTAAATCCATTAGTAGCAAAAACCGCTTTTCAGGAAAGCGCATCTAACACATGCATCAAACACGAGGTCAATATGTATAAGTAAGGGTGGTTTCGCCCCTCTTGCTTGTTTAGTGGGACATGAGCTCATCATGGAATTATATCTAAAGTGACAAGTACTCGAGGTGACATCACTTTTCTAGAATACCTGGTTATGAGAGTTGTCCTAGACTTACAATTTTTCCACCCGACCATCAATTGTGAAGTGGTAAACTTAGTTGTTATTCCTAGGATATCATATAGGCTATTGTGAGTGGGGGAAACTTGCAGTACCTGATACAGACTTTGAAAATTTTACTCCTTGGGTAGGTGATTGGTCAAGAACCAATACTTGCACCCATGGCGATTAAAGTTTATTGTAACTGTTTCTCATACCTTTTATTTTAGTAACTGTTTGAGGCTTGATATCCGGCAGTAGCTACTAGTTTCGGAAGGCCCTCTAATCCAACTTTTCACTGAGCTTCGGTTCTTTGGGAAATTAGACTGCTTGCTTGGTTTTATAGTAATTTTTACTGCGTGGACACTTTTCCTTTTTTTTATTCTAGAATGCCTTAGGATTGTTTGATTCTATTTGTAATTCAGAATATCATTTTAAACAAATCCTTTTATCAAAATGTTCAAAGTGGCTACTCTCTTGATCCATCAGTCACGGCGGAAACGAGGTGAATCACCAGAAATCGAAGGCCCCGTTACATTGTGGATACGGATTCAAAATGCCCAACCTTGTGACTTGGAAACTGAACAACTACTAGATTTAATTAACAACAATAGAGAAGAACAATACCAAACAAAGACTGAAACTTCACCTAACGAAGAACACACAGACATTGTTGATAACCTTGCTCCATTTGAAATTGAAACACCATAGAACAACACAGCTACTCATGTCAACCTACCTTTGACAAATATTTCATACCCAATGATACTTCACATCAGTGAGTCACCGGATTACATCAATCCTCTTTTTAGTTATTGGACTAATATGCAAAATTCAACAATTGACACTATGGATTCATTAGGAGAGTAAGGGACTGCATCATCACAACCTCAAACAGTTGTTGGAAGTAGAAATATTTCCAATTTGACCTCTACATCAATCCCAACAGTTAGTATACATGTTATTAGCACAAGTTCAACCAACACTTCAATACCAGTTGGTATAGTTTCATGCTCCAATCCTGGAAGTACATCCACTTCATCTGCAGGGATCCCTACTGGAGGGTGTGCCTTACCAAATATGGGTTTTCCATATGGTTTGGATAATCAAGGTCAACATAGTCAAGGATTAAACCAAAATCCTCTTGGTATACCTAACATTTTCCCAAGTTTTACATCTAGGGGAAGCCCTTTACCATGGAATGTTAATATTCCTGGCAGAACTAATGGACCATGGAACAATAATGCCAATTGGGTTCATGCTCCACAGGTTAGTTGAAATGCCTCAGGAAGTCATCCCCCAAATTTTCCTAACACAAATCCTGGGGGTAATCACATATCCCCAACATGTAGCACACCAAAAGGAAATCCACCTATCAACCCCATTCTGTAATGGATTGGGAAAGTTCTAGGAAGTAACCAATATTATTGGGAACCGCCCCCACAAGGGGGAAATAAAAATTGCAACGCTTATCAAAACCAAGGAAACAATCAATGGAGTGGTCATATTTTTACAAGTAACCAATATTATTGGGGCCCACCTCAGCAAGGGGGAAATCCACCCATTAATCATAACCACCAATAGAATGGTAATGTTCCACCAAGTAACCAATATTATTGGAACATACCTCCACAAGGGGGAAATCCACTCATTAATCCTATCCCACAATGCAATGGTCATGTCCCACCAAGTAACCAATCTTATGCGAACATACATCCACAAGGGGGAAATCCATACATGCATCATGTTCCACAATGGTATGGACAACATTCAGAAGTAACCAATCCTTTTGGATGTAATATATGCAAGGAGATAATCCTTGTTGGAACGATTTTCAAGCCCAAGGACAACAACAATGGATCCATCAAGATTCACCCACATATCAAACGTTTCCTACTGCACCATTCAAATCACCATTTCTAGCCACATTGAATCTACTGGCTTTGTCCTGGCTGAGTAATGATCATGTTCTACATTTGAATGGATAGAAAACCATACCAACTAAAATACCCTCAGATATACCCAATTTTGACGGAAAACCAGGGGAAGATCCCTCAAATCATGTGATGGAATTCCATTTGTGGTGTTCATCCAATTCCCTAGTTGATGATAGCGTTAGGTTAAGGTTGTTTCAGAGGACCCTAACAAGAACTGCTACAAAATGGTACATTGAGTTGCCCCGCAATACATTCACATAATTTTCATCTTTAGTTATAGTTTTTCTGACACATTTTCAATTACCTATCCACTATGAGACGGGAACAGAACTTTTAACTTCACTTAGGAAGTTCAGTTCTACTCACATATCGAATCATATCCACGAATGGAGGAGGCGCCGAAGGCTTATAAAAGATGAAATCCCTGATCAATTCTTAGTAGATTGGTTCATAAAATCACTATTACCAAATCTTTCCAAATATGTAGCCATGTCAGGAGACATGACCGAAGAACAACTCATTCAGAGTGCTCAACAGATGGATTTGATATATTCCCAATCAGGCACACTTTATGATTTAATACCTCATGTTGTAAGACATGTGTATAATCTAGCTAGGTCACCAAAAGGACCTCATACCGTAGTGTGATTGGATTTGTAAACCAACTTGAACATATTACCCAACAATTGGGACAAATGTCGTTCCATACTTCACAACCCACAGCTGGCCAAGAAACACATCAATCCACAACTCCCACCCAAACTTCTGAAGTACTTACGGTTCAGAATATAGAACCAAAAGGAAAAAATAAGAAATAGAAGAAGAAGCCCAATGCTAATTCTGGAACGGGAGATGCACCTAAGGTGAATAATCCTACTGGAGGAAATTAGGAAAACTGGAAAAACAAATACCCTTGCAAAATTTTCCAAGGGGATTATCCTACTCACCTTTGTATTCATATGGATTATATTTATCAAATGTTGGCACAACGAGGAGGGAAACAAAAACCTTCCATCCTAACTCAAACTTTCCCCCAGCAACAACAGATGATTGTTGCGGCACTAGTACCTCCACCAGGAGGAAACCAAGAAAAACCCCCACAAGGAGGCAATCCATCCAATGCTAATATCTTTACGATTGGTGAACATGAAATAAACATTCAAATAAGGGCTCATTCTTATGAAACACCTTCAAAATATGTAGAAACAAGTGGATCTCAACCTAGTGGTTCTCTAGCTATTGAGAATCCAACCATAGACATAGTAACTCAATCTCCAAAAGGGGTTTTCCGTAGAACAACACACAATCCTAACATGTGAGATGCTCAAAAATACATTGTGGTTGAAGACTTAGCTCAAGCTCCTTGTGCAATGTCCACCTTGGAAGTATTGAAAAGTTTTCCTGCTCAACGAAAGACACTAATGTCTGATATCAGTGCTATTGATCCATCTGACAACAATTTGATAACTTTTGACTTAGAACAATCCACATGTAGGCTTCCATCACAAATCGCATTTCATATCAAAGTGACTTCACATGGTAAGCCAAATTTTCAAACTGTTGTGGATGAAGGAGCCTCAATTTGTGTCATGTCACTATCATGTTGGAAAGCTTTGGGATCACCCACCCTAGTACCATCCCATACAATACTCAAAGCATTTGATGGTCATTCGTTCCCACCTCATGGACTTATCATGGCTTTCCTAGTTGAATGGGGAGGTAAAACAGTTCAAGTAGATGTTGAGGTAGTAGACGTGCCCATACATTAAAATTTTCTATTGGTACATAGTTGGATACATAAGATGATGACTGTAGTGTCTTCAATATTCTGAGTTCCTCAGCTCCCCCACCAAGGGAAGATTGTCACGATCAATCAACTAGACTATTGCACTCTTGAAACTGGTCTCCAATCGAATGTACCTTTTGTAGGGGATTTGAAAACGTGATTCAAGATATTGGGGTAGGAATGTTCAAATATTCATCCCTCATGGGAACTTTTTCAATTCCACCACTGGTATTGACCCCTAGCACTGCTCCAATTTTCACTATTACATCAGAAGTATAATTTCCATTAAAAAAAATTTCTAAGTCCATACTAGAAATTGGCTCCACCTCATTGGAGGGAGACACCAAAGAGGACATATTAGTTGAAAATAATAATGGAAATATACCAACTTCTATGCAACATAATGAAACAGAGAGTAGTGTTCCCCTTTCTGTCGTAGATATTTCTTATCAAGCTATTCAAATGGATTCGGTAGATTCGGATCAAAATCCTTCCCATATAGAGGAATATGATCCATACGCTTCACCAATATGGGCCATAAACACTCTCAACACTCATGACATCCTGGATCAAACTCTTTCATCCGATGAATCCATCCTTGAAGTCATGAATATCTCTTAATGACCCCGAGAAGATGTGCATCATAGATCCTCATTTCTTACATAGATAGGATTTTTTTTGTAAATAAAACAGAACTATATATTACGTGCTGAAAAAGAGTACGTAGATAGACGTCACTGATAGAGGCATTCTCGACCAACAGAGGTTAAATAGGAATCCATAATCCTTCCAAATGTCACGAAAAAGACCCACAGTATTCCCGGCTTTATATGCCAAACAAGAAAAATAACATAATCACAGTAAGACTGACTGACCATAAGTTTAATACAGACCCATCATTCCAAAGATACAGAGACATTTTAAAATCCAGTAGCGACCACACTTTCATCAGATGATGAGAGAAGGAGAAAAACAACAAAAAATGAAACAGGGCACCTCAGTCAATGGTGACAGTTTTCGGGATCCGACCAGCTGAATCCGAGGTTGGAGTTTTGGCAGATGAGAGGACCTGGAATGAATCTGTGCCTCCAGTAGACCCATAATGAGATTGAATACCACCATGGCTGCAACCACTCCCATCACCATCGCAATGACTTTGGATGACAAACGTTATGCCCAATTTCTTGGCAATTGCATCAACTTTGGAGTGCATCACCCTACTATCCAGATTGTGAGATTTCCAAGATCTTACGGGTTCCTCATCACCCATGCGTTTATTGGTCAATTCCATCAGAACGCAAGCCAATAGATTCTTATTTACCTAATGGGTCATAAGAGTGCGTTCATAAAGAGATGCCCAGCCCACCGTGGTTCCTGGGTATGCCACCTAGTCCTCCAAGTCCTGGTAAATTTCACCCACAGACAAAGCCTGAGCATTTTCCCAGATTCCCTTTTTCATCCCTTCTATTTCATCCCGAATAGGAGGAGGAATACGGTTATGGAAAAACTTAGCAGATTCCTTCAACCGGGTCCTAGATGAGGCACGGGTAGCCCTACTTACCTTGGCCCTTCCATGGCTGGATGATTCTCCACCCGATGCTGAAGGAAGATAGCATTTCAGTGCCATAAGGACAACAGGGAAAGGTTCAGTTGAATTTCCCAAATAAACCACCCTTCAGGACCCTCAGAAATGCTTAAAACACGAATTCTGCAGTAACTAGCACAACAACTGACCACACAAATGAAATAGGAATCGAGTATGACAGCCATATTTGAAGCTGGATGGGGCATCATAGAATTAAACTGTGTGATAATGAAAAACTGTTGTCAAGTACATATCTTCCATTACCAAAATAGCTACCCAATTATGATGCTAAGTAAAGGACAGATGATGAGTGAACGAAGGATGAGCCTAGTCTTTTCACAACATATATCAGACTTGAGATAATACCACACAACACTGCTCATAAATGGGATCATAATGGCAGGTGTCATTCCGGAGAGTGATGAGCCATGACACGAGGCTCCCTCCAGATGTCAACATCACCCACGTTAGCATTACTCATGCGATACATACCCAAAGTTGGTAGCTTATTGAAATTCACAAGATCTTCCTGTGTCAGGTGGTGACACATTCTCATCCACTCGTCATGAGTGTTCTCGGTCATGTTGCAAACCATAATAGGGGTCCCATCCTCAATACCGTGGTTTTCCATATGGTCTGCCACTTTTTTGGCACCTTGCTTGACGTGGAAAAAGGAAACATCTTGAAGATTGAAAAGGAGCTCATGGAGATATTCCAACCAGGAAAGAAGACGCCAACTAGATGACACCTGTTTCGGTGTTTTTCCAAAGGACATTTTCCTAGCCATGTGGATGATAATTAACGAGTCCCCTTCAAAAACCACCGGGGACCAAGCTTCAGAGATCGCCAATCATAGCCCTTGAATGAGACCCTCCAATTCCGTAGAGTTGTTGGAGTCACTGCCAATGGCGCCAAAGAACACCTTCACAATAGATCTTGACCAGTCCCTGTATACACCTCCAAACCCAGCGGAACCAAGATTACCCCTAGATGCGCCATCAAAGTTTACATTGAAACCCATAGCTAGGGGGGGGGATCCATCATGATGGAATTTCAGGTCTGCATATCAAAACCTTCTTGCGCAGACCCTCAAGATCAAAACGGCGAAGACCCCAGCCTTCTGCAATATGCAAATCTCTAGGCGTTAAATTTTTATCTTGATCAGACCATTGTTGGCTGTGTATGGTCTCCATCATATTTTTAACCAATTTTAGCCAAACTGTCTCTTTAGTATTGGAGTGATCTCTAACAATGCGCTCATTCCTTTCTTTCCATAGAGACCAAAACACCATTCAAGGAAAAAGATGCCATATCATCCCGATGATGGGATTGGAGAAAGATTTAGGGTCCCAAGCATTCAAGGTTTGCTCTGGTTGACCCCTTACCCGATGACATCTCCTGAAAATGGAAGCTCCCCTGTCCCAGATAGCATAGGCGAACACACAAGATTCAAGCAAGTGATCACTAGTTTCCTCCATATTGGAACACATAGGGCATCGATAAGGGCCACAGATCTCACGTTTCTTCAGGTTTTCGCTACTTAGAATCCTTTTCTAGATAACTATCCAGTAGAAAATAGCGATTTTAGGCCATTTATTCATACCCCACACCTTACCCCAGATTTTCCTAACCTCCTCTTCTTCCTAAATTCGAAAATCATAAGCCTCCTTGATTCCAAAGGTGCCTTTCTGGGAAATACCCTGGCGAAGCCTCTCTGGGGAAGCACAAGAGTCGATAAATCACTCCTTCATAGTGGAGTCAAAGGAAGATAGAGAGTCCTCTGCAGAAATACCATCCCAACTTCCATCCAAAAGCCATTCCCTATGCCAGACATGAGCATTATGAGTCCAATATTGATATACCTTGGTTTTACCTGACGCTATGCCTTCTTCTTTTATGGTTTTCCATCTAGGGTCATCACCCAAAATGGGGAATTGGTTCCACGAATCCTCCCAAAATTTAGCTTCCTCCCCATTGTGAATTTCCCAAAAGCAATGATCCTGGACCAAACGCCTTGCCTCGAATGCCTTTGTCCATATGTGAGATCCCTGTTTAACCTCATTGTATCTGACCAGTTGCCCAATTTCTCTACCTCGAGCATACTTAGTAAGCCAGAGTTTAGACCAAGGATCCGCTTGGTGAGTACACCATCTCCACCATATTTTTGCCCCATAGACTTCACTTAGGATTTCAGGGTCTCTCAAACCTAATCCCCCCTTACTCTTGGGCTTGCAGACTTTCTCCCACCCAACCAGAGAGAACTTCGCTTTACTTTCCCTGTTACCCCAAAGGAAAGATATTTGGATACTTCGAATATCTCTCAGGATAGACTTGGGTGTAGAGAGCAGTTGTAGAAATTTCTCCCTACGGATAGGTAGAAACTCTCTTAGGTTAAAGTAGACTTTAACTAACTCTAAACTAAGACAAAAAGATAACAAATGCTACCTTGAATTCCTATATCTAAACAAATATCTCAAGATTATATTGCTGTAAGAAATGGAAGAGATCTAACTAACCTTCGATTCAATTGCTCGTCCTAATGGTCGCTTCAATGTCCAAGTCCTCGCGAATGAACCTGTCAGAATAAAACCAAGATACAAGCATATACGATTCTCTAGCAACTTGAAATATGAGTTAGGATCTAAATCTATAACAGATACAAATCATATGATTGAAACAAAATCAACATACATGATTTGGGAAACAAGACAAGTTATGTTTTATTACCAACTTGAAGTCACTTACAATGGTTGCTTGATATCCAAGCTAACTCCCAGCTCCAAGTGCTTTCTCCTCTAGCTATCTCCACAAAGATTCAAGATCATAAGTTTGATGTCTCCAAGAGTCCTCCCCCTTTGCTCATGGAAGGCCTCTCTCTTATAGTGTGTAGTAGGGTTAACCAACAAGAGAGAAGCATGGATCTTGGGAGTGTTTAGTGGATCAGGCCCACTAATCTGAGAAAGTGAGTTAGGATCGAATCAGGGATACCAATCCTCAAAAATCTCTTGAAAATCAAGATCCCACAAGCCCTGGAAAAAAGGATAAAACAGGAGTACCGCGCCCCTTGAACTAAGCATATCGCGGTAGTACCGCGTGGCATAGAAGAAGCATAGCGTGGTAGCGGGGACTACCGCTCCCTCAATGTTGAGCAAGGCACAGTAGTGTAGGTATATGAAGTCTTAGGTGGGTTGATTCTTGACAGGATAGGTTTGTCTTCAAGGATCATTCATCATATTTCTCTTCTGGGTGTTTTAAGCAGTAGGGGAAGTGTCGTCAACTATTTTTATGGTGACGATGTGACACTGTGAAATATGGCAGTATAATAGATGCCCCCTAAAGTGTGAGGTTAGAAGGGACTGATGGCCGAAAGACTTTACAAATACTTTGCGGAGATAGCATTGAGGAGAGCAACAAGGAGCTGAAACAGAAACAAAATGTCAGATATACCATCGAGGCGGGCATTCCCATGCTCGGAAACAATTGACTCAAAGAATGGTTGCTGACTAATACATTGCAGATCCATGAGTACTGAGATGATATAGATTGTAGACAAATCATGGCTACTATGAATAAGAGTAGATCCATGAGACAGTAAGGACATAACCACGACCAATACAAAAGTGGATCTGTGTGACAATACAAAGGACAGCTCCATCACAGTTGGACACGATCAAAATACAAAGGTGTGTCCAGGGTCTTCTACTCAATCGCAAATGATACGAATCTAGCCATGTGATTACAAGGTGTTGAAGTCGAACATGGTAGAAACCATTTGATTATCGGTCAATGATGTGAACTGTTAACAAATGCGAGGGAAATCACCAATGATGACGATGATCCCCAAGGTATCTATAGTATATCTCAACGAAATACGAATGAATGGGTTGATGTCAAGCATCCAAGAGATCACTCGATCAGAGGTCAATGATGTAAACCTACTATCGAACATGAGGAACCTGCCATTGAGGCATGCAGGTACCAAGGTACTAGTGGTTGATTCCCAAGTCCAATTCCTGGATAGTGATTTGGCATCGACGGGAATAGACTCGTCGAAGGTGGGCCATAATGATTCCCACATCATCGACACGAAATCAGAACGAAAGATAGTATAGGACAATGAAACGATAGAACATGTACTGACACAATGGAGGTCTGACACAATTAATGACTCTGAACAATGCAACCCTTTGAACATATAATGGCATGTAACAAGACTTGGCAGCAGGTATTATTGATAGCAGAGGATAGACACCGAACGAGTAGGCTTGTGGCCAGAGAGACGACTCGGGATGATGACCATAACTTAGCGAGAATAGATACCCAACAATAGACAAGGGACAGATGCATGCCATGTTCAAAGGTGACGACTGACAAGCTGCCAACAAAATAAACTCGACTTGTTTCCCATTTTCCCCCGACATGATAGACGAGTACCTCTTTGTTGTTTTTCGAGCTTGAAGAGGATAACAGATGCTCGGCATAGCTCATCTCATAGATGAGTCCAATCTCACATGTTTTACAAACCTGAGAAAGGATGGGTTTGTCCCAAAGTGGGTCCTTCGATGTCAAATTTTAACGAGTCCAAGGAAGGAAAACTCAGTAGTTTTTCACATTTAGAGAGCCTAAAAAACTTAAAGAAGGCTCTGAAGTGTACTTTTTCATAAATTTAGTCCCTCGATCCCGAAAAAGTGTAAAACAATTCCCGAGAGAACTCTCCCAGCCAAAAATTGACCGAGGTATACCTTTCTCGTAAATAGTCTAGACGGGCCGAAAAATGGGTAACCTATCACCGAAGAGACGACCTTTCAAATACTTTTGCAAGTGTGAAAGAGACAAGATCACTTCGCAATCTTTTCAATTTTAGGGAGTCTGAAAAGAGCTTAACTATGGACTCCAATGGTCTTTTTCGTAATTTTTAATTATTCTGGTCTGAAAAAAGAATAAAATACAACTAGGATAATACTTTCCTCATCGTTTAACGAGCATGAGTAAAGCTGACTAAGCTCGACATCGTTTACTTAAGTTTGACAAGCACGGCACGGGTGTAAAAGCGCTTGGAATCTTTTTCAAGTTTTAATCTAGAGCACGAAAAAGATAAAGTAGGCTAGAAATGAAGGTCAAATAATAAATGAACGCCAGTGTGAACATTTTTTAAAGGAGACCCTATCAACAAATGCTCATGGAACCAAATATTAGTAATGTGAAATGGGTTTTAATTTAACCAGATAAAATAATGAGTAAAAAATAAGTGAAAAAGTTATATAAGGAATAGGTAAATATGGAAAGTTACCATTTCACTTGTGCATTTTCCAAAAGAGGAGATTTTACCCATTGAGGAGAAAAAAATTCAAGAGTTCATATCTGGAGATTCGGAGCACCGTTTCAATAGCCGTCTGCGCCAGGTAAGAGCTTTCAAGCCCCTCTTTCATTTCATAGATAAATAACTTGATTTCAGTAGGGAAAAATAATTTTTCGGGAAAGCCCTAATATGCAATTTTTTCCTTCCACAGTACTGTGCAATAGCTATATCAGGAAATGCAGTACTGTGTAACAGTACCGCGCTATAGGGTTAAACAGGGGCGCGGTACTATGCAGTATCGCTTAGTCGCGTTGCCCCTGGGTGTGGTAGTGGCAATTTTTAAGATGAAAAAATTGGTTTTTCTCTAATTTTTTGTTGATATCAAGTTGTTAAATAATTAATGAATGTTTCCCATGATGTTTTGCAGGTGTTTGCAACTTGTTTGAGGCAAAATGGTCAGTTGGAAAGAAAGAGACCGTGAGGCGGATGATTTGTTGGCCGAAGATGACCAAGAAACCTTGACTGCATTGCAGGAATGTGGTTTGTTGAAATTCTTCAAGACCAAAGGTATCTGTAAGCAGGAAAAACTTCTCACCCACATTATTCAAATGTGGAACCCCAACATTCAATCTTTCTGAGTTGGAGAACACACCCTCGAGATTGAACTCGAGGACATTTATTTCCTCATGGGCCTTCAAAGAGAGGAGCCCGAGTGAGTTTTACTGGGTTCACAGCCTCGGAGGCGAGCACTGATGCTTTAATTGCTCATTATTGCCGTCAAGGTTTGGGGAAGAAAAGTGGTAAGGTGGTCATTAAGGACATTGTAGAACTTCCTTTAAAAACCATGTTGTTCACCATCACACGTGCAGTAGGGAGCACGGGTCCCCATGAGGCGTCCCGTACACAGATGAATCTTGCAGTGGATTGCATGGCAGGAATAGTATTCAACTGGTGTGAGGCAGTATTGACCAACCTCAAAGAGCAAGTGAATAAGTGTAGGCTTGGAGAGAACTCTCAATTTGGGTACGGGAGCATCTTGGTCACCTTCTTCTTGGCAAGGGTGCCATTTTTTCATCCACAACTGACCATGCCCCCCCGTCCACCCACCAAGCCATGGATGGCTCAATGGAGTGAGTATGCAAGACGAATTGGAGGGCCATAGCATTTGGATTTCAGTGAGGATTTCTTTTCGTGGCTCGAGGAACAGATTGTGATGATCGATGACTACCCCTATGCAGGGGTGGACTTCCGTGAGGACATAGACTTGGCACTGCCGGAAGATGAGGATTGGGACAATTTAGGTATGACCTTCATAAATGTGTTTTTATTTTTTGAATATATAATTTTTATTTTCTTTTAGAATGTGTAAAAAATATTTTAATATATATACGTGTGCGTGTCGCAGATCGTGGACCACAGAGATCGGTAGGGTACTCGCCGTTATGCCGAGGTGGTGTTGATCCTCGAGCCACTCTGGATGAGGAAGAAGATGAGGATGAGGTGGGAGGGGTCCAGGAGATAGAGAGGAACCTATAGGGTTTAACCCATGGTGTCCCCGCTATGAAGATGTATGACATCCCTTTGCATCTCCAGCAACATACCGTAGGTGTGCCTAGGCGTATTGGCCAACTCCTCCGTAGGGTGGCTCGGGCTATAGTGTGTTATCACTAGCAACGTGAGGAATCTGAGGAGCAACATGATAGATTTCCTAGATATCCTTAGATGGTAGATTTTATCTTTTTGCGGCATGTATACGATATGTAGGCTTTGAGAGCCAAATTTTTGTATGGGACTAGGTCCCAAATTTTGTCTTTAAAACACAAACTTTATGTATTTGAAAAAACACTTTTATATACAATGATATATACATGGACCTACTTTTATTACCTATTTATTTACAATGACTTGTGTGCTCATTTTATGATGTGTTTTTATGTATGGGAAAGATGTCAATCCAAAATGTAATTAGCTAATGAATCAGCTATACAATTGAATTCTCTTGGTATGTGTTGATATGAAATAAAATTAAAAGATCGTTCCAAGAGGCGTACCCTTCGAAATAAGCGAAGTAGGATAGGATCGAGAACTGTGTAAACATGATTCAAATGAGAAACCATGAGTTGGGAGTCCAGAAAGACTGATAGGGAGTCAATTCCAAGGGAAGCAAACCCCGTCAAGAGTCCGATGAGTGCATGGTACTTTGCGATATTGTTGGTTGCGGGACCCAAACAATTGGCTCCTGAATATAGCAACTCGCTAGTGGGAGAATATATTACCCATGCCATGAAAGCGAGGTTCCGGGTATGTCGCCTCGCACCGTCGGCGAATCTGAAGTAGGCAGACATCTGCGCATAAAAGCACAGGTCAAGGTAAGAATGGATACATGAGGTCCGTGTGTGCACACAAAAAGATAAGTGAAAACAAGCTAGGTACATTATGTACAAAAAGTATCTCATGGAGGATAACCCTACGCGTAGAAGTGTTTGATGTACAACCCATTGCAGGGCCATGGCAATGGTGTGCCATCACAATCAACAAGTTCATAGGCTCCTTTCTCCAAGACACATTTTACCACAAAGGGGTCGTACCACATAGATTCTAGCTTTCCTTTTCCAAGTTTATTGTGCATTTGATCATATGTGAGTACGAGGTCACCTTCATTGAAAAACCCGAGGTTGAACGGATTTGTCATACTATGCTTTGATGCATTTTTTATGAGCTTCGTTGGCTAAAGTAGCGTCTCAATGGGTTTCATCTAGCTTAGCTAGGTATAGAAACTGTTCCTCTTCAGAAGTGGTGTGGGGAAGTAGCTCTATGTCTATCTTAAGTGATGGAATTTCACATTCAATCAGTAAAATGGCTTCCAGGCCATACACCAGTTGGAATGGTGTGAACCCGATAGCACTTTTTACTGAGGTTCGGTATGCCCATAGTGCCTAAAATAGAGCTAAGTGCCAGTTGGACTTATGAGTACCCATAATGCGTTGAATCATTCATTTCAGAACTTTGTTAATGGCTTCAACTTGGCCATTAGCTTGTGGGTAGTATGGGGTTGAGTTTTAATGGAAAAAACCCGACTTGGCACTCAGTTCCTCAATCATATGGTTCCTGAAGTGGGAGCCATGATCGATCACAATGGATTGTGGGACACCAAATCTAGCTATAATGTGATTGAATATGAATTGTGCTGATGTTTTACCGTCCTCAGCATAAGTAGGCATCACTTCAGCCCATTTTGTGAAATAATCCACAGCTACTATGACATAGCTATGCCCCTCGGCTGAAGTGGGCTTACAGTGCATGAAATCTATGCCCCATTTGGAAAAGGGGCCGACGGCAATAACAGGATGGAGTGGAGTAGGATGCAAGCGTGTCTTACTATGGAAGAATTGACAGGGTGGAAATTATTAACCATTTTAATGCAGTCTTTGAAGATCGAACGCTATAAATATCCCGCTCGCAGTATCTTCTGGGCCGTAGCCATCCCAGAGAGATGCCCACCACATGCTCCAGCGTGGCAGTCATTAAGAACGTGTTCCTCTTCATCTAAAGTCAAACATCATCGAATAACAGTGTCGACACCACTCCGATAAAGGGTATCGTTGACTATGAGGTGGTACTTGGTGTGATGTCGGATATGTCGACGTTCATCGCGAGTGAGGTTGGGGCGGAAACATTGGGTTTGGAGATATAATACAATATCCCCGTACCATGGATCAGATGTGCTAATGAGGAACAACGATTCATCGGGAAGAGAATCGATGGGCTCGGATTGCTCTATAGCACGGGGCAAGTTACAAATCAACTCAGCAAAGACCAAAGACTTCTTGGACTTGGCTTTGGAAAATTCCAAGTCAAACTCTTGTAGGATGATGATCCAACGAGAATATTTGCCCCCAAGCACTTGACATGTGAGGATATAATACATTGGATTGAAATCCACTATAACAGTGGTCCGGTGGAGTAGAATGTAATGACGGAACCTATGGACAGCGAAAACTATTGCCAGAGCCAGTTTTTCAATATGTGAATAACGAGTTTCGGATTCGAGGAGACTCTTACTAAGATAGTATACCACATGTTCTATGTCGTTATTGTCTTCTTAGACTAGCACCATACCGATGGTGGAAATCAAAGAGGCGAGATAAAGAATGTAATCCCGTGTGTAATTGGGGGGTTGAATCATAGGATTTTTAGTTGGGCTTCGTCATCCTAGATGAAGAGATTGTTCTTCTTGAGAAGCCTCATATAGCCTTTTGTTATCTCGAAAAAATTACAAATGAAATGGTGTAGAAAGTTTGCGTGCCCTTGCAAACTTTGAAGTTCTGGGATGTTTGTGGGGGAAGGCAGGGCTAAAATAGCTTCTACCTTTGCAGGATCTAAGTGTATCCCGCTTTTGGAGATTATAAATCCCAAAAAAAATTTGGCTTCAGCACAAAAGATGCACTTATGTGGATTCAAACAGATATTGTAGTGATGACACCTTTCAAAAATGGCACCTAAGTGATTAGGATGGTCTTCTCGGGTCTGAGAATGAGTGGGAAGATCATCAAGATATGGTTCTACAATATGTTTGATATCGTGAAATGCATACAACATCGCCCGTTGGAAAGTTGCCCTGGAATTTTTGAGGCCAAAAGGTAACTTTCGATATGTAAAAATTCCCTAAGGGTAGATAAAGGTTGTTTTATGCTGGTGGGCTGGGAGGATATCGATCTGATTATAGCAAGAAAAGCCATACATAAATGAAAAGATGACACTCCCGGCGCAGTTATCGATGATCTGGTCGATGAATGGAGTTGGGTAGTTGTCCTTCGGACAAGATTTGTTCAAGTCACAGTAATCGACACAGACTCTAATCGTTCCCTGTTTCTTGGATACAGGAACGATGTTAGATACCCATTCTGTCAATGGGATAGGATAGATAAAACCAGTATGCAAAAGTTTTTCAACTTCTGCTTTAATAGCGGCTACCTTACGAGGATGGATGGGTCAGAGTTTCTACTGAATAGGTTGGGCACCAGGAAAGGTTGGAATCTCATGGACCACAATCAAGGGGTCTATTCCTGGCATTTCTTCATAACTCCAAGAAAAAACATTGCGAAAGGTTTTAAAGTAGGCAGTGTAGAACTCCATTTCGAGGGGAGTGAATGTTTTTCCAATATGAATGTTTTCCATGATACCAAGCTTCACTCGAATGTCAATGGGAGTGGTTTCCATAAGGTTTCCAAGTTTCCTTCGGAAAATACTTCATCAAGGGAAGTGGGAAACTTGGTTTGAACCATTCCAAGTGAAGGGCTGGATTTTGTATTGGGATGAATCGTCTGAATTGTGGGGAATGAAGATCGATGATCAAAATCTCCCCATGGTGGCTCATCACCGCACATAATCTCCATAATTGATTCGTCAATGGGAAAAATCAAAGTGAGAGGATCGATAAGTGGTGGGGATGAATGATTCTCAGATGAGAGCTGTGCCACAGTGTGATGGGTAGAACAATTGACCCAATCGGTGGCAGACTGGATCACTTCGTACGCTGCGAGGTTTCCATTCAAAGGCATGGAGTTTCCGTAGCTTTCAATCTCAGTGGGACTCGGAATCACCCAAGAATCATTGGAATGGGTGACATTCAATGATATCATGTTGACTGGTTGAACGTGGGACCCCAACTCTAGGAAAACTCCAATAAGGGAAGAATCCTTCATAAGACCAACGCCAATGTCTTGGAAACGATACCAAGGCTGATCCAATAACGGGACAGTGTTGGCAGAGTTCAGATGAGATTCTGGGATACAGTAATCAAGTTGATCTATGGTGACAATTTTCCCTTCATGAGGAAATTGCATGATCTGGAAGACAGTAGATGCTATGGAGGTCATGGCGTAAAACCAGTTCCGACCAAGTAGAAGATTGTAATCCAATGGTGCATCCATGACTTTGATGTGTACGGATACTATTTTTCCCCCCAGTTCAACACCAATTGCAGGAATGAGTCCATAAGGTTGAAAACCGTGTCCGTCAAATTCCCTGAGAGTGGTGGGAGACATCGTGACTTCGGGTGAGCCTAAGGCTCTCCAACAATTCAAAGACATGATCGACGTGGAGGCACCTTCATCTAAAACAGTGCGATGGATTTTATTTCCATGGATTTTTGTATGAACCTGGAATGCTAACTGGTGGGAAAGCCGAGGTTTGGCATGCTCCAAGTTAAACATAATAGTGTTTGAAGTATCTGGGTCCACTGCCCCCAGTGCTGAAAGTAAGGTTCTACGCTGCGTAGGGCAGTGTTGAAGAACCTCGAGAGTCGACAAGGTGTAAGGTGCTTGAGCTAAATCCTCAGCAATGTTGTAATTCTGGGCAGCTCGCACATTGGGATTAAAAGTCGCCTTTCGTATGGTTCCCTTGGGTGGGCGTAGCACTGTGTCCGTAAGCAGTCTCTCGATATGGAGATGGTCGTTAGGGGGAGGGGTAGGAGAGGGATCTTCAACAGGAGACTTGCCTTTGGCTATCTCTGACTGTTTGTTTGAACTTGGAGGGTTCTCATATGTCTTTGAACGAGTGGTTATATGAATCTCCTCATTACTCGTCATCAGGATTTCATGATTTGTAGACATCTCTCCGCGAGTTGGGTTGCTCGGGTTCCCCCTTGTGGGGTTTCTTGGGAAACCATCTACTGTTGCTGTTGAGGGAAAGGGTCAGTTAACACTGTCGGGCGAGAGGATCCTTTAATGAATTTGTTGACTTCATCCTTGTAGGGACAGTCGCGCATGTAGTGATCATCTTGACAAATGAGGCAGGGAAACTTAGCCTTCCGATGTGGTTTCGGGTCATTGTGGGTGGGTTGTGGCTTGGGATTCTCCTGCTGGTTCTTCTTGGATTTACCACGATTGTTCTTCTTATTTCCTCCGGATGGTTGTGACGTAGATTGAACTGCGTTCACTTCGGAGGAGATAGCAGGAGAGGGAGAAGTTTTTGAAGCAGCCTAAGGTAGAACGGGGGAAGCGGAAGTTGGTTTCCCCATCGAGTTGGTGGCAGGCTAGGCCTTGACTGAACCACCAATACCATCAATGGGGGGTTCAGTGGTAGATTTCGTTGGATCAATGGTAACGCAAGTGGCATGGGCAAGGAGTTCGTGTAAAGTGCCAGATTGGGTATATACCAAATCCATGTACTAGGCTGCCAAGATGGCTTGTTCCTCCGTGACCGTCCTGTGCATAGCAATATCCCTGGCTATGCAAGGCAAGAATGACTTCGTGAACCAATCAGCGAGTAGTTGATCCAGAATGGGTTCCTTGATTATCCTACAGCGTCGACGCCACTCATGGATGTGATCCAAAATGTGCATAGAAGTGGTTTGACGCAACGAGGTTAATAGTTATGTTCCAATCTCATATTGGATGGGGAGCTGGAAATGGGTCAGAAACTGCATAGCCAAGGTGTTGAAATCGTGGAAAGAGTGTTGTGGAAGCTCGATGTACCATTTTACTGCCGTGTCGATAAGCGTACGCTGGAAGAGTTGTAGTCGAATGGAATCGTCCATCTATGAGTTGGATGAACACCAAAGATGGAAGGTCATCACGTGGTTCTTGGAGTCTTCCCCGGGCTTAGCATCGAACTTAGGAATGTCTGATGGAAGTTTGGCTGGAATGGGTGGCCAGTGAGGTTCATGCCATATAGGATCGTTAATGAGCCTCGAAAAATCAGGTAAATCTAGTGTGGCCAAAAAGGGAAGTTGACGATTGGTCTGCAGGTATGAGTAATAACCATATGGTGCAAAGAAACCTAGGGGGCCCTGCATAGCATATTGCTGCATGTTATACCCATATGTGTTTCCCGTAGGGTACTGCTAGAATTTTTGGGGCTAGTAGGTCATCTGGTTAACCAGTTGTGTGTTGGAAGTCATTACCAGACTAGGAATCACGGTGGTAACCAGTTGTTGGATGTTCTATTGAGTGGGGATTGTAGGTATGGTACCTTGGGGTTGTTGTATCCCAGGAATGGTTGCTTCTCCTAGTTGGGGAAAGGTTCCCTGGATTTTTTGTGTTCCAGGAATGTTACCACTATGTTGAGTAAGTGGAGGGTTTCCCGTAGCAGGGTTGGGGGGTGGATGTGATAGTTTTGTCCATGGAATGTTGGTTCCACCTTGATGAAGATGTGGGAATTGAAGGGATGGGTTCCATGGAGTTGTTGCAGCCGAAGGATAGGGGCAGTTGGAATTCAAGTTGGGGGGAATCTGAGATTTCCCCCCAGCTTGGTTCTAGTTTCCAAATAATGAGTACCCCCCACTCTGTGGGATTTTAGATCCCCAAGAAGGAAGCGTGCCTAACGAGGGCTGTTGAAGATGAGGCCCAGTTGGGAAACTGGTATAAGGTTTTCCACTACTAGGTGTGTTGTACATACCATACTGAGCAAATGTTGTTGGTTGGGAGGGCTGTTGGATGGTGCCGATGGGTTTCCCTCCAGCAGATGGGTTGGATGGCCCTATAGGAGGAGGTTGTTGACTAGGAATGGGGTTCCCAACAAAAGGTTTTCCTCCAGTAGGTTGGGTTGATGGATCGATGGGAGGCGGTTGGTGACTAGGAGTGGGGTTTCCAACAAAGGATTCTCCTTCAGTAGGCTGGGTTGATGGCCTGCCAGGAAGGGGTTGGTTGTTGGGATTAGGGGTCGCAGCAGTCGGTTGTCCACCTCCTGAGATGGTGTAGATAGTGGTCGAAGGTGAATCTCCAGTCAATATGGATGATCCAGCGGTATGACTTGGTGTTCTTCCGACACTAGTAAGGTAAGATAGTCTCGATTGGCCAACGGCGCCAAAGGTGTCAATTTGTGGAGGGGGTCTTCCATATGTGCGGGTGGGGATGGAGAAAAAATTGGGTTATCCCTCATAGAATGTGCACCAAACATGGGTGATGGCAGCAAATGTGGGGAATTTAACCAAGGGGTATTGGGGGTTTTGTCCATAGCATGTTCAACAATAGGAGGACCATCGAAGACTGGGTCCGGGTTCGTATCCTGCAAAGGGTTTTCGGGTTCCGGGGGGAACAGAGGTATAGTAACACCTGAAGGTCCGGAGCCATCTACATAGGAGTGATGAAACTCTATGCTAGATGGAATGTTGGGATCCTGATAGTCGGGAGGGCAGGTAACAGGGGGATATCTAGAAGCTGTCGAGAGCATTTGCTCTGTATCACATTTAAACTGTGCCGACGATAACGAGGAATTAGCTAGACTAACCATACTAGACTAAATGGAGGCCATGATCTCATGTTCCAAAGGGAAGTTGGGGAGAGATACGGTACGAGGTATGTTGCTGGAAGAACTGGTTTCCTATGGGTGAAAACTGGATGGTGCCGTGGTAACAGGCGGAGGTTCCTCCTGGGAAGTTATAAAGCCATAGTCAGGTTCAAAAGGTATATCAGGAAGTTGGGTTTCTTCGATAACTTTGATGTACCCGCCCGGGACTAGAATCAATCCAGATATATCCTGGTCGGATCCTTCGGTGGTGCCAACAAATCCTTTTGTGTCATCATAGAAATTTTTTGATGGAAGGCAAGTGTTGACATTGGGGAGGAAGATGGCCTCTGGTCTAGTATCTTTGGTTGTACTAGATTTAGCCGCTGTAATGTTGTCCACTGTGGCAGATATATCCGGAATAACAGTGGGTGAAGTGACAATGGGAGTCTCAGATGTACTAGTGGTTGCAGAAACTACAAGAGGTTCTGAGACCATGCTGTGAATAACAGTTACAGGTGGAATTGAAGATGTAGTGCGTATCGGTGGTGCAATGTTCCCTCAACTGGCACCCCGGCCAGGAGGGGTGGGGATATGTGATGCAGGTGGACCGAAGGTCCGTCGCGGTGGTGGTGGTGGAGGGATTTTTCCCTGTACTCTTCGTGATCTCCATGGTGGTTCTGACATAATAATAGGAATATGGAATCCGAAGGCAGTTTTATAACAAAGAACTCAAAAACCCTAATGCAGTCGAGTGTGCAAAAGAGGAGCTAGAAAAAGCAAGGCTCGCAGGCCAAAAAAGCAAGCTCTAAAATCTATACTGAGACCGGCGTCCTAGTAAGCGAGCTGAGAAAAAAAATGGCCAGAATTTTAACAAGCAGTCACTAAAAAAGAAAAAATGACCCTCTACTAAGATGATATAACAAGCAAACTCCTAACTAAGAGCTGCAAACCTCAACAAGTTGTATCCTTCACAAGGTGATGAAATCCAAGTCGAACAATACAATGTGAGAGACCAATATGAGAAGGATATCCCTCTATTGAAAGGGATCCTGGGTAAAAGAGCCCTATTAGAAAATTCACTAAGCTACCTCGTTCATGACACGTTGGAAAAGGTTTTCGGTGCTTCTGCCTTATCACCCTTACATTACTATGAATACAAGGAGTGCGGCTAAGTGGAGTGCGGCATTCCACAGAGTCCATCCTGTCACGTCCCCATTCTGACCCCCTTCACATTAAATCGTAAATGATGTAAATATTGATATTTAATCATGGTGAGGAGCTCAAGGCCAAGGCCCCATCATTGATTTACCATTTTATGTATCGACAATTAAAAATAGATGCCTATGGTTCTTGTGCTAGATAGGCACAATGTAAATTAAGACATCATGTAAATACGAATTTTAATGAAAAACCCACAACTGGCTATGCAATGCAACAAAGAGATGGGGGCATGACTCTACAAGGAATAGGGAGGGAAATTATTCAAACCCTTGAGCCAATGGTGTTAATCCATGTGTCAATGAGAAAACCCATAAACCACCAACTACCCATTTTGGGTTATGCACCCAATCATTTAATTCTTCTAGAAATTGGTTGAAGCATTTAATGCCTTGGGAATGAAGAGGTATGGTAGCCAATTTCGTGCATGGGAAAGCCATCAACTTGGGACCACGTACTTTTTGCTTCTGGGGCAAGAAAACACCCACGAAATGGTGCCCAAATCCATGATGAACCCATAGTTTTTCCTCTCTCACACAGTCTGAACTACTGGGTCTTTCCTTCATCATAGTTTTTACCAATTTCCTGCATTTTTCCATAGCTGGGAGCTCATTTTTGTGTTGCACAGTGGCTGGAAGAAAGGGAGTCATGTTTTGGGGGTTTATAGTGGTCATTTCATCCCTTGGTGTTAAAATTCAATATGCTAAGAAAGAAAATAGCAGCATTACATTCCATTTCACAATAATAGCATATACAGGATCACTGAAGAAACAACAAGCATAGCATAAACACAAGAGACAGAGATTTATCCTGGGAAACCCTCATGGGGTAGAAAACCCAGCAAAGCTTTCTCAATATAGATGACCATCAATATACAAAGATGCAAACCCTGAGCATAAGCTCCTTCTCCTCCATAGCAGACCTCTCCTCCACAAATGCGCCTTTCTCAAGTGAGTGAGTGTGTGTATAATGAGGAACACACCTCCTCTATTTATACACTTCTCTGATATATATTTTACACAAGTACATGTAGGCTCGTATTTAACCATTAGGTTAAATACCCCATTATAACTGACTGGGCCGACCCCTCTAGGGTGGTCTAATAACCCTTTGACCCACATAACACATTTACGGCCGACCCCCACTAGGGAAGTCTAATAACCCGAGTTACCACATTCCGACGGAGGAATAAACATCTCCGGATATACAATAAGATCTTCACGGAGGAATGAATCATCTCCGGAATAATAAAGTATAAATATAATATTCTTTGAAGTTACAATATCTCAACAATCCCCCTTAACGAGAAGGATATTATAACAGCATCTGCCCGAGCAAGGAGTCATCAACATCATACATGATACATCTATAAATCACTGGAAGCTTTCTCAACATCATCAGTAACTCAAGCAGTTACTGGAACATCACTGCCAACATCAATCATCAACATCATGATCTTTAGCATCGTCTTCATACGATCAGCAACATCGTCATCACACGATCAGCAGCATCGTCATCACACGATCAGTAGCATCGTCATCACATGATCAGCAGCATCGTCATCACACGATCAGCAGCATCGTCATCACACGATCAGCAACATCGTCATCATACGATCAACAACATCGTCATCACACGATCAGCAGCATCGTCATCACATGATCAGCAGCATCGTCATCACACGATCAACAGCATCGTCATCACACGATCAGCAGCATCGTCATCGTATGATCATCAACATCATCATCAGACGATTATCAGCATCGTCATCACACGATCATCGGCATCGTCATCACACGATCATCAGCATCGTCAAGGAATGATGTAAACCAGTCATGTACCTTTTGAACCGAAGTCCAGGGACGATCCAGTCCTATCTTTATCGAAGACATACGTCTACGGCTCTTCTTTCGGACTTAAGTCCAGGAATGATCCAATCCCTTCATTATCGGAGACATACGTCTACGGCTCTTCTTTCGGACTGAAGTCCAGGAATGATCCCAATCCCTTCATTATCGGAGACATACGTCTACGGCTCTTCTTTCGGACCGAAGTCCAGGAATGATCCCAATCCCTTCATTATCGGAGACATACGTCTACGGCTCTTCTTTCGGACCGAAGTCCAGGAATGATCCCAATCCCTTCATTATCGGAGACATACGTCTACGGCTCTTCTTTCGGACCGAAGTCCAGGAATGATCCCAATCCCTTCATTATCGGAGACATACGTTTACGGCTCTTCTTTCGGACCGAATTCCAGGAATGATCCCAATCCCTTCATTATCGGAGACATACGTCTACGGCTCTTCTTTCGGACCGAAGTCCAGGAATGATCCCAATCCCTTCATTATCGGAGACATACGTCTACGGCTCTTCTTTCGGACCGAAGTCCAGGAATGATCCCAATCCCTTCATTATCGGAGACATACGTCTACGGCTCTTCTTTCGGACCGAAGTCCAGGAATGATCCCAATCCCTTCATTATCGGAGACATACGTCTACGACTCTCTTTAGGACTAAAAGTCCAGGGATGATCCCAATCCCCTCAACTGTCCACTAAGGACTTCATTCTCCGAGACCTTACGTCTACGGCTCTCTTTAGGACTGAAAGTCCAGGGATGATCCCAATCCCCTCAACTGTCCACTAAGGACTTCATTCTCGGAGACCTCACGTCTACGGCTCTCTTTAGGACTGAAAGTCCAGGGATGATCCAATCCCCTCAACTGTCCACTAAGGACTTCATTCTCGGAGACCTCACGTCTACGGCTCTCTTTAGGACTGAAAGTCCAGGGATGATCCAATCCCCTCAACTGTCCACTAAGGACTTCATTCTCGGAGACCTCACGTCTACGGCTCTCTTTAGGACTGAAAGTCCAGGGATGATCCAATCCCCTCAACTGTCCACTAAGGACTTCATTCTCGGAGACCTCACGTCTACGGCTCTCTTTAGGACTGAAAGTCTAGGGATGATCCAATCCCCTCAACTGTCCACTAAGGACTTCATTCTCGGAGACCTTACGTCTACGGCTCTCTTTAGGACTTGAAAGTCCAGGGATGATCCAATCCCCTCAACTGTCCACTAAGGACTTCATTCTCGGAGACCTCACGTCTACGGCTCTCTTTAGGACTGAAAGTCCAGGGATGATCCAATCCCCTCAACTGTCCACTAAGGACTTCATTCTCAGAGACCTTACGTCTACGGCTCTCTTTAGGACTTGAAAGTCCAGGGATGATCCAATCCCCTCAACTGTCCACTAAGGACTTCATTCTCGAAGACCTTATGTCTACGGCTCTCTTTAGGACTTGAAAGTACAGGGATGATCCAATCCCCTCACATGTTCATCAAGAACATGTATCCTCATCATCATAGCATGTATCACCTCAACATGCATCATCAATATCAAAACATGTAAAACCACAACATGTATCATCATCATCAAAACATGTATAACCACAACATGTATCATCAACATCAAAACATATATGCATCACAACTAGCATGTATTCTTACTAATACATCAAAACATGTATACATCACAACTAGCATGTATTCTTACTAATACATCAAAACATGTATACATCACACCAAAACATGTATACATCTAGCATGTATTCTCACCAATACATCTATCATCAAAAGCATGTATAAGTAAAGCTAAGTATTCTAAGTATAAGAGTCCTAAATCTAAATATTTCTAAGTAACTGGGTGTAGAGAACAGGTTACCTCATCAACGACCTTGTTGTTTGATGAGACAATCTCATCAGTAGTGACTATACTACTCCCCCTTTCGAGGAGGGTCCTTTTGAACTACACCAAGCTTGTCTCGGAAGTATTCAAGCTTCACTCGAGACATAGGTTTGGTTGGTAACTTCTTCACTAGACGTAGAGGCTTGGTTAGTACAATGGTAACCTGTTACAAATTCAAACTTTTAGAGTTCCTTTCTGTGTCATATCTTGTTAGTTCCCTATGTTCTTTGACTTATCATGGAACAATAGATTCTATGTCATCTTGATACAACTCTAATTATCACATAGGATCTCAGTTGGTTCTATCTCTAAGTCAAACAATCCTAAAGCCAAACTTCTTCACAACTAGCAGAGCAAGCAGCCATATATTCCGCTTGTGCTGAGAGCCACACTAGACTGCTTCCAGCTAAACCACGAGATCATGGCTAAACCCAGACAATAACATCCTCTCGATGTGTTCTTCTTGTCTGATACACTTCCTGCCCAAACAGAATCTGAATAGCCATCTAAAGTCATGATCTTCAAGATAGCATAGATCAAATTCTATCGAGTCCTTTATGTGCCTCATCACATACTTTGCAACTATCAGGTAAACACATCTAGTTTCCACTAGATACTAACTCAAGGTGTTCATAACAAAGCATATATCTAACCTAGTATATGTTAGATATATCAAAGACCCAATAATTTGACTGTACAGAGTTATATCCACTAACTCTGATGAGTTATCCCCTAACAGCTTCAAGTTGGAATCCATAAGAGTGGCCATTCCAACACCTCAAGTCATATTTCTCATCATACTTTCCCTGGTTGAGAAATATTCCTTCTGAGCCTTGCCATACTTCCAGACCTAGGAAGTAAAGCATCAATTTGAGATCTTTCATTTTTCATTTCTGCATTGAATGATCTTCTGCATATCTATCTGTGCCATCTCTCGTTAGATGGGTCTACTGATATGAGCCTCAATATCATTCGAACTCTGTGGTGAGTTCCTTCTTGCATCCATGTCATATGTGTATCATATTCAACCTTGTAGCAAAGGGTTGAGATCCACCTCACCCATGGTGACATTAAGCTTATCAAATTATTATCGATCCTAGGTACCTATACAGAACCTGATTCATACTTCTTCTTTAATTACACCATACTTGGAGCAAACATCTTGTCGTGATTCTCTTCCCCTTTCTAAGAGAATCTTCTAGCCATGAGCCTTCTATATTTTGTTTGATTTGTAAATCTTCTTGTTTGAACATCCACCACTTGTACGATGTCCTGATTCTTCATGACCTTTCCTACAAATCAAAATTAAGTACATGATTAGTAATACTTCATAATCATCAAAAGATAACCCATTATGCATACAGATATCATTTACATAGTGATGCAACTATTTTGACCAATACTTTGGCACAACACTTTCCCATATCCTGTATGCATACAGTGGCTATCTAGATGCCTTCCATCTCTACCAGAACATACTATCGAGAGTGTGCACAACTCTCAGCATGTCAGCAAGGAGGTTTCATTCTAGACAAGCAACAATGGAATGTTTGTCCAAACATATGCACATTAGTTGTATACTGTTCAATGCTCTATGAATGTTTACACTCAGCATTATATATTCTAGGAATACAAATATGCATGCAGGCAATATCATTGCTATTTCAAATAGCAACTCAAATACTTATCTTTTATGTTTGTGTGTCTGCCTCCCGCTTGATCTTCTGTATGTCTTTTGAACTTCTATTCATTCTGTACCACTGTGCATGCTCAAGAGTCATCCTCATGATCTCATACACAAACATACATTCATTAGTATATCCTAAATGCTATCAAAACTAAATAATCTTGAAAACGTATAGTCATGATTATAGTTAATAAACATTAGTATTCAAGATTTCAGGGAAGTCTTCTTTTACTCATGCATATCATTGATAAAAGATATAATATGCATAATCCCTTGATTACTAACTTTATGAATAAGCATAACCAATCATTCCAAGTATTCTTATATAAGGGATCCTAACACAAGGTAAGATTCATGGGAAACATACCTGGATTAGTATACCTACTTGGTTATGTACAACATACCTAAACAATCTCTTCAATGATTTAGAGATCCTGAGCTAGAACCTGCATGTCTCATAGGTTAAGCATAATATAACAAAGTCATACATACCTCGTAAGTAGAACAAAGATTATGGATGAGTCTTTGTCTTCATGTTTTTCATGGTCATGGAGCCTGATTTGTCTTTTGTGATGTACCTGTATCTTGTTAGTAGACAACCTCAATCTCACACAACACCATAATGCATTAGTACAATCATAAGTGTCAACACCCTAACCAATGAATATCTTCTATCATTCATTCATAATTTTTTTAAGGTGATACAACAAATCTAAAATCAAGATTGTACTAACTGTAATAACATGAAGACAAACATACCATAAACTTAATCATGAAAAAATCTCAAAACATACCTCGATGAGTCATACCTATCGAGATCGCTTGTAATCTCCTTATGTAAAGCCTTAGCCTCATCTCCCTCTGAAACATGAACTCCTTCACTTATGTAGGTGACCAATCCATCTTCTTCTAGGATTAACCCTATCCACTTGATTTGCAAGAACTGGACCTGGAGCTGGATATGGGTTTGTCAGAGAAACCCCAAAAATTCAAACTTTGAATTTCAAACTTCCGAAAGGATAGAGATATGCGCCTTGATGAGCTGATCAAACTGATATATTCAGAATTTGAAAACTGCAAAGTTTTACTCCTCAATTTTGCCTTTGAAACTTTCGGATTCACTGGACGTGACCCTGAACTAGGGTTTGATGAAGCCCAATCTTTTTCCCCATCAAAAAGTTTGATCCAAAAGTCTAAGCTTCTATTTTTCTGAGGAGCTTCCAGCCGTGGTCACAGATTTCAAATATTCCCATTTTTACAGAAGCCCTAATTTTCTGCTTTTCTGATCAAAGTCCCGAACTAGGGTCTAATCAAGCCCGGCCTTCTGCCCAACCAAAAATTCTGATCTTGGTCTCTAAATTTCTATTTTGATGAGTAGCATCCAGCCGTGGTCTCCGATTACAAAAATTCCAACTTTCTCCAAAGCCCTAAATTCCGGAAGTTATGAATGAAAGTACCAAAAAAATAATTCTGTTTTGACAGAAATATGTACCTGATTGTTTCTGGTGTAACTCTGAAATTTTTGATCCACAGGGTCTGAAAACGTTTCCTGAGATATCCTGACCTGTTATCTTTCCATCCTGACAGGTCTGACCTCAATTGGATTCTCTGAGAGAGAGTTATGCCAAATGTCGCAACGTGACCTGTTTTGGGAAAATACAGGAGAGTAAACTTGTACGGCGTGCCACGTGTCACTGTTTGACCTTCGGCCTCTGAAAAAGTTTTCTGAGATAGATCGGCCTGTTTTCTTTCCATCCTGACAGGTCTGACCTCAATTGGATTTTCTGAGAGAGAGTTATGCCAAGTGTCGCAACGTGACCTGTTTATGGGATAATACAAGAGAGCGCACTTGTACGGAGTGCCACATGTCACTGGTTCAACTTCGGCCTCTGAAAAAGTTTTCAGAAATAGTGCAGACTGTGTACTACCTGTCACTTTTTACGAAATTTCATTTGGAGCTTCCTATCCCAAGATATGACCTTTTTCCCAAGGTCACCTGATTTTGACTCAGATCTGGAAGAGGCAGAAACCCTATATTGTACAGATCATAAATCACAAAGTACAACGAATTAGAGGTTTTCCTTTGGACACAAGGTACCTGGAGATTTTAGCTTCGTCCTGTAACAATTTCAGATCCGAAAAATTCGCCAAAACGGATTTATAGCGAAAGTGCTACGATGACTGGTTTTTTCTATGTAAAACCCTAACCTTCAAATTGTCGTAAGTAAAGCAAGTGTCTTTAGTGCCATACCTTGTCTTCCTTCAGGTCAGCTCTGATACCATGTTAAAATTCAATATGCTAAGAAAGAAAATAGCAGCATTACATTCCATTTCACAATAATAGCATATACAGGATCACTGAAGAAACAACAAGCATAGCATAAACACAAGAGACAGAGATTTATCCTGGGAAACCCTCATGGGGTAGAAAACCCAGCAAAGCTTTCTCAATATAGATGACCAGCAATATACAAAGATGCAAACCCTGAGCATAAGCTCCTTCTCCTCCATAGCAGACCTCTCCTCCACAAATGCGCCTTTCTCAAGTGAGTGAGTGTGTGTATAATGAGGAACACACCTCCTCTATTTATACACTTCTCTGATATATATTTTACACAAGTACATGTAGGCTCGTATTTAACCATTAGGTTAAATACCCCATTATAACTGACTGGGCCGACCCCTCTAGGGTGGTCTAATAACCCTTTGACCCACATAACACATTTACGGCCGACCCCCACTAGGGAAGTCTAATAACCCGAGTTACCACATTCCGACGGAGGAATAAACATCTCCGGATATACAATAAGATCTTCACGGAGGAATGAATCATCTCCGGAATAATAAAGTATAAATATAATATTCTTTGAAGTTACAATATCTCAACACTTGGAATGCATATAAACGTTTTCTGAAAACGAATGGCTCTTCCAGGGTTTATTTCCCATCTACCAGTTCGTTTTGGTTGCCCACGTTTTTCAGCACTTGTATTTTTGTTGTTGGATGCATCCCTGCATTGGTTTGAACTATGAGAAAGAAATTAGGAGTGGAAGTGGACCTGAATTGACTTGATAAACCTAGTGAGGGGGATAACCTCTCAAGAAGATCAATAGGGATGGATACTCTTTTATGCACACCTTGAACAATATTAGACTGGAGGGTATGGCATGAGGGACTGTGTAGTAGTGAAGGGAGTACTTCCATGAGCCAGGTGTGTAGGTATTGTGGGAGCCAAGCTAAATAGATCTTGTAGAGGGTACCCATATCTCTATGGATGATCCCACTAGCTTAGCAATTCTTCCTTCCATTGCCTAACAACCTGATAAACCCAACTGTAGATTGGCTTGGCTGATTTGGTGTATCTTTGGGCTATGTGTGAGTCTGTTGTTCCCTGATTCCTTGTAGAGATCATGCCCAGCTCGGGGGTGGCAGCATGTTGAGATATTGATGATCACAACTGGCCTATGGTTGGTTGGAACGTTGCAGTTGCATAGCCAGCTACTCGAGGCTACTTTGTTATAAGATAAGTACTCTCTTGTGTTAACTTTGCAATTATTTGTTTGATGAATATCGTGAATGTATGATGGATGTGTTATTGTAATTACTTCCGCTATGTTTTCTTATAATTATACACTTCCATATGTCTTTTTATATTATGTGAATGCTTATTTAAAAGTTCATGGGGCTAGATGCCCAGCTTTAGCATCACATTCTCTCTATCATGCTGGTATGATGGGAGGGGACATTACATTTTGCTATCAGAGCTGCTGGTTGCAGCATTGGACCATTATGGGCCAAATCCGATTACAGTTACATGGGAAGGTCCCTTCCTGATCACCACAGGTCTCAAAATTGGGCCTAAAATGGCTAAGTTGGATAGTTTGCAGAGGTAAGGTTACCTCCTGCTGGGAAGCAATCATCATAGAAAGAAGAAAAGAAGAATCCGTAATTGTTTTAAGTGTTTTTGAAAATTTTGTTTTAGTCTGTTTCGGGAAGAAATCGGAAGTCTTCGCCGCAACAGCGGGAGAACTCGCCAAGTTGACTCGTAACAATGGAAAAATTTTCTAAGTGTTTTTTGGTGTCGAAGGAAATTTTTGGAAGGACTCAGCAAGTTGGTCCGCAACAGCGGAAGAACTCACCAAGTTGGCCCGAAACGGAAAACTTTTTCTAAGTGTTCGGGGTCAAAAGGAAAGTTTCGGAAGGACTCAGCGAGTTGGTCCGCAACAACGGAAGAACTTTCCGAGTTGGCTCGAAAGGGAAATTTTTTTCTAAGTGTTCGGCGTCAAAAGAAAATTTTCGAAAGGACTCAGTGAGTTGGTCTGCAACAGCGGAAAAACTCGCCGAGTTGGCCCGAAACGGCGAAAATTTTCTAAGTGTTTTTCGGTGTCGAAGGGAAATTTTGGAAGAACTCCGCAAGGTGGTCCACAATGGTGGAAGAACTCGCTGAGTTGCCTCGAAACGGTGGAAAATTTTCTAATTGTTCGGCGTGAAAGGGAAATTTTGGAAGAACTACACAAGTTGGCCCGAAATTGTGGAAGAACTCAGCAAGTTGTCCTGCAACGGCGGAAGGACTCAGCAAGTTGGTCTGAAAAATATCAAAAAAATTTCTAAGTGTTTTCGGTGGAAGAACTCAACAAGTTGCTCCACAATAGGTCGGAAGAACTCAGCGAGTTTCTCTACAATAGGGCAGAAGAACTGGATGAGTTGCTCCGAAACAAGAAATTTTAGTTGTTTTTGAGGGAGATTTTCAGGTGCTGAAAATGGAAAAATTGCCATGGGACTTATGCGCCAGATTGCGCGAAATGGAAAGATTTACAAAAACAAATGAGGGAACTTCCCTCGACCCGCCCTGTAGTGGCGTAGGGAAGCCACAAGGGGGCAAGCCCCCTTCACCCCCGTCGTCCCCCTCATATGTTGTTGATTGTGAGAAAATTCTATGATTTGACAAATTGTCAATATAATATTTTCCCACGTGCATGAAAGTAATTCATGAATTTCTGAGAATATAATGCAGCTAACAATTGTGTTGATGAACACATTTTGCAGAATCACAGTTACATCAGGGCAACACTCTAGATAGTACAGATGGAAATTTTTTGATCTTGGTTGGGCCAAGAAAATCAACATCATGGATGATGCACAGGATCCCTATGAGCCTGAGACATATGCCATGGGGGAGAACATACATGTTGAAAATGCTGAAACAGAATCTAATGGGATAAGAAATCAAGAGACTCCTCCAGGTATTGCAGCCACCATGAGAATCCTAGGGGTGGAGTTGCAAAGCTGTAGAGAAGACAATGAAAGGATGATTAAAGCTCAGGAAGAACAAAATCAGTTGAATGAAGCCATGCTGCAGAGTTTGACAGACATCCAAAGGCAAATAAACTCTGGGCATCAGACATAAAATCCAGAAAGGGGTGGGAGTAGTTCTAGAAGGAATTCCCATAAGAGGGCCAGTAGCTCAAGAAGAGTTTCTACAGACAGAACATATACTTAAGAAATATCTTCTAATGAATCATCTGACTCTAAAGAATCCATTGAGGGTTCAAGCTCTTCATCTCGCAGGAGTAAGAGGAAGAAGCACTACAAGAACAATTCACATGGGGAATTTAAGAAGGCGAGACCTCCTACATTTGATGGAGAGATAAAGTCTAGTCAAGAAGTTGAAGCTTGGCTTCTTGGGATGAGAAAGTATTTCCAAGTCCAAGACTACTCGGGAAATATGAAGGAAAGGGTAGCTATCTTCAACTTGAATGGAAGAGCATCTATATGGTGGGAACACATTAGGAAAGTGAAGAAGATCAATGAAAGGAATATTTTGTGGAAGTAATTCAAGAAATACTTCAAGCAGAAGTACCTCTCTAATAGGTACTATGATGATAAGATCAAAGAGTTCCATGAGCTAAGATTGGGACAATTGACCATGGAAGAATATGCAAACAAGTTCTTGGAGTTGCTGAGGTATGTCAGGTATATTCGAGATGATAAGGTGAAAATTCAGCATTTCCTGAGTGGACTGCCCCAATCATATAAAGATAGAATTGAGTTTGATGAACCTCGAACTCTAGAGGAGGCCATAAGAAAGGCCAAGTATTACTTTGATCAAAACAAAAGAAAACCAGAATTCCATAAGGCATGGAAGGATAGGAAAAATGAAAAGTTTGATCAAAGGAAGAAGGGGTTCAAGCCTCCTCAATTCCGGAATCAGCAAAGGAAACCATCATAGGTTGTGACTAAGCCAACTAGGATGATGGGAGACAAGCCAAGAGATCCAAAGGAGCAAAGAGAACCACTTCAATGTTGGGGTTGTGGAGGGGAGCACATGCTTAGGAATTGTCCACATCAGAATGGGAATCCAAATCAAGTTCACAACATCCAAAGAGCTGAAACTGTGGGTCAAGTGGCAAGGACAATCCCTAGAATCTATGCAGCTCTAGAAGACCGCCGGGCAGATCATCAGTCAACTATGGTTGAAGTTGAAGGTAAGAATGCTAAGCAATCTGTTTCTATTTTGATTGATCCTGGATGTACTCACAGCTATGTCACTCCTAGAATTGTTGAGATTTGTCCTTTTGAGAAATTAAAGCATAGTAAATCATGGTTAGTTCAACTAGCCACTGGAACCAAGAGAAAAGTTAGTGAAATTGTAGAGAAATGTCCATTAGAGATGGATGGGCTATTCACTTACGCAAATCTGAATATTTTACCACTCGGTTCCTATGATATTCTCATTGGAATGGATTGGTTAGAAGCACACAAGGTTAAACTTGACTGCTACAATAAGACATTTGAATGCATGGATGAAGAAGGAAACTCGAGGGTTGTAAAAGGAATTCCAAAGGTGACTTCTGTTACATAGGTTACAGCCATGCAACTGAAGAAGTTTTGTAGGAAGGGATGTCAATTGTATGCAGCCCACATTTTAGAGGCAGTAGAGAATGAAACTCTTAAGTTGGAGGACTATCATGTATTGCAGGAATTCAGGGATTTTTTTCTTGATGAGATTCCAAGACTCCCTCCAAAGAGAGACATTGACTTTACAGTTGAACTTGTGCCAAGAGCGGCACTAGTGTCTAAGACACCCTACAGGATGAGTACACCGGAATTGCTAGAATTGAAAATGCAATTACAAGAGTTGCTGGAAAAGAAATATATTAGGCCAAGTGTGTCCCCATGGGGAGCACCTGTTCTATTTGTGAAAAAGAAAGATGGAACACTCAGGTTATGTATTGACTACAGGCAGTTGAACAAAGTCATTGTGAATAAAAAATACCCATTATCCCGAATTGATGACCTTTTTGACCAAATGAGAGGAGCAAAGGTATTTTCAAAGATTGACTTGAGGTCTGGTTACCATCAGGTAAGAATCAAAGACGAAGATATTCATAAGACAACCTTTAGAACGAGGTATGGACACTATGAGTTTGTAGTGGTACCATTCGGTCTCACAAATTCACCAGCTACATTCAAGTGTCTCATGAATAATGTTTTTAGCAAGTATTTGGACAACTCTGTTCTTGTATTCCCATAAGTTGTATGCAAAGTTGAGAAAATGTGACTTTTATAAAGATAGAATTCATTATTTGGGTCACATCATCTCCGACGAAGGAATATCTGTAGACCATGAGAATATTGAAGCCATTATGAATTGGCCAACTCCAAGGAATGTGACTGATGTGAGATCTTTTATGGGCCTTGTTGGTTACTACAAAAGGTTTATTGAAGGATTCTCCAAGGTTGCAAACCCGATCACTTCTTTGCAAAAGAAGGGGATAAAGTTTGAAGGGTCACCAAGATGTGAGGAAAGTTTCCAACGGTTGAAGAATCTTCTTACAAGTGCACCAATTTTGAAAATTGCAGACCCAGAAAAAGACTTTGTGGTGTGTACCGATGCATGCAATCAAGGACTTGGAGGAGTTCTTATGCAAGACAACCACGTGATATGCTATGAGTCAAGAAAGTTGAAGGAGCATGAGAAGAACTATGCTACTCATGATATAGAACTTGCAGCCATAGTAAATGCTTTACAGATGTGGAGGCATTACTTAATGGGAAGAAAATTTGAGTTAAGGACAGACCCTTGTGGTCTGAAATACTTGTTTGATCAGCCAACTTTAAATGCTAGGCAAGCTTGATGGTTGGAATTTTTGTGTGAATTTGATTTTGAAATCAAACACATAAAAGGGAAAGAAAACAAGGTGGATGATGCACTCAATAGGAAGGTACATGAAATGCATGTGGCAGCACTTAGTACTTGCTAACCAGATTTGATGCAGCAGATTGTTAACCATATTGTTGAGGATGAAGTGTACGTGCAAATAAAGGACAAATTGCAGCATCAAGACCTTGGCAAGAAGTATGAAGGTTATCATTCGGAGGAAGACGGACTTCTTACCTATAAAAATAGAGTCTATATTCCCAATGTGGCATATTTGAGGAGGATTGTTATGGATGAAATCCATAAAGCTCCATACTCTGTTCACCCAGGATATCCGAAAACAATTGCTACAGCAAGAAAATATTATTTCTGGCCAGGAATGAAGAAGGACGTCGCTGAATACATTTCTAAGTGCATGGAATGTCAGCAGGTGAAGAGTGAACACCAACATCCAGTAGGTTTATTGCTCCCAGTTCCAATTCCAGAATGGAAATGGGAAGTAATATCCATGGACTTTATTACAGGATTGCCAATGACTGTGAGACAACATGATTCCATCATGGTTGTGGTGGACAAGTTAACAAAGGAAGCACATTTTATACTAGTTAAGTCCACACATAAAGCCAATGCCATTGCAAATATTTTCATGAAGGAAATTTTCAGATTACATGGGTTGCCTAAGGCAATAATTTCTGACAGGGATACCAAGTTCACTTCCAATTTTTGGAAAGGTCTCTTTGCAGATTTGGGTACACAGTTGAACTTTAGCACCACGTACCATCCTCAAACAGACGGGAAAACAGAAAGAGTAAATCAGGTGCTTGAAGACATGCTTCGCATGTATGTAATGGACAAACCATCCAAGTGGGAGGATTATCTACACCTGGTAGAGTTTTCATATAATAATGGGCAGCAAGAATCATTGGGAATGAGTCCATATGAGGATTTGTATGGAAGAAGGTGTAGGACACCAGTGACTTGGGACAATCTAGTGAACAAAATTGTACTTGGGCTAGAATTGCTTAAGGAAATGGAACAAGAGGTTGCAAAGATCTGGAAAAATTTAAAAGCAGCCCAGGATAGACACAAAAGCTATGCAGATAAGCATAGGATCCATAGGGAATTCAGTGTTGGGGATCATGTGTATCTTAGAGTGAGGCCAAGGAAGAGTTCCTTGAAGCTTGGGAGTTGTGCCAAGCTATCACCTAGATATTGTGGGCCATTTGAAGTGCTTGAAAGAATAGGGCTAGTTGCATATAGACTTGCATTGCCTGATAGGACTAAAGCTCATAATGTTTTTCATGTCTCTTCACTTAAGAAATATGTACATGATCCTAACCATGTGATTAATTGGGATGTGATCCAGGTGGAATCTGAGGGAGAGTTCCAAACTGATCCATTGCGCATCCTAGACAAGAAGGTAACATTGCTCCAGAACCGAGCCATCGGACAGGTAAAGGTGCAATGGAATCACTACATCCCAATGAGGATACATGGGAGCTGGAGGATGCCATGAGAGTGGCATATCCATTTTTGTTCAGTTTTGATGAGCACTGAGGACATTGCTGATGTAAGGGGAGGGGAATGTCACGTTCCCATTTTGACCCCCTTCGCATTAAATCGTAAATGATGTAAATATTGATATTAAATCATGGTGAGGAGCTCAAGGCCAAGGCCCCACCATTTATTTAGCATTTTATGTAACAACAATTAAAAATAGATGCATGTGGTTCTTGTGCTAGATAGGCACAATGTAAATTAATACATCATGTAAATACGGATTTTAATGAAAAACCCACAACTAGCTATGCAATGCAACAAAGAGATAGGGTCATGATTCTACAAGGAATAGGGAGGGAAATTATTCAAACCCTTGAGCCAATGGTGTTAATCCATGTGTCAATGAGAAAACCCATAAACCACCAACTACCCATTTTGGGTTATGCACCCAATCATTTAATTCTTCCAGAAATTGGTTGAGGCAGTTAATGCCTTGGGAATGAAGAGGTATGGTAGCCAATTTCGTGCATGGGTAAGCCATCAACCTGGGAAAGCGTACTTTTTCTTATGGGGCAAGAAAACACCCACGAAATGGTGCCCAAAGCCATGATGAACCCATAGTTTTTCCTCTCTCACGCAGTTTGAACTACTGGGTCTTTCCTTCATCACATTTTTTACCAATTTCCTGCATTTTTCCATAGCTGGGAGCTCGTTTTTGTGTTGCATAGCGGCTGGGAGAAAGGGAGTCATGTTTTGGGGGTTTATAGTGGTTGTTTCAGCCCTTGGAATGCATATAAACGTTTTCTGAAAACGAATGGCTCTTCCAGGGTTTATTTCCCATCTACCAGTTCGTTTTGGTTGCCCACATTTTTCAGCACTTGTATTTTTGTTGTTGGGTGCATCCCTGCATTGGTTTGAACTGTGAGCAAGAAATTAGGAGTGGAAGTGGACCTGAATTGGCTTGATAAACCTAGTGAGGGGGATAACCTCTCAAGAAGATCAAGAGGGCTGGCTACTCTTCTATGCACCTCTTGAACAATATTAGACTAGAAGGTATGGCCTGAGGGACTGTGTAGTAGTGAAGGGAGTACTTCCATGTGCCAGGTGTGTAGGTATTGTGGGAGCCAAGCTAGATAGATCTTGTAGAGGGTACCCATATCTCTATGGATGATCCCACTAGCTTAGAAATTCTTCCTTCCATTTCCTAACAGCCTGATAAACCCAACTGTAGATTGGCTTGGCTGATTTGGTGTATCTTTGGGCTATGTGTGAGTCTGTTGTTCCTTGATTCCTTGTAGAGATCATGCCCAGCTCAGGGGTGGCAGCATGTTGAGATATTGATGATCACAACTGGCCTATGGTTGGGTGGAACGTTGCAGTTGTATAGCCAGCTGCTCAGGGCTACTTTGTTAGAAGATAAGTATTCTCTTGTGTTAACTTTGCAATTATTTATTTGATGAATATCATGAATGTATGATGGATGTGTTATTGTAATTACTTCCGTTGTGTTTTCTTATAATTATACACTTCCATATGTCTTTTTATATTATGTGAATGCTTATTTAAAAGTTCATGGGGCTAGATGCCCAGCTTTAGCATCACGTTCTCTCTATCATGCTGGTATGATGGGAGGGGACATTACGTGTCTGGTTCTCAATCTCGCAATGGTTTAACCCTTGAAAGTTAAAAAAAGTCAGGAGGCCCCTCCAAAATTTGATCTATGACCGTGTCAATAAATACTAGAGGATTTTAGTTCCCTAGAGGACAACATCTATGTCTTAGATGATAATGACAAGGGGGAATTATTTTGATGCCTATCCCCGGTGTCCTACCTAACTACCAGTTTCTTTTGATTTCCTCAAGTGAGGTTAATGTTGGTTTAGTTAGAGAGATTAATTTTAGTGGTTGTATTACTCAATCGGGTAAATGGATGTGAAACTTGTTGGTATTGTGATGACCCAAACCATGCAAGTGAGAATGAATCGAAACAAGCCTTGTATTCGATGAAAGCTAGTTATGGAAGAGAGAGAGTTCTTCGATCATAAATGCATGAAACTTTCACAATCAATGTAAAACCACTTCAAAACAAATTTTTTTTTTCTTTTTCTAAGTAAAGCCAAATTGAAATAAACACTTCTTTCCAATTCACTGATCTTGCAACCAAAATGCTTCAAAAAATTAGAATTTATGTGGCAAATTGAATGGTTCACTTCCTAATGCACAATAATACTGCTTGATCATTTCAATCCAAACAACACAAATTTTCTGCAATAAAAATTTCCAATATAGATTTTAATGATAATAATGGAAAAGATGATGTTTATAAGAACAATGTGATTATGAAAATGCACAATCCTGTAAAAAAGGACAGTAGTAATAGTTTGGTTGGGATGAGAAGATCGAGCCAATGCAATGAGACTGAAGGGGTGATCCAATGTACAAATAATGCCACTAACTCATAAGATAATCAAGCTCACAAGATAAATAAACAAACCACAAAGACTGTGCAATGAATAGGATAGTAATAAGCAACAGAAAACACCAAACTAAAGTAGAGAAAATAAAAAATGACTCAGGAAACCAAACAGGAAAGAAAAATTGAAAAAATGAAGACACTACCGCATGGTAGAAACCGGCTAGAGCACGGTACTGGTACACTACCGCTCTGGTAAGAGTGTTAGGTATGCGGTACTACCGCTCTGTAGACAGTAGTGAGGGTGCGGTACTGTTGCAAAGGATGGAAAAACGCAACTTTTGAAAAGGAGATTGAATTTTTCAGGGTTGTTGTAGACCCAGAGGACTCACTGATCACAGAGGGAGTAAAGATGTAGAGAGGAGGGGTGAATAAAGGTCAAAGAGACCAAAATTCAGTACTGGTTTGAAGAGAAAGAAGAATCACAATAAAAAATTACTGAAAGTGAGATAAATCAATCAAATGGGGTTCAAACCAGTGGAGTCGCCATTTTTTGTTGTAGAAATTTCTCCCTACAGATAGGTAGAAACTCTCTTAGGTTAAAGTAGCCTTTAACTGACTCTAAACTAAGACAAAAAGATAACAAATGCTACCTTGAATTCCTATATCTAAACAAATATCTCAAGATTATATTGCTATAAGATATGGAAGAGATCTAACTGACCTTCGATTCAATTGCTCGTCCTAATGGTTGCTTCAATCTCCAAGTCCTCGCAAATGAACCTGTCAGAATAAAACCAAGATACAAGCATATACGATTCTCTAGAAACTTGAAATATGAGTTAGGATCTAAATCTATAACAGATACAAATCATATGATTGAAACAAAATCAACATACATGATTTGGGAAACAAGACAAGTTATGTTTTATTACCAACTTGAAGTCACTTACAATGGTTGCTTGATATCCAAGCTAACTCCCAGCTCCAAGTGCTTTCTCCTCTAGCTATCTCCACAAAGATTCAAGATCATAAGTTTGATGTCTCCAAGAGTCCTCCCCCTTTGCTCATGGAAGGCCTCTCTTATAGTGTGTAGTAGGGTTAACCAACAAGAGAGAAGGATGGATTTTGAGAGTGTTTAGTGGATCAGGCCCACTAATCTGAGAAAGTGAGTTAGGATCGAATCACAGATATCAATCCTCAAAAATCTCTCGAAAATCAAGATCCCACAAGCCATGGAAAAAATTCTAAAAAAGGAGTACTACGCCCCTTGAACTAAGCATAGCACGGTAGTACCGCGTGGCATAGAAGAATCATAGCGCAGTAGTGGGGACTACCACTCCCTCAATGATGAGCAAGGCATGGTAGTGTAGGTATATGAAGTCTTAGGTGGGTTGATTCTTGACAGGATAGGTTTGTATTCAAGGATCATTCATCATATTTCTCTTCTGGGTATTTTAAGCAGTAGGGGAAGTGTCGTCAACTATTGTTATGGTGACGATGCGACACTGTGAAATATGGCAGTATAACAAGAGCATAGAGAATATAGAAATAGGCATGGCCTACTAAATGGACTTGACCAATATAAGCCTACTGGGGAAGTTGAGGGGGTGCAAAGTCCAATTGGAGAGTTTTTTCTTCATCCGGTCCACAAGATCCTGCCATGAAAATTTGAGAATCATACCTTTCGAAAGGGGGGCCCCAAGATATTTTGAAGGAAATGATCCAAGCAAGAAACCCAAGATCCTAATGATGTTATGTTGGGTTACACCCGGGGTATTGAGGAAAAACACCTGGGATTTTCCAGGGTTTACTTCCAACCCAAAGGCTTTGGCAAAAATATCCAGACAATTTTTGAAAGTTCTGGCTTCTTGGACTGAAGGGTGCCCCATTAACATGGTTTTGTTGACAAACTGTTGATGAGTTTGTTTCTCCATACCCTCATGTAACTCAAGACCTCTGATTCCTCCGGATTCAGCCATCGAGTGAAGCAATCTGCTAAGACCTTCCACCATGATGATAAAAAGGAAAGGAGATAGAGGGTCACCTTGCCTAATACCCCTGGAGGATTGTATCAACTTCGTTGGAGCGCCATTTAGTAGGATTGAAAAGAAGGGGGTGGTGACCGAATTCATAACCCAATTAATCCAAACCTAGTTAAAGCCAAAGGCCTCCAATATGCCCTGTATATACTACCAATTCAATTTATCATAGACCTTAGCTATATCTAATTTCACAAGCATCCCACGTTTCTTTAGACTCTTAAGAGAGTGTATTGTCTCATGGACCAGTATAATTCCATCCACTATTTCTCTACCTTCCACAAATCCTGATTACTCAGGGTTGATCAAAATGGGGAGGAGAGGCTTAAGGAGATTAGAAATGACTTTGGAAATGATCTTGTAGATCACATTACACAAAGAAATAGGTATGAAATTGCCAGGGGAATCAGCCCCTTCCTCCTTAGGAATAAGGGACAGGAAGGTAGCATTGAAATCTTTCAGAACTCCCCCACAGCTTCTCGATTCCTCCACCGGCTAGTGGACCTCGACCTTAATGAGATCCCAAAAGTGGTGAAAGAAGTTGGAGGTAAAACCATCAGGTCCTGGAGCCTTGCCTTGCGCCATTTGGAGCACCGCCTCCTCAACCTCTTATAGAGTCACCACCTTATTAAGTGCCTCATTGTGAGCCTGAGTGACAAGACAAGGGATGAGAGAAGTGATCCGAGCAATGTCAGTGCTTCAGTCAGGTCTATCTTCTTTCAGGAAATTCTTGAAGTTGTGGACCAATTCCTCTTCTATTTCTTCTCTAGATTAAGCAATATTCCCATTTGCTTTTCGAATTTTCAATATTTTGGATCTATGCCTGTTTTGAATAACAGAGTTATGAAAGAACTTGGTATTTCTTTCACCTTCATGGAGCCACTGATTTTTGCTTCTAGTAGGTTTCCTCATGCCTTTCCTGAGCATCAAGGCAACTTAGAAGGTTGTGTTCTCTCTCTTTCAACTCCTCACTCCACCCCTCCTCCATCCCAAGCTTTTGAATTAGCTCAATATCAGTAATCAATTGTTTTTTGTCTTCGAATATATTACCAAAATCCTCCTTATTCCAGGTGCGGATCTTGGACTTTAGGGCCTTCAATTTTTGTTGAAATTGATACATCCTGGATCCCTCCTGGGGGACCAATTCCTTCCACCACTGACCCACCATATCCTTAAATTCCTTGTGATCCAACCAGAATTGCTCAAAACGAAAGGGTCTAAAAATGTTGTTAGACGAAAGATCCCACGTGAGACTCATAGGCCAATGATTAGATCCATCAGAGGGGAGGACACATGCATTGAATTCACCCCTATCACGAGCAATATCCTCCATTTTCAGGAATTTGTCAAGTCTAGAAGTGACGAGATGGGGCCCACCCCTCTTATTCTTCCACGTGAACCACCCATTTCCAGTCTCAATGTCAATCAGCTGACTGAGGCTTAGAGATTCCCTGAACCTTTCTTGGAATCTGTCCATAAGTCTACGCCCGCCTTTTTTCTCATTCCGAGAGGTGATTAGATTAAAATCCCCACCAATAATCCACGAACCGTCCAACGCTTAGGTAAATAACCAAGAATAGAAGTGAAGAAAGGAATCTTTTGTCGGAGCAGTACTTGGTCCATAGATATTGACCATTGAACCTTTCATCGTAGAATCAATTATGCTAAAATCACACATTAGGGAAAACCTATTGGCCCTCCAGTTAGATAACAAAACAGACCTAGGTTTCCACAGAATAGCGATGCCTCCATCCATTCCAATGGAATTAGTAGCCATTACAATGGCTCCCCTCCAGTTTCTTTGACCATTTTTCTCCATAGTTTCAGAAGAACTTTTAGTTTCCTGCAAGAATAGCACATCTGGTCGTTCCTGCTTAACTTTACTTTTCAAAGCTTTGATTTTCCTGGGATGATTACACCCCGTAATATTCTAGGTGATTACTTTCATTGGGAAACTCTGGCGGATTCATAGAAGGATTCCCTAATCATTGGATACAACCCCGATTCAATTAGCTTCACACCTACTTCTGCTATACGTTGTTTGTTTGATTTTCTGCCCTTCTTTCAGTCATCATTTGAGGATTTTCGCTTGAAACCAGATTGGGTGTTAACCTTGATTCCCAATTTCTGAGATGCTTTGGACTTGATAATAGCTTATTGGAGGAGTTCAAGTTGTTTTCAAGAGACATAGCCCTTCCCATTTTTTTCTCACTCCTTCTCAATTTCATCTAGATCCAAATCCCCAAGATCGACCTCCTCTTCCCCATCATCCTCCATGGCATCCAATGACACTTCCATGGAAGGGACCTGGGTTTGGGGAATTAGTTCAGCAAGATGTTCCTCAACCTAAGATACCTTCTCTGTCTGCAACTTCTCTCCTCTGTCATCCACCTCTTCCAGGATCTGGAATGGATTCATACTAGTTTTACCACTCTCGATCTTCCCTTTTCCTTTCTTTTGAACATCCCCCGATTTGTTCTTTCTTCTATTTTTAACCTGTCTAAATCCATCCTTGTCCTTATTTCCCGAGGATTGCTGGATCGGTGCTGGAGCCGATTGAGAGATCAGAGGGCAGTTCCTTCCGAAATGACCATATTCATGGCAGGACCTACATCGAAAGGGAAGTTGTTCATAGTCGATCGGTTGGACCCATTCCTCATCTTCATATTTCAGCTTGATGGCCTCAAGTAACTCTCTGGAAAGATCCATGTAAACACAGATCTGGGCACAAGCTGTGTATCTTTGCTGCTTGGTCTATTCTGCAACTTTGACAAATTCACCGAGGGAATTGCCTATGTCCTACAAAATTTCAAGATCCCAAAACTCGCATGGCAATGAGTAGAGTCTAATCCAAACTGGTGCAATTTTCACATCTTCATAATCAAGGTTGAAGCATTCTTTACAAGGTTTGAGATACAATCCTGTAGAGAAGAAGAAGTAGGGGCCTCCTTCTAACAACCTATCTCGATCTTCCACATTGAAGAATATTATGGTGAAAAAACCCTTGGCTCCCAACTGTAGATCATATTGACCTTTTGGATTCCATGTCTATTTGATCCATCTAACCAGATCTCTTTCCCTGGGCCAAGTCCCAATAAATTTTCCAATCAAGGCCTTCTCCTTCCATTGTTCTACCTTTTCTCTTACCTTCTCTGCACGAACTGTGATGGCCGGGATCGCTGAGATTTTGGGAAGACATCCTCCTAGTCCTAGCCTCCTCTTTGCTCCACTTTCTATGCCCTCTTCACCCAGTAAACTCACTACCTTCCCGTCCACCATGTTAGAAAAAACCTCCATGGTCCCGTCAAGAGGCTTGCCGCTATCCTGCAGCTTGGGGGCAGGCATGCCTGCAACCCTGATAGAAACCCTGCTCAGATCTTCGGATATTGCACTGGACTAAAACCCTAGCCCTAACATGGATCCGCCAGCGCTTCACCAAGCTTGGAATAATCATTCTCACAAAGATAGACTTATTAGAGGTCAAACCTGAAAATATTTACCTCAATGATTACATGGAAAAATACCAATGCCCCTCCCAAACACACAATGTGAGTTTGGAAGGAAATTTGGAAAATATTTCGAAAACCATCCCAATCGATATATCCATTAAGCCTGGCATAATTGAAAACATCAATATAGGTGCATATTGCTTTCCAGAAGAAATCATACATTACACTACTGTATTCAAAGAGTTTCGTGATGTGTTCGCTTGGTCTTAAGAAGACATGTCGGGCATTGATCCCTGCATAGTTGAACATGAGATAAAAACCTATGATAATGTTAAACTAGTGCGACAGAAACTACATCCAGTTAATCCTAAAAAATCAGTTGCCATCAAAGCAAAAGTTGAAATTTTTTTGAAAGATGGATTCATCTATCCTGTTTCTTTAACTGAATGGGTATCAATTACTGTCACTGTTAACAAAAAGCAAGGAACTATCTGGGTATGTGCTGACTTTAGGGATCTAAATTTGGCTTATCCCAAAGACAACTATCCCACACCCTTCATTGATCATATTATAGACGAATGTGTCGTGAATGAAATCTTTTCATTTATGGACGGATTCTCCGGTTACAACCAAATCCAGATAAAAAAGGAAGACCAACATAAAAAAACTTTCATATTCCCTTAGGGGACTTTTGCGTATCGAAAAATGCCATTTAGCCTTAAAAACGTTAGGGCTGCTTTTCAAAGAGCCATGTCATATGCATTTCATGACATTAAGAAAATCGTTGAGGTTTATCTTGATGACTTGGCAGCCAAATCTAAAAGGAGAGTTGAACATAGTGCACATTTATGAGACATCTTTGTTCGATGTCGCAAATATAACATTAGGTTGAACCCACACAAATTGATGTTTTATGTGGAATCTGGGAGATTACTTGGGTTCGTAGTTTCAAAAAAAGGGATTATGGTGGATCCCCTCAAGGTTGAGGAAATATTTCAGTTGACTTCCCCGAAAACAATAACACAACTTCAAAGCCTTCGATGGAAATCTAATTACTTGAGAATATTTGTCGAGGATTTTGTTGAACGAGCCAAAGGTTTCATGAGTCTAATAAAAAAAGATGCACTATTCATATGGGATGACCAAGCTCAATGCTCATTTAATGCAATAAAGAAAGCTTTGGTCTTTGCCCCGGTACTTAGTCCATCGAAATACAGTAGAGAATTTTTCTATACTTGGAAGCATCTAGTTCCACCATAAGAATGGCATTAGCACAAGAAGATGAATAATCACAAGAGCATATTATTTACTATCTTAGTAAGGGCCTTGCAAGTCCTGAATTGAGATATTCCCAGGTTGAGAAGCTTTCCTTGGCAGCAGTTCATGCTTTCCAAAGACTTAGACATTATATACTTTCAATAAAAATGACCACGGTGGCTGAAATGAACCCCATGAAACACATTTTGTCCCGCCATATCATCGGTGGAAAATATTTAAAATGGATATTAATTTTGCAAGAATTCAATCTCGAGTTCAAAAACACTAAGGCTAAGAAGTCGTTGGCATTTGTTGAACTAATGTTTGAGTTACCTTGTGAGAAAGAGGATATTGTATCTATTGAATCTTGGGCAGATGAACATGTATTCCTCATCGCAACATTAGATCCTTGGTATGGAACATTTATCACATATCTCCAAACCCAAAGGATCGATCCTCAGTTTTCTAGCATTGAACGACGTCGCATTCGACACCAAGCATGAAGATACCTCATCATAGGGGATACTTTGTACTGTCGAGGAGTAGACATGATCTTAAGACGTTGTTTAATACATGTGGAATATGAACAATTTTTGAATGATTTCCATGTTGGGGCATGTTGTGGTCATCTTTTTGGGTTGGAAATTGCCCAGAAAATCTTGCGTGCAGGATACTTTTGGACTACAATATTTAAAGATTGCATCAATGTTGTCAAAAAGTGTCACCCTTTCCAAATATACACAAGACAAATACGTCCACATCCTGCTTCATTACACCCTGTAGTAACCGTGGGTCCATTTTCAAAATGGTCCATTTATTTTATGACAATCAACCCGCTTTCAGTCAATTACCACCACTACATCATTGTAGCAGTGGACTACTTCACCAAGTGGGCTGAGGCGATGCCTACGTTTAACTGCACGGGTAAAACTGTAGCTTATTTTCTATTCAATGATGTGATAGCAAGGTTTGGTGTACCCAAAGAGATCATTACTGATAACGGAAGTCATTTTAGGAATTCCTTTATGGATGAACTTACCAACAGGTTAGGATTGTGGTAGGACTTTTCCTCGCCATATTACCCTGAAGCTAATGGACAATTCGAATCCATTAACAAGTTTTTGAAAACTATGTTGCAGAGGACAATCAATAAGAACAAAACTAACTGGCACTTAATGTTTTTTTCTGCTCTTTTGGCTTACCGTACCACTACTAAAACCGCAACCGGATTCACTCCTTTACAATTGGTTTATGGATAAGAGTTTGTGTTTTCGATTGAATGCAAAATCCTGTCATTAAAAATAGCAGTCCAAATCCTACCTAACACTTCTGCAGAAGAAGAAAGGATTCTTTATCTTCATTCTATGGATGAAACTAGAAGGGAATCTTCTCTAAATGTGGAAGCACACAAGAAAAGGGTTAAAACGTAATATGATAAATCATCCCGTCCCCAAATCTTTTCTGAAGGAGATTTGGTTTTAGTTGATGACCAAGAACAAGACAAAATAGGAGAAGGGAAATTTATACCAAAATGGTTTGGCCCACTTGTAGTCAAAACTGTGTTAAAGAGAGGACCTTATGAATTGAACAATTAAGATGGGGAAATTATGTCAGAGATCAGAAATGGTCACTATCTGAAGAAATAATTTGCTTAGGCATTGAGGCCTCGCAACACTTGTTGTATTATGTTGTATTCTTTGTATAAACGTTTGTACTTTAGTTGTTTCAAGAACACACTTATCTTTCTTGGAATTGTCACTTTGGAAGATGGCACAAGAAACCTTCACATATTTTGGATATGTGGATGCGGCTAGCCGTAGTTATCGGAACATTGCTTCTACCGCATGGGTGATTTTCACACATAATGACAAAGTTTTAACTTCAGGAGCCATTTTTCTCGGATCTCCAACCAACAATGTTGTAGAGTATAGCGCATTCATTAAGCTTATTTTCGAGGCTATCACCCTTGGAATGCGACGGATAATAGTCAAATTGGACTCGGAATCAGTTGTATCTCAGTTAAATGGTTAGTATCATGTTCGAAATCCTACACTGTTTAGAAACTTTCTACAAGTACGTCTTTTAGAATTTCAATTCGAGTTCATTCAATATATTCACATTTCTAAAAGTCTGAATAGTTTGGCTTATTCCTTATCCAACTACGTACTTGATTGGCATCTAAGTCATTAAAATCATACCGAAAAAAGAAAGCATGTACATTATTCATGGCAATTTAATTGAGCATATCATTTAAAGACATAAGTAAAAGCCGAAATAAACTAGCTTACATAATAAACCAAAAAGTGTGTTGAGGTTCTAAACATTTTGAATAGTAACTTTGCACACACCAAAAAGAATAATGTAAATATTTTTCTCTTTTTGTTTCTTTTTCTTCAACATAAAACCAAAAAAAAATCACAAAAACAATGAAAATATTTGGAAACTTCAAAAACATTTGAAACTATTTCAAAATTTCCTACTTCAGGATGAAAACTCACCCACAACTGGCAGATCACTAAAAAAAGGTTCACAACTTCTAGAAATTCATCCTGAAAGGAGATGCTTCCTCTCATCCATCGGCTACACCTACAAGGAATTTGGTAAAAAAAAGAGTATTTTTACTTATCTTTTATTCATACATGTATAACCATATCCTTTTGAATGATAGAATGATGCACAATTCTTCAATTTTGGCTATCTTTTTAGATATTAATTTCAACTAGTTTCTGACTAAACAGTTGAGTAGTGAAATGGTTTTGATTACAGGACTTGGAGACTTTGACAGTTTGTTGTAGATATTTCTCCCTATGGATAGGTAGAAACTCTCTTAGGTTAAAGTAGACTTAACTGACTCTAAACTAAGACAAAAAGATAACAAATGCTACCTTGAATTCCTAGATTCAAACAAATGCTTCAAGATCATATTGTTGAAAGAAATGGAAGAGATCTAACTAACCTTTGATTTAATCGCTCGTCTTAATTGTTGCTCCAATCCTCAAGTCCTCGCAAATGAACCTACTAGAATGAACCAAGGTACAAGCACATACAATATTTCTAGAAACTTGAAATATATGTTAGAATCTAAATCTATAACAGAAACAAGATCATATTATTGAAACAAGATCAACACACACAATTTGGGAAACAAGACAAGTTATATTTTATTACAAACTTGAAGTTACTTACAATGATTGCTTGATGTCCAAGCCAACTCCCATCTCCAAGTGCTTTCTCCTCTAGCTATCTCCACAAAGATATAAGACCATAGGTTTGATATCTCAAAGAGTCCTCCCCTTTGCTCATGAAAGGTCTCTCTCTTATAGTGTGTAGGAGGGTTAACCAACAAGAGAGAAGAATGGATCTTGGGAGTGTTTAGTGGATCAGACCCACTAATCTGAGAAGGTGAGTTAGGATCGAATCAGAGATGTCAATCCTCAAAAATATCTCGAAGATCAAGATCCCACAAGTCATGGAAAAAGGCTAAAAAGAGACTACCACGCCCATAGAACTGAGCATAGGGTGCTAGTACCGCGCTCCAGGCAATAAGCATAGCGTGGTAGTATGGACTACCGTGCCCCTAAGACTGATCAAGGAGCGGTAGTGTTGGTAAATAGGTCTCAGTTGGGTTTTTCAGGTGACATGAAGAGTTTCTCTTTATGGTTCATTCATTACTTTTCCCTTTTGGGTGTTTTCAGCAGCAAGGGAAGTGTCGTCAAATGTTTTTATTGTGAAGATGTGACACTGTGAAATATGGAGGTATAACACAGTTCAAACTATTTGATTCAGGTAGTTGGAGATAGACCATGATTCATGATGATTTATGATTTTGGCATTTTTCACAAGACTCTATATGAAGTAAACCTCATTGACCCATTTCCACTTGGCCATAATACCAAATTGGATAAGCTCATTTACATGGTATTATTTCACCATTCGTTGACACATAACCCTACTTCAAATAGCCTACCCATGGAGGGAACATCTGTAATAGTGTGCACAACCAGTTCAGCCCTTGTTTGCAAGATGGATCTTTGCCTTAGCCTGACCCGTGCCCTTGAAAAATAGGAGTATGCCCATGAAACACTCATTCCCTACCATGTTCTATAGCATTATTTATTCTTTTTTGAGCTGATAAATGAAAAATCCATAAAAAATAAAAAATAAACACAAAAATCCAAAAAGAAAGAGAATTGAATCATTTCATATTATATCCTTGAAGAAAATGGAAACAGCCAGTCCTTGTATCCCTTGAGCACGACACATAATTTGATATCTGTTGTCAGTACACCATACACATTTTCCTTAGGAAACTATACCAATATTTTGAACAGATCTCCACCGATGGGCTATCCTTCCCATCACCAATGGAGCTTTCGTTAATGCATCTGGAATTGGAGGATTTCATTAAGGTTGGTTAATCAAAGTCCTATGTTTCCAAGTGTTCATTATGCGTCATGTTATGTGTTCAAGGGAAATTCAAACAGAGTCGATCATTCCTCAAATATTCTTGACCAATCATGTTGGCCTTCCTTGTGTCAGTATACATTGTTGGATCTCGCTACTCTACCAAATTATATCATACTATTGATCTTTGTTTCATATCGGTTGATGTGGGATGCATCAATGCCCTTTTTCCAATGGATCTATTCCTATCGACACCAAATCATCATCTAGGAAATCGATCTAGAAACCTAGGAGTACCTTGGATCTTGCAATCATTAGTGGCAGGTTTCCTCGCAAATGACAGTGGGTATACATCAATGACCCCTGATTATTTGATTATACAAGTGTTCGACTTCAGAACATATATTCACACTTGCTAGTTTGTACTCAGTACCTTAGAGTCCATCATCATTATCGGTGGGTCTCTTTGCATCTGTTAACGGTATACATCAATGACCGGTAATCAGATGGTGTTTTATTATGCTCGACATCAATTCATTTATTCACATCATATAAAATCATACTAGTATTGGTTTGTATTGAATACCTTGGGAAAAACAGTTGTATCACTCATCGATGCATTGCCTGAGTTGCACAAGATTAAACTACCATGTTAGAAGTTCGATAGAAACCTTGTTCTCGCACTCATCAAAGTGCATGTTTACACTTCTACAAAAAAATTACTTTTGACATGGATCCACTGTGTATTGTTCATGGCCATGCTTGTTTACTACTGAGCATGGGTATGCTCGCCTTAGGAAGATATTGTATATTTGAGAAATTGCTATGTTTGACTTGCAGGTGTTCTCCTAAATCTTGCGCGTATGAGCTAATCATTTTTCATCCTTGCTTTGATAAATAAAGAGTATCAGTATGAAGAGTATTAGTATAAAAATAATGTATTTCGTCCCTTAGCTCTGCTCTAGACTTGACACATTAGGGGGCATCTGTTAACAATCAAATTAACACCCTTAACCAAGTGAAAGGTAGAAGCACACTTTACTATGTGTCCTCAACATGAAGACAGAAGACAAGTAAATAAGATAACATTCCTCTCTTATCAAAGCACTACTTCCATTATCGGAAGGATTGAGTGAAGAAATAAGGATCCTAAAAAGACATGGTTCGGTAATTGAACTACTCAATTGAAGGTTCAAATCTAGTCTCCACTAGTCAACAGTGAAAAGAAGTGCATAAGATTACATTAATTATACTTAACAATGATGAGATTATGACAAAAGCCTAAAAATACTATAGAAAGTGGGATTTTGGGAAAAAAGAATAAAAAATCAAGAAAAGGGACAATCCCGCATTGAAAGGTGAAACTTGAGATCCCATTTCCCATTACTATAAAACAAAGGCATTTGGGGCATGGTAAGGGGACAAAAGGTGAAAGAAAAGGCATGCTGGAGATATTTGGAGAATGAAAAGCTCATCTTAATCAAAAGCAAGGATGGATATGGATGGCTCAAGGAAAAGGAGGATGGATGCATCTCAAGAACTATTGTAAGTAAGTATTTTTCATCCTTGGCATAATATGAAGCAATTCAATTTCCCTTCCATTCATGAGTTTGAAGTTTTTCTTCTAAGTTTGATTTGAATTCTAAATGGTTAAATGTATTAGGGAATATTAGATAATCGTGGATTTATAATAATGAACCTCACCTATTCATAGTAAGATAGTTGTTTAATGTATATCTAACCCTACCTTAAATGCTATTATCAGGGGTCCACACAATTTTATCATGGTCATTGGGGGAGTCATCTTCTATGTTGGGAGCACACATCCTAATGTTCCTAGGTGGTCACATGTTATATATTATGTGGATGTATTAGGGGGTTCTGGTGAAGTGATTTTGTACCGCTCCTATCCCCCCTCTTTTATGTTATATTGATGTACCTAGTCACATTTTATGTCATACATCCCCCCTAGGTGTCTTTGAGGGAGTGCGTCCCCCCTATTTGAGTGATCTCATGTATATTTGTCCATCAAATCATTGGTCATTTATCTTGATGTATTATCTTTTGATCCTAACCCTCCATAATTTTGGGTTTATGGTTTTTGTATTGTGAGGATCTATTTATATGATCTCTCACTCATTTTTAAAGGACTTTGGCTCTTGGAATATTGGCAATAAATGAAAAATTTCTTAGATCTCTTGTAAAATATTTGATGAATGGTCTTGTACTACATGATTGGAATGCCTCTTTCTTAGACATTTGAGTTAATTCGATGTGATTTTGAGACAAAACTTGTGGTGGCTGAATTGATTTTATGTAGGGGGTGTGATTTGGTTTGAGGCTTTGATTGTTAGGGATCTTCATCTCTCCTTTGGAAAATTGCTTCATCTCAAGGAGTATCCAATTGTGATTTTTTCCATTGATTTATTTTTTAAGATGTCTTGCATTATTGCTATCGTTTTCTTGTGAATCAAATCTAGAATTCATTGTTTTTTTTATAGGGAAAAGAGGGTGCACTTCCTCCATCAGAGCAAATCGATCTAGCTTGGAATCACTCGGATCTAGCTCAAAATTGTAACTAGGTGAAAGGATCATCATTGTACTTGGCGACCACAAGATTTTCAAGTAAGATCTATGAGGTTTTCCCTTGTTTCAATTTTCTTTTCCATTAGTCATTTAAATTTCAAAGTTTAAAACCCTCTTCTTTTAGATCTAGGAGATCGGGTGATTTTCTTGGCGTATAATTTAAAACCAAGTAGGAAATAATTAAAAACCCCTAGAGACCAAGTTTGGACCAAAATCAACTCCATTTTCCCTAGATATAGCACTGGTCCTCCTCTAGGAAATTCACCCTCCTTGGGGATTTGATCATTTACCTAGATCTACCATTTGCGTGTTGCTTGATTGTCTTCTAAAGCTTAGATCTAACCGCAAGCAACCCATCTAAGTGCCATTTTCTCATTAAACACCCCATTTGTGGCCATCTCATATTTTATATCCTAAACCCTAGGTGGATCTATTGTGGGTATTTGTTCTTCGCACTATATATGTCTATATCTACTACTTTAACATCATTGTGGTGATATATATTCAAGGTTGAGCATTTCCCTTATCTCTAAACCCTATCAACCAGTACCTAACCGCTATATCCCACATCTATTTCCTAGATCTAGATCTATCAACTCAATATCTCATCACTTTGTCTCTTCTATATCACTTAGTGTGTCTTATGTTGGTTTGCTAGTCCTCATTTGGCTAGGGTCTCCCCATTGATCTTTCTCAGAGTAAATTTTAGGGGCGAAATTTCACCAATTGGCTATTTTTTGGACTTTTAAAAAAAAAAAAAATCGCTATTTGGTCATTTTTAGTCTCTAATATCGCCTATATTTACATAAAATATGTTTTTTTGTGATAATATTCAACAAAATTTACACATTTCAGTAGTAAATTGCATGTTTCATATTTAATATTTGCCTACTTATCTATATACATGTTTTTTTCAGTCCAAAATAATCGCCTATGATACTACACTTAAGTATAATATTAGAATCCTTAAAAAATAACCTGAGATTCTTGCTCATAGCTTGATCTAAAGTGACAAGATCTCATTTGGTGAGACAACCATTCTATCAAGTGGTGAACGAGACCCTTGCGAGTGTCATGGGTTTCACTGACCCACCTCTACCGTCTTGGATAGGATACCTTTCGTGGAAGCTACTAACTTTGTGATAACATTCTTCGGCATTATTTTCAGGGAGGTAGAGGCTTACCTCTAGTGTATGCGAGTCAATCCTCATTGTGTTAATTATTCATCATAATGCATCCTGGATTGATTTGGGTGACTGCATTTTATTATTCCATAAATCCATACAATCACTTCTTGTATCTCACATAATAGATTACCCTTCCCAACGACTTACCTTTTGGTGAATAAGAAATTTTCATTCAAATAGAGAATCCACAACACAACTCCATTGAGTAATGACCCCATACCCATCTTTCAATTTTAAAATTTATAAATCATAACAAATTTAGATGTTTTCCTCAAATTTTTGCAAGCCATAGAAGAATTAAAGGAATTTGTGAATAGGATCCACAATTTCAATATGAGGATGATTATGAGTATACCTATGGGTATGAACCTACATATCAAAACTTTTATGGTGCCAACCATTTTCCTCATCCATCTAATAAAATTTAATCCCCAAACATACTGAATAAACCGATTAGTAAACATCCAACCCAACCAAGGCCTTGCAACCAATTAATTCGGTTAAATGATTCTTGTACTCCAGTTAGACATCCAAATCAAATCTCCAGCAGAAAGGACAGAGCAATTAGAATGCAAGATAAGCCATCTCCTTTTGAATTCTATGAAATATAAGGGGCACCTCATCCTATGCCAAATGATTATCTTGAAATGGTGCCTTGCTTCCATGGAAATTATATTAAATCAATCGAAAGTCATTTGGATGCCTTCTAGGATTATATGGAATCTTTAGGTGTGGATGATGAATATGTTTACATGCAGACCCTGAGTGAATCCTTAGATAGAAATTTTGGGTTATTGTTTGATCATTTAGCACCAGGAATTCCTTACAAAATAGAGAAAACAAATTCACATAAAATAAAAAATATTAGCATCCCTATCCATTACACATTATAATCTATTTATAACTTGAAACTATATGAAACAAATATGTAACCCAGTCAATGTACATGTTCTTTTTCAATTGAAAGAAAGATTTACTTTGGCATAATGTCTATTATTAATTTTTTAAGAGGGAGGTACTAATATTTGCTGCCACTAAACTATGTAACAACAATCTACAAATCTACTAAATTAAACTAACAAAAACATAACAATCTAATATTTGCTTTTTACAACATAAAATACTTAATGCTACTAATTTTACTTTTTTTAAAGGCAGGTATTAAGCAGCTTTGCTGCTACTTTCACTTGTATACATTTTTTAATTTAAAAACAAATTAAGATAAATCACTATTTTATGTTATTTTGTGCATCATTTTCAAAATATCTTATAACATTTTGTACATTCTGCACATTTTACAGTTTTGAAAAAAAAACTTGAGATCATGTATACTGGTTGTTATGTAGCTCTCTCTTGTTTATTTATTTACACTAATAGTTTCCATGGCCATCAATATGGCCATGAGGGATTGCTTAAAAAATTGTTTTATTTACCGAGGGTGGCCATGACCATCATGCAAGAACACTAAGAGTTGCCATGGCCATCACTATCACCATGAGGGATTGCTTAAAAACCTATTTTATTTACTGAGGGTGGCCATGACCATCATGTGAGAAGGAAGACAAGGGATGTAGGTCAACAAAGCCCTTAACCCTTGTGGTATTTCTTCTTCTCTGTTGACAACACCACTCATGTGTGATTGTGATGAACAAAGTGGCCCCACCATCAATACCATCACCGTGTAATGTAGTAATGACAAGTGTATTATGTGATGAACACTTGGCATGCTTTTGAATTTCCTATGTTTTCAAATTAATGAATAAATAGGTTGATCGTATGTCCAAAAAAATCCATTTCATTCGTGGGGTTGGGGTGGGGTTTTGGGTTCGGGTGGTGATGTAGGATGCTTTAAGAGAATTGCATAAATTACTTGGAGAATCTAAAGAAGAAGTGCGATATGAAAGGGTTGTTAATCATGTCCATAGAAGACACAAGAGTGGCTGAGAACTGTGAATTAATGCACAAATTGGTGACTGTGACATGGATTTTGTCATTTTATATCTAGATTCAGATGTAAACATATTGAATAAGAAAATGTGGGAGAACATGGGTAAGCCAAAGTTAGTATGGTCACCTATACAACTACGACTGGATAATCAGTAGAAAGTAATACAGTCTGGGCGAATGGTTGGGGTTCCTATCGAAGTAGAAGGACTACGCACATATGCATATTTTGAAGTGATAGTGATTGTAGACGACACCAATCTATATCCTACAATACTGGGGATTGATTGGGCCTTCTAGAATCAGACTACCGTAAACTTCAAAAAGAGAGTTTTGACATTTGAAAATGAGGAAATTAGAGTTGTCGCACCTCCGGATCCATTAGAAGGGTAGAGATATGTAGAACCAGTAAAAGGAGAACATGATACTCAAGATCTTGATAATATATATAATATATCCTCAAATATCAATTATTATATCAATCCTACGGAAGACGGTACCCTCAGTTGGCGAAATGTAAGTTCATGTTCATCTTATTCTAGTGAAGCTCTTGAAAATTGGTAGAATAGGCTACATGAAGTCTCTATGCGAAGGTTTGCTTATGTGACAAAGTCTCGATGGGTTGGAACTGAGGTATTTATTCTTCCAACGTATGAAGGTTTACCTAATGTCAATCATTTTATTAACAAATTTAAAACTCAAGTCCCTGAACAAGAACACTTATTATCCCTGGATGTCACCCTGAAAGAAACATCGGAGAGATAGTGAGCTACACATAAGCACTTTGTAACTGGTTGGTCATAGTGTAGAAAATACTTACTAGTCCTGTTGATCATGTGGCTACCTGTAGTACAATTTGTTGGTGTCCATTTTGTCACCTTTTTTTATCATCAAACATATTATGATTGGCGTCATTTTCACCATTTTTGATATGATAATTCATTCTTCTTTCCATTCAGACCGTCAATCAAACCAGGTATGAACACATTTGCATATCACTTGAATTTTGGTCAAATATCATCATATTGTGATTTATTAATGCTTATTTGACATTTCTTGGCTTGCTTGGAAAATAGATCTCATCTTGCAGGTTATGGGTTTCAAACGAACCTTAATTCAAACGAGCTTTCACCCCAAAGTCACCCAGCAACATTCAACCCATCGTTCAACCCTTCATTCAACCCGCGAAATCGTCCGTTGGAATATTTCTGGTCATTAAAGGAAAAAACGGAAAGATGGGTTCTGTTAGCAACATGGTTTTCGTGGTTGGTGAGCCCTTGTTCTAGAAGATTCACCCTCCTACTCACCTTGCCTGAAAACACATCTTCTGCTCACGTCAACAGTCCAGAAGTTCCGTCTTCATGTTCGCCCAGCCTAACAGCACGCACTCCTACCCACGTCAATGTTCCAGAAGATCCTTGTCCTCCCACGCTTAGCCTGCCAATGCATCCTCTGCCCACGATTGAAGGAGACTGACGCCTAGCTGTTCATGTCAAGGAGAATCAACACTGTGGACTTAGGCAGATGGCCTGTGCGTTGTTGTAAACCACCATGCAGTCGTTCTATAGTCATTAAGACTTCTATTTTTAGAGAGTTTGACTATGTCGACCTTCTCTCTGATTATAAACTTATATATAGATGCCTCCTTTGGAGAAACATGACACAATATAGTGCATACATACATAGAGGATAACAGTAATTTGTAGAAACAATGTGTAACTTTCTCAGTTAATGGAAATTCCTGAATTTTGTTGTTGATGTTCTGTTTTTGGTGATTAGTTTGATTTAAGCTTCAATCTCTGATTGCTGGGAAGGGGCCCTCAACAACCAGAGGTTTTACTATATATATTTTTCATTTCCTTTCTGCAAATTAATAGTTTTCATTTCAAGGCTTTAATTTGTTCCTGTACATGACAGTTCTTTATTTCCTGTAGTTATATCTTGCTGCTAGTTTAAATTGTTAATTTAATTTGTATACTTAGAAGTTAAAGTGACTGGTCATGCTTCAATCTTCTTAGTTTTCTTTCAGTCTTGTCATTTGCAATTAGATAGAGTCAACTAGTTAACGTTGTCGTAGCTCAAGTTCAATTCATAGTTAGAATTAGTTATGCTAACGTTTTTCCTGTAGCTGTAGGTTAGTTTGATTTACATTTCAGCCTTCTTTTATTATGCCATAGAAGTAGTTCATTCCTTAGACAATGATTAGTATAGGTTGATTCTTGTTATCTTAGCTTCTAAACAATCTATTTATTGCTTTCCTTGCACTGTAGGTTCATATGCACCAGCCAGCTAGCATTAAGATCATTCTAATTTTCTTCTTTCCTTAGTTTAAATCGTTTTCCTCCATCCGGACCATTATTCGGACCGTCTTTCAGACTGTCATCTGGATCATCATACGGACCTTAATGATTTCTACACTATTTTTATGCTTATTTAGAATCCAGTTTCTTAGGTCTTCAAACTGTAATATTTCTTGCAATTAATTAGCATCCTTAGATGTAATTAAGATTTTGTTTTACACTACATAGATTTTTAATTTAGTTTTATCATCATTCTTAGTTTTCATTATGTTTTCCTTAACTTTGCTTCAGTTGCTTTATAGATTCTGTTTTCTTTTATATCTGATTCATTAATGCTTTACTGTTACAGAATTTATCAGTTTCATTCTTAGTGTCGTTCATCATATGTCGTTAATATTGTTAGATTTTAAACATTAATTCAATATGCTATAGGATCTTCATTGAGAGAATAAAATGTACAGTATATCAATGCATAAAAATCATATCAAGCATGTCAAGCATCACAAGAATCAAAAGAATGAGACAATGGACACATAGATTTTTCCGTGGGGAAAACCCTAAGGTGAAAAAACCCACAACTTCCTCAGAGACAGATAGAGCAATGGCTCAACCAAAGTACAACCAAATACAATAGATAGTCTCCTACTATGTAGCTGATCCTCATCCTCCAATGTGCGCCACTTTCTGAGTGAGAGAAGAGTGAGTTCTGAGATGATCAAAATAGAGAATCCTGACTCTCTATTTATACTTGTCCTGACTTGCTTAATCACTTATGGGGCCAACTTGTATAACTCAGCCTAATAGCCCTAGTTACATATATATTGGGCTCACACCCACATCAGGTAGTCTAATAACCCATCGGCAAGTTAATCTACTTGCAACACTTGTCAATACAAATGACGACACTTCCTTATAGAGGAATAACACATCTCTTATAAGGGTACAATAAATATATATATGAAATACTTTCTGAAGTTACATATACATCAACACTCCCTCTTAACTAGGAAGGTATTTGTCAACACAAATCATCAGGCACAAGTATTCTTCTCTGGATCATTGTCATCGAATCATCATCATCGTCACAGCTGCTGCTATCGTGTACAATCTTTAAATCTACTCATCATAGGAAGTTCTACAGAGCTAGTCCTTTTTCATACTGGATGTAGGCCCACCACCTGTAGGTCTTCATCATCACTGGTCATACTGTGGAATCCTCAAGACTCATCACGTGCATCTGCAAAACCTCGCAAGAGCATCCTAGTCCTTTTACGAGCACATAGCTCAACCTCTTGAATCTCTCAGGATCTTTTACATGCCACTGCACAACCTGTCCATGACCACAAAGTATCCACCTGATACTCACCATACATCCAACTGATGTATATCATCACATGATCAACCTGATCATCATCATCATCTGCGAGAAAGCCATCAAGTAAGTACACCTGAGGACTAATTACACTTCTTCTGCAAAACCTGCAAGATCTCTCAGGACTAATTACACTGCCTCGGCAAAACCTGCAAGAGCATCTCAGGACTTATTATATGCCTCTGCAAAACCTGTGTACCAAACTGCCACATCAATGTCTTTAGATCATAATGTAGTCCATGGAGCACAACCCAAATGCACACACACAGCACTTACACTCACCATGGGAGGACTAACCTGCCACCATGTGAAAGGCTCACAACACTTACACTCACCAGCATGGGAGGACCAACCTACTACCATCTGGGAAAGGCTAACAACACTTACATCAATGAACATGGGAGGACCAACCTACTACCATGTCGGAAAGGCACAATGCTTACATCAATGACCATGGGAGGACCAACCTACCACCATGTCGGAAAGGCCCAACACTTACATCAACAACCATGAGAGGACCAACCTACTATCATGTCGAAAAGGCTTCAACACTTATATCTCACCATAGGAGGACTAACCTGCCACTATGTGAGAATGACCCAGCACTTACATCTCACCATGGGAGGACGAACCTACCACCATGTGAGAATGGCCTAGCCCTTGCATCTTACCATGGGAGGACAAACCTACCACCATGTAAGAATGGCTCAACCCTTACATCCTGCCATGGGAGGACCAACCTACCACCATGCAAGAATGGCCCAGTGTGCATCTATGTCTTTGGACTTCATCACTTCCCTCTGGAAGGCATCTCTATATGAAGTACACCAAGTCTCCCTCTGAAGTATTCAAACTTCACTCTGGAAAGCGGCTTGGTCAACACATCGGCTATCTACTCGTCTGTCGCAACATACAAGAGCTTCACAACTCCCCTCTGCACCATATCCTTGATATATTGGAACTTGATCTCAATGTGCTTCGACTTGTCATGGAACACTGGGTTCTTTGACAACTTCACACAACTCTGGTTGTCACAATATATATAGGTAGCACTCAACTGGAGATCAAACAAATTAGACAGTAGATTCCTAATCCATACTTCCTCACAACTAGCTAAACAAGCTGTGACATACTCTACTTCAGCTGTTCTCAGTGCCACACAGGACTGCTTCCTACTAAACCAAGAGATCACACCTGATCCCATACTGAAGCAGCACCCCGAGGTGCTCTTCCGATCAACTGAAATGCCTTCCCAATCTGAATCAACATAACCCTCTAGGTTAAACTTTTGATTCGCCTCATACTTGAGCCCATAATCCACTATACCCTTTAGGTACCTCAGAACATGCTTTGCAGCTATCAGGTGAACATGTCTTAGATTTGTCAAGTACTAGCTCAAGGTGTTCACCACAAAGCAAATTTCTGGCCTTGTATTCGTCAGGTACATCAAGGACCCAATCATTTGACGATACATCGTAGCATCAACCGGTTCAGAAGAAGCATCACACAGAAGCTTCAGGTTCGATGCCATAGGTGTGGCCATGGCCTTGCAGTCCATCATTCCAAAACTCTTCAGGATATTTTCTACGTACTTCCCTTGTCTAAGGAATATTCCATCTGCACTCTGCCACACCTCCATACCAAGAAAGTAGAGCATCATACCCAAGTCCTTCATCTTGAACTCGGTAGCTAGCTTCCTCTTTGTGTTGTCAATCAGTCTATCCTCACCTGTCAGAAACAGGTCATCCACATACAATAGTAGTATCACTAGATTTCCCTCCTCAACCTTGTAGTAAAGGTTGGAATCCGCTTTACTCTTGGTAAATCCCAAACTGGATAGGAAGCCATCTATCCTGCCATACTAGGTCCTGGGTTCCTGTTTCAAACCATACAGGGATTTCTTCAGTTTGCACACATGTGTTCCTCTATCATGTGTCTCGAACCCGAGTGGATGCTCCACATACACTTCCTCTTTCAACAAGGCTATCTTGACATCCATCTGGTGTACCTTCCATTTCATCATTGCATCCAGAGCAAGTATTGATCTAATGGAATTGTATCTGGCCACAGGAGCAAAAGTCTCTTCATAATCAATTCCTTCTTTCTGGGAGAAGCCACGAGCTACAAACCTAGCTTTGTATTTCTCGATGCTACCATCTGCAGCATGCTTGACCTTATAGATCCACTTGGAAGTTACCACAAACTTCCCATCTAGCCTTGGGACCACATCCCAAACATCATTCTTCATAATAGATTGGTATTCTTCGATCATAGCATCCTTCCACTCTTTCTTTTCTGCAGCTTCTTCATAACTGGAAGGTTCTTTATCCATGATGTCACAGAGTAAAGAAACATAACTAGTATGTGACCTTGTCCTTTTCATTTCTCTGTGTTCCTTTTCTGGAATGCCATATCTCTATGCATCTTGGATAAGCTCTCTAGCCCATGTTGGTTTCCTCTTGTGATGATTCTTCTCATGAGGTGGATCCACAAGTTCTTTTGGATCTACCATTTCTCGATCTTCTTCAGGAACTGCTTCATTCATAGTGGTGTCTTGAGTTCTGGATATTCTGGGTTCTTCATTGTCTACAACAGGTGTCTTTCTCGATTTGTGATAAGATGAACTTTCATCAAATGTTACATCTCTGCTGATGTCAATCTTATTGAATCCAAGGAAGTAGATTCTGTAAGCTTTCAAGCTTTCACTGTAACCCACGAATATACCCTTCTTTCCTGAAGGATCCAACTTTGACCTTTTCTCTTTTGGGATGTGAGTGTATACTGGACAACCAAATATTCTGAGATGGCTTACTTCTGGTTTCTTACCAGTGAACACTTCTTCTAGTGTTTTGTTGTCAAGTATCTTATGGGGTGTTATGCTATGCACATATACAGTTGTCCTTGTTGCTTCAGCCCATAAGTGCATAGGTAAGTCTTGATCATGAAGCATTTCCCTTGCTGCTTCCATGATTGTTCTATTCTTCCTTTCAGCAACCCCGTTCTACTGTGGATTGTAAGGCGTATTCAAATCCCTCTTAATCCCTGAATCATTGCATAACTTCTTGAAGTCTCCTGAAGTAAATTCTCTGCCATTGTCAGATCTGAAGATCTTGATCTTCAAGTCAGTTTGGTTTTCTATCAAGGCTTTGAATTCCTTGAAATTGTTAAACACTTCATCTTTGTTCTTCAAGAAGTAGATCCAAGTATTCCTAGAGAAATCATCAATAAAGGAGACATAGTATACATACCCACTCAGAGAACTGGATGACATGGGACCGCATACATCAGAGTGGATAATCTCCAAGATTCCTTTTTCCTTGCTTTCACTACTTGGAAATGTCTTCTTTGTATTCTTTCCCTTTGCACAACCTTTGCAAATGCCTTCATGCTTTGTATGGATTTCAGGAAGACCTTCTACGCTTTGCTTGCAATTGGTAATGCTCTGTAATGCATGTGTGCAATCCTTCTGTGCGAAAGTTCACTTGGCTCTACAGAATCATGGACCGTGGCTTGTTCTAGATGGCCCTTCAATTTGTATAATCCTCCCTCTTTCTCTCCAATCACAACTGCATCATCTATAGTCTTACCCTTAGGCCACATTAGGACTTGGCCATCTATAAATGAAACCCTCATGCCTTTTTCATCCAATGCAGATATTGAGAGTAGATTCTTCTTGAGACCTGGAACATAGAGTACATCTTTCATCTTCATAGAATTTCCAGAGTCTAGTTGTTATGAGGCTTCACCACTCCCTTTTATGGGATACTGGTAGTCATCTCCAAGCTTCACCTTGTGGGGTGAATCATGTTCATATAGATTCACAAAGGATTCTTTGAATCCTGTCATATGTTTGAAAGCCCCACTATCTATGAGCCAATCATTACTTCCATGAGTAATGGTTTCGGTGAGAGTAGAAATCAAAACATATTCTTCATCACTTGAAGAATCTTCACTATCTTCTCTAGCCCTCTTCCTGGGAGGTTTATTATCCTCTGCAGCATGAGCATGATGTCTTCTTTTGAAGTTCTTCTTCTTGTGAGTACCTTCTTTCTTATTCTTAGGACAATCTATAGCATACTGTCCCTTATCATCACATGTATAGCAACGGACATGGGACATGTCCCTTCGATGTCTGGGACTACCTCTTTGATTCTGTTTTTTTGCTTTCTTGCCACAATGGTGAGCTTTCTTGTCACCATGCCTTTTGCAGTGAGCTGTGAGTGCTTGGTATTCACTCCCCATCTTCTCTTCTCTGGCTACAATTCGAGCTTCTTCCTATGAGCATTTTTCCCATAGTCTACTGAAAGGGATAAGTTTCTTTCTAGCAAAAATTCCTTGGATGAAGGAATCCCATGACCTAGGGAGGCCATTAAGAGTGGTCATCACCACTTCTCCATTTTCTATATCTTCACCCATAGCTTCAAGTTATTCTTTTATCTAGGATACCCTTGATAAATATGACTACATAGTCTCAGCATTCTGGATCTTGATATTCTTTAATTGATTCCTCAAGGTCATCTTCCGATTTATGTTCTTTCCTTCAAATAGTTTGGTCAAGGAATCAAACATCTCTTTTGGTGTCTTTAGGGATGACACATGAGGGATGAGATGATATTTAATAGAATCAGCAATGATCCTCTTTGCCTTAACCAAATTCCTCTTGTGAAGAGCCTTAGCCTCTTCTCCCTCTAGGAGAGGGACCTCTTCACTTATATAAGTATCCAACTCATTCTCTTCAAGGATTAACCCAATCCTATACTTCCATGCTTGAAAGTTATCAGCTCCTTCAAGCTTGTACTCAAGCTTGGTGTGGTGAGACATCTTAAAGAGTACTTCAAATGGAAATAGAAAAGATTTGAGTCTTACCACTTGATTGCTAAAAATTGGATCTGGTGCCGGATTAGGGTTTGAGTTTCCTGGAGATCTACAAAACCAAAAATCTTGAACCAAAGCTCCAAACTTCTGATTTTCCAAGGAGCTTCTAGTTGTGTCTTCAGATTTCAGAAATTTCTATTTTTGAGGAAACCCTAATTTTTAGGGCCAGAACTGAAAGTGCTCAGAATTGAATTCTGATTAGACAGATAGATTCCCCTTGCCTAGGAGAGTCAATCCATCATATTAATTTTCCAAAATCTATGGAGATAAATCCAAAAAATAAGAAGCCCTAGCTTCTGCAACTACATAGTATCTTCTTCTCAGGCTAGCTCTGATACCATGTTAGATTTTAAGAATTAATTCAATATGTTACAGGATCTTCATTGAGAGAATAACATGTACAGTATATCAATGCGTAACAATCATATCAATCATGTCAAGCATCACAAGAATCAAAAGCATGAGACAATGGACACACAAATTTTTCCATGGGGAAAACCCTAAGGTGAAAAACCCCACAACTTCCTCAGAGATAGATAGAGAAATGGCTCAACCAAAGTACAACCAAATACAATAGATAGTCTCCTACTATGCAGCTGATCCTCCTCCTCCAATGTGTGCCACTTTCTGAGTGAGAGAAGAGTGAGTTCTGAGATGATCAAAATAGAGAATCCCGACTCTCTATTTATACTTGTCCTGACCTGCCTAATTACTTACGGGGCCGACTTGTCTAACTCAGCCTAATAACCCCAGTTACATATATATTGGGCCGACACCCACATCAGGTATTCTAATAACCCATCAGCAAGTTAATCTACTTGCGACACTTGTCAATACAAATGACGACACTTCCTTATAGAGGAATAACACATCTCTTATAAGGGTACAATAAATATATATATGAAATACATTCCGAAGTTACATATACATCAACAAAGATTAATATCGGATTAGACTTAGTAATTTCATTCTCCAAAGTACATTAGTTTTGAATAGTTTCTCAATTAAAGCATAGGATTAGTTTTCCCATTCATACAGTTAATGAAGATGTTCATAGAATAGGGTTTGGTTTAGAAATAAATATCTTTATCAATTTTTCTACTTTCTTCTACTTAAAATATATTTATCAATTTTTCTACTTTATTCTACTTAAAATATCTTTATCAAGTTTTCTACTTGCTTCCGAATCAAATTCAGTTCAAGTAAATATCTTTATCAAGTTTTCTACTTGCATCTAGATTTCATTAGTTCCAAGTCATTTTCTTATGGATAGAAGATAGATCATAATGTTTAAATTTAATAGTAGTTGGCCAATCTTTAGTTTGCATTTATTTGTAGAAGTTAAACTAGATTTGATTCCATTTTGTTTCCTTGTCACATTTGAAAGTCACTTTGATACATTCTCTCCCATTCCCATTACATTTGATACACTTCCTCAGAATCCTCAAGGAGAATGGAATTTGGTAGTTTAGTATAGTCTTGAAGTATTAGTTGAATGCATGAATAGTTGTTGAATTCACTATGTTGGAATATTCCCCCCATCATATTTTAGTTTTGCATGCATGCATGCATCCAGTCATCATCATAGTGGACCTACCAGCTCCTAGAGCTTGGTTCTAGCTCTCCATAGCTTGTCTACAGCCCCCAGGGGGCCTCCCACCTACCAAATTTGCCCTTCTCCATGACTAGTGTGCATTTCTCACCTACCACGTCCAGTTAGGCGCCTTTGCTCACCTACCACTCAGTTTACTTTAGTTAGTTGTTTGTCTTTCCTTGATTTAAGGCTATATTGACTCCTAACTGATTGTATCACTCCGATAGACCTCCAGTGAGAATAGACTTCCCATTTTGACTCCAGTTAGCTCCTCATGCGCCCTCCATTGAGCCTCCTTCATTTAGTTAAGTGCCTACATGTTCCAGTTACACCTACCACACTTAGTTAGACTCAGTTAGCCACACTTGACTAACTGTTACCATTGATGACTATACATTGACTGGATGATGACTCCACTATTATCCAATACAGACTCTGAGTTAGGAATTCGAATTCCCTACTTGGCCTATTCGAATCCTATATTATGCACCTTATTGTTCTATTGTATTCATTCACTTACATTCTTATTCATTGTATGATACTGAGATATTGTTCTATTCTACTGTGTTTATGAGTGATCATTGAGTGTCTCCTTCTCTTCTTCTTTGCAACATTATTGATAGTTTATTATGAGTTGCTATAGCTGCTAGATCTCTTGCAGATTCTTAAATGGTATCAAATCAGGAAGTAGCTATTCGAATTGCAGCAGTTGTAACATTTCTTTGAGAAACTATCTTTCACTTGTGCACAAGAAGTCTCTGAGTTTCCACAGCAAATCCTGGTGCTATTACTTGAATTCATTAGAGAAATCCAGTGAGGTCTAGCCAGGTGTGAAGGACTTAGTCCATGTGCCAAGTGTACTTAAGGTAGTTTTCAATCGAAGTGTAGCATTCTCCATCAACACGTCTTTTATTGTTTTGCAGGTTTATTCACCCATTCGAAATCTTCTTCAACTATTCGACTTTGTCTATTCAGATGGATCTAAAGCTTACATATTCCAACTATGTTGAGTGGAAATCCAAAATGTCTCTCTTCATGATATCAAAGAGATTCACCCGAATACTCAACAGAACGATGGTAGAACCAACCAGTGCAGTTGAAATGTCCAAGTACTTGGATTGGCTTGATGAAGCAATTGGTCTCCTACTTCTCTCAATTTCTGATGATCTACACTTTCATGTCATCGATCTTACATCTCGTAAAGAGGTTTGAAACAAGCTCGAATCTCTTTTTGGGCCAAAGGATGATATGGAAGCAAATAAATTGGAGAATGAACTCTTATGTTTGAGTCCTAGCAGCTTCGAATCTATCAATGCCTTTCTCACCAAGTTCAAAAGATTGATATCACAGTTGAAAATATATGAGATAGTGAAGGAAGATAAGCAACTTATACTTACCATTCTCTCAAAGTTGGCGGAAAAATTCTCAGTTTTTGTCTCTAGTTTCCAGTCAGCTAGGATATCCATTCCAAAATGGAAGTTTCCCTCATTTGATGATTTCACACAATCTCTTACCCAAGAGGAAGAGAAGTTGATTTCGATGGGAATGATCAAAACCAAATTGGATTCAACCCTTACAGTTGCAGAGAGAGCGAATGATATAGGAAAGCAAAATATTTTTGGCAAGAAATTTAATGTTACAAGGCCTAAAAATAGTCCAGATCAGTCAGATAGGGTTTCAAACCATAGGAAGACCAAGCATTCTCACAAGAGAAAACCAAATTGCAACTATTTTCTTAAAGGAATTCATCCTGAGAGTGCTTGTATGAAGAAGGCCATATATTTGATGGCTCAAGAAGAACAATCTTCCTGTTCCCGCATATACAAGGAAGAAAGATCCTGATCCTGAATCTTATAGATCCGAAGGTAAAGAAAGGTGTCATGCTCTCATGGCAAGTGCATCATCAGATTCTTCTATTATTATAGATTTAGGAGCCACAAGACACATGTATTCCTCCAAAGGTCTCTTCTCCAAGTTCGAGAGCTCAAAAATCCCTTCCATCAGATTGGGAAATGATTCAGAAATCTCTTCTCAAGGTATCAGAAGAATTGATCTTAACTCTAGATATTTTTCTAATGTGCTTTATGTTCCTTCTCTTGCAGCAAATTTACTTTCTGTATATCAAATGACTCATATTGGAAATCCCAAGAGAGTAATATTCTCTCCAAATGAATTCGAAGTACAGGACAAGGTCTCAGGGGAAATCATTTTAAAAGGTATTGCAAATCATGAGTCCAATCTCTATGAATTCTCACACTTCTTACCTCTCTCAAAGGAATCTACTCTTCGCTCTCACACTCATGAAGATAGCAAGATTAACAAGATTGCTCATGGCACATGCAAAAGTTGTTTGAAAGGAAAAAATAGATCCAAGAAGAATGAGAAAAAGAGGACTCTTAAAGAAGTACGAATGCAAGATCCAGATCCACAAGAACCTGAAGATCTGGTACCTATTGTTTCAAAACCCATGGAAAAAGGGGCCATCACCACTACATCCACTAGTGATCTTCCATCTTTTTATGTTTCTAGTTCTTTTGGAAAAGATCTCACTAGTAACAGCTCAAGAGAGATATAAGAGATTTATATGCTTCTTCAAAAGCAGGTTCATGATAGTTACATGTCTGATTATGTTTCCACTTCTTCAGAGTCAAAGGTTGGGAGCAATGATGAGTCAGTTTCATCTACTTCTTCACATGATCCTTTGGATTCGGAGGTTGAGAATGGTGATGAGTTTTGAGAGAAAAAATCTCCATCATATGGCAGTTCAGATTCTGAGTATGAGACATCAGCTTCACATGTTTCTCTTCATGAAAAATCAAATTCAGAGTATGTTTGTGATGTTGAGGCAATTTGTTTTGCTCCTCCTCATGAGGTTTCAGATTCAGAGCTTGAAAGTGTTGGTGATTTCCAAGAGAGCAAATCCTCAACATATAGCAGATCATATTCGGAAGATGATAGTGATGAAGATCAAATGTTGGATCCAGACCCACAAGAACCTGATGATCTAACAAATTCTAAAGATGAAGAGGAAATGGAAGTCTCAGTTCTTTATGATCTCTTAACTGACTTTCCTCCTCTTCCAAGAAAGGAAGCCACTACTTTCACATCTTCTAGTAATCCATCTGATCGATGGAGAACCAATTCATATTTTCATGATGAAGGGACTCACCCTTCTCACATTTTTGGTTCATCTTGGATCGATCAACCCTTCCTATAGAAGGTCACTTGCCTCCTTCAAGGGTAAGTCATGATGCTACTTTAGCACCTTTCAATCTATTTTGAGGGAGGGCTTTCTTCCCACTGGGTTTTCCCTCTTTCCTCACTTAGTTTATTTTAGATTGATTGTACAAGGTGACCTTTGGTCTTCGTAACCAGGGCCCTATCTTGCTATTTTACAGGGTGACCTTTTGTCTTAGTCACCATGGCCCTATTCTTCAATTATTTCCTCATAGTATAGCTTGAGGGGGGGTGTTGGAATATTCTCCCCATCATCTTTTATTTTTGCATGCATTCTGCATGCATCTAGTCATATGCATGCATCCAGTCATCATCATAGTGGACCTCCCAGCTCCTAGAGCTTGGTTCTAGCTCTCCACAGCTTGTTTAGAGCCCCCAGGGGGGCTCACATCAACAAAATGCACCCTTCTCCATTACTAGTGCGCATTTCTCACCTACCACATCCAATTAGGTACCTTTGCTCACCTACCACTCAGTTCACTTATGTTAGTTGTTTGTCTTTCCTTGATTTAAGGCTAGATTGATTCCTCACTGATTGTATCACTCCGATAGACCTCCAGTGAGACTAGACTACCCATTCTGACTCTAGTTAGCTCCTCATGCGCCCTCTGATGAGCCTCCTTCATTTAGTTAAGTGCCTACATGTGCCAGTTACACCTACCACACTCAGTTAGATTCAGTTAGCCACACTTGACTGACTGTTACCATTGATGACTGATACATTGACTGGATGATGACTCCACTATTATCCAAGCTAGACTCTACGTTAGGAATTCGAATTCCCTACTTGGCCTATTCGAATCCTATATTATGCACCTTATTGTTATATTGGATTGATTCACTTACATTCTTATTCATTGTATGATACTGAGATATTGTTCTATTCTACTGCGTTTATGAGTGATCAGTGAGTGTCTCCTTCTCTTCTTCTTTGCAACATTCTTTATAGTTGAATATGAGTTGCTACATCTGCTAGATCTCTTGCATATTATTACACACCAAGTAGTTTGTAGTTTTTCTTTAAGTTAATATAGTTCTTTGTTTGATAGTTAGTTGTCAATTGATTCATCACATAGATAGGTCTCTAACCTCATTTACAGTTGTTTTCTAATTCTTAGATCATAGCTTTATCAGTAGTTTTCAATTTCATCAAAGTAGTTCTATTTTTTATTAAGTCCTACTTCTTAGAATAATATTTGTTGTATTTATCTTTTTAATTATTATCCATAGAGTAGAGTAGTATAGCTTGATACTATTCTGATTTGTTGGTTTAGTTAGGCTTAACTATTTTAGTAGTTGCATTTTCTAGAAGTTTGACTCGGTTTTTCATTTTGAAAGATCTTTCGATCTTTTCTTTATTACAAAATTTCTAAGGTCTGCCGAGCCGAAACCTTAGGTCCCATTCTACCTCAGCATATACTATGCCACAACTCTAAGATTACCAACCCTGGTCGATAATTAAATATTTTGGTGATTCCTTAAAGACAGTAATTACACCTCAACATTTCGGCGCCGCTGCCGGGGAGTTGTAGATAGGTAGAATTTTGTTGTAGATAGGTAGAACTCTCTTCTAAAAACGTAGTGATAAATTCAAATTCTCTTCTTTAAAATTTAGAAATAGGCTGGTGGCAGGTGAGCGGTAAGACGAGAGGTAAGAACCTGCGCATCTGTTATAACAGGCATCCCCAAACCCCAACAATAGTAGTGATGCAGTTAGAATTTTTTTTATTTATAGTTTGTTTTCATGATTATGTCTAGAGACTCAAAAGGTATATTTATTAAAACTATCCCTCCTGCTATAATCCCTACTAAAATTCCTACTAACCTATACGGGGGGCATTCCACCCCAACTACTAACTCAGCAGAAAGGTATCGGAAGACACCTAAAGGGGATAGTCCTACTTAGAAAGCAAAGGAAATCCTTTCTGGAAATCAATTAGGGGAAACCTTAGGGACATTAGAATAGTCTGTTCATAAAGAAATTCCACTAGAAGAACCTCAAGCTCATATTGAGACTGAACTTAGACAAGAGTAAATTCAAAAGGATAAAACTTCAGAAACTCCCAACCCTCCATTAGTTCAAAAACCCAAAGAAACTACTTTTTCAATACTAGGTGGTCCAAACTTAGTAGACTTCATCGATCCTACACAATTAGATACTCTTTTTGAAAATTCCATGAACATATTTATTTCACAGATTGAAACCACAACAGTAGGACCTTAAAAACTAGACTACCACGGAGCTAGTAATTCCCCTCATAAAAAGAAAAATACTCTTCCTAAAACAGAACGTTGGGATATCCCATATTCTCCAAGAAAGGAACCACCTAAGTATTCTCTCTTTGGAAATCAAATATTCATGGAGGATGAAAATGTAGATCATGTCCGACAAGATGAAGAAGAGGGAGAGATTAGAACTGAAGGTACTTTCAGATTCCCTATCCTAGACACTGCACAAGATGTAACTATAAAAAACATCCCTCCTTACTCCCTACCAACCTTATATGGGAAGAGTAGTGAGAATCCGAATACATTCTTATTCGAAATTGACATTCTATGTAGGATCTATAATTACCTACAAGATGGCCAAAAACTAAAACTCTTTCCTGCCACATTAAAAGACTCTGCTCTTCAATGGTTCATGGGGTTAGGAGAATCTAGTATTAGAACTTGGGAAGACATGAAAAATGCATTTCTATGGAAGTATCGGGATAACTGTAAACCTAAGGACTCTCGCAATGATATTTTTAAAATACAACAACTTGAAGATGAGATCCTAGAAGACTATCTTGAAATATTTAACTATGTGTTACATAAATTTAAATATAGTGATCTTCGGGAAGATGCAGTAAGAAAACTCTTCCTCAAGGGAATCTCAGAAGAATTATTAGAGAACCTTAATCTCATGGCAGCATGAGACATCTCTCATAAGTCTTTTGCACAGATTTGTGAACTATGTAGGAATTACTCTAGGATCAGAGGGAAAAGTGGAATACACTTTCGAGAATCTTATGCTAGGAACCTAAAAGGAAACACATCCAGTCCTAGTGGAGTTACAAGGGTAGAGTTGGGAAACCTATTAGAAAATTTCAAAACAGATATCTTAGGAGCTATGGGTTCTCAACTAGATTCATTACAAGCTAAAAAGAGACAAGATGAAAAGCATGTAGCAATGAGTGTTTTCTGTCCTAGGTGTAGAACTAAACATCCCCAATGAGAATGTCCATTGAATAATGTTTCAGTTTCTCACCTCTATACAGAAGAACATCCAATTGATAATTGTCCATCGTTGCCTAGGTTGCAAGCTGTATATAAGAGTGGAAACTTTGGTGAAACATCTAGGAGGCCTTGGAAACCTAGAGATCAACCATTATATCAAGATCCATCATCACAATTTCCACCCTATTACCATCCTAATCAACCTACTCAACAATGGAACACTTCAGGTTGGAAAAATTGGCCACCACAGTATCCTCCTCATAATCCTCAACAACAGCAATGGCCACACAGATGGAGAGGACAATCTTATGCTCAACCAACTCATCCCATGCCTAACTATCCTTACCCACCTAATATCCAGCAACTCTTTCCTGGATTTGTACCTCCTTCACTACCCCCTATCACAAATCAACCTCACCATTTCCAGAATATGAATCCTCCAAGGCCCACAATATTACCTGGACAACCGATACCAAATCCTAACAAAAAGCCAACTCAAGCTCTTAATAGCATTGGGTTGTTAACTCTTCCATCATATTCCATTTTGACTGCACCAATACATAAGATTCAGCTGCGGTCTGGAAGAGTTTTTCAAGATCAGCCCAAGTCATCAGTTGTTATCCAAGAAGAAAATGAAGAAGAAAACATACCTAATGAAGTTTTGAATGATGCCATTCTTGAAGATGTGGTTATTCCTAAATCTTCAACACCCAACCATCCTTATGAAGAAGTAATTACAGGAGAAAAAGCACCCCCATATCTGGAACTTCTAGTAATAGAAAAACCTATAACTTATCCATAGTATGATATCATTAACAAGTTGAAAAATATTTGTATTAAGATACCTTTGTTACAAGACATTAAGGATATCCCAATCTATAGTAAAGTAATAAAGGAAATCTGTATTAAAAGACCATGTAGAAAACAAAAAGACCCTCCGACGATTCATGTAATAGGAGAAATGTCAAATTACATAGAAAACCAACCTAGAATTCCCAAGTATTCAAACCCAAGAAACCCTGTGGTGACTGTTATCATCAATAACATCGCCATAGGAAATACACTTATTGATCTAGGAGTTGTTATTAACCTAATGACTACCATAGTTTTAGAAAATCTCCATTTAGGACATTTCCTCCACCCTACCCCAACAATGCTAGAATTAGCATATTGCACTATGGTGTCGCCTGCTGGGATCTTAGATGACATCAATGTATTAGTAGCTTCATGGGAATATCCCATGGAATTTATGGTCATAGAATCAAAGAACCCTTCCAAAGGTCACCCAATTATTTTGGGAAGACCCTGGTTGGCTACTGCTAATGCATTCATAGAATGAAGAGATGGAGAAATGATTATCTCTGATAGGTTATCTACAAGAAAACTAGCTTTATACCCACCAGCACTGCCAATAACTGAAAACCTGTTTGGTTAGATTGTCCTTTTGGGGATGAGAACTTGGAAGAACTTTCCCTTGTTAGTGATTTCTCCTGGGCACTTAAAGAACAAAATACCGAGAATGTGTTGAACCAATTTATCTCTTCCACAACATGTATAAACTTTCGTTAGTTTTTTTCCCAACTTGACCAAATCTTTGGAGATGAATTCCAAGAAAACATGAGCCTCTCAACATTTACAAGTACACACTATGTCTTCACAATCGAAGAACATCTAGGATCCTATACCATACCTTGTGAGGTTAGTGTAAGTTTTAAAACTTAACAGTGAAGTACAAACTTATATTGATTCTTAAGCATTAACAGAAAATACACAATGGCACACACATCACATAGAGATTTTCACCTGGAAACCCTTAACCGGGAAAAAACCAGCAAAACTTAGAGCCACACTGCTCCTTTTCATTATATGTTTACAATATATGGTATTCTGCAGCATCTAAAACCCCAATTCGTTTACCCGAAATTAGGTTACAGCCCTAATCCCTTTTACTGGGATTAGATAGAGTATGATATCATTAACGAGTTGAAAACTATTTGTATTAAGATACCTTTGTTACAAGCCATTAAGGATATCCCAATCTATAGTAAAGTAATAAAGGAACTCTGTATTAAAAGACCATGTAGAAAACAAAAAGACCCTCCAACGATTCATGTAATAGGAGAAATGTCAGATTACATAGCAAACCAACCTAGAATTCCCAAGTATTCAAACCCAGGAAACCATGTGGTGACTTTTATCATCAATAACACCGCCATAGGAAATACACTTATTGATCTAGGAGTTGTTATTAACCTAATGACTACCATAGTTTTAGAAACTCTCCATTTAGGACAGTTCCTCCACCCTACCCCAACAATGCTAGAATTAGCAGCTTGCACTATGGTGTAGCCTACGGGGATCTTAGATGACATCACTGTATCAGTAGCTTCATGGGAATATCCCGTGGAATTTATGGTCATAGAATCAAAGAACCCTTCCAAAGGTCACCCCATTATTTTGGGAAGACCCTAGTTGGATACTGCTAATGCATTCATAGGATGCAGGGATGGAGAAATGATTATCTCTGATAGGTTATCTACAAGAAAACTAGCTTTATACCCACCAACAAAGCCAGTAACTGAAAACCTGTTTGGTTAGATTGTCCTTTTGGGGATGAGAACTTGGAAGAACTTTCCCTTGTTAGTGATTTCTCCTGGGCACTTAAAGAACAAAATACCGAGAATGTGTTGAACCAATTTATCTCTTCCACAACATGTATAGACTTTCGTTAGTCTTTTTCCCAACTTGACCAAATATTTGGAGATGAATTCCAAGAAAACATGAGCCTCTCAACATTTACAAGTACACACTATGTCTTCGCAATCGAAGAACATCTAGGATCCTATACCATACCTTGTGAGGTTAGTGTAAGTTTTAAACCTTAACAGTGAAGTACAAACTTATATTGATTCTTAAGCATTAACAGAAAATACACAATGACACACACATTACACAGAGATTTTCACCTGGAAACCCTTAACCGGGAAAAAACCAGCAAATCTTAGAGCCGCACGGCTCCTTTTCATTATATGTTTACAATATATGGTATTCCACAACATCTAAAACCCTAATTCGTTTACCTGAAATTAGGTTATAGCCCTAATCCCTTTTACCAGGATTAGATAGAGTACAATGGGTCGAAACCCCCCCCTCCGGACGCGCCCGGCGCAGGCGAATCACTACTGGGCAAGGGATTGTGTTGTACATGCAACCACCATGTGAAGAGATATAACATTCCCAACAGTTAGTTCGATAATTTTCTACATATAAATGCAGGTCTAGATGAGAGTCAGCAAAAACAATTACTAAAAGTTCTCAAGAGTCAAACTAGAGCATTTGCATGGGAATACACTGATATGAAGGGTATACACCCAGATACCTATATTCACCACATTTACACATATTCAAACATACCTCCTGTCAGGAAGCTCCAGAGAAGAATGAATCCATCCCTAAAGGATATAGTAAAAGATGAACTACAAAAACTCCTTAATGTTGGTTTCATTTACCCAATTTCCAACAGTAAATGGGTGTCTCCTTTGGTGGTAGGTTCAAAGAAACTCACAGGGAAATTCGCATATCTATGTCGACTTTTGAGAATTGAACGAGTCCACTCTTAAGGACTACTTCCCTTTTCCTTTCATTGACCAAGTCTTAGATACATTATCAGGGAAACAATACTTTTATTTCCTTGATAGTTATAGTGGATACAACCAAATATTAATAGCACCTAAGGATCAAGATAAGACAACCTTTACTTGCTCTTGGGGGACATATTCCTATCGAGTGTTGCCATTTGGACTATGTAATGCACCTGCTACTTTCCAACGTGTAGTTTTAGGAATCTTTGTTGACCTTATACATGATTGTGTAGAAGTTTATATGGATGATTTTACAATTTATGGTAATACCTTCCTAGAATCCCTTGAAAACCTTGAAACAATTCTTATTCGGTGCCAAGAAACGAACTTAGATCTTATTCATGAAAAATGTAAGATGCTACTAACCGAGGGCATAGTTCTGGGACATCATGTCTCTCTTCAAGGTATCAAGGTAGATCCTGCCAAGATAGAAATAATTGTTAATATTCCTCCTCCAAAAACTTTGAAGGAAGTAAGACGTTTTCTTGGCCATGCAGGCTATTATAGAAATTTTATTGAAAATTTCACTAAGATAGTTGCACCTATGTTCAAGCTACTCATGAAATACACATAATTCCAATGGACTGAACCTTGTCAACATGCCTTCGAAACTTTGAAGGAAAAACTATCAGTGGCACCAATACTTAGGGGTCCCAATTGGTCCCTTCCCTTCCATATATCCATTGATGCTTCTGACATAGCTATAGGGGCAGTCTTAGGTCAAATAGAGGGACAAACATCACATGTCATCTACTTTGCTAGTAAAAATTTGACTCCTGCAGAGTCAAAATACATTGTCACTGAAAAAGAATTTCTAGCAGTAGTCTATGCCATCAACAAGTTTCGTCATTATATCACAGGATATGAAATTTTTATACAAACTGACCACTCCACCATCATATTTTTTATGAAAAAACCTATCACCAATGGCAGAGTGACTCAATGGATTCTCCTGTGACAAGAATTTAAAATTACTATTGTTGATTGTCCCGGTCGAGAGAATGTGGTAGCAGGTTTTCTCTCTCGAATTCAAATTGACGATAATGCTAGTCCTGTCGATGATAGATTTACAGATGAACATTTGTTCATTATGTCAGTTCGAACCCCTTCGTTTTCAGACATAGCCAATTATTTAGCAACTAGAAAGCTACCAAACCATCTCTCTCCACCTGAGAAACGTAGGATCATAGTTCAAATTTCTAATTATTCTTGGGTGGATAATGATCTTTTTCGTACCGGTCCTGATATTATTATTAGACGATGTGTACAAGAGGATGAGATGGCAGATATCCTTCATGCATGTCATGGTGGACCTTGCAGTGGGCATTTTTCTGACAAAAGAACAACATACAAAGTGTTGCACTCTGGATATTATTAGCCAAACATTTTCAAAGATGTTGCCACAATGCTACCAAGTATGTCAAGGGGTGTGATAGTTTCCAAAGAATGGGTAGACCTACACCATCCGATGAGATTCCCTTACAACCCAAAGTTATGATCGAGCCTTTTGAGAAATGGGTTCTAGATTTTTTTGGGCCAATTTCCTCTATCTCTCACAAGAGGAATTACATCCTAGTATGCACAGACTATGTCACCAAGTGGGTAGAAGCTAAAGCCTTATTCCGAGCCACAGAGAAATCTGTGGTAGAGTTCATATATGAAGAATAATTTACCCGATTCGGTGTACCTAGGGAAATCATAACCGATCAAGGATCTTTGTTTACCTCCAAGTTGATGAAAGAACTTACTAACAAATATGGTATTAAACATTGTAAATCTTCACCATATCACCCACAAGCCAATGGTCAAGTAGATTCTACCAACAAAGTATTAGAATCCATCCTGACTAAGACTATCCAGTTACATCACAAAGACTGGGCAGATAGGCTTCCAGAATCCTTGTGGGCTTATAGAATAACTTGAAGGAATACCACTGGCCACACACCTTAAGAACTTTTTTATGGTAAACAAGTTCTTCTACCTATTGAATTTCAAGTCAAAACCTTTCATATGGCTGCACAATTAGGGATGAATCTGGAACAACCCCAGAGACAATGAATCCTGCAAATAAATGAGTTATACGAGATTAGACAAGATGCTATTCAACGCACAATCTTAATACAAAACCAATGCAAAAAGTGGCATGACAGATACATTAAACAAAAACAATTCAAAATTGGAGACTGGGTAGTACTTTTTAATTCAAGGTACAAAAACTTTAAAGGAAAATTAACTACTCGTTGGATGGGTCCATATGAAATTGTTACAGCTTTTGATAATGGATATGTTAAAATTAAGACAATTGATGATTCTCAAATTTCCTTTGTTGTAAATGGACATAGACATATACTTTATCATCAACCAATATCTAAACAATATTTTGTGCAAAATGCCTTACAACAGGAGGAAATGGAGCTGGTAGAAGAGGAAGTCATTCCTCCTTCTCCCAGTTCTTAAATTATTTGGGTTATTTTCATTTGTATATATGTAAATATATTTTTGTTTTTTAATAAATAAGAGTAATTTCTAACACTGATTGCATTTTTACAGGAAATTCATTTTTTATGATTAGCTTTTGAAATTTTGTCAATTAAAACAGGAAGACTCTTTTCCCTTTTTCCTAAATTTCATATGACTTTTTCTTTATACATATGTTTTTGTTTAGAATAAAATTGAATCATCTAACAAGTGGTTTTGCAGTTTGATTATGAGTACCTTATCATTATAATCAACTCATGAAATATTATCCGAAAAGGGAAGTGCTCTAAAAGAAACACTTATAATGCATCTTAACTCCTTCTCTTTCAATTATTGTTGAAAATTGAAAATTTATAGTGAAAAGTTCAAGTGTTCTTTATATCATTTCAAACCACTTTATTTTATGATTTTGTATATGGTATTTGATTCAAACATGTACACTTCTTATTTATCTTTGGAACAGTTGCTTAAGGCCTACTTTAATCATCATGATTTGCAAAAATTCTATCTTACACCTATGGACTACTAGCTCATCCTAGACTCAATATCAAAACTTGTCTCTTAAGAATTCTTTAAAAAGGTATCCCAAAAGTGAGTGATACTTCTATTTTGTGGGGAACATTACTAATATTTTATGAAGAAGATAGACTGAAAGGTCAAAGAACAACTTTAGGTTATTATATTTTGACATGATCTATAATTCAGGCTATTATAAATTAAGTTACTCATAAGGTTTGCTCTAAAATTTGAATTATGTGTTTAGCAGGCTTAACACACTCTAGTGCCAACCAGCTTCCTTACTAAAAATCATTATACGAAGCAAACCCATCGGGGTACTGAACAGGCTCACTAGCAGTGGGTCCATGCTAAGTAAAATCTTAAACAAGGAAGCTCGATAAATGCAAGTAAACCCATCAGGGTACTGAAGAGGCTCGTTGGTAGCAAGGATATGCTTGCATGGTACCAATATAAACCCGCGGGGGTACCGAAAAACCCTGGTGGCAGCAGGTCAATATCAGGTAAAAGAGATTCGATTAATGCATCACTATGCACATGGCTCATAAAAAAACTAAGTATACAAACACATGTTGAGGCCAATTATGTATACCTCCATTAGAGAATGGTTGTAAGCTGGACTTGGATCCTGTCATCTAATTCAAACAATACCTAGGGTATGACTATCCTAGAAATGGGACCCATAACTATAGAAATCTCACAAACTCTAAGGTCAACTTTATCTATATTCTTTGGATGACAAGAGATATTTCAAATGAGTCATGGATGGCTAGTTTTCCTATGGCATTTTTCGCATCCATTTGCACTATCATTATTCTTATAGTATTCTTAAGAAATGTTGTATTCTTTTGATTAATGTACATATTTGAATCATCTACATTTATTAGTTAATATTTCATTTTCTTACGAAAATTATCATAGCATTTTAGAAGTTATTGCCTAAACCATTAATTGAAAATATTTGGAATATTAATCAATTTTTCTTTGATGGCTTGAGGACACACAATATTTTTGGTTTGGGGGAGGTTTAGAACTGTCTTTACCTTCTGATTATTTATAAATTCATTTATCTCTAACAAAATGATAGGTGTTTTTCAGGATAATGCAAAAAAGCAGAAGGAAGATTGTTCTGATCAATGAAAAATAAAGAAGAACACAACTAAAGTTCCAGAAAAGTAGGTTTACAACATATCTTGTGTGTTGACATGTCCCAGAAAAATTCTTTGCATAATCAACAGCAGTCAGATCCATCAAAGCACATTTTTGTACAAAGTTCTGTATGAAGGGTTGAATGAAGGGTCGAATGACGATTCGAATGAGGTGACGAACTAGGCAAATGAATAACGATCTGAATGAAGTACCGAATGAAACCTTAGCTTGTAATGATATTAATAAGTGTGCTAAGATATTTAAATTTTTTATTTATTTTGCTAATATATCTAATTAACTAATCATGTCAAGGATCAAATTAAATGCCATCTTTGCATGCTCATTTTGTCTCATCAAATGAATTTATCAACCATCATACGATTTTAATCCTCCCTTAATTATTATCGTGTGATCTATCGTTTCATTTATTATATTAATTCATCATGATTTTTATGTGTAATTTGTGTCTATAATTTCATAATGAGGATTACATTCAACCTATCCAAAGTTCACTTTGGACATGGTTGAATATATCATATCCATACGAATTCACTAACTCACGGAGTTCTATGATGGCACACGACTCAAGGGAACTGAATGATAGCGTATCATTCGAATGTGCCAAATCTATCCCCATGATCATTCAGTCGTTCAAATAGATCTCAATTTAAACTAACCCTTGCGTAATTTTTTCTTCATCTTGCTCACTCTCCATTCGCCCTGAAACTATCAAGCTTCACCCTCTATCCATCAGCATCCTTCGACCTCTTTTCAATATGCCAATCTGTCATGAACCTGGAAGTTACGAGGACTTACTTTGCATCCCCGAATTCAAAGAGTGCCATGAAGTATTCCTTCGAGCCGGATGGGGTCCATTCCTTCGCCTTCTCCAAGGTCACGAACACAAAATCTCCCTTCTCTTTGTAAAAGGGTTTGATGGTAAGACAGCCAGGGTCCACCATCTCACTTTTCGTGTGATGAAAGAATCCATTGCATCGGCCACGAAGCTTCCCAGGGAAGGATCCCGTTGGCACAAACATATTTTCCTTCCACGGACGGAGCATGAATTTTCTCTTAAGGTTGAATATCAACATGTTGCTGGCACCAAAGGGTTTCACAGCGAATGGGTTAAGCCTGAATATATCGAGCCTCTGACTGTCAGCATCTGATTGATTACCAGTGAAGGCAAGTTCACCATTTTCAAAGCTTGTCACTTTAGGCTACTATCACATTTTGTTAATGGTCAGGCTCTTAATTTCCCCTTCTATTTTTTCAAAAGTTTAGAGAAAATGTCAAGGTAGGTTAGGAAGAATATCACTAACTCCTCTGGAAGCTTATACCACCACTGTTTGATTAAAATCCTGATCACTCACCAGTTAGAAGAAAAGGGGAAAACTTAGGAACGCTTTGTCTTTAAATTCCTGAACCCTCATCTAGTTAAGAAGCCTATAGTTAAATCCCCTGCCTCTTGTAAACGTCATCGTTTCCAAACCCATGTAAATGAACCGGCCCAAACCTTTACCCAAGAAGAAAAGGTTACCAAATCTGTACGGTTTGATGAAGATGTCACCGGAGAGTTACACCCTATTCCTTCATCCTCTCCTGAGTTCGTCCAGAACAATACAACTACAAAACCCCCAATTTTCTCACCAATACCCACAAAGTCAATAAGGGCCAATCGTGACCAATCCGTCGACCAGACCATCGTCCAGTCCGTCGATCAGTCTTTCATTTAGCCAATGCATTCGTACAACCCTGACGACCAAGAAAATGACCCTATCTTTGAATCACCTCTCCTCGCATTGGCCAATATATTTTCCAGTTTACTTGAAGACCCTGTCTTGGAACCTTCCCCTGCATATACTGAAGATAAGGCCCTTGAGGAACACATTACACCTGTTGATCCAGAACCATTTCTATGTGGATCGAGCCCTCAAAAATACCCTAAGTCTTTTGTAGTAGCATCTATTAAGATTTAATATGCTAAGATAGAAAATAGCAGCATTACATTCCATTTCACAATAATAGCATATACAGGATCACTGAAGAAACAACAAGCATAGCATAAACACAAGAGACACAGATTTATCCTGGGAAACCCTCATGGGGTAGAAAACCCAGTAAAGCTTCCTCAATATAGATGACCAACAATATACAAAGATGCAAACCAAAGACATGATCTCCTCCTCCACCATAGCAGACCTCTCCTCCACAAGTGCACCTCTCTCAAGTGTGTGAGTGTGTGTATCAAATGAGGAACACACCTCCTCTATTTATACACTACTCTGACATATCTTTTACACAAGTACACGTAGGCTCGTATTTAACCAATGAGTTAAATACCCCACTACAACTGATTGGGCTGACCCCTCTAGGGTGGTCTAATAACCCTTTGACCCACACAACACATACAGGGCCGACCCCCACTAGGGAAGTCTAATAACCCGAGTTACCACATTTCGACGGAGCAATAAACATCTCCAAAATAATAAAGTACAAATATAATATTCTTTGAAGTTACAATATCTCAACACTCCCCCTTAACGAGAAGGATATTATAACAACATCTGCACGAGCAAGGAGTCATCAACATCATACATGATACATCTATAAATCATTGGAAGCTTTCTCAACATCATCAGTAACTCAAGCAGTTACTGGAACATCTTCAATATTGGAACATCAACATCTTCAGTACTGAGTCTTTATCTTCTACAGCACTCAAACAACTACAGCAACATCAACATTTGGATCCTCACGATCATCAGCATCATCATCTCATGATCATCAGCATCGTCATCACACGATCATCAGCATCGTCATCAGCATCACGATCATCAGCATCGTCATCACATGATCATCAGCATCGTCATCACACGATCAGCAGCATCGTCATCCCATGATCATCAGCATCGTCATCACACGATCATCAGCATCGTCATCACACGATCAGCAACATCGTCATCTAGATCATCACGATCAGCAACATCGTCATCTAGATCATCATGATCAACAACATCATCATCTAGATCATCACGATCAACAACATCATCAATACAAGTATAAATATCATTAATACAAGTATCCTCATCAATACAAGTATACACATCATCAATACAAGTATCCTCATCAATACAAGTATACACATCATCAATACAAGTATCCTCATCAATACAAGTATACACATCATCAATACAAGTATCCTCATCAATACAAGCATACATATCATCAATACAAGTATCCTCATCAATACAAGTATACATATCATCAATACAAGTATACACAATAGCAGCATACCCTGCAACACACAGGATCCAATTACGGGATGATCAATCCCTCTCACTTTAGGACATGGGTCCAAGGATGATACAATCCCGATCCGTTTACGGGATGATCAGTCCCTCTCGGTTTAAGACAACTCTCATGTCTATGGATGATGCAATCTAGATCAACTTACAGGATGATCAATCCTTATCACTTTAAGACACCTCACCATGTCTAGGGACGAGGAAATCCCAATCTATTTACAGGATGATTAGTTCTTATCACTTTAAGACATCTCACCATGTCTAGGGATGAGTCAATCCCAATCTATTTATAGCATGATTAGTCCTTATCACTTTAAGACATCTCACCATGTCTAGGGACAAGGCAATCCCAATCTATTTACAGGATGATTAGTCCTTATCACTTTAAGACATCTCACCATGTCTAGGGACGAGGCAATCCCAATCTATTTACAGGATGATTAGTCCTTATCACTTTAAGACATCTCACCATGTCTAGGGACGAGGAAATCCCAATCTATTTATAGGATGATTAGTCCTTCTCAATCTCATTTAGGACTATCCTTCCTTTCGAAATTACTAGATTTACTGTCCAAGGATGATTTAATCCATTCAATTCATTTAGGACTATCCTTCCTTTCGGAATTATTGGATTTACTGTCCAAGGATGATTTAATCCACTCAATTCATTTAGGACTATCCTTCCTTTCGGAATTACTGGATTTACTGTCCAAGGATGATTTAATCCACTCAATTCATTTAGGACTATCCTTCCTTTCGGAATTACTGGATTTACTGTCCAAGGATGATTTAATCCACTCAATTCATTTAGGACTATCCTTCCTTTCGGAATTACTGGATTTACTGTCCAAGGATGATTTAATCCACTCAATCCATTTAGGACTATCCTTCCTTTCAGAATTACTGGATTTACTGTCCAAGGATGATTTAATCCACTCAATTCATTTAGGACTATCCTTCCTTTCGGAATTACTGGATTTACTGTCCAAGGACAATTTAATCCACAACCGTACATTTAGGACCACATCCAAGGATGACTCAATCCTCAACCGTACATTTAGGACCACGTCCAAGGATGACTCAATCCTCAACCGTACATTTAGGACCACGTCCAAGGATGACTTAATCCTCCATCGTACATTTAGGACCTACGTCCAAGGATGACTTAATCCTCAACCGTACATTTAGGACCTACGTCCAAGGATGACTTAATCCTCAACCGTACATTTAGGACCTACGTCCAAGGATGACTTAATCCTCCACCGTACATTTAGGACCTACGTCCAAGGATGACTTAATCCTCCACCGTACATTTAGGACCTACGTCCAAGGATGACTTAATCCTCAACCGTACATTTAGGACCTACGTCCAAGGATGACTTAATCCTCCACCGTACATTTAGGACCGCATCCAAGGATGACTTAATCCTCAACCATACATTTAGGACCTACGTCCAAGGATGACTTAATCCTCCACCGTACATTTAGGACCTACGTCCAAGGATGACTTAATCCTCAACCGTACATTTAGGACCTACGTTCAAGGATGACTTAATCCTCAACCGTACATTTAGGACCTACGTCCAAGGATGACTTAATCCTCAACCGTCCACCAAGGACTTCATTCTCGAAGACATACGTCTACGGATCTCTTTAGGACTGAAGTCTAGGGATGATCCAATCCCCTCAAGTCCACCAAGGACTTCATTCTCGAAGACATACGTCTACGGCTCTCTTTAGGACGATGCAATACTATCATGTCCACCAAGGAATTCATTCTCGAAGACATACGTCTACGGCTCTCTTTAGGAATGAATTCCAGGGATGATCCAATCCCCTCAAGTCCACTAAGGACTTCATTCTCGAAGACATACGTCTACGGCTCTCTTTAGGACTGAAGTCCAGGGATGATCCAATCCCCTCAAGTCCACCAAGGACTTCATTCTCGAAGACATACGTCTATGGCTCTCTTGAGGATGATGCAATCCTATCATGTCCACCAAGGATTTCATTCTCGAAGACATATGTCTACGGCTCTCTTTAGAACATATGTTCAAGGATGATGCAATCCCCTTGTCACCTTAGACCCTATCTAAGGACCATCCACCAACATCTCTGTCGGCATCACTATTATAGGTATCCTCATCATCGACCTCACTGTCGATGCAGGCAATCTCTTCATGAGTTATCACATCACTCCCCCTTTCGAGTAGGGTCCTTCTGAACTATATTAAGCTTGTCTCAGAAAACTTTATTTGAGGTAGAGGTTTGGTTAGTACATCGGGTCGGTAGAAGTTTGGTTAGTACATTGGTAACTTGTTACAAATTCAAACTTTTGGTTCCTTTCTGCACCATATCTTGGAACACTAGATTCTCTGCCATCTTGATACAACTCTGTTTGTCACACAGGATCATAGTTGGGTCTATCTCTAAGTCAAACAATCCTGAAGCCATATTCAATCTTGTAGCAAAGGTTGAGATCCACATCACCCATGATGATCATTAAGCTCATCAATTGATTATCGATCCTGGGTACCCATACAGAACCTGATTCACACTTCTTCTTTAATTACCCCATTAAGAGAATGGTCTTATCTATCCACTTGGAGCAAACATCTTGTTATGATTCTCTTCTTCTTTCTAAGAGAATCTTCTAGCCATGAGCCTTCTATATTTTGTTTAATTTGTAAATCTTCTTGTTGAACATCCATCACTTGTTCGGTGTTCATTATTCTTCATGATCTTTCCTACAAAACAAAATTAAGTACATGATTAGTAATACTTCATAATCATCAAATCATATTGACATGATAACCTATTATGCATACAGATATCATTTCAATAGTTATGCAACTATTTTGACCAATACTTTGGCACAACACTTTCCCATATCCTATATGCATACAATGGCTATCTAGATTCCTTCCATCTCTACGAGAACATACTATTGAGAGTGTGCACAGCTCTCAGTATGTCAGCAAAGAGGTTTCATTCTAGACAAGCAACAATGGAATGTTTGTCCAATTTACCAATCATATGCATATTAGTAGTATACTGTTCAATGCTTTATGAATGTTTACACTCAGCATGATATATCCTAGGAATACAAATATGCATACAAGCAATATCATTTACTATTTCTAATAACAACTCAAATACTTATCTTTTATGTTTGTGTGGTTGTCTCTCGCTTGATCTTTTGTATGTCTTCTGAACTTCTATTCATTCTGTACCACTGTGCATGCTCAAGTGTACACTAGTGTCATCCTCATGATCTCATACACAAACATACATTCATTAGTATATTCTCAATATTATCAAAACATTCTAATTCTAAATAATCTTGAATATGTACAGTCATGATCATTAGTATTCAGGGTTTCAAGGAAGTCTTCTTTTACTCATGCATATTCTTGTTTGATCTAGTATGCATAAACCCTTGATTACTAATCAATAATACCAAGTATACTTACACAAGGTAAGATTCTAACATGACATAGGAAAACATACCTGGATGTTGTAGAAATTTCTCCCTACGGATAGGTAGAAACTCTCTTAGGATAAAGCAGGATATACTGACTCTATACTAAGACAAAAAGGAAACAAATGCTACCTTGAATCCCTAGATCTAACAAACGTCTCAAGATTAAAATGCTAGAAAGAGTAGAAGAAGTTTAACTGACCTTCTATCCAAACGCTTGTCTTTGTAGTTGCTCCAATCTCCAAGCCCTCACGAATGAACCTGTCAAAATGGAACCAAGACACAAGAATGCACTATTCTCTAGCAACCTGAAACATGAGTTGGAATCTAAATCTATGAAAGATACAAATCATATCATTAAAACAGAATTAATACAAATGATTTGGGAAAACAAGACAAGTTATTCCATTACCAACTTGAAGTCATGTACAATAGTTGCTTGATGTCCAAGCCAACTTCCAGCTCCAAGTGCTTCCTCTAGCTATCTCTGCAGAAGTATGAAGATCATAGGTTTGATGCCCCAAAAGTCCTCCCTTTGGCCCATGGAAAGCTTCTCTCTTATAGCACATGGGAAGGCTAACCAACAAGAGAGAAGTGTGGATCTATGGAGGGTTTAGTGGATCAGGCCAGCTAAACAGAGAAGGAGTTAGGATCGAACCAAAGGTGGTAATCCCAACAAAATCTCCTCGAAGATCGAAATCCCAAAATCCAAGGCAAAAGGGCTAATTTCAGACTACCGCGCCCCTACAACTGAGCATAACGCGGTAGTACCGCGCCCCAGGTAAGGATCAACACGCGGTAGTGATAACTATCGCGCCCATGTAGATGTTCAGGGAGCGGTAGTGCTCACAAACAGGGCTAAGTTGGGCTGGCAGATGGCAGAAAAAGGTTTTGCTTTCAGTGTTCAGTCAATGGTTTTCACTCTGGATGTTCAGATGATCTTTAAGGGAAACTGTCGTTTAGGTCGGTAATGGAAGGATGCGACACTAATACGAAATGTGTAATATTGAGGTATAACAGATGCCCCCTAAAGTGTGAGGTCAGAAGAGACTGATGACCGAAAGACTTACAAATATGGTTCGGAGATAGCATCGAGGGGAGCAACAAGGAGCTGAAACAGAAACAAAATGTCAGATATACCACCGAGGCGGGCATTCCCATGCTCGGAAACAAATGACTCAAAGCATGGCTGCCGACCAATACATTGCAGATCCATGAGTACTGAGATGATATAGACTGTAGACAAATCATGGCTACTATGAACAAGCGTAGATCCATGAGACAATAATGACACAGCCACGACCAATACAATAAGTGGATCTGTGTGACAATACAAATGACATCTCCATCGCAACCTGGACGCAATCAAAATGTAGAGGTGCGCCCAGGGTCTTCTACCCGATCGCAAAAGATACGAATCTAGCCATGTGATTACAAGGTGTTGAAGTCGAACATGGTAGAAACCATTTGATTACCGGTCAATGATGTGAACCGTTAACAAATGCGAGGGAAATCAGCAATAATGACAATGATCCCCAAGGTATCTATAGTACATCTCAACGAAATGCGAATAAAGGAGTTGATGTCGAGCATCCGAGAGATAATTCAATCAGAGGTCATTGATGAAAACCTACTGTTGAATACGAGGAAACCTGCCATTGAGGCATGCAGGTACCAAGGTACTAGTGGTTGACTCCTAAGCCGAATTCCTGGATAGTGATTTGGTGTCGACAGGAATAGACTCGTCGAAGGTGGGCCATAATGATTCCCACATCATCGACACGAAATCAGAACGAGAGATAGTATGGATCGATGAAACAATGGAATATGTACTGACACAAAGGGAAGGTTTGACATGAAGTGGAGGTGGACTCAAGGTAATAACCCTTTGAACATATAACGGCATGAAACAGAGCTTGGAAGCAGGGATTAATTGAACAGACAGAACCGCAGGAAGTGTGAACTCATAGCAATAATGAGGACGCATGATCATAATGATGACACTATCAGCAAGACTGACTACCCAAAACAGACAAGGTGAGGATGCATGCCATGTTCAAAGGTGATGACTCACAAGCTGCCAACAAGGTAAACTTGACTCATTTTCCCGTTTTCCCCCGACATGATGGACGAGTACCTCTTTGTTTTTTAACGAGCTTGAGGAGAATAACAGATGCTCGATATAGCTCATCTCATAGATGAGTCCAATCTCACATGTTTTTCGAACCTGAGAAAGGAGGGGTTCGTCCCAAAGTGGGCCCTTCGATGTTGAATTTTAACGAGTCCAAGGAAGGAAAACTCGGTCGTCATTTCATGTTTAGAGAGTCTGAAAAGAACTAAAGAAGACTCCAATGGTCCTTTTTCGTAAGGTTAGCCTCATCGCCCGAAAAAGGGTAAAACAACGCGGGAGAGGACTCTTCCAGTCATGATTGGCTGGAGTATTCCTTTTTCGTAAGTAGTGCCCCCTAGTCCGAAAAAGGGGTAAACTATCACTAGGGAGACGATCATTCAAATCCTTTTACAAGCGTGAACGAATCAATTTCGCTTGGCAATATTTTCAATTTTAGGGAGTCTGAAAAGAGCTTAACTATGGACTCCATGTACAACTTTGTCATGGTTGATGACCGAGTACGACAAAGGAAAAGTAAACTCGGCACAGTTCCTTTTCCGTAAATAGTCTAGCGAGGCCGGATAAAGTGATAAACCTATACTCGTTAGACACACCTTTTTACTCCAATTGTTTAACGAGCATGATAATGGTATCAAAAGCACTCGGAATCTTTTTCATGTTTGGATCCAGAGCACGAAAAAGGAAAAAGTAAGCTCAAACCACTTTTCATGTTTTTAAGCAGAGCACGAAAAAAGTGAAAAGTAAGCTCAAACACCATCTTACTGTTCTTAACGAGCTCGAAGATAGGTTGGAAGAATGCTCATAATGTCTGCTTCATTTTTTAACGAGCTTGTAACAGAAAATGAACTATGCTCAGGATAATTTTCATGGTTTAATGAGCTCGAAACCTAAAAAGGAAAGTATGCTCGAAAATGTTCCCAATGGTGAACTTCTTCCCGTCATGAAATCCAAAGGTTGGTTCATGCCCCCAGCATGATTGCTAGAAGTAAGTGACTTAGCTCCAACGTGATGTGGAGAGGTGATCGAGTTGACTTCAACGTAACTTCCAGAGGTTGAAGACATGCCCCTAAGCTTCATTTCATTCGCCTAAGGTATAGGCAAGTGAAAATAAGGTTCATTTACTAAGTCTACGAGGAGACTCGACTCAAAGGGAAAGGATATGTTTCATTTTTTAACGAGCTTGACACAGGAGTAGAACTTTGCTCAAAATAATGGTTTCATTTTTTAATGAGCTTGAAGCCAAAGGTAAACTCTGCTCACGATTAAGGCCCACTGATGGGTTCCCTCCCAACATGATGATCAGAGGTTGGTAAATGCCCCCAGCATGATTGCTAAAGGCTAAACATGCCCCCCAATCTTCGTTTCGTCTGACTACTCTTCTTCCTTACCCAAAAATCCTAGCTACTAATCCAAATGTGTTCACCAGAGGGGGTAGGGAGAACCAGGACCAAGTGACCCAGGCAGATGAAATGAAGGTTCAAATCCTAACTCGAGCGATAGACTCGAACAAATGGAAAGGAGATCTATTTCATTTTTACACAAGCTTGAAAATAGATAATAACAATGCTTGAAAGGGTCCTTTTTATTTTTTAATGAGCTTAAAATAGAAAGAAATAATGCTCGAAGGTAGTTTCATTTTTACGCAAGCTTGAAACTGAACGTAAACTATGCTTGGGATTTGGTTTCGTTTTTACATAAGCTTAAAACCAAAAGTAAACTGTGCTTGAGGGTAGTTTCATTTTTACGCAAGCTTGAAACCGAACGTAAACTATGCTTGGGATTGGTTTTGTTTTTACACAAGCTCAAAACCAACGGTAAACTGTGCTTGAGGGTCGGTTTCATTTTTTAATGAGCTTGAAACAAAGAATAAACTATGCTCGTAGGAATCTATTTCATTTTTTAGGAACTATGCTCATAATGATGGTTGGTTTCATTTTTACACAAGCTTAAAACCAAAAGTAAACTATGCTTGAAATGATGGTTTCATTTTTTAACGAGCTTGACACCGGAATAGAACTTTGCTCCAACGTGGTGGTTGGTTTCATTTTTACGCAAGCTTAAAACCAAAAGTAAACTATGCTTGGGAAAATGGTTTCATTTTTTAACGAGCTTGACACCAGAATAGAACTTTGCTCTAACGTGGTGGTTGGTTTCATTTTTACGCAAGCTTAAAACCAAGAGTAAACTATGCTTGAAATGATGGTTGGTTTCATTTTTACACAAGCTTAAAACCAAAAGTAAACTATGCTTGGGAAAATGGTTTCATTTTTTAACGAGCTTGACACCAGAATAGAACTTTGCTCTAACATCCCCCCCTAGGGGGAAGAAACCACTAAAACATGTGGAACATTTAGGGAAGTCTGGTGACTAGGAGTCATGCGATGAGTGGGCGTCACAAATGAAAGTTGATCGATGGTCACAACATTCCCATGATGGGGAAAATACATCACTCGAAAGAGTGAAGACACTACAGCCTTCATGGCATGGACGTAATCGCGTCCAAGGAGTAGATTAAAATCTAAGGGACCTTGGATGACCATAACATCAATACAGACAGTTTTCCCTCCCAAAGTGATAGGTAACTGAGGAAGGGACCCTAAAGGTCCAGTAGGCCTTCTATTGAAAGCCAATATCTGGTCAGTGACGGGCACAAGCTGAGGAGAACCTAAGGCTTGCCAAGCAGTTGAGGATAGAATACTAACAGAAGCTCCTTCATCAACTATCGTACGAAAAATTTCTTTATCGGAAACTCCTACAGATATTTGAAAAGGAACACTCGAAGGAAGCAAGATTCTGTTAGACCATTCCAATCAAAGGAAATAACCTCAGTACTTGGAGGGGGACTCGCGGAAACAGACAGGGTTTCCCCTTGTCGAGGACATTCTGAACCGATAAGGAAAACATCAGCGGTTTCCAATTCACTCTCGCTTGGAAGATAAGAATGAGACGAAGATTGTGTCAAGGTGACTGCTTTAGTCTGGACTTTCTCCAATGAAAGAGCGGGATCGAGTGGGGATGACAGCGACTCAATCACTTCACTCTCGGAAGGGAGAGTGGGATCAATTGCAGATGAAACTGAATTGATCACTTGGTCAACCAGTGGGGGGTCAAGGGACAGTTTACTATCGTTTGTTGGAAGCACCGGTTGAGAACTAGTAATATCTTCCAACCACCGCGAGGCTTCATCCATGCTCGGACAAAGGAAAGTACTGTGCATACCCTTGCATATCAAACAGGGATATAGGACTTTACCCTTACGACCCTTCACCAAGGGGTCACTGGTTGAGGGGGTGTCATCGACATGATGGTCAGAGGTCGACGATACGATCGGTTTGGGGTTTTTAGACCACACTTCTGACACACGAGAAAGACTAGGGAAATCCTTGAGAAGGTGATCACCCTTACAAAGTTTGCAAGGGAACTTGGGCTTACGGGGTGTTTTCGTAGAATGAGTGCCACTAGGGGCAACCGGTTTACGCTTGGTCTCTTCCTTATCCTTCTTCTTCTTAACTTTCCTTTTCTTCTTCTTCTTATCCACCTGATTACTAACACTATTGCTTTCATCAGGCGAGGAAGAAGGAATGGAAGAAGATTCATTCGACGAATAAGGGGAAGGAGTAGTTTGGGATTGACTCTCTCATGGTGGAGAGTTAACATTCGAAACATTGGGCGCAATCGGAATTACCGGATTGAATAACCATACCGGTAATCCTATGGTTAATCCAGGAAGATTTAACGTGGCAATAAAGGGAGGACCAATATCTCCAACTTGAGAAAAACTAAAAGGTACCCCTTGAAAAGGGGTCTCCGGATTGGTAGTCCCAGAAGGAGCATGGGCGCATGGAGGGGGATTCTCCATGGAACAAAACTAAGTGACGTGGACAAAGTCTTGTTAAAAAGAACTCAAAAACCCTTAGGCAACCGAGCGTGTGAAAGGGGAGCTAGGAAAAGACAAGGCTCACAGGCCAAAAGAGCAAGCTCAAAAAACTATACTGAGGCCGCTGCCACAGTAAGTGAGCTGTACAACAAAACGGCCAGAATGCCAACAAGCAGCCCTACAAAGAAAAAGACCCTCTACAAGATAGCAATCAAAACCTCCTAACTAAGAGCTGGAGACCTCAACAAATTGTATCCTTCGCAAGGTGATGAAATCCAAGTCGAACAATACAAAATGAGAGACCAATAATGGAAGGATATCCCTCTACCGAAAGGGATCCTGGGTAAAAGAGCCCTAGTAGAATAGATACTAAGCTACCTTGTTCATGACACGTCGGAAAAGGTTTTGGGCACTTCAGCCTTTCGAAGAAGACAGCGATCGATGTTGCCTTAGGGCTAAGTGGAGTGCGGTATTCCACAGAGTCCGTCCGGTTCTCAATCTCGCGGCCGTTTAACCCCTGAAAGTTAAAAACAGTCAGGAGGCCCCTCCACAAACTAGCTGTGACCGTGTCAATAAATACTAGAGGATTTTAGTTCCCTAAAGACAACGATTATGTCTCAGATGAAAATGACAAGGGGGGATTATTTTGATGCCTATCCCCAGTGTCCTACCTAACTACCAAATTCTTTTGATTTCCTCAAGTGAGGTTAAAGTTGGTTTAATTAGGGAGATTAATTTTAGTGGCTGTCTTACTCAATCAGGTAGTGGACGTGAAACTTGATGGTGTTATGACGACTCAAACCATGCAAATGAAGATGAATCGAAATGAAACTTTCTCTTCGATGAACACTAGCTAAAGTAAGGAAGAATTCTTTCTGTTCCCAATATGCACAACCCAATGCACATGCAATTTTATTTCTTTTCAAAATGATAGAAAGAAGTAAAATATGTACCCAAAACTAACCCAAAGTAATGAAAAAGTTCTTCATATGAACACCAAACGTAATGATTCTAATTCATTTCCTATCTTTTTACACTTGAAAAAGACACATCCAAGCTACGGAAAGAAAGATTCTACAAATGCTTCCAATCAAATGCAAGACAAAGAGAAGAATCTAATAATATTGTCTAACTCAAATGCACATAAATATGAAACAAGTATTTCTTCTTTTCATGAATGTAATATCAAGAATGTCAAATGATTAAATTAAGGCAAGAAGAATACTTTAGTGTTTTAATTTCATGAATATGGTAAAAGAACGACAAAATCAAGCTTCTCTTTGAACTAAAGCAGAGGCAAGGAATCAATCTTTTCAAACAATCATTAGATAGGATGCAAAGGAAATAACATGCCAAGAAATCCAAACACACCAAACACACCAAACCAAAAAATGATCTCAAAACCTTAATATGGGTCAAAATGACTAAAGGATGCACGATTCATGCAAAACCTTAATAGAGCCCATTTCGCTTTAAAAACACAAGCAAAACACTAGTATTTACTCAAAGGGCCAACATGGATCCAAATCTCGAAAAGACCCAAAAATAACCAAACAAACCAGATAAACACACTTTCCAGGAACTACTGCGGGTCTGTGGGCCACCTGGGATCGGTACTGACAGACTACCGCGCTGTAGACAACACTTAATGTGCGGTACTGCAAGACTACCGCGCTGTAAACAATGCTTAAGGGGCGGTACTGCAGGACTACCGCGCTCTGGACAGTTGTTAAGGCGCGGTACTACCGCTCTGTAAGCCGTTACGAGGGCGTGGTACTGTGTTAACAGAGGGAAAGAGGCGGAAGTTTGAGAAAAGATTTTGACTTTTCAAGGGTTTGCCAACCCAGAGGACTTACTGATCTGTAACAGAAATCTAATGCAGAGAACAGGGAAGTGAATGGGGGTAAAAGAACCCAATTCTTACAATCAATAAGTGAAATTGAAAGCAAACTTCACAAACAAAGAAAATGGATTCAAAATCCCCAGTATGGTCGCCATTTTTTGTTGTAGAAATTTCTCCCTACGGATAGGTAGAAACTCTCTTAGGATAAAGCAGGATATACTGACTCTATACTAAGACAAAAAGGAAACAAATGCTACCTTGAATCCCTAGATCTAACAAACGTCTCAAGATTAAAATGCTAGAAAGAGTAGAAGAAGTTTAACTGACCTTCTATCCAAACGCTTGTCTTTGTAGTTGCTCCAATCTCCAAGCCCTCACGAATGAACCTGTCAAAATGGAACCAAGACACAAGAATGCACTATTCTCTAGCAACCTGAAACATGAGTTGGAATCTAAATCTATGAAAGATACAAATCATATCATTAAAACAGAATTAATACAAATGATTTGGGAAAACAAGACAAGTTATTCCATTACCAACTTGAAGTCATGTACAATAGTTGCTTGATGTCCAAGCCAACTTCCAGCTCCAAGTGCTTCCTCTAGCTATCTCTGCAGAAGTATGAAGATCATAGGTTTGATGCCCCAAAAGTCCTCCCTTTGGCCCATGGAAAGCTTCTCTCTTATAGCACATGGGAAGGCTAACCAACAAGAGAGAAGTGTGGATCTATGGAGGGTTTAGTGGATCAGGCCAGCTAAACAGAGAAGGAGTTAGGATCGAACCAAAGGTGGTAATCCCAACAAAATCTCCTCGAAGATCGAAATCCCAAAATCCAAGGAAAAAGGGCTAATTTCAGACTACCGCGCCCCTACAACTGAGCATAACGCGGTAGTACCGCGCCCCAGGTAAGGATCAACACGCGGTAGTGATAACTATCGCGCCCCTGTAGATGTTCAGGGAGCGGTAGTGCTCACAAACAGGGCTAAGTTGGGCTGGCAGATGGCAGTAAAAGGTTTTGCTTTCAGTGTTCAGTCAATGGTTTTCACTCTGGATGTTCAGATGATCTTTAAGGGAAACTGTCGTTTAGGTCGGTAATGCAAGGATGCGACACTAATACGAAATGTGTAATATTGAGGTATAACACTGGATTAGTATACCTGCTTAGTTATGTACAACATACCTAAACAATCTCTTCAATGATTTAGAGATCCTGAGCTAGAACCTGCATGTCTCGTAGGTTAAACATAATATAACAAAGTCATACATACCTCGTGAGTCTTTGTCTTCATGTTGTCATGGTCATGGAACTTGATTTGTCTTTTGTGATGTACCTGTGTCTTGTTAGCAGACAACATCAACCTTACACAACACCATAATGCATAAGTACAATCATATAGCCCTAATCAATGAATGTCTTCGATCATTCACATGCATTCATATTGTTACTAGGGTAATAAGACAATTAATAACATTAATCAAGATTGTACTAATAAATAACATGAAGACAAACACATTATGAACTTAATCAAGAATCAGATTTTAAGGCATACCTGAACCTCCTTAAGTCATACCTGTCGAGACCTTTTGTAGTCTTCTTATGTAAGGCCTTAGCCTCAACTCCCCCTGAAACTTGATCTGGAGCTTGATTAGGGTTTGCTAGAGAAACCCTAAAAATTCAATCTTTGACTTTCACACTTCTGAATGGATGGAAGAATGTGTCTTGTTGAGCTGATCAACCTAGCATTCTTCAATTTTGAAATCTCCAAAATTTGACCCCTCAAAATTGCCTTCGAAACTTCTGAATCTTCTGGACAGGAACCCGAACTAGGGTTTGATGAAGCCCGGTCTTCTACCCAACCAAAAATTCGATCTTGGTCTCTAAATTTCAATTTTCCTGAGTAGCATTCAGCCGTGGACTCCGATTCCAAAAATTCTAACTTTCTCCGAAACCCTAAATTCTGGAAGCCATGAATAAAGGTGCTCCAAAAATAATTCTGTTTTGACAGAAATATGCACTTGATTGTTTCTGCTATAACTCTGAAATTTCTTCTCCACAGGGTCTGAAAACTTTTTCTGGAGTAGCCTGACTTGTCATCTTTCCATCCTGATAGGTCTGACCTCAATTGGATTTTCTGAGAGAGAGTTATGCCAAGTGTTGCAACGTGACCTGTTTATGGGATAAAACAGGAGAGCGAACTTGTACGGCGTGCCACGTGTCACTATTTGAACTTCGGCCTCTGAAAACTTTTCTTGAGATAGCTCGCCCTATTATCTTTCCATATTGACAGGTCTGACCTCAATTGGACTCTCTGAGAGAGAGTTATGCCAAGTGTCGCAACGTGACCTGTTTATGGGATAAAATAGGAGAGCAAACTTGTACGACGTTCCACGTGTCACTGGTTCACCTTCGGCCTCTAAAAAACATTTCCTGAGATAGCACAGTCTGTTTACTACCTGTCACTTTTTACGAAATTTCATTTGGAGCTTCCTAGCCCAAGTTATGACCTTTTTGCCAAGGTGACCTGATTTTGACTGAGATCTGGAAGAGGCAAAAACCCTAAATTGTACTGATCATAACTTATAAAGTACAATGAATCTGAGGGTTCCCTTTGGACACAAGGTACCTGGGGATGTTATATTCGACCTGTAAACTTTTCAGACCCTGAAACTTTGCACAAATAGATTTATAGAGAAAGTTACACGATGACTGGTTTTTTCTATGTAAAACCCTAACCTTCAAATTGTCGTAAGTAAAGCAAGTGTCGTAAGTGCCATACCTTGTCTTCCTTCAGGTTAGCTCTGATACCATGTTAAGATTTAATATGCTAAGATAGAAAATAGCAGCATTACATTCCATTTCACAATAATAGCATATACAGGATCACTGAAGAAACAACAAGCATAGCATAAACACAAGAGACACAGATTTATCCTGGGAAACCCTCATGGGGTAGAAAACCCAGTAAAGCTTCCTCAATATAGATGACCAGCAATATACAAAGATGCAAACCAAAGACATGATCTCCTCCTCCACCATAGCAGAACTCTCCTCCACAAGTGCACCTCTCTCAAGTGTGTGAGTGTGTGTATCAAATGAGGAACACACCTCCTCTATTTATACACTACTCTGACATATCTTTTACACAAGTACACGTAGGCTCGTATTTAACCAATGGGTTAAATACCCCACTAAAACTGATTGGGCCGACCCCTCTAGGGTGGTCTAATAACCCTTTGACCCGCACAACACATACAGGGCCGACCCCCACTAGGGAAGTCTAATAACCCGAGTTACCACATTCCGATGGAGCAATAAACATCTCCGAAATAATAAAGTACAAATATAATATTCTTTGAAGTTACAATATCTCAACAGCATCGACTCCACTCCATTAGACTGTGGAAAAACTAACCCAAGTCATAGCAGAGTTAAAAATCCAGAATGAGAAGTATGTGGAGATCATCTCGGGGCTTCGTCAAGAGAACAAGGACTTACGCTTCCAGGTAAAATGTGTTGAAGATTTAAATGAATCCAAAACAGCTTCCAACATTTCTCTCTGGTTGAAGCATTATGCTTTGAAGGACCAATTTCTGAAGCTTAGAGCCAAAACCACTTCTTCTTCCAAGTCTAAGGCAGCTGCTACCGCAGCTCAGCCTTCTTCCTGAATTTCTCTTCTTTTTGCTCAGTGGGACCTAGCATATCTCCGGTTTGGAGGAATGTTGGTGTCCATTTTGTCACAATTTTTTATCATCAAACATATTCTGATTGGCATCATTTTCACCATTTTTGGTATGATAAGTCATTCTTCTTACCAGTCAGACCGTCAATCATAACATGTATGAACGCATTTGCATATCACTTGAATTTTGGTCAAATATCGTCATATTGTGATTTATTAACACTTATTTGACATTTCTTGGCTTGCTTAGAAAATATATCTCATCTTGCAGGTTATGGGTTTCAGACGGACCTTCATTCAGACGTGCTTTCACGCTGAAGTCGCCCAGCAGCGTTCAACCCATCATTCAACCCGCGAGATCGTCAGTTGGAATATTTATGGCCATTAAAGGAAAAAACGGAAAGATGGGTTATGTTAGCAACATCGTTGTCATGGTTGGTGAGCCCCTGTTCTAGAGGATTCTCCCTCCTACTATCCCATTTAGGTCTCTTCCGATACCTTTATGTTGAGTTAGTAATTGGGGTGGCACACCCCCCATATAGGTTAATAGGAATTTTAGTAGGGATTCTAGTAGGAGGGCTAGTTTTAATAAATCTACCTTTTGAGTCTCTAGACCTATTCATGAAAACAAACTATAACTGAAATAGATTTTAACTGCATCACTACTATTGTTGGGTTTTGGGGACATCTGTGATAACAGATGTGCAGGTTCTTACCTCTCGTCTTATCGCTCACCTGCCACCAGCCTATTTCTAAATTTCAAAGTAGAGAATTTGAATTTATCACTAAGATTTTAGAAAAGAGTTCTACCAATATATAATTGAATTCTACCTATCTACAACTCCCCAGCAATGACGCCAAAATGTTGAGGTGTAATTACTATCTTTAAGGAATCACCAAAATATTTAATTATCGATCAGCGTTGGTAATCTTAGAGTTGTGGCACACTATATGATGAGGTAGAATGGGACCTAAGGTTTCGGCTCAATAGACCTTAGAAATGTTTTAATAAAGAAAATATCGAGAGATATTTCAAAATGAAAAACCGAGTAAAAATTCTAGAAAATACAACTACTGAACTAGTTAATCCTGTAAAATTAGTCACAATAGATCTAATGAACAAGTAAATCAATCACAATAGATGAAACTCAGAAAAATGGTGTAAACCTGTGCAAAACATGCACCAGTGCTCAATATCCCAGTAAGGGTGAATGATTACAATAGAATATAGTAACAATGACTGAGCAATTCGAATTGCCTAAAGAGGTCATTCGAATCACTGAATGGAGTAGCTTGACTCCAACTAGGAGTCCTCATCATCAATCAATGGTGGTCATCAATGCACAAGAACCAGTCCTCCAGGTGTCAATTTGAGTCTAACTGAGTGTAACATGTGTAACTGAAGTGTGTAGCACTGATATAGGGAAGTGGGCTCAGTGAAGGGCACATGGGAGGCTAACTGAAGTCAGAACAAGTCATCTAGTCAATCTGGAGGTCTAACAAAGTGAAACAGTCAGTCGGGAGTGAAACTAGCCTCAAATTAGGGAGAATCGAAGCTAACTGAGTGTAACTGAAGTGGAACTGTAGTGGTAGGTGAAGAAGTGCACCCTTCTCTAGCAGTAGGTGAGAAGTGGGCACCTTCCTGACTAGGAGGGATAATGAACTGATTTAAGAAGCTCCCAGGTGCTAGAATAAGGTGGCTAAGGTGCTGGAGGCCTCGACCTGGTGACTGGGATGCATGCAAAGTGCATGCAAACCCTAATTGCATGTAAGATCCTGAAAAAGATGATGTGGATATCCGAACACCCCCCCTCAAGCTAGACTATGATGTGCAAAAAATAATGTGGGGCCCTGGTAACTAAGACCAAAGGTCACTCCAATACAATAATCCAAAAAAATGCTGAAAATAAACTAAGTGAGGAAAGAGGGAAAACCCAGTGGGAAGAAATCCCCCCCTCAATCTAAAGCATAATAATGGATCAATCTGTCTCCACCATGATGGAACTCACCCCCAACAGTGAACAGAGGTAAGAGAACTTCTTCTCAGTGAAGCTCTTGGTGAAGATGTCTGCAATTTGCTCATCAATAGGGAAATATTGCAGAATGATGGTGTGATCATGCACCAACTGTCGAATGTAATGCATATGAATATCAATGTATTTGGTCCTCTGCCACTGAACTGGATCTGTGGAGATATTGATAGCACTTTGATTGTCACAAAATAGGGCAATAGAAGTAGTGCCACCAAAACCAAACTCGGAAAGGATACCCTGCAACCAAACTACCTGAATGTAGGCATTGATTGCCCCTCGATACTCTGCCTTTGCTGAAGAAAGTGAAATGGCTACCTTCTTTTTGCTAGACCGGCAAATAGCACCATGACCAATCATGAAAACATAACCGGAAGTGGACTTCTGATCAATTCTATCACCTGCCCAATCTGAATCAGTAAAACCAATGAAATCAAGCTTAGAATCTGAAGCATAATGTATGCCAAAATGTTTCGTACCTTGCACATACTGCAAGATCCGCTTGGCTGCTCGCCAATGAAGGTCATGGGGCTGCTTCATATACCTTGACACGGCACTCATGGCATATGAAATATCAGGCCTTGAGTGTGTCAAATAAAGTAGTGAACCAATCAATTGTCGATACATACTGCAATCTGCAAGCGGTGTAGAATCTCCCTCCTGAAGACTGATTCCTAAGAGGAATGGGAATGGAAATGCCTTACATTCATCCATATTAAACTTCAATAACAGGTCGGAAGCATATTTTTGCTGAGATATATTGATCCCATCAAAATTTTGAGCTATCTCAGAGCCTAAAAAGTGACTCAGCAAGCCCAAATCACTCATGTCAAAAGCTAAATTTAAGGCAGTTTTTAGCTTGTTTATTGAAGAGTGCTACCGGTAATGAGAAGATCATCAACATAAAGTACAATAACCAACAAATTACCTTTAAATCGCTGAAGATACACATTCAGATCAGATTTGCATCTTTGGAAATTCTGAGAAACAAGGAAGGAGTCCATCTTTGCGTACCAAGCTCTTGGGGCCTGTTTTAAACCATACAAAGATTTATTCAATCTGCAAACTAATGATGGATCTGATGTGTAGCCCTATGGCTGCTGCATATATACCTATTCAGCAAGTTCTCCATGTATAAATGCACTCTTCACATCCATGTGGTGCACTTCCCAGTGCTTGGATGCAGAAATAGCCAAAACAAGGCAGATGGAATCCATCTTTGCAATCGGTGCAAAGGTCTCAGTGTAGTCCACTCCTTGGACTTGGGAGAAACCTTTTTCCACCAAACTTTCTTTGTATTTCCTGATAGAGCCATCAGCAGCAACTTTCGTGCGGTAGACCCATTTACACTTCACTAATTTTCTTCCAGGTGGAAGAGAAACTAGCTCCCATGTATTGTTCTTTTGAAGAGAACTGTACTCTTCATCCATGGCACTTTGCCATCTCGGATCTCAGTGGGAAGAATATTATGATGTGGGATATGAACCAGTCATCAAATAAAAAATCTCAGGAAGTAATGGATCAGAAATAGAAAGAGCCATACCTGCTCTTTGAAAGTCTGCTCTTGTTTGTCTCGGATCAGCAGGATTTCCAAGGTTCGAACCAGTAGATTGAAGAGTGTTTTGGGCCCACTTTGGTAACTGAGGAGGATCATAATGGTCGGATTACAAACCTGATATGTCATGATCATAATGTGCTGCTAAAATATCAGAAATATCATAACTCATACCTTCATTATCGTTGCATGGATCTTCTTCTGGTGAAGGTGGTGAAACAACAGTTTCTTCCTCAACTAGCTGCAATTCTTGAAGCGGTTCTTCAAATTGCACACTGCGCTCTATGAATATCTTTTTAGATATGATATCCATGATTTTATATGCTTTTGATTCTTCCCCATATCCTATCAGTATGCACTCAATACTTTTTGGATCCAAAGGTCGTCTCTTCTTGGAAGGAATTCTAGCCCATGCAGTAGAGCCAAAAACTCTCAAATTTGACACATCCGATTTGTGACCAAAGAATGCTTCAAAAATCATACCTTTCACGGATGAATGTGGAACATGGTTCTATATGTATGCAGAAAAATTGATTGCTTCAGCCCAAATATTTGCAGCCAAACCTTTTTATTCAATCATGCATGTAGCCATCTCTTTCAGTGACCGATTTTTCCTTTCCGCTACACTGTTCTGCTAGGGTGTGTAGGGAACTATATGTTGGATCTGAATTCCACTTTGGGAACAAATTTGCAGAAACTAGGCCTTAATATATTCTCCACCATTATCAAATATAAGAGCTTTGATCTTGCTTTCAGTGGCGGTCTCAACAGAAGCCTTAAAATCCTTGAATTTTCCAAGCACTTATGACTTGTTTTTGAGAAAAAATACCGATGTAAAGCGGGAAAAATAATCAATAAATGTCAAAACATACCTTGAACCATTTAATGTTGTATGGGGCAGCGGACCACTGATATCAGAATGTATCAACCCCAAAAATCTAGAAGCTCTGCTAGCTTTGCCACAGTCGAATCTGTGCTCGGGGTGCTTCCCAATAATGCAACCAGTGCATATTCCCTTCGAGAAACGGAGTTGTGGAATACCATCTACCATGGAATTGTTCGATAACATCAGAAAATACTTATAATTAAGATGTCCAAATATTTCATGCCAAATCCTACTAACCTCATTACCATGTGTGCGAAGAGCAGTGGGCTTTGCAAGTGGAATAAAGTGTGAAAACTCATAGCATTTTGCAGTGTGGTTCGCCTTTCCGACTACAACAAGTCTTCCACTTTTGATATCAGAAAATTCAATTGTATTAGGGCTGAATGTAACTTGCTTCGGTTCACCAGTGTGTGTCATTTGACACACAGAAAGAAGATTTGAAGCCAAGGAAGGCACATAGAGAACATTCTGAAAGCTTCCATGATCTACATGAATCCTACCATTGCCCTTTGAAGAAATTTTTGAGTCATCTCCCAAATGGATGGGGATGGAGCTGTTTGGATCAAATGAAGAAAAAGAATCAATATTTGTAGCCATATGATTCGATTCACTCGAATCTCTCAAGAGAGTAGTTGGCTTCGAAACAGTTGCCATGAGTGCTTGTCCTCTTTCGTGATCATCATTCCTGTCCTTCTTCCTTGCACCGTCAGGAAGAGTTATGTTATTCTTTTCCAAAAGGAGGGCCAATTGATCTATAGTCTTCTTCATACATGAAATTTCAGGATGAAATCCACGGTTGCAATAAGTACATTTAGATTTTTGGTTACCTTATTTTCCCTTTTGCTTGGACTTCGAACTGGATGGTGCATCCGTTTGTTTGTCTTTCTCTCTTTGCTTGTGAGGTTTGAATTTGGGCTTCTCCTTCTTTTGCTTTCCTTTACCATTTGAGATCTTGGGTCCTTGAACATATAGGGCTGAATCTTTGGAGCTTATGGACCCCATTTGAATCAGCTTATCATGCTCTTTTGTGACGGACTCAATGAAGGCATCTTCCAATTCGGGCTAGTTAGCCAACCGGAATTGAAAGTAGAGACAAATACCGAATAATCTTTACCAAGCTTGCCAAGAATGGAGAGGATCAATTGCTTATCCTCTTTGATAACTCCACTGTTCTTCAACTGCATGTTCAAGTTCTTGAATTTTGTGAAGAATTCATTAATGGTCTCGAAATTCTCAGGACTAATGGCAATCAATTCATTCTCTAATTGAAAAACCCTAAGCTCGTCCTACTTGCCAAATAGTGTTTCAAGTTGCTCCCATATAGCTTTCGGAGTCTTCAATCCACTGAGATGGAAGTGAAGATCTTTGGAGATGGAGAGACAAAGAAGACCATAAGCTTCGTCAAGCTTGTTGTAGTGTTTGGTTCTATCTGACAAGGTGTTTGGCTCCAATTCAAGACCAAGAGTGACTCGGTAGTAACCTTTTGAACGTAATATGATCTCCATATCATCTTTCCAATCAAAATAATTGAATGGGGTGAGGATAGGCTTTGAAGAAGAGTATTCCATTGTTAGGAGCGAGTGCACACTGATGTAGAAAGGCTTGCAAGGGCAAGGTAGTGAATGCAATTGATGGAGATAATAACCTGCAAATCACAATAAAACCAAGAACAATGAGGTCGAACAATCCACCCTTTTATAGTTGCATCACATCTGGGATTGGAGAAGCAATGTTGAATGGGTCCAATATATCAGTTCCAAGATTTATGTGGAAACTCAAGCTTCTGGAATGGTATTGGAAGTATTTTCAAGCTTTGCATGCACAAGAGCGAATGCCCTTGAGATCTTTCATGCCAAAAATTTTGTAATTTTTGAGCAAATTCACTCAAATCTTCTTGTAGAAACACTTGTAGAAAAGAGATCGTGTCCCTGCAATGGATCTGATACCATGTACAATTAGTCATAGCAGATCTAATGAACAAGTAAATCAATCACAATAGATGAAACTCAGAAAAATGGTGTAAAACTGTGCAAAACATGCATCAGTGCTCAATATCCCAGTAAGGGTGAATGATTACAATAGAATACAGTAACAATGACTGAGCAATTCGAATTGCCTAAGGAGGTCATTAGAATCACTAAATGGATTAGCTTGACTCCAACTAGGAGTCCTCATCATCAATCAGTGGTGGTCATCAATGCACAAGAACCAGTCATCCAGGTGTCAATCTGAGTCTAACTGAGTGTAACATGTGTAACTAAAGTGTGTAGCACTGATATAGGAAAGTGGGCTAAGTGGAGGGCGCAATGGAGGCTAACTGAAGTCAGAACAAGTCATCTAGTCAATCTGGAGGTCCAACGGAGTGAAACAGTCAGTCGGGAGTGAAACTAGCCTCAAATCAGGGAGAATAGGAGCTAACCGAGTGTAACTGAAGTGGAACTACAGTGGTAGGTGAAGAAGTGTGCCCTTCTCTGGCAGTAGGTGAGAAGTGGGCGCCTTCCTGACTAGGAGGGATAATGAACTACTGTAAGAATCTCTCGGGTGCTAGAATAAGGTGGCTAAGGTGCTGGAGGCATCAACCTGGTGACTGGGATGCATGCAAAGTGCATGCAAACCCTAGAATTTGCATGCAAACCCTAATTGCATGCAAGATCCTGAAAAATATGATGTGGGTATCCGAACAAAGCCTAACTAAACCAACAGATTAGAATAGTATCAAGCTATACTAATCTACTCTATGGATAATAATTAAAAAGATAAAAACAACAAATATTATTCTAAGAAGCAGGACTTAATAAAAAAAGAACTACTTTGATGAAATTGAAAACTACTGATAAAGCTCTTTAATCTAGGAATTAGAAACAACTGTAAATATGTTTAGAGACCTATCTATGAGATGACTCAATTGAAAACTAAGTATGAAACAAAGAGCTATATTAACTTAAAGCAAAACTACAAACTACTTAGTGAATTCGACAACTATTCATACATTCAAAGACTATACTAGACTACCTAATTCCACTCTCCTTGAGGGTTCTGAGTAAGTGTATCAAATGTAATGGGAATGGGAGAGAATGTATCAAAGTGAATTTCAATTGTGACAAGGAAACAAAATGGAAGCAAATCTAACCTAATTTCTACAAAGAGATGTAAACTACAAAGAGACCAATTACAATTAATCTTAAACATTATAAATTATTTTTCATCCATGAGAAACTAACATTGGAAAAGCTCTAATTAATCTATTAAAAAATAATTCAAAATGAGATATGATTAACAAGAAACAGAAACATGTCTTTCTAATGATTGATCAAAACCGAAATTATGCAAACATCTAGGCTATCTAAGGAAATGTTTTGGAAATAAATCTATTCTAGAAGCAAGTAGAAAACTTGATAAAATTAAATTATGAAGCAAGTAGAAAACTTGATAAAGATATTTAATTCTGAAAATGAACCTAATCTAGAAGCAAGTAGAAAACTTAATAAAGATAACTTAGTTCTAGATCAGATCTTATTTCATGAACATCTTCATTAACTGTATGAATGAGAGAAGCAAATGCTATATTTAAACAAGGAAACTATCAAAACTAAGATATTTTGGAGAATAAAATTACTAAATCTAATCCGAAATTGATCTTAAGAAACATGACATAACAAGACTAAGAATGAAATTGATGAATTCTAGAACAATAAAGCATTAATGAATCGGGTAGAAAATAAACATAATCTGTAAAGCAACTAAAGCAAAGTTAAGGAAAATAGAAAGCAAACTAAGAATGATGATAAAACTAAATTAAACTCTATGTAGTGTAAAAAAAGATCTTAATTATAGATAAGAATGCTAATTAAAGGAAAGAAATATTATAGTTCAAAAACCTAAGAAACTGGATTCTAATTAAGCATAAAAACAATGCAGAAAGTATTAAAGTCTGTATGATGATCTAGATGACAGTCTGAAAGACGGTCTCAATGAAAGTTTGGATGGAGGAAAACAATTTAAACTAAGGAAATAAGCAAATTGGATGATCTTAACGTCAGCTGGCTGATGCATATGAACCTACAGTGCAAGGAAGCAATGAATAGATTGTTTATAAGCTAAGATAACAAGAAGTAACCTATTATAATCATTGTCTACGGAATGGACTATTCCTATGGCATAATAAGACAAAAATTGAGATATGAATAAAACTAACCTACAGCTACAAGAAATAAACTAATAGAACTAGTTCTAATTATAAACTAAACCTGAAACAACAACTAGTTAAGCTCTATCTAATTGCAAAAGACTGAAAGCAAACTACAAGAAAAACTATGCTTGACCGATCATTATCAATTCTGTAAATGTGAATTAAATTATCAACAGGAAATAAATTACAAGAAATGAAACAACAACTACAAAAAAAACAGTTAAATACAATTAGTGGAAATGAAAAACTATTTATTTGCAGAAAGGAAAATACAAAGTATACACAATAGAACCTATGGTTGTAGAGGGGCCCTTCACAACAATCAGATATTGGAGCTTAACTCACACTAATCACCAACAATAGAACATTAACAACAAAATTCAGGAATTTCCATTAACTGAGAAAGTTACACAGCGTTTCTACAAATTACTGATAGCGTGTATGTATATTTGTCTCGTTTTCTCCAAAGGAGGCATCTATATATAAGTTTACAATCAGATAGAAGGTCGACATAGTCGACCTCTCTAAAAATAGAAGTCTTAATGACTATGGAATGACTGCATGGTGGTTGACGACAGCGCAGAGGCGTCTTCCTAAATCCACGACATTGATTCCCTTTGACATCAACAACTATGAGTCGGTTTCCTTTCATTGTCGGAATATAATGAGTTGGCACACTGAGCGTGGGAGGACGATGGCTTATGGAATGTCGATGTGGGAAAAGGTGCATGCTGTCAGGCTGGGTGATAAAAAAGACAGAGGTTCTAGAACGTTGACATGAGAAGAAGGTGTGTTGTCAAGCGAGGTGATTAGGAGGGTGAATCTTCTAGAACAGGGGCTCACCAACCATGACAGCCACGTTGCTAATAGAACCCATCTTTATGTTTTTGCCTTTATTGACCAGAAATATTCCAACTGATGATCTCGCGGGTTGAATGAAGGTCTGAAATGTCATGTCCCAAATTTGGTATTGGGTCACAATGGCCTAATCACATTGGCTCTATTCATTAGAGTTTGTCAAATTGATGCTAAAGGTCAAATAATTGCCAAGGAGGAAAATTACTAGTTTCCTAGGTTTGGGGTGGAAGCTTTGGGATTTGGAATAATGGGGATAATAAATGATGTTTGAACATTAGAATGGAATAAATATTTAATAAAGGAGATAAATAAATATATACAAGTGAAAATCAAAGTGGCATTTCATGATGAAGACACATGGAGGAAGTGGGACCCACATATGGCTAGATTTCCCCACTACATTTGGCATCATTCTCTCACCAATTCGAATTCAAGGTGAATGGTAACATACTTGGGGGAGTCCAAAAGGTATTATTCATTGCATGACTTATCCAAGGTCGAAATATAGAGGAAGAGTAACTCCCATGGAAGAGGAAGAGGCAATTTGGAGCTAGTGAGACACTTGGGCTAGATTCCCTAGCTCTATGACAACAATGATGAAGATGCTATGACACCTATGACACAAATCAGACATGAAGGCTGACATATGACATATATGACATGTCAGGGCTAAAAATAGACTCCAAGAGGGCGCTCAAGGGTGTTAGGGCAGCTAAGATGCTTCCACATGTGATTTGGTGGAAGTGGGAGACTAGGAATTGTTGTACAAGTGGCGTTCTTTGGAATCTCTTCCCAACTTGAGTTGGCATGAGTCTCTTGGAAGGAATTCGACCCATGGAGGACATTAGAAGTTTATAAATGTCAATAACAAAGAATGAAACCAGCTTTTGATCATTTGTAGAATTTGCAATTGCATTTGTGAAGAGGGAGAGCTAGTGGATGACTAGTTTCTTGCCTTAGCCAATTTCGAGGGTGAAAGATTCCCATCCAAGTTGGCAATTGGAAAGGCCATTCAGACCTTTCATTTGGAGCTTTAATGGAGTCTTTATTTGCAGGTGTAAGCTACAGGGCAGCTCATGGTTTCTTCTATTGCAGCTCGCTCCTTCAACCATTTCCAGTTTTGATGGCATATTCTTGATCCTTGAGGGAGGGCGTTTTTGGTGAGCTATTGTACTCTTTGGGGGAGCTTCTAATGCCCCATTTATTTTTTAATATGAAGTAAATACTCTGTTATTCATCTCCAAAAAGTTTCAGGTCGAAATTCCAAGTAGAAATGTATAAATCTCATTTTTAATGGAAGAACAATGCCATTTCCCCACTACCTTGTTGTGAGCCAATGTATTGATGATGATTTCGAATGAATGGATGATTCTCTGATATATTTGTGATAAATATACTGCCATGGATGTCTTATACAAGTTTCATGTACTGTACTTGAGCATTTGAAGCATTTTTACTCAGTTTAATTGCATTGGGAGAAGAAATAGTGCCATTTCCCCAAGGGTCGAATTGGGGATTTTTGCAGTTGAATGGGAGAGGGTGAGAACAGTTGTAATAAACCATTAATGGTGCATATGAGACATTAATAACATACTTAACACATTACATACCTCTGTTCATAAATTTGAGTGGGTTTGGAGGCATTTGGGAAGCCATTTTCAGTACTTACCTTAGGGGGATTTGAACCCCAAATTACTTGTAAAATTGCATACTTGGTCCAGAATATTAAGAGAGTTTGCAGAGGTATTTTGGTGGACATATGTTATCCCTGAACATCATATTCAATTCCTAATATCATTCATAAACATTCTTTGAAGATTTGAAGGCATTTGGAGTCAATTTGAGACCTAGAGACCAATACTAGTCAAAGGGAAATCACTAGTAAAGTTACCTACATTGACCAGAATTGAAAGAGTATTTGCAGAAGTGTTTTAAAGGTACAAAGGCATCCCTAAAACACATATTTATGTTCTAATATCATTCATATACCTTCTCAGAAGATTTGGGATCATTTGGGGCAAATTTGAGACCTAGAGATCGAAACTAGTCAAAGGTCGAACCAAGGAAAAAAAGTGGAAAATTGCAATTTTAATAAAATTCCTAATAAGGGACATTACATGAAAGATAGGTTGAACGTTGTTGGGCGACTTCAGCATGAAATCCCGTCCGAATGAAGGTCTGTTTGAAACACATAAACTGCGGGACGAGATCTATTTGCCAAGCAATCCATGAAATGTTAAATAAGCGTTAATAAATCACAATATGATAATATTTGACCAAAATTCAAGTGATATGCAAATGAGTTCATACCTGGTCTGATTGACGGTCTAAATGGAAAGAAGAATAACTTATCATATAAAAAATGGTGAAAATGACGCCAATCAAATTGTGTTTGATGATAAAAAATGGTGACAAAATGGACACCAACATTCTCCCAAACCGGAGATATGCCAGGTCCCACTGAGAAAAAAGAAGAGAAATTCAAGAAGAAGGCTGAGCTGCGGTAGCAGCTGCCTTCGACTTGGAATAGGAAGTGGTTTTGGCTCTAAGCTTCTAAAATTGGTCCTTCAAAGCATCATGCTTCAACCGGAGAGAAATGTTGGAAGTTGTTTTGGATTCATTTAAATCGTCCACACACTTCACCTGGAAGCGTAAGTCCTTGTTCTCTTGACAAAGCCCCAAGATGATCTTCACATATTTCTCATTCTGGATTTTAAACTCTGCTATGTCTTGGGTTAGTCTATCCATGGTCTAATGGAGTGGAGTCGATGCTACTACAAAAGACTCGAGGTCTTTTCGAGGGCTCGATCCCATTAGAAATGGTTCGGGAGCAGTAGGTGCAATGTGCTCCTCAGGAATCTTATCTTCAGTGTGTGCAGGGGTAGGTTCCAAGACGAGATCTTCAAGCAAACTAGTAGAGATATTGGCCAACATGAGGAGAGGTGATCCAAAGACAGGGTCATTTTCTTGGTTGTCAGGGTTTTCCAAATGCATTGGTTGAATGAAGGACTAATCGACGGACTAGACGACGGTCTGATCAACGGACTGGTCATGATTGTCCCTTATTGATTTTGTGGGTATTGGTGAGAAAAATGGGGGTTTTGTAGTTGTGTCCTTGTGGACAGGCTCAGGAGAGGATGAAGGAATAGGGTGTATTTCTCCTGAGGTACCCTCACTAAATCGTACAGACTTGGAAACCTTTTCTTCTTGGGAAGAGGTTTGGGCCGGCTCGTTTACACGAGTTTGGAAATGATGACATTTACAAGAGGGAGGGGATTTAACATAGGATTCTTAACTAGATGAGGGTTCAGGACTTCAAAGACAAAGCGTTCCCAGGTTTTCCCCTTTTCTTCCAACTAGTGAGTTATCAGGATTTTAATCAAACAGTGGTGGTATAAGATTCCGGAGGGTTTAGTGGTATTCTTCCTAACCTGACTTGACATTTTCTCTAAACTTTTCAAAAAATAGAAGGGGAAATTAAGAGTCTACCCATTAAAAAAATGTGCTAGTAACCTAAAGTGGCAAGCTTTGAAAACAGTGACTTACCCTCACAAGTGATCAAATGGATAATGAAATTTAGTGGCTCGAGGTATTCAGGCTTAACCCATAACATGCCCGCAACATGCTGATAGTCGGCTTTAAGAGAAAATTCATTCTCCATTCATGGAAGAAAGAGATGCTTGTGCCAATTGGCTCCTTCCCTTGGTAGTTTCGTGGCTGATGCATTGGATTCTTTTGTCTCTAAAAAAGTGAGATGGCCGACCCTGGTTGTCTTATAATCAAACCCTTAGAAAAAAGTAGTGAAACCTCGACATTATGGTTGTCAAGAAGGTGAAGAAATGGACCCCATCTGGATCGCAAAAATACTTCACGACATGCCTTAAATTCGGGAATGCGAAGGAGGTCCTGGTAACTACCAGGCTTGTAACAGATTGGCATATTGAATAGAGGTCGAAGGATGTGTATGGATAGAGAGGATGTGTGAAATTGCAAGGGGTGGAGCTTGATAGGTTCAGGGTGGATGGAAAATGAGCAAGATGAAGTAGAATTTACGTAAGGGTAAGTTTAAATTGAGATCTGTTTGAGCGGTTGAATGATCGTGGGGGAAGATTTGGCACGTTCGAATGATACGCTACCATTCAGTTACCTTGATTCGTGTGCCATCATGGAACTGCGTGATTTAGTGAATTTGCATAGCTATGATATGTTCAACCATGTCCAAAGTGAAACTTTGGAAAGATTGAACGTAATCCTCATTATGAAATTATAGACATAAATTACACATAAAAAATCATGATGACTGAATAAATTGAACGATAGATCGTACGATAAAACTTGATGGAGGATTAAAATCGTATGATAGCCATATAATGGTTAATCAATTCTTTTGATGAGACGAAATGAGTATTCAAAAATGGCATTTGATTTGATCCTTGACATGATTAGTTGATTAGATATATCAGTAAAAATAAAAAAATTTAAATATCTTAGCACACTTATTAATATCGTTACAAACTAAGGTTTCATTCGTCACTTCATTCACATCGTTATTCATTCACCTCATTTATCACCTCATTCGGGTAGTCATTCGACCCTTCATTCAACCCTTCATATAGACCTTTATACAAAAATGTGCTTTGATGGATCTGGCTACTGTTGATTATGCAGAGAGTTTTTCTAGGACTTGTCAACACACAAGAGATGTTGTAAACGTGCGTTTGATGAACTTTAGTCGCGTTCTTCTTTATTTGTCATTGATCAGAACAATCTTCCTTCTGCTTTTTTGCATTATCCTGAAAACACCTATCATTTTGTCAGAGATAAATGAATTTATAAATAATAAGAAGGTAAAGACAGTTATGAACCTCCCCCAAACCAAAAATATGGCATGTCCTCAAGCCATCAAAGAAAATTTGTTTAATATTCAAATATTTTCAATTAATGGTTTAGGCAATAGCTCCTAAAATGTTGTGATAATTTTCGTAAGTAAATGAAAGATTAACTAATAAATGTAGATGATTCAGGTATGTACATTCATTAAAAAGAATATAACAATGCTTAAGAAGGCGATATGAAGAATGATAGTGCAAATGGATGTGAAAAATGCCATAGGAAAACTAGCCATCCATGACTTTATTTGAAAGATCTCTTGTCATCCAATGAATATAGATAAAGTTCACCCTAGAGTTTGTGAGATTTATACAGTTATGGGTCCCATTTATAGGATAGTCATACCCTAGGTATTGTTTGAATTAGATGATGGGGTCCAAGTCCAACGTACAACCATTCTCTAATGATAGTATATATAATTGGCCTCAACATGTATTCGTATACTCAGGTTTTTATGAGCCATGTGCATAGCAATGCATTAACCGAACCTCTTTTACCTGATATTACTTCGCTACCAGTAGGACTGTTCAGTACCCCGGTGGGTTTATCTTGGTAACATGCAATCATAGCCCTGCTTCCAGCGAGCTTGTTCAGTACCCCGATGGGTTTACTTGAATTTACCGAGCTTCCTTGTTTAAGATTTTACTTAGCATGGACCCGCTTCCAGCGAGCCTATTCAGTACCCCGGTGGGTTTGCTTCGTATAATGATATTTTTTGTAAGGAAGTTGGTTGGCACTAGAGTGTGTTAAGCCTGCTAAACACATAATTCAAATTTTAGAGCGAACCTTATGGGTAACATAATTTATAATAGCCTGAATTATAGATCATGTCAAAAGATAATAACCTAAAGTTGTTCTTTGACCTTCCAGTCTATCTTCTTCATAAAAGATCAGTAATGTTCCCCAAAAAATAGAAGTATCACTCACTTTTGGGCTACCTTTTTAAAGAATGCTGAAGAGACAAGTTTTGATAATGAGTCTAGGATGAGATAGTAGTCCATAGGTGTAAGATACAATTTTTGCAAATCATGATGACTAAAGTAGGCCTTAAGCCACTGTTCCAAAGATAAATTAGAAGTGTACATGTCTGAATCAAATGCCATATACATAATCATAAAAGAAAGTGGTTTGAGATGATATAAAGAACACTTGAACTTTTCACTATAAATTTTCAATTTTCAACAATAATTGAAAGAGAAGGAGTTAGGATGTATTATGAGGTTTTTAGAGCACTTCCCTTTTCAGATAATATTGCATTGAGCTGATTAGAAAGATAAGGTTCTTGTAATCAAACTACAAAACCACTTGTTAGATGATTCAAATTTATTCAAAACAAAAACATATGTACAAAGAAAAAGTCATATGAAATTTAGGAAAAAGGGAAAAAAGTCTTCCTGTTTTAATTGACAAAATTTCATAAGTTGATCATAAAAATGAATTTCCTGTATAAATGCAATCAACTGTTAGAGATGACTCTTATTATTGAAAAAAAAATATATCTACATATATACAAATGAAGATAACCCAAAATATTTCAAGAACCAGGAGAAGGAGGAATGACTTCCTCTTCTACCAGCTCCATCTCCTTCTGTTGTAAGCCCTTCTGCACAAAATATTATTTAGATATTGGTTGATGATAAATTATAAGTCTATGTCCATTTACAACAAAGGAAATTTGAGAATCATCAATTGTCTTAATTTTAACAGATCCATTATCAAAAGCTGTAACAATTTCATATGGACCCATCCAATGAGTAGTTAATTTATCTTTAAACTTTTTGTACCTTGAATAAAAAGGTAATGCCCAGTCTCCCGTTTTGAATTGTTTGTGTTTAATGTATCTATCATGCCCCTTTCTATGTTGGTTTTGTATTAAGATTGTGTGTTGAATAGCATCTTGTCTAATCTCGTCTAACTCATTTATTTGCAGGATTCGTTGTGTCTGTGCTTCTTCCAAATTCATCCCTAATTGTGCAGCCATACGAAAGGTTTTGACTTGAAATTCAATAGGTAGAAGAACTTGTTTACCATAAACAAGTTCATAAGGTGTGTGGCCAGTGGTATTCCTCTAAGTTATTCTATAAGCCCACAAGGCTTCTGGGAGCCTATCTGCCCAATCTTTGTGGTGTAATTGGATAGTCTTGGTCAGGATGGCTTCTAATACTTTGTTGGTGGATTCTACCTGACCATTGGCTTGTGGTTGATATGGTGAATATTTACAATTTCTAATACCATATTTGTCAGTAAGCTCTTTCATCAACATGGAGGTAAATTGAGATCCTTGATCGGTTACAATTTCGCTAGGTACACCGAATCGGGTGAATATTTCTTCATATATAAACTCTACCACATATTTCTATGTGGATTGAAATAAGGCTTTAGCTTCTACCCACTTGGTGACATAATATGTATAGACTAGAATGTACTTATTCTTGTGAGACATAGGGGAAATTGGCCCAACAAAATCTAGAGCCCATTTTTCAAAAGGCTCAATCATAACTTGTTGTTGTAAGGGAATCTCATCGGATGGCATAGGTCTACCCATTCTTTGGAAACTGTCACATCCCTTGACATATTTGGAATCATCTTTGTAAATGTTTGGCTAGTAATATCCAAAGTGCAACACTTTGTATGTTGTTCTCTTGTCAGAAAAATGCCCACTGCAAGGTCCACCATGACATGCATGCAAGATCTTTGCCATCTCATCCTCTTGTACACATCATCTAATAATAAGATCAAGACCAGTACGAAAAATATCACTGTCCACCCAATAATAATTACAACTTTGAACTATGATCCTACGTTTCTCAGGTGGAGAGAGATGGTTTGGTAGCTTTCCAGTTGCTAAATAATTGGCTATGTCTGCAAACTAAGGGGTTTGAACAGACACAGCAAACAGATGCTCATCTGGAAAGCTATCATCGACAGGACTAGCATTATTGTCAATTTGAATTCGAGAGAGAAAATATGCTACCACATTCTCTCGACTGGGATGATAAAAAATAGTAATGTTAAATTCTTGTAACAGGAGAAGCCACCGAGTCACTCTGCTATTGGGGATAGGTTTGTTCATCAAAAATATGATGGCGGAGTGGTCAGTGTGTATAAAAATTTCATATCCTGTGATATAATGACGAAACTTGTTGATGTCATAGACTACTGCTAGAAATTATTTTTCAGTGATAGTGTAGTTTGACTCTGCATGAGTCAAACATTTACTAGAAAAGTAGATGGCATGTGATGTTTGTCCCTCTTTTTGACCTAAAACTGCCCATATAGCTATGTTAGAAGCATCAGTAGATATATGGAAGGAAAGGGACCACTTGCGGCCCCTGAGTATCTGTGCCACTGATAGCTTTGCCTTCAAAGTTTCAGAGGCATGTTGACAAGGTTCAGTCCATTGGAATTCTGTGTCTTTCATGATTAGTTTGAACATAGGTGCGGCTATCTTAGTGCAATTTTCAATAAAAACGTCTATAATATCCTGCATGGCCAAGAAATCTTCTTACTTCCTTTCGAGTTTTTGGAGGAGGAATATTAACAATTATTTCTATCTTGGTAGGATCTACCTTGATACCTTGAAGAGAGACGTGATGTCCCAAAACTATGCCCTTGGCTAGTAGCTTCTTACATTTTTCATGAGTAAGAGATAAGTTCATTTCTTAGCACCGAATAAGAACTGTTTCAAGGTTGTCAAGGGATTCTTGGAAGGTATTACCATATACTGTAAAATCATCCATATAAACTTCTACACAATCATGTATAAGGTCAGCAAAGATTCCTAAAACTGCTTGCTGAAAAGTAGTAGGTGCATTACATAGGCCAATTGGAAACACTTGATAGGCATATGTCCCCCAAGAACAAGTAAACGTTGTCTTGTCTTGATCCTTAGGTGCTATTAATATTTGGTTGTATCCACTATACCCATCAAGGAAAGAAAAGTATTGTTTCCATGATAAGGTATCTAACACTTGATCGGTGAAAGGTAAAGTGAAGTAGTTCTTAAGAGTGGCCTTGTTCAATTCTCGAAATTCAACACAGATACGCCATTTCCCTGTAACTTTCTTTGGAACTACTACCAGAGGAGACACCCATTTACTGTTAGAAATTCAGTAGATGAAACCAACGTTAAGGAGTTTTTGTAATTCATCTTTTACTATATCCTTTAGGGTTGGATTCATTCTTCTCCGGGGCTTCCTAACAGGAGGTATGTTTGAATCTATGTAAATGTGGTGAATACAGGTATCTGGGTGTATACCCTTCATATCGGTGTATTCCCATGCAAATGCTCCAGTTTGACTCTTTAGAACTTTTAGTAATTGTTTTTTATGACTCTCATCTAGGCCTGCATTTATATGTAGAAATTTGTTGGAACTAACCTCACAAGGTATGGTATAGGATCCTAGATGTTCTTCGATTGCAAAGACACAGGGTTTACTTGTAAATGTTGAGAGGATCACGTTTTCTTGGAATTCATCTCCAAAGATCTGGTCAAGTTGGGAAAAATACTGAGGAAAGTGTATACATGTTGTGGAAGAGATAAATTGGTTCAACACATTCTCGGTATTTTGTTCTTGAAGTGCCCAGGAGAAATCACTAAGAAGGGAAAGTTCTTACAAGTTCTCATCCCCAAAAGGACAATCTAACCAAAATAGGTTCTCAGATACTAGCTGTGCTGGTGGGTATACAACTAGTTTTCTTGTAGATAACCCATTAGAGATAATCATTTCTCCATCCTTGCATCCTATGAATGCATTAGCAATAGCCAACCAGGGTATTCCCAAAATAATGGGTTGACCTTTGGAATGGTTCTTTGATTCTATGACCATAAATTCCATGAGATATTCCCATGAAGCTACTGATACAGTGATGTCATCTAAGATCCCAGCAGGCTACACCATAGTGGGATCTACTAATTCTAGCATTGTTGGGGTAGGGCAGAGGAACTGTCCTAAATGGAGAGTTTCTAAAACTGTGGTAGTCATCAAGTTAATAGCAGATCCTAGATCAATAAGTGTATTTCCTATGGCGGTGTTATTGATGATAACAATCACGACAGGGTTTCTTGGGTTTGAATACTTGGGAATTTTAGGTTGGTTTGCTATGTAATCTAACATTTTTCCTATTACATGAATCGTCGGAGTGTCTTTTTTTTTTCTAACTGGTCTTTTAATACAGTGTTCCTTTATTAATTTACTATAGATTGGGATATCCTTAATGGCTTGTAACAAAGGGATCTTAATACAAATATTTTTCAACTCGTTAATGATATCATACTCTGGAAAATTTACAGGTTTTTCTATTACTAGATGCTCCGGATATGGGGGTGACTTTTCTCATGTAATTACTTCTTCATAAGGATGTTTGTGTGTTGAAGATTTAGGAATAACCACATCTTCAAGAATGGCATCATTCAAAACTTCACTCGGTATGTTTTCTTCTTCATTCTCTTCTTGGATAACAACTGATGACTTGGGTTGATCTTGCAGAAATATTCCAGACCGCATTTGAATCTCATGTATTGGTGTGGTTGAAATGGCATATGATGGAAGAGTTAACAACCCAATGCTATTAAGAACTTGAGTTGGCTTGTTGTTAGGATTTGGTATCGGTTGTGCAGGTAATATTGTGGGCCTTGGAGGATTCATATTCTGGAAATGGTGAGGTTGATTTATGATAGGGGGTAGTGAAGGAGGTACAAATCCAGGAAAGAGTTGCAGAATAATAGGAGGATAAGGATAGTTAGGCATGGAAGGAGGTGGTTGAGCATAATCTTGTCCTCTCCATCCATGTGGCCATTGTTGTTGTTGATCATTCTGAGGAGGGTACTGTGGTGTCTAATTCTTCCAACCTGAAGTGTTCCATTGTTGAGGAGGTTGATAAGGATAGTAATAGGGTGGAATTTGTGATGATGGATCTTGATATGATGGTTGGTATCTAGGTTTCCAAGGCCTCCTAGATGTTTCACCAAATTTTCCACTCTTATATGCAACTTGCAACTTAGGCAATGATGGAAAATTATCATTTGGATGTTCTTCTGTACAAAGGTGACAAAATGAAACATTATTTAGTGGACATTCTCGTTGGGGATGTTTAGTTCTACACCTAGGACAAAAAACACTCATTGTTGCATGCTCTTCATCCTATCTCTTTTTAGCTTGCAATGCATCTAGTTGAGAACCCATATCTCCTAAGATATATGTTTTGAAATTTTCTAATAGATTTCTCAACTCTACCCTTGTAACTCCACTAGGACCAGATGTGTTTCCTTTTAGGTTCCTAGCATAAGATTCTCGAAAGTGTCTCCCACTTTTCCCTCTGCTCCTAGAGTAAGTCCTACATAGTTCACAAATCTGTGCAAAAGACTTATGAGAGATGTCTCCTGCTACCATGAGATTAAGGTTTTCTAAGAATTCTTTTGAGATTCCCTTAAGGAAGAGTGTTCTTAGTGCATGTTCCTGAAGATTGTTGATGTATATGTAACTTCGGAATGTATTTCACATATATGTATATTGTATTCCTATAGAGATTTTATTATTCCTCTATATGGAAGTGTCGTCATTTATATTGTAAATGTCGTAACTTATTCTTGATGGGTTATTAGACCACCTTGTTGGCGTCGGCCCTGTATAAGTCATGTGGGTCAAAGGGTTATTAGACCACCCTATTGGGGGTCGGCCCAGTCAGCATTATTTTATGTGGTTAAGTTCGAGCCTGCATGAGTTAGGTAAAAAGGCAAGTCAAGTCAAATATAAATAGAGTGCGGGAGGCACTCTATTTACTCACTCACTTCTCACTCATGCACTCAAGGAGGAGTGGCGAACCTATGGAGGAGGAGGATATGCTTCTAGGTTGTGTCTATCTCTTATGGTTGGTTGTATCATTGCTCTATCTATCTCTGAGGAAGTTATTGGGGTTTTTCACCTTTATGGTTTTCCCCAAGTAAATCTTTGTGTCTCTTGTGTGCTTGCATTATTGTCTCCATGATTGATATACTGTAGATATGATGTACATGTTGTTCTCTCAGTCAATATCCTAGATCATATTGAATTAAATTCTGAAAATTTAACATGGTATCAGAGCTAGCCTGAAAGAAGGCATGATATGGCATGTATGACACTTGTTGCACTTACGATGCTAGGGCTTGATATAGAAAAAACCAGTCATCGTAGCACTTTCTCTATAAATCCGTGTTGGAGAAGTTTTCAGATCTGAAATTGTTACACAATGAAGCTAAGATCTCCATGTAACTTGTGTCCAAAGGAAAACCTCTAATTCGTTGTACTTTGTGATTTATGATCTGTACAATATAGGGTTTCTGCCTCTTCCAGATCTGAGTCAAAATCAGGTGACCTTGGGAAAAAGGTCATAACCTGGGCTAGGAAGCTCCAAATGAAATTTCGTAAAACATGACAGGTAGTACACAGACTGTACTATCTCAAGAAACGTTTTCAGAGGCCAAAGGTTAACCAGTGAGACGTGGCATGCCGTACAAGTTCGCTCTCCTGTATTATCCCATAAACAGGTCACGTTGCGACACTTGGCATAACTCTCTCTAAGAGAGTCCAATTGAGGTCAGACCTATCAATATGGAAATATAACAGGGTGAGATATCTCAGGAAACATTTTCATAGGCTGAAGTTCAAACAGTGACACGTGGCACGTCGTACAAGTTCGCACTCCTGTATTATCCCAAAACAGGTCACGTTGCGACATTTGGCATAACTCTCTCTCAGAGAATCCAATTGAGGTCAGACCTATCAGGATGGAAAGATAACAGGTCAGGCTATCTCAAGAAACGTTTTCAGACCTTGTGGATCAACAAGTTCATAGTTACACCAGAAACAATCAGGTACATATTTCTGTCAAAACAGGATTATTTTTTAGTACCTTCATTCATGGCTTCCGGAATTTAGGGCTTCGGAAAAAGTTGGAATTTTTGTAATCGGAGACCACGGATGAATGCTACTGATATAAATAAAAATTTAGAGACCAAAAGCAGAATTTTTGGTTGGGCAGAAGGTCGGGCTTGATCAGACCCTAGTTCGGGACTTTGATCAGAAAAGTGGAAAATTAGGGCTTCTGTAAAAATGAGAATTTTTTAAATCTATGACCATGGCTGGAAGCTCCTCAGAAAAATAGAAGCTTAGAGATTTGGATCAAACCTTTTGATTGGGTAGAAGAGTGGGATTCATCAAAACCCAGTTCAGGGTCACATCGAGTGAATCCAGAAGTTTCAAAGGCAAAATTGAGTGAAACTCTGCAGTTTTCAAATTCTGAATATACCGGTTTGATCAGCTTATCAAGGCGCATATTTCTATCCTTTCGGAAGTTTGAAATTCAAAGTTTGAATTTTTGGGGTTTCTCTGACAAACCCATATCCAGCTCCAGGTCCAGTTCTTTCAAATCAAGTGGATTGGGTTAATCCTAGAAGAAGATGGATTGATCATCTGCATGAGTGAAGAAGTTCCTGTTTCAGAGGGAGATGAGGCTAAGGCCTTACATAAGAAGATTACAAGCGATCTCTACAGGTATGACTCATCGAGGTATGTTTTGAGATTTGTTCATGATTAAGTTTATGGTATGTTTGTCTTCATTAGTACAATCTTGATTTTAGATTTGTCGTATCACCTTAACAAAATTATGAATGCATGATAGAAGATATTCATTGGTTAGTGTGTTAACACTTATGATTGTACTAATGCATTATGGTGTTGTATGAGGTTTATGTTGTCTACTAACATGAAAGGTACACCAAGAAAGACAAATCATGTTCTGGTTCAAGAACATATGATCATGATGACATGAGAACAAAGATTCATCCATTGTCATGGATCTCATAGAATATCCATTTACGAGGTATGTATAACTTGGTTTTATAATGGTTAACCTATGAGATATACAGGTTACTAGCACAAGTCATTGAAGAAGAACAAGAAGACATCATGTGAGTATGTTAGACATAACTAGCTAGCATGCTAATCCAGGTATGTTTTTCCTATATCAAGATAGAATCTTACCTTGTGTTAGGATCTTATACTGTTGTGTTGTTGATAATGACTATTCATGAAGTCATAAGTTTGAATAATCATAGGTATATGCATATTATGTGTCTTACCTTAATTAATGATATGACTAACCCGAAGAGTCATAGGTTTGAGTAATTATAGGTTTAGACATATTATGTTTCTTATGATTTGACTAACCATAAGAATCCTACATAAACCTTGAATGCTAATGCTTATTATTTTTGTTTGAAATGATCATGACTATACATGCTTGAGATTATTGTGTTTTAATAATATACTAATAAATGTATGATTTTATATGAGTTCACAAGGATATCACAATCATGATACTAATAAGCATGCGTAGGGACCAAGGATGAATATGAGTTCAAGAACAGGTAATTCAGAAAGCAAAGATCTAGAGGGAGTACACTCCAATGGTTTCTGCAAGGATGCAGATATTCAGAGGGAGTTGACCATCTCTCTACATTCCACATAAAAAGATGTAGAAGAAGCTACTTCATATTAGGACTCCAGTAGCTCCTGTAAGTAAGCGAAGACTCAGAGGGATTCCACCCAATGAACAAACAAAGATAAGTATTTGAATTGTCATTTCTTAAATAATACTATTCAATAATGTATATTAATATTGATGTTCCTAGAATTAGGTTGTGTATTATGCATATTAGAATAATTGCATTGATGAACAGTATACTACTAATATGCATGGGTAAGTGGCCTATGGCACTGTACAACATTCCATTGCTACTTATCTAGAATGAAACCTCTTTGCTGACATGTTGGGAGTTGTGCACACTCTTAACAATGTTCTGGTAGAGATTGGAAGGCATCTAGAAAGTTACGGGATATGGATAAATGCTGTATTGAAGCATTGGCTAAAGATAATTGCATGACTGTGTGACATATTTCTTTATGTGTAAGAATTTGTTCTGAAAACTATGAGATGTTTTCTAATCATGAAATTTAACTTGTTGTGTAGGAAAGATCGTATGCCATCTCCTACAAAAGAAGAACTACAACATTTGTTCAGCAAATATATTGAAGTTCCCAGGATCTGGGATGAAGAAATGGAATGCCATGATCCGTCGATCATGAAGAATGATGTTTGGGATGTAGTCCCAAGACGCGAAGGGAAGTTTGTTATGAATTCCAAATGGATCTGTCAAATCAAGCATGTTGCAGATGGAAGCATTGAGAAATATAAAAGTGATGAAATAGAAGATGCACCAGATGGATTTCAAGACAGAATGGTGTAGTCATATATATGTGCAGAACTTGGTATGGTAGGATAGACAGCTTTCTATCCAATTTGGGCTTTACCAAGAGTAAAGCGGATTCCAACCTTTACTACAAGGTTGAAGAAGGAAATCCAGTGATACTACTTTTGTATGCGGATAACCTATTTGTTACAGGTGAAGATAGATTGATTGCCGACATGCAGCGGAAGCTTACTGCTGAGTTCGAGATGAAGAACTTGGGCATGATGCACTATTTGTTTTTCGCATGGAGGTGTGGCAGAGTGCAGATGGAAGCTTCCTTGGACAAGGGAAGTATGCAGTAGATATCCTGAATAGATTCGAGATGATGGATTGCAAGGCCATGGCCACACCTATGGCATCGAATCTGAAGCTTCTATGTGATGCTTCATCTGAGCCTGTTGATGTCTCCATGTATCGTCAGATGATTGGGTCCTTGATGTACCTGACGAACATGAGACCAGATATTTGCTTTGATGTGAACACATTGAGCCAATTCCTGACGGATCCGAGGAGTGTTCACCTGGTTTCTGTAAATCATGTTCTGAGGTACCTAAAGGGTACAATGGATTATGGGCTCAAGTATGAAGCGAATCAAAAGTTTAACCTGCAGGGTTATGTTGATTCAGATTAGGCTGGCAATGCTGCAGATAGGAAGAGCACATCTGGGTGCTGCTTCAGTATGGGATCAGGTGTGATCTCTTGGTTTAGCAGGAATCAGTCGTACGTAGCACTGAGTGCAGCTGAGGCTGAGTATGTTGCATCCTGTTCAGCTAGTTGTGAGGAAGTATGGCTACAGAAGCTACTGTCTGAGTTATTTGATCTCCCGTTGGATGCTACTGGTATCTTCTGTGATAACTAGAGTTGTGTGAAGCTGTCTGAGAACCCAGTGTTTCATGACAGGTCGAAACACATAGAGATAAAATATCACTATATCAGGGATATGGTGCAGAGAGGAGCTGTGAAGCTCCTGTATGTTGCGACGGACGAGCAGATTGCAGATGTGCTGACGAAGCCATTAGCCAGGGTGAAGTTCGAGTACTTCAGAGAGAGGCTTGGTGTGCTTCAGATCGAGGACACTTCGAGGAAGAAGTGATGGACACATTTGCTGAAGCCATTCCAAGCATGCTGGAAGGGGGATCCTTCACATGGCTGTGGATGTAAGCGCTGGATGATGAGCATCAGGATGATGTTCTGGTTTCTGCTTGGATATGATCAGTTGGATCATTATATGTATACATGTATGCATCATGTTGGATGCTGGATATGATCGGTTGGATCATGTGTATGTATTTTGTATACGCATCATGTTGGATGCTGGATATGATCAGTTGGATCATTTATGTATGTATCCATCATGTTGGATGCTGATGGATACATTGTGTGGATCATGTATCTTTGTATGATCAGGTAGATCATGTATGTTGATGGATACATTGTGTGGATCATGTATCTTTGTATGATCAGGTAGATCATGTATGCTGATGGATACATTGTGTGGATCATGTATCTTTGTATGATCAAGTAGATCATGTATGTTGATGGATATATTGTGTGGATCATGTATCTATGTATGTATCAGGTAGATACATTGTATATGTTGATATGTATCAAGTAGATACTTGGTGTGCATCAGATGGATGCATTGTATGATCAGGATGATCGTGGATGACGAGCTTCTCCAGATGACATGCAGCAAGATGTTGCAGTGATGATGATCAGGATGATCATGTGTACATCAGGATGATGTTTGATGAGTATCAGATGATACTTTGTGGCCGTGGATCAGGTTGTGCAGGTAAGCATGTAATTTGTGCCCTGGGAGATTTGCAGATGGTCTTTCGAGGTTTTTCCTATGGCATGTAATTCGGTGCCCTGGGACATCTGGAAAATGCTCTTGCGAGGTTTTGCTTGGGATAAAATGTAATTTGTGCCCTGGGAGATCTATAGATAGTCTTTCGAGGTTTTGCCTATGGCATGTAATTCGGTGCCCTGGGATATCTGGCAGATGCTCTTGCGAGGTTTTGTCCTATGGCATGTAATTTACTCCTGGGAGATCTGGACAGGATGAAAAAGGCCTCAGATGCTTCAGCCAGGTTTTGCCATGACCACATGTAATTTGCTCCTGGGAGATATGGACAGGATGAAAAAGGGCTCAGATGCTTCAGCCAGGTTTTGTGGTGAGATCACATGTAATGTGCTCCTGGGAGATCCGACAGGTAGAGCTGAGTGCTTGTAACAGCCTGGGATGCTTCAGCCATGTTTTGTGATGGGTGACATGTAATGTGCTCTTGGGAGATCCTACAGGTAGAGATGTGTGCTCGTAATAGCCTGGGATGCTGCAGCCAGGTTTTGTGACGCACGTAATAAGTCCCGAGGATTCCACAGTATGGCTAGTGATGATGAAGACCTGCAGGTGGTGGGCCTACATCCAGTATGAAAAAGGACTGGCTTTGTAGAACTTCCTATGATGAGTAGATTCAGAGATTGATTGAGATAACAACAGCAGTGACGATGATGATGACTCGATGACGATTATCCAGTGACGATGATCCAGAGAAGATGACTTGTGCTAGAAGAACTGTGCTGAGAAATACCTTCCTAGTTAAGAGGGAGTGTTGATGTATATGTAACTTCTGAATGTATTTCACATATATGTATATTGTATTCCTATAGAGATGTTATTATTCCTCTATATGGAAGTGTCGTCATTTATATTGTAAATGTCGTAACTTATTCTTGATGGGTTATTAGACCACCTTGTTGGCATCGGCCCTGTATAAGTCATGTGGGTCAAAGGGTTATTAGACCACCCTATTGGGGGTCGGCCATGTGGATCAAAGGGTTATTAGACCACCCTATTGGGGGTCGGCCCAGTCAGCATTATGTTATGTGGTTAAGTTCGAGCCTACATGAGTTAGGTAAAAAGGCAAGTCAAGTCAAGTATAAATAGAGTGCGGGAGGCACTCTATTTACTCACTCACTTCTCACTCATGCACTCAAGGAGGAGTGGCGCACCTATGGAGGAGGAGGATCTGCTGCTAGGTTGTGTCTATCTCTTATGGTTGGTTGTATCATTGCTCTATCTATCTCTGAGGATGTTATTGGGGTTTTTCACCTTTATGGTTTTCCCCAAGTAAATCTTTGTGTCTCTTGTGTGCTTGCATTATTGTCTCCATGATTGATATACTGTAGATATGTTGTACATGTTGTTCTCTCAGTCAAGATCCTAGATCAGATTGAAGTAAATTCTGAAAATTTAACAAAGATCACTATATTTGGATTTATGTAACACATAGTTAAATCTTTCGGGATAGTCTTCTAGGCTCTCGTCTTCAAGTTGTTGTATTTTGAAAATATCCTTGCAAGATTCCTTAGGTTTAGAATAATCCTAATATTTCTGTAGAAATGCATTCTTCATGTCTTCCCAAGTTCTAATACTAGATTCTCCCAATCCCATGAACCATCAAAGAGCAAAATCTTTTAATGTGGTAGGAAAAAGTTTTAATTTTTGGCCATCTTGTAGGTAGTTATAACTCCTACACAAAATGTCAAACTCAAATAAGAATGCATCTGGATCCTCACTACTCTTCCCATATAAGGTCGGTAGTGATGAGGGAGGTATGTTTTCATAGCTACATCTTGTGCAGTGTCTAAGATAGAGAATCCGAAAGTACCTTCAGTTCTAACCTCTCCTTCTCCTTCATCCTATCGGACACGATCTTCATTTTTATCCTCCATGAAGATTTGATTTCCAAAGAGAGAATACGTAGGTGGTTCCTTTCTTGGTGAATATGGGATTTCCCAACATTCTGTTTCAGGGAGAGTATTTTTCTTTTTAGGAGGATAATTACCAGCCACGTGGGAATCCAGTTTTGAAGGTCCTATCGTTCTTGTCTCAATCTGTGAGATAGCTATGTTCATAGAATTTTCAAAAAGAGCATCTACTTGTGCAAGATCAACAAAATCTACTAAGTTTGGACCACCTACGATTGAAAAAGTAGTGTCTTTGGGTTTTTGGACTAATGGAGTGTTGGGAGGTTTTGAAGTTTTATCCTTTTGAATTTCCTCTTGTCTAAGTTCAGTTTCAATATGAGCTGAGGTTCTTCTAGTGAAATTTCTTCATGAACAGACTGTTCTGATGTCCCTATGGTTTACCTTAATTGATTTCCAGAAAGGATTTCCTTTGCTTTCCAAGTAGGAATATCCTCTTTAGGTGTCTTCTGATACCATTATGTTGAGTTAGTAGTTGGGGTGGCATGCCCCCCATATAGGTTAGTAGGAATTTTAGTAGGGATTCTAGTAGGAGGGCTAGTTTTAATAAATCTACCTTTTGAGTCTCTATACCTATTCATGAAAACAAACTACAACTAAAATAGATTCCAATTGAATCACTACTATTGCTGGGTTTTGGGGATGCCTGTGATAACAGATGTGCAGACTCTTACCTCTCGTCTTACCGCTCACCCGCCACCAGCCTATTTCTAAATTTCAAAGCAAAGAATTTGAATTTATCACTTAGCTTTTAGAAGATATTTCTACCAATCTACAACTGAATTCTACCTATCTACAACTCCTCGGCAACGGCGCCGAAATGTTGAAGTTTAATTACTATCTTTAAGCAATCACCAAAATATTTAATTATCGACCAAGGTTGGTAATCTTAGAGTTGTGGCACAGTATATGCTGAGGTAGAATGGGACCTAAGGTTTCAGCTTGGCAGACCTTAGAAATGTTTTAATAAAGAAAAGATCAAGAGATATTTCAAAATGAAAAACCGAGTCAAACTTGTAAAAAATACAACTACTGAACTAGTTAAGCCTAACTAAACTAACAGATCATAATATTATGAAGCTATACTACTCTACTCTATGGATAATAATTAAAAAGATAAAAACAACAAATATTATTCTAAGAAGCAGGACTTAATAAAGAACATAACTACTTGGATGAAATTGAAAACTATTGATAAAGCTCTTTAATCTAGGAATTATAAACAATTGTAAATGAGTTTAGAGACCTACTATGAGATTACTCAATTGACAATTAACTATGAAACAAAGAGCTATATTAACTTAAAGCAAAACTACAAACTGCTTAGTGAATTTGACAACTATTCATACAAATTCAAAGACTATACTAGACTACCTAATTCCACTCTCCTTAAGGGTTCTGAGGAAGTGTATAAAATGTAATGCGAATGTATCAAAGTGACTTTCAAATGTGACAAGGAAACAAAATGGAAGCAAATCTAACCTAATTTCTACAAAGAGATGTAAACTACAAAGAGACCAATTACAATTAATCTTAAACAATATAAATTATTTTTCATCCATGAGCAACTAACATTGGAAAAGCTCTAATTAAGCTATTCAAAACTAATTCAAAATGAGATATGATTAACAAGAAACAAAAACATGTCTTTCTAATGATTGATCGAAACCGAAATTATGCAAACATCTAGGCTATCAAAGCAAATGTTTTGGAAATAAATCTATTCTAGAAGCAAGTAGAAAAGTTGATAAAATTAAATTATGAAACAAGTAGAAAATTTGATAAATATATTTAATTCTAAAAATGAACCTAATCTATAAGCAAGTAGAAAACTTTATAAAGATAACTTAGTTCTAGATCAGATCTTATTTCATGAACATCTTCATTAACTGTATGAATGAGAGAAGCAAAATCTATATTTAAATAAGGAAACTATCAAAACTAAGATATTTTGGAGAATAAAATTACTAAATCTAATCTGAAATCGATCTTAAGAAGCATGACATAACAAGACTAAGAATGAAACTGATGAATTCTAGAACAGTAAAGCATTAATGAATCAGGTAGAAAAGAAACATAATCTGTAAAGAAACTACAACAAAGTTAAGGAAAATAGAATGAAAACTAAGAATGATGATCAAACTAAATTAAACTCTATGTAGTGTAAAACAAGATCTTAATTACAATTAAGAATGCTAATTAAAGGAAAGAAATATTACAGTTCAAAAACCTAAGAAACTGGATTCTAATTAAGCATAAAAACAATGCAGAAAGTATTAAAGTCCGTATGATGATCCGGATGATAGTCTGAAAGATGGTTTGTATGATGATCCGGATGACAGTCTGAAAGACGATCTGAATGACAGTCCAGATGGAGGAAAATTATTTAAACTAAGGAAATAAGCAAATTGGATGATCTTAACGTTAGCTGGCTGATGCATATGAACCTACAGTGCAAGGAAGCAATGAATAGATTTTTTAGAAGATAAGATAACAAGAATTAACCTTTTCTAATCATTGTCTAAGGAATGAACTATTCATATGTCATAATAAGACAAAAACTGAGATATGAATAAAACTAACCGACAGCTACAGAAAAGAAACTAACATAACTAATTATAATTATAAACTTAACGTGAAACAACAACTAGTTAAGCTCTATCTAATTGCAAAAGACTGAAAGCAAACTACAAGAAAAACTATGCTTGACCGGTCATTATCAATTCTGTAAATTTAAATTAAATTATGAACATGAAATAAATTACAAGAAATGAAACAACAGCTACAAGAAAAAAAATTTAAATACAATTACTAGAAATGAAAAACTATTTATTTGCAGAAAGGAAAATACAAGATATACACAATAGAACCTCTGGTTGTTGAGGGGCCCTTCCCAACAATCAGAGATTGGAGCTTAAATCGCACTAATCACCAACAACAGAACATTAATAGTAGAATTCAGGAATTTCCATTAACTGAGAAAGTTACACAGCGTTTCTACAAATTACTGATAGCGTGTATGTATATTTGTCTCATTTTCTCCAAAGGAGGCATCTATATATAAGTTTACAATCAGAGAGAAGGTCGACATAGTTGGCCTCTCTACAAATAGAAGTCTGAATTACTATGGAATGACTGCATGGTGGTTGACGACAGCACAAAGGCATCTTCCTAAGTCCACAGCATTGATTCCCTCTGACATGAACATTTGTGAGTTGGTTTCCTTCCATCATGTGCAAATAATACGTTGGAAGACTGAGCATGGGAGGACGAGGGCTTCTAGAACGTTGACGTGGGCATAGGTGTGTGTTGTCAGGCTGGGCGATAAAAAAGACAGAGCTTCAGGAACATTGATGTGAGAAGAATGTGTGTTTTCAAGCGAGGCGAGTAGGAGGGCGAATCTTCCAGAACAGGGGCTTACCAACCACGACAACCACGTTGCTAGCAGAACCCATCTTTTTGTTTCTGCCTTTAATGACTAGAAATATTCCAACTGACGATCTGACGGGTTGAATGAAGGCCTGAATGACGGGTTGAACGTTGTTGGGAGACTTCGGCGTGAAAGTGCATCCATATGAAGGTTCGTTTGAAACCCATAACCTGCGGGACGAGATCTATTTGCCAAGCAAGCTAATAAATGCCAAATAAGAATTAATAAATCACAATATGACGATATTTGACCAAAATTCAAGTGATATGCAAATGAATTCATACCTGGTCGGATTGACGGTCTGAATGGAAAGAAGAATAACTTATCATATCAAAAATGGTGAAAATGATGCCAATCACATTGTGTTTGATGATAAAAAATGGTGACAAAATGGACACCAACAATTAGTTTTCCCATTCATACAGTTAATGAAGATGTTCATAGAATAGGGTTTGGTTCAGAAATAAATATCTTTATCAAGTTTTCTACTTGCTTCTACATAAAATATCTTTATCAAGTTTTCTACGTGCTTCTACATAAAATATCTTTATCAAGTTTTCTACTTGCTTCCAAATCAAATTCAATTCAAGTAAATATCTTTATTAATTTTTCTACTTGCTTCTAGATTTCATATGTTCCAAGTCATTTGCTTATGGATAGAAGATATATCATAATGTTTAAAGTTAATAGTAGTTGGACAATCTTTAGTTTGCATTTATTTGTAGAAGTTAAACTATATTTGTTTCCATTTTGTTTCCTTGTCACGTTTGAAAGTAACTTTGATACATTCTCTCCCATTCCCATTACATTTGATACACTTCCTCAGAATCCTCAAGGAGAATGGAATTAGGTAGTTTAGTATAGTCTTGAAGTATTAGTTGAATGCATGAATAGTTGTTGAATTCACTTAGTAGTTTGTAGTTTTGATTTAAGTTAATATATTTCATTGTTTCATAGTTAGTTGTCAATTGAGTCATCTCATAGATAGCTCTCTAACCTAATTTACAGTTGTTTTATAATTCTTAGATCAGAGCTTTATCAGTAGTTTTCAATTTCATCAAAGTAGTTCTGTTTTTTTATTAAGTCCTGCTTCTTAGAATAATATTTGTTGTATTTATCTTTTTAATTATTATCCATAGAGTAGAGTAGTATAGCTTGATACAATTCCGATCTGTTGGTTTAGTTAGGCTTAAATAGTTCAGTAGTTGTATTTTCTAGAAGTTTGACTCGGTTTTTCATTTTGAAAGATCTTTCGATATTTTCTTTATTAAAACATTTCTAAGCTTTGTTGAGCCAAAACCTTAGGTCCCATTCTACCTCAACATATACTGTGCCACAACGCTAAGATTACCAACCCTGGTCGATAATTAAATATTTTGGTGATTCCTTAAAGACAATAATTACACCTCAACACAACTTTTCATAATATACCTAAGCAAGACTGGGTGCATATGTTCATCCATACCCTTGATACTATTCCGACGAATTGGTATAGGTCGTTGGAGCTGCGACAAGGAACTGCAAATTGGGATTCTTTGGTTGCAAATTTTAAACATATGTTTAACTATGAGGATGAAAATCCCACAATAGATGCGGCTCTGCAAATTATTACGGCTAAATTTTTTGAAGAAATCCAAGGACTAGTATCCAATCTGCCACAATGGACCGTGACAATGGAGAAAATCATGGAATGTTACAACATTAGTGGAGGACCAAAATATGACGAACCAAGGGATGTAAATATCCCAGAAAGTGAAGGGAGTCATGATTTGAAGGGACCAAATATATCATCAGATAAATTTCTGCATCCATTGAAAATAAAAAAGGTAAATATTGGCTCTACTGAAAATTGAAAGTTTGCAAACATTGGTGATTATTGGGATGATGAAACTATGGGAAAAATTACTAACTTATTGCACGAGTTCCAAGATTTGTTTCCTACTAAATTTTTAGAGATGAAAGGTATAGTCGGTGATCTGGGTGAAATGAAGATTCCCCTGAAACCAAGTGCTCAGCCTATGAAGCAGCGGTCATATAGACTAAATCTGCTGTATAAAGAGAAGGTGAGAGCAGAGCTTGAAAGAATGCTTTATGAGCGAATTGTTGGACCCGTGGAAGAATCCGAATGAATGATTCCTATGGTGGTGCAAGACAAGAAGACTAGAGAGATTATAATCGGTGTCGACATGTAGAAGATGAACAACGCATGTTTACATGATCCTTTTCCCAGTCCTTTCATAGACGAAGTGCTTGAGACTGTCGTAGGGCAGGAGGCTTACTCTTTTTACAGACTTTGGATATCATTAGGTTAAAATCGCTAAGGAGGATCATCATAAAACCACTTTTGTGACAGAATGGGTTTGTTGTTTCTAGTATATGGTAATGCCCTTTGGCCTTAATAATGATCCCACTATTTTTTCAAGAATAGTTGTTGCTGCCCTCAAGGATTTGATTCATAAGTTCCTAGAAGTATATTTTGACGATTGTACTGTCTATGGATTAATAAAGAATCATATTGACAATTTTAGGCTCATGTTAGAATGGTGTCACCAATATCCAATATATTTGAATTTGAAGAAATGTATATTCTGTGTTTCAATTGGTATATCGTTAGGCCATGTTGTATGTAAGTAAGGTACGTTGGTTGATCCTGCAAAGATTGTTATCATTGTTGACCTCCCTCTTGATACTACAATTTGAAAATTGAGAACAACCCTGGTTCATACAGGATATTACAGGAAGTTTATTAAAATATATTCCCAGATAACAACGCTGATGGAGAAGCTGCTAAAAAAGGATGCAAAATTTAAGTGGAATGAAGAATGCCAACGGAGTCTTGATACACTTAAGGCAAATATGGTTATCGCAGATATCTTAGTATTTCCTGACTAGAAGAAAGAATTCCATGTCCATGTTGATGTGTCATCTGTCGCTTTAGGGGTGGTCCTTGCCCAACCAGGTGAGGGGTCCATCGACCACCCTATTGCATTTTCTAGCAGAAAATTTTCCATTGCAGAACGAAATTAGACTATGACTGAAAGAGAGGGACTTGCTATGGTTTATGCATTACAAAAGTTTAGACATTATTTACTGGGAGGACATTTTAAGATGTTTATTAACCACTCTGCATTGAAGTACCTGGTCAATAAGTTAGTGTTGGGGGGGGATATTTGTCGGTGTTTGATGTTGTTTCAAGAATATGATTTTGAAATTATAGTTAACCCATGGAGGTTGAATGCAGGTCCCGACTATCTGTCAAGGTTGGAAACAGGAGAAGAACCAACTAGCTTAAAAGACAACCTACCTGATGCACAACTCTTTTTAGTAAGGATGGTTGATGAATAATTTCAAGATATCATGACATTCTTGTCTACATGAATGCCACCAGAAGGCTACATGACCGCACAGAAGAAGCAGTTAGTAGTCAAGTTCGTGGATTATCGGTTGATCGTCGGTTAGTTGTATAAGTTGGGACCGGAATAAGTATTGCGTCGATGTGTTGTGGAGCACGAGCGACCAATAATATTAGATGAGGCTCATGAAGGGATTGCAAGAGGCCATTATGCAAGAAGAGATAAAATTCTTAATATCTTAAGAACATGATTATGGTGCCTGACCCTTCACACAAATGCGAAAGAATACTACCAAAACTGCGACGTGTGTAAGAGAATAGGAAAGCCTTCAAGAGAAGACAAAATTCCTTTAGTACCTCATATTACACTGCAAGAATTCGACAAGTGGGATTTTGATTTCATGGAACCTATTAACCCACTAGGAAAAAGGATAGGAGCAAGATATATTATAACTGCAAAAATTATCTTACATGTTGCGTTGAAGTAGTGCCAGTTCGGGATTGTACTGCTGTGACTATTGCGAAGTTTTTATTTGAGAATGTCATTACCAGGTTTCGATGTCTACGAATTCTAATAATACCATCGAATATATTACTGAATAATTCCAAGTTCATCATCACAAAAGTACCCCATATCACCCACAAGAAAATAGAACTATCGAAGCATTCAATAAAATTCAGGAACATGCACTCACTAAAGTCTGTAACGTGAACCGTGATGACTAGGATTTAAGAATCCCTAGAATATTATGGGATTAAAGAACAACATGTAAATGGTTGATAGGCCAGACCCCTTTCAAGTTGGTGAACGGACAGGAGTTTGTGATTCCCATGGAGTATATTGTCCCTATTCTAAGGATTTCATATTTTATAGGTATGTTTGATACTGGTGCTATTGAGGAAAGGTTAGAACAGTTATTTCAATTAGAGGAAGACCACTTTGTCATGGGTTTTCATCAGCAGGTGCAGAAATACCGAGAAAAGGCATGGCATGATCACCACATCACTAAGAAACATTTCCAGCGAGGAAACTTAGTTCTTATCTGCAACAACAAATTCATCAACACCCTGGTAAGCTACAGATACACTGTCTAGGACGATATGTTATAAATTTTATTACAGAAGAATGCGCAATACAATTAAAAACACTAGATGGTAAGATAATTCAAGGATTGGTGCATGGAAGTCAGTTGAAGCCCTATAGGGACATCCATGGTGTGTCGAAGTGAAAAGAATTGATTGCAAGTTTGTACATAAAAAAAATTGGAAACCCCAAGTTTTCTTTCTGTCGGAGTTGTTTGTGCAATAAATTAGTTGCATCGATGTATAGTTATGTCGGAGCTTTACAGAAACCCCAAGTTACCATTGTGTTGAAGATATCTTATATCGGGTACTCCGGTCAAAGTCCAAAGATGTCATTTGGAAACCCCAACTTCTTGAAATGTCGAAGTAACTTTATTTGTTGAAGTTGGTAATCTATCAATGTAAGTCTATCAAAATGATTTTCCTGTCACCCAGAAACCCCAACATGATAATTTTGTTGAAGTTATATATTTTTATGAGTGAGCTGTTCATCGCAATTCTATTTGTCGAAGTTCCAGAGTGACCTTACCTATCGAAGTTGTAGTTGGGATGCATTTCTTGTTGTTTTATGACACGTTCTATGGCGGCGTTGGTGGCCTTTTCGAATTAAATGATGAAGTGACCGACGTACGTGAAGAGATACATCACTTTCGTTTTCATCATTGAGAAATATAGGACAATTAATCAATCTCGGGAACTACAGAAGGGTCACACGTAGGGGATAAATTTAAAAGCCCGCTTCTCCCTCGCTCGTTCTTCATTATGACTTTTAGCCATTGTAGTCGTGATTAAGAAGCTAGATCTGAACTCTATGTTTGAGGTTGTGAAGTTGTGCAATACCAAAATGTAGGTCAAATTCTCAGTAGGAAGTTAATATCAAGGATCTGTCGAAGAATTCCCACTGTTGGGCTCCATCTCAGCCAATTTGGAGCGGCCTGAGGTATTTTCTTCACAACTGCTGTTGGCTGCTTTTTGGACAGACCCGGGTTTTAATGAAGCGCAGCAACAAAACCCCTTGGTGCACTGGCCCTCTCGGCAACGAGATGCGCGACAGCTCGAGGTCTCACCCGAAGTGGCTATGGGGGGGCTAAGGAATCAGATTTCCTTAACCGGGCGACGCGGAGACTGTTCTTTCCTCCTTGGCGATTCCTCAAAGGTGGAGGTCTGACCCCTCCAGACTTATGAGCGCACCAGCGCTCAAGCTCCTACTCAGCCACTGAACTGCGCGGTACTCCCACTCCTGCGCTAGGACCAACTATCCTCTGCGCAGATATTCTAAGCTTTGCTTTACTAGCGCGCCCGTCGCAGCAACACGTTCTCCTGTCGCTACGGCGACGGGTTTTACCGATTCCTTCGACCCTTAACGATTATAATTCCCAAGGAAGCTTTAAGAACTTACTCAACACATTCATAAAGATAATGCACATTTCTGTATATACTGTTAAGAAACTAAAACAGGCAATTACTTCAATCACAACATCACACAACGAGTAATATGAAGTCCACCTCCATGGGGAAATCCACGCCCACGAGAGTATCTTATATTAACCAGAAAATGATATATTTATACAATATGCTGCGCACACAGCTGCAGCCTTAGATCTTTCCAGGAAACTCCACGCACACAGCTGGGAGCCCTTCTCTCGATCTAGTCTCTTCCTCTCCAGATATTACACTAGTTCAGACGTCGCCTCGGACTGTCTGCAACTCAAGGATTAGCTTCACTGCTAACCAGCTCTAACTCCTGTTTTCTAGCAATACGGTAGAAAACAATCACAAGATCGTAACAGAGGATAATCCACTCGATCAATCCTTCTTACACCTAGCATCAATTACCTTAGCTAGCTCACTCAGAGGCTTAGCTAACTGACTCACTAATTAACCAATTCACAGACTAGCTAGCTATCTAACATCTACCCATTACAATTATACATATATATAGGTGGCCATGGCGGTCGCACCTTTACAAAACTGTGGGCCTTTCCCAGCAGTAATCCCCAAAAACCCTAACCACGCACATGGCTAGGTGTACCGTAGGCGCCGCTTGCAGTCATGTCGCCGCTTCCTGCAGGCTCGATGAATTCCGGTACAGCTTACGGGTATGAGCGCCTTGTTCTTCGCCTTCAATGCTTTGGTCCGTTGCTCCTCCTTGATCCGAGCAACCATAACTTCTGCACTTAGCCTTAATGAGGGTAGCTGAGCCCTTTACTCCATTGCTTCATTGATTGTGGTAGCTGGGATTTCCACTTGGCTTCATTGCTTCATTGCTTCATTTTCTTCATTTTTGGTAAGCCTGTCAAGGCCTTAGCTTCTTCAGTCAGAACAGTTAGGGACTGTTCTGCGGCTTGCACCTGTTCCAAAAGACCAACTTTAAAAGGGAGCTTCTCAAGCTCCGTCCAAGCTTCCATAGCTTGGCTCATCAGGTTCTCAGCTTCCTGTATTCTGTCTTTCATCTGTGTGGAAGCTCTGCTCAGCGCTTCGAATTGTTCCTGCGCATCATCTGTAAACTGCGCGGCAACACGAGCTTCCAGCTCGGCGATTTGGGTTCTATGGTCCTCATCCATAGCAACTATTTCATGCTGTAGGGTTTTCACCCTTCCTCCAATAATTTGAACTTTCGCAACCAGAGGGAGGTCTGGTTGAATCTCGCAAGCCGGCAATTCCTGGGCAATCTCATCCACTGCATTTCTTATGCCAATGTCTTGCGCCTCATAAAGTGCAAGTTTCTCGGAGATATTCTTGTGGCTTGCCTTCAGCTCGATCTCCTGCGATTGCAGTCGTTGATTTTCCTGGAATGTAGAGATCTCCCTAGCTCTCAACTCAAGAGAAACTTTCTCATGTACTAGCTGTAGAGTCTCTATAGGAATTAAAGACAATTTTATTTCGACGGGCCCAACTGCGCTTACCTATAGTGCAGCTAGCGGATCTGGAACTGTCATGCTTGTAGGCGGAATGTGCACGACAGTATGCCTTTCTACGAGTTCTTCAACTCGCTCGGTACTTGGACTTACTTGTGGCACCTGCGAAGTAGATGCTGGCGCATGAGTCTGCACAATCCTTCCTGCGAGACCCTTTATTTCGACAAACTGCAGGTCTAGAGCACTTATGATGTGAGCATGCATGTTTCGCATCTCGCGAAATTGCTCTTTCAAATATTGGTCGATCCCCGAGGGAATGGCCTCAGAGGGATACGACACCTTTTGTTTCTTGGTTGCTGGCTCTGTCGAGCCTTCATCACTTCTTTGCTCGGGGGATTCCTTGCCCTTATCCTTTTCTTGCGCAGCGGCGGGTGGTATCGCGGATGCGATGTCGGCGGCTTCTCTCCATTCGTCCGACCAAGACTTGATTTTTTCTTCGATGTCTTCGGTGGTCATCCTGTAAAGGCCTACGGCCCATTCCTCTTGAATTCCGCAGGGACGGAGGTAAAGTTGATGTAAGTTGGCAGTAAAGGCCAACTTTCCGTCATAGATTTTCGCTGTCTCCTCACTCAGCCTTGGAATTTCCTGAATGGTATCTCTGAGGAGATAGTAGTATTCACAAAATACAGCACGGTTCATCTTGCGCTTTGCGGGATTAGGAGATTCCCAAAGGTTAACATAGCGAATTCCAGCAGGTTCTCCTAAGCGGTGCGGAAGGAACTGAGTGTTCGGGGGCTCCTTCCACCCGATGAGAGCACATAAAATTAAAAGCCAAGAGAAATGGAACAACTGACCGGGGTTATCTTGGACGTTCCGGCAGTCTTCCAAGAAAGAATTGAGGAGGAAGAGGGACCAGTTGTACTGTTCTCCCTCCGCAGCTGCAATGGCAAGTTCCACGACAGCTCCAGTAACTTCCTTCGATCTGCACTTTGTGAGAAGTCTGCCTGCGAGCAGACTTCCTGTAAATCTGAGTGCTTCGTCTTCTACTATGGTGAGGTCATAAGCCCGACCTCCTCTTGTAAGGTTGTATTTCTGCACCAGCCGTGCAGCCAATTTTCTATCCTTCTCTTTTCCCATAAAATGAATATTGGGATCCTTACCAACCTTAGATAGGCCGGTAATACGGTGAATCAAATCGACATTCAAATCGATTGGCCTCCCCAGCCAAAGGTAACCTCCATGAACGCAGGATAGCAGTGTCTTAACAACTGCGTTCACTTCATTGCTACGCCCGAAATGCGGTAGCTTTAACAGGTTCAGGAGTCCAGGTCGCTCAAGATTTGCTGCAAATCCCTTCGGGATGAATTCGTCAACCTGTCTGGTGGGATTATGCAATACCGTCAGATATCGGTCGAGCACGAACTGAGGATATGTCTTATAGTCTCCCAGGTTGAAATCGGAGAACTTGACCAGTGGAAGGTGTCCGAGCAGGGACCCTTCTATTCGCACGCCAGCCGGTAATGGAGGTAACGGAAGTCATGGGGGTAGTCATGCCGAAATCTAGGCCTCGTCGTAGGAATTGACGAACAACTTCTTTAGTCGACAAGTTCTCCGTCGTGAACGGGTATAGGTAACAAGAACATGGACAGAAATAGCGGGACAGCGTGGGATATGGACGCTGAATACAAGGAAGCACTCTGCACAACTCGGCTCTGAAAACAATGGCGTAGATTCTCAAACAAGACTATGCAGCTCGAGATAAGTAACCCGAAATTATACAAGTGTTGGGTATTTACAGCCAAAGGTGATAGTAAATGCGGACAAGTGGGGCTACTAGCTATAGGCGGTTATGCATGAGTTGACAACCCTTCTATCCCCCTCGCCTCTGCGGTGCATTTATTGTGATGGACGGGTTCTGACAGCCTTCTGGGAGAAGCTAAAGCTTTCGGCCCATGGGTTAAATGCAAATCTTACGGAGATCAATTCGAATCTGTCAGAGCGGCTACACTTAAATGGCGGGTTTATCCTTCATTTATTTCTCAGACGCGGCTACATAACTGCTGTAATTCAAAATTTTCGGCGGGTCATTTCAACTTAGGGAACTTTGCCTATAGGGGTCCACAACAAGAATTCTTCAAGCGGAAAATTGACACAGGGAACTTCGCAAGAGCGATGGTTTGACCATCCGGAAAACTTCGCAAGAGCGTAATTAGGTTCGCTCCAACCAAACTTTATAGACATGGGCGGATGTTTCAAAGAACTGCGCGGGAAGCCATAGACTGAGGTTCTCGCGACTTCCGTGTAGACTGAATGCGATGCCTCTTTCAACTACACTGGGCATCTGCATCTCTGATCAGCTATTTAAGTCGACAGGGAAGTACTATTTACTTCTGAATGGAGAAGTACTACTCCCGTTGATCTTTTTAGGCAGTACTTCTCCATTCAGCTTCGCAAGCTGAACTGCTCCTCCTTCTGTTATCTTTATTACCTGAAAAGGGCCTAACCAGTGTACACGAAACTTGCCTGGAAACTTTGTGAATTTACTATCATAGAGGAGTACCAAGTCTCGTTCCTGAAAGACATTATTCTTAATATGCCTGTCATGCCAAGCTTTCTGTCTTGCCTTTTGTACCTGTTGATGGAATCCAGCTAAGAGTCTGTCTTCCTCTAAGGCAAGCAATTGTGAAAGTCTTTCACTCATAGTATCCGTATCTGTCATTTCTGTAATTTGCGCAATTCTGAGACTGGGAATAATGTATTCCATAGGCATAACTGCTTCTTGTCCATACACCAAACTGAAAGGTGTGTGGCTTGTTAATTTCTTACAGGTGGTTCTGTAAGCCCATAATACAGCTGTGACTCTAAGGTCCCAATCATCTCTTTGTTGATTACAGATCTTTGTCAGGGCATTCTCAAGAATTTTATTGAATGCCTCCACCATGCCATTAGCTTGAGGGTGGTAGGGTGTACTCTTATGGTGAATAATTTGGAATTCTTCAGTAAGGGCTTCTATAGTCTCATTGAGGAAATGTGTACCCTGATCACTCATTAGAATCAGTGGACATCCAAATCGAGTGATAATATTCTCAAAAATGAACTGCGCGGCCGTAGCAGCGTCGCAGTTATTTACTGGCTTAGCCTCAGCCCATCTGGTGAGGTATTCAGTAGTTGTAATGATGCATATTGCGCCGGTTCTCTTTCCTGGTGGGTTGATAGGACCTACAAAATCAATGGCCCATTTATCAAAAGCGCGCAGTGTTATCTGAGGTCTTAGCGGCATCTCATCTCTTCTTGAAGGTTTTCCTATTCGCTGGCACACATCGCAACATTTGCAAAATTCCTTAGTATCCTTATGCAATGTCGGCCACCAAAGACCTGCTGCTAAGATCTTCTGAGCAGTTGGCTTTCCTGCGAAATGGCCTCCTGCGGTACCTGAGTGCGCTTCTGCGATGATAGAGTTCTTTTCATGCGGTAGAATACATCTGCGCAAGACTTCATCGGGGCCCAACTTATAAAGTTGGCCTGCTATCAAAGTGAATTCTGCGGCTTTGACGACAAGTTGTTTCTTCTGCTGGATTGTAAACTCGACTGGCGCTTGTCTGGTAGTGAGAAACTCAAGGATATCAGCATAATATTCATCTGCTGCTTGAACAAAAAATAGCTGTGCATCAGGCAGATTGTCCTCCAGATTTGTAGGTTCTTCTCCTGACTCAATCCTAGATAAGTGGTCAGGTCCTGCATTCAATCTACCTGGCTTTACAATAACCTCAAAATCATATTCTTGAAAGAGCAGTAGCCATCTGCAAATTCTTCCCCCTAACACTGGCTTATTGACCAAGTATTTCAAAGCAGAATGGTCAGTATACATTTTAAACTGTGCGCCTAGTAAGTAGTGTCTGAACTTCTGTAGGGCGTACACCAGAGCTAATCCTTCTCTCTCTGTAGTAGTGTAGTTCTTCTCGGCTGTGGACAGCTTTCGGCTAGAGTAAGCAATGGGGTGATCAATAGCTCCTTCTCCTGGTTGTGTAAGTACGACCCCCAATGCTATGGAAGAAGCATCGACATGAACATGGAAGGGTTTATTCCAGTCTGGAAAAACTAGAATTGGCGCACTGATCATCTTGTCTTTAAGGGTGTCCAAACTCTGTTGGCATTCTTCTGTCCATTGGAATTTCGATTCCTTTTTCAGCAATCTTTCCATAGGTGCTGTGATCTTTGCATAACCTTTGATAAATTTTCTGTAGTATCCAGTATGTCCCAATGTAGTGCGCAATTGTTTGACTGAGTTGGGCGCAGGTAAGTTAGCAATGATGGCAACCTTCGCAGGATCCATCAGGAGTCCTTGTCTGCATACAATATGACCCAACAAAATACCAAAAGGAGCACAGAAGATACATTTTTTCAAGGTAAGGGAAATTTGATACTGTCTACATTTTTCTAACATCATTCACAGGTTCGCTGTATGATTCTTTAGTAAACCAAATACAGTCCAGTAATCAAAATAGACTTCTAGGAACTTGTGAATAAATTCTTTAAAAACAGCAACAACGACTCTAGAGAAGATAGCAGGAGCGTTTTTAAGACCAAAGGGCATTACCGTATACTGGAATGATCCCCATTCAGTCGCAAAAGTAGTCTTATGGCGGTCGTCTGGATGGATTCTGATCTGATGGTTCCCGAAAATCCATCAGTGAAGGAATAAGCCTCTTGTCCTCCAACATTATCAAGCACTTCATCTGTGAAGGGAGTAGGAAATGGATCATGCGCTGATACGTCATTGAGTTTGCGCAAGTCCATGCAAATTCTTATTTCCCCTTTTGTCTTCTTCTCTTGTACAACCATAGGGATAATCCAATCACTTTCTTCTACTGGCTCAATAATACCTGCTGCTAGCATCTTGTCAATTTCTTCTTTGACTTTTTCTTTATAGCGCGGGTTCAACCTGTATGGGCATTGCTTTACTGGCTTAGCATCTGGTTTCAGAGGTATGTGCATCACTCCTAAGTCTCCTAGGATGCCTTTCATTTCTGTGAACTTGGTAGGAAAGATATCCTGGTAGTCACGTAATAAATCAGAAATATGTCCAACAGTTTCATCATCCCAATAGTCTCCTATAGAAGCAAACTTGGGTTCGGCTTCTGTACCAATGTTAACCTTTTTGAGCTTGATGTGTTCTGTAATGGCAGGGATATCAAGCTGAGGACCTTCAATATTGCGTGTCCCTTCTGATTCTGGGATGTTGATGTTGCGAGGATCATCCTCCTCTTCTTCAGTGGTGAAATTATAGCATTCCAGGGCATGTTCTATCTGAACAGCCCAATCTGGTTGGGAATATTCTGGTAATAGACATGGTTCAAATACCTTCTTTTTAATACACTTCAGAGCCTGATCAATACTTGGATGCTCTGACTCAAAGCTGAAGGTAAGTTGAAAACTTTCTATCATAAGAGGCCAAGTAAGAGTGCCTCTGCGCAATTCTGTTTCAGTGTACCAGTTCCTTGGAACTGTGTCTAATGTGTGGATGAATAGGTGAACCCATTCATCGTCCGGAATATCCGACCATTACTGAATGCATGCTTCAATGTGTGACCTGGGGTCACTCTGTCCCTCATATTTGCGCGACACTTCTGGTGTAGTGTCCTGGAATCTGCGCAGTATCAATCTGCGACAGTCTTGCCATGTATGAATATTCTCTTTATGCGCACCCCACCATCTTGCGGGTGTAGCGCGCAGTGATACATCTAATGCCTGTATGCGCTGCTGTTCTGGAAGCTGTTGTTCATATGCCTGTATGAATTCGCTTACTTCAGTTAAACCATCAAAAATTGGAGTATCAGTCAATTCTATGCCAATCCATCGAATGGATTTAGTCATCATGGCGCAACGTCTTGTAGAAACCTCATGTAAGCGATTCTGCCAGTTTTCCAATCCTACCTCTGAGTCTGATGTGCACGAGCTATCACATCGCCAGCTGATATGGCCATCTGCTGTGGGATTGACATAGTCACTCTAACTAGCAGTCATCTGATACAAACTTTCCATTTGGCGCGCTTCTTCTTCTGCCCGAATGGGTTCTATATACCTTGGTCCTTGAATAGGATCAAGTGGTGCAATGACCCTAATCTGGTCATCCTCGAAGGTCATCTGTCTTTTCTTCAAATTGATGACAGCCAAATTATCAAATGCCCAGTCTATACCTAAAAGTGCTGGGTAAGGTCTACTATCATCCAGAATTTTGATTACTTCAAAGTCTGCAGAACTTCTTACTCCCTCAATATCAATAGGTACATTGGGTAATCTACCCAATGGAGAGACTCGTTGCTGGTTCGCGAGTCTTAGCTGGATGGGGGATCTGGTAAGTTGAGGACTTCCCATCTGTTCCCATGTCTGCATGGTGAGAACATTAACTTCTGAGCCCAAATCTAAAATGACTTCATCCATCTCAAATGCTCCAATCTGCGCTGTGAGCCTCATCTCTTTTCCATTTCTAGTGTGACTCCCAATCTGGTGAATAGCATGCTGCGGCGTGTTCGTCGAAGCAGATTGTTGACATTTATCCAATAGGTGTTGAAGTTCCATAGTTGCTTTTTCATTGCGCAACAACTTTAAGCAGTTCCTTAGAAAATTATGGACAGTACCTAGTGTATCCTGTTCATCAGGCCTTCCGGATGTAGTGGCCTGTTCTTGTACGAGGTTATCTTGTCTTAGCACTTGCGATGTAATATCATTATGCGGGGTTGCGATAGAACTTGAAGCTCTGGGATCTGAAAAATACTCTTGGGCTTGCTTGAATGCTTCTTTTTGCTTCTGCAGACTAAGTGGGGCTGGTTTAATATTAGCGCGGCGCACCCATTGCGTTGCTTGCTTTCCAGTTCCCAACTCTGGCGCACCAGTGGTTGTTCCACTGCGCGTCACGATATTAACTGTACGGTCGGGTTCCATCTTTTCTGTTCCAATCAATTGGATATTCTGGTTGACCTGTGGCGTCTTTGCTTGTATCTTAGCCATAAATTGAGGGCATTCTTCAATGATATGATCATAAGATTTACAATATCTGCAAAGGGTTGTAGGGTTTTGGCAATCTCTTGCAAAATGACCTTGCGCTCCACAATTATAACAAGTGATCTGGCCTCTTCCGCGGCCAACATTTGTTGTACGTCCGCGGCCTCTGTAATGTCCTGTTCGGCCGTCGCGAGTTTGGTCATACTGTGGACCTGCTACGGGTCCTTGTGCTTCTGATTGTACTCTATAAACATCGTGTTTCCTTTCCATCATAAGGTCATATGCTCTGCAATTATTCTCATCATGGCCTACTGATTTGCAGAAATTACAATATAGATTCTTTGGAGTTTGTACATATTTCTGAAGTAAGTGACATTCTTGTGGTCTATGACCTCTAGTTCTACAGATTTCACACCAAGGCCCCTGTGGCTGTGGTAAAGGGTTAGGTGCTCCAGTTGCAATATACTCTATGAAAACGGGACAATTGTCTTTTGAATGACCTTGTGCTTTACATTTTGTACACCATATTTCTTCCTTAACATCCTTGCCTTTCTTAATATCATGCACTTGCAGGGTTAAGTTTGCTAATTGGTTCTGCAACTGCGCAACATCGTTGCTTGTTCCAACAATTGGTGAAGCTTCTAGTTTCATAGCCATCTCTAGAGCTTGTTCCTGAGTAGTGAGATTCTGTTGCATAAGAGGAAGTCTAATGTGTGGAAGCAGCGCAGCAATGAACCATTCCTTATGCTGTTGTGGTGCAAACTCAAAGCTTACTTGATCTATCAAGGCTTTGAACTTTTGGTCAAAGTCCCATACTGACTCTGTAGGTAACTGCTTGATGTCTTTGAGCTCTGTGATACACTGTGATTCTGATTTAGGTTTCTTGAATTCTCTAATCATAGCATTTCTTACATCAGCAAGCGTTCTATTCTGTGCTGCTGAGTATTTCATGAACCAAGTTAAGGCTCTTTCTCTTAGTGTGGTTGCTAACTGGACTAGTTTAACAGCATCATCATTAATTTGCTTAATTGTCCAAATGGCTTCACATAGGAACCAGTGTTGCTCAGGGTCTTCTATCCCTGTTCCTCTAAAAGTTGGTAGTTTCATGTCATCACCCATCTTTCTTGTGCTAGGTTGAGGTGGTGGTGCTGTAGCAGTTTTTCTGGGCTGGTTGAACAAAGGTGGTACAGAGGTACTAGAAGTACCGTGTGGGCTACTAGAAGGTGTTACTGCGGGATTATACTGAGCTTTGTCTGGCTTTTGCGGCGTAAAAGGGTGGTATGGGATATGAACGCTCCCTTGTCTTTCTATATGGCTTTCTCTAGGAACTTGACTGTCTTCTGGGATCGACTCAAAAGAATGTTGGTCAAGGCCTACTTTATACCATTTTCCACTACGAGTGCAACCAATAACTTCAGGGTCACTATTAGAGTCTACGGACATTACTTGTCTATGCTATTCATCTGAAGCTATACATAGTTTTTCTTTTTCATACAGAAGCATTTTAATCCATAAGTTCAAAGAATTTAAGAACTTACCTCTAGGTGCTTGAAAGAAACTCCTCTCAGCTTCCCTGAAACTTTTTCTTGTATCCACTGCAAACTCAGTGATGAAACCTTCCAACAGACTATTCAACCAAAATTCTACTGCGCGGGATACAGAATTATCTACCCGCTTCAAAATACGGACTAGCTCAGGGGTCCAAGCGACTGGTCGATCAATATGCACAGTGGGTCTAGTAGCTGCTAACTTGGCTATCCAAGCATGTAACTCAAGTGCAAATGTGACAAAGAAAATTTTGTGAAGGTCAGTATAGATATACTTCTGCAACCATGCTTCTGGCTTGAGCCTAGAGCTTCTATTTTCTTGTCCAGCGAACTCGTTAGCCTTTAAATCGAACCACTCCTGAATTTCTGTAGCTGTAGGATTCCAGTAACGCATTTGTTAACTGAGCAGTCTCAAGGCAACAGAACCATTTGTTGGCTTCTTCTTTCTATGGATTTCGCCTCAATCTCGTGTGTCGCTGAAATAACAAGTCTCATTCACGCGGCAACGGAACCATTTGTTGGCTTCTGCAACAATCTTCTACGTCGCAAAAATAGCAAGTCTCAGTCACGCGGCAACGGAACCATTTGTTGGCTGCTTTTTGGACAGACCCGGGTTTTAATGAAGCGCAGCAACAAAACCCCTTGGCACACTGGCCCTCTCGGTAACGAGCTGCGCGGCAGCTCGAGGTCTCACCCGAAGTGGCTATGGGGGGGCTAAGGAATTAGATTTCCTTAACCGGGCGACGCGGAGACTGTTCTTTCCTCCTTGGCGATTCCTCAAAGGTGGAGGTCTGACCCCTCCAGACTTATGAGCGCACCAGCGCTCAAGCTCCTACTCAGCCACTGAACTGTGTGGTACTCCCACTCCTGCGCTAGGACCAACTATCCTCTGCGCAGATATTCTAAGCGTTGCTTTACTAGCGCGCCCGTCGCAGCAACACGTTCTCCTGTCGCTACGGCGACGGGTTTTACCGATTCCTTCGACCCTTAACGATTATAATTCCCAAGGAAGCTTTAAGAACTTACTCAACACATTCATAAAGATAATGCAAATTCCTGTATATACTGTTAAGAAACTAAAACAGGCAATTACTTCAATCACAACATCACACAACGAGTAATATGAAGTCCACCTCCACGGGGAAATCCACGCCCACGAGAGTATATTATATTAACCAGAAAATGATATATTTATACAATATGCTGCGCACACAGCTGCAGCCTTAGATCTTTCCAGAAAACTCCACGCACACAGCTGGGAGCCCTTCTCTCGATCTAGTCTCTTCCTCTCCAGATATTACACTAGTTCAGATGTCGCCTCGGACTGTCTGCAACTCAAGGATTAGCTTCACTGCTAACCAGTTCTAACTCCTGTTTTCTAGCAATACGGTAGAAAACAATCACAATATCGTAACAGAGGATAATCCACTCGATCAATCCTTCTTACACCTAGCATCAATTACCTTAGCTAGCTCACTCAGAGGCTTAGCTAACTGACTCACTAATTAACCAATTCACAGACTAGCTAGCTATCTAACATCTACCCATTACAATTATACATATATATAGGTGGCCATGGCGGTCGCACCTTTACAAAACTGTGGGCCTTTCCGAGCAGTAATCCCCAAAAACCCTAACCACGCACATGGCTAGGTGTACCGTAGGCGCCGCTTGCAGTCATGTCGCCGCTTCCTGCAGGCTCCATGAATTCCGGTACAGCTTACGGGTATGGGCGCCTTGTTCTTCGCCTTCAATGCTTTGGTCCGTTGCTCCTCCTTGATCTGAGCAACCATAACTTCTGCACTTAGCCTTAATGAGGGTAGTTGAGCCCTTTACTCCATTGCTTCATTGATTGTGGTAGCTGGGCTTTCCACTTGGCTACCTTCATTCTCTTCTGACATGCGCACGAGCTCCGTGATTTCCGGTCCGTAATCTGCGCTGAGATTATCCATCTGGCACCGTACTGCGCACCGTCTTCTTCTGTCCCAAAATTGGCGCTTTATTCAAAACTTAGCACTTTCTCTTCCATACTTGTGCTTTTTCCTCAAAATTCACAGCTTTTACCATAGCTGCGGCCTTGGCTCCAACAACTGCCATGGAATGTGCCTCGAAAGTCAAGAAAAGAAAGCCACCCTAAACTTGAACCAAGAATTAACGCATGCCATGATGCAGGCACATATGCGGTGGGCTCTATGATGTTCTTTCCAAAGTATGTCTTGCCCCATAATGCTAGAGAAAAACCTGTGAGGCTTCAAAAGAAAGCACGGTATCAAATTGATATTGTTCAGGTGCCGAAGGGAGTTATCATGAAGGGAGATATATTGAAGAGCATCCAAAAGTTATCATGTGTTGATCATGACACCGATAAATTCATATAGCAATCACATGAGGCATGTTGTCACACTAGAGTAAAATCCAAGTGATTTAGAGCCACAACAGTGGGTTCTCAGTGTGGCGCATGTTGGTCTATTACCTTTATTACACTTACCACACTTTGGTTGCACTGTTGAGGCCAATGTGTGCATGAATAAACTCTTGGTATGTTTGCATGGAGGGCTTCTTTGGTTGGAAACGAAGGTATATATTGATACAAACCTCATTTCTCATATTACGGGTTTACCTAAGGCTGGGGTAGACCCAACGCAGTTCTTTTTGGTAAAGAGTGATACCGTGACTTGGAGACAAAGATGAAGGAAAAATAAAAATTTACAAAGAGTAACAAGGGATTTGAGGTAGCCTCTATCAACGACCAAGATTTTTGGTTCATTTCCAAGCTATTAGCCACTAAGTTAGTAAGGAAGAACAGACCGAACCAGGTGACTGCCTCTACAATTGTTGTTGCAGAGCAGTGTGTAATGGGAGTTCAAATGAATTGGTTGAATTTCTTGTTAAATGAGTTCCTTGTAGATGTTTTGGATCCACAAGACAATGGAGCCCCTTTTACATATTCATGGTTGTTATTACTGATCTCTTTTGTAGGTTGGGTGGAGCTTGCAAAATATCAAGGAATGCATCCTATCAGCCCATGTTAGGGGTCGCGTTACATGAATTTATATTTCTCAGATATAAGGATACGCCAAGAAGAGAGTAATGTGTCCTTGTATATGCAGCTTGAGGCGTCGAGGTACTATGTGGTTTAGATACCACATATTGATGAAGTGGTGGTGGATAAATATCATGGAGTGGAAAAGTTCAAGCTAGGCCCCACCACATACATGTACAGGAAAGAAGGGACCCACACCAATAATGGTTGGTGATGGGTTTGAAACTATCCAATGACAAGGTAGAATAGATGATTCACAAATGGCCACCAGAGTGGCAAGTACCTGTCGAATCTAAAACCATATCGTCGGACCCATCACAACAGGAGCAGTAGAAAGATGGTACATTTGGCCAACAGAAAAATAGCCAAAACACGCAACAAACTGAAGGGGGAGGTGATGATGAAAAATATCAGGAATACAACCAAACCCCCATTGATCTAGAAATAGGAGACAACCGGAAAGGAGAAACTTCAAGACAAAGTGCACGAAAGAAGCAAAAAGAACAGAGCCATGATACTTCCCAAGTTTTGACAGATGATGATATATATATTTTGTTCGATAAGATGATTGAAGTGGCAGAGGAGAATAGAAGGAAAATGGAAGGTAAGACAATCCAACTATTTATTAGCGTCATCGATGTTGTGTACAGACGTAAAGAAGATCTGAATCTTGGCTCCATCACAAAGCACAGTAGCGCGGGTGGTGGTTGGGCAAGAAGAGCAAGCACAAGACCAGGAAGCACCACTTCCATGTGTGGAATGGGTAGTGAATATTTTTCCTTGATCAATTGCATTTGAGGAACCAGGCAGCAATGTCGAGCTTCTAAAGTCAAGGTATGTAGACCTTAAGTTACCTACATAACCCCTTTACATGTTGCATAGGATAAAAGAGAGTGTTTATACGGAAATAAAATCAAGGGAAATCTCTCTCTTGGAATATATGCAATAATATAAGAACCAGGTGGCAGCATTAAAGGATCTAAATGATGAGCTTTAGCAGGACAAGGACCTGCTACGATAAGAGAAAGACAAAGTTCAGTGAGCTATCGAATTTGTATGCCAAGAAGTGTTGGAGGAAGAGCTTATTGAAGAAATCACAATATAAGAGAAGGTACAACGATTAG